>OU342735.1:113968429-116368429 GCA_910589765.1 Avena atlantica
CCTCGCCCCATGGGTCCGCCTCTGGGCTACTACACCCAGCCGCCCCCGCCCCCTCCCCACGCCACCGGTGGTGGTGGTACCGGCGGTGGTCGCCGCGGGCGTCGTCGCCATGGCGGTGGTGGCAATGGCGGCGGCTCTGGTGGCACCAACGCCACCGCCCCCGCGCCTCGTCCACCTCAGCACGCCGCCCCCACTCCGTCGTGGCTCGCGGGTCACAACCCGTGGACCGGGGTCGTCCATGCCTACTCCATGCCCCTGCTGCGTGCTCCCTACTCGGGCATCATGGGGCCGCGTCCGGCCACCCACCAGGCCTTCTACGCGGTTCCCCAACCCGCCTTCACGCCGAGCTACGACGCCGCCCCAGGCTACGGTGCCGCGCCCTACTCCGCCCCGGCCTACGCCGCCCCCCCCCCGAGCTCGGCCTTGTGGGACCCCGCGCTCCTGACCGCCCTCCAGAGCGCCCCCACCGCTGGGGCGTATGGTGGCGGTGGAGACTGGTTCATGGACACCGGCGCCTCCACGCATATGGCCGCGCACCCCGGTACCCTCTCTTCTTCCACACCCTCCTCCACCTCCTCTCACATCATCGTTGGCAACGGTCATGCTCTTCCCATTACTCACACCGGTTCCGTCTCTTTTCCCTCCACTCCTCTCTCTCTAAATAACGTTCTTGTTTCTCCTGCCTTGATTAAAAATCTTGTTTCCGTTAAATCTTTCTGTCGTGATAATCCTGTGACTGTGGAATTTGACGCCTTTGGTTTCTCTGTCAAGGATGGTCGTACTCGAATGCTCCTCCACCGATGTGACAGCCCCGACGATCTGTACCCTGTTGGTTCGGCCTCCACCACCGCCAGCAGCTCACTCGCCCTCTCCACCGGTGTCGATCTCTGGCACGCTCGCCTCGGCTATCCTAGCTTCGCCGCTCTGCGTCAAATAATGCAAGCTTTTCCTTTACCTGTAATAAAACGGATGCCCACTCTTGTGAAGCATGTCGTCTAGGCAAACATGTTCGCCTCTCGTTTAGTTCCTCCTCCACAGTCGCGTCTTTTCCATTTCAACTTATTCATAGTGATGTTTGGACCTCGTCTGTTCCCAGTAATTCTGGTTATAATTATTATCTCGTGATTTTGGATGATCACTCTCATTTTGTATGGACGTTCCCTCTTTGTCGCAAATCCGACGTTGCTGCCACTCTCACCGCGTTTTTCGCATTCGTTTCCACTCAGTTCGGTCGCCCTATTCACGCCTTACAAACTGACAACGGCAAAGAGTTCAACAACATCACTATTCGCTCACTTCTCGCCGCCCATGGCGCCATCTTCCGCCTCACGTGTCCCTACACTTCCCCACAGAACGGTCGTGCTGAACGGATGCTTCATACTCTCAACGACTGTGTCCGCACCCTTCTGTTCCACGCCCACATGCCCCCACGGTTCTGGCCGGATGCTCTTGCCGTGGCGACTCTCCTCGTCAACATCCGCCCGTGTCGTGTGCGTTGGTCTTACACGCCGCATCACCTCCTCTACGGTGTGCCACCCGCCTATGATGACCTCCGCGTCTTCGGCTGCAAGTGTTATCCTAACACTGCTGCTACCGCCGCGCACAAGCTTGCGCCTCGCTCTCTCCCTTGTGTGTTTCTAGGCTACCCCGCCAACACCAAGGGCTACCGCTGCTACGACCCGGTCTCACATCGCGTCCTCACCTCCCGGCACGTGTACTTTGACGAGTTGTCTTTTCCGTTTCAGCGGGGACTCTTGGCGACGCCTCCGATGACGCCCCCGGCGCCCGCTGGCCCCTCTGTGGCTGGACCCACGCCGCCGACTGCGCGCGGCGGCCCCAGCGGCCCCCCCTGCGTCGGCCCCGCCTGGTCCCGCGGCGCCCCCGTTGCCCGCGACACCCCTGTCGCCCGCGATGCCCCCGTCGCCCCCTCCTGCGATGCCTCCGGCGCCGTCGACCAGCTCGAGCGCCTCTTCGTCACCTGCTTCATCGGCCGCCTCGGCCCCCGCCTCGCCGCCCGTCGCCTCGGCTCCTGCGCCCATGCTCACCCGAGCACGTGCGGGAGTGCGGCGGCCGTCTACGTGCTACCCCGCCAACCAGTGGGCCTTCTGGGCCAGCGGGAACAGTGTTCTGCCGCATGATGGAGGGGTGACGTCGTCCCATGAGGGGGAGGCGCCCTCCACGCTGCCGAGTGCGCCGTCCGCCTCCGCCCTCTCGCCGGTGCCCACCTCGGCTCGCGTCGCCTTGCGCGACCCGCACTGGCGTGCCGCCATGCAGGAGGAGTATGACGCGCTGCAGCGTAACCGGACCTGGGAGCTGGTTCCCCGGCCCCCTCGTGCCAACGTCATCACCGGCAAATGGGTCTTCAAGCACAAGCTCGGCTCCGATGGTACTCTCGAGCGCTACAAGGCGCGCTGGGTCGTGCGCGGATTTTGGCAACACGCGGGTGTTGACTTCATGGATATGTTTGCTCCGGTTGTCAAACCGGGCACGATCCGCACGGTGCTGCACCTCGTCGCTTCTCGCGCGTGGCCGGTGCATCAGATGGACGTCTCCAACGCCTTCCTCCATGGCCACCTGTCGGAGCAGGTCTACTGTCAGCAGCCCATTGGCTTCGTCGACGCCGAGCGCCCCGATGACGTGTGCTTGCTCTCTCGGTCCTTGTATGGACTGAAGCAGGCGCCCCGCGCCTGGTACCAGCGCATCGCCGTGTTTCTGCATCAGCTCAGCTTCCGTTCCACGCGTTCCGATGCGTCGTTGTTCGTCTACCAGACCGGCAACGACATGGCCTACCTGCTGTTGTACGTCGACGGCATCCACCGCTGGTCTTCTTCGATAGCTCACCGACAGTCTTCGTTTTGAGTTCGCGTTGAAGGACCTCGGCCCGCTCCACTACTTCCTTGGCATCGAGGTTGTTCGGCGTGCGGACGGGTTCTTTCTTCATCAGCAAAAGTACGCCCGCGAGCTTCTCGAGCGTGCAGGGATGCTTAACTGCAATCCAGCGCCTACTCCTGTCGACACGAAGGCCAAGCTTTCAGCCAGTGATAGGTTGCTGGCCTCCGACGCCCCGTTCTACCGCTCCATCGTAGGCGCCCTCCAGTACTTGACGTTGACACGTCCGAAGCTCCAGTACGCTGTGCAACAGGTGTGCTTGCACATGCACGCTCCTCGGGATGCCCATTGGGCCGCGGTGAAGCGGATTCTCCGCTACATCTGTGGCACCCTGGGCTACGGCATGTCGCTGCATGCCTCTCCATCGACATCGACCGACCTCGTCGCCTACTCAGACGCGGACTGGGCGGGCTGCCCGGACACGCGGAGCTCCACCAGCGGCTACTGCGTCTACCTTGGCTCGTCGCTCGTATCTAGGTCCTCCAAGAGGAAGCCCATCGTGTCTCGCTCCAGTGCCGAGGCTGAGTACCGCGCCGTGGCTAACGCTGTGGCCGAGTGCACGTGGCTTCGCCAGCTTCTCTCCGAGCTCTCTTGTCCCGTTGACAAGGCTACGGTGGTCTTCTGCGACAACGTGTCGGCTGTCTACCTCTCCGCCAACCCCGTTCATCATCGCACCAAGCACATCGAGTTGGACATCCACTTTGTTCGTGAGCAAGTTGCCCTCGGTCACGTTCGAGTTCTTCACGTACCGACGTCTCAGCAGTTTGCCGATATCATGATGAAGGGATTTCCGTCCACGACTTTTCCTGAGTTTCGCTCCAGTCTATGTGTCGGTGCCGACCCTTCGACTGTGGGGGGGGGGTGTTGAATAACATATTGTACTAGGTATAGGTCCCCGTGTTTTGTCAGGGTTGTACCTGTAATTGTACATGTATCCGTCTATATATACATGAGCATTCGGCCCAATTGGTGCTGTGCAATCTCCAATTCCCTTCTACATTTATGGTGGGGGACTGCCTGCACAATAAAAGAAAACATGAATATGTGAAGCAAACATGTATAACCAGTAGCATGAAAATCTCCTAAGTGTAGTGAGTCAAAATATAGAGGATTCAATCCATTTTCTCGGTGCAATCTGTAGCTTCCTTTAAGACACACATGAAAATTACAGGTGTGTAGAAGTACCGCACATGCGGTTTGGAGAGGAATACAACGCCTGAAGTTCACAAGCTTTTTCTCTATAACGAAACAACACTCCAAATTAGCGCACAAGGATAAGAGAATTGGTGAATCAAAGAAAAAACATAACATATTGTTCGGATTGCTTCAACATACAAACACACTACCTTTTCTTTCAAAAATTACAAATCTAGGGACCCTTCCTATATTTGACTTGGTAGCAATAATACTCCAAAATAATAACTTCAGCTCAACCACCAGACAAACCACCATCAACACCCACATACCTCATACCCCCCAAAAAACAACTTTATCACCATAATGAAAAGAGCAGGAATACTAGAAAAACATAAGAGCAGGGTGCAAAGGCGACATCATTTCATCAAAATCACCAACAATCAAGATGGATAGCTCAGGTACCATAGCAGGGCCTATAGACCTCAAGATCGGTCGAATCAAAGCCAACAACTCGAATCCGCATCCAACCCGACGTCGTGAGGTCGTTGTGATGACTCTGCATTTAGCTCCTCCAATCGTCTGGAGGAAGGCAGGGCAGCATCCGAAAACCCTAGAATGCAAGCTCTAAAGGAGGAGAACGGAAAAGGAGAGAGGACACAGTTGTGGGCCAACGTACACTTTTACTTCTTGGAAGTACACGGTCGTTGACCTATGGACATGTGTTGTGTGCGAAGCCACTTCATAGTGACACAATTGGTTCATCTTGGGGTATGGTTCTGAGCTGCGAGGCCACGCACACTTCTCCATCAAAATTATAAAAATATATACTTTATAAATACATTAACATAAATCTTCTTTATTTGATATATGTTTTACAAAACACCACTTGCAAAGGAAGAAAGTGAAGTCTATACATAAGAATATCATACAAAATAAGGTGCTATCTTTTCCAGACTATAATTGAGCCAGTTCAAAGATAGAAGCAGTCAACATAGAGTTTCATATAACTTTCCCGAACGGCACATTATTAATTAAAGTAATATATGAAAGCACAAGAATTTGTAGTGCCACACACACAACGATATTGCTAGACTTAATAAATGGTAGACCTTATGTTTAAATGAAAAGACCAGATAGCCAAAAAAATGACACAAGAAAGCATTTGACAAAAGCTACAAAATGTAGATACATATTTGAAAAAGGAAACACATATTGTTTTACTGTATGAGAGATATCTATTTTCTTCCCATAATATTTGGGTACTTCAAAGTTTAAATTTAAGGTGAACATGGAAGTTTCTACGGATGGATGTAGTACATACCATCATTTCCCTCAACTGTTGGAATAAATTCATCGACAAATGGGCGAGGTTTAGCACCTTATTTATCCTATTTTGGTAGCAAAATGCCAAAGCATTTCTAGTCACATGGATCAAACGATAACACGGTCTGGAGAAACATGCAGTGCAACCTTAACGCATCAGATGGCTACAGCTACATAACACTTTAGAACCTTACTAATTATAAAAAAAAATCAAAATACAAATCCTCCACATAACACTTGATTTGGACCATGAAGATCCCTGTAAGCCACAAAGTAGTACAATGGAACATAGAATCTGATCCAGCTTTAGAAAGATGTGGCTGCATTTACTAACCTGAACCAATATATATATGAACATAAAGTTTGATGGCATTACAATAGTTTGTTAAATTTAACTATTTTGTTTGTTTATCTAATACTTTATTTAGAAAAATACTAACAACAACATTGAAATGATATGCCCATACACTGCGGCTATTTCAATTTTTCATAATAGAAAATTAAAAATATGAATGCACATCTATTATGTGTCTGGTCTGTATCTCAGGCGAGAGGGAGACACAGGGGAGAGTCATCTTACCCACTCGAGAGGGAGCTCCACCCACATGAATGTGGAGGAGGTGGGGGCACGCACCATGGCTGCCACTCCATGGCCCTTGGGCTGCCCCCTCTCCCTATAAAAGCCCCCCTCTCCTCTCATCTCACACCTTCTCGTGAAGGATCTCTCTCCCTTTAGAATTTTCCCATGGTCTCGGATTAGAGAGATATATGTTCCTGGTGGCTTTTTGGGAAGGATTTGTTGCTTCCGCTGCTTCGCTCTAGCGAGAGCGCGGAGGTTGTCGGGATACCCGAACGTGTGTGCGATCACGGATGCACCACTGCTTTGCGGTGCTGGAATTGATGGTGCTGGACCTGCTGGACCAGATGGACTTCATCACGATCTTGAGATCGGCAAGAGATCGACTACATCACCAACGAGTTCATATTCGAAAATCTTTTTGATCTTCGAGGGTATGTATTCTATGGATGTATATCCACCCGTTGTTTGTATCTAGATAGATGGATCTTGGTGCACATAGTTCCCATCGTAGGAAAAAAAAATTCTATGCTGCGAACCCAACAGTGCCTACCTTCTACAAGGTGTTGGAATCCACACTCTAAACATAGATTCTTGAATATACACACAAATGTGGAGGTGCCCAATGGGAAGAAGTTTTGCTAGCCAAAAGACCTCTGCTATCTCTGCTCCAAATGTGGTATGAATCTTATTCTTTTTTACTTTCGCATTTTTCTTGTGTTGTTACCATGAGTTCTTTTAGTACACTGCCAGGCCAGAAAGTAATGAGCTTAAGTGAGTATTGTTGGGTTCTGTTCACTGATGGTGATAAGCAAGTTGGAATCATAAATATATGCAATTGTTAATATGCTTTTAAAAGTATTATAGATTAGACATTTCACGGCGAGAAGAATGTTTAGCACAATTGTATGTGGCATTTATTGTCGGAGTTTTCCTACCTATGTATGTTTTATAAGCTCTTTTTCTATCCTATAAAGTTGGTTCTGATATATCGAATTATTAAGACAATTTTATTGCTATTTCTCATTTAAAATATATGTATGGTATCAAGAAACTAACAGAGAATAAATGATAATGTGCATTGCTGATGCAGTTACGTGTACTATTGAGCACATGTAATGGTAAAGTATATTTCAATCCATGGTCAGCTTTCCACATACTTGTAAGTGAAATCAGCCTCGAGGATCTTTGTTGCTTGTGCATGACCTAAGTAGTTCCGAGGGTCTACCTCAAATAGAAAATCTGAATAAAATTTTGAAACAGCAGAATAGATGTCCTGCAATTAATTCATTTATTTTATAGTATAAATGCTCATATTTGTCAAATGCATGTTAGGCTTATTGCATTTTTTGAGATGATTGTACTTGCTCGGTCGCATGACTTCTTTCATTTCGGTGTTGCACTTCGTGTTGATATTCTGCTGTAGCCATTAGAATATTTTGCATTAGTGTTCAATAATTCTTCAAACATTTAGATAGATCTATCAACTTAACCATAATTCTCACTCTAGAAAATACAGAGCCACATGCTTCCAATATTATCTTACAAAAACTTAATTTCTAATGTTTCTCCTGCAGAAGTTGAGGATTTAAGTGACTATTTCGCCTACGTACAATCATAAGATTCAAAATGCTAGGACTTGACTGATCATTTTATCTTGGTATCTTCCATTGTTCCGCTTGATTATGCTCTTTTTATTCCCATGCATATCTTACAGCAATTTTTAACTTCTCATTTGCTTGATTTTTGAAAGCTTGCATTGATTCCTTTTGGGAATACACGTGTGCTCTACAGAAAGGAAATTCTCATATCTCGCCTAGAGGTATTTTGTATGGTTTCTGGACTGATGATGGGTTGTTCCAAACACAGATTAGTTGAATGCAGGTTTCCTAAGCTTTATTTTATCATGTTACATTCTTCTGCCACATGTATTGAGACTTTTGTGATTTAATTTTTAGTGTAGATTTCTATAACACTTTTCTTAAGATGGACGGGCATGGCAACGCGCGATTTCATGTTCTAGTGTGATGTATATTTACATCGTCTGGTCCAAAATTATATATCACCCTCCCAACTTTTACATCCCCTTCTATAGAGGCAGTTTTGGCCCGAGGTGATGTAAAAGTTGTTTTCACATCACGGAGCCTATTATAAATTACTATGTTAGATGATTGCCTCGTCTCACAAATCACAATCAAGGTTGATTTTTAAGCCACTTTTTTGTTTTTGGATGCCAGTATGCAACGGTTCTTTGGACCTGGAAGAAGACCGTCCGATACTATAATGATTGCAACCGCTGGTCCTCTGTTTTTGTACATGGTGATCGATCGAGTTAATTAGGCCTGTCATCCGGTTTGAGTGGCTATCGTACGCAGAATATCACAACAACCAAACCATAGTAACCTAAAGCTAGCAGTCAGTCGTCAGTCAGTTCTCCCCCATACCATTCCTATCACGGCGTGATCAGGTGGGGGATGTCCCACTCGGCCAGTCCCAACAACAGGGACATGCTCTATCCATGCCACCAAAACCGGGCGGTCCACATTCTCCGCTGACAAAACCCCCTCCCTCCTCTGCGGCTCTGCTCCTGATTTTGTTGGGTTGCTGCGAGGATCTTGTACCCAGCGCAACCACTCCTGAACGGCCCCAACCCCGACGCGCCCCCCCTTGCTTCTGTCACCGCCTTTTTTAAAACTGCGAGAGAGGGAGACGGCAAGTAATCCATTTTCTTGGTCCGCTGTTATTAACTTTTGTTTTCTCCTTCTTGAGAAGACAAATTTCGTTCTTTAGGGGACCAAGCAAAAGCATCATCATCCAAGTCTCTCTCTCTCTGCAAAAAAAAAAAAAAAAGATGTAATCACCAACCCTTTACCACCTTTGATCCATTGCCTTTACCTTTCTTCGCCTCTATAGCTCTCCTTCTTTTTCCTCCCTTTATTCCCTGCCTAGTTGCTACTCCTTCATGCTTTGCAAGCATTGCCCACACTCCGCTCACACACGGCATCATCGCCATTGCACCAAGAGAGCACGCATTCATGAAGGAGTTCTCGTATGAGGAGATCGAGGCGGCCACGGGCGGCTTCGCGGCCAAGAACGTCGTCGGGAAGGGCAGCCATGGCTGCGTGTACAGGGCCAGGCTCAGGACCGGCGGCGGTGCCACCGGCAGGAGGCTCGTCACCGTCGCCGTCAAAAAGGCGTCGCACGCGCAGGGGGAGGCCAAGCTCGCCAACGAGATCGCCGTGCTCACGGCCACGCGCCAACACCACCAGGGCGTCGTCGGCCTCCTAGGCGTGGCGGCGCCCAAGGGCAAGCCGCCGCAGCTGCTCGTCATGGAGTTCATGCCCAACGGCTCGCTGCACGACCTCCTGCACCGCTCCCCTCGCCCGCCCCCGTGGCCGCGCCGCGTGGAGATCGCGCTCGACGTGGCGAGGGCACTGTGCGCGCTGCACGGCGCCGCGCCCCGCGTCATACACCGGGACGTCAAGACGGCCAACATCCTGCTCGCCCGCGACGGCCGCGCCCGCCTCGCCGACTTCAGCCTCGCGGTCAGGGTCGCCTCTGGCGCCGCAGGCGCGCCGGCGCCCGCTGGCACGATGGGGTACCTGGACCCGAGCTACACGGAGCCCGGCCGGCTGGGCCCGGAGAGCGACGTGTTCAGCTTCGGCGTCGTGCTCCTGGAGCTCGTCAGCGGCCGCAAGGTCATGGACATGAACGCCTTCCCCTCGTCCATCGTCGCCTGGGCGGTCCCGCTCGTCGGCGCCGGCATGGCACGCAAGGTTTTCGACGGGAGGCTAGCCGCGCCGCCGCCCGACGCCGAGGCCGCCATCGCACGGGTCCTGGCCGTGGCCGCGCGGTGCGTGTCGGATCGCGTGGAGCGCCGGCCGGCAATGTCGGAGGTGGCGTCCGAGCTGCGCGGCGCACTCGAGAGCGCCGGGTGGCACCGCCGCCGCGGGATGGACGCCGTGGTGGAGAGGGTGTACAGGCGCGTCGTGTCGTGGGGAACGCGGATGCGCGTAAAGACAACGAGGAGGAGCAAGGTGGAGTGCACCGAGCTGTCGTCGGAGGGGAGCAGCAGCAGCAGCCGCGCCGACTCGTGCCCTCTACCGTCGCGTTCTAACAGCATACGACGACTCAGATACGCTGACCGTGCTTAGGTGCCTGTTCGAACGGAGCGTGCGAATTATTGTTTTTTACTTCGAAAATGCTGCAAGGATTGAATTGTTTTCGCGTGATCGAACTTACTGGATTGCTAATGTTAGTTAGGCTGTTCTCGGATCATTTAACTTACTACTAGATCATCATATGGTAACGACTGTTTGCTGGGGTGGTATGTACATAGATGTGAGTATATATATGTTGATGTCGAGAGATGGGGTGTAACTTGTATGGAGAAGCTACCCCCATGTTTGAATTGACAAACGGTGACCCATTTTTCTTTTGCCTCTGTATCTGTTCTCAGGATAGTCTTTCGAGACTGTTTTTCTCAAATCTGGACAGCAATAATTTGCTCAGTCGCATTTTCAAGGCACTGTTTTTCGCTGTATTTGGCCCAACTTTCATCCAGCGATCCTAGGCTGAACCCAACGCGCGGGATGTCGCTTGGAAACGCCGGATGGAAGAAAAACTGGTGGAACAACCTTGTCGGCGAGACATCTCAGTTCCCCACCGTGATTTGGCTCGCTCTCGGAGCCTTCTCCCCACCTACCCCTCGCCACCATGTCGTCGCCGACCATGCCTCGCGTCGCCCAGCCGAATCCACGCAGATAGAAAGGTCCACCGCCGCCGTCACATCCCCTCACCTCGCTGTTGTCCTTGTTTCGCCTTCTCACAGCGTCACTGATAGCTCGACTCCGTTTCGAGCTCATGCCCACCGCGATCGCGAAGTATTCTTCGTTTTGCCTGTATGGCCATGGACTCTGACAACAAGATGTTTGCCATGTTGCTGGAGGAAGAGACCGTTGCAACCGCCAAAGATGAAGAGCATATGCGGATCCTCGGCTCTCTGGACAAACTGTACAGGAAGGGATGTTCGTCATGATGTTGGAGACGAGACCCGATGGTGCATCAGCAACTGTAGGATGATCTGGTCGAACATATATGATAGGTAGAGGCAACACATAGCTACTATGTTGGACATAATTTTGCCGAACTATGGCAAACTATGTTGTGTTTTGTTCTATGTGGAACTATGTTGTATTTAATTTTATGCCAAACTATGCTGAACAATGCTTTGTATTCATATTTATGGATACGCAGAGGCAACACATAACTGCTATGTTGGACATAATTTTGCCGAACTATGGCGAACTATGTTGTGTTTCATTCTATATGGAACTATACTGTATTAATTTTATGCCAAACTATGCTGAACAATGCTTTGTATTCATATTTATGGATACGTAGAGGCAACACATAGCTGCTATGTCGGACATGATTTGGCCGAACTATGTTGTGTTTCGTTCTATCGCGAACTATCTTGTATTTAAATTTATGCAGAACTATGCTAAACAATGCTTTATATTCGTATTTATGCCGAACTATATGAATTTGAGCTAAATTGTAGTGAAATGCTACTCCTTCCGGTCCATATTAATTGGATGTATGTAACACTAAAACATATCTAGATATATCTATTTCTGCCATAAGTAATATGAATTGAAGGAAGTACCAAATTTGCCAAACCCACGGCTACATGGAAACCCTATCCGGTAACACGAGTAAGAATTCACCCATTTATAGATCAACTGTTTTATTCATCCGCTATTAAATAACGCTAGATTTTATGCTGGAAACCAAAGAGTGAAGGGCATCCACTATGTAGTCCATAAAACTATCCACAAGCCAAAAGATATTCTATAAAGCTATCCATATACATAGTGAAGGTTCACTTTAGGAGATTTTCCTTAAGAGTGACCTACAAGCTGGGTTGTCCACAAGCAATAAACAATTATTTTACTCTCTTCTTTTTCTTACTTGTGTGTAATTTTAACAGACATGTGGGTCACGGCTTATGGTGAACTTGACCTTATATATTGCAGCCATTTTCATAAGCTGTGTGGATCCTATCTTATAGCAAATGTTCACCTTATACATAGGTGATGCCCCTTGCAGTACGCAATTAAAGTAGTGATATAATAATAGGAGTAGCATTATTTTTTCGACAACAGTGCGCAGTACCGAGTAGTATCTGCTAGCTGGTAGCACGGCATGTCAAACTGAACCAGTACTACTAGGCAAGTTGGATAGGAAGCTGAGGAGAAATCTAGCACGGGTAGCTCATGGATTCAGGTTAACCCAGCAGGGTTGAGCAGTAGTAGCTCGATCGATAGACTTTTGCTTTAGCCACGAGATGGTCATTATTATTTCGCTCCAACTGCACGCACTGTGCGCATACTGTACATCTGTAAGTGTAACTAAAGGCGGCTAGCTGCGTGCACTTCTTAACCTGAGAAGAGATACGCTACCAAAGATAGATGGATGACGTCCGGAAGTTAATCTAGTCTGATCAATGCATATGCAGTCCGGCAACCCATAAAAGATTGACCATCGCATAATCCTACTGGGGTTCTACTTTTCCTACGCGCTCATCTGCTTTCTCTTTCTTACCATTTTTCTTGTACCTAGTCGTAGCAAGCTAGTGAAAGAGAGAGACAGATATGTCCATGCTACCTTTTTTCCAAGCAGACATGGTGAATCTATTCTATACAAGTCGGAGTAAATTTGAGAATATCGCAACTTATAAATAATAATTCAATGTATGATAAAAAGCATTGAAAACGAGTCAGTAAATTGCTTTCTCTCTTCCTTCCTTTTATAGAAAAGAAACTTAGCAAGCCTTTCCGTGAAGGTGCGTCTTATCTTGTTTGAATAATCCAGTGGTATTATTCAAGTCGCTAATTCGTTGGTTTGTCCAAGCCTGAAAAGTTCTTTAAAATTTATTGGAGAGAAAAAGAACAATGCCGGGAGAGACTTCTTAATTAGAAGATTCAGTCGACAGGACATAATCAACTTGACAAATTCCTACTTGAATAATCGTTGCTTGAGGTTTGTTCCGCTCTTTTTGTACAAAGGAAAAATCAGCAGCCGTCGTTTTCCAGCAACCCTTCTTAGAAAACAACAAGAACCAACGCGAATTATTTGCTTTTTCCTTTCCAGTTTAATACAGTTGAGGCTGGGCTGCTAACAGGGACAGAAGAACCGTACTAAATCGTTGGAGAAGATATAAAAATAAATCGCACAGATCAATCTTTGCAAAAGAGATAAAAGGGCCAGAAGGAGCGCAAATTATGAGTGAAGACTGGGGCAAAACCACACTTTCGACCAAATGTGCAATCATGAGATCTGCATTCCACTTTTCAGCCAAAGACTATTTCTCCCTAAGAAACTTGACTAGGGGTTTATTTTGTAATGCAAGATTTTAGTACGCGTTTGGTAGGCTGCCGCGAGGTGGAACCAAACACGTGTGAGACGGAGTTGGGCTGATTGGATGCATGTCAGACCTTCACGTTGCGGCTTACATGAACATTAAAACACCTCGGGCAAGGCCCGCTGAAAACTGCTGAATCGGCTGTTTTCAACGAGCCATCCTTATTGTGTGATCCCTACATACAAAAGAGGAGACTCCGCTGCACGGATTCGACCACGCATGGAGATGGCCGGAGCACGTGCACACTATAACGAAAAGGGAAAAGGGGGCGGGAAGGATTATGTCACCTATCATCGAAACATTCCTCTATTTCTACCCTGCACTCTCACCTCCCCCTCCCCCCAGGGGCGTATCTAGTGGGGGTGTCATAGGTGCCATGGCACCCCCTAAAACATGCAGACTCGTTTGACTTGTAGAGATTAGTCTAATATTTTGCCTATTATATGTGTTAAAATATACCTATACATGATATTTAAGCCACTAATATTGAACTTGGCACCCCCTCTAATTTAGTCCTACATCCGCCACTGCCTCCCCCCCCTCCCCCGACATCCAATAGTTCGCCCTCCCCCTTTCAACCTCCATGGTGGGTGTTAAAGTTGTGATCCAAATTCGTAAGAAGGCTAACTTCTGATGTAGCGAAGCGAGGCCCGTCCCCGGTAGGCTTGGGCCAAATCGTAGCGTTATTGATCATCACCACCGTCTATAAATACATCTTGTAAGTCACCGGGTAGGGTATATTGCTTAACTGAAAACCCACGACATTGTGTAAAATCTCTCGACATAGTGAAGTTTTGCTTGCAGGAATTTGTGGTGTTTTTATCTTCTCATTCTAGAGGTTTTTCCATGTTAAAAAGATTGTGTCCCGTGCGTGTAGTTTGTTCGTTCCTTGTTCTTATGCTTGTCGCGTTTATAAGAAGTGGTATATGAGACCGTGCTTCGATCTAGGGTTTGCAACATGGCATCTTTGAAGTTTGATAAACCGTAGCCGGACTACCCCACAAGGTTCTTTTGTGGTAAGTGAAGATGCGGGCGATCCTCGCCCAATCTTTTGATCTGGATGAAGCGTTGGATGGATTCAATAAGAAAGATGCGAAAACCGTAAGGCCTTTTCTTTGATTCAACTTCATATGTCCAATCATATTTTGCAGGAAGTGTCACATGAGAAAACTACAGCGGCCCTATGGTTGAAACTGGAATCAATCTGCATGTCAAAATATCTAACCAGCAAGATGCAGATGAAATGTAGTTTTTCTTGCACAATCTACAAGAAGATGGGTTGGTGATGAATCACTTATGTAAAATTAGGGAGATCGTTTCTAACTTGCAGTTCATGGACGTAAAATATGATGATGAAGGTCTAGCTCTTCTACTCCTATTCTCACTACCTAGTTCCTTTGCACATTATTGAGAGACAATATTGTTAAGTCATGATGAACTAACCCTTGCCGAAGTACAAGAGGCTCTCAAACAGAGGGAGAATATGAAAACCATGGTACATGTAGAGGGGTCGCTTATCCAATGCATGAGCACTATAGGTTTGGAGTAGGACTGGGCAAATAAACACAAGCACCTATAGAGACAAGAGAAAGAACAATAGAGGTTGTTTAAAATCCAAGGGAAAGGACAAGTTATTCACGTGTTGTAAACAAAATCACATGATTGAGTATTGTTGGAAGGTGTAGAGCAAGGAGAAAATGAATGGTACTTACCAACCGAAAAACAAATCTGGTGGTGATGGTAAGGTTTCCGTTGCTTCTAGTGATAATTCTGCTAGTGAGGATCAAACCGTTAGATGCCAGAACTATCGTGGGACGTTGAGGGTTCCCACCCATATGCTGCATATCCTCTACGAATTACCAATTAATATGCACGCTACGAGGATAACATCCATGACATGCACATCCGGCTTCATGCAAGAGGAAGAAGATACATCTGACTTCTCTGTTCCATTCCAAATCTCATGGCTAACGCGTAATATACGGCGCTAGAATCACTGATGTCAGGGGTTATTAAGTCCCTATTTGATCATTATTGTTGCAATTAGAACTCTAAGTTCTATTGCTCCATTATATCACCACTTAGGATGATATCTATGATTTCTGTGTTTATGATAATAATATTTTCTTTCTTTTATAGAATATATGATAACACACAATTTGCAAATACTTTGATAAAGACTCATCAAAGGACATGAGCAAGTGATAAACTTGCCTTGTGATGGCAAGGTAGTGAAGTCTGATGCTTGCACTGGACCTTGAGCTTCTAGTTCTACAAAAACATCATTATTGTCCGGTAAGGACAATATTTAAAGAAGCAAAATGATTATGCAAGTAATGTGTGGCATCCCGCAAAACCACTACTAGAAAATCGCGTTGAATTTGTGCATTGCATCGTCATCATCATGCATTGTTTGCCAAAACTATGTTTGCAAAGCCCGTGTTGTTTTCTAAACGCCCCGTCTTTTATTCAAACGCCAAAACCGGGTCGCCGGAATATTTTGTTTTGACTAAAGGTGTTTTGCAAACGGTGTTATCAAGACAAATAAAATTTATATTGTTTTTAGTTGGGGCAGTCGAACGGGCCAGATCGACCCGAACGACCGCCCCAGAAAACTAAATCGGTCCATCCTGCCGCCCCATCTAAACCTAAACCCACCTAAAACTCTACCCAACCTACCCCTCCACCTCACCCTGCCCAATCCCCACACGCCACCTCAGCTACCCCTCTTCCCCCTCCACTCCTATTCCGCCACGTCACCCCTCACCCCTCACCCTCCCTCTCTCTCTCACCTTCCCTGCCCACCCGCCAAACACACACGCACTCACGCACGCAACGGCCACAGCCACCCACCCGCGTTCACACACGCGCTCACACCCGCCCAGCCACCTACCGCGTGGACCCCACCCGACCCCACCTGTCCCCGCACCCTTCCCTCTCCTCTCTCCCTCAACCTTCCTCCCCGCGTGCGACGCCCCAACCCCGCCTCGCCTGGCGCCTCGCCGTCCACCCACTCTCCTCCCCGCCGCCGGCACCACCATCTCCGCCCGTCGCCGCTCTCCCTGGGCCCCGGCGGCTCCGCCCCAGCAACGCCTCCGCGCAGCCGCGCCGCTCGACCCCCTCCTCCCCGTCGCTTCCCCAGACCGCCTCCGGCCATCACCCTCCTCGCCGCGCCGGCGAGCCCCGGCCTCCGCCGCTCCGGGCCTCTGCGCTCCCCGCCGACCCCCGCCGTTCCCCGCTCCGGCGCGCGCGCGCTCGAGCCGTCGCCCACGCGCCGCCGCGCGCAGCCGCCCCGAGCCGGCCCCGCGCGCCTCCACGCCGCCGTCGCCACCTCCCTGCAAGCTCGCCGACGCCCCCAGGCCTCCCCCGACCCCGCGTCGCCGCCGGCGCGTCCTTCTCCCCCGAGCCCGCGCCTGCATCCGCCCGGCGCCGTGCGCCGCCTCGCCCACGGAGGTCGCCGAGCCGCCTCGCCCCGGAGCCCCTGCCCCGCAGGCTCCGCCCAGCCCGAGCCGCGCCCGCCCCGGCGACGGCCTCGCCGCCGGCGCTGGCTCCCTCTGACCGTTCCCCGCCGCCCAGCCGCGCCCGAGCGCCTCCTCCTCCTCGCCGGAGCTCGCCCAGCCCGCGGCAGCCTCTCCCCTCCGCGGCCTCGTCGAGCCCCCTCTTCAGGCGTCCTCTCCGCCGTCCGCAGTTCGCCGTCCGCCGTCGGCCCTCCAGCGCGAGTGGGCCAGGGGAGAAGACAGTACGTCTGCGGTCATGCGTGTATGTGCTGGTGCTTGTGTGTGGTACCAAGTCGATGCCCGAACCCCTGACTACAGTACCCGTGCTTGTCGCGAGCTCGCCACCGCCTGGGAGTTTCACCTTGGCCTCGGAGGACCGGCCTCTGCACCGTGCTGTAGGACCACGTCAAGACCGCCACATGGAAAACCCCAAGTTCGCCTTGGCAAGTTCTTCATCGAAAACCCCGTTGCCCGGATCCGAATAATCGCCAAGGTCGTGATCGGAACAATGAGGTCGTTGCAGTGAACTCGACAAGATCTACCGCGGAACCCCGAGAACTTCCCCCTAAACGCCAAGTTTGCCGACACGGATGCGACAAGTACTCCCTCACAGACGCCATGACCCGACGCCCCCGGATGCCAGGACCGTCGACATGACCCGGGAACCGCGAACGCGACAAGATCGGCACCGACCAGGGCGGACCCCGATGCGCCCCCGACGCCAACCAAGCCCTGCTTCCCGGTTGCGCCAAGACCCTAACCCCGGAGTCCGAGAACGTTCCCGCGAGACCGCACCGTCGAACCCCGAACCCCAGATCCGCCGACCCCCGGACCCTGGACCCTGTCGAACCCCGAACCCCGGAACCCACTATCGTCGAGCCCCCTCTGATGTGTGACCCCTTTCCTCGAACTCTATTTTATAACATAATAACAACTTGTTGCATATTGATTTGTCATTCATCTCGCATGCATATCTGTGGTTTGGGGGCCTTATGCCGATTCACCGAATAATTAAATATGGGGCCCATATGCGGGCAAATCTAGCCTTATATTGGCCTCATTTAAACATGTGTAGCGAACCGGTTCCATCTGTTGTCTTGCTAAACAACATTTAATATGCGGGGTAGCTAAATAACATGAACCACCTAATTAATTGTCGGGACCCCGGTTCCACTTAATTTGACCTAATTGCATCACACCCGTTGCCATGCCATGCATCATACATGCATCATGCCGATCTTCTGCCGTTTATTAAATATTGCATCCGGTGTTTATTCTAGTGTTTTGCTTCTTCGCGGATAGGCCGTTGAGTTGATGTGAGCTTCGCCCCGATCTTCGGGGAAAACCTTCGACAATGTTTTCAGGCGAGCATCTCCCTCTTTCTACCTATCTTACTTTTATAGTCTTTATTCCCTCCTGTTGATCTATTGCTATCTGTGTTGCGATGCTTTAGTTCCGTACCTGTGTTATACCGTGCAGCCCTATATTTGCCTTGGACACATCCTATTACCTGTTGTTTGGTAGATAGTTGGACTTGCGCGTCGTAGTTGCTTGCTCAAGAGCTGATGTGTGGTCGTCATATGCCACAGTTGCTGATGTATTGCCGCATGTTGATGTTGGAGATGATTCTAGTTTTACTTCTCCTCACTTTAATTTCTGTTAACACTAAAATTGAATAAGCAGAGGCATCGGTGGGTGATAGATAATATTTGGTTTCCGAACGCCACTTGTGTCCCGTAAGACCCGAGTACTTGATTCCTGTTCCTTGATTTATCGCGCTATCCACATCCGGGAGGTATATGGGACCCCCTCAGCCAGAGCTTGATTCGTCTTATTTCTTGGGGCCACAAACTAGTTTGAGGTTTATTACTATCCTGTACTTATGCATGCTTACTGCTTTTATTTACGATTGTGCGAGGTACTACGCAACTGTACTGTTTAGGATCGGGACAACGTTTACGCGGTGTCGACAAGCCCCGTTTGGGGTTCCCAGTCGCTCACAGCGTCCAACCAGACCTTGAGGCCGTCTCGGAGCTTGCTTACTCCGTTGCGGGATCTACTTAAGGGGTGGCCCCCTGAAATATTTCTGAATCTTGTGATTGCTTTGTCGTGAAGACCTCGTTGGGTTTTGATTTGGTTTTTCCGAGGTTGATTGTGGCATCCGCAAAACCACTACTAGAAAATCGCGTTGAATTTGTGCATTGCATCGTCATCATCATACATTGTTTGCATAAAACTATATTCGCAAAAACGTTTTGGTTTCTAAACAACCCCCCAACTTTTATTCAAATGCCAAACCCCCAGATGTTTCGGATATTTTGTTTGTCTAAAACTAGTTACAAAAGATATTTGAAAATAAATAAAATATTTAATTTATTTTAGTAGGGGCAGTCGAACGGGCCAACTCGACCCGAACGACCACCCCCAGGATTTTCAATCGGTCCATCTAGTCTGCCCCTCTAATTCCTAAAGCTACCCAGTCCCCTACCCACACACACCCTCCACCTCACCCCAGCCATTCACCTCTTGCCACGTCACCTCTCCCCTCAAACCCCACCAACGTGGGCTGCCACTTGGCCCAGCCACTCCCTCTCTCTTCCCCCAATCCCCCTGCCTCACCCACTCAGCACTCCCCACCTCTCTCCCCTGGCGCGTGGCCCACGCGCGGAACCCACTCTCCCTCACAGCCACACCCTCCCCCGGATCCCACCTTCCCTGGACCTGGTCCACCCCTGCCCAGCCCCCACTCCTGCACGCGGGTCCCGCCCCAGCCCTCCACCACGTCGCTCCCCCAAGTCCGCCTTCCCCAGTCAAACCTCCCCGTCCCCCCCTGGCGCACACACGCAGAGCACACGCCAGCACACACGCACCCACCCCGCCTGCGGGCCCCACCAACTAACCTTCCCCGCATGCGGCCTCCCCCAGCCTTCTTCCCGCACGCACGCGGTCCCTTCCATCTCCCTCTCCCCGCTCTGCCGGCCACCGGCCCCCTCCCCGCCGGCGTGTCCGCGCCGCCCGCACCCCAGGAGGCCGGCGAGCCGCGTCCGCGCCCCGCCAGCTCGCTCCTCCCTCTGGGCTCGGACCGCCGCCGTCGGCCGCCTCGTGCTCGCCTCCCCGCCGCCGGGGCCGAGCCTTCCCCAACCTCTGCCGAACCGCACACGCCGCCGCCCAGCCCACGAGCGCCGGCCCACCGCCTTACCCCCTGCGCCTCCCCCGGCCACCGCGCTGCGCCCTCCGCCCCGTCCTCCCGGCCAAGCCCCACCGCGCTCGTCCCGTCGCCCCAGAGCCTCCGCGCGCGCGCCGACGTGCTCCCACCGCCGCCAACAACCGCCTCGCCGCGCCGCCCCGGTCACCGCCTGCTCCGCCCCGCGCTCCGCCTCGCCGTGGCCGCCGAAGCTCGCCGCCGACCCCGAGCGTCCCCAGCGGCCCCGCGCCCCAGCGGCCCCCTCCGTCGCCGCCTGCGTCAGGTTCTGCCCCGCCGGCCCTCATGTTCGCCGCCCGCGTGCGCCCGTCCTCGCCGCCGGCGAGCCCACGCCCCGCTCCGGTCAGGCACGCCTCCGCGTCCGCAGCTCCCGCCGCTCGGCCGCCGTCGACCCGAGCAGCGCCGCGGGTCCTGCCCCTCTGCGGGCCGTCGCCGGTCTCCAGCGCGACCGTGCCCCTCCGCCGCTGTCGCGCGGGCCCACCTCGCCTCGAGCTCGTCACCGTCGGGAGGTGCACCGTCGATCCGCCTAGTTCAACCACCAAAACGCGCAGTTCCGAACCGATGACCGAAGGGAACCTGTTCAGAACTCCATGAGCTACCCCGACCACACCCTCGACAAGAACGTCAACGTGGCCAAGTAACCGCCAGATCGCCACACGGAGGCCGACCCATTGGTACGTCAAGAACCCCGGACACGGATACCAAGATCATCGGCATGAGATCGAGACCCCGGGACCCGAAGACCACATGCGACCAGACCTTCGCCCCGAATGCTGAATCGAGTACCCGAACGCCAAGACCTCCGCCGGAAAGGACAAGACCAACGACATGACCCGACGTTCGCGAATGCGACAAGATCATCGACATAGAACCCGAAGGACACATGTGCGACAAGGACTCCCTCGAGGACGCCGAGTGCTTCACCCCGGACACCGAGACCCCGGATGCGCCAAGACCCTAACCCCGGAATCCGAGAACGCTTCCGCCGAACCCCGACCCAGATCCGTCGAACCCTGAGACCGGCCCGAACCCCGGAAACCAAGATCGTCGAGCCCCCTCAGATGTGTGACCTTTTTCCCGAAACCCTATTTTATAGTATAATAACAACTTGTCGCATATTTAATTGTCATCTCGCATGCATATCATGTGGTTTGGGGGCCTTATGCCGATTCACCTAATAATTAAATATGGGGCTCATATGCGGGCAAATCTGGTCTCATATTGGCCTCATTTAAATTTGTGTAGCAAACTCGGTGCTAACTTTTACCATGTTAAACAACATTTAATTGCGGGGTAGCTAAACAACATGAACCACCTAAATAATGTCGGGACCCCAGTTCCGCTTAATATGACCTAATTGCATCGCCTCTTTGCCATGCCATGCATCATACATGCATCATGCCGATCTTCTGCCGTTGTATTAAATATTGCATCCGTTGTTTCTTCTAGTGTTTTGGTTCTTCGCGGATAAGGCCGTTGAGTTGATGTGAGCTTCGCCCCATCTTCGGATAACCCTTCGCAATGTTTTCAGGCGAGCATCTTCCCCCTTTCTACCTATCTTACTTTTATAGTCTTTATTCCTTCTGTTGATCTATTGCTATCTGTGTTGCGATGCTTTAGTTTCCGTACCTGTGATATACCGTGCAGCCTATATTGCCTTGGACACACCCTATTACCTGTTGTTTGGTAGATAGTTGGACTTGCGCGTCGTAGCTGCTTGCTCAAGTGCTGATGTGTGTCGTCATATGCCACAGTTGCTGATGTATTGCCGCATGTTGATGTTGGAGATGATTCTAGTTTTACTTATCGTCATTTTAATTTCTGTTTAACAACTAAAATTGAAATAAGCAGAGGCATCGGTGGGTGATAGAAAATATTTGGTTTCCGAACGCCCACTTGTGTCCCGTAAGACCCTGAGTACTTGATACCTGTTCCTTGAATTATCGCGCTATCCACATCCGGGAGGTATATGGGACCCCCCTGAGCCAGAGCTTGATTCAGTCTTATTTCTTGGGGCCACAAACTAGTTTGAGGTTTTATTTACGATCCTGTACTTATGCCATGTTTTACCGCTTTATTTACGATTGTGCGAAAGATAGCACCTGTACTGTTTAGGATCGGGACACGATTCCGCGGTGTCGACAAGCCCCGTTTGGGGTTCCCAGTCGTTCACAGCCGTATTACCCAGACCTTGAGTCCGTCTCGGAGCTAGCTTACTTCGTTGCGGGTAGCTTAATGGGGTGGCCCCCTGAAATAATTCTGAATCTTGTGATTGTTCAGTCGTGAAAGCCTCGTTGGGTTTTGATTTGGTTTTTCCGAGGCTGATCGAGCGTGTGTTGCTATTGGTGCACCCCGGCCGGGTAAAACTTTCTGAAAGCCGTGTCCGCGGATATGGACGACTTGGAGCACAGTATCTCGATCATAGACAAGCATAACTAAAGTTTATTGCTATAAATTTGACTTTATAATGACTAGTAATCAGCTTCACTATAACGGAATGGCTAAATAATACTGCCCACAATTGCTTGTTCTGAGTTGTCGCTTGCGACCATTGTACCTGACTAGTAAGCATTGCAACTACAACGGAATGGCTGAATAAAAGTACCAACAACTGCTGGGTTTAAGGGTTATCTCATGCTATTCATATCTGATTAGTAAGTGTTACAACTATAACGGAATGGTCAATTAAAAGTGCCCACTGCTTACTTTATCAGGACGATTATCTAAACCTGACTAGTAAAGTGCCGCAACTATAACTGAATAAATAAAACTGCCAACGGTGTGAGTTCCTCGGTTGACTTCCTCGTTTGGTCTCGAGGGGGGGAACGCCAGGATGGGTTTGTTTGATGATAGTATCAGGTTGGTTCCGAATAGGTCCTTCTTACCCCTCTCTAAATGCCGCCAGTTGTATCGAGTCTCTATAGGTTGTTTAGTGCATGCTGCCGCTGCCGCTCCAGTCCACCATACCTATGTAGGCGAGGACCGCCGAATTCTAGACTCGCCGTGTACTGGCCTCAGTACTGACGCTCCTTCTTTTTCCTTTGCCCTTTGTCGGCACCCCTTTGTTTAAGCAGGTCTTGAGATCGACGTCGTTAGCAGGGTTACCCTTCCGGCTTGGCCTGGGCAGGGTTATGGACGCCATTGGTTATTCTTTAGGGCCCTTAGCCCCATTTGCATCTTGTCCGTAGCTGGACGCTCTATCGTTTTCAAGGTGATTTGGGTCTTTGAATATTATATCTGTATTCTTGACTCCTTGAGTCGCTGTTGTATATATCTGTTCTGTGGGTCCCATCGAGGACTGTTGTGTAATGTTATTACTTCGTTTTCCACCCGCACGAAAGTGCCTGGTGGGCACCTTTGAATCGTTTCTATGCGGGTTTGGCGAATTTTGTTCAAACTTGCATAGGTCCGATTCTGAGGGTGTTACAGAGTGGTATCAGAGCTCAGCAGTTGCGATACCCCACAAGTCCAGCCTGTAGGATAACCTAGCTAACGGCCGAAGTAGGGTGTCAAAACTATTTTGCAAAATCGGTTGGATAGTTCTGGCTAGGTCTGATTTTACTCCTTACCCCTCTGCTATTATCCTCTTACCTCGACGTGTTTTGAATCTACTCTCTTCTCTCTCTTCGAGTCAGGTCTCTGCTTCGGGTTTCTCGTCGGGTTCTCGTCGTCCGTGTCGTCGTCGTACCTTCAGGGCTTCGCTTTCTCCCTTTTGTAACGGAGGTGCTACGATCATCAATCTGCAACTTGTCTGTTGTACCCTTCCTCCAATGTTTTGTTCTTGAGCTCCTTAACCATATGTGTTCCTTGCCGGATATCAGTGTCATTGAAAAACATATGAGAAGGACGAGCTTTGGTGAAGTTGGAGTCGACCGTGAGCATGTGTTGTTCATGCCAATGGAACCATCGCGGAACCTAATCATTGTGTCTTTCATACGATTCCTGCTGGCATCATCCCTTTGTTCCGGATACCGCCTAAGAAGGTCTTCAGTCTAAATCTCGAGAGTTGAGTTGCCTGATTCTCCTTCCATGTATAGAGTCGATAGTTGGGTCCGGGTTGGACTGATCACCCTACCCGACTCTTACTGTTCGCTCGGTACGTCGAACTGGTGGATCAATGTAACTTCTCCCTCTTCTAATGGAAGTTAGAGGTGGCCTTATCGTTTGATACCTCTATCTTCGTCCTTTCTCCGGAGTGTTCTCTCGACGATCAGGAACAACGACCTTTGTTGGTGGTGTCGCCGATTTTCAAGATGGAGGATGAACCATTGTTAGTGGTGTCGCGAGGACCTACACAAAGTGAGAAGACGCAGATCGCCGACCTTTCTTTCCGGTACCATGAGGCGGATCTCGAGGGCGAGATCCATTGTTAGTGGTGTCGAATTGTGGCATCCCGCAAAACCACTACTAGAAAATCGCGTTGAATTTGTGCATTGCATCGTCATCATCATACATTGTTTGCATAAAACTATATTCGCAAAACCGTTTTTGGTTTCTAACGCGCCCAACTTTTATTCAAATGCCAAACCCCCAGATGTTTCGGATATTTTTGTTTGTCTAAAACTAGTTACAAAAGATATTTGAAAATAAATAAAATATTTAATTTATTTTAGTAGGGGCAGTCGAACGGGCCAACTCGACCCGAACGACCACCCCCAGGATTTTCAATCGGTCCATCTAGTCTGCCCCTCTAATTCCTAAAGCTACCCAGTCCCCTACCCACACACACCCTCCACCTCACCCCAGCCATTCACCTCTTGCCACGTCACCTCTCCCCTCAAACCCCCACCAACCGTGGGCTGCCACTTGGCCCAGCCACTCCCTCTCTCTTCCCCCAATCCCCCTGCCTCACCCACTCAGCACTCCCCACCTCTCTCCCCTGGCGCGTGGCCCACGCGCGGAACCCACTCTCCCTCACAGCCACACCCTCCCCCGGATCCCACCTTCCCTGGACCTGGTCCACCCCCTGCCCCAGCCCCCACTCCCTGCACGCGGGTCCCGCCCCAGCCCTCCACCACGTCGCTCCCCCCAAGTCCCGCCTTCCCCAGTCCAACCTCCCCGTCCCCCCCTGGCGCACACACGCAGAGCACACGCCAGCACACACGCACCCACCCCGCCTGCGGGCCCCACCACTAACCTTCCCCGCATGCGGCCTCCCCCAGCCCTTCTTCCCGCACGCACGCGGTCCCTTCCATCTCCCTCTCCCCACTCTGCCGGCCACCGGCCCCCTCCCCGCCGGCGTGTCCGCGCCGCCCGCACACAGGAGGCCGGCGAGCCCGCCGTCGCCCCGCCAGCTCGCTCCTCCCTCTGGGCTCGGACCGCCGCCGTCGGCCGCCTCGTGCTCGCCTCCCCGCCGCCGGGCCGAGCCTTCCCCAACCTCTGCCGAACCGCACGCCGCCGCCCAGCCCACGAGCGCCGGCCACCGCCTTACCCCCTGCGCCTCTCCCGGCCACCGCGCTGCGCCCTCCGCCCCGTCCTCCCGGCCAAGCCCCACCGCGCTCGTCCCGTCGCCCCAGAGCCTCCGCGCGCGCGCCGACGTGCTCTCCACCGCCGCCAACAACCGCCTCGCCGCGCCGCCCCGGTCACCGCCTGCTCCGCCCCGCGCCCCGCCTCGCCGTGGCCGCCGAAGCTCGCCGCCGACCCCGAGCGTCCCCAGCGGCCCCGCGCCCCAGTGGCCCCCTCCGTCGCCGCCCGCGTTAGGTTCTGCCCCGCCGGCCCTCATGTTCGCCGCCCGCGTGCGCCCGTACTCGCCGCCGGCGAGCCCACGCCCCGCTCCGGTCAGGCATGCCTCCGCGTCCGCAGCTCCCGCCGCTCGGCCGCCGTCGACCCGAGCAGCGCCGCGGGTCCTGCCCCTCTGCGGGCCGTCGCCGGTCTCCAGCGCGACCGTGCCCCTCCGCCGCTGTCGCGCGGGCCCACCTCGCCTCGAGCTCGTCACCGTCGGGAGGTGCACCGTCGATCCGCCTAGTTCAACCACCAAAACGCGCAGTTCCGAACCGATGACCGAAGGGAACCTGTTCAGAACTCCATGAGCTACCCCGACCACACCCTCGACAAGAACGTCAACGTGGCCAAGTAACCGCCAAGATCGCCACACGGAGGCCGACCCATTGGTACGTCAAGAACCCCGGACACGGATACCAAGATCATCGGCATGAGATCGAGACCCCGGGACCCGAAGACCACATGCGACCAGACCTTCGCCCCGAATGCTGAATCGAGTACCCGAACGCCAAGACCTCCGCCGGAAAGGACAAGACCAACGACATGACCCGACGTTCGCGAATGCGACAAGATCATCGACATAGAACCCGAAGGACACATGTGCGACAAGGACTCCCTCGAGGACGCCGAGTGCTTCACCCCGGACACCGAGACCCCGGATGCGCCAAGACCCTAACCCCGGAATCCGAGAACGCTTCCGCCGAACCCCGAACCCAGATCCGTCGAACCCTGAGACCGGCCCCGAACCCCGGAAACCAAGATCGTCGAGCCCCCTCAGATGTGTGAACCTTTTTCCCGAAACCCTATTTTATAGTATAATAACAACTTGTCGCATATTTAATTGTCATCTCGCATGCATATCATGTGGTTTGGGGGCCTTATGCCGATTCACCTAATAATTAAATATGGGGCTCATATGCGGGCAAATCTGGTCTCATATTGGCCTCATTTAAATTTGTGTAGCGAACTCGGTGCTAACTTTTACCATGTTAAACAACATTTAATTGCGGGGTAGCTAAACAACATGAACCACCTAAATAATGTCGGGACCCCAGTTCCGCTTAATATGACCTAATTGCATCGCCTCTTTGCCATGCCATGCATCATACATGCATCATGCCGATCTTCTGCCGTTGTATTAAATATTGCATCCGTTGTTTCTTCTAGTGTTTTGGTTCTTCGCGGATAAGGCCGTTGAGTTGATGTGAGCTTCGCCCCGATCTTCGGATAACCCTTCGGCAATGTTTTCAGGCGAGCATCTTCCCCCTTTCTACCTATCTTACTTTTATAGTCTTTATTCCCTTCTGTTGATCTATTGCTATCTGTGTTGCGATGCTTTAGTTTCCGTACCTGTGATATACCGTGCAGCCTATATTGCCTTGGACACACCCTATTACCTGTTGTTTGGTAGATAGTTGGACTTGCGCGTCGTAGCTGCTTGCTCAAGTGCTGATGTGTGTCGTCATATGCCACAGTTGCTGATGTATTGCCGCATGTTGATGTTGGAGATGATTCTAGTTTTACTTATCGTCATTTTAATTTCTGTTTAACAACTAAAATTGAAATAAGCAGAGGCATCGGTGGGTGATAGAAAATATTTGGTTTCCGAACGCCCACTTGTGTCCCGTAAGACCCTGAGTACTTGATACCTGTTCCTTGAATTATCGCGCTATCCACATCCGGGAGGTATATGGGACCCCCCTGAGCCAGAGCTTGATTCAGTCTTATTTCTTGGGGCCACAAACTAGTTTGAGGTTTTATTTACGATCCTGTTACTATGCCATGGTTTTACCGCTTTATTTACGATTGTGCGAAAGATAGCACCTGTACTGTTTAGGATCGGGACACGATTCCGCGGTGTCGACAAGCCCCGTTTGGGGTTCCCAGTCGTTCACAGCCGTATTACCCAGACCTTGAGTCCGTCTCGGAGCTAGCTTACTTCGTTGCGGGTAGCTTAATGGGGTGGCCCCCTGAAATAATTCTGAATCTTGTGATTGTTCAGTCGTGAAAGCCTCGTTGGGTTTTGATTTGGTTTTTCCGAGGCTGATCGAGCGTGTGTTGCTATTGGTGCACCCCGGCCGGGTAAAACTTTCTGAAAGCCGTGTCCGCGGATATGGACGACTTGGAGCACAGTATCTCGATCATAGACAAGCATAACTAAAGTTTATTGCTATAAATTTGACTTTATAATGACTAGTAATCAGCTTCACTATAACGGAATGGCTAAATAATACTGCCCACAATTGCTTGTTCTGAGTTGTCGCTTGCGACCATTGTACCTGACTAGTAAGCATTGCAACTACAACGGAATGGCTGAATAAAAGTACCAACAACTGCTGGGTTTAAGGGTTATCTCATGCTATTCATATCTGATTAGTAAGTGTTACAACTATAACGGAATGGTCAATTAAAAGTGCCCACTGCTTACTTTATCAGGACGATTATCTAAACCTGACTAGTAAAGTGCCGCAACTATAACTGAATAAATAAAACTGCCAACGGTGTGAGTTCCTCGGTTGACTTCCTCGTTTGGTCTCGAGGGGGGGAACGCCAGGATGGGTTTGTTTGATGATAGTATCAGGTTGGTTCCGAATAGGTCCTTCTTACCCCTCTCTAAATGCCGCCAGTTGTATCGAGTCTCTATAGGTTGTTTAGTGCATGCTGCCGCTGCCGCTCCAGTCCACCATACCTATGTAGGCGAGGACCGCCGAATTCTAGACTCGCCGTGTACTGGCCTCAGTACTGACGCTCCTTCTTTTTCCTTTGCCCTTTGTCGGCACCCCTTTGTTTAAGCAGGTCTTGAGATCGACGTCGTTAGCAGGGTTACCCTTCCGGCTTGGCCTGGGCAGGGTTATGGACGCCATTGGTTATTCTTCAGGGCCCTTAGCCCCATTTGCATCTTGTCCGTAGCTGGACGCTCTATCGTTTTCAAGGTGATTTGGGTCTTTGAATATTATATCTGTATTCTTGACTCCTTGAGTCGCTGTTGTATATATCTGTTCTGTGGGTCCCATCGAGGACTGTTGTGTAATGTTATTACTTCGTTTTCCACCCGCACGAAAGTGCCTGGTGGGCACTTTGAATCGTTTCTATGCGGGTTTGGCGAATTTTGTTCAAACTTGCATAGGTCCGATTCTGAGGGGTGTTACAGAGTGGTATCAGAGCTCAGCAGTTGCGATACCCCACAAGTCTAGCCTGTAGGATAACCTAGCTAACGGCCGAAGTAGGGTGTCAAAACTATTTTGCAAAATCGGTTGGATAGTTCTGGCTAGGTCTGATTTTACTCCTTACCCCTCTGCTATTATCCTCTTACCTCGACGTGTTTTGAATCTACTCTCTTCTCTCTCTTCGAGTCCAGGAATTCTCGTGGTTGGGTTCCGTCGTACCTTCAGGGCTTCGCTTTCTCCCTTTTGTAACGGAGGTGCTACGATCATCAATCTGCAACTTGTCTGTTGTACCCTTCCTCCAATGTTTTGTTCTTGAGATCCTTAACCATATGTGTTCCTTGCCGGATATCAGTGTCATTGAAAAACATATGAGAAGGACGAGCTTTGGTGAAGTTGGAGTCGACCGTGAGCATGTGTTGTTCATGCCAATGGAACCATCGCGGAACCTAATCATTGTGTCTTTCATACGATTCCTGCTGGCATCATCCCTTTGTTCCGGATACCGCCTAAGAAGGTCTTCAGTCTAAATCTCGAGAGTTGAGTTGCCTGATTCTCCTTCCCATGTATAGAGTCGATAGTTGGGTCCGGGTTGGACTGATCACCCTACCCGACTCTTACTGTTCGCTCGGTACGTCGAACTGGTGGATCAATGTAACTTCTCCCTCTTCTAATGGAAGTTAGAGGTGGCCTTATCGTTTGATACCTCTATCTTCGTCCTTTGTTTCTCCGGAGTGTTCTCTCGACGATCAGGAACAACGACCTTTGTTGGTGGTGTCGCCGATTTTCAAGATGGAGGATGAACCATTGTTAGTGGTGTCGCGAGGACCTACACAAAGTGAGAAGACGCAGATCGCCGACCTTTCTTTCCGGTACCATGAGGCGGATCTCGAGGGCGAGATCCATTGTTAGTGGTGTCGAATTGTGGCATCCCGCAAAACCACTACTAGAAAATCGCGTTGAATTTGTGCATTGCATCGTCATCATCATACATTGTTTGCATAAAACTATATTCGCAAAACCGTTTTGGTTTCTAAAACGCCCCAACTTTTATTCAAATGCCAAACCCCCAGATGTTTCGGATATTTTTGTTTGTCTAAAACTAGTTACAAAAGATATTTGAAAATAAATAAAATATTTAATTTATTTTAGTAGGGGCAGTCGAACGGGCCAACTCGACCCGAACGACCACCCCCAGGATTTTCAATCGGTCCATCTAGTCTGCCCCTCTAATTCCTAAAGCTACCCAGTCCCCTACCCACACACACCCTCCACCTCACCCCAGCCATTCACCTCTTGCCACGTCACCTCTCCCCTCAAACCCCCACCAACCGTGGGCTGCCACTTGGCCCAGCCACTCCCTCTCTCTTCCCCCAATCCCCCTGCCTCACCCACTCAGCACTCCCCACCTCTCTCCCCTGGCGCGTGGCCCACGCGCGGAACCACTCTCCCTCACAGCCACACCCTCCCCCGGATCCCACCTTCCCTGGACCTGGTCCACCCCCTGCCCCAGCCCCCACTCCCTGCATCCGCCCGGCGCCGTGCGCCGCCTCGCCCACGGAGGTCGCCGAGCCGCCTCGCCCCGGAGCCCCTGCCCCGCAGGCTCCGCCCAGCCCGAGCCGCGCCCGCCCCGGCGACGCCTCGCCGCCGGCGCTGGCTCCCTCTGACCGTTCCCCGCCGCCCAGCGCGCCCGAGCGCCTCCTCCTCCTCGCCGGAGCTCGCCCAGCCCGCGGCAGCCTCTCCCCTCCGCGGCCTCGTCGAGCCCCTCTTCAGGCGTCCTCTCCGCCGTCCGCAGTTCGCCGTCCGCCGTCGGCCCTCCAGCGCGAGTGGGCCAGGGGAGAAGACAGTACGTCTGCGGTCATGCGTGTATGTGCTGGTGCTTGTGTGTGGTACCAAGTCGATGCCCGAACCCCTGACTACAGTACCCGTGCTTGTCGCGAGCTCGCCACCGCCTGGGAGTTTCACCTTGGCTCGGAGGACCGGCCTCTGCACCGTGCTGTAGGACCACGTCAAGACCGCCACATGGAAAACCCCAAGTTCGCCTTGGCAAGTTCTTCATCGAAAACCCCGTTGCCCGGATCCGAATAATCGCCAAGGTCGTGATCGGAACAATGAGGTCGTTGCAGTGAACTCGACAAGATCTACCGCGGAACCCCGAGAACTTCCCCCTAAACGCCAAGTTTGCCGACACGGATGCGACAAGTACTCCCTCACAGACGCCATGACCCGACGCCCCCGGATGCCAGGACCGTCGACATGACCCGGGAACCGCGAACGCGACAAGATCGGCACCGACCAGGGCGGACCCCGATGCGCCCCGACGCCAACCAAGCCCTGCTTCCCGTTGCGCCAAGACCCTAACCCCGGAGTCCGAGAACGTTCCCGCGAGACCGCACCGTCGAACCCCGAACCCCAGATCCGCCGACCCCCGGACCCTGGACCCTGTCGAACCCCGAACCCCGGAACCCAAGATCGTCGAGCCCCCTCTGATGTGTGACCCCTTTCATCGAACTCTATTTTATAACATAATAACAACTTGTTGCATATTGATTTGTCATTCATCTCGCATGCATATCTGTGGTTTGGGGGCCTTATGCCGATTCACCGAATAATTAAATATGGGGCCCATATGCGGGCAAATCTAGCCTTATATTGGCCTCATTTAAACATGTGTAGCGAACCGGTTCCATCTGTTGTCTTGCTAAACAACATTTAATATGCGGGGTAGCTAAATAACATGAACCACCTAATTAATTGTCGGGACCCCGGTTCCACTTAATTTGACCTAATTGCATCACACCCGTTGCCATGCCATGCATCATACATGCATCATGCCGATCTTCTACCGTTTTATTAAATATTGCATCCGGTGTTTATTCTAGTGTTTTGCTTCTTCGCGGATAAGGCCGTTGAGTTGATGTGAGCTTCGCCCCGATCTTCGGGGAAAACCTTCGACAATGTTTTCAGGCGAGCATCTCCCTCTTTCTACCTATCTTACTTTTATAGTCTTTATTCCCTCCTGTTGATCTATTGCTATCTGTGTTGCGATGCTTTAGTTTCCGTACCTGTGTTATACCGTGCAGCCCTATATTTGCCTTGGACACATCCTATTACCTGTTGTTTGGTAGATAGTTGGACTTGCGCGTCGTAGTTGCTTGCTCAAGAGCTGATGTGTGTCGTCATATGCCACAGTTGCTGATGTATTGCCGCATGTTGATGTTGGAGATGATTCTAGTTTTACTTCTCATCACTTTAATTTCTGTTTAACAACTAAAATTGAATAAGCAGAGGCATCGGTGGGTGATAGATAATATTTGGTTTCCGAACGCCCACTTGTGTCCCGTAAGACCCCGAGTACTTGATTCCTGTTCCTTGATTTATCGCGCTATCCACATCCGGGAGGTATATGGGACCCCCCTCAGCCAGAGCTTGATTCCGTCTTATTTCTTGGGGCCACAAACTAGTTTGAGGTTTTATTACTATCCTGTACTTATGCCATGCTTTACTGCTTTATTTACGATTGTGCGAGGTACTGCACACTGTACTGTTTAGGATCGGGACACGTTTACGCGGTGTCGACAAGCCCCGTTTGGGGTTCCCAGTCGCTCACAGCCGTCCACCCAGACCTTGAGGCCGTCTCGGAGCTTGCTTACTCCGTTGCGGGATCTACTTAAGGGGTGGCCCCCTGAAATATTTCTGAATCTTGTGATTGCTTTGTCGTGAAGACCTCGTTGGGTTTTGATTTGGTTTTTCCGAGGTTGATCGAGTGTGTGTTGCTATTGGTGCACCCCGGCCGGGTAAAACTTTCTGAAAGCCGTGTCCGCGGATATGGACGACTTGGAGCACAGTTTCTCGATCATAGACAAGCATAACTAAAGTTTACTGCTATAAATTTGACTTATAATGACTAGTAATCAGCTTCACTATAATGGAATGGCTAATTAATACTGCCCACAACTGCTTGCATGGCGTGTCGCTTGCGACCATTATACCTGACTAGTAAGTATTACAACTACAACGGAATGGCTGAATAAAAGTACCAACAACTGCTGGGTTTTGGGTTTATCTCATGCCATCGGTATCTGATTAGTAAATTGTTGCAACTACAACTGAATGGTTAACTAAAAGTGCCCACTGCCTACTTTATCAGGATGATTATCTATACTTGACTAGTAATTGCTGCAACGATAACTGATTAAATAAAACTGCCAACGGTGTGAGTTCCTTGGTTGACTTCCTCGTTTGGTCTCGAGGGGGAAACACCAGGATGGGTTTGTTTGGTGATAGCTTCAGGTTGGATCCGGTTAGGTCATTCTCACCCCTCTCTGATAACCGCCAGTTGTATCGAGTCTCTATAGGTTGTTTAGTGCATGTTGCCGCTGCCGCTCAGTCCACCATACCTATGTAGGCGAGGACCGCCGAATTCTAGCCTCGCCGTGTACTGGCCTCAGTACTGACGCTCCTTCTTTGTTTTTCTGCTTTGCCCTTTGTCGGCACCCCTTTTGTTTAAGCAGGTTTGAGATCGACGCCGTTAGCAGGGTTACCCTTCCGGCTTGGCCTGGGCAGGGTTATGGACGCCATTGGTTATTCTTCAGGGCTCTTAGCCCCATTTGCATCTTGTCCGTAGTCGGACGCTCTATCGCTTCAAGGTGATTTGGATCTTTGTATATATATCTGTATTCTTGACTCTTTGAGTCGTTGTTATATATATCTGTTTTGTGGGTCCTATCGAGGACTGTTGTGTAATGTTATTACTTCGTTTTCCACCCGCACGAAAGTGCCTGGTGGGCACCTTTGAATCGTTTCTATGCGGGTTTGGTGAATTTTGCCCAAACTTGCATAGGTCCGATTCTGAGGGTGTTACATAATGTAATGCATTCTTTAATTCTATATGCATTTTCCCTATATAAGGTGCCTTTTATTAAAGCATTTACAAATATTAGCCTTTTATATTTATTGCATATATTGAATTATTTTATTTTATTTCCCTTTTATTTGAATTTTATTGATTTAATAATTCTTTTAGGAATTATTAATTATACATTAAAAATTTATTAGTAAATATTTATTTAGTTTTTTCAAAAATACTATAATATTAATAAATAATGAATGTGATTTTTATTTATTTTTATCACTTTTCCATAATTTTGTAAAATTACATAAGGAATATATAAATTACAAAATTCTTATAAAAGTTTAAGTGTTCAAAACTTTATATTTTATTTTATTTGAACAGAGTGGATTATTGTGAATCCAAAAATAATTTATTTATAATTTTTGGAATTTTATTTTATTTTCTATAATTTTATTGAGGTCAGGGGCATTTTGGTCTTTTCTAATTGATCAAAAAGATTTATTAAACAACTTGGGCTGGCCCCTTGGGCTTATTGGGCGAGTGTGGCCCAATAGGGCAGGGTCAAAAGATAACCCCAAAGGGTTTTGGCCCACCCAGCCCACTCTGCCTCCCTTCTTTCCCTCGACCTTATCTTCTCCTCCTCTGGCTCGACCCCGTGGCCAGCGATGTCGCCACCGTCGATTCCCGCTGCCGCCGGACGTTCTGGCCGCCACCGTGGTGCGAGTTGAGGTTGTCGACGATGCTCGTTCGTTCTATCCACTTGGATTTGTCTCTGGGGCTTCCCCGTGGTCAGTTCCACCCCATTTCCGAACCCTAGGGTTAGGAAAAGGTACTGCCGCCGCGATCCCGCTTGCGGTGGTTTGCTGGTCTCGTGCGCTGCTGTGGCCTCCACCGTGGTAGGTGTAGGTTGCAGAGCCCCTCTGGGTGCTCCTCTTCGATTCTTCAGCGAGGACCTCGAGTAAGTGGTTTTTGTGGTGCTTGTCATGCTACTGCCATGATTCTCTCTGTGTATCTAGTGGCTTCACATGCCTAGTGACTATGTGCTAATTGGGTTCATCTCTGGCTTAGAGTTCTTGCTCTGATTAGGGTTCATCACCACCCGTTGATCATATCTATGATGTGTTAGACCTAGTGTTGACCATATCTGATTGTGGAAAGTGATTGTCTGTTGTGGTTAATAATTGGTAGTGGCTTTGATGATACTAGTTGCCTGTCAGACTAATTCTAGTGGTAATCCACCATGATCCATGCTAGTGTTTCATTGAAATCCTTGATTGGATTATGTTGTTGGTCTGAGAAGTTTCTCTACTGTCAGAATACTTGTATTGATAGTAGATTTCTCTTAGTAGTTGCCTACTGCAATTATAATGTGGGCTTGTTTGAGATTATACACTCTAAATTAAATCATTACATGTAATGATTTTCTGTTGATGTATAGATTCATTTTAAGGTTGATTCCTGGCACTTGGCTTTAGGAAAATGATATTTATTGGTTGTCCCTTTTATATGTGAATCCTAAACAAAGATTGGTTTTAGTTCATATACAACTTGTCCTTGTGATACCAATATGATCTGGCATACAAGTGATTGGGTTTTTATTTCTGGGCTTAGCTTGATAATGCTTGTGACTAAAACTGATAAGATGATATGGAATCTTTGTGATCTTGCCTGCCTATGATGTTGGTCTGAGGCTCTAGGATTTAATTCCTAGTTAGTTGGGCAATAGTTTGTTTGAAACTTATAGGATTAGAGGTGCTACTCTCTCTCTCTCTCTGAGAGATGTGCCCTGATCTATTAAGATCAAATGAAAATGATCTAAGTTGTAAAATTAATATTGAACCCAGTGATGCTGGTCTGAGGGTTTAGTGTTTGTGGTGGAGCTGGATTTCTTATCCTTATGCTTAAAATCTCTAGGATAGATGCACTCCTCTTGGGTGATTTATTGAGATATTATCTCATAAAACAACACATGCTTAATCACATGCTTAATTTAGATATATGATGAAATCATGTGATGGTTTTATGAGGCTCACCACGGATTCTGATGTGGATGTAGTAGATTGATGATGATCTGGATCTTGATCTGCTTTTGCTGAGCTCCTGAGCTTGCTCTTGAGCTTGCATGCTCCTCCTAGCTCCTGGTCTTGACCTTGATGTCCACCAGATCCATCCCCCTCCTTATGTCACCATCCTGGTGATGTTTGGGTTGATCTGGGTGGTCTGTTTTGGATGTTGTTCTTGGTTTGGTTGTTGTTCACCCTGGCTGTGCTGGTGTGTTGTGTAATGGAGAGATGCGCTGATGTGCTCCTCCACGGCTGTGCTGTGGTTTTGTGATGCTGGTTGTGCTTGTGTGGTCAACAGCACACCATCTGCATGCTTGTGGGTGTGTATCCTGTGTGCCTGCTATGCACATATGGATAGGTTCAGAAAGTTTGAACTTACTATTACCAATCTACTTTTACCTTGGCTGATGAATTGGTCCCTTTTGACTGTCATTTGCATTCTCGCTTGAATTTATGAAAGATGAAATCTTTCATATTGGTGAAACTTTCCCCTTTTTAACATTTCTCAATGATGAGTTTGTCAAGTGCACCTCACTGACATATCTGAGAGAAATATACTAACACTAATCCTGTTTTGTTTTCTTATTTATTCTTTGTTTTGCAGGTACAAATATAAAGATGAAGATTTAGTGTAGTTTTAAATATAGGATAGTTAGTAGATATATAAATGTAATTTTCTTAATATTTTGCAATTTTTCTTTTATAATTCTTGTAATCTTTATTTGGTTCATTTGTAATAAAGATTATATATTTATTAATAAAGAATATTCTTTTTCTTTATTCTTTTTGTAAATTGTGAAGTTTTGAATAACTTCAGTAGGTTCATTCTTTGTAACTTGTTTATGTATATAAAATGAATTTCATATACAATATTGTTTTTAGATAAGATTTAAGTTATAATACTTTTTCTTAATTAATTTAAGATTCAAATCTTATATCAAAATCATTTAAAACACTTAAGTTTTACAAATCCAAACTCATTTCAAAACACACATAATTCCTTTAAGATCATATCAAAGTTTATTGCAATCCTCCTTTAAGACTAAACCTAATCTCAAATTAAGAAATAAACATTGATCACTTAAGTTTTTATTTGGCGAAAAATTTTACCCACATTTTCACAAATAGATGCATGCAACAATTCATATTCCTAATTCGACCCTTCGTTAGGTCCTATATGCTGGGATGTTACAGACTTCCCCCCTTAAATTAAACTTCGTCCCGAAGTTTGTGGAGAGGTACCTGAATAGTTCTGGATAAGCTTTTCTTAAATACTCTTCTTTCTCCCATGTGGCTTCTCTCTCAGGGTGATGTTCCCATTGTACCTTGCAATATTTGATTGCTCTGTTCCTTAATCTTTTCCAGTTTTCTTCCAGAATCTTGCAGGGATTTTCAATGTAAGTCAGGTCTGCTTGTAGTTCTATCTCTTGATGTGTTATTGCATCATCTGGAACTTTCAAACATTTACGAAGTTGTGACACATGGAAAACATTATGCACTTGAGCCAGTCTTGATGGTAACTCTAAAGCATAAGCTATAGTTCTGTTTTGACTCAGTATCTTGAATGGTCCGATGTATCTTGGGCTCAATTTCCCTTTAACTCTGAATCTTTTTACTCCTTTCATTGGACTTACTTTCAAATAGACCATATCTCCAACTTCTGGATGCCATGATCTTCGGATTTGATCCGCATAACTTTTTTGCCTGCTCTGGGCTATTTTCATTCTATCCTTGATCTTATCAATGATGTCTTGTCTCTCCTTGATATAATCTGGTGCAAATTCTTTGCTGCTTCCAGGTTCACACCAACATATTGGTGATCTACACTTCCTTCCATACAGAATCTCATATGGAGCTGCCTTCAGACTACTCTGATAGCTATTGTTATAAGAAAATTCTGCCAAAGGTAGGTGATCTTCCCATGTTCCTCCAAAATCTAGTGCACAAGCTCTCAACATGTCTTCTAGTATTTGATTAGTTCTTTCAGTTTGACCTCCTGTCTCAGGATGATATGTTGTGCTGAAATCTAACTTTGAACCAAGTGCTTCATGCAATTGCTTCCAAAATGCTGAAGTAAACACTGATCCCCTATCAGGTACGATCTTTTTGGGTACTCCATGATTACTTACTATCTCTTTAACATATACTTCAACTAACTTCTCGGCATTATCCTTTTGATTCACTGGAATAAAATGTGCACTCTTAGTAAGTCTGTCCACTATTACCCATATCATATCCTTCCTTTTTGGTGTCGTAGGTAATCCTGTGATAAAATCCATGCCTATTTCTTCCCATTTCCATTCAGGAATGTTTAAGGGTTGTAATGGTCCTGCTGGATTTTGATGTTCAGCTTTCACCCTTTGACAAGTATGGCATTCAGATACATATTTAGCAATATCCCTCTTCATGTTATTCCACCAGAATAGTTATTTCAAATCCATATACATCTTAGTACTCCCTGGATGTATAGAATATGGGGTATCATGTGCTTATTTGAGTATGACATTTCTGATCTCAGTCACATCTGGAACGCATAGACGATCTTGGAACCATAAAGATCCATAACCTCCAAGGCGAAAAACTGACTTTTGCCCTTGAGATATCCTTCGAATTTCCTCAGCGATAAAAGGATCTTCTTCTTGTCGTCTAAAAATTTCTTGCTTAAGATCACTGTTCTGCTCTTCAACTACCTGCATAGTCGCTAATCCTCCAAGAACCTCTATTCTAATGAATTGAAGTTCTAACCTTTCCAAGTCCATTTGTAACTCTTTTGGTAACTCTATATTGCTTGGCTGACTATCTGCACTCTTTATGCTTAAAGCATCTGCTACAACATTTGCTTTTCCCGGGGTGTAATTGATTGTTAAATCATAATCCTTGATTAATTCCAACCAACATTTCTGCCTCATGTTCAATTCCTTTTGAGTGCAGAAATACTTGAGACTTTTATGATCAGTGTATAACTCACATCTGGCTCCATAAAGAAAATGCATCCATCCTTTCAGCGCAAAGACTACTGCTGCTAACTCTAAATCATGAGTTGGGTAGTTGACTTCATGTGGTTTCAATTGTCTTGAACCATAAGCAATCACCTTCCGATCTTGCATTAGCACACATCCCAAACCTTCTTTAGATGCATCACAGTAAACGGTGAAATCCTTCCCTGTTTCAGGAACTGCTAAGATTGGAGCTGTGGTTAATCTAGTCTTTAACTCTTGGAAACTTGCTTCACATTTCTCATACCACTTGAATGGTGTATTCTTCCTTAATAATTTGGTCATTGGTCCGGCTATTTTGGAGAAACCTTCAATGAATCTCCGATAATAACCAGCCATTCCTAAGAAACCTAGAATTTGCTTCACATTGGTCGGTGTCGTCCACTCTAGTACCGACTGAACTTTAGATGGATTTACAGCAATCCCATCCTTACTGATCACATGACCGAGGAATTCTACCTCATCTAACCAGAACTCACACTTACTGACCTTAGCATAAAGCTTATGTTCTCTTAAAGTCTGCAATGCTATTCTCAAATGGTCAGCATGCTCTTCCTTATCCTTGGACTATATCAGAATATCATCAATAAAGACGATGACAAACTTATCCAAATATGGCATGAAAATCTTGTTCATCAGATTCATGAATATTGCCGGTGCATTGGTCAAACCAAATGGTACTACCAGATACTCATGGTGTCCATATCTTGAGACAAATGTTGTTTTTGGAACATCTTCCGGCTTGATTTTGATTTGATGGTATCCAGATCTTAAATCGATCTTTGAAAATACTCCAGCTCCTTTCACTTGATCAAACAAATCTTGAATTCTTGGTAAAGGATATTTATTCTTGATAGTCACATTGTTCAGATTTCTATAATCACCACACATACGTCTTCCACCATCTCTCTTATCCACAAAAATTACTGGTGTTCCCCATGGAGATACACTTTCCTGTATAAATCCTTTTCTTGCTAACTCATCAATTTGCTCCTTGAGTTATTTCAACTCCTTGGATCCCATTTTATATGGTGCCTGAGCTATTGGTGCTGTACCAGGTATTAGGTCAATTGTGAACTCTATCTCCCGGTCTGGTGGCATTCCCGGTAACTCTGTTGGAAAAACATCTTGGAATTCATTAACTATAGGGATCTCTTCTAATTTAACTTCTTTCATTGAATTCAACTGCAGATCCACCATGATATGACTGTGTTTATCTGCCTGGTAAACTATCCTTGCTCCACTTGGAGTTTTGATTGAGACAGTTTTCTCCTCATAATTAATCTGAGCTCCGTGTTCCATCATCCAATCCATCCCCAGCACTACTGCAATTACCTTCAAAGAAATCACATAAAGGTCTGCGAAATATGTACAACCACAGATCGAGATAACCTGATCTTGTTTTATGTGGCGTACAATCACATTCCCTCCTGCCGTAACTACGGTCATAGGACTTTCTAATGTTGCCCTTCTAATCCCGAACTTATCACAAAATTCTTTAGAAATGAATGAAGTAGTTGCACCAGTATCAAATAGAACTTTGCCGGGATTGGTAAGGATATTGAGCGTACCTATCACTACATGCTCCGAATTATTCACCTCCTCGAGGGTTGCATAATTCAATTTTCCAGTAGGTCTGTTTCTCTTGCCATTATTGTTCTTGCCATTGTTTCCTCCTTTATTGGGCTGTCCATTTCCTCCACTGGCTTGTCCTCCTCCCTTGGTAGGCCATCCTCCCGGTGGTTTACTCGGACAATCTGGCTTGATATGCCCCTTCTGGCCACAACCATAACAGATCACTACAGGCTTTTCGCACTCCCTCTAGAAATGCCCTGGAATTCCATAGTTGTTACAGATAACATTCATTCTCGGATTAGATTGATTTCCAATACTGCCCTTGTTATTGTTATTGTTGTTGTTGCCATAATTTCTATTCCGAGGTTTGAACTCCAGATTAGGTTTAGGTTTGCTTGCCTGAATTCTCTTGGTTTCCTTCTTGACTCTCTTCCTCCGTTCCTCTTGGACATTCTTGTAGTCATCTTCAAAAGTAATGGCTGCATCCAACAACTGCTGATAAGTTTGCTTATTGGCTAACCTTAGCTGCATCCTCACAAACGGATTTAATCCATGCAAGAAACGTTTCTTCCTTTTCTCTTCAGTGTTAACATCCTCCTCAGCATAACGAGATAGTTGGCTAAACTCTCGGATGTACTTCATGACACTAGTATATCCTTGTTGAAGCTCCTCAAATTCTCTCCGCTTCAACTCCATGACACTTTCCGGAACATGATATTCATGGAATCTCTGCTTGAACTCCTCCTAGGTAAACTCCCTTCCTGGTTGTTGCATGGCTAACTTATTTTCCCACCAAGATGCTGCAGGTCTAGTTAGCAGATGAGTTGCATACCTCAATTTTTCCTCATCATTTCAACCTACAGTTTTCAGCTTCCTTTCAGTATCTGCTAGCCAGTCTTCTGCATCCATTGGTTCAGGAGCTGATGCAAAAGGTAACGGTCTTGCATTCTGGAAATCAGATAGACTCACTCCTCCACCTTCAGGTGCCCTCTAATTTGCTCTCCCTAGCAATTCTTCCATGAACTTGTTCTGGGTCTCTTGCATCATTTGCATACATTGCATAAAGTTCTGCTCCATTAAAGGCCTCATTGGTGGTGGTGGTAATGCTTCTTGATTTGCTGCATCAGCATCAGCCTTTTCCTTGGCCTCACGTTCCATCTGCTGCTGCTCAGTTTCCATTTCTACACCCGTATCCATGACTCCCTAGTCCTGCATCATAAAGCGAATACTCATAGTTACATCATGCACATGTGTTCTGAGCTCGACTTTACGCACAGAACTAGTCACACAATGAAGATCCAAAGAAAATCCAAATATGCATTTCACATATTATACATAATATCATAATGATACCAAATTCTTACAACATATACCATATAGGTATATTCACACAACTACCATATTCATCTGACTACCTTATTCCTTAAAGTACACTACACAGTGCTTGATACTGTTAACTACTTTTCTCTTTCTAGTAGTAACTACGCTCATCATACATGCCTGATGTCCAACCGTGATGACGTGTTGTCTGTCGCACAGTTTGTGGAACAAATGGCCTTCCAGAAGGAACATACTCTGTATCTGAAGTATCAGGGCTTGAGTCATTACTCAACCTGAGCGCATTGACTCCCTCCAGCTCAGCTGAAAAGTCTTCAGAAACATATTCAACATTATCTCCAGCCTGCATCTCCTGAGCTTCATCTCTAGAGTTGTCAACAGGATACGCGGATCCTGCTGCTCCCCAGGTGCTCTCGGGGACAAGATAATTGAATACTGGATAATGTATATTCCCTGGGCTTTGAGAAGATGTTGATGATTCAAACACTCTCTCCTCAGGATCTTCTTCTTCATCCTGATCATCTATTGACATGGTATTTCTACTTCTGTTATTAGGATTCATCCTTGCACCCATCCAACTAGATTGTCCAACATTTTTGTCAGAACCATCTATGGACATCTGGTGTTCATGAGATCCATTATATGATCCCATCCTCCAACCATCTGAATTCTCAATAGGAAGTTCTGAGTCAGAACCATCCTCTAAGCCCTGTGGTACTGCATACCGCATATCTATACTAGGATCATGTGTAGGTTCAGGTCTTGGTGAATAAGGATATTGTGTAAAAGATTCCGGATCTATAGGTATATCCTTAAAGATAGGTGTTGCACTACTACCTGCTTCTTTCTCTAGCTGGAATGCTAACTGCTTCCTCCTTTCCGGATCAGTTAGATCCTCTAGCATGTCATTTTTGTCTTCGACAATCACTTGATGAGTCTTGTAAAAAGACGCAACGAGTGTCCGATATCTATCCATAAACTTGGAAGCTAACTTAGGATGCTTCTTAACCAAATTAAGATGATCCGGTATAGGCTCCGAGTCTATAGAATCATGAGGTATCACAGAGAATGTGCTACCTTCTAACTCCTTAGTTTTCTGCTCCCAGATATTAGCTATTGCCTCCACAACAGCAACATGATAGGCTGCTAAATGACTCCTACCTTCTCCTATGGGTAGATCGTGATATAATCCAAGCTTCAATGGAAGTTGGATACTCACACGATACTTGGATAACATCCGGCCATCAAGGTAAGTGATAGTGTTCACTGGAATTCTAGTTGGACAATTAAAGAGTTTTAAAAGTTGACGAAGTTGATATGTAAATGATCCTTGATATTCATCAAGAGTCTCCTCTTTCCTTACCAAAGTCCGTTTTGGAAACTTTGGTGCCATATCTCTGTATATCAGAAAATAATTTTGATTAGTATCCAATGATATATTGCATCATAACAAAGAATTATCGCACTAAAATATATAACAGAATATTCTCATTTGAATACCCATTATATTAATTTTAGAGAATTCTTTATCGTTGCCAAATCTCCTACAGGTAATACCCTTTACTAGGTTTCCAACCTAAGGTCAAAGCAATTTGCTCTGATACCAACTGCGGTGTGGCATCCCGCAAAAAACCACTACTAGAAAATCGCGTTGTTTTTGTGCATTGCATCGTCATCATCATGCATTGTTTGTCTGCATTATTTGAAAAGCCCAATTTTGATTATACAAATACCCCTCTTTATTATAAAAGGCAAAACCCCGAAGGTATCGGATATTTTGTTTCACCTAAAAACTATTTGCAAAGTGGTTCTGTTTTAAATTAAAGAGGACCAAACAAACACAAAACTAAAACAGCCCCCTCTAAATCCTAGTCCCACCCAATCTATTCCTACCCACCAATCCCAGGCTGCCACCTCCCTCTCTCACCCCAAACATACCCACCTGCCACCTCATCCATCCAGCTCCCTCTCTCTCTCTTTTCTCACCCTAGCCATCCTACCCTCTCTCCTGCCCCTTCCCCTGCCAGTGGACCCTGTTCCCCCAGCGGCCCACCTGCCAGCCCCCCAGACCCAGTCAACCCCGCACCCAGCTCACCCACCGTCCTGCTACACGCACACAGCGCACGCTCCCCGCGCGCCCCCCCACTCTTCCTGCCACCTGGGCCCGCGCCCCTCACCGCCCCGAGCGCCCGCGTTCGCCTACCTCCGCCGCCGCGGCTCCAGCTCTTGCCGCCTCTCCCTCCGCCGCCTGCGCCCGGCCCCGCCCCTCACCTCACCTCCGGCAGCCACCGCCTCCACCGCGCCAGTCCCCGCGCCGGCTCCCGCCGCCACCGCACCACCCCGCCCCCGTTCCTCTGTCCGCCGCTTCCTCCCGCTCCCAGAGCCGCGCCGAGCCGCCCCGCTCCCGAGGCCGCGCTCCCCGCCTCGCGCCGTCGCTCCGCCCAGCGCCGTCGCGTGCCGCCCCCTTCCGCACCGCGCGCTCGCCCCTGCACCTCCGCCGCCAGGCCCTCTCGCGACCTCCGCCCTCGGCTCCGTCGCCCCCGCGCGGCCCGGCCGCACTCGACGCCACCAGCACGCGCTCGCCGCCTCGCGCGCCGTCCGCCGTCGTCGCCTCTCGCCCCTGCCGCTCCGACCTGCTCGTCCTCCGCCGCTGGCCCTCCTCGCCGTCGCCGGCGTCGCGTCAGCCGAGCCCGCCAGACCCCGCGCGTGCCCCCGTCAGCGAGCCGCGCCGCCTTCCCCGACCTGGCCGCCGTCCCCGACCGTGCTGCTGCAGGGCCCCTCGCCGCCTCGCGCGCGTCCGTCCACCCGCGCTCACCGTCGACCGCGCCTCGAGCCGCCGGAGCCGCGCCGACCCTTCTGGCTCGCCCCGGTTCGGTCTGCCTCGCCGGAGAGTCCCTGTCGCCGAAGCCGCGCCTCCGCCCGCCGTCGGCCGCCGGAGCTACCCCGGTGGTTCTTCCCCGCGCAGTCCCCGCGAGCCTTTCCCCTGAGCACCTCGCGCCGACCCCTTCGCCGGCCCCGTCGCGACCATCGGCGTCCCGCCCCACCGGCAAGACCAAGCGCTCCGCTAAGTGGTCCCAAACCCGAAGGCAATGTGCCCAGAAGTGTGTCGCGGCCAAGACCATCCGAGGATGGATCACCCCGAAGACGACCCCGGCGCCCGGAGCCGAGAACCCCGACAAGGACCACGCCAGGGATACGCCGAGTTCGCCATCAAGGAGACCAAGGTCGTCGACATGGAACCGGTGACGCCAAGTACTCCCTCGAGAACATCGAGTACTTCACCCCGGACACCGAGTCCGCCGAGACCCCGATGCGACAAGAACTACCCCATTATCTGAGAACGTTTCCGTCGAACCCTGGACCCCGAACCCCGAACCACGGAATCCAAGATCGTCGAGCCCCCCCTCTCATGTGTGACCCCTTTTTCCTCGAACCCTAATCTATAACATAATGACAACTTGATTGCATATTGAATTGTCATACTCGCATGCATATCTGTGGTTTGGGGGCCTTATGCCGAATTCACCTCATAATTAAATATGGGGCCCATATGCGGGCAAATCTAGTCTCATATTGGCCTCATTTAAATTTGTGTAGCGAACCCGTATTACTTCTTGCCTTGTTAAACAACATTTAAATTGCGGGGGTTCTAAATAACTTGAACCATTTAACTAATTGTCGGGACCCCGGTTCCGCTTGATATGACCTAATTGCATCGCACCTTGCCATGCCATGCATCATACATGCATCATGCCGATCTTCTGCCGTAATCTTAAATATTGCATCCGGTGTTTCTTCTAGTGATTTGCTTCTTCGCGGATAAGGCCGTTGAGTTGATGTGAGCTTCGCCCCGATCTTCTGTCGAACCTTCGGCAATGTTTTCAGGCGAGCATCTCCCCCCTTCTACCTATCTTACTTTTATAGTATTTACTTCCCTCCTGTTGATCTATTGCTATCTGTGTTGCGATGCTTTAGTTTCCGTACCTGTGATATACCGTGCAGCCCTATATTGCCTTGGACACATCCTATTACCTGTTGTTTGGTAGATAGTTGGACTTGCGCGTCGTAGTTGCTTGCTCAAGTGCTGATGTGTGTCGTCTTATGCCACCGTTGCTGATGTATTGCCGCATGTTGTTGTTGGAGATGATTCTAGTTTTACTTATCGTCACTTTAATTTCTGTTTAACAACTAAAATTGAAATAAGCAGAGGCATCGGTGGGTGATAGAAAATATTTGGTTTCCGAACGCCCACTTGTGTCCCGTAAGACCCCGAGTACTTGATTCCTGTTCCTTGTTTTATCGCGCTATCCACATCCGGGAGGTATATGGGACCCCCCTGAGCCAGAGCTTGATTCAGTCTTATTTCTTGGGGCCACAAACTAGTTTGAGGTGTTTTTACTATCCTGTACTTATGCCATGCTACTTTCTGTATTTAAATTGTGCGAGGTACTGCACACTGTACTGTTTAGGATCGGGACACGATTCCGCGGTGTCGACAAGCCCAGCCACACTTTCGGGTTCCCAGTCATTCACAGCCGTCTACCCAATCCTTAAGTCCGTCTCGGAGTCAGCTGGCTTCGTTGCGGATTCTACTTAAGGGGTGGCCCCCTGAAATAATTCTGAATCCTGTGATTGTTCAGTCGTGAAAGCCTCGTTGGGTTTTGTTTTGGTTTTTCCGAGGTTGATCGAGCGTGTGTTGCTATTGGTGCACCCCGGCCGGGTAAAACTTTCTGAAAGCCGTGTCCGCGGATATGGACGACTTGGAGCACAGTTTCTTGATCATAGACAAGCATAACTAAAGTTTATCGCTATAAATTTGACTTATAATGACTAGTAATCAGATTCACTATAATGGAATGACTAATTAATACTGCCCACCATTGCTTGTTTGGCTTGTCGCTTGCGACAATTGTACCTGACTAGTAAGTATTGCAAATACAACGAAATGGCTGAATAAAAGAACCAACAACTGCTGGTTTTGGGTTTATCTCATGCTATCTGTACCTGATTAGTAATTGTTACAACTATCACGTAATGGTTAACTAAAAGTGCCCACTGCTTATTTTATCAGGATGATTACCTAAACCTGACTAGTAAAGTGCCACAACTATAACTGAATAAGTAAAACTGCCAACTGTGTGAGTTCCTCGGTTGACTTCCTCGTGTGGTCTCGAGGGGGAAACACCAGGATGGGTTTGTTTGGTGTTAGCTTCAGGTTGGATCCGAATAGGTCTTTCTTATCCCTCTCTGATCACCGCCAGTTGTATCAAGTCTCTATAGGTTGTTTAGTGCATGCTGCCGCTGCCGCTCAGTCCACCATACCTATGTAGGCGAGGACCGCCGAATTCTAGCCTCGCCGTGTACTGGCCTCAGTACTGACGCTCCTCCTTTTTCCTTTGCCCTTTGTCGGCACCCCTTTTGTTTAAGCAGGTTTTGAGATCGACGTCGTTAGCAGGGTTACCCTTCCGGCTTGGCCTGGGCAGGGTTATGGACGCCATTGGTTATTCTTCAGGGCTCTTAGTCCCATTTGCATCTTGTCCGTAGCTGGACGCTCTATCGTTTTCAAGGTGATTTGGATCTTTGTATCTTATATCTGTATTCTTGACTCATTGAGTCGCTGTTATATATATCTGTTCTGTGGGTCCCATCGAGGACTGTTGTGTAATGTTATTACTTCGTTTTCCACCCGCACGAAAATGCCTGGTGGGCACCTTTGAATCGTTTCTATGCGGGTTTGGCGAATTTTGCTCAAACTTGCATAGGTCCGATTCTGAGGGTGTTACAGAGTGGTATCAGAGCTCAGCAGTTGCGATACCCCACAAGTCCAGCCTGTAGGATAACCTAGCTAACGGCCGAAGTAGAGTGTCAAAACTATTTTGCAAAATCGGTTGGATAGTTCTGATTAGGTCTGATTTTACTCCTTACCCCTCTGCTATTCTCCTCTTATCTCGACGTGTTTTGAATCCGCTCTCATCTCTTTCTTCGAGTCCAGGATTTCTCGTGGTTGGGTTTCCGTCGTACCTTCAGGGTTTCTCTTTCTCCCTTTTTGTAACGGAGGTGCTATGATCATCAATCTGCAACTTGTCTGTTGTACCCTTCATCCAATCTTTTGTCCTTGAGCTCTTTATCCCTATGTGTTCCTTGCTGGATATCAGTGTCGTTGAAAAACATCTGAGAAGGACGAGCTTTGGTGAAGTTGGAGTCGACCTTGAGCATGTGTTGTTCATGCCAACGGAACCATCGCGAAACCTAATCAGTGTGTCTTTCCTACGTTTTCTGTTATATCTTCCAGTGTTTCCCGATGTGATGACATCATCTACGCCAGATCCGAAGCAGAGTCTGCATCACTCCTTTGTTCCGAGCCTCGTTTGTCGAGATCTTCAGTCTGATTCCGAGAGTTGGATGCTTAATCCGCTTATTCGTGTGCAGAGTAATGGTTTGAGTGCGGGATGGAGTAGCTACCCTACCACTGCTCTTATCAGTCGCTCTTGTACGTCGGATCAGTGGATCCAGCAGTTTTACTCTATCCATGGAAGTTAGAGGTGGCCTTACCTTCAACTTCGTCCTTTGTTTCCCCGGAGTGTGCCCTCGACGATCAGGAACAACGACCCTTTGTTGGTGGTGTCGCCGAATCCCAGATGAAGAAGGAACCCTCGTTAGTGGTGTCGCGAGGATCTACACGAAGCGAGAAGACGCAGATCGCCGACCCTTCCTTCCGGTACCATGAGGCGGATCTCGAGGGCGAGATCCCTTGTTAGTGGTGTCGAATTGTGGCATCCAGCAAAAAACCACTACTAGAAAATCGCGTTGTTTTTGTGCATTGCATCGTCATCATCATGCATTGTTTGTCTGCATTATTTGAAAAGCCCAATTTTGATTATACAAATACCCCTCTTTATTATAAAAGGCAAAACCCCGAAGGTATCGGATATTTTGTTTCACCTAAAAACTATTTGCAAAGTGGTTCTGTTTTAAATTAAAGAGGACCAAACAAACACAAAACTAAAACAGCCCCCTCTAAATCCTAGTCCCACCCAATCTATTCCTACCCACCAATCCCAGGCTGCCACCTCCCTCTCTCACCCCAAACATACCCACCTGCCACCTCATCCATCCAGCTCCCTCTCTCTCTCTTTTCTCACCCTAGCCATCCTACCCTCTCTCCTGCCCCTTCCCCTGCCAGTGGACCCTGTTCCCCCAGCGGCCCACCTGCCAGCCCCCCAGACCCAGTCAACCCCGCACCCAGCTCACCCACCGTCCTGCTACACGCACACAGCGCACGCTCCCCGCGCGCCCCCCCACTCTCCCTGCCACCTGGGCCCGCGCCCCTCACCGCCCCGAGCGCCCGCGTTCGCCTACCTCCGCCGCCGCGGCTCCAGCTCTCGCCGCCTCTCCCTCCGCCGCCTGCGCCCGGCCCCGCCCCTCACCTCCGGCAGCCACCGCCTCCACCGCGCCAGTCCCCGCGCCGGCTCCCGCCGCCAACGCACCACCCCGCCCCCGTTCCTCTGTCCGCCGCTTCCTCCCGCTCCCAGAGCCGCGCCGAGCCGCCCCGCTCCCGAGGCCGCGCTCCCCGCCTCGCGCCGTCGCTCCGCCCAGCGCCGTCGCGTGCCGCCCCCTTCCGCACCGCGCGCTCGCCCCTGCACCTTCGCCGCCAGGCCCTCTCGCGACCTCCGCCCTCGGCTCCGTCGCCCCCGCGCGGCCCGGCCGCACTCGACGCCACCAGCACGCGCTCGCCGCCTCGCGCGCCGTCCGCCGTCGTCGCCTCTCGCCCCTGCCGCTCCGACCTGCTCGCCCTCCGCCGCCGGCCCTCCTCGCTGTCGCCGGCGTCGCGTCAGCCGAGCCCGCCAGACCCCGCGCGTGCCCCCGTCAGCGAGCCGCGCCGCCTTCCCCGACCTGGCCGCCGTCCCCGACCGCGCTGCTGCAGGGCCCCTCGCCGCCTCGCGCGCGTCCGTCCGCCCGCGCTCACCGTCGACCGCGCCTCGAGCCGCCGGAGCCGCGCCGACCCTTCTGGCTCGCCCCGGTTCGGTCTGCCTCGCCGGAGAGTCCCTGTCGCCGAAGCCGCGCCTCCGCCCGCCGTCGGCCGCCGGAGCTACCCCGGTGGTTCTTCCCCGCGCAGTCCCCGCGAGCCTTTCCCCTGAGCACCTCGCGCCGACCCCTTCGCCGGCCCCGTCGCGACCATCGGCGTCCCGCCCCACCGGCAAGACCAAGCGCTCCGCTAAGAGGTCCCAAACCCGAAGGCAATGTGCCCAGAAGTGTGTCGCGGCCAAGACCATCCGAGGATGGATCACCCCGAAGACGACCCCGGCGCCCGGAGCCGAGAACCCCGACAAGGACCACGCCAGGGATACGCCGAGTTCGCCATCAAGGAGACCAAGGTCGTCGACATGGAACCGGTGACGCCAAGTACTCCCTCGAGAACATCGAGTACTTCACCCCGGACACCGAGTCCGCCGAGACCCCGATGCGACAAGAACTACCCCATTATCTGAGAACGTTTCCGTCGAACCCTGGACCCCGAACCCCGAACCACGGAATCCAAGATCGTCGAGCCCCCCCTCTCATGTGTGACCCCTTTTTCCTCGAACCCTAATCTATAACATAATGACAACTTGATTGCATATTGAATTGTCATACTCGCATGCATATCTGTGGTTTGGGGGCCTTATGCCGAATTCACCTCATAATTAAATATGGGGCCCATATGCGGGCAAATCTAGTCTCATATTGGCCTCATTTAAATTTGTGTAGCGAACCCGTATTACTTCTTGCCTTGTTAAACAACATTTAAATTGCGGGGGTTCTAAATAACTTGAACCATTTAACTAATTGTCGGGACCCCGGTTCCGCTTGATATGACCTAATTGCATCGCACCTTGCCATGCCATGCATCATACATGCATCATGCCGATCTTCTGCCGTAATCTTAAATATTGCATCCGGTGTTTCTTCTAGTGATTTGCTTCTTCGCGGATAAGGCCGTTGAGTTGATGTGAGCTTCGCCCCGATCTTCTGTCGAACCTTCGGCAATGTTTTCAGGCGAGCATCTCCCCCCTTCTACCTATCTTACTTTTATAGTATTTACTTCCCTCCTGTTGATCTATTGCTATCTGTGTTGCGATGCTTTAGTTTCCGTACCTGTGATATACCGTGCAGCCCTATATTGCCTTGGACACATCCTATTACCTGTTGTTTGGTAGATAGTTGGACTTGCGCGTCGTAGTTGCTTGCTCAAGTGCTGATGTGTGTCGTCTTATGCCACCGTTGCTGATGTATTGCCGCATGTTGTTGTTGGAGATGATTCTAGTTTTACTTATCGTCACTTTAATTTCTGTTTAACAACTAAAATTGAAATAAGCAGAGGCATCGGTGGGTGATAGAAAATATTTGGTTTCCGAACGCCCACTTGTGTCCCGTAAGACCCCGAGTACTTGATTCCTGTTCCTTGTTTTATCGCGCTATCCACATCCGGGAGGTATATGGGACCCCCCCTGAGCCAGAGCTTGATTCAGTCTTATTTCTTGGGGCCACAAACTAGTTTGAGGTGTTTTTACTATCCTGTACTTATGCCATGCTACTTTCTGTATTTAAATTGTGCGAGGTACTGCACACTGTACTGTTTAGGATCGGGACACGATTCCGCGGGTGTCGACAAGCCCAGCCACACTTTCGGGTTCCAGTCGTTCACAGCCGTCTACCCAAACCTTAAGTCCGTCTCGGAGTCAGCTGGCTTCGTTGCGGATTCTACTTAAGGGGTGGCCCCCTGAAATAATTCTGAATCCTGTGATTGTTCAGTCGTGAAAGCCTCGTTGGGTTTTGTTTTGGTTTTTCCGAGGTTGATCGAGCGTGTGTTGCTATTGGTGCACCCCGGCCGGGTAAAACTTTCTGAAAGCCGTGTCCGCGGATATGGACGACTTGGAGCACAGTTTCTTGATCATAGACAAGCATAACTAAAGTTTATCGCTATAAATTTGACTTATAATGACTAGTAATCAGATTCACTATAATGGAATGACTAATTAATACTGCCCACCATTGCTTGTTTGGCTTGTCGCTTGCGACAATTGTACCTGACTAGTAAGTATTGCAACTACAACGAAATGGCTGAATAAAAGAACCAACAACTGCTGGGTTTTGGGTTTATCTCATGCTATCTGTACCTGATTAGTAATTGTTACAACTATCACGTAATGGTTAACTAAAAGTGCCCACTGCTTATTTTATCAGGATGATTACCTAAACCTGACTAGTAAAGTGCCACAACTATAACTGAATAAGTAAAACTGCCAACTGTGTGAGTTCCTCGGTTGACTTCCTCGTGTGGTCTCGAGGGGGAAACACCAGGATGGGTTTGTTTGGTGTTAGCTTCAGGTTGGATCCGAATAGGTCTTTCTTATCCCTCTCTGATCACCGCCAGTTGTATCAAGTCTCTATAGGTTGTTTAGTGCATGCTGCCGCTGCCGCTCAGTCCACCATACCTATGTAGGCGAGGACCGCCGAATTCTAGCCTCGCCGTGTACTGGCCTCAGTACTGACGCTCCTCCTTTTTCCTTTGCCCTTTGTCGGCACCCCTTTTGTTTAAGCAGGTTTTGAGATCGACGTCGTTAGCAGGGTTACCCTTCCGGCTTGGCCTGGGCAGGGTTATGGACGCCATTGGTTATTCTTCAGGGCTCTTAGCCCCATTTGCATCTTGTCCGTAGCTGGACGCTCTATCGTTTTCAAGGTGATTGGATCTTTGTATCTTATCTGTGTATCTTGACTCATTGAGTCGCTGTTATATATATATCTGTTCTGTGGGTCCCATCGAGGACTGTTTGTGTAATGTTATTACTTCGTTTTCCACCCGCACGAAAGTGCCTGGTGGGCACCTTTGAATCGTTTCTATGCGGGTTTGGCGAATTTTGATCAAACTTGCATAGGTCCGATTCTGAGGGTGTTACATGCGGTGACCCAGCATACCACTGCATGTGTAGTACACTATAGTCATTGACATGACATCCACAGAACACCGTTCCGTAAATATCACATCCCTCAGAGTGGTACAACAAAAACATTGCGGGTCCATATTACAAAAGTACACACATTATTATTATTACAATACCGGAAGTTCAAGACTTCCAAAGATCCAACTTACAAACCAAAATATAAGATGTTCAGCGGAAATTTTAAAAGTAACAACTCCGACTAGGAGTGGGGATCAACAACTTATTCTATAAGGTTCATGCTGCTCGGCTCCGTTAGTTACTACTAACTAGACCCTTAAGTGGACTCGTTCTCATCAACACCGTAGCGGATCTCGTAGTCCACGCCTTCAACTCCTTCGGATAGATCAGGTTCCTCGTAGAACACGTCTTCTTGGCATTCGGCTGCATACATTGGCACGTCTTCGGGATCCTCAGAGTCTAAGCAAGGGATCAAAGGAAAGGATGAGTAACAGCGTTACCCAACAAGTTCATTATATGCAAGGTGGGAAGTTTGATGCTCTAACTACCACCTCGGATTATAAATCCTTGGCACTATGCAGTTTTTGTAAATCTTTCTTCAAAGGTTGATTTTATTCCGAAAAACTATGTCAATCAGCCTTCACAGGTTGTCCAGAACTTTCATTGAGTTCCTTTCCTGCCACGTTCGTAGCTCCTTCCCGGAACAGGGAGTAACAAGTTACAGTTCTTACACTCTACAGAGGTGCGTTACTTTACCCATGAGAGATCAACTCCTTGTTGCACAACTGGGCGTACTTTCCCGTCCACAATTCCATGATGTGGGGCCCAGTAGTTGGTCCAAGCCAATCACTGCCCCTTCGCGACCCCGCATGCCTCCTTGGTGTACACCATGCCCACATAATGAATTACGGCAATGGTTTGTACAAACCGTTAGATGCCAGAACTATCATGGGACATTGAGGGTTCCCACCCATATGCTGCATATCCTCTATGAATTACCAATTAATATGCATGCTCTGAGGATAACAGCCACGACCTGCACATCCGGCTTCATGCGAGAGGAAGAAGATACAGCTGACTTCTCTGTCCCATTCCAAATCTCATGGCTAACGCGTAATATACGGCGCTAGAATCACTGATGTCAGGGGTTATTAAGTCCCTATTTGATCATTATTGTTGCAATTAGAACTCTAAGTTCTATTGATCCATTATATCACCACTTAGGATGATATCTATGATTTCTGCGTTTATGAAAATAATATTTTGTTTCTTTTATAGCATATATGAAAACACACAATTTGCAAATACTTTGATAAATACTCTTCAAAGGACATGAGCAAGTGATGAACTTGCCTTGTGATGGCAAGGTAGTGAAGTCTGATGCTTGCATTGGACCTTGAGCTTCTAGTTCTACAAAAACATCATTATTGTCCGGTAAGGACAATATTTAAGTAATGTAATGCATTCTTTAATTCTATATGCATTTTCCCTATATAAGGTGCCTTTTATTAAAGCATTTATAAATATTAGCTTTTCATATTTATTGCATATATTGAATTATTTTATTTTATTTCCCTTTTATTTGAATTTTATTGATTTAATAATTCTTTTAGGAATTATTAATTATACATTAAAATTTATTAGTAAATATTTATTTAGTATTTTTCAAAAATACTATAATATTATTAAATAATTAAAGTGATTTTTATTTATTTTTATCACTTTTCCATAATTTTGTAAAATTCCATAAGGAATATATAAATTACAAAATTCTTATAAAAGTTAAGTGTTCAAAACTTTATATTTTATTTTATTGGAACAGAGTGGATTATTGCGAATCCAAAAATATTTTATTTATAATTTTTGGACTTTTATTTTTTTTCTATAATTTTATTGAGGTCAGGGGCATTTTGGTCTTTTCCAATTGATCAAAAAGATTTATTAAGCAACTTGGGCTCGCCCCTTGGGCTTATTGGGAAAGTGTGGCCCAATAGGGCAGGGTCAAAAGATAACCCCGAAGGGTTTTGGTCCACCCAGCCCACTCTGCCTCCCTTCTCTCCCTCGACCTTATCTCCTCCTCTGGCTCGACCCCGTGGCCGGCGATGCCGCCACCGTCAATTCCCACCGCCGCCGGCCTTTTTGGCTGCCACCGTGGTGCGAGTTGAGGTTGTCGACGATGCTCGTTCGTTATATCCACTTGGATTTGTCTCTGGTGCTTCCCCGTGGTCAGTTCCACCCTATTTCCGAACCCTAGGGTTAGGAAAAGGTATTGCTACCGCCGCCGCGATCCCGCCTGCGGTGGTTTGCTGGTCTTGTGCACTGCTGCGACCGCCATCGTGGCAGGTGCAGTTGCAGCGCCCCTTTGGGTGCTCCCTGTGCCGCCGCAGTTCGTCGGCCCCTCTGCTTCCTCTTCGATTCTTCAGCGAGTACCTCGAGTAAGTGGTTTTTGTGGTGCTTGTCATGCTACTGCCATGATTCTCTCTGTGTATCTAGTGGCTTCACATGCCTAGTGACTATGTGCTGATTGGATTCATCTCTGGCTTAGAGTTCTTTCTCTGATTAGGGTTCATCACCCCCCGTTGATCATATCTATGATGTGTTAGACCTAGTGTTGACCATATCTGATTGTGGGAAGTGATTGTCTGCTGTGGTTAATAATTGGTAGTGGCTTTGATGATACTAGTTGCCTGTCAGACTAATTCTAGTGGCAATCCACCATGATCCATGCTAGTGTTTCAATGAAATCCTTGATTGGATTATGTTGTTGGTCTGAGAAGTTTCTCTACTGTCAGAATACTTGTATTGACAGTAGATTTCTCTCAGTAGTTGCCTACTGCAATTATAATGTGGGCTTGTTTGAGATTATACACTCTGAATTAAATCATTACATGTAATGATTTTCTGTTGATGTATAGATTCATTTTAAGGTTGATTCCTGGCACTTGGCTTTAGGAAAATGATATTTATTGGTTGTCCCTTTTATATGTGAATCCTAAACAAAGATTGGTTTTAGTTCATATACAACTTGTCCTTGTGATACCAATATGATCTAGCACACAAGTGATTGGGTTTTTATTTCTGGGCTTAGCTTGATAATGCTTGTGACTAAAACTGATAAGATGATATGGAATCTTTCTGATCTTGCCCGCCTATGATGTTGGTCTGAGGCTCTAGGATTTAATTCCTAGTTAGTTGGGCAATAGTTTGTTTGAAACTTATAGGATTATAGGTGCTACTCTCTCTCTCTCTCTGAGAGATGTGCCCAGGTCTATTAAGATCAAATGAAAATGATCTAAGTTGTAAAATTAATATTGAACCCAGTGATGCTGGTATGAGGGTTTAGTGTTTGTGGTGGAGCTGGATTTCTTATCCTTATGCTTAAAATCTCTAGGATAGATGCACTCCTCTTGGGTGATTTATTGAGAGATTATCTCATAAAACAACACATGCTTAATTTAGATATATGATGAAATCATGTGATGGTTTTATGAGGCTCACCACGGATTCTGATGTGGATGTAGTAGATTGATGATGATCTGGATCTTGATATGCTTTTGCTGAGCTCCTGATCTTGCTCTTGAGCTTGCATGCTCCTCCTAGCTCCTGGTCTTGACCTTGCTGTCCACCAGATCCATCCCCCTCCTTATGTCACCATCCTGGTGATGTTTGGGTTGATCTGGGTGGTCTGTTTTAGCTGTTGTTCTTGGTTTGGTTGTTGTTCACCCTGGCTGTGCTGGTGTGTTGTGTAATGGAGTGATGCGCTGATGTGCTCCTCCACGGCTGTGTTGTGGTTTTGTGATGCTGGTTGTGCTTGTGTGGTCAACAGCACACCATCTGCATGCTTGTGGGTGTGTAGCCTGTGTGCCTGCTATGCATATATGGATAGGTTCAGAAAGTTTGAACTTACTATTACCAATCTACTTTTACCTTGGCTGGTGAATTGGTCCCTTTTGACTGTCATTTGCATTCTATCTTGAATTTATGAAAGATGAAATCTTTCATATTGGTGAAACTTGCCCCTTTTTAACATTTCTCAATGATGAGTTTGTCAAGTGCACCTCACTGACATATCTGAGAGAAATATACTAACACTAATCATGTTTTGTTTTCTTATTTATTCTTTGTTTTGCAGGTACAAAGATAAAGATGAAGATTTAGTGTAGTTTTAAATATAGGATAGTTAGTAGATATATAAATGTAATTTTCTTAATCTTTTGTAATTTTTCTTTTATAATTCTTGTAATCTTTATTTGGTTCATTTGTAATAAAGATTATATATTTATTAATAAAGAATATTCTTTTTCTTTATTCTTTTTTGTAAATTGTGAAGTTTTGAATAACTTCAGTAGGTTCATTCTTTGTAACTTGTTTATGTATATAAAATGAATTTCATATACAATATTGTTTTTAGATAAGATTTAAGTTATAATACTTTTTTCTTAATTAATTTAAGATTCAAATCTTATATCAAAATCATTTAAAACACTTAAGTTTTACAAATCCAAACTCATTTCAAAACACACATAACTCCTTTAAGATCATATCAAAGTTTATAGCAATCCTCCTTTAAGACTAAACCTAATCTCAAAGTAAGAAAGAAACATTGATCACTTAAGTTTTTATTTGGCCAAAAAATTTACCCACATTTTCACAAATAGATGCATGCAACAATTCATATTCCTAATTCTACCCTTCGTTAGGTCCTATATGCTGGGATGTTACAAAAATTCAATGCTTTTATTCATACCATCAAAAGCATATTTGTAAATCGGTATGATAATTGGGGCTGCTGAATCGCACGCCTCCTCCTTCTCATTGCATTATATATACATTACATGGGTGGTCTTGCCTTGCAAGCCAAGTTTATTACAAGAGGAATTAGACTAGGACTTTAATCTAAACAAACTAGGAGTCTGTCGGTTATCTACAGGATATGGTATAGAAACCGTATTATTCTCCAACACGCCCCTGCAGGCTGAACCGGGGTGATCAACAAGGTGAAAACTGGACTTGAACTCATGGAATAATGTTGTTGGCAGTCCTTTAGTGAAGATATCTGCATACTGTGATGATGATGGTACATGGAGAACACGAACAACACCTAGAGCCACCTTCTCCCGTACAAAGTGAATATCAAGCTCAATGTGTTTTGTCCTGCGATGCTGAACTGGGTTGTGAGCAAGATATACAGCACTCACATTGTCACCGAAAACAACAGTAGCAGAGCGAACTGGGCGATGAAGCTCCTCAAGAAGTTGTCGAACCCAACAAGATTCAACAACGGCTGCTGCAACTGCACGGTATTCCGCCTCCGCACTAGATCGAGAGACTGTGTTCTGCCGCAGAGCCGACCAGGAGATCAAATTGTCCCCAAGAAACATGCAAAAACCGGAAGTAGAGTGTCTGGTATCCGGGCATCCAGCCCAGTCGGCATCAGAGTAGGCAATAAGAGTATGTGTTTTCGATGGGAATATGGTGAGTGCAAGATCAAGAGTGCCCTTGAGATAGCAGAGGATGCGCTTGATGGAGTTGAGATGGGTTTCTCGTGGATCATGCATGTGTAGGCACACTTGCTGAACAACATAAGCAATATCTGGGCGAGTTAGAGTGGCATATTGGAGAGCGCCAGCAAGACTGCGGTAGAAAGAAGGATCAGCGATAGGATCACCAGAAAGTGTAGAAAGTTTGGCCTTTGTGTCGACCGGGGTGGAAACAGAGTTGCAGTCAGTCACGCCGGCACGGTTTAGAATATCTAGAATATACTGACGCTGAGAGAGGTGCATGCGGTATGGTGTGTGATACGTTGGAAACGTATCTATAATTTTTGATGCTCCATGCTTGTTTAGTATCTACTTTGCTTTACTTGTCCACACTTTGAGGTGCTTTTTACATGTTTTCTGGTACTAACCTACTAACAAGTTGCAACAGTGCCAGATGCCTGTTTTCTGCTGTTTTTGGTTTCAGAAAAGTTAGTAAATAAATATTCTCGGAATTGGATGAGACAAAGGACAAAGTAAATTACTTTCCGTGGGAACAAGAAGTCCAGAAGAGAGCCGGAGGGGCCAGCCAGGGGGGGCAGACCGACCCCAGGCGCAGGTGGGCCCAGCCCCGCGCCTGGCTAGGGTTTGGCGGTCCTGGCCGCCTCCTCGGTCTCCCCTTTCGCCTATAAGAATCCCCCGATGCAGAAACCCTGGCCACCCAATCAGAAATCCACGAAACCATCTATAGCCGCCGCCACCATCGTGCCTAGATCGGGGGGGGGGGGTCTAAAGTTCTTCCTGGCACCCTGCCGGAGGGGAGATCATCCCGGAGGCCTTCTCTTCAGTATGATGCGTGAGTAGTTCCACCTTGGACTATGGGTCCATGTAGTATCTAGATGGTTGTATATCATCCTTTGTGCTTTCATGTATAGATCTTGTGAGCTCCGTTCATGATAAAGATCTAGTCTATTTGTAATGATGCATGTTGTGTTTATGGGGATCCGATGGATATTGAGATTATTATGTTGGTTTGATTAATGGTTTTATCTTTATGATTCTATCATGTCTGTGTTGTTTGTGATCTTGCATGCTCTTCGTTGTTAGTAGCTATCTTGGCCAAGTAGTTGCTAGCGACTCCAAGAGGGGGTATTTATGCTCGATAGTGGGTTCATGCCTCTAGTTTCCAAGGGAAGTGATAGAAATCTCTTAGGTTGTAGATGTGTTGTTGCTACTAGGGAGAAAACAACGGTCTCTTGTTCATGGAACATGTGGACTGCTTACCTTACACACTTTGCTTAAAGCAGTTGTCTGTTGCTTGCAACTTAACACTAGAGGGGGTTCGGATGATAACCTGAAGGTGGACTTCTAGTCATAGATGCAGTTGGATGGCGGTCTATGTATATTGTTGTATTGCCCAATCGAATCTCATAGGATCTTTCTAACTAGTAATTGCATTGTTATGCCTTGCTCAGTTCCTGTCAATTGCCCTGCTGTAATTTATTTACCCTTTATGCCATGTTGTTTATCTAAGGAGAGCACCTCTAGTGAACTATGGACCCCGGTCCAATCTTTACCATTGATACATCTTCCAATATTACTTTTTTACTTGCTGCAAACAATTGCGTTCCACACCATACGTTTAATCCTTTGTTACAGCAAACCGGTGAGCTTGACAACCTCACTGATTCGTTGGGGCAAAGTCTTGAGTTTGTGTTGTGCAAGTCTCCGCGTTGCTAGCAACACCTGCGTGACGTTTTATTCCTCCTTCTGGTTCAATAACCTCGGTATCTGCTGAGGGAAGACTTGTTGCTTGCTGCTTCACACCTAGCTCTTGGGGTTTCCAACGAAGTGCTAATCAACACCATCAACAAGTTTTCTGGCACCGTTGCCCGGGAGGCCAAGGACGTCTTCACTAGGGGAATCCTTCATTTCCTTTTTTCTTTACTTTGTTTTTAGTTTTTTTTGTTTATTTTTCTTGGTTTTGTTTGCACCTTTTCAAAAAACCCCAAAAAAATTAGTCTAGTTTGGTTTGCTTGCTATATTCAAAAACACAAAAAATTAGTTCCTGCTCTAGCTGCTGCTGTTTTTGGCTTGCCCACCTTTGCCAAAATGAACTCTGCTGAGAACACCAAGTTGTGTGACTTCACTAGCACCAACAACAATGATTTCCTAAGCACTCCTATTTCTCCACCTGCTCCTGATGCTACCTTTTATGAAATTAAGCCTGCCTTGTTGAATCTTGTGATGAGAGAGCAATTTTCTGGTGCTGGTTCTGATGATCCTGCTGCCCATCTCAATAGCTTTGTTGAACTTTGTGAGATGCAAAAGTATAAGGATGTAGATGGAGATATTATTAAGCTCAAACTTTTTCCTTTCTCCTTGAGGGGAAAAGCTAAAGAATGGTTGCTTTCTTTGCCTAAAAATAGTATTCATTCTTGGACTAAGTGCAAAGATGCTTTTGTTGGAAAGTACTATCCTCCTGCTAAGATTATATCTATGAGAAGTGATATTATGAAATTTAAACAACTTGATAGTGAACATGTTGCTCCAGCTTGGGAAAGAATGAAATATTTGGTTAAGAATTTCCCTACTCATGGACTCACTGCTTGGATGATTATCTAGACTTTTTATGCAGGTTTGAACTTCTCATCAATAAATCTGTTGGATTCAGCTGCTGGAGGTACTTTTATGGGCCTCACTTTGGGTGTTGCAACAAGGCTCCTTGATAATATGATGGTTAACTACTCTGAATGGCATGTTGAGAGAGCTCCACATGGTAAGAAGGTAAATTCTATTGAGGAAACTTCCTCTTTGAGTGAAAAGATTGATGTTATTATGGCTATGCTTGTTAATGGGAAAGCTCCTCTATATCCTAATAGTGTTCCCTTAGCCTCTTTGGTTGCTCAAGAAGAGCAAGTTGATGTGAACTTCATTAGAAACAACAATTTCAACAACAATGCCTATAGGAACAATTTTGGTAGCAACAACAATTATAGGCCTTATCCTCCTAATAATGGAAATTCCTATGGAACTTCTTACAATAATTCTAGAAGTACCCCCTCTGAACTTGAAGTCATGATCAAGGACTTTATTAGTAAACTAGCCACTTTCAATAAGACTATAGAGGATAAGCTTTTAACTATTGAGAAAAACATATCCTCTTTCTCTGAAGCTCAGTCTTCCTTGGTTAATAAAATGGCTGCTAAACCTGAAACTATGGAAAACACCTTTGCTACTACTCATGCCATACAAGTTACTATTGATGAAAATGTTAGGCTGTTAGCTCAACTTCATGCTAAGTGGGAAAGGGAAGCTGAAATTGATAGAAACAATAGTGTGTGCACTATCACCACTAAACCTCAAGTAGCCCCTATTCCTACTCCTACTGAGCCTACTACTAGTGATGCCAAGTTTGACTTTGATATTGATGGTTGCAATATTTCTGAAGTGATTATATTCTTGCAAAAGCTTGCTAGAAGTCCTGATGCTAGTAATATGCATGTTGCCTTTACCAAACACATTACAGATGCTCTTGTTAAGATTAAGGAAGAGAAGCTAAAACACAAAGCTTATATTCCTAGGAAAGTAGAAGATAGTTGGGAACCCATTATTAATATGCAAGTGAATGACTTTGATCTCAAAGCTTCATGTGATCTTGGTTCTAGTGTCTCTATTATGCCTAGGAAGATTTATGAAATGCTTGATTTGCCACCTTTGGAAGATTGTTATTTAGATGTCCCACTCAATGATAATGTTAAGAAGAAACTCATGGGGAGTATTAATGATGTTCTCATCATGGTTAACAATGCTTATGTCCCTATTGATTTCTATGTTTTGGATGTTGAATACAATGCTTCTTGTCCTATTACTTTGGAAAGACCTTTTCTTAGAACAGTTGGTGCCATCATTGATATGAAAGAAGGCACCATCAAATATCATTTTACATTCAAGAAAGGTATTGAACACTTCCCTATAAGAAGAGAGAGGTTTCCTTTTGCTCCTCCTTTCAAAGCAAGATTTGATGTTAATGCTTCTTCATTTGAAAATACTTGATTCTTCTTGCTTCTTGTGCCTAACTTAAAGGCGTTAAAGAAAAGTACTTGTTGGGAGATAACCCAAGATTTTCCTTGAGTATTGGAAGTTATTACTTCAGTAATGACCTCTCCTTATCCTTTTTGTTTGCTTTCGTGCCAAGAATGACCTCTAATGAGAGGGACGTAAGATTTGCGTAGTTGTTGTCCCGAAACAGATTTCTGTCCTCCACCAAACAAAATCGTGAGGAGTCTCTGTAACTCATATTGAGCTTAAAATTTATGAATAACCCCAGTATGTTAGCTAACTTTCGTTAGTTCAACATGTTTTGATTTGAGCAACAGAAGATGTTTGAAAAAATAGGTTTCTACCTGCTGGTCTATTTTGACAGATTTCTGCCATTATTTGCATTTGCTTCTTATTGATTCCTTTTTGAGTTCTCTTTAGGCGAATAGGGCTTTTTGAAGGAGTTACTACAATAGCTTGTATTTTTAGTGAAAAGCCTTGCTGTTTCAAATCTTTGTCAGTGGTCTAATATCTTTTGAATACACTAATGTTGCTAATGAAGATTGTGTGAAGGAAAAAAATTCAGGTGTAGAGAGAGAATGATGAAATGAGATGAAAAATGGACAAAAGCTCAAGCTTGGGGATGACACCATGGTGTCACCCCAAGAAATATCCAAGAGGTACAAGCATCAAAGCTTGGGGATGCCCAAGGCATCTCCTTCATCAATAAAAAGCTGAGGTCTGTCTAGAAACTTCGTTTTTATTGTTTCATGCACAGTTGTGTTGTTCTTGGAGCGTCTTAGTTTTTTTTTTGCTTTTCTTAGTTTGTTTAGTTTGCTAAATTATTTTGGAACCCCGTTCTCACTGTGTTGTTTTGCAAATAAGTTTGCTTGGTGTTTGGAAAGGAGTAGTAAGTTCTTTCTTAAAGTGCAAGAGGAGCTTGCATTGACTGTGACTTAGACTTTAGCATGACATGCTAGGTGTTGTTTTGACCTTATGATTTGTGATTATTGCTGTAGCATGTCTTGTTCCAAACAATTGGGATTGCTTAGTGTGCCTTGAAGAAATTATGCGTTGTTTTAGCATGCAAAACCATAGTATTGTGGTATTCTCCTTTGATGATTTGCTTGGGTTGACTTGGCACATGGTCACACCATGATATGACTATGACAAGTCACCATTAGCCTCTATGGTCATTTAGTCCTTGACTTGTAGTACCACTCTTTGCTTTGATTAGTATGCTTTGTTGCACTGCATGTTTATGGCCATTATTGCTCTCTTAGTTGGTTGCTCCCAGTCTTTTGATAGCCTCCACTTGTATGAGTAAGTTCTACTCATGCCTCCAACTCCCAAGAAACCAAGTTATTCCAAAGTGTCCAACTATAAACTCCTATGCATGGTGTGTTACACCATTCCAAGTATATTCTTGTTTTCAACTATCTTCCAATTTAAAACTATTTTGTTATGTGAAAACTTAGTGATTAAAGCCCTCACGAACTTGATAGCACACTTTATTCTTTGCCCCTAATAAACTTGAACCATTGTGACAACTTTGTTGTATATGCTTGCACTTATAAGTTGGAATTAGCAGAACCGTGCTGTCACGGAGAACGTTTTCAACATTGCACTTGTACCTTGTTGTACTCAGTTGATATCATGTTCTTTTGTCTATAGATGTCACCGGTGTGAAATAAAGAGGGAACTTGTAAGTCCATGAAGTTTGTATCCTGTGTTAGAGAAACGCCTGGGCCGCTAGCCTAAGCCATGCCTAATCATGGTGGAAACTTGCAGCATCACCATACTGACATCTATGAAGCATTCTTCTTATAAAAAAGAGGCACATTGAGAAAAGAGGAAAGAGAGAAAAAGCACCATATTCCCATGGTACATAAGAAGATTGCTGAGATGCTCATTGTCTGCTTGCCTTGTCATTTTGGTTATGGGAAAGCTCCTGTACTATGTGCAAGGGGTACCCCGTTGGCGGTTCTCAATGATATGCAAATACTTATAGTGACAAGAACTTACTTGGACCCAAAATTGAGTTTGCATGAGGTGTGGCCCTCGTATTCAAGGGAGTTGAGATTGCCAACTTATACTTCGTCAAGCATATACTCCAGATTTGCCACTTTAACCTTAACCACTTCAAGATGCTTATGATAGGGGCAATGAGGGCTGAAAGCTAACAAGTACCATAATTTTTGGAAGCTCTTTTTGAAACTTGTAATCCCTGCTTCCTTTACAGAAAGTCCTTTCTTCCACCACTATTGAGTCTCCACCTTCTACCTTTAGGCACCATTAAGAGAGCATAGTTGTCATTCTGTGTGCAGTGTTCCAAAGCTTATTAATTGATGCATATTGTGATATTACTTGTTCTTGTGCTACTTGTTTATAGTCACCCTTGTGAACTTTGCAGGTGTCCTATGCATCTATTTGCTACTCTATGAGGGACAAGCTGATTTCCACTATGCTATGTTTTCTGCATGTGAAACAAACAAACGTTTTTCAATGCATGTTATTCATGATCTTTGTTTGTAGCCTTTCATGTTGCATGCATAGTTACTATGTCCTATTGTTAGAACTCCATCTTTCATGCACATGTTTAGAGTTCTTTGATCCCAGCTTTCAATGCTTGCAAATGGTTGGATCTTTATTGTGAGGGTGCATGTCACCTCAAAAATTATTCTTTTGTCACTTACCTACTCGAGGACGAGCAGGAGTTAAGCTTGGGGATGCTGATACGTTGGAAACGTATCTATAATTTTTTATGCTCCATGCTTGTTTAGTATCTACTTTGCTTTACTTTTCCACATTTTGAGGTGCTTTTTACATGTTTTCGGGTACTAACCTACTAACAAGTTGCAACAGTGCCAGATGCTTGTTTTCTGCTGTTTTTGGTTTCAAAAAAGTTAGTAAAGAAATATTCTCGGAATTGGACGGGACAAAGGACAAAGTCAATTACTTTCCGTGGGGAACAAGAAGTCTAGAAGGGATTTGGAGGGGCCATCCACGGGGGCCAGACCCACCCCAGGCGCAGGTGGGCCCAGCCCCGCGCCTGGCTAGGGTTTGGCGGCCCTGGCCGCCTCCTCAGTCTCCCCCTTCGCCTATAAGAAGCCCCCGATGCAGAAACCCTGGGCACCCAATGAGAAATCCTCGAAACCGTCTGTAGCCGTTGCCACCATCGTCCCTAGATCGGGGGGATATGAAGTTCTTCCTGGCACCCTGCCGGAAGGGAAACCATCCCGGAGGCCTTATCTCCGGTATGATGCGTGAGTAGTTCCACCTTGGACTATGGGTCCATGTAGTAGCTAGATGGTTGTATCTCCTCCTTTGTGCTTTCATGTATAGATCTTGTGAGCTCCGTTCATGATCAAGATCTAGTCTATTTGTAATCATGCATGTTGTGTTTGCGGGGATCTGATGGATATTGAGATTATTATGTTGGTTTGATTAATGGTTTTGTCTTTATGATTCTATCATGTCTGTGTTGTTTGTGATCTTGCATGGTCTCCGTTGTTAGTATCTATCTTGGCCAAGTAGTTGCTAGTGACTCCAAGAGGGGGGTATTTATGCTCGATAGTGGGTTCATGCCTCTAGTTTCCAAGGGAAATGATAGAAATCTCTTCGGTTGTAGATGTGTTGTTGTTACTAGGGAGAAAACAACGGTCTCTTGTTCATGGAACATGTGTACTGTTTACCTTACACACTTTTCTTAAAGCAGTTGTCTGTTGCTTGCAACTTAATACTGGAGGGGGTTTGGATGATAACCTGAAGGTGGACTTCTAGTCATAGATGCAGTTGGATGGCGGTCTATGTATATTGTTGTATTACCCAATCGAATCTCATAGGATCTTTCTGACTAGTAATTGCATTGTTATGCCTTGCTCAGTTCCTGTCAATTGCCCTGTTGTAATTTGTTTACCCTTCATGCCATGTTGTTTATCTAAGGAGAGCACCTCTAGTGAACTATGGACCCTAGTCCAATCTTTACCATTGATACATCTTCCACTGTTACTTTTTTACTTGCTGCAAACCATTGCGTTCCACACCATACATTTAATCCTTTGTTACAGCAAACCGGTGAGCTTGACAACCTCACTGATTCATTTGGGCAAAGTCTTGAGTTTGTGTTGTACAGGTCTCCGTGTTGCTAGCAACACCTGTGTGACATTTCCTTCCTCCTTCTGGTTCGATAACCTCGGTCTCTACTGAGGGAAGTGTGGCATCCCGCAAAACCACTACTAGAAAATCGCGTTGTTTTGTGCATTGCATCGTCATCATCATGCATTGTTTGTCTGCATTATTTCGAAAAACCTAGTTTTGCTTTGTACAAATACCCTCTTTATTTCAAATGCAAAACCCCGATCGCATCGGATATTTTATTTACCTAAAAACTAATTGCAAAGTAGCCTTGTATTAAAATAAACAAAGCCAAACAAACACATCTTTACAAAACCTAAACTCTAAATCCTATTTACACCCAGATCTATCCTACCCACCAACCGCAGCTCGCCACCTCACCCCTCCCCCATTTTTCCTACCCACTCCGCCACCTCAGCAATCCTTGATCCAGCGCCCTCCTTCGCGCGGTGCTGCACCGGCTGCCCCCGTCTCCTCCCTCCGGCGCCGGACCGCCCCCTCGCCGGCGACCCCGACGCCGCCCCCTGCCTCTCCTCACCGCGCTCGCTCCGCCACGTCTCCTTCCTCCTCTTCCCCCTCTGCCGGCTCTCCCCACCATCCCCGGACCCGCCTTCTTCCTCGGCTCCGGCCGCTCCCGGCGCTCACCGTCTCCCGCGCCGGCCCGCACCTCCTCCTCCGCTGCCTCCGGCCACCCCGGCCCTCCGCCTCGCCTGGCCTCATCCGCCTCCGCGGGTGCTTCCCTCCGCCTCGCCTATGGCCGCCCGCCGGCCTCTGCCCTCCGCCGCCCAAGCTCGTCCGGGCCTCGCCGCCTCCCTCCTCCTCAGCTCACCGGCGCCCTCCGCCTCGCGCCGCCCTTCTCCGACCGTCCCCACGCAGCTCCCCGCCGGCCGCGGCCTCTCCTCCCCCGTGGCCTCCTCCACCCGACCGCGCCGTCGCCCTCTCCGGCCGGCCCCCTCACCGCCCCCGCTCGGCCTCGGCCCCCACCAGCGGCCGCCTCCACCCCGCCGCCCGTGGCCCTCCCTCTCCGACCCCGTCGCCCCGCCGTCCTCCTGCGCCCTGCGGCCGCGCCACCGCCGCCCGCAGGACCTCCACCGCCGCCTCTGCAAGCACAGCGTCACCGCTGTCGTGTCCCTGCATGCGGCCGCTCGTCCTTGTCGAGCCGCTGTCTTCCGCTCTACAGTACATCCCCAACCCCAGGTCGTCCTCTGTTCCCTCGCCGGTTTGACCCCGACACGGCTGCGGCTCCTCAACGCCCGTCTCAACCTCCAACAAGTTTCCTTGTGCTTGTCTCCTGACGCCAGGGCCAGGACACGATGTCAAAGATACGATGACAGACCGGGAACACTACAAGAGCTTCATGGAAACCTAAACATCTCTCCGTAGACCAGAAGACCGAACCCGGAGATCTCCAACACGGACGACAAGGTCTTCTCGGACCCGAAGACCGGACTGACCCGCCAAGTTCCTCAACCGGATCCGAGAACGACGAGCACCCCGGTGTGACAAGTACCCCTTCCCGGACGCCAAGATCACCGACACGGATACGCCAAGTTCTTCACCCCGAATGCCAAGACCGACTCGATGGCGCGGATCCGATAAGGTCTTCGCGACGACAAGATCGGCACCGATCTGGGTGGAGCCGAAGACCGCCAAGTACTTCTTCCCGGAACGCCAGATCTACTCCGTCATCCGATCCCGCTGATCCCGTCGAACCCTGAATCCTGAGACTGAACCCCAAACCCCGGAACCCCAAGTTCGTCGAGACCCTCTAATGTGTGACCCCTTCCCGAAACCCTATTTTATAATATAATCCAACTTGTCGCATATTAATTGTTCATGCATGCATCCTTGTCTGTGGTTTGGGGGCCTTATGCCGATTCACCATATAATTAAATATGGGTCCCATATGCGGGCAAATCTAGTCTCATATTGGCCTCATTTAAATTTGTGTAGCGAACCGGTACCATCTTTTGCCATGTCCAAACAACATTTAAATTGTGGGGTATCTAAACAACATGAACAACATAATTAATTGTCGGGACCCCGGTTCCGCTTAATATGGCCTAATTGCATCGCACCTTGCCATGCCATACATCATACATGCATCATGCCCGATCTTTTGCCGTAGTATTAAATATTGCATCCGGTGTCTATTCTAGCGTTTTGCTTCTTCGCAGATAAGGCCGTTGAGTTGATGCGAGTGTCGACCCGATCTTCGGATGAACCTTCGACAATGCTTTTCAGGCGAGCATCTCCCCCTTTCTACCTATCTTACTTTATAGTATTTATTCCCTCCTGTTGATCTATTGCTATCTGTGTCGCGTTGCTCTAGTTTTCGTACCCGTGATATCCCTTGCCGCCTTATATTGCCTTGGACACAGCCTATTACCTGTTGTTTGGTAGATAGTTGGACTTGTGCGTCGTAGTCGCTTGCTCAGGTGTTGTTGCGTGTCGTCAAGTGCCACAGTTGTTGGTGTATTGCCGCATGTTTGATGTTGGAGGTGATCATGGCTTTACTTATCGTTCACTTTATTTACTGTTTAACAACTAAAATTGAAGTAAGTAAGCAGAGGCACAGGTGGGCAATAGATGTTATTTGGTTGTTAACCGTCCACTTGTGTCCCGTAGGACCCCGAGTGCTTGATACCTGTTCCTTGATTTATCGTGCTATCCACATCCGGGAGGATTATGGGACCCCCCTGAGCCAGAGCTTGATTCATTCTTATTTCTTGGGGCCACAAACTAGTTTGAGGTTTTATTACTATCCTGTACTTATGCCATGCTTTACTGCTTTATTTATGATTGTGCGAGGAGCACACTGTACTGTTTAGGATCGTGGCACGATTCCGCGGTGTCGACAAGCCCAGTTTTGGGTTCCCAGTCGTTCACAGCCGTCCCCACAACCTTGAGTCCGTCTCGGAGCCGGCCGGCTTCGTTGCGGGTCTACTTTAAGGGGTGGCCCCCTGAAATATTTCTGAATCCTGTGATTGCTTTGTCGTGAAGGCCTCGTTGGGTTTTGATTTGGTTTTTCTGAGGTTGATCGAGTGTGTGTTGCTATTTGTGCACCCCGGCCGGGTTAAAACTTTCTGAAAGCCGTTTCCGCGGTTATGGACGACTTGGAGCACAGTATCTCGATCATAGACAACTATAACTAAAGTAGTGCTATAAATTTGACTCTATAATGACTAGTAATTCAGCTTCACTATAATGGAATGGATAATTAAAACTGCCCACAATTGCTTGTTTGGTTTGTCGCTTGCGACAATTGTATCTGAATAGTAAGTATTGCAACTACAACGGAATGGCTAAATAAAAGTACCAACAACTGCTGGGTTTGGGTTATCTCATGCTAATTGTATTTGACTAGTAAGTGTTGCCACTATAACGGAATGGTTAACTAAAAGTGCCCACTGCTTATTTTATCAGGATGATTATCTATACCTGACTAGTAATTGTTGCAACGATAACTGAATAAATAAAACTGCCAACGGTGTGAATTCCTCGGTTGACTTCCTCGTTTGGTCTCGAGGGGGAAACACCAGGAGGGGTTTGTCTGATGGTAGAATCAGGGTGGTTCCGAATAGGTCTTTCTTATCCCTCTCTGATAGCCGCCAGTTGTATCGAGTCTCTATAGGTTGTTTAGCGCATGCTTCCGCTGTCGCTTCAGTCCACCATACCTATGTAGGCGAGGACCGCCGAATTCTAGTCTCGCCGTGTACTGGCCTCAGTATTGACGCTCCTCTTTTTCCTTTGCCCTTTGCCGGCACCCCTTTTGTTTAAGCAGGTTTTGAGATCGACGTCGTTAGCAGGGTTACCCTTCCGGCTTGGCCTGAGCAGGGTTATGGACGCCATTGGTTATTCTTCAGGGCTCTTAGCCCCATTTGCATCTTGTCCGTAGCCGGACGTTGTATCGTTTTACAGGTGATTTGAATCTTTGTATTGTATATCTGTATCCTTGACTCTTTGAGTCGCTGCTGTATATATATCTGTTCTGTGGGTCCCATCGAGGACTGTTGTGTAATGTTATTACTTCGTTTTCCACCCGCACGAAAGTGCCTGGTGGGCACCTTTGAATCGTTTCTATGCGGGTTTGGCGGGTTTCGCTAAAACTTGCATAGGGCCGATTCTGAGGGTGTTACAGGAAGACTTGTTGCTTGCTGCTTCACACCTTGCTCTTGGGATTTTCAACGAAGTGCTAATCAGCACCATGAGTGTGCAAGAGACAGAGATGCCGAGGAAGTGATGATGCGGGCCAAGATCTTTCATGGCGAATTCTATGGAGAAGGACTGAATAATAGATGTTAAAGCTGGAGTGGAGGAGGCGTTGAGAATAATGCCATCGACATATAAGAGTAGATATGCAGTGGTGTTGCCCTTGTGAAGAATAAAAAGGGAGGCATCAGATTTGGACTCAAGGAAACCAATGGAACGAGCATATGTGGCAAAACGCTGAAACCATGCGTGTGGTGCCTGTTTTAGACCATAAAGAGATTTGTGTAGACGATAGACATAGTTGGGATTGTGAGGATCGACAAAGCCGGAGGGTTGTTGGCTGTAGACGACTTCATCGAGGAAACCATGGAGAAAGGCGTTTTTGACATCCAATTGATGAATAGGCCACGATTGAGTTTGGTCTAGAGAAAGCACAATGCGAATGGTGGATGGTTTGACGACGGGACTAAAACTCTCATCATAATCGATGCCTGGTTGCTGGGAGAAACCACGGACTACCCACCGGATTTTGTGGCGAGAAAGAGTGCCGTCAGAGTTATACTTATGACGAAAAATCCATTTACCACTGACTATGTTAGCACTAGGAGGGGGAGAGACAAGAGTCCAAGTTTTGTAAGGGTGAGAGCATCATATTCCTCCTGCATAGCATGGCGCCAATTAGGATCACGAAGGGCGGTGAGATAATTATGTGGTATAGGAGAGAAAGAAACTACAGAGAGATTAAGCTTTGGACGAGGGCCTGGTTTCAAACTAGTGGTAGTGCGAGTACGATGCTGATGTATAGGAGGAGGTGCTGGCGCGGTGTGTGGTGGAGACGGGATCAGAGGAGGAGAGCTGGCATGTGGCTCTGTCGCGACAGAAAAATCGCCCGCAAGCTGCCGTGAGTCCACGGCAGGCTACCGAGCTGTCACGGCAGGCTGTCGTGCTACGGTGGAAGGATGTTGTAGGGTTGCAACGGCAGGAGATGGTGATGTCGTAGGTAGTATGTTTAGGGGGTGGGATCGAGTAGGTCAGGAGATGGTGTCGAGGATGAATCAGAGGTGGTGGGTGGTGCATAGGGAAAGGTTGATTCATCAAAGATAACATGTCTAGAGATGATGATGCACCGAGTTGTGAGGTCAAGACAACGATAGCCCTTGTGGCGGGGAGGGTAGCCTAGGAAGACGCATTTAACGGATCATGGAGAAAGTTTATGTGGTGTAGTAGAAGAAATATTGGGATAGCATAGGTGTGGCATCCCGCAAAACCACTACTAGGAAAATCGCGTTGTTTTTGTGCATTGCATCGTCATCATCATGCATTGTTTGACTGCATTATTTTGAAAAGCCTAGTTTTGATTTATACAAATACCCCTCTTATTTTCAAACACAAAACCCCGATCGCATCGGAGATTTTATTTGTCTAAAAACTGTTTGCAAAATGGCCTAGTTTTAAAATAGACAAGACCAAACAAACAAACATTCTAATCAGCCTAAATCTAAATCCTATTTACACCCAGATCTATCCTACCCACCAACCGCAGGCCGCCACCTCACCCTCTCACCCATTTTCTACCCACCTGCCACCTCACCGATCCACCAGCCCACCCTCTCCCCTTTTCTCACCCTAGCCAACCTACCCACTCTCCTAAACCTCTCCCTTACCCCTGGGGCCCCCACCGCCCCTGAACCCACGCGTCAGTCCCACCTCTCCCCTCTCAGCAACCCCTCTCCCTCTCTCTCCCTGTCCCTGGGCCCCACCGCCCCAGCCACCTCTCTCACCCAGCCGACCCGCACCCTCCTCTCAACTCCCTCTTCCCCTGGACCCACCCAACACACCGACACCCCCTGGACCCGCGGGCCCCGTTCCCCCTGGCCCACCCCCAACCCCACGCGGTCTCCCTCCCCACCTTCTCCCTCCTCCTCCCAGACGGGCTCTCCCCGCCGCTCCCTCTCCGCCCGCCTCCTCCCCGCGCCGGGCCCCTCGCCGCCGGCGACCCCTCCTCCCCTCTGCCGCGCTCGCTCCCTCCGCCGGACTCCCCCTGCGCCGCCCCGCATCCCCTTCTCCGGTCGCGCCCCGCCCGCCTCCTCTCCGCGCCTCGCCGGCCTCCTCCCCGTCGGGACGCCGCCGCTCGCCCCCAGAGCCCGCCCTCCTCCTTCCCGCGACCCGCTCGCCCTCGACCGAGCCGCCTCTGCCCCGGCAGCCTCCGGCCGCCGCCCTCCGCCAGGCCCCTTCCCCGCTCACCCTCACCCCGCCAGCGCCGCCCCGCGTCTCTCGCCTCCCCGATGCGCCCCTGCCGCCGCCCTCAACGACCGCTTCTGCCTCCCTCGGCTCCCCGCGGCGCCGCCTTCCCCACCCGACGCGCCCTTCCCCCCGTGCTCCGGCGTCCTCCGTTCGAGCCTCCCCCGACGCCAACCCCCGCGACCCCGCTCCTCCTTCACCTCCCGCAGCGACCACCGCCGCCACCTGCACGAGTCGGCCGCCGGCCGCCTCGGATCCCCACCTCCTCGCCGGCCCCGCAACTCCGCCGCCCGTCCTCGCCGACCTCGCCGCCGGCGAGCCTCGTCTGTAGCCGTCGAACGTCGCCCTGGCGCCTCTGTCCGCCGGAGATCTGCCCTCTTCCCCAGCGACACCCCCGCACGTGCCGTTGCCACTGCGGTCTGGTGCCGCCACAGAGTCCGGACGCGTGCGCCGCCTGCGCGACCCGGGCCCTCCGTACGTCACCGAGCCTGCCAGCGCGTCTGCCCAGTTGTTGTGCCAGCGAGTCCAAGGCTCCACAGGATCTTCGGTGTCGTTCAAGATACCAAGGCCGACACGGGATGAGAACCAAAGTCCACACAAGACCATTCCCGTTGAGGCCAGGAACCCTTCAAGAAATTTGTGACAACAAGCTCGACACCGACAATCGATTGGGATCCCGAGTACTTCGTCATGGGAACTAGGGGCGATGAAGCCGAGTTGACAAGATCTACCTCACGGAGCGGCGAACCCCGGACCCGGAGCATCCCTGGACACCAAGAACTACCGGCGACCCGACCAAGACCAGAAGACCGATCCCACCGGACGCCAAGGCTTTCTTCACAGATTTCGAGACCCCGACGTCGAAACGACAAGATCATCGTCATGGAATCCGAAGACCACATGTGCGAAAAGTACTCACTCGAGAACGCCGAGTACTTCGCCCCGGACCCCGATGACCCCATGTTTCCGCTGCAGAACGACGAGGTCTTCGGAGTGGAGTCAACAAGATATACCGAGGACGCGAGAAGTTCGATACGCCATGACCGTCAACATGGCCCGACCACCGCGGATGCGACAAGATCTACTTCTGCTGTCCGAGACCTATCCGTCGAACCCTGGACCCTGAGACTGAACCCCGAACCCCGAACCCCGGAACCCCAAGATCGCCGAACCCTAATGTGTGACCCTTATCCGAACCCCTATTTTTATAAATGCTAAATATAAAACCTGTTGCATAATAATCATTCATCTCGCATGCATATTTCTGTGGTTTGGGGGCCTTATGCCGATTTACCTAATAATTAAATATGGGGCCCATATGCGGGCAAATATAGTCTCATATTGGCCTCATTTAAATTGTGTAGCGAACCGGTAACTTATTTTGCCATGTTCAAACAACATTTAAATTGCGGGGTAGTTAAACAACTTGAACCATTTGATTAATTGTCGGGACCCCGGTGCGCTTAATATGACCTAATTGCACCGCACCTTTTCCATGTCATACATCATACATGCATCATGCCGATCTTCTGTCGTTGTATTAAATATTGCATCCGGTGTTTATTCTAGTGTTTTGCTTCTTCGCGGATAAGGCCGTTGAGTTGATGTGAGCTTCGCCCCGATCTTCGGTTGAACCTTCGACAATGTTTTCAGGCGAGCATCTCCCCCTTTCTTCCTATCTTACTTTTATAGTATTTATTCCCTCTTGTTGATCTATTGCTATCTGTGTTGCGATGCTCTAGTTTTCGTACCGTGATATCCCTTGCAGCCCTATATTGCCTTGGACACACCCTATTACCTGTTGTTTGGTAGATAGTTGGACCTGCGCGTCTTAGTCGTTTGTTCAAGTGCTGTTGCGTGTCGTCAAATGCCACAGTTGTTGGAGCCTTGCCGCATGTTTGATGTTGGAGATGATCATGGTTTTACTTATCGTTCGCTTTAATTCCTGTTTAACAACTAAAATTGAAGTAAGCAGAGGCATCGGTGGGTGATAGAAAATATTTGGTTTCCGAACGCCCACTTGTGTCCCGTAGGACCCCGAGTACTTGATACCTGTTCCTTGATTTATCACGCTATCCACATCCGGGAGGTATATGGGACCCCCCTGAGCCAGAGCTTGATTCAGTCTTATTTCTTGGGGCCACAAACTAGTTTGAGGTTTTATTTACGATCCTGTACTTATGCCATGCTTACTGCTTTATTTAAATTGTGCGAGGAGCACACTGTACTGTTTAGGATCGTGGCACGATTCCGCGGTGTCGACAAGCCCAGCCACACTTTCGGGTTCCCAGTCGTTCACAGCCGTCCCCACAACCTTAAGTCCGTCTCGGAGCCGACCGGCTTCGTTGCGGGTCTACTTTAAGGGGTGGCCCCCTGAAATATTTCTGAATCCTGTGATTGCTTTGTCGTGAAAGCCTCGTTGGGTTTTGATTTGGTTTTTCCGAGGTTGATCGAGTGTGTGTTGCTATTGGTGCACCCCGGCCGGGTAAAACTTTCTGAAAGCCGTGTCCGCGGTTATGGACGACTTGGAGCACAGTATCTCGACTATAGACAAGCATAACTAAAGTAGTACTATAAATTTGACTTTATAATGACTAGTAATCAGCTTCACTATAATGGAATGGCTAAATAATACTGCCCACAATTGCTTGTTTGGAGTGTCGCTTGCGACCATTGTACCTGACTAGTAAGTATTGCAACTACAACGGAATGGCTAAATAAAAGTACCAACAACTGCTGGGTTTTGGATTTATCTCATGCTACTTGTATCTGATTAGTAATTGATGCAACTATAACGGAATGGTTAACTAAAACGGCCCACTGCTTATTTTATCAGGATGACTATCTATACCTGACTAGTAATTGCTGCAACGATAACTGAATAAATAAAACTGCCAACTGTGTGAGTTCCTAGGTTGACTTCCTCGTTTGGTCTCGAGGGGGAAACACCAGGATGGGTTTGTTTGGTGGTAGTATCAGGTTGGATCCGGATAGGTCTTTCTTACCCCTCTCTGATAGCCGCTAGTTGTATCGAGTCTCTATAGGTTGTTTAGTGCATGCTGCCACTGCCGCTTCAGTCCACCATACCTATGTAGGCGAGGACCGCCGAATTCTAGCCTCGCCGTGTACTGGCCTCAGTACTGACGCTCCTCTTTTTCTTTTGCCCTTGGTCGGCACCCCTTTTGTTTAAGCAGGTTTTGAGATCGACGCTGTTAGCAGGGTTACCCTTCCGGCTTGGCCTGGGCAGGGTTATGGACGCCATTGGTTATTATTCAGGGCTCTTAGCCCCATTTGCATCTTGTCCGTAGCTGGACGCACTCTCGTTTTCAAGGTGATTTGGATCTTTGTATATTATATATGTATTCTGGACTCTTTGAGTCGCTGTTGTATATATCTGTTCTGTGGGTCCCATCGAGGGCTGTTGTGTAATGTTATTACTTCGTTTTCCACCCGCACGAAAGTGCCTGGTGGGCACCTTTGAATCGTTTCTATGCGGGTTTGGCGGGAATCGCTGAAACTTGCATAGGTCCGATTCTGAGGGTGTTACAGAGTGGTATCAGAGCTCAGCAGTTGCGATACCCCACAAGTCCAGCCTGTAGGATAACCTAGCTAACGGCCGTAGTAGAGTGTCAAAACTATTTTTTAAAATCGGTTGGATAGTTCTGGTTAGGTCTGATTTTACTCCTTACCCCTCTGCTATTCTCCTCTTATCTCTACGCGTTTTGAATCCGCTCTCTCCTTCCTCTTCGAGTCCAGGATTTCTCGAAGTTGGGTTCCGTCGTATCTTCAGGGTTTCGCTTCCTCCTTTGTTAACGGTGTTCTACCATCTGGTCTTCATGCTATCTGATGAATCCGTTTACTGTGGTACCATTCTTTGTTCCTTGTTTGTGCCTTCCGGTGTTTTCCGACGCGACGACATCATCTACGCCAGATCCGATGCAGAGTCTGCCTCACTCCTTTGCTTCCGAACCTCGCTTGTCGAGATCTTTAGTCTGATTCCGAGAATGGTTGCACTCCCTTCTACTGATTGTGCGGAGTAATAGTTTGGGTGCGTGATGGATTGGCCCCCATGCCGACTACCCCTTCTATTCGCTTCTGTACATTGAAGTGGATGAGAATGCATCGGTTCCCTCTTTCCATCGAAGCTAGAGGTGGCTTTATTGTAGATACCTTTACCTTCGACCTGTTGTTCCCGGAGTGTTCTCTCGACGATCACGGACAACGACCTCTTGTTAGTGGTGTCGCGAGGATCTACACGAAGTGAGAAGACGCAGATCGCCGACCCTTCTTCCGGTACCATGAGGCGGATCTCGAGGGCGAGATCCATTGTTAGTGGTGTCGAATTGTGGCATCCCGCAAAACCACTACTAGAAAAATCGCGTTGTTTTTGTGCATTGCATCGTCATCATCATGCATTGTTTGACTGCATTATTTTGAAAAGCCTAGTTTTGATTTATACAAATACCCCTCTTATTTTCAAACACAAAACCCCGATCGCATCGGAGATTTTATTTGTCTAAAAACTGTTTGCAAAATGGCCTAGTTTTAAAATAGACAAGACCAAACAAACACACATTCTAATCAGCCTAAATCTAAATCCTATTTACACCCAGATCTATCCTACCCACCAACCGCAGGCCGCCACCTCACCCTCTCACCCATTTTCTACCTACCTGCCACCTCACCGATCCACCAGCCCACCCTCTCCCCTTTTCTCACCCTAGCCAACCTACCCACTCTCCTAAACCTCTCCCTTACCCCTGGGGCGTCCACCGCCCCTGACCCCACACGTCAGTCCCACCTCTCCCCTCTCAGCAACCCCTCTCCCTCTCTCTCCCTGTCCCCGGGCCCCACCGCCCCAGCCACCTCTCTCACCCAGCCGACCCGCACCCTCCTCTCAACTCCCTCTTCCCCCTGGACCCACCCAACACACCGACACCCCCCTGGACCCGCGGGCCCCGTTCCCCCTGGCCCACCCCCAACCCCACGTGGTCTCCCTCCCCATCTTCTCCCTCCTCCTCCCAGACGGGCTCTCCCCGCCGCTCCTCCCTCCACCCGCCTCTCCCCCGCGCCGGCCCCTCGCCGCCGGCGACCCCTCCTCCCCTCTGCCGCGCTCGCTCCCTCCGCCGGACTCCCCCTGCGCCGCCCCGCATCCCCTTCTCCGGCCGCGCCCCGCCCGCCTCCTCTCCGCGCCTCGCCGCCTCCTCCCCGCCGGGACGCCGCCTCGCCCCCAGAGCCCGCCCTCCTCCTTCCCGCGACCCGCGTCGCCCTCGACCGAGCCGCCTCTGCCCCGGCAGCCTCCGGCCGCCGCCCTCCGCCAGGCCCCTCCCCCTCGCTCACCCACCCCGCCCAGCGCCGCCCCGCGTCTCTCGCCTCCCCGATGCGCCCCTGCCACCGCCCTCAACGACCGCTTCCGCCTCCCTCGGCTCCCCGCGGCGCCGCCTTCCCCACCCGACGCGCCCTTCCCCCCCGTGCTCCGGCGTCCTCCGTTCGAGCCGCCCCCGACGCCAACCCCCGCGACCCCGATCCTCCTTCACCTCCCGCAGCGACCACCGCCGCCACCTGCACGAGTCGGCCGCCGGCCGCCTCGGATCCCCACCTCCTCGCCGGCCCCGCAACTCCGCCGCCTGTCCTCGCCGACCTCGCCGCCGGCGAGCCTCGTCTGTAGCCGTCGAACGTCGCCCTGGAGCCTCTGTCCGTCGGAGCTCTGCCCTCTTCCCCAGCGACACCCCCGCACGTGCCGCTGCCGCTGCGGTCTGGTGCCGCCACGGAGTCCGGACGTGTGCGCCGCCTGCGCGACCCGAGCCCTCCGTACGTCACCGAGCCTGCCAGCGCGTCTGCCCAGTTGTTGCGCCGGCGAGTCCAAGGCGCCACAGGATCTTCGGTGTCGTTCAAGATACTAAGGCCGACACGGGATGAGAACCAAAGTCCACACAAGACCGTTCCCGTTGAGGCCAGGAACCCTTCAAGAAATTTGTGACAACAAGCTCGACACCGACAATCGATTGGGATCCCGAGTACTTCGTCGTGGGAACTAGGGGCGATGAAGCCGAGTTGACAAGATCTACCTCACGGAGCGGCGAACCCCGGACCCGGAGCATCCCTGGACACCAAGAACTACCGGCGACCCGACCAAGACCCGAAGACCGATCCCACCGGACGCCAGGGCTTTCTTCACAGATTTCGAGACCCCGACGTCGAAACGACAAGATCATCGTCATGGAATCCGAAGACCACATGTGCGACAAGTACTCACTCGAGAACGCCGAGTACTTCGCCCCGGACCCCGATGACCCCATGTTTCCGCTGCAGAACGACGAGGTCTTCGGAGTGGAGTCAACAAGATCTACCGAGGACGCGAGAAGTTCGATACGCCATGACCGTCAACATGGCCCGACCACCGCGGATGCGACAAGATCTACTTCTGCTGTCCAAGACCGATCCGTCGAACCCTGGACCCTGAGACCGAACCCCGAACCCCGAACCCCGGAACCCCAAGATCGCCGAACCCTAATGTGTGACCCTTATCCGAACCCCTATTTTTATAAATGCTAAATATAAAACCTGTTGCATAATAATCATTCATCTCGCATGCATATTTGTGTGGTTTGGGGGCCTTATGCCGATTCACCTAATAATTAAATATGGGGCCCATATGCGGGCAAATCTAGTCTCATATTGGCCTCATTTAAATTGTGCAGCGAACCGGTAACTTATTTTGCCATGTTCAAACAACATTTAAATTGCGGGGTAGTTAAACAACTTGAACCATTTGATTAATTGTCGGTACCCCGGTGCGCTTAATATGACCTAATTGCACCGCACCTTTTCCATGTCATACATCATACATGCATCATGCCGATCTTCTGCCGTTGTATTAAATATTGCATCCGGTGTTTATTCTAGTGTTTTGCTTCTTCGCGGATAAGGCTGTTGAGTTGATGTGAGCTTCGCCCCGATCTTCGGTTGAACCTTCGACAATGTTTTCAGGCGAGCATCTCCCCCTTTCTTCCTATCTTACTTTTATAGTATTTATTCCCTCCTGTTGATCTATTGCTATCTGTGTTGCGATGCTCTAGTTTTCGTACCGTGATATCCCTTGCAGCCCTATATTGCCTTGGACACACCCTATTACCTGTTGTTTGGTAGATAGTTGGACCTGCGCGTCTTAGTCGTTTGCTCAAGTGCTGTTGCGTGTCGTCAAATGCCACAGTTGTTGGAGCCTTGCCGCATGTTTGATGTTGGAGATGATCATGGTTTTACTTATCGTTCGCTTTAATTCATGTTTAACAACTAAAATTGAAGTAAGCAGAGGCATCGGTGGGTGATAGAAAATATTTGGTTTCCGAACGCCCACTTGTGTCCCGTAGGACCCCGAGTACTTGATACCTGTTCCTTGATTTATCGCGCTATCCACATCCGGGAGGTATATGGGACCCCCCTGAGCCAGAGCTTGATTCAGTCTTATTTCTTGGGGCCACAAACTAGTTTGAGGTTTTATTTACGATCATGTACTTATGCCATGCTTACTGCTTTATTTAAATTGTGCGAGGAGCACACTGTACTGTTTAGGATCGTGGCACGATTCCGCGGTGTCGACAAGCCCAGCCACACTTTCGGGTTCCCAGTCGTTCACAGCCGTCCCCACAACCTTAAGTCCGTCTCAGAGCCGGCCGGCTTCGTTGCGGGTCTACTTTAAGGGGTGGCCCCCTGAAATATTTCTGAATCCCGTGATTGCTTTGTCGTGAAAGCCTCGTTGGGTTTTGATTTGGTTTTTCCGAGGTTGATCGAGTGAGTGTTGCTATTGGTGCACCCCGGCCGGGTAAAACTTTCTGAAAGCCGTGTCCGCGGTTATGGACGACTTGGAGCACAGTACTCGACCATAGACAAGCATAACTAAAGTAGTACTATAAATTTGACTTTATAATGACTAGTAATCAGCTTCACTATAATGGAATGGCTAAATAATACTTCCCACAATTGCTTGTTTGGAGTGTCGCTTGCGACCATTGTACCTGACTAGTAAGTATTGCAACTACAACGGAATGGCTAAATAAAAGTACCAACAACTGCTGGGTTTTGGATTTATCTCATGCTACTTGTATCTGATTAGTAATTGATGCAACTATAACGGAATGGTTAACTAAAACGGCCCACTGCTTATTTTATCAGGATGACTATCTATACCTGACTAGTAATTGCTGCAACGATAACTGAATAAATAAAACTGCCAACTGTGTGAGTTCCTAGGTTGACTTCCTCGTTTGGTCTCGAGGGGGAAACACCAGGATGGGTTTGTTTGGTGGTAGTATCAGGTTGGATCCGGATAGGTCTTTCTTACCCCTCTCTGATATCCGCTAGTTTTATCGAGTCTCTATAGGTTGTTTAGTGCATGCTGCCGCTGCCGCTTCAGTCCACCATACCTATGTAGGCGAGGACCGCCGAATTCTAGCCTCGCCGTGTACTGGCCTCAGTACTGACGCTCCTCTTTTTCTTTTGCCCTTGGTCGGCACCCCTTTTGTTTAAGCAGGTTTTGAGATCGACGCTGTTAGCAGGGTTACCCTTCCGGCTTGGCCTGGGCAGGGTTATGGACGCCATTGGTTATTCTTCAGGGCTCTTAGCCCCATTTGCATCTTGTCTGTAGCTGGACGCACTCTCGTTTTCAAGGTGATTTGGATCTTTGTATATTATATCTGTATTCTGGACTCTTTGAGTCGCTGTTGTATATATCTGTTCTGTGGGTCCCATCGAGGGCTGTTGTGTAATGTTATTACTTCGTTTTCCACCCGCACGAAAGTGCCTGGTGGGCACCTTTGAATCGTTTCTATGCGGGTTTGGCGGGAATCACTGAAACTTGCATAGGTCCGATTCTGAGGGTGTTACAATAGGCAGCTGAAGACACGTAGGTCGTCATAGGAGGGTGGAGTGCCGAATAAGATGGTGTAGGGTGTTGTGAAATTTGTGGCAGAGGTTGGTCTAATGTTGATGAGGTATGTGGCGGTGTAGAGAGCTTTGGCCCAAAAGGAAGGTTGGAGAGAGGCTTGAAAAAGAAGTTTTCGAACAACATCATTGGTAGTGCGAATAGATTGTTCGGCCTTGCCGTTTTGTTGTGAGGTATGTGGGCACGAAAAACGTAGGAGGACACCGTGAAGAGAGCAAAACGTGTCAAGGCGTGTGTTGAGGAATTCACCACCGTTATCGCATTGGATAGCAAGAATAGGTAGATGAAAGTGAGCTTTGGCAAAGGCATGAAAAGAAACTAACATGACATACACATGAGATTTGCGGGTGTAACACCCTTAGAATCGACCCTATGCAAGTTTTAGCGAAACTCGCCAAACCTGCATAGAAACGATTCAAAGGTGCCCACCAGGCACTTTCGTGCGGGTGGAAAACGAAGTAATAACATTACACAACAGTCCTCGATGGGACCCACAGAACAGATATATATATAACAGCGACTCAAAGAGTCAAGAATACAGATATAATATACAAAGATCCAAATCACCTTGAAAATGATAGAGCGTCCGACTACGGACAAGATGCAAATGGGGCTAAGAGCCCTGAAGAATAACCAATGGCGTCCATAACCCTGCCCAGGCCAAGACGGAAGGGTAACCCTACTAACGACGTCGATCTCAAAACCTGCTTAAACAAAAGGGGTGCCGACAAAGGGCAAAGGAAAAAGAGGAGCGTCAGTACTGAGGCCAGTACACGGCGAGGCTAGAATTCGGCGGTCCTCGCCTACATAGGTATGGTGGACTGAAGCGGCAGCGCAGCATGCACTAAACAACCTATAGAGACTCGATACAACTAGCGGCTATCAGAGAGGGGTAAGAAATACCTATGCAGAACCAACCTGATACTACCACCAAACATACTCATCCTGATGTTTCCCCCTCGAGACCAAACGAGGAAGTCAACCGAGGAACTCACACAGTTGGCAGTTTTATTAATACGGTTATCGTTGCAGCAATTACTAGTCAGGTATAGATAGTCATCCTGATAAAGTAAGCAGTGGTCACTTTTAGTCAACCATTCCATTGTAGTTGCGACACTTACTAATCAGATACAATTAGCATGAGATATCCCAAACCCAGCAGTTGTTGGTACTTTTATTTAGCCATTCCGTTGTAGTTGCAATATTTACTAGTCAGATACAATGGTCGCAAGAGACAACCCAAACAAGCAATTGTTGGCAGTTTGATTTAGCCATTCCATTATAGTGAAGCTGATTACTAGTCATTATAAAGTCAAATTTATAGCACTACTTTAGTTATAGTTGTCTATGATCGAGATACTGTGCTCCAAGTCGTCCATAACCGCGGACACGGCTTTCAGAAAGTTTTACCCGGCCGGGGTGCACCAATAGCAACACACACTCGATCAACCTCGGAAAAACCAAATCAAAACCCAACGAGGCCTTCACGACAAAGCAATCACAGGATTCAGAAATATTTCAGGGGGCCACCCCATTGAGTAGACCCGCAACGAAGCCAGCTGACTCCGAGACGGACTCAAGATTTGCGTCAATGGCTATAAACGACTGGGAACCCAAAACTGGGCTTGTCGATACCGCGAAAACATTCCGCTTACCTAAACAGTACAGTGTGCTCCTCGCACAATCGTAAATAAAGCAGTAAAGCATGGCATAAGTACAGGATAGTAAATAAAACCTCAAACTAGTTTGTGGCCCCAAGAAATAAGAATGAATCAAGCTCTGGCTCAGGGGGTCCCATAATCCTCCCGGATGTGAATAGCGCGATAAATCAAGGAACAGGTATCAAGCACTCGGGGTCCTACGGGACACAAGTGGACGGTTAACAACCAAATAACATCTATTGCCCACCCGTGCCTCTGCTTACTTACTTCAATTTTAGTTTTTAAACGGTAATTAAAGCGAACGATAAGTAAAGCCATGATCATCTCCAACATCAAACATGCGGCCATACACAAACAACTGTGGAACTTGACGACACGCAACAGCACTTGAGCAAGCGACTACGACGCGCAAGTCCAACTATCTATCAAACAACATGTAATAGGATGTGTCCAAGGCAATATAGGGCTGCAAGGGATATTACGGGTACGAAAGCTAGAGCATCGCAACACAGATAGCAATAGATCAACAGGAGGGAAATAAATACTATAAAAGTAAGATAGGTAGAAAGGGGGGAGATGCTCGCCTGAAAACATTGCCGAAGGTTCATCCGAAGATCGGGTCGACACTCGCATCAACTCAACGGCCTTATCCGCGAAGAAGCAAAACACTAGAATAAACACCGGATGCACTATTTAATACTATGGCAAAAGATCGGGCATGATGCATGTATGATGTAGGGCATGGCAACAATGCGATGCAATTGGGCAATATTAAGTGGAACCGAGGTCCCGACAATTAGTTAGATGGTTCATGTTATTTATCTACCCTGCAATTTGAATGTTGTATTAACATGGCAAGAGATAGCACCGGTTCGCTACACCAATTTAAATGAGGCCAATATAAGACTAGATTTGCCCGCATATGGGCCCCATATTTAATTATGGGGTGAATCGGCATAAGGCCCCCAAACCACACAAATATGCATGCGAGTATGACAATTTAATATGCATCATTTTGTTATTGCATTTATAAAATAGGGCTCGGGAAAAGGTTCACACATTAGGGTTCGGCGATCTTGGGGTTCCTGGGTTCGGGGTCGGTCTCAGGGTTCAGGGTTCGACGGGATCGTTCTCGGACTCCGGGGTTAGGGTCTTCGGATCGGGGTAGTAGATCTTGTCGCACGAGCGTCAATGCTTCCGGGGGAAGAACTTGTCGTCCAGGGTATCGGTGTCCGGGGTGAGGTACTCGGCGTTCTCGAGGGAGTACTTGTCGCACATGTGGTCTTCGGGTTCCATGACGATGATCTTGTCGTTTCGATGTCGGGGTCTTGGAAACCGTGGAGAAAGCCTTGTCGCCCTTGGGTGAAGAACTTATCATCCCGAGGGTCCGTGTAGAAGTGCTTGATGATCCATGAGATCTCGGGTGCTAGCACGTCAGAGTTGGTTCCGCATCGGTGCGGTCTTGTTGACGAGAAGATCTGGTCGCTTTGTCCAGGTACTCCCTGTTCAGCTGCTTTTGGCATCGGTTTTCGGGGTACTTGGGTCCTTGGACGATCTTGTCGGGATCTTGCGGGACTTCCGTTAAGCATGTGGTGAGCATCATGTTTAATTGGGAAACTCCACAAACAACGGAAACACGAAGCTGAGCGTGCATGTGCGCACGAGCGACAGGGACACAGGGAAGCGACAGGGAGGTCGCAGGGAGCTGCTAGAGGCGGCTCGGAGAGGGGACCTGCGCGGGGCGAGCTTGGTGGAGGGGCGCCGGCGGGGAGGTCGACGAGCGGAGGCGGGAGCGCTGCGGAGGAGGGGAGAAGCCGGGGAGAGGCGGCGCGGGGCCGGCGAGGATGGGCGCATGGCGGTGCTCGAGGCGGAGGTCGTGGCCGGAGCGCGCTGGCCGGCGAGGTGGAGGGGCGTCGGGGCGGCGAGAGGAGGCGCGACGCAGAGGGGCGCAGGCGGCCGGAGGGGCGGGGACGAGCAGCGGACGTGGGCCGGCCGGAGGCGGGCGACGGGGCGCGGGGCCGGCTCGGCTCCGGCGGCCGCGGCGATGGGGGGGGTCGCCGGAGAGGAGGGTGAAGAGGGTGGGGGCGTGTCGGGTAGGGAGGTGGGGGAGAGGAGCGAGCCGGCTCCGGCGAGGCGGGGAGGGGAGAGGCGGTGGCCGGCGAGGATGGGAGGCGGGGCGGAGCGGCGTTGCCTGCCGGTGGTGGGGAGATGCAGAGGCGGGGCGGAGGCGGGGACGCGCATGCGGGCGGAGGAGGGAGGTGGCAGGGCGGTGGCGATGGGGGGGGGCCTGGCGGCGCCGGAAGGAGGAGGGGCGGCCGGATGCGCCGCGCTGAGAGGGGAGGAGGCGGTGAAGGAGCGGCGGGCAGAGGCCTGCGGGGGAGGTGGTTCGGCGGCGAGCGGAGGTGGGAGGGCGAGGCAGGCGGCGCTCGGGGCGAGTGGCGGCTGCCGGCGGACGGTTGGAGGCGGGTGGTGGAGCGCAGAGGAGGAGGATAGGGAAGAAGAAGGGAGACGAGGGAGGAAGGGAGACGCGTCGGGGTGGGGGACGCGTGGGGCGCGTGTGGGCCAGGGGGCGGGGCCCGCGGGGTGGGCTGTGTGTGTGGGTGTGGGTGTGAGTGGGGTGGGCCCAGGAGGAGAGAGGGAGAGAGAGAGAGGAGGTGGGCCAGGAGGGTGGACCAGGATGTAAGAGAGAGGGGGGTAGGAAAGGGCTGTGTAAGAAAAGAAAGAGAGGGAAGGGAGCTGGTGGATTGCTGAGGTGGCAGGTGGGTAGGGATTGGGTCCAGGGGGTGAGGTGGCACGCTGCGGTTGGTGGGTAGGTTAGGTCTGGGTAGATATAGGATTTAGAGTTTAGGTTTTATTAGTTGTGTAAATATGTGTTTGTTTGGTTTTGTTTATTTTAAAACAAGGCTACTTTGCAAATAGTTTTTAGGTAAATAAAATATCCGATACGATCGGGGTTTTGCATTTGAAACAAAGAGTGGTATTTGTACAAAGCAAAACTAGGCTTTTCGAAATAATGCAGACAAACAATGCATGATGATGACGATGCAATGCACAAAACAACGCGATTTTCTAGTAGCGGGATGCCACAATTCGACACCACTAACAATGGATCTCGCCCTCGAGATCCGCCTCATGGTACCGGATAGAAGGTCGGCGTCCTGAATCTTCTTGCTTCGTGTAGATTCTCGCGACACCACTAACAAGAGGCCGTTGTCCGTGATCGTCGAGAGAACACTCCGGGAACAAAAGGTCGAAGGTAGAGATATCAACAAATAAAGCCACCTCTAGCTTCCGTGGACGGAGTAAAATCGCTGGATCCACTGATTCGGGGTACAAGAGCGAATGATAAGAGTAGTCGGATGGTGATCAGTCCATCGCGCACCCAAACCATTACTCTGCACACGAATAGGCGGATTATGCAACCAACTCTCGGAATCAGACTGAAGATCTCGACAAGCGAGGTTCGGAAACAAAGGAGTGATGCAGACTCTGCATCGGATCTGGCGTAGATGATGTCGTCGCATCAGATAGCACCGGAAGGCACAAACAAGGAACAAAGAAAAGTCCATCAGACGAAGGATTCCTCGGATGGCATGAAGACCAAGATGTGGCAACACCGTTACCAAAGGAGGAAGCGAAACCCTGAAGGTACGACGGAAACCCAACCACGAGAAATCCTGGACTCGAAGAAGAGATAAGAGAGCGGATTCAAAACACGTCGAGATAAGAGGAGAATAGCAGAGGGGTAAGGAATAAAATCAGACCTAATCAGAACTATCCAACCGATTTTGCAAAAATAGTTTTGACACTCTACTTCGGCCGTTAGCTAGGTTATCCTACAGGCTGGACTTGTGGGGTATCGTAACTGCTGGGCTCTGATACCACTCTGTAACACCCTTAGAATCGACCCTATGCAAGTTTTAGCGAAACTCGCCAAACCTGCATAGAAACGATTCAAAGGTGCCCATCAGGCACTTTCGTGCGGGTGGAAAACGAAGTAATAACATTACACAACAGTCCTCGATGGGACCCACAGAACAGATATATATATAACAGCGACTCAAAGAGTCAAGAATACAGATATAATATAAAAAGATCCAAATCACCTTGAAAATGATACCGCGTCCGACTACGGACAAGATGCAAATGGGGCTAAGAGCCCTGAATAATAACCAATGGCGTCCATAACCCTGCCCAGGCCAAGCCGAAAGGGTAACCCTGCTAACGACGTCGATCTCAAAACCTGCTTAAACAAAAGGGGTGCCGACAAAGGGCAAAGGAAAAAGAGGAGCGTCAGTACTGAGGCCAGTACACGGCGAGGCTAGAATTCGGCGGTCCTCGCCTACATAGGTATGGTGGACTGAAGCGGCAGCGCAGCATGCACTAAACAACCTATAGAGACTCGATACAACTAGCGGCTATCAGAGAGGGGTAAGAAAGACCTATGCGGAACCAACCTGATACTACCACCAAACATACTCATCCTGATGTTTCCCCCTCGAGACCAAACAAGGAAGTCAACCGAGGAACTCACACAGTTGGCAGTTTTATTAATACGGTTATCGTTGCAGCAATTACTAGTCAGGTATAGATAGTCATCCTGATAAAGTAAGCAGTGGTCACTTTTATTCAACCATTCCATTGTAGTTGCGACACTTACTAATCAGATACAATTAGCATGAGATATCCCAAACCCAGCAGTTGTTGGTACTTTTATTTAGCCATTCCGTTGTAGTTGCAATATTTACTAGTCAGATACAATGGTCGCAAGCGACAACCTAAACAAGCAATTGTTGGCAGTTTGATTTAGCCATTCCATTATAGTGAAGCTGATTACTAGTCATTATAAAGTCAAATTTATAGCACTACTTTAGTTATAGTTGTCTATGATCGAGATACTGTGCTCCAAGTCGTCCATAACCGCGGACACGGCTTTCAGAAAGTTTTACCCGGCCGGGGTGCACAAATAGCAACACACACTCGATCAACCTCGGAAAACCAAATCAAAACCCACGAGGCCTTCACGACAAAGCAATCACAGGATTCAGAAATATTTCAGGGGGCCACCCCATTGAGTAGACCCGCAACGAAGCCAGATGACTCCGAGACGGACTCAAGGTTTGCGTCAATGGCTATAAACGACTGGGAACCCAAAACTGGGCTTGTCGATACCGCGAAAACATTCCGCTTACCTAAACAGTACAGTGTGCTCCTCGCACAATCGTAAATAAAGCAGTAAAGCATGGCATAAGTACAGGATAGTAAATAAAACCTCAAACTAGTTTGTGGCCCCAAGAAATAAGAATGAATCAAGCTCTGGCTCAGGGGGTCCCATAATCCTCCCGGATGTGAATAGCGCGATAAATCAAGGAACAGGTATCAAGCACTCGGGGTCCTACGGGACACAAGTGGACGGTTAACAACCAAATAACATCTATTGCCCACCTATGCCTCTGCTTACTTACTTCAATTTTAGTTGTTAAACGGTAATTAAAGCGAACGATAAGTAAAGCCATGATCATCTCCAACATCAAACATGCGGCCATACACCAACAACTGTGGCACTTGACGACACGCAACAGCACTTGAGCAAGCGACTACGACGCGCAAGTCCAACTATCTATCAAACAACATGTAATAGGATGTGTCCAAGGCAATATAGGGCTGCAAGGGATATTACGGGTACGAAAGCTAGAGCATCGCAACACAGATAGCAATAGATCAACAGGAGGGAAATAAATACTATAAAAGTAAGATAGGTAGAAAGGGGGGAGATGCTCGCCTGAAAACATTGCCGAAGGTTCATCCGAAGATCGGGTCGACACTCGCATCAACTCAACGGCCTTATCCGCGAAGAAGCAAAACACTAGAATAAACACCGGATGCACTATTTAATACTACGGCAAAATATCGGGCATGATGCATGTATGATGTAGGGCATGGCAACGATGCGATGCAATTGGGCAATATTAAGTGGAACCGGGGTCCCGACAATTAGTTAGATGGTTCATGTTATTTATCTACCCTGCAATTTAAATGTTGTATTAACATGGCAAGAGATAGCACCGGTTCGCTACACCAATTTAAATGAGGCCAATATAAGACTAGATTTTGCCCGCATATGGGCCCCATATTTAATTATGAGGTGAATCGGCATAAGGCCCCCAAACCACACAAATATGCATGCGAGTATGACAATTTAATATGCATCATTTTGTTATTGCATTTATAAAATAGGGCTCGGGTGTAGCATCCCAGTTGTCTAACCCCTGTAATGCTACTGGTTATAATAATAAAAAGGGCCACTTCCAACATATAATTGTTGCATCATCATCATATCATGTTCATATCATCATGCCACCTTGCATTTGAGCATCATATAAAACCCTTTCTTGTTTGGTTCTTATCTCATGTGCATGATTAATTGTATTTGCCTCTTGATATTGTATTTGGCTCTTGATATATTGTTAAATGCCCAAGTTGAGTTGAGGGCATCTCTCTTATTGACTCCACCACCTTTTCTTTCACCACCTTATATTCCACCATCCAATTAATATGAGCTTGGCATTTTAATTTTGGTTATCTCTAGCTCATGTTGGTTGGTTGGATTCCACCCATAATCTTTGCTTGGCCTTGCCCACCTTTTGGGAATGCAGATGAATAATGCCATGTAAATCTTATTGTTTTCACAAGGATAAATTTGGCATTAATTATTTTGCATGGGCCATGCAAGTGCCACCTTTTCTAGTATTTGGTTTTTACTTGAATTCTAAGTGGATCATCTTCCCTTTGTTCAAATCTTGTTTTGTCTTGTAGTTTCTTCACCATATCATCTATCTCTATCCTTTCTAGCTAAACCTCTATCCCATGCTCCATGCACACACATGTGCTAATGTGGCATGCACCAAACCTTAAACCACCTTCCTCTCTCTATCTCTTTTCTTGGATCATGCTTGGTCATTATTTGGAGCATGCATGGACCAAAGGAAAAACCCCATCATCTCTCTCTCCTACCTTTCCCTCCTTATCCTTTTTCTTGATCTTATGAGTTTGTATAGGAAGCATGCTTGATCAAGTGGGTACCCCCTCCCCCTCTATCTACCCCCTCTTAGCTAAACCTAATATCTACCCATGCCTTCTCCCATCCTAGCTAACCAAAACACTAGCTACACCTACACTAAACAAAAACCCTAAGTACTCTCTTCTCCCTTCTAGCTTCCTTGCATGATCACCCATGCTCTACCCTAGCTCGCCCCCTCTATCTACCTGCTGGACCCACCTAGCTACCCCCACACGCCCAAGGACCCCCACACCCTAACCCTAGCCCGAGCCGGCCCCTCTCTTCTCTCCCTGGCCTAAGGGACCCTCTAGCCTCACCTGCCCACGAGCCTCCCCAGGGCCACCTGCCAGCCTCTCTCCCTCCCCCAGCTCTGCCGCGCAACCCCCCTGGCCCCCATGCCGAGCACGTGAGGGAGGTGCAAAAGTGGCCGAGCCGACCTGCCCCTCCCCCACGCAAGCCGTCCACCTCGCCCTCGTTCTTATCCTCCACACCTCTCTGGCCTCTTCCCAGATCCATACCTAAGCTCCTTTTCCCCTTCCTCCTCCCTCTCCACCTCTTCTACCCCGACGCCGGCCAGACCGCTGTCCACCTCGCCAGCATACACGCACCAGGAGGCAGGCGCGGAGCTGCAGGTGTCGAGGAGGGCCTGAAGGACGTCCGCGTCGCCCCAGTGCTCCGCCGCGAGGAGGAGAAGCCCCAGGAGCCCTGAACGCCGACGCTAGCCGACGCGAACCCTAGGTCGTCGGAGCTTCTGCCTCGTCGACGTTACGCTGTACCTCGCCCCGATCTGACGCCAGCAACCTCCCCGCGGTAAGCCCCTCCACCTCCTAGACAACCCCCTATGCTCGATCCCGCCTTAGCTGTGCCAGTCGTTCCGTCGAACGCTCTCGGCGCGCCGTTCGCCGATGTTTGCCAGGGACCCGCACCATCTAGAGCCACATCTAGCCCCCCCCCTCTCGCTGTCACCAAGCCCCTAGCCACCGCAGTGGCTCCGCCCTCGCGCGCGTGCCCCGCTTCGCGGGATCGAGCCCCGCCCCGCCGCGCACCGCTCCGTGCGCGCAAGGCAGAGAGAGGAAGAGAAACAGTGGCCGCGGGCACTGCTTTGCACAAAACCCCCCCTCCCTGTTTTTTTTCTCTCTGCAACCCGCGCCCTCTAGCCCCACCAGTCAGCGACGGTGGCCTTTTTCTAAAAGGCTCCGTGGTTTCCTAGACAAACCCGCATCCTCCCCACGCCCGCGTTCTTTTTTAGCGAATGCCCCCCTGCCCTTTTCTCTCCTCAACCCGCAGTCCTGCCAGGGCCACCAGTCAGCGACCGTGGTCTTTTTGCAGAAAGGTACCCAGCTTCTCCACCCTCAACCCGCGGTCCTTCCCCCTCCTAGCGCTGGCATGTGGGTCCAGGTGCGCCTGTCCCCACCTGTCTGCGACCCAGGCTAGAGTAGGATGGGTATAAAACGTTCCAGAGACTGTTTTAAAATTCAAATTCTGTTTAAATAATTTCAAAATTCAAATTCAATTCAGATTTCAATAACTTTTCCATAGTATTTCCAAATAATGCAAATGATATATGTTTTGAGATCAGGAAAATGAGAGGATTTCAAATATGCCATCCAATTTGCCTTTTGTACATTTAAAATTCCAAGTTCAATTAAATTACGCATTTGCCACTAGAATTTCAATAATCAATAACTTTTGTTTTATAATTCCAAATTTAGCAAATGATATGTCTAAAATGATCAGCTCGACGAGACCTTTCTGTTTATGCTATCCATGAATTTAATTGCAGCATGCATCATATAAAAATATAGGGTACAGCAATGTTATGACAACAAAATGTGAACCAAAACTCCACTAAAATGTTGCTACTTGTTCTCCACACCTCACCATGCCATGCTACCTTTCTTGCCATGTAAATTGTGCATCATTCATCATGGCATGATTGTTTGCTTGACGCATCTTATTCATATGCTTGTGCTCTATATTCATGTTGGCCTTGTTTGTTTGGTTTTTCTCGGATAGACACTGAGCAGGGGTTGTATCAAGAGAACCAGGAGCACTACCCAGATCCGTCCCTCGCTTCAACTGAGTTGGCAGGCAAGCACTTCCACATGCTTGCATACATACAGTACCTATTGCCTCTATCTTATTCTTGCATCATTGAGTCGCGATTGCATTAACTTGAATCCCAAGTATGCATAGCCTTTACTTTTAAACTCCACCAAGCTTGTTCCTCCATCCCATGAGCCATTACTATAGGGGTTGTTTGAGCCATGCGAGTCGTAGAACAGCATGTGTAGGGTTTGTGAGAGTCAGTTGAATAATTAGGTACCTAAACAACTTAACCTGAGTAGTTCTGGGATAACTAAAGAAAGTGGCACCGGTGAGCAACATCTGCTATTTGGTTTTTCCTGCTCACTTGTGTCCCGTAAGACCCCGAGTACTTGATTCCTGTTCCTTGATTTATCGCGCTATCCACATCCGGGAGGTATATGGGACCCCCCTGAGCCAGAGCTTGATTCCGACTTATTTCTTGGGGCCACAAACTAGTTTGAGGTTTTATTTACTATCCTGTACTTATGCCATGTTACTGTATATTATGTTTGTGCGAGGGCACACTGTACTGTTTAGGTAAGCGGAATGTTTTCGCGGTATTCACAGTCCCCGATTGGGGATCTGCTGTCGTTTACAGCCATTGACGCAAACCTTGAGTCCGTCTCGGAGCTTGCTTACTCCGTTGCGGGTGTACTTCAAGGGGTGGCCCCCTGAAATATCTCTGAATCTAGTGATTGCTCAGTCGTGAAAGCCTCGTTGGGTTTTGATTTGGTTTTTTCCGAGGTTGATCGAGCGTGTGTTTTGCTATTGGTGCACCCCGCCCGGGTAAAACTTTCTGAAAGCCGTGTCCGCGGATATGGACGACTTGGAGCACAGTTTCTCGATCATAGACAAGCATAACTAAAGTACCGCCTTAATCTGACTAAGTAACTTGACTAGTAATTAGTGCAACTCTCATGGAATGGTTAATAAAATTGCCAACGGATGGGGGGTTGTTCGTCCGCTTCCTTGTTGGTAAGCAGGGAGGAGGATGGATCGGATGAGATTACCATTAAAACTGTTGTTCTTCATTCACGGACATCCGTCTATCATTGGTTAGGCGGATGGTTAGCGTTTATCTGTAGAACTGCTAGGGTTTATCTTTCGCTGCAATTGCGTCACCCCAGGTTGTGTCCCCTTTAGAGGCATTAAGACTTGCTGAGTACCCTTAGGGTCTCACACGATAAATTCTTGATTCAGATGAACAGGTACCTTCACAGGACGGATACTGGGTGGAAGAAGCCGAAGATGTGGGCAACGATCGTTCGGTGTAGAGATTCCGGGAACGGGGATCCGTGAGACCTGTAGTTGGGATGTGCTTATTTCTATGGCATCTTATGCCGATTTGCTTCTTATCCGTACTCGGATTTTGTTTGCCGCTTCCGCATGATACTCTGATGTGTGTTGTATGAGGAAGTATCCTAAAATATAGATCTATCTAGGTCATTTGAATCTTGCCGTATGGCGTTGCTATATTTCCTTTCTTTCTAGATGGTATGGCTCTGATGTACTCTTGTATGGTGGCTTGCGTACATACCCACTTGTGTACGTAGTTGATCCCTTCGCCTGCCGACTACGCCGCCCGTACAGGTCCCGTTGAGAGGGTAGTGGTGGGACGTCTGAAAGGACTACCAGTGAGTGGCTTTTGGGGCCCCACCGTACTATTTCAACCACTACCACTCATCCAGGCTTGTATCTAGGAGCGTAGTTCACCGAGGTAGTTACAATTGGTATCAGAGCCATCCCGACCTTCAGGGTTTCAGCCAAACGGTCGTTGTCAGTCTAGCAAATATTTTGGTAGTTATGTATATTAGGGAAAAACAAAACGCGAGAGTAGGACTGCTTCCACTTTTCTTCTTACCCTCCCACCCACCCTTTTCTGGTAAGGAAGTGCAACGTTTTCAATCCTCTTCTCAAAGTTCAAACTAGGATTCACGTGTTCTGGGTTTCCGTAGTACCATAGGTTGTGTGTGTGTGTGTGTAATCCCTTGTCTATCTGTTGCGTCCTAGTTGTTATCTTATCTGCCTTTGGTTATCAACTGTTGGTACATTCCATACCGACAGGCTTTTGCAAACCGACGCAATCTATCTTCCTCTTTGTATCCGACGCTATCTTGTTTGGGGGTGTTCGTTTCCGTAGTTACCAATCTTTAGGTTTCGTCGTGAGAAGAAGGGGTTAGGATATGTGTTCCACTTGTTCATGTGCGGAGTAATGATTTGAGTGCGGGATGGAGTCGCGACCATACCACTACTTTTATCATTCGCTTTTGTATATTGAATCGTAGAGTCACTAATCTTGATTCGTTAAGTAATTTTGCGCATCTATTGGTATTTTAATGCCGAAATTTGTGGAAAATTTTTCTTTGATATATTTGTGTACCACACTCCTTTTCAGTCGTGTGCGATATGCTTAATATCTTTGAGGTGCTATGAACTTTGTTGATATTTTAATATCATCTCAGTAAATTGTATCCTTTAATCTTGGTTAATTCCATCTTGGTACTATTTTGGATTATTATCATTCTCCATTATAGTACTGACTTGAGTTTTATATCAATGACAGGATGGCTCCCCCACGCCGGACTGAGGAGGACATACCTCCGGAACTGGGCTCCCGCGCTGTCAAACATAGCTAATGCTTTGGCGCAATGCAAGAGAACCAGCAGCGCTTTGAGGAGAGCGTCAGAAGAAATGAGTTTGCTCCACTTCCTCCACCTCCCAAGCGTGGTGACATCAAGAGCTTCCTCAAGTTCAACCCTCGTCAGTTTGATGTTTCTGACCGACCTCTGGACGCGGATGATTGGCTGCGTGAGATCTCAAGGTTGCTCGAGACTGCTGATGTTCCGGAACAGGAGTGGGTCAAGTGTGCTACCCACCTTCTCAAGGGAGATGCAGCTCTTTGGTGGGAGAACTACTTGAAGGCAAGCTGCACTGGGTTCCAGCCAACTTGGGAGAGGTTCACTGGAGCGTTCAAAGAGCAGTTTCTCTCAGAGATTGTGATGGAAAGGATGAAGGAGGCTTTCCTCAACCTGAAGCAGGGAAATGATAACGTCAACACCTATATCAGGAACTTCATGAATCTATCCCGTTATGGTGGTGATGAGGTATCTGATGACAAGAAGAAGCAGAAAAGGTTCAGGCAAGGGCTCAATGCGTCGATCAAGTATGCAATCACGCATGCAAGACCGGCAACCTTCCTGGAACTACAGCACACAGCACTGCAAGAGGAGGCAAGCAGGCAAATGTTCGAGGAGTCCAAGAAACACAACAGGGATGCATCAAGCTCTGCAGTTATGGCAGCTCCTTCTAAGCGGCGTGTCTGGGTTCCTAACACCCCACCGTCGCTCCCGGCTCCACCAAGACCTGCAAGTTACGCGCCAAGGCCATCAAACTTCACCCCTGCGGCTCCCAGGGGCTACAACAACAACTACCCGGGAGCGCCTGGCGGAGTCCCTGGCTACTCTGCTCCACGTCCAGCTGGTGCCTGCTTCGTGTGTGGAGATCCTGGACATCAAAACTGGAACTGTCCAATGAAGAACAAAGCTCTCCCTCCACCCCCGCCAAGATCTGCAACAAGCTCTCCTTCGGTTCGTGCACCACCGCCTCGGGCTCTCAACATCAACACCAAGCCCGGGTCTGCGGTTGTTCGCGCCAACTGCGTCAACGCCTCTCAAGCTGAGCTCGCACCTGGAGTTGTCATGGGTATGCTTTCAGTTAACTCAGTTTCTGCACGAGTTCTCTTTGATTCTGGTGCATCGCATTCCTTTGTGTCTCACAAGTTTGCAAATGAGAACGAGTTAGTCCTGGGTCCTCTCCAAAAGAAGTTAATGGTTCTTTCTCCTGGAGCAAATATGATGGCAACTAAGATCAGCCATGGCAACCAAGTTGAGATTGGTGGTTCTTCATTCTTGGCTTCTTTGATTGTTCTGGGCAACTCTGACATTGATGTCATTTTGGGCATGGATTGGTTGACAGCAAATGCAGCTGTGATTGATTGTGCTGAACGCTCAGTGTCTCTGAAGATTCCTGAAGGCCACATAGTCTTTTCTCCAAGTCTGACTCCTGCTGTCCAGCTCTATTCCTTGGAGGCTCTGAATAATGATGCTATGGAAGCTATTCAGAGTGTACCAGTGGTCTGTGAGTTCCCAGATGTCTTTCCTGAAGAGTTGCCAGGTATGCCTCCGGATCGCGAGGTTGAATTCGTGATTGATCTTGAACCTGGAACGGCTCCTATCTCTAAGCGGCCATATAAAATGGGTCCTTCTGAGTTGGCTGAACTCAAACGACAACTTGATGAACAAGAAAAGTTGGGTTTCATTCAACACAGCACTTCTTCTTGGGGTAGCCCAACAATCTTTGTGAAGAAGCGTGACAGAACCGATAGGTTATGTGTGGATTATCGGGCTCTCAATGCTAAAACCATCAAGAACAAATATCCTCTCCCACGGATAAATGATCTATTTGATCAGCTGGCAGGAGCTGTGGTGTTCTCTAAGCTGGACTTGAGAAGTGGATATCACCAAATCAAGATTCGCAAAGAAGATGTGCCCAAAACAGCTTTCACCACCTGCTATGGCCTGTATGAGTACACGGTCATGTCTTTCGGTCTCACCAACGCACCTGCTACCTTCTCGAGGCTGATGAACTCCGTTTTCATGGAGTACCTTGATAAGTTTGTTGTGGTATATCTGGATGACATTCTGGTCTATTCCAAGTCCAAGGAGGAGCATGAAGAACACCTGCGGTGTGTCCTGAACAAGCTTCGTGAGAACCGCTTGTATGCAAAGTTCTCAAAGTGTGAGTTTTGGCTGCCTGAAGTAACATATCTGAGTCATGTGATCTCTGCCAAGGGCATTGCAGTCAACCCGGAAACCGTGAAGACAATAGTTGAATGGCTTCCTCCTGCTAATGTCAAGGAAGTGCGGAGTTTTCTCGGCTTGGCTAGCTATTGCCGTCGCTTTGTTCAGAACTTCTCGAAGATAGCAAAGCCTCTTACCGATCTCCTCAAGAAAGGCAAGAAGTACCTGTGGACTCCTGCTTGTCAAGAAAGTTTTGAGACACTCAAAGAGAAGCTCACTTCCACACCAGTCTTGGTTCCTCCGGATACATCTAAGCCTTTCCAAATATTCTGCGACGCCTCTTTGCAAGGATTGGGTGCGGTCCTTATGCAAGAGAGACAAGTGGTTGCTTATGCCTCTCGTCAGTTGAAGACGCACGAGATCAACTATCCCACACATGACCTCGAGCTAGCAGCAGTTGTCTTTGCTTTGAAGCTATGGAGGCACTACTTGCTTGGTAATCGTTGTGAGATCTTCTCGGACCACAAGAGCTTGAAGTATATCTTCACTCAGCCTGATCTCAACCTTCGCCAGAGGAGATGGATTGAAGCAATCAATGACTTCGATGTGACCATCAACTACACTCCAGGCAAAGCAAACGTCATGGCAGATGCGCTTAGCCGTAAAGCTTATGTCAACAACCTCATGGTGGAAGAGCAACAGCCTCTCTTGTGCGAGGAATTCCGTCAGCTCAACCTGGAAATTGTGGAACAAGGGCATCTCCTGAACCTTCTGGCTACTCCTCTCTTGGAAGAACAGATTCGTTCTCGTCAGCTTGGTGATCCGCACACCAGAAAGCTCGTCTCTAAGCTTGGCCTTCCGAAGTATGAGTCCTTCCACGTTGATGATCAAGGCACGCTCTTCTTTGAACACCGGATGTTTGTTCCAAACTACCCGGGTCTGAGAGACCAAGTTCTCAAGGAGGCACATGATTCGGTTCTATCTATCCATCCTGGCAGCACAAAGATGTACATGGACTTGAAAACACAATACTGGTGGCCTGGGTTGAAAAGGTATTGTGCCAAGTACGTCTCAGAATGTGATGTCTGCCGCAGAGTCAAGGCTGTCCATCAGAAACCATTTGGTCTTCTACAGCCATTGAAACCTCCGGAATGGAAATGGGAGAAAGTAGAGATGGACTTCATCACTGGCTTTCCAAGGTCGCAGAAGGCAACAATGCAATTTTTGTTGTCATCGACAGCTTTCTAAAGTGGCTCATTTCTTCCCAGTCAAAGAAACAATTTCTGGAATTCAGTTGGCTGAGCTCTATATCAACAGAATTGTCTCTCTGTATGGGGTTCCACTTGAAATCAGTTCAGACCGTGGGAGCATCTTCACCTCAAAGTTCTGGGAGAGTTTCCAAAAAGCTTTGGGAACAAAGTTGAACTTCAGCACTGCTTACCACCCTCAGTCTCAAGGACAAGTGGAAAGAATCAATCAAATTCTGGAGGATATGCTTAGAGCTTGCGTCATCTCTTTTGGCATGAAGTGGGAGGAATGCCTTCCATATGCTGAATTCTCCTACAACAACAGCTTCCAGAAGAGTCTGAAGATGGCACCATTCGAGGCTCTCTATGGTCGCAAGTGCAGAACTCCAATTGGTTGGTCAGGTGCAGGAGAAAGAATCTGGTTTGGCCCTAACATTGTAACTCAAGCAGAGGAGAAGGTGCATATCATTCTGGAGAACCTGAAGATTGCTCAGAGTCGTCAGAAGAGCAACTATGACAGGAAACACACGGATATGGTATATGCCCCTGGTGATCTCGTCTACCTTCGTGTCACTCCCATGAGAGGAACACATCGCTTCGGTATCAAAGGAAAGTTGGCTCCTAGATACATCGGTCCTTTCAAGATACGTGGAGAAGAGGGAGAAGTTGCTTATGCACTTGAGCTTCCGGAAAAACTCAAAGTCCATGATGTTTTCCACATCTCTCAGCTCAAGAAGTGCTTCAAAGACCCCGGCAAGACCGTGGATCATGAGCTAATCGACCTCCAAGAAGATCTGTCTTATCAAGAACACCCCACCAAAATCCTTGAGACCGCAGAACGAAGGACGCGCAACAAGTCCATCAAGTTTTGCAAGGTGCAGTGGTCACACAATTCTGTTGATGAAGCAACATGGGAGCGTGAAGATGAACTCCGTGCCAACCATCCTTCTCTCTTTGTGTCTTCTTCTTCTTCCTAGAATCTCGGGGCGAGATTCCTGTTTAGTGGGGGAGAGTTGTAGCATCCCAGTTGTCTAACCCCTGTAATGCTACTGGTTATAATAATAAAAAGGGCCACTTCCAACATAATTGTTGCATCATCATCATATCATGTTCATATCATCATGCCACCTTGCATTTGAGCATCATATAAAACCCTTTCTTGTTTGGTTCTTATCTCATGTGCATGATTAATTGTATTTGCCTCTTGATATTGTATTTGGCTCTTGATATATTGTTAAATGCCCAAGTTGAGTTGAGGGCATCTCTCTTATTGACTCCACCACCTTTTCTTTCACCACCTTATATTCCACCATCCAATTAATATGAGCTTGGCATTTTAATTTTGGTTATCTCTAGCTCATGTTGGTTGGTTGGATTCCACCCATAATCTTTGCTTGGCCTTGCCCACCTTTTGGGAATGCAGATGAATAATGCCATGTAAATCTTATTGTTTTCACAAGGATAAATTTGGCATTAATTATTTTGCATGGGCCATGCAAGTGCCACCTTTTCTAGTATTTGGTTTTTACTTGAATTCTAAGTGGATCATCTTCCCTTTGTTCAAATCTTGTTTTGTCTTGTAGTTTCTTCACCATATCATCTATCTCTATCCTTTCTAGCTAAACCTCTATCCCATGCTCCATGCACACACATGTGCTAATGTGGCATGCACCAAACCTTAAACCACCTTCCTCTCTCTATCTCTTTTCTTGGATCATGCTTGGTCATTATTTGGAGCATGCATGGACCAAAGGAAAAACCCATCATCTCTCTCTCCCTACCTTTCCCTCCTTCTCCTTTTTCTTGATCTTATGAGTTTGTATAGGAAGCATGCTTGATCAAGTGGAGTACCCCCTCCCTCTATCTACCCCCTCTTAGCTAAACCCTAATATCTACCCCATGCCTTCTCCCATCCTAGCTAACCAAAACACTAGCTACACCTACACTAAACAAAAACCCTAAGTACTCTCTTCTCCCTTCTAGATTCCTTGCATGATCACCCATGCTCTACCCTAGCTCGCCCCCTCTCTCTACCTGCTGGACCCACCTAGCTACCCCCACACGCCCAAGGACCCCCACACCCTAACCCTAGCCCGAGCCGGCCCCTCTCTTCTCTCCCTGGCCTAAGGGACCCTCTAGCCTCACCTGCCCACGAGCCTCCCCAGGGCCACCTGCCAGCCTCTCTCCCTCCCCCAGCTCTGCCGCGCAACCCCCCTGGCCCCCATGCCGAGCACGTGAGGGAGGTGCAAAAGTGGCCGAGCCGACCTGCCCCTCCCCCACGCAAGCCGTCCACCTCGCCCTCGTTCTTATCCTCCCCACACCTCTCTGGCCTCTTCCCAGATCCATCCCTAAGCTCCTTTTCCCCTTCCTCCTCCCTCTCCACCTCTTCTACCCCGACGCCGGCCAGACCGCCGTCCACCTCGCTAGCATACACGCACCAGGAGGCAGGCGCGGAGCTGCAGGTGTCGAGGAGGGCCTGAAGGACGTCTGCGTCGCCCCAGTGCTCCGCCGCGAGGAGGAGAAGCCCCAGGAGCCCTGAACGCCGATGCTAGCCGACGCGAACCCTAGGTCGTCGGAGCTTCTGCCTCGTCGACGTTACGCTGTACCTCGCCCCGATCTGACGCCAGCAACCTCCCCGCGGTAAGCCCCTCCACCTCCTAGACAACCCCCTATGCTCGATCCCGCCTTAGCTGTGCCAGTCGTTCCGTCGAACGCTCTCGGAGCGCGCCATTCGCCGATGTTTGCCAGGGACCCGCACCGTCTAGAGCCACATCTAGGCCCCAACCCCCTCGCTGTCACCAAGCCCCTAGCCACCGCAGTGGCTCCGCCCTCTGCGCGCGTGCCCCGCGTCGCGGGATCGAGCCCCGCCCGCGCCGCGCACCGCTCCGTGCGCGCAAGGCAGAGAGAGGAAGAGAAACAGTGGCCGCGGGCACTGCTTTGCACAAAACCCCCTCCCTGTTTTTTTTTCTCTGCAACCCGCGCCCTCTAGCCCCACCAGTCAGCGACGGTGGCCTTTTTCTAAAAAGGCTCCCGTGGTTTCCTGGAGACAACCCGCAGTCCTCCCCACGCCCGCGTGTTCTTTTAGCGAATGCCCCCCTGCCCTTTTCTCTCCCTCAACCCGCAGTCCTGCCAGGGCCACCAGTCAGCGACCGTGGTCTTTTTGCAGAAAGGTACCCCAGCTTCTCCACCCTCAACCCGCGGTCCTTCCCCCTCCTAGCCGCTGGCATGTGGGTCCAGGTGCGCCTGTCCCCACCTGTCTGCGACCCAGGCTAGAGTAGGATGGGTATAAAACGTTCCAGAGACTGTTTTAAAATTCAAATTCTGTTTAAATAATTTCAAAATTCAAATTCAATTCAGATTTCAATAACTTTTCCATAGTATTTCCAAATAATGCAAATGATATATGTTTTGAGATCAGGAAAATGAGAGGATTTCAAATATGCCATCCAATTTGCCTTTTGTACATTTAAAATTCCAAGTTCAATTAAATTACGCATTTGCCACTAGAATTTCAATAATCAATAACTTTTGTTTTATAATTCCAAATTTAGCAAATGATATGTCTAAAATGATCAGCTCGACGAGACCTTTCTGTTTATGCTATCCATGACTTTAATTGCAGCATGCATCATATAAAAATATAGGGTACAGCAATGTTATGACAACAAAATGTGAACCAAAACTCCACTAAAATGTTGCTACTTGTTCTCCACACCTCACCATGCCATGCTACCTTTCTTGCCATGTAAATTGTGCATCATTCATCATGGCATGATTGTTTGCTTGACGCATCTTATTCATATGCTTGTGCTCTATATTCATGTTGGCCTTGTTTGTTTGGTTTTTCTCGGATAGACACTGAGCAGGGGTTGTATCAAGAGAACCAGGAGCACTACCCAGATCCGTCCCTCGCTTCAACTGAGTTGGCAGGCAAGCACTTCCACATGCTTGCATACATACAGTACCTATTGCCTCTATCTTATTCTTGCATCATTGAGTCGCGATTGCATTAACTTGAATCCCAAGTATGCATAGCCTTTACTTTTAAACTCCACCAAGCTTGTTCCTCCATCCCATGAGCCATTACTATAGGGGTTGTTTGAGCCATGCGAGTCGTAGAACAGCATGTGTAGGGTTTGTGAGAGTCAGTTGAATAATGAGGTACCTAAACAACTTAACCTGAGTAGTTCTGGGATAACTAAAGAAAGTGGCACCGGTGAGCAACATCTGCTATTTGGTTTTTCCTGCTCACTTGTGTCCCGTAAGACCCCGAGTACTTGATTCCTGTTCCTTGATTTATCGCGCTATCCACATCCGGGAGGTATATGGGACCCCCCTGAGCCAGAGCTTGATTCCGACTTATTTCTTGGGGCCACAAACTAGTTTGAGGTTTTATTTACTATCCTATACTTATGCCATGTTACTGTATATTATGTTTGTGCGAGGGCACACTGTACTGTTTAGGTAAGCGGAATGTTTTCGCGGTATCGACAGTCCCCGATTGGGGATCTGCTGTCGTTTACAGCCATTGACGCAAACCTTGAGTCCGTCTCGGAGCTTGCTTACTCCGTTGCGGGTGTACTTCAAGGGGTGGCCCCCTGAAATATCTCTGAATCTAGTGATTGCTCAGTCGTGAAAGCCTCGTTGGGTTTTGATTTGGTTTTTCCGAGGTTGATCGAGCGTGTGTTGCTATTGGTGCACCCCGGCCGGGTAAAACTTTCTGAAAGCCGTGTCCGCGGATATGGACGACTTGGAGCACAGTTTCTCGATCATAGACAAGCATAACTAAAGTACCGCCTTAATCTGACTAAGTAACTTGACTAGTAATTAGTGCAACTCTCATGGAATGGTTAATAAAATTGCCAACGGATGGGGGGTTGTTCGTCCGCTTCCTTGTTGGTAAGCAGGGAGGAGGATGGATCGGATGAGATTACCATTAAAACTGTTGTTCTTCATTCACGGACATCCGTCTATCATTGGTTAGGCGGATGGTTAGCGTTTATCTGTAGAACTGCTAGGGTTTATCTTTCGCTGCAATTGCGTCACCCCAGGTTGTGTCCCCTTTAGAGGCATTAAGACTTGCTGAGTACCCTTAGGGTCTCACACGATAAATTCTTGATTCAGATGAACAGGTACCTTCACAGGACGGATACTGGGTGGAAGAAGCCGAAGATGTGGGCAACGATCGTTCGGTGTAGAGATTCCGGGAACGGGGATCCGTGAGACCTGTAGTTGGGATGTGCTTATTTCTATGGCATCTTATGCCGATTTGCTTCTTATCCGTACTCGGATTTTGTTTGCCGCTTCCGCATGATACTCTGATGTGTGTTGTATGAGGAAGTATCCTAAAATATAGATCTATCTAGGTCATTTGAATCTTGCCGTATGGCGTTGCTATATTTCCTTTCTTTCTAGATGGTATGGCTCTGATGTACTCTTGTATGGTGGCTTGCGTACATACCCACTTGTGTACGTAGTTGATCCCTTCGCCTGCCGACTACGCCGCCCGTACAGGTCCCGTTGAGAGGGTAGTGGTTGGGACGTCTGAAAGGACTACCAGTGAGTGGCTTTTGGGGCCCCACCGTACTATTTCAACCACTACCACTCATCCAGGCTTGTATCTAGGAGCGTAGTTCACCGAGGTAGTTACATCGGGAAAAGGTTCACACATTAGGGTTCGGCGATCTTGGGGTTCCTGGGTTCGGGGTCGGTCTCAGGTTTCAGGGTTCGACGGGATCGTTCTCGGACTCCGGGGTTAGGGTCTTCGGATCTGGGTAGTAGATCTTGTCGCACGAGCGTCAATGCTTCCGGGGGAAGAACTTGTCGTCCAGGGTATCGGTGTCCGGGGTGAGGTACTCGGCGTTCTCGAGGGAGTACTTGTCGCACATGTGGTCTTCGGGTTCCATGATGATGATCTTGTCGTTTCGATGTCGGGGTCTTGGAAACCGTGGAGAAAGCCTTGTCGCCCTTGGGTGAAGAACTTGTCATCCCGAGGGTCCGTGTAGAAGTGCTTGATGATCCATGAGATCTCGGGTGCTAGTACGTCAGAGTTGGTTCCGCATCGGTGCGGTCTTGTTGACGAGAAGATCTGGTCTCTTTGTCCAGGTACTCCCTGTTCAGCTGCTTTTGGCATCGGTTTTCGGGGTACTTGGGTCCTTGGACGATCTTGTCGGGATCTTGCGGGACTTCCGTTAAGCATGTGGTGAGCATCATGTTTAATTGGGAAACTCCAGAAACAACGGAAACACGAAGCTGAGCGTGCATGTGCGCACGAGCGACAGGGACACAGGGAAGCGACAGGGAGGTCGCAGGGAGCTGCTGGAGGCGGCTCGGAGAGGGGACCTGCGCGGGGCGAGCTCGGTGGAGGGGCGCCGGCGGGGAGGTCGACGAGCGGAGGCGGGAGCGCTGCGGAGGAGGGGAGGAGCCAGGGAGAGGCGGCGCGGGGCCGGCGAGGATGGGCGCATGGCGGCGCTCGAGGCGGAGGTCGTGGCCGGAGCGCGCCGGCCGGCGAGGTGGAGGGGCGTCGGGGCGGCGAGAGGAGGCGCGACGCAGAGGGGCGCAGGCGGCCGGAGGGGCGGGGACGAGCGGCAGACATGGGCCGGCCGGAGGCGGGCGACGGGGCGCGGGGCCGGCTCGGCTCCGGCGGCCGCGGCGACGGGGGGGGGGGGTCGCCGGGGAGAGGAGGGTGAAGGGGGTGGGGCGTGTCGGGTAGGGAGGTGGGGGAGAGGAGCGGGCCGGCTCCGGCGAGGCGAGGAGGGGAAAGGCGGTGGCCGGCGAGGATGGGAGGCGGGGCGGAGCGGCGTTGCCTGCCGGTGGTGGGGAGATGCAGATGCGGGGCGGAGGCGGGGACGCGCATGCGGGCGGAGGAGGGAGGTGGCAGGGCGGTGGCGATGGAGGGGGGGGCTGGCGGCGCCGGAAGGAGGAGGGGGCGGCCGGAGGCGCCGCGCTGATAGGGGAGGAGGCGGTGAAGGAGCGGCGGGCAGAGGCCTGCGGGGGAGGTGGTTCGGCGGCGAGCGGAGGTGGGAGGGCGAGGCAGGCGGCGCTCGGGGCGAGCGGCGGCTGCCGGCGGACGGTTGGAGGCGGGTGGTGAGCGCAGAGGAGGAGGATGGGGAAAGGAGGAGGAGACGAGGGAGAAAGGGAGACGCGTCGGGATAGGGGACGCGTGGGGCGCCTGTGGGCCAGGGGGCGGGGCCCGCGGGGTGGGCTGTGTGTGTGGGTGTGGGTGTGAGTGGGGTGGGCCCAGGAGGAGAGAGGGAGAGAGAGAGGAGAGAGAGAGAGAGAGAGAGAGAGAGAGAGAGAGAGAGAGAGAGGAGGTGGGCCAGGAGGGTGGACCAGGATGTAAGAGAGAGGGGGGTAGGAAAGGGCTGTGTGAGAAAAGAAAGAGAGGGAAGGGAGCTAGTGGATTGCTGAGGTGGCAGGTGGGTAGGGATTGGGTCTAGGGGGTGAGGTGGCACGCTGCGGTTGGTGGGTAGGTTAGGTCTGGGTAGATATAGGATTTAGAGTTTAGGTTTTATTAGTTGTGTAAATATGTGTTTGTTTGGTTTTGTTTATTTTAAAACAAGGCTACTTTGCAAATAGTTTTTAGGTAAATAAAATATCCGATACGATCGGGGTTTTGCATTTGAAACAAAGAGGGGTATTTGTACAAAGCAAAACTAGGCTTTTCGAAATAATGCAGACAAACAATGCATGATGATGACGATGCAATGCACTAAACAACGCGATTTTCTAGTAGTGGTTTTGCGGGATGCCACAGCGGGGAAGGGAAAAACTCCAAAAGTAATGAGAGTAATCATCCACAATGATAAGATAATACCGAAAACCAGAATTACTAATGATAGGTGATGTCCAAATATCACAATGCAATAATTGAAACGGACGAGTAGTGTATGACTGGGAATCATAAAATGAGAGTTTGACATGTTTTCCTAATTGACAGGTGTGGCAAAGGGATGGACCATCTTTATTGTATGTAATAGACTTGGACTGCTGAAGGCGGGACATGGTGTGGTGGACAGGGTGTCCAAGGCGGCGATGCCAGAGCGATGCCGAGGTGGAGGCGATGAGAGCTTCAGTGGTTGGAGGTGGTGGGCATAGCGGGTAGAGTGGGCCAGAGCTATTGCATCGGAGGATCACGGTCCTGGAAGGAAGTGCCTTCACGGTAAAACCATATGGATCAAATTCAATGGAACAGAAATTGTCAGTGGTAAATTGGCGAACCGAAATTAGATTTTTAATTATATGAGGAACAATTAAGACACTACGAAGGGAGAGAGTTTTTGTGTTGGTAGGAATTGCGGTTGAGCCGATATGAGTTGAAGAAATAGACTGGCCGTGGCCGACCGTGATAGGTTGAGAGGATGGAGAAAGAAAGGAAAAATTACCATACCCAGATGCCATATGAGAGGAAGCGCCGGTGTCCATGACCCACTCTTGGTTTCCTGGAATATGCATGTTGTTGAGGGCGGTTAGAAGCGCGGGGTTGACGTGCTGCGGCGGTCCATGGTAGACGGGAGTCGATGGAGTCTGGTTGATGCCGTGTTTGTGATGGGCGGAACCGTAGGCCGCCTATGCTTGCGGAGTGCCGGGGCAAGGACCGAGCACGCCTGGGGCGTGCCACCCGCCAGAGCCAGGATGTGGCTGCCACGGATCCGGAGGCTGGTATTGCTGCTGCTGGAGTTGTGCCCGTGTCGGGAGGCCGGTCCATGGATTGAACATCCATGGTTCGTTGCGTCCATGGCCACGCCCGCGGCCACGGCCTCGGTTGTTGGTGAAGCCACCACGACCGCCCCCGTTGTTGAAGCCCTGGACATGGCCTTGTGGAGGTCCTGGTGGAGTGGGAGGACGTGGATCGGCAGGGCCGCGGCCACCCCCGTTCGATGGAGGCGCACCACCTCCATGAGTCATGACGCTATTGCCGCTGGCCCAAAGAGAGGTGGCGGCGGCATTCTTGGCATTCGTCTTCTTCTGCGCCTCCTCGATCACGAGCGCCGAGCGCGTCTGGAGGAAGCTCGGGAACGGGACCTGAAACGGGATAAAGGAGCGGAGGTGCGAAAATTGTTCGTTAAGTCCGTGGAGAATGGTGAGGACGAGTGTCTCGTCGGAGACTGCTTGATCAACATCGGCCAGTGCATCGGCCAGAGTCTTTAGCTGCGCGCAGTAGTCGTGCACCGTCATGTCGCCTTGCGGAGTATTACGGAACTCAGCTTCAAGGGCGCTGGCGTGACTTTTCTTGTTGTCGCGAAATAGGTTGTTGATGGCGGCCCAGATCTGACGGGCCGATGAGCCGGTCTTCATGATGACGGAGAAGAGCTCGGGGGGAGATGGATCCGTAGATCCAGTTGAGGACGGTGAAGTCGTCGCGCCCCCATGAAGAGGTTGGTGAAGTGTCGGAGGGGCCAGATTCGTCGCCGATGACGTGGTTCGTGAGGCCGTAGCGATCGAGGGCGACGAGGAAGAGCTCACGCCATTGGGAGTGATTTGAGGCTTGTAGATCGAGGGTGATGGGCACGTAGGTTTTGATGGAGTGGACAAAGGTAGATGGAGGGGGCTGGGTATTTTTGGTGGTAGGGTTTGGCGGGATGGCAGGGGGAGTTTCTGTGCCGGTGTCGGCGGCTTGACCAGCGAGCGCTGCCTCTCGGGAAGCGACGACGTCCTCGTGCCTCTTGAGATTGGCCTGGAGGGAGGCGAGCTCGTCGGGAGTCATGGTGGTGGTAGGAAAAGGGAGGCAGCGGCTAGGGTTTTAGGGTTTTTAGAAGAGGGGGGACCGACCGGTGTCTGATACCATGTAAATCGGTATGATAATTGGGCCTGCTGAATCGCACGCCTCCTCCTTCTCATTGCATTATATATACATTACATGGATGGTCTTGCCTTGCAAGCCAAGTTGATTACAAGAGGAATTAGACTAGGACTCTAATCTAAACAAACTAGGAGTATGTCGGTTATCTGCAAGATATGGTATAGAAACCGTATTATTATCCAAAAATATTATATTATTTTCATGCTGATGTATGTGGATCTTCCCGTAAAACTTCTATACTTGGTGTTAATTATATGATTACAATCGATTACTCGAGAAAAGTGTGGTCTTGTTTTCTGAAACATAAATCTGATATTTTTAATACTTTTAAGAAGAGGAAAGTTACGATAGAAAAGCAAACTCAGAGGAAGATAAAAATACTACGTACTACAATGATTTATGTTCAAATGTTTTTGAGGATTATTGCAGAAACGATGGCATGATCAAATGGTTTTGATGATTATTGCAGAAATCATGACATGATCAGGCACCACACAATCCCATACACTCATCATCAGAATGGTATGGCGCATGAGCATAATCATCATCTCGAGGGCTCGCGCTGCATGTTGTCCAATGCTGATATGGATTGACATTTTTGGGCCGAGGCATCCTCCACTACTTACCACCTCATCAACATGTGACCATCTATTGTACTCGATAAGAAAACTCTTATTGAGGCGCACCCCCAGGGCGCCGCCGGGGATCCCCTCCCGCCGCCTAACCTTCCCTCTCCCTGATCCCCTCCTCTCCGTCGCTGTCGTCGGCACCGGCCGCGGTGGCGGCGCCCCTGGTACCGAACGATGCTAGGGGAGGTGGGTGCGGCGTACATCCCCATCGGTGCGGCTGGGGCTAGGTCGTCGGGGATGGACGTGGGCGGTAGTCGGGGCGGCGTTCCCCGGCCTGGCGGCGACAGCAATCTTACCCGGCTTCAGCTTCTCGGGAGGTGGTTCGTCGTGGGTCTAGGCGGCCCGTCTAGACCAGCCGTCTTCCCGGCGGCACGAGCGGGTGGTGGGCGACACGGACAGGGCGCTGGTCTGGCCGGCTCTCACGGGCGGAGCGACCTCGTGGAGACGGCGGTGAACCACCAGTTCGGACTTGGATCCGATCCTTGGCGATCTGGGCTGCAGGTCAAGATGGGATTTCGCGCCAAGATCTAGGCCGGAGTGGTCCATCCGGGGAGCTATGAGTACTGTTGTTGGCTTGGCCACGCCGGCGAAACATCAATCTGGATTGCCATCTCTTAAATTTGCTCTGCTCGAATAAAGGTGGTGGTCCTTCGGTTTCTTTCGCATGAAGACGAAGATCTACTTGATGTCTGCCCGCGTTGATCTGGTCTGGAGAGGCGGGTTCCGGAAGGCTCCGTCGACGAACTCCCATAGGCGTATCATGCTTGGAGATTGCTTGATCGGAAGGTATTCGGTCGTGCGCACCTTGTTTTTCTGGCCGTTTGGTTTCAGCAGAAGCGTTGCGAAGTTCTGTTGTTTGTTCTTACCAAGTTCCATCTTAGAGCCATGGTGAAGTCAGATACGGAGAATATCAGGAAAGCGGAAATATGAGGGTAGCGATGGTGATTTTTGTTCTTCTGGCGACGGAGAACTGACTGCATGATCTGGGACTCGTTGCAGCGATTGTTGGTGCGGGAAGACAACACAGGGGAGTTCCCAGTCTTATCTTGTAGGGTGAAAATCCAAGGTCTGGCCTTAACTGGTTGTGCCTGGCAATGACCTTGTTGAAGGCATTATTTTGTGAGCAAGGACTTTCTCCAGGATGAAAACCTATGATCTTTGATCGGCCAACGACGGCGCTTGGACACTGTTTCCTTCTTGAAGGCGTTGTTATTGGAGTGGAGGACTACTGGTGTTGTTCTGATGGTGTCACTGTCGTTATTTTAAAGATTAGTTCTTTGTAGCGAGACTTTTCTCTTTTTTGTAATTCTTTTTTCTTTTTTCTGGGTTGTGTGCATCCGTAGAGCCGCTAGGATATGCGTTGTTGCAGAGGCTGGGTGTAATTGGTATCTGTTATATTAATATATACTCTTTTTCAAAAAAAAAAGTCCGATTTATATGCTAATTATTCATAATTGAGAGTTTTTTATGTCATTACATATGCTCATATTGATAATAGAAAATCGTTGAATAATCGATTTGGACGTAATGGACTTGGCCAAATTCCTAGTTGAATAATCGTTGCTTGAGGTTTGTTCCGCTCTTTTTGTGTACGAACGAAAAATCGGTAGCTGTCGTTTTCCAGCAACCGTTCTTAGAAAACAAGAGAACCACACGAAATTCCAGCATTATTGCTTTTCCTTTTCCAATTTAATACAGGTGACGGGGTTTAAAATCATGGGCTCCTACAGGGACAGAAGAACCGTACTAAATCGTTGGAGAAGATTTAAAAATAAATCGCACATGTGCATCTTTGCAAAAGAGAAAAGAGGGCCATAAGGGAAGCAAATCATGAGTGAAGACCGGCAAACTGCACTTTCGACCAAATGTGCAATCATGAGATCTGCAGTCCACTTTTCAGACAAAGACTAATTCTATCCGGAAAATTTGACTAGGGGGTTTATTTTGGAATGCAGTACTTGCCTCCGTGCTGGTTTATTAGGTTAACATGGAGTTTAAAAAAAAGTTTAACCATAAAACTGGTCAATAAAACATGAATTATATATCGTAAAATTTATACCTTGGATACATGTTTGAAATATCTTTCCAATGATATAATTCTTGTGACATATGATTCATATTTTGTTGATTAAATTTGTAGTCTAACATATTTTTTAAACTCCGTATTAGTCCAATAAACCGGTATGGAGAAAGTATTTTACTTTCGCAAGCAATTAAAAAAAACTCTATCATGAGTTTTTTTATTTTGCGGAATAACTCTATCAGGAGTTGGGAAAAAACTTTCCTATATACTGTACTAGTTACTAAACAAGGCCTAATAAAACTAGAAGTCCCATGAGATCATTATTAGGAGCTTACACCGAAATCGTGTACCCCGAGAAATTGATAACTCGAATAAAAACCACATATTCGTGCACCTGGGTAGCGTAGACTATTCAAGATCTTGATTTTGGAAGCAAAGCAACCATTGTACAAGGATAATGCAGCTGAAAGCAAACCAAAAGGAAATTCGCAGCATCCCTGAGAAGAAAACAAACAACATATATGTTCATTCACCGGAGGGGACACTGCATAACCAAGCGCTGCCAGTTTTCAAGGCTAAACTAGTTACTAACATCTAGAGAAAAGTAGCTTCAGAATGGCAGCTCACTTGGCCATCATCACCTTCACAAACTCTTCGTAATTGGTCTGGCCGTCACCATCTACGTCGGTCTCCTTAAGCTTGTCACCGAGGTTGGTCATGACATGACTGAAGTTCGGCTGCAGAGCTGAAGCCAATCTGCTCCTTGTCGAACACAGGGAAAGCTTCCTCGAGGTCTCCCCAAGAACCAGTGTCCTTCATCTTACGTGCCATCAGATCGAGGAACTCAGGAAAGTAGAGTGTTCGATTGCCATCAGCATCCAACTTCATTGTCCTGCCTCAGAAGGATCAGGTACAACCATTACTGCTTCTGATCAGTTACTTCGTTCATCGTGGTTGTCAGCATAACCAGAAATGCAGTTTGGTAATGTTTCCATGGAAGATAATTACAAGAAAACCAGGTAAAAGTAATGGTATAGGCTCATGTTTGTATGGTATAGGCTCATGTTTGTATAGCATCAACTGTTGGCCAGAAATCTATGAACAAACAGGCAACTTACTACAGACATTCTTTCTGTCTCCAGCATAAACATGTAAGCTATTCGCTTTGCTGCAACTAATGTGCTTAATTTATACTCCCTCCGTTTAGAAATATAAGATGTTTTAGGTTTGTGAAGGATATGTATCTAGACATGTTTTAGTGTATAGGTTCAAATGAATCTAGACACTAAAAGGTGTCTAGATACATCTCATTCACAAACCTAAAACATCTTATATTTTCAAACGAAGGGAGTACATACATGATGGGTCACTTCATTCATAATCTGTAAACATCAATACCAATATTTATTCCACCCGTCCCAGCGCTCTCCATCTAATCATCAAGTCTCACACTAGAACCACAAATAGCATAATCTGTAAACATCTATACCAATATTTATTCCACCCACCCGTCACATGCGCTCTCAATATAATCATCAAGTCTCACACTGGAACCACAAATAGCATAATACGTGCAGTCGTGCAATCAGATACAAAATGAGATGTTGGTTCCGCGGATAAGAAATTGCAAAATTTGGTAAGCACTGCAGAAGTCAATCGTTGCAATAACATTAACCCTCTGTCCAACATCATAGAAAAAGCTATGTGTTCCTATGCCAACTATATTATATACCTAATCCTGCATTTGTCCTATTACTTCGTTTCTAGGACTCGAACCAAAAAAAGGCATCTGTTCTTTCAGTCTCAGAGTGACCCCGGAGTACAGAAATAACAGTACTACAGTAGTCTGCATCCTACAGCAGATACACATGGCTTAAGGGAAGAAAAAAGTACCAGTATTAAAATACATCCAGGTTCTTATACGGGCCGTAACACATGGTGTCACTACGCTAATGCTTCGTCCTGCCGCTTCTAGTATAGCACGGTCTGAAAGTGAACGTAAGACCAATAATGGCGAGCACGTTCAGCGTGAAGAACACCAGGTGGTCTCCTGCAATATTAACTCACAGCAGGTATCGCCACGAATTAGAGCTTTAGAAATTTACATCGTAGTAACAGCAGAACATCTTTCAATGTTAGACGCAAGCTTAATCTTCCTAGAAAAGCATAGGTTGACCAAAACCGAATATGTGGATTTAAGCAAACTATTACCATTTTGACTCTGTAACACTGTTCCAGCTATACCAAATTTCAATGTATCGTTTAAACAGATATGTTAAATATTTAGTTCTGTATCTTAATCAATCGATTATTCCCCAAAAAATCCTTGGATTTAAAGGCTATGAGGATTCAAGGATATAAAATTTTGTACATGTAACAAAAAAGTCATAGTATGAAATACCTGGAAGAAATAGAGCCGTTTGACGCTTTTGAGCCCATGAAAATCTACAAGGAAAAATGTAATTAACATGATAAGGAGAATCTACAAGGAAAATGCAATTAGCATGACAAGGTGGAGTACAATTATTCATGAAAAATTCAATACAAAATAACGCACAGAAGACAAATACAACTATTTGGAGAATTGAGATTGCTGCTCTGTATTAGAAAATATCGGATCGAAGCAGAGCAGCTACAATGATGGCTCTGGAAATATGTTTAGATAATTGAAGTTTTATTGGCCCACATATCATTTTCGAAGAAAATTATTGTTGTTGTAATACTTAGTAGGAGCATGGATACTTACATAACTCCTGCAACAGCCGGAGCGATAGTTTTGAAGATGGACATCAGTGTTATAGAAAGGCCATTGGCTGAAGCTCTTAGGTCCTGACTCTATTATTTGGATCCCAAGGTAAGAAAAAAATATGATGTTACCAAAATTCATAGTAATGGATGGAAGATAGCTATTCATTTATTAAGAATGTCAGGAACTCACCACAGCATCATTTATTAAAATGCTGAACACGGTCATGGTAGTTACCTGAAATATTTTTTAAGAGCGCGAGTAAATTTCTGTAGCAACTAATAATGGTCGACTTGATTTGACATATATAAGGAAATAACCAAAGAAAAAATTAAATTATTTGTCAAAATATGAATAACTAGCAGCATGTATGTATTTGTATTGCTACTATTCTCTAATAACAAGGAAAGGGTCTTCAGAAACAATATTTACAGTTATGCTTAGCCAACACCAAGATAAATATACGAGACTCGAAATATATTTTCCAAAATTTATGAACTAATAGCATGCCCAAACTTGAAATGTGTTCCACTCAACAATAATGTAAGATCTTTGCACTCACTGAGAAAGAATTCTTCAGAAAAGAGGCACAATTTACTGCCAACTGAAGAATAAACCCTGATAATGCAGGCATGAATGGATAGCTCGAAAGAAGTGGTACTGTCAGTAGCTGCACATCAGAATATCTAATGAGTTTAACCGTTACAATATAACTAAGCTGATCAAACAAGCAATAAATAGTCTTACCGCAACTGTGCGGACTAACGTGATGGGGTCTATAGACTTTGCAACCGATGGATAAATCAAAATTTGATATATTAGGAGTAGGAGGCCTGACAAAAAGTAAAGTCAATACACCAAACATTGCATGTGACCAGACAGACGACAACGCTTGAGACATGATTCGCTGAGTTCCTAGTGAGTTCTCATGATCAGACATTTCATACAAATTATGGTTCCAGTATGTGTTAGTTGTTCAAACTGAGCACATTATTTAAGTTATGGCAAACTAAATAAAGCCGTATTATTAGTTCGGGCCACCAACAGGACTAAATATGTATATCCATATTATATCATATATGCGCCACTACAAAGTCTGGCTTAATGAAATGCCACTGCTGAACGCTCAATATTGCATATTTCCCATCCAGAAAGTCTGGTGTCATATGCATATGCCACTGCTCACTTGCTCTAAATCCTCAGAACTTCAGACGCCATTATGGTCGCTAAAATTGGGGGGGAAATTCCATTTGCAGTGGCAAGTAACCTTATAACATAATTTCCATATGAATTATCATATTACATGGGGCTAGAGCTTTCCTTAGATCTCCTACCTCAGAGACTTGCATGATGTTTAAAATTTTCAAACCTCAACGAATAAATCTATCCGCCGTGAGCTATAAATTCACAATTTCTTGAGTCTTCTGTAAAATACCTGAGATTGAAAGGACACTACCCACGTCTTGAGAAGAAAAGCTTAGGCCACCATACTTTCTGTCACTGACGGCCCAAAGCGAAAAAACCTGCAACTTATGTCTTTCCAGAATGAAATCCAGTAACAAATGGCTATGTAAGCAAGTCAAAATATTGAGATGGGAAACAACCAAGGAAATATATGGTAGAAAAAGAAACGACACACACATTACCTCTGCATATGCCACGTCCTGCAGAGAGAAAATGCAATATACAGTGATAGCAGACATCAGTGCCCAGTTTGTGAATAAAATGAGACATCCACCACCATTTTGTTCAGCATTTGTATCAGAAATAGTCTGTTCAACATCTTCAGTTGAATTATCTAAAATTGTGTCTTCGGTATGTATATGCAAAGTTTCCTGCATCATTGTTAACACTAATCTTATGATTGGTCGACTATGTGCGTAACTCTACTTATTGGCTGAGTGCCAAATCAATGCATTATGGTACTACAATTGTATCTAGTGTTGAGCAAAAACAGAAAAATGTCATGTTTATCAACATTTTCAATACTTATATAGCTTGTGGATCATCACAAAGATATATGATTTCAGTATCAAAAACCGGATTCCCTTACTTTGCGTCCTAATAAACTTCTAGAAGCTTGAATGGTCTGCTTTCAAATCCTATAAAACTGACTAGCTGTGTTTCAGGTCAAGATGCATAATATGTATTGGTACATACAACTAGTGTCCTATTTATCTCAACTTATCAGAATTTTTTCTAAAAATGAATATTTATACCCATTGTTCTTCATTTTATTTGTAGTCGAGCTATCCTCGCCAAATATTCCGTCATGACACCAACAATTGCTGGTCTGAACACAAGATTATAGACGCACATTAATATCTAGTACCATTTTACAACCTACAGGAAGCATGCAACTCTATGGAAAAATAGTTTGAGACTTTTTATATTTATTATCCCAATATAATGTTTTCTTTGATACAAATTAAATATTAATTGTATGCTTCTAGGAACAGAAAACTCACCGGAAGCCAGAAGCAAGCAACTAAAGCAACAACGGCAAGGAGTGATATAGAAAGGCAGGGGAGAAAATACGGAAACCTAAAACAGTGCATGTTTAAACAGAATTGAATTTGGAGAATAAAGAAATATCAAAGGATACACAAAGAAGGAAAAAAGAATATGCTAAGGAGGATTCACAAAGATAATAGTTACCTCCCAAATATGGAGTTCACAGAGAATATGTCTGGATATTTATCTGCAGGCTGCAATCCACAAGAAAACTTATCTTACAAGGCTCTGACAATTTTTTAATCACAAATGTCTACATTAGAAAATTGAAGCAATCATAACAGCTAGTTTTGGTGCATGTTTCCATGTAGCATGGAAGTATAATAATGATGAATATCATTTACCTTAATCATTGTTTTAGGAAAAAATAAATATAAGGGAATATACTTTGCCACATATTGTGATAAGGTATATAATCTTTAAATTTGCATGTGAGTTCAAGAAAATGATCATAATTATGGAAAATTGTATGTTAAAACAGATTTAGATGGCAATACATAAATTAGTGTTCTGCAAATATTAATATACTACCTGTGCAAGATAACCACCAATGGCTGGTCCAACAATAAGGCCTATTCCACGTGAGGAGGAGATCTGATGCAATAAGTGACATTATATCATGGCCCAATAAAGTTCGGATTTGGGAGTAACAGAAAAATTTAAAATAGCATCATACAAGTGATAGTGCCAGGTGACCGTGTTCTTTCCGGCATACTTCTGTAGCATAAGCCTGAACATACAAATAAGTCAAACACGATTCAATGAAGCGATATGTGTGATTTTTATAGCCTAATAATCACTGCCATCACACTCATGACTTTCAGCTTGTGAATTCAATTCGTTTTATTGACGTGACTATGGTAGTCCTTATACTGTTTTGAGAAATGCAAAACCAGTGCTCGTGTGACTATTGGCTGGTTGGCTGAAATTTATTTGGTGTGCAGCTATCCCAGTTACAATGATTTGTCAAAAACAGGCTAACAATCAGTGTGCATCACGCAACAACAATGTTGGACAGTACATGGGATGCAGCCAACATTGCAACATGTCTACCTATTCTGGCCCATGTGGTCCATTAACCAAGTAACCTGAGTTTGTATACAAGCTGAGCCTAGTTTGTAAGAAACCCTAGAACACAACGGCTGCTGCCCTGAGGTTAGCCACCCATTCTCTTTTACATGGTATCAGATCAGGGCGGTGATGATGGTGCTCCTGCAGTGGATTATCTGAGGGGCAAACGTGGGGTGGTGTGTGATCTCCTGCAGGTGGCAGCAGATCCAAATAAGGTTGAAGGCAGTGGTGTTGAAGGCAGATCCAGATGAGATCAAGCTGGATGGAGTTGGGAATTACCTGAGTTGGCCTAGGAGGGGGATGCTAATTCTGAGGACGAAATTGATGAAAGGGTATGTGTTGAGAAATGTTAGTGAGCCTGAGGACAAGATGGGAGAGGAGTCGAAGAAATGGAATGCTACGGATTCACTAGGGGCGTGTTTGGTTGCTCGGGCCTAAATTTCCTGTTTCCCCTAGTTGGTCCGCTGGGTGCTGTATGATGGGAGATTGGGCTTGGGCCAACTTGGGCATGTTGTTTGGCTTTCTGCATTCAGTTTTCCTGCAACTTGGTCCAGTTGTTTGGTTGCCCAGATTCAACACTGTTTTCCATGCTGATGCATTTCACAGGTGTTTGGTGTAGTGCTTTGCATCTGATCATATGAGTTATGATCACCCATTTCAAATTGGGTGATCTTACCACCCAGTACACACACAACACATGATCACAACAACAGTCATATGCACACACAACACATTACGAGCTAGATGATCATAATAACAGTCATATGGAGACACAACATTACTAGCTGCACAATATCAGTCACATGCAGGCAGCAATAAGGGGTTCTAAATTACACCCTTGATCAAAAGAACCATCAGTAGGGGCATCGCCTACCCCTCAACCACCAGGGGCTTAACCCCTGATGAAACAAACCATCAACAGGGGCATCCCATGGCCCTAAACCACCACCAGGGGTTTCAACCCCTGATCAAAAGAACCATCAGCAGTTCACCATCACGAGTTGTCCATCAGAAACTACTACTACTACTTACAAACTTACAAGCTACAATACGAAGGCCGTTGGCGTTTAGCCGTGGTCAGGGCAGGTGTACTGCCTGGCACTGGAGGAGCCCGCCTTGTAGATCGTCATCTTGATGACGAAGGCCTTGAGCTTGAACTCCACGACATCGTCGCATTCCAGGTCATACTTGTACACCAGCTCCGGTTAGTTCTTCCTGAACGCAACCTAGACAGCGAACCAGTCCACCTGCACCCACTTGGCGCACCAGCGGCAGGCTGTGACCTGCACGACACGCGGCAGCGGGGCCTTGATCTAGGTCCTCAGGCCACGCTGGAACACATGCGGGATCACCAGCATGTGGAGGTCAGCAATGTCCAGCTGGATGATGAAGCGGCGAGGCTCCTCGTCGATTGGGTTGTGGCCAAGCTTTGGCTGCAGGTCCTTCTTGCTTTGCGGCTACGAAGCCGCCTCCACCCTGCCGATGACCACGGGCTTTAGTGCCCAGCGGTTGGTCGGGAGCACGTCGGCAAAACCCAGTGGGGGGTGCCAGCCCTTCCCCACAGTTTTGCTACAACGACTAGTATCTCCAATCGGGCAATGCCCCAGGACAACAACCAATTTAAGGATTGGATATGTATCCCCAATCGGGCAATGCCCCAGGATTTCCCTAGGACAACACCCAGTTTGAGGATTCGGCTACATTAAATCCCAAAATTTGATAGCACATTATGAAATTTGTTACTACGTAGTGCAAAAAGCCCCAAATCGCTCATTGAAAACTACAACTACCTAGATCGAGTCCTAACTACCGTCGATTTAGTACCAAACCCTAACCGCTAACTAGATCGGGAACTTACCCTGATCGGCGGGGCGCCATCGATGACGATGGAGCAGTAGCAGGTGCTGCCGGAGCGTGAGAAGACACGCCGGGCGCGGGGGTTGGGGCCGCCGGCATAGGCAGAAAAACCCTATCCAAAGAGTCGAGGGTAACCCTGACTCTGGCTGGGGCTTTTCCGGCCTGCTTGGCCGCAGATGCGGCTTCCTCCACGGATATAGAAGACGCTGCCACCGCCGCGGCCGTCACTGTTGCCGCCCGATTTCCTTGCGCGCAGAAGGGTGCGGGAGCCCTGAGCACCCTCGCGAGGGCTGCCTTGCCGCCAGCGGCGAGCTTCTCCAGTTGAGCGGCCGCACATAGCCCATGCGCACTCACCTCGCCGATGTTGGGGCCACGGAACGGAGGGAGAGGAGGAGGAGCGGTGGCCATGGTTGCGAATCGGGGTGAGGAGAGTGAAGTGGGGCGGTGAGCGGAGTGTCCTGGGAGTTAAGGCGAAAACGTCCCATCTCCTGTGCTTCCCCACGCGTGCAAGCGCTCGGCATGCGGCGCTCGCCAGGGCCTGGCTGCGTGAAAACGGCCGATTTCGGCGTCCCAGCAGGCCAAGTTTTGGGCTGCTTTAAGAACCGTGCCATACAACAATTTCATGCGACCCAACAAGCCGAACGGGCTTATTTCTTTCCACGCCATGCGACAAACGAGAATCAGCCCAACCAAACACGCCCTAGTACTCACTTGGCTGCTGAATTCCTTGACATCTCATGTTGCATCATTTGTGGAAGCGCTTTCCATGTTAATTGAGGTAGGCCATTCAAAGATGCATTCAAGCAAGGGAAATGTCATGCGGGTCTCTCAGATTGAAGGTACGGTACACATTCTGACTCAATATGGCAAAACAGTGATGACATATGTGCGAGAGCTGAGGCATGCATGGGCAGATCTGGACCATCTTTGCCCCTTGGTGCTGCCTCATTCTAAATGTGTGGCAACAGCGAAAAAATGGATGGGGACAGGAGGGTGCTGAAATTTCTGAAGGGACTGAATCCTGCATTTGAGGGCAGGAGGGCTGCACTAATGCATGTTCCTCAGTTGCCTACATTGGAAGAGGCCTTTGCAGCCATGGCACAGGAAGCAACAAGACTGCAATAGCAGCCATGGTGGTACCTAAACCAGCCTACTATGTCTCGAATAGGCAGGAGACACGATATTGTTACCATTTTGGAAGGAATATTGGAACCAGAACCAGACATAGAGGCATACTGTACATGTACCGTGATGAATTCCACAATCAAGGAGGGTCATCACTTGCTGCAACACTAGTGGAGAAGGAGAAAAATGCCATGATGCTTCATTGTAGAATGGGAGATGTAGCTTTTGATTATGATGGCAAAGTGAGTTCCTGTTGCTACATGCTACTATGTTCGAGCTTTACTCAAGCTTGGGGTGTGTTAAAGTTTAGTCCAAGAAACTTCTGGAGCACAATGGATATTTAATTGCTGAAGGAGATTGAGTTTATTGTTTTGGGTTCTTCATAGCAGATTAGGTTTTACGAATCAAAGCACATACACGCCACCTATATATACCTCTCATATGCCGAACGGGGTGGGTTGACGACTCATCACTCATTGTTAATCCCCGAGTTTGTATACACTCCCCAGACTCCTGAGACAGTGAAGAACGCTGTCACACGCCCCTGGTTATTTCCACAAGGGTTTTCGACTTTCTTTTTTTGAGAAAGCCTATCACTTCATACTCCCAGAGCAACGCTTTGTTTACATCACACGGCCATCAAATTCTCGCTACTTCATGGGATGGTCTATTCAGTTCACGTTTACAAGCCACAACATCGTACAAAGAGAAGTTTGTCCTATTTTGGAACTTGAGATAATCGTGTTGGATATATAAGTGATCTGTAGTCAAATAAGTCAAGATTATGGCTTTTAGGGGTTGTTTAATTACAGCCATTGGATGCCCTGATCAGGGGCATCCTGACCATCCATCCTTTGTGTGTGGTTTCCCTGGTGCAGGTCCTATATAAAGGGGCCCTAGGGTTTGAGAAGATGACTAAGACAGTTTCTCTCTCTCTCACTCTCTCCCCTGCTCACTGATCAAGCAAGGACTGAAAGCAACAGGAAGAACCACTCCACTGCTGAAAATCTAGAACATGAGTGGAAGCACATCAAGTGGAGGCCATGGCTGGACCTCCAGATCAAGGTACACACCTCTGATCTCATCTTTTGTGGCTTAATCTTGAGCTAGATGATCCTAAGGGATTCTAACAGTGGTATCAGAGCACCTAGCTTCAAGATTGAGCTCTCTATGTTAAGGTATTATGCTTTAGTGTGGCTGTCCTTCCTGGTTTGATCATGTTTTGGTTGCTGAAGATTTCGTTCAGATCATGTTTTTGCTTAAGAACAGCAAATTTACTAAGTTTAAGTTCTATCTGATCAATATTATGTTTTAGCCCTAAATTTACTAAGTTTTAGCCCTAAATTTACTAAGTTTAAGTTCTATCTGATCAAGAACAGGTGCTAGGGTTGCTTTTATGCAATTTTTATGTGGGGATTTGAGTTGTTGGTGCAAACCCTAACCCTAATCCCCAATTCCTGACGAACCCTAACCCTAGTTCATCGAATCGAAGAACCCTAACCCTAATTTCCCCAATTATTCAAGAACCCTAACCCTAATTCCCAAATTGGACGAACTCTAACCCTAATCTAATGGTAAAGAGGTGGTGGACGTGTACCTTATGGGCTTCGTCGCCATCGCTGGCCACGGCGGCGCCGGAGCCGACCTTCTAAGCTAGCAGATATGCTCGGGTTTGGCCCGTGCGGTCTCGCCATCCACCACACCAGACCGTGGCGGTGCTCCTGCTGGCGCTTGTCGTCGGGAGCCTCCATGGTGCCGTATGTGAGGTCGTCGACGCCGACGCAGGGACGCCTGCGCACGCACGTCGTCTCCTGGCAAAGGGTGCCGCCCAAAGCCGCTCGACGGAGGTGCGCGTGTAACACCCTCAGAATCGGACCTATGCAAGTTTGAGCAAAATTCGCCAAACCCGCATAGAAACGATTCAAAGGTGCCCACCAGGCACTTTCGTGCGGGTGGAAAATGAAGTAATAACATTACACAACAGTCCTCGATGGGACCCACAGAACAGATATATATAGCAGCGACTAAAAGAGTCAAGAATACAGATATAATATACAAAGATCCAAATCACCTTGAAAACGATGGGGCGTCCGACTACGGACAAGATGCAAATGGGGCTAAGAGCCCTGAAGAATAACCAATGGCGTCCATAACCCTGCCCAGGCCAAGCCGGAAGGATAACCCTGCTAACAGCGTCGATCTCAAAACCTGCTTAAACAAAAGGGGTGCCGACAAAGGCAAAGCAGAAAAACAAAGAAGGAGCGTCAGTACTGAGGCCAGTACACAGCGAGGCTAGAATTCGGCGGTCCTCGCCTACATAGGTATGGTGGACTGAGCGGCAGCAGCAGCAGGCACTAAACAACCTATAGAGACTCGATACAGCTGGCGGTGATCAGAGAGGGGGTAAGAAAGACCTATTCGGAACCAACCTGATACTAGCATCAAACAAACCCATCCTGGCGTTTCCCCCTCGAGACCAAACGAGGAAGTCAACCGAGGAACTCACACAGTTGGCAGTTTTAAAGATTCGGTTATCGTTACAGCAATTACTAGTCAGATTTAGTTAATCGTCCTGATAGAATAAGCAGTGGGCACTTTTAGTTATCCATTCCGTTGTAGTTGCAGCAGTTACTAATCAGGTACAGATAGCATGATATAATCCCGAAGCCCGGCAGTTGTTGGTACTTTTATTCAGCCATTCCGTTGTAGTTGCAATATTTACTAGTCAGATACAATGGTCGCAAGCGACACTCAAAACAAGCAATTGTGGGCAGTATTAATTAGCCATTCCATTATAGTGAAGCTGATTACTAGTCATTATAAGTCAAATTTATAACAATAAACTTTAGTTATGCTTGTCTATGATCAAGATACTGTGCTCCAAGTCGTCCATAACCACGGACACGGCTTTCAGAAAGTTTTAACCCGGCCGGGGTGCACAAATAGCAACACACACACGATCAACCTCGGAAAAACCAAATCAAAACCCAACGAGGTCTCACGACAGAGCAATCACAAGATTCAGAAATATTTCAGGGGGCCACCCCTTAAGTAGAACCCGCAACGGAGTAAGCAAGCTCCGAGACGGCCTCAAGGTTTGGGTGGACGGCTGTGAACGACTGGGAACCCGAAAGTGTGGCTGGGCTTGTCGACACCGCGGAATCGTGTCCCGCTCCTAAACAGTACAGTGTGCTCCTCGCACAATCGTAAATAAAGCAGTAAAACATGGCATAAGTACAGGATAGTAATAAAGCCCCAAACTAGTTTGTGGCCCCAAGAAATAAGACGGAATCAAGCTCTGGCTAAGGGGGGCCCATACTGCCCATATGTGGATAGCGCGATAAATCAAGGAACAGGTATCAAGTACTCGGGGTCTTACGGGACACAAGTGGGCGTTCGGAAACCAAATATTATCTATCACCACCGATGCCTCTGCTTATTTCAATTTTAGTTGTTAAACAGAAATTAAAGTGATGATAAGTAAAGCTAGAATCATCTCCAACATCAACATGCGGCAATACATCAGCAACTGTGGCATATGACGACACACATCAGCACTTGAGCAAGCAACTACGACGCGCAAGTCCAACTATCTACCAAACAACAGGTAATAGGATGTGTCCAAGGCAATATAGGGCTGCACGGTATAACACAGGTGCGGAAAACTAAAGCATCGCAACACAGATAGCAATAGATCAACAGGAGGGAAGTAAATACTATAATCGTAAGATAGGTAGAAAGGGGGAGATGCTCGCCTGAAAACATTGTCGAAGGGTTCAACCGAAGATCGGGGCGGAGCTCACATCAACTCAACGGCCTTATCCGCGAAGAAGCAAAACACTAGAAGAAACACCGGATGCAATATTTAATACAACGGCAGAAGATCGGGCATGATGCATGTATGATGCATGGCATGGTGGAGGTGCGATGCAATTAGGTCATATTAAGCGGAACCGGGGTCCCGACAATTAATTGGATGGTTCAAGTTGTTTAGATCCCCCGCAAATTAAATGTTGTATTAGCAAGACAAAAGATGGCACCGGTTCGCTACACAAGTTTAAATGAGGCCAATAGAAGACTAGATTTGCCCGCATATGGGCCCCATATTTAATTATTAGGTGAATCGGCATAAGGCCCCCAAACCAATGCTATGCATGCGGGAATGACAATTTAATATGCAACAAATTGATATGTTATAAAATAGGGTTCGAGGAAAAGGGGTCACACATTAGAGGGGGCTCGACGATCTTGGGTTCCGGGGTTCGGGGTCGGTCTCAGGGTTCGACGGATCTGGGAATCGGGGTTCGACGGATGCGTTCTCGGATAGCGGGGTAGATCTTGTTGCATTCGCGATGGTCGGCCATGTTGTCGGTCCTCTCGTTCGGGTTGAAGCACTTGTCGCATCGGGGTCTCGGTCATGTCGACGGTCGTGGCGTTCAGGGGGAAGTTCTCGGTGTCCGTGAGGTAGACCTTGTCGTGCCTTAGCGTAGATCTTGGGGAGGTTCGGGGTTCCACGGGTTCGGCTCGACAACCGGACTCCGGGAACGGTTCTTGGTGAACTTGGCGTGTCGAGGTGTGGTCTTAGGGTTCGTGTCGGCGCACTCGGTGTTCCGGGTTGGCGATCATGGCGTTCCGTTCGTGTGGCGGTATTGGCCGACGAGGGGCTCGAAACACATCCTTTGAAGGGTCACATGCCAACCACCATATCCTCACTTTGTTTCTTGGATACTTGCACAGGGACAACCTCCAGGAATCGACGAAGGACGCCGTGGCAAATCCAGGAGCCTCTGCATCCAACAAGGACCAAACCTGCATGGTCCACAGCGAACACAAGGAAACGAGCTGATGCGCCGAGTCGACCAGGAGGAAACTGGCGAGCGGCAGGGACGGCCAGAGGCGACGGGGCCACGCGGCGGAGGAGACAGAGGCGCGACGGAGCGGGCTCGACGGCGACGAGGGCGGCGGAAAAACGGGCCCGACGGGGAGGCGGAGCAGGGCTCCGCGGCGGCGGCGAAGGCCGGCCCGGAGGAAGACAGGGGAGGCGGTGAACGCGGGGCCGCCTGGGGACATGGTGCTCGACGGCGAAGCTCGACGGCGCGGAGGAGCTCGGGGAAGGCCGGCGGGGTCGCGGGGCTGCAGGGGAGCGCCGGCGGGCGTCGGGGTCGGCGGCTCCAGCGGCAGGTGGACGGGAGGCCGGCGGGGCCGGCTAGGAGGCGCGCGGCGGACGCGGAGGGGCGTGCTTGGCCTCGGTCGCGGCGGCGGCGCCAGGCCGGAGGCGGCGCGCGGCCGGGGCGAGGGCGGCGCGGGGCGACTCAGGCGGAGGCGGGGGAGGGCAGGGGTGCGCGGGCGGAGGCGCGCTCAAGGGGAGGCGGGGAGGCGAGCGGACGCGGAGGGGCGGCGCAGGGACGGCGCCGGCGGGGAGGCTCGGAGCGGCGGAGGCGGGACGCGCCGGCGGCGAGGGAGATGGCCGGGGGCGGGGAAGAGAGGGCCGGGCGACGGGGTCGGCGAGCCGGTGAGCGCGGCGGTCGGACGCGCGCCGGGGCGAGGAGCAGAGGCGGGAGGAGGGCCGCGCGGCGCCGGACGCCTGGCGGAGGAAGGGACGGTCCGCAGGAGGGGCGGCGAGGACGGAGGGAGGAAGCCGGCGGGGCGGGAGAGGCCAGAGCGGCGGCAGGGGAGCGGAGGGGCGAGGAGGTTGGTGGAGCTGGGCGCGAGCAACAGAAGAGAAAGGGAGGGAGGAGGAAGAAGCACAGGACGGCAGGTGGGTGGGGCCCGCGGTTCGGGTGGGTCCCAGGGGCGTCAGGGGAGGCATGGGTGAGGTGGCCACCGCGCGCGCGCGGGGTGCAGCGTGTGCTGTGCGGGTGTGTGGTCTGAGGGGGAGAGGGAGGAGAGAGAGAGGGAGGGGTAGGCTGAGGTGGCGACTTCTGATTGGAGGGGGGATGGCCAAGGGTGATGTGGCAGCAGGGGATTGGTCCGGGTGATGTGGAAGGAGGGGGTGGGTAGAGTTTTAGGTGGGAATAGGATTTGGGTAGGGCTGACAGGTTGGACCGTTTTGAAAATCTGGGGCGGTCGTTCGGGTCGGGTTGGCCCGTTCGACTGCCCCCACTAATTAATAAATATTTTTATTTAATTTGAAAGCACCTTTTGCAGACCGATAGCGTTCAAACAAAAATAATCCGGAGACCGGGCTTGATATTTGAATAGAGGTGGGGCGTTTTAGAAAACAAAACGGGCTTTGCGGAAATAGTTTTGGCAAACAATGCATGATGATGGCGATGCAATGCACAAATTCAACGCGATTTTCTAGTAGTGGTTTTGCGGGATGCCACAATTCGACACCACTAACAATGGATCTCGCCCTCGAGATCCGCCTCATGTTACCGGAAAGAAGGTCGGCGGTCTGCGTCTTCTCGCTTCGTGTAGATCCTCGCGACACCACTAACAAGAGTTCATCCGCCATCTTGAAATCGGCGACACCACCAACAAAGGGTCGTTGTTCCTGAACGTCGAGGGAACACTCCGGAGAAACAAAGGACGGAGATAGAGGCATCAAACGATAAGGCCACCCATAACTTCCGTTAGAAGAGGGAAAAGTTACATTGATCCACCAGTTCGATGTACAGAGCGAACAGTAAGAGTCGGGTAGGGTGATCAGTCCATCCCGTACCCACACTATCAATTCTATACATGAGTAGGAGAATCAGCAACTCAACTCTCGAGGTTTAGACTGAAGATCTTCATAGGCGGTATCCGGAACAAAGGGATGCTGCCAGCAGAAATCGTATGAAAGACACACTGATTAGGTTTCGCGATGGTTCCATTGGCATGAACAACACGTGCTCAAGGTCGACTCCAACTTCACCAAAGCTCGTCCTTCTCATATGTTTTTCAACGACACTGATATCCAGCAAAGAACACTTATGGATAAAAGATCTCAAGAACAAAAGATCGGATGTAGGGCACAACAGACAAGTTGCAGATTGATGATCGTAGCATCTCCGTTACCAAAAAGGGAGAAAGCGAAACCCTGAAGGTACGACAGAAACCCAACCACGAGAAATCCTGGACTCGAAGAAAAGATAAGAGGGTAGGTTCAAAACACGTCGAGATAAGAGGAGAATAGCAGAGGGGTAAGGAGTAAAATCAGACCTAATCAGAACTATCCAACCGATTTTGCAAAATAGTTTTGACACTCTACTTCCGCCGTTAGCTAGGTTATCCTACAGGCTGGACTTGTGGGGTATCGTAACTGCTGAGCTCTGATACCACTCTGTAACACCCTCAGAATCGGACCTATGCAAGTTTGAGCAAAATTCGCCAAACCCGCATAGAAACGATTCAAAGGTGCCCACCAGGCACTTTCGTGCGGGTGGAAAACGAAGTAATAACATTACACAACAGTCCTCGATGGGACCCACAGAACAGATATATATAGCAGCGACTAAAAGAGTCAAGAATACAGATATAATATACAAAGATCCAAATCACCTTGAAAACGATGGGGCGTCCGACTACGGACAAGATGCAAATGGGGCTAAGAGCCCTGAAGAATAACCAATGGCGTCCATAACCCTGCCCAGGCCAAGCCGGAAGGGTAACCCTGCTAACGACGTCGATCTCAAAACCTGCTTAAACAAAAGGGGTGCCGACAAAGGCAAAGCAGAAAAACAAAGAAGGAGCGTCAGTACTGAGGCCAGTACACGGCGAGGCTAGAATTCGGCGGTCCTCGCCTACATAGGTATGGTGGACTGAGCGGCAGCAGCAGCAGGCACTAAACAACCTATAGAGACTCGATACAGCTGGCGGTGATCAGAGAGGGGGTAAGAAAGACCTATTCGGAACCAACCTGATACTAGCATCAAACAAACCCATCCTGGCGTTTCCCCCTCGAGACCAAACGAGGAAGTCAACCGAGGAACTCACACAGTTGGCAGTTTTAAAGATTCGGTTATCGTTACAGCAATTACTAGTCAGATTTAGTTAATCGTCCTGATAGAATAAGCAGTGGGCACTTTTAGTTATCCATTCCGTTGTAGTTGCAGCAGTTACTAATCAGGTACAGATAGCATGATATAATCCCGAAGCCCGGCAGTTGTTGGTACTTTTATTCAGCCATTCCGTTGTAGTTGCAATATTTACTAGTCAGATACAATGGTCGCAAGCGACACTCAAAACAAGCAATTGTGGGCAGTATTAATTAGCCATTCCATTATAGTGAAGCTGATTACTAGTCATTATAAGTCAAATTTATAACAATAAACTTTAGTTATGCTTGTCTATGATCGAGATACTGTGCTCCAAGTCGTCCATAACCGCGGACACGGCTTTCAGAAAGTTTTAACCCGGCCGGGGTGCACAAATAGCAACACACACACGATCAACCTCGGAAAAACCAAATCAAAACCCAACGAGGTCTCACGACAGAGCAATCACAAGATTCAGAAATATTTCAGGGGGCCACCCCTTAAGTAGAACCCGCAACGGAGTAAGCAAGCTCCGAGACGGCCTCAAGGTTTGGGTGGACGGCTGTGAACGACTGGGAACCCGAAAGTGTGGCTGGGCTTGTCGACACCGCGGAATCGTGTCCCGCTCCTAAACAGTACAGTGTGCTCCTCGCACAATCGTAAATAAAGCAGTAAAACATGGCATAAGTACAGGATAGTAATAAAGCCCCAAACTAGTTTGTGGCCCCAAGAAATAAGACGGAATCAAGCTCTGGCTAAGGGGGGCCCATACTGCCCATATGTGGATAGCGCGATAAATCAAGGAACAGGTATCAAGTACTCGGGGTCTTACGGGACACAAGTGGGCGTTCGGAAACCAAATATTATCTATCACCCACCGATGCCTCTGCTTATTTCAATTTTAGTTGTTAAACAGAAATTAAAGTGATGATAAGTAAAGCTAGAATCATCTCCAACATCAACATGCGGCAATACATCAGCAACTGTGGCATATGACGACACACATCAGCACTTGAGCAAGCAACTACGACGCGCAAGTCCAACTATCTACCAAACAACAGGTAATAGGATGTGTCCAAGGCAATATAGGGCTGCACGGTATAACACAGGTGCGGAAAACTAAAGCATCGCAACACAGATAGCAATAGATCAACAGGAGGGAAGTAAATACTATAATCGTAAGATAGGTAGAAAGGGGGAGATGCTCGCCTGAAAACATTGTCGAAGGGTTCAACCGAAGATCGGGGCGGAGCTCACATCAACTCAACGGCCTTATCCGCGAAGAAGCAAAACACTAGAAGAAACACCAGATGCAATATTTAATACAACGGCAAAAGATCGGGCATGATGCATGTATGATGCATGGCATGGTGGAGGTGCGATGCAATTAGGTCATATTAAGCGGAACCGGGGTCCCGACAATTAATTGGATGGTTCAAGTTGTTTAGATCCCCCGCAAATTAAATGTTGTATTAGCAAGACAAAAGATGGCACCGGTTCGCTACACAAGTTTAAATGAGGCCAATAGAAGACTAGATTTGCCCGCATATGGGCCCCATATTTAATTATTAGGTGAATCGGCATAAGGCCCCCAAACCAATGCTATGCATGCGGGAATGACAATTTAATATGCAACAAATTGATATGTTATAAAATAGGGTTCGAGGAAAAGGGGTCACACATTAGAGGGGGCTCGACGATCTTGGGTTCCGGGGTTCGGGGTCGGTCTCAGGGTTCGACGGATCTGGGAATCGGGGTTCGACGGATGCGTTCTCGGATAGCGGGGTAGATCTTGTTGCATTCGCGATGGTCGGCCATGTTGTCGGTCCTCTCGTTCGGGTTGAAGCACTTGTCGCATCGGGGTCTCGGTCATGTCGACGGTCGTGGCGTTCAGGGGGAAGTTCTCGGTGTCCGTGAGGTAGACCTTGTCGTGCCTTAGCGTAGATCTTGGGGAGGTTCGGGGTTCCACGGGTTCGGCTCGACAACCGGACTCCGGGAACGGTTCTTGGTGAACTTGGCGTGTCGAGGTGTGGTCTTAGGGTTCGTGTCGGCGCACTCGGTGTTCCGGGTTGGCGATCATGGCGTTCCGTTCGTGTGGCGGTATTGGCCGGCGAGGGGCTCGAAACACATCCTTTGAAGGGTCACATGCCAACCACCATATCCTCACTTTGTTTCTTGGATACTTGCACAGGGACAACCTCCAGGAATCGACGAAGGACGCCGTGGCAAATCCAGGAGCCTCTGCATCCAACAAGGACCAAACCTGCATGGTCCACAGCGAACACAAGGAAACGAGCTGATGCGCCGAGTCGACCAGGAGGAAACTGGCGAGCGGCAGGGACGGCCAGAGGCGACGGGGCCACGCGGCGGAGGAGACAGAGGCGCGACGGAGCGGGCTCGACGGCGACGAGGGCGGCGGAAAAACGGGCCCGACGGGGAGGCGGAGCAGGGCTCCGCGGCGGTGGCGAAGGCCGGCCCGGAGGAAGACAGGGGAGGCGGTGAACGCGGGGCCGCCTGGGGACATGGTGCTCGACGGCGAAGCTCGACGGCGCGGAGGAGCTCGGGGAAGGCCGGCGGGCGTCGGGGTCGGCGGCTCCAGCGGCAGGTGGACGGGAGGCCGGCGGGGCCGGCTAGGAGGCGCGCGGCGGACGCGGAGGGGCGTGCTCGGCCTCGGTCGCGGCGGCGGCGCCAGGCCGGAGGCGGCGCGCGGCCGGGGCGAGGGCGGCGCGGGGCGACTCAGGCGGAGGCGGGGGAGGGCAGGGGTGCGCGGGCGGAGGCGCGCTCGAGGGGAGGCGAGGAGGCGAGCGGACGCGGAGGGGCGGCGCAGGGACGGCGCCGGCGGGGAGGCTCGAAGCGGCGGAGGCGGGACGCGCCGGCGGCGAGGGAGATGGCCGGGGGCGGGGAAGAGAGGGCCGGGCGACGGGGTCGGCGAGCCGGTGAGCGCGGCGGTCGGACGTGCGCCGGGGCGAGGAGCAGAGGCGGGAGGAGGGCCGCGCGGCGCCGGACGCCTGGCGGAGGAAGGGACGGTCCGCAGGAGGGGCGGCGAGGACGGAGGGAGGAAGCCGGCGGGGCGGGCGAGGCCAGAGCGGCGGCAGGGGAGCGGAGGGGCGAGGAGGTTGGTGGAGCTGGGCGCGAGCAACGGAAGAGAAAGGGAGGGAGGAGGAAGAAGCACAGGACGGCAGGTGGGTGGGGCCCGCGGTTCGGGTGGGTCCCAGGGGCGTCAGGGGAGGCATGGGTGAGGTGGCCACCGCGCGCGCGGGGTGCAGCGTGTGCTGTGCGGGTGTGTGGTCTGAGGGGGAGAGGGAGGAGAGAGAGAGGGAGGGGTAGGCTGAGGTGGCGACTTCTGATTGGAGGGGGGATGGCCAAGGGTGATGTGGCAGCAGGGGATTGGTCCGGGTGATGTGGAAGGAGGGGGTGGGTAGAGTTTTAGGTGGGAATAGGATTTGGGTAGGGCTGGCAGGTTGGACCGTTTTGAAAATCTGGGGCGGTCGTTCGGGTCGGGTTGGCCCGTTCGACTGCCCCCACTAATTAATAAATATTTTTATTTAATTTGAAAGCACCTTTTGCAGACCGATAGCGTTCAAACAAAAATAATCCGGAGACCGGGCTTGATATTTGAATAGAGGTGGGGCGTTTTAGAAAACAAAACGGGCTTTGCGGAAATAGTTTTGGCAAACAATGCATGATGATGGAGATGCAATGCACAAATTCAACGCGATTTTCTAGTAGTGGTTTTGCGGGATGCCACAGCGCGCTAGCCAAAGCCGCATGCAGCTCCGGCGAGGGGGCCTGGACGACACCGCTATCACGCCTTCTCCTCTGGCGCTGGCATTCCTTCCTGCCGTCGTTTGCTCTCTCTCGCTCGCTCGCGTCGGGGGAGGCGGCAGGAGAAGGGGAAATGGGGGCTTAGGGCTCGGGGGGCTGTCTCGCGTTGGCCTCGTGCTGACCGGGCGCCACCTCCACCGTTGGATTACATCCAACGGCCCGCAACGTTGGCTGCCTAACGGGCCGAGCAGACCACTAAGGGGAGACGGGCTGGGCTATTTTCAGCCCAGTCCGAAAGTTTTGTTTTAGTTTTCCCTTATTAATAAAGAAAAGGGGACTAGGCCAAATCCTTTATGGGCTCAGTTTGACTGTTTGAAACTAATGTTTCTTCCTTTTCTTTAAAATCTAAGATATAAGAGTTAGGGTTTATATATAAATAGTTTTTGGGGCTAAATTTTTGGCATATTTTATTATGTCAATTATGGAACATAATTATATGACAAATTATTCTTTTGTCATGCAATTATGTACCTCACTTAAGTAAGTTTAATGTGTTTTATTATGATTAGTTAATTCTTTCTGATGTGTTTAATATTTTTTGTTGGTTCTTTTGTGATTGTTTTCCAAATAAATTATGATAATAATGTTTTGTTGCAAAATAAAGTTTGTAAATCCTCAAATTAAGCATGGCTTATGTTAATCATTCTGGCCAAAGCTGATTGATGGGCATTTTTTACCATGAAATTTTATTGGTTTGGTTCACTTCTCGCCAAAGCTGATGTGTTCCAAATTGATAAAAGAATTCTATATGATTAGAGGATTTAATTAAGTGTGGCTTATATCTGTCATTCTAGCCAAAGCTGACTGGCAGATGTTTTTTATCACAAAATTTTATTGATCATGTCTATTTCTGGCCAAAGCTGATGTAGACTAGATTAATGAAAGGAGTATGTAATGGTAGTGCTTACTCAAAGCATTTGTTTTATTTTGTAGCATCTAATGCCTCTCAAATTGCCGGTATTATAAATGGCATAGAACAGTTGACTGGTAGCAGTTTTGGTACTTGGAAGGAGAAGCTTGAGATCACTTTAGCTTTGCTGAATATAGATTATGCCCTCCTTAAGGATCCTCCTATAGCACCTACTGAAGGTGATGAGAATTATGATGCCCTGAAAAGGGCTTATGATGATGAGAAAACTAAGTGGGAGGATTCAAATCCTAAATGCCTCATGATTATTAAGGGCTCCATTACTCAAAGTATGAGGGGAGTTGTCCCAGACTCGACTGCCAAGGGTTACCTTGGAAAGATTGAGGACCAGTTTAAGGGATCATCCAAAATTTATGCAACAAGCCTCATTAGAAGGCTTATTGATGAAAGGTATGATCCAACTGGGAGTCTGAGAGAACATATCATGAGGAAAATTAACATGGCCACTAAACTTAAGACAATGGAAATGGAAATCTCTGAAGGATTTCTTGTCCATTTTATTATATCATCCTTGCCCACGGAGTTTTCTCCGTTCACCATCAATTATAATGCGATGGATTCTAAATGGGGCATGGATGAAATGATGGCTATATGTGTACAAGAGGAGGAAAGGCTTAAAGCTGGACGAGTTGATCATGTCAATCAGTTCAAGCATTCTCAGAAGAAGAAAAAGTTTATAAAGCCTAAGTTCTTTTAGCAAAAGAACCCTAACAGAGCTCCTAATGCAGATGCAACCCCTAATGCTGATGGTAAAGATCCTAATGGATGTCGCTTTTGTGGAAAAAGCAGACATGTCCAGAGGGGTTGTATTGGGTTCATGAAATGGCTCAATAAGAAAGGTACTAATGTTATAACCTTTGTTGACGAATCTCTTTATGTTAATTATGCCACCAATACATGGTGAGTTGACTCAGGTGCAATAATTCATGTTGCAAACTCCTTACAAGGATTCGATACGATGAGGATCCTAAAAAAGGGGAAAGAACCATTAGAGTTGCTAATGGTGAAGCCGAAGCTGAGGCTATTCGAGAGTTTACACTTACACTCCATAGTGGCTTTATGCTTCGTTTACGTAATGTACTTTATGTACTCTCTATGAGACGAAACCTTGTGTCCGTTTCATGCTTAGATGATGATGGTTTTCACTGTGACTTTGGGAACAAGAGATGTATAATTATGTTTGACAATAAGGATTTTGGTCTTGCCTTCCGACAAGATAAACTTTATCTTGTTTCCTTAAGTGATTCCATAAGTGAAGTTGATGTTTCTTCTAATGTGAATGTTAGTACCAAGCGTAAGCGTGATGATGATGAGACTTCTTTGAAACTATGGCACTATCGTTTGGGCCATATTTCGAGGGGGAGAATCGAGCGTCTCATTAAGGAGCAAGTTCTTCATCCTTTAAATTTCTCAGATGCTGATCTGGATCATTGTATTGATTGCATCAAAGGGAAATATGCTAAGAGAATTAAGAAAAGTGCAAATCGAAGCACGGGAGTTTTGGAAATTGTTCACATGAATATCTGTGGTACGTTTAATGTGAAATCAGTGGATGGTTTTGACTCCTTCATAACATTCACTGATGACTTCTCCCACTTTGGATACATCTATCCTATCAAAGAAAGATCTGAGGCATTAGAAAAGTTTAAGATATTTAAAGCTGAAGTTGAGAACCAGGCTGGTCAAAAGATCAAAGTTGTAAGGTCTGACCGTGGTGGTGAGTACTACGGAAGACACACTTCTTATGTCCAAATTCCTGGACCTTTTGCTAAGTTTCTACAGGAAAATGGTATTGTTGATCAGTATTCAGCACCAGGCGAACCTCGACAAAATGGAGTCGCTGAAAGGCGGAATCTCTTATGGATATGGTAAGGAGTATGTTAAGTCACTCCACTTTGCTGCTTGGTTTATGGATAGAATCTCTAAATACAGCTACACATATTCTTAATAAGGTCCCCAGTAAATCGGTGCCGAAAACACCGTATGAATTATGGACTGGGAGAAAACCTACCCTGAGTTACTTGCATATGTGGGGCTGCCCTGCCGAGGCAAGAGTTTTCAATCCAATTATGATAAAGTTAGACCCCAAGACTGTCAGCTGCCATTTTATTGGTTATCCTAACAAATCTAAGGCATATCGTTTCTATTGTCCAAAGCAATTCACTAAGTTTGTTGAAACAAGACACGCTGTGTTCTTGGAAAGTGATATGTTGAGGGGGAGTATGACTCCTAGGAAAATAATCTTCGAGGAGAAACGGGAATATGTCCCGGTACCTATGATAAGAATCAGTGTTTTATATTCATGTTGAGGTTACACCTCTGGTTGAAAGAATTGCTAATCTTACCCCTGCTGAGATACCTGTGACTCCGGCAGAGTCCATATCTAATGATACTTCTATGAAAGATGCTTAGCAACCTAAAGTTGTGATTGAGGTATCAAATAATGCACCTCTCAGAAGGTCAAAGCAGGCTAGAAAGTCTGCTATTCATGATGATTATGTGACTTATATGAGTGAGGATATAAATGAGTCGATGTTGGATGATGATCCTGCATCATTTAAGGAAGCCATACAAAGTGATCATTCATCAGAATGGCTTGATGCTATGAAAGATGAAATGAAGTCCATGAGCATTAATGATGTATGGGACTTAGTATAAATTCCTAAAGGAGTCAAAACTGTGGGCAGCAGATGGGTCTATAATACCAAACGTGACTCCAAGGGTGATATCGAAAGGTTCAAAGCAAGGCTTGTGGCTAAGGGATTCACTCAAAGAGAAGATATTGATTAGGCTTGTGGCTAAGGGCTAAGGGCTTCACTCATTTAGAATTATTATGACACTTGTGGCTCATTATGATCTAGAGTTGCATCAGATGGATGTCAAAACGACATTTCTGAATGGTGACTTACATGAGGATGTTTACATGGCTCAACCGGAAGGTTTTGTTATGGAAGTGTGGCATCCCGCAAAACCACTACTAGAAAATCGCGTTGAATTTGTGCATTGCATCGTCATCATCATGCATTGTTTGCATAAAACTATTTTCGAAAACCTCGATTTGTTTTCCAAACGCCCCATCTTAATTCAAATGCAAAGCCCGGTCCCTGGTTTATTTTTGTTTGAGTGCTATCGGTTTGCAGAAGGTGTTAACAAAACAAATAAAAATTATATTATTTTAGTAGGGGCAGTCGAACGGGCCAACCCGACCCGAACGTCCGCCCCAGAATTTAAATCGGTCCAAACCTGCCCGCCCCATCTAAATCCTATGTCTACCCAGCTTCCTACCCACCCCAGCCTCCACATCACTCCTACCTATCAGAACACGCCACCTCACCTCTCCTCTCCTCCCACCCAATCTAGTGCTGACACGTGGCCTAACCTCCCTCTCCACTCAACCTCTCCCTCACCAAACCCACCCCAGCACACTACACCGCACGCGCCTGGGCCCCGCCCCTGTCCCCCTGACGCGCCCAGCACCCTCCTTGCCCTCTCTCCCTGCCAGTGGGTCCCGCCCCACTCCCCTGCCGCGCAGCCCCACCCACTCCCCTGGCCAACCGCGCCCCGCCTCGGGATCCTCCCGCGGGCCCGCGTCCCCCCCTGCCGCTTCGTCCTCCTCCCTTTCTCCCTCACGCTCGCACGCACCGCCGACAACCACCTACCCCGCCCCGACAACTCCCTCTCTCCCCCACGTCTCCTCCTCCTCCTCCGGCCACCTGCCTCCAACCCCGGCGCCGGCGCCGCGCAGCTCTCCCCCGCGCGCCGCCGACGGCCTCGCCGCCCCGAGCCAGCCCGCCTACCCCGCTGCGCCTCCCGCCTCCACCTGCGCGCCTCACCGCCGGTCGCCGCGCTCCCCCCGCCCCCGCGTCCGCCGCCTCCGCCTCCGGCCGCGCCCGGCGTTGCGCCGGCCGCACCCTTCCCGACTCCGAGGCGCCGCCGCCGCCAGGCCCCTCCGCGCCGCCCTGCCTCCCCGTGCTCGCCGCCGGAGTCAACCGCCTCTCCTCCGCCCTCGCGCGCTCCGCGGGCACCTCCTCCGCTCGACGCCGGCGCCCGACCGCCCCGCCTCCGTCCGCCGCGCCAGGAACCGCCGCCGCCGGCCCCTCAAGCTCCCGCGGTTCCCGCCGCCGATCCTCCTCCGCGCGCGTTGGACGCCGACGTCGCCGCCGCGTCGGTCCCTGCCGTCCGTGTGCGCGTCTGCGTGAGCTCGCGTATGTGTGCCTCGTCAGATTTTGGGCATGCGAGTGAAGACCCCGTGAGGATTGGTGCAAGACCAACACGAGACCGATCCGATGACCAAACGACTAGACAAAACCCCAACCCCGCAAGGACATCGTGTCACCGTCAAGGTCCTCGACCCGAACGCCAAGGCCGACCCGGGTCCGACACCGACAACCGAAACCCCGGTACCGTACAAGTTCGCCAACGACCTCAAGTTCTCCTACACGGAAACCACCCGCCAAGGTCGCCTACACGGATACGACATGAACTACCCCGGACGCCAAGATCGGCCGACCCTGTGGACCCGACAAGATCTCCGTCCTGGACTCAAGATCTGCCTCCCGGACATCGAGCGCCAAGATCGCCTCGCGGTTTCCGGAGCGGTTCCCGGACCCAAAGACGCCGAGACCACCGACCCGAAGACGGTAGACGCGACAAGTACTCCGTTCCGGACGCCGATCTCGCCGAGAACCCGGACGCAACAAGACCTACCCCGATAACCTCGAACGCTTCCGTCGAACCCCAGATCTGAACCCTGGACCCCGACCCCGAACCCCGGAACCCTAACAAGATCGCCGAACCCTAAATGTGTGACCCTTTTTCCTCGAACCCTATTTTATAACATAACAACTTGTTGCATGTTTAATTGTCATCTCGCATGCATATCTGTGGTTTGGGGGCCTTCCGCCGACTCACCTAATAATTAAATATGGGGCCCATATGCGGGCAAATCTAGCCTTATATTGGCCTCATTTAAACTTGTGTAGCGAACCGGTGCCATCTTTTGTCTTGCTAATGCAACATTAAATTGCGGGGTAGCTAAACAACTGAACCACCTAATTAATTGTCGGGACCCCGGTTCCGCTTAATCTGACCTAATTGCACCGCACCTTTGCCATGCCATACATCATACATGCATCATGCCGATCTTCTGCCGTTGTATTAAATACTGCATCCGGTGTTTCTTCTAGTGTTTTGGTTCTTCGCGGATAAGGCCGTTGAGTTGATGTGAGCTTCGCCCCGATCTTCTGTCGAACCTTCGACAATGTTTTCAGGCGAGCATCTCCCCCTTTCTACCTATCTTACTTTTATAGTATTTACTTCCCTCCTGTTGATCTATTGCTATCTGTGTTGCGATGCTTTAGCTTCCGTACCCGTGATATACCGTGCAGCCCTATATTGCCTTGGACACACCCTATTACCTGTTGTTTGGTAGATAGTTGGACTTGCGCGTCGTAGTTGCTTGCTCAAGTGCCGATGTGTGTCGCCAAATGCCACAGTTGCTGATGTATTGCCGCATGTTGTTGTTGGAGATGATTCTAGTTTTACTTATCGTCACTTTAAATTCTGTTTAACAACTAAAATTGAATAAGCAGAGGCATCGGTGGGTGATAGATAATATTTGGTTTCCGAACGCCCACTTGTGTCCCGTAAGACCCCGAGTACTTGATACCTGTTCCTTGATTTATCGCGCTATCCACATCCGGGAGGTATATGGGACCCCCCTGAGCCAGAGCTTGATTCAGTCTTATTTCTTGGGGCCACAAACTAGTTTGGGGCTTTATTACTATCCTGTACTTATGCCATGTTTTACTGCTTTATTTACGATTGTGCGAGGTACTGCACACTGTACTGTTTAGGATCGGGACACGATTCCGCGGTGTCGACAAGCCCCGTTTGGGGTTCCCAGTCGTTCACAGCCGTATTACCCAGACCTTGAGTCCGTCTCGGAGCTAGCTTACTTCGTTGCGGGTAGCTTAATGGGGTGGCCCCCTGAAATATTTCTGAATCCTGTGATTGCTTTGTCGTGAAGGCCTCGTTGGGTTTTGATTTGGTTTTTCCGAGGTTGATCGAGTGTGTGTTGCTATTGGTGCACCCCGGCCGGGTAAAACTTTCTGAAAGCCGTGTCCGCGGATATGGACGACTTGGAGCACAGTATCTCGATCATAGACAAGCATAACTAAAGTTTACTGCTATAAATTTGACTTATAATGACTAGTAATCAGCTCCACTACAACGGAATGGCTAATTAATACTGCCCACAATTGCTTGTTTAGTTGTCGCTTGCGACCATTGTACCTGACTAGTAAGTAGTGCAACTACAACGGAATGGCTGAATAAAAGTACCAACAACTGCTGGGTTTTGGGTATATCTCATGCTATCTGTATCTGAGTAGTAAGAGTTACAACTATAACGGAATGGTTAATTAAAAGTGCCCACTGCTTATTTTATCAGGACGACTATCTTTAACCTGACTAGTAATTGCTGCAACGATAACCGAATAAATAAAACTGCCAACTGTGTGAGTTCCTCGGTTGACTTCCTCGTTTGGTCTCGAGGGGGAAACACCAGGATGGGTTTGTTTGGTGTTAGCTTCAGGTTGGATCCGGTTAGGTCATTCTTATCCCTCTCTGATATCCGCCAGTTGTATCGAGTCTCTATAGGTTGTTTAGTGCATGCTGCCGCTGCCGCTTCAGTCCACCATACCTATGTAGGCGAGGACCGCCGAATTCTAGCCTCGCCGTGTACTGGCCTCAGTACTGACGCTCCTTCTTTTTCCTTTGCCCTTTGTCGGCACCCCTTTGGTTTAAGCAGGTTTTGAGATCGACGCCGTTAGCAGGGTTACCCTTCCGGCTTGACCTGGGCAGGGTTATGGACGCCATTGGTTATTCTTCAGGGCTCTTAGCCCCATTTGTGTTTTGTCCGTAGTCGGACGCTCGATTATTTCAAGGTGATTTGGATCTTTGTACCTTATATCTGTATTCTTGACTCATGGAGTCGCTGTTATATATATCTGTTCTGTGGGTCCCATCGAGGACTGTTGTGTAATGTTATTACTTCGTTTTCCACCCGCACGAAAGTGCCTGGTGGGCACCTTTGAATCGTTTCTATGCGGGTTTGGCGAATTTTGGCTCAAACCTGCATAGGTCCGATTCTGAGGGTGTTACAGAGTGGTATCAGAGCTCAGCAGTTGCGATACCCCACAAGTCCAGCCTGTAGGATAACCTAGCTAACGGCCGAAGTAGAGTGTCAAAACTATTTTGCAAAATCGGTTGGATAGTTCTGATTAGGTCTGATTTTACTCCTTACCCCTCTGCTGTTCCCCTCTTACCTCTACGTGTTTTGAATCCGCTCTCTTCTCTCTCTTCGAGTCCAGGATTTCTCGTGGTTGGGTTTCCGTCGCACCTTCAGGGCTTCGCTTTCTCCCTTTTGTAACGGAGGTGCTACGATCATCAATCTGCAACTTGTCTGTTGTGCCCTACATTCTGATCTTTTGTTCTGGAGCTCTTTCTCCATATGTGTTCCTTGCTGGATATCAGTGTCGTTGAAAAACATATGAGAAGGACGAGCTTTGGTGAAGTTGGGGTTAACCTTGAGCATGTGTTGTTCATGCCAATGGAACCACTGCGAAACCTAATCATTGTGTTTTTCATACGATTTCTGCTGGCCTCATCCCTTTGTTCCGGATACCGCCTATGAAGATCTTCAGTCTAAATCTCGAGAGTTGAGTTGCCTGATTCTCCTACCCATGTATAGAGTTGATAGTTTGGGTCCGGGATGGACTGATCACCCTACTCGACTCTTACTGTTGCTCGGTACATCGAACTGGTGGATCAATGTAACTTTTCCCTCTTCCAACGGAAGTTAGAGGTGGCCCTATCGTTGATACCTCTATCTTCGTCCTTTGTTTCTCCGGAGTGTTCTCTCGACGATCAGGGACAACGACCCTTTGTTGGTGGTGTCGCCGATTTCAAGATGGAGGATGAACCCTCGTTAGTGGTGTCGCGAGGATCTACACAAAGCGAAAAAAACGGAGAACGCCGACCTTCCTTCCGGTACCATGAGGCGGATCTCGAGGGCGAGATCCATTGTTAGTGGTGTCGAATTGTGGCATCCCGCAAAACCACTACTAGAAAATCGCGTTGAATTTGTGCATTGCATCGTCATCATCATGCATTGTTTGCATAAAACTATTTTCGAAAACCCCGATTTGTTTTCCAAACGCCCCATCTTAATTCAAATGCAAAGCCCGGTCCCCGGTTTATTTTTGTTTGAGTGCTATCGGTTTGCAGAAGGTGTTAACAAAACAAATAAAAATTATATTATTTTAGTAGGTGCAGTCGAACGGGCCAACCCGACCCGAACGTCCGCCCCAGAATTTAAATCGGTCCAAACCTGCCCGCCCCATCTAAATCCTATGTCTACCCAGCTTCCTACCCACCCCAGCCTCCACATCACTCCTACCTATCAGAACACGCCACCTCACCTCTCCTCTCCTCCCACCCAATCTAGTGCTGACACGTGGCCTAACCTCCCTCTCCACTCAACCTCTCCCTCACCAAACCCACCCCAGCACACTACACCGCACGCGCCTGGGCCCCGCCCCTGTCCCCCTGACGCGCCCAGCACCCTCCTTGCCCTCTCTCCCTGCCAGTGGGTCCCGCCCCACTCCCCTGCCGCGCAGCCCCACCCACTCCCCTGGCCAACCGCGCCCCGCCTCGGGATCCTCCCGCGGGCCCGCGTCCCCCCTGCCGCTTCGTCCTCCTCCCTTTCTCCCTCACGCTCGCACGCACCGCCGACAACCACCTACCCCGCCCCGACAACTCCCTCTCTCCCCCACGTCTCCTCCTCCTCCTCCGGCCACCTGCCTCCAACCCCGGCGCCGGCGCCGCGCAGCTCTCCCCCGCGCGCCGCCGACGGCCTCGCCGCCCCGAGCCAGCCCGCCTACCCCGCTGCGCCTCCCGCCTCCACCTGCGCGCCTCACCGCCGGTCGCCGCGCTCCCCCATCGCCCCCGCGTCCGCCGCCTCCGCCTCCGGCCGCGCCCGGCGTTGCGCCGGCCGCACCCTTCCCGACTCCGAGGCGCCGCCGCCGCCAGGCCCCTCCGCGCCGCCCTGCCTCCCCGTGCTCGCCGCCGGAGTCAACCGCCTCTCCTCCGCCCTCGCGCGCTCCGCGGGCACCTCCTCCGCTCGACGCCGGCGCCCGACCGCCCCGCCTCCGTCCGCCGCGCCAGGAACCGCCGCCGCCGGCCCCTCAAGCTCCCGCGGTTCCCGCCGCCGATCCTCCTCCGCGCGCGTTGGACGCCGACGTCGCCGCCGCGTCGGTCCCTGCCGTCCGTGTGCGCGTCTGCGTGAGCTCGCGTATGTGTGCCTCGTCAGATTTTGGGCATGCGAGTGAAGACCCCGTGAGGATTGGTGCAAGACCAACACGAGACCGATCCGATGACCAAACGACTAGACAAAACCCCAACCCCGCAAGGACATCGTGTCACCGTCAAGGTCCTCGACCCGAACGCCAAGGCCGACCCGGGTCCGACACCGACAACCGAAACCCCGGTACCGTACAAGTTCGCCAACGACCTCAAGTTCTCCTACACGGAAACCACCCGCCAAGGTCGCCTACACGGATACGACATGAACTACCCCGGACGCCAAGATCGGCCGACCCTGTGGACCCGACAAGATCTCCGTCCTGGACTCAAGATCTGCCTCCCGGACATCGAGCGCCAAGATCGCCTCGCGGTTTCCGGAGCGGTTCCCGGACCCAAAGACGCCGAGACCACCGACCCGAAGACGGTAGACGCGACAAGTACTCCGTTCCGGACGCCGATCTCGCCGAGAACCCGGACGCAACAAGACCTACCCCGATAACCTCGAACGCTTCCGTCGAACCCCAGATCTGAACCCTGGACCCCGACCCCGAACCCCGGAACCCTAACAAGATCGCCGAACCCTAAATGTGTGACCCTTTTTCCTCGAACCCTATTTTATAACATAACAACTTGTTGCATGTTTAATTGTCATCTCGCATGCATATCTGTGGTTTGGGGGCCTTCCGCCGACTCACCTAATAATTAAATATGGGGCCCATATGCGGGCAAATCTAGCCTTATATTGGCCTCATTTAAACTTGTGTAGCGAACCGGTGCCATCTTTTGTCTTGCTAATGCAACATTAAATTGCGGGGTAGCTAAACAACTGAACCACCTAATTAATTGTCGGGACCCCGGTTCCGCTTAATCTGACCTAATTGCACCGCACCTTTGCCATGCCATACATCATACATGCATCATGCCGATCTTCTGCCGTTGTATTAAATACTGCATCCGGTGTTTCTTCTAGTGTTTTGGTTCTTCGCGGATAAGGCCGTTGAGTTGATGTGAGCTTCGCCCCGATCTTCTGTCGAACCTTCGACAATGTTTTCAGGCGAGCATCTCCCCCTTTCTACCTATCTTACTTTTATAGTATTTACTTCCCTCCTGTTGATCTATTGCTATCTGTGTTGCGATGCTTTAGCTTCCGTACCCGTGATATACCGTGCAGCCCTATATTGCCTTGGACACACCCTATTACCTGTTGTTTGGTAGATAGTTGGACTTGCGCGTCGTAGTTGCTTGCTCAAGTGCCGATGTGTGTCGCCAAATGCCACAGTTGCTGATGTATTGCCGCATGTTGTTGTTGGAGATGATTCTAGTTTTACTTATCGTCACTTTAAATTCTGTTTAACAACTAAAATTGAATAAGCAGAGGCATCGGTGGGTGATAGATAATATTTGGTTTCCGAACGCCCACTTGTGTCCCGTAAGACCCCGAGTACTTGATACCTGTTCCTTGATTTATCGCGCTATCCACATCCGGGAGGTATATGGGACCCCCCTGAGCCAGAGCTTGATTCAGTCTTATTTCTTGGGGCCACAAACTAGTTTGGGGCTTTATTACTATCCTGTACTTATGCCATGTTTTACTGCTTTATTTACGATTGTGCGAGGTACTGCACACTGTACTGTTTAGGATCGGGACACGATTCCGCGGTGTCGACAAGCCCCGTTTGGGGTTCCCAGTCGTTCACAGCCGTATTACCCAGACCTTGAGTCCGTCTCGGAGCTAGCTTACTTCGTTGCGGGTAGCTTAATGGGGTGGCCCCCTGAAATATTTCTGAATCCTGTGATTGCTTTGTCGTGAAGGCCTCGTTGGGTTTTGATTTGGTTTTTCCGAGGTTGATCGAGTGTGTGTTGCTATTGGTGCACCCCGGCCGGGTAAAACTTTCTGAAAGCCGTGTCCGCGGATATGGACGACTTGGAGCACAGTATCTCGATCATAGACAAGCATAACTAAAGTTTACTGCTATAAATTTGACTTATAATGACTAGTAATCAGCTCCACTACAACGGAATGGCTAATTAATACTGCCCACAATTGCTTGTTTAGTTGTCGCTTGCGACCATTGTACCTGACTAGTAAGTAGTGCAACTACAACGGAATGGCTGAATAAAAGTACCAACAACTGCTGGGTTTTGGGTATATCTCATGCTATCTGTATCTGAGTAGTAAGAGTTACAACTATAACGGAATGGTTAATTAAAAGTGCCCACTGCTTATTTTATCAGGACGACTATCTTTAACCTGACTAGTAATTGCTGCAACGATAACCGAATAAATAAAACTGCCAACTGTGTGAGTTCCTCGGTTGACTTCCTCGTTTGGTCTCGAGGGGGAAACACCAGGATGGGTTTGTTTGGTGTTAGCTTCAGGTTGGATCCGGTTAGGTCATTCTTATCCCTCTCTGATATCCGCCAGTTGTATCGAGTCTCTATAGGTTGTTTAGTGCATGCTGCCGCTGCCGCTTCAGTCCACCATACCTATGTAGGCGAGGACCGCCGAATTCTAGCCTCGCCGTGTACTGGCCTCAGTACTGACGCTCCTTCTTTTTCCTTTGCCCTTTGTCGGCACCCCTTTGGTTTAAGCAGGTTTTGAGATCGACGCCGTTAGCAGGGTTACCCTTCCGGCTTGACCTGGGCAGGGTTATGGACGCCATTGGTTATTCTTCAGGGCTCTTAGCCCCATTTGTGTTTTGTCCGTAGTCGGACGCTCGATTATTTCAAGGTGATTTGGATCTTTGTACCTTATATCTGTATTCTTGACTCATGGAGTCGCTGTTATATATATCTGTTCTGTGGGTCCCATCGAGGACTGTTGTGTAATGTTATTACTTCGTTTTCCACCCGCACGAAAGTGCCTGGTGGGCACCTTTGAATCGTTTCTATGCGGGTTTGGCGAATTTTGGCTCAAACCTGCATAGGTCCGATTCTGAGGGTGTTACAGAGTGGTATCAGAGCTCAGCAGTTGCGATACCCCACAAGTCCAGCCTGTAGGATAACCTAGCTAACGGCCGAAGTAGAGTGTCAAAACTATTTTGCAAAATCGGTTGGATAGTTCTGATTAGGTCTGATTTTACTCCTTACCCCTCTGCTGTTCCCCTCTTACCTCTACGTGTTTTGAATCCGCTCTCTTCTCTCTCTTCGAGTCCAGGATTTCTCGTGGTTGGGTTTCCGTCGCACCTTCAGGGCTTCGCTTTCTCCCTTTTGTAACGGAGGTGCTACGATCATCAATCTGCAACTTGTCTGTTGTGCCCTACATTCTGATCTTTTGTTCTGGAGCTCTTTCTCCATATGTGTTCCTTGCTGGATATCAGTGTCGTTGAAAAACATATGAGAAGGACGAGCTTTGGTGAAGTTGGGGTTAACCTTGAGCATGTGTTGTTCATGCCAATGGAACCACTGCGAAACCTAATCATTGTGTTTTTCATACGATTTCTGCTGGCCTCATCCCTTTGTTCCGGATACCGCCTATGAAGATCTTCAGTCTAAATCTCGAGAGTTGAGTTGCCTGATTCTCCTACCCATGTATAGAGTTGATAGTTTGGGTCCGGGATGGACTGATCACCCTACTCGACTCTTACTGTTGCTCGGTACATCGAACTGGTGGATCAATGTAATTTTTCCCTCTTCCAACGGAAGTTAGAGGTGGCCCTATCGTTGATACCTCTATCTTCGTCCTTTGTTTCTCCGGAGTGTTCTCTCGACGATCAGGGACAACGACCCTTTGTTGGTGGTGTCGCCGATTTCAAGATGGAGGATGAACCCTCGTTAGTGGTGTCGCGAGGATCTACACAAAGCGAAAAAACGGAGAACGCCGACCTTCCTTCCGGTACCATGAGGCGGATCTCGAGGGCGAGATCCATTGTTAGTGGTGTCGAATTGTGGCATCCCGCAAAACCACTACTAGAAAATCGCGTTGAATTTGTGCATTGCATCGTCATCATCATGCATTGTTTGCATAAAACTATTTTCGAAAACCCCGATTTGTTTTCCAAACGCCCCATCTTAATTCAAATGCAAAGCCCGGTCCCCGGTTTATTTTTGTTTGAGTGCTATCGGTTTGCAGAAGGTGTTAACAAAACAAATAAAAATTATATTATTTTAGTAGGTGCAGTCGAACGGGCCAACCCGACCTGAACGTCCGCCCCAGAATTTAAATCGGTCCAAACCTGCCCGCCCCATCTAAATCCTATGTCTACCCAGCTTCCTACCCACCCAGCCTCCACATCACTCCTACCTATCAGAACACGCCACCTCACCTCTCCTCTCCTCCCACCCAATCTAGTGCTGACACGTGGCCTAACCTCCCTCTCCACTCAACCTCTCCCTCACCAAACCCACCCCAGCACACTACACCGCACGCGCCTGGGCCCCCCCCTGTCCCCCTGACGCGCCCCAGCACCCTCCTTGCCCTCTCTCCCTGCCAGTGGGTCCCGCCCCACTCCCCTGCCGCGCAGCCCCACCCACTCCCCTGGCCAACCGCGCCCCGCCTCGGGATCCTCCCGCGGGCCCGCGTCCCCCCCTGCCGCTTCGTCCTCCTCCCTTTCTCCCTCACGCTCGCACGCACCGCCGACAACCACCTACCCCGCCCCGACAACTCCCTCTCTCCCCCACGTCTCCTCCTCCTCCGGCCACTTGCCTCCAACCCCGGCGCCGGCGCCGCGCAGCTCGCCCCCGCGCGCCGCCGACGGCCTCGCCGCCCCGAGCCAGCCCGCCTACCCCGCTGCGCCTCCCGCCTCCACCTGCGCGCCTCACCGCCGGTCGCCGCGCTCCCCCATCGCCCCCGCGTCCGCCGCCTCCGCCTCCGGCCGCGCCCGGCGTTGCGCCGGCCGCACCCTTCCCGACCCCGAGGCGCCGCCGCCGCCCTGCCTCCCCGTGCTCGCCGCCGGAGTCAACCGCCTCTCCTCCGCCCTCGCGCGCTCCGCGGGCACCTCCGCCGCTCGACGCCGGCGCCCGACCGCCCCGCCTCCGTCCGCCGCGCCAGGAACCGCCGCCGCCGGCCCCTCAAGCTCCCGCGGTTCCCGCCGCCGATCCTCCTCCGCGCGCGTTGGACGCCGACGTCGCCGCCGCGTCGGTCCCTGCCGTCCGTGTGCGCGTCTGCGTGAGCTCGCGTATGTGTGCCTCGTCAGATTTTGGGCATGCGAGTGAAGACCCCGTGAGGATTGGTGCAAGACCAACACGAGACCGATCCGATGACCAAACGACTAGACAAAACCCCAACCCCGCAAGGACATCGTGTCACCGTCAAGGTCCTCGACCCGAACGCCAAGGGCCGACCCGGGTCCGACACCGACAACCGAAACCCCGGTACCGTACAAGTTCGCCAACGACCTCAAGTTCTCCTACACGGAAACCACCCGCCAAGGTCGCCTACACGGATACGACATGAACTACCCCGGACGCCAAGATCGGCCGACCCTGTGGACCCGACAAGATCTCCGTCCTGGACTCAAGATCTGCCTCCCGGACATCGAGCGCCAAGATCGCCTCGCGGTTTCCGGAGCGGTTCCCGGACCCAAAGACGCCGAGACCACCGACCCGAAGACGGTAGACGCGACAAGTACTCCGTTCCGGACGCCGATCTCGCCGAGAACCCGGACGCAACAAGACCTACCCCGATAACCTCGAACGCTTCCGTCGAACCCCAGATCTGAACCCTGGACCCCGACCCCGAACCCCGGAACCCTAACAAGATCGCCGAACCCTAAATGTGTGACCCTTTTTCCTCGAACCCTATTTTATAACATAACAACTTGTTGCATGTTTAATTGTCATCTCGCATGCATATCTGTGGTTTGGGGGCCTTCCGCCGACTCACCTAATAATTAAATATGGGGCCCATATGCGGGCAAATCTAGCCTTATATTGGCCTCATTTAAACTTGTGTAGCGAACCGGTGCCATCTTTTGTCTTGCTAATGCAACATTAAATTGCGGGGTAGCTAAACAACTGAACCACCTAATTAATTGTCGGGACCCCGGTTCCGCTTAATCTGACCTAATTGCACCGCACCTTTGCCATGCCATACATCATACATGCATCATGCCGATCTTCTGCCGTTGTATTAAATACTGCATCCGGTGTTTCTTCTAGTGTTTTGGTTCTTCGCGGATAAGGCCGTTGAGTTGATGTGAGCTTCGCCCCGATCTTCTGTCGAACCTTCGACAATGTTTTCAGGCGAGCATCTCCCCCTTTCTACCTATCTTACTTTTATAGTATTTACTTCCCTCCTGTTGATCTATTGCTATCTGTGTTGCGATGCTTTAGCTTCCGTACCCGTGATATACCGTGCAGCCCTATATTGCCTTGGACACACCCTATTACCTGTTGTTTGGTAGATAGTTGGACTTGCGCGTCGTAGTTGCTTGCTCAAGTGCCGATGTGTGTCGCCAAATGCCACAGTTGCTGATGTATTGCCGCATGTTGTTGTTGGAGATGATTCTAGTTTTACTTATCGTCACTTTAAATTCTGTTTAACAACTAAAATTGAATAAGCAGAGGCATCGGTGGGTGATAGATAATATTTGGTTTCCGAACGCCCACTTGTGTCCCGTAAGACCCCGAGTACTTGATACCTGTTCCTTGATTTATCGCGCTATCCACATCCGGGAGGTATATGGGACCCCCCTGAGCCAGAGCTTGATTCAGTCTTATTTCTTGGGGCCACAAACTAGTTTGGGGCTTTATTACTATCCTGTACTTATGCCATGTTTTACTGCTTTATTTACGATTGTGCGAGGTACTGCACACTGTACTGTTTAGGATCGGGACACGATTCCGCGGTGTCGACAAGCCCCGTTTGGGGTTCCCAGTCGTTCACAGCCGTATTACCCAGACCTTGAGTCCGTCTCGGAGCTAGCTTACTTCGTTGCGGGTAGCTTAATGGGGTGGCCCCCTGAAATATTTATGAATCCTGTGATAGCTTTCTCGTGAAGGCCTCGTTGGGTTTTGATTTGGTTTTTCCGAGGTTGATCGAGTGTGTGTTGCTATTGGTGCACCCCGGCCGGGTAAAACTTTCTGAAAGCCGTGTCCGCGGATATGGACGACTTGGAGCACAGTATCTCGATCATAGACAAGCATAACTAAAGTTTACTGCTATAAATTTGACTTATAATGACTAGTAATCAGCTCCACTACAACGGAATGGCTAATTAATACTGCCCACAATTGCTTGTTTAGTTGTCGCTTGCGACCATTGTACCTGACTAGTAAGTAGTGCAACTACAACGGAATGGCTGAATAAAAGTACCAACAACTGCTGGGTTTTGGGTATATCTCATGCTATCTGTATCTGAGTAGTAAGAGTTACAACTATAACGGAATGGTTAATTAAAAGTGCCCACTGCTTATTTTATCAGGACGACTATCTTTAACCTGACTAGTAATTGCTGCAACGATAACCGAATAAATAAAACTGCCAACTGTGTGAGTTCCTCGGTTGACTTCCTCGTTTGGTCTCGAGGAGGAAACACCAGGATGGGTTTGTTTGGTGTTAGCTTCAGGTTGGATCCGGTTAGGTCATTCTTATCCCTCTCTGATATCCGCCAGTTGTATCGAGTCTCTATAGGTTGTTTAGTGCATGCTGCCGCTGCCGCTTCAGTCCACCATACCTATGTAGGCGAGGACCGCCGAATTCTAGCCTCGCCGTGTACTGGCCTCAGTACTGACGCTCCTTCTTTTTCCTTTGCCCTTTGTCGGCACCCCTTTGGTTTAAGCAGGTTTTGAGATCGACGCCGTTAGCAGGGTTACCCTTCCGGCTTGACCTGGGCAGGGTTATGGACGCCATTGGTTATTCTTCAGGGCTCTTAGCCCCATTTGTGTTTTGTCCGTAGTCGGACGCTCGATTATTTCAAGGTGATTTGGATCTTTGTACCTTATATCTGTATTCTTGACTCATGGAGTCGCTGTTATATATATCTGTTCTGTGGGTCCCATCGAGGACTGTTGTGTAATGTTATTACTTCGTTTTCCACCCGCACGAAAGTGCCTGGTGGGCACCTTTGAATCGTTTCTATGCGGGTTTGGCGAATTTTGGCTCAAACCTGCATAGGTCCGATTCTGAGGGTGTTACAGGAAGGGAAAGAACATTTAGGATGTCGTCTTAAGAAATCCATTTATGGATTGAAGCAAGCCTCAAGGCAATGGTACTTCAAGTTTGATCAAGTCATAAAGAATTTTGGTTCAAGGAGAATGAAGTGGACAATTGCATTTATGTGAAGTTCAGGGGGAGCAATTTTGTCTTCCTGATACTGTATGTTGATGACATACTCTTAGCCAGTAGCGATAAGAATATGCTGCTGGAAACTAAAAGGTTTCTCTCTTCAAAGTTTGACATGAAAGATCTTGATGAAGCCGCTTATGTCTTAGGCATTCAAATTCACCGAGATAGATCCAGAGGAATCTTGGGGCTATCACAAAGAGTGTATATTGAGAAGGTACTCAAAAAGTTCAATATGCATAAGTGCTCAATGTCGCCTGCTCCTATTGTCAAGGGCGATAAGTTTGGGACTTTCCGGTGCCCAAGTAATGATTATGAATCTGCGCAGGTGAAGTCAGTTCCTTATGCTTCAATCATTGGAAGTATGATGTATGCACAAGTGTGCACTCGCCCTGACTTAGCATTCATAACCGGGATGCTTGGAAGATATCAGTCTAATCCAGGGTTGGATCACTGAAAGGCTGCTAAGAAAGCTTTGCGTTATTTGCAAGGCACTAAAGGCCTCATGCTCACATATAAGAGAACTGATAACCTCGAGGTGGTGGGTTATTCGGATGCTGATTTTGCGGGGTGTGTTGACACTAAGAAATCCACATCGGGTAATATATTCACCCTAGCAGAAGGAGCTATTTCTTGGAAAAGCACCAAGCAAAGTGTTACTGCATAGTCAACAATGCAGGCAGAGTTTGTGGCATGTTATGAGGCAACCGGGCAGGCAGTATGGCTGAAGAATTTCATTCCGGGTTTAACGGTGATTGACAGTATATCTGAGCCACTCACTCTTTTCTGTGATAATCAACCCGCAGTGATCTATTCAAGTAACAAGTCAAGTGGTGCTGCCAAACACATTTTGACATTAAGTATCTTGTTGTGAAAGATAGAATCTAGGATCAGATAATAAGTATTAAACATATAAGGACTAACGCAATGTTAGCGGATCCACTTACGAAAGGCTTGCCACCCAGTGTGTTTAAAGAGCATGTTGCTAACATGGGATTGGCAGAAAGCTTTTGATCCTGGAAATTGGAACCGTTATGACACCATCTCCCCATAAGCTAAGAAGGGTTCTTCTCTTCGATGGAATGATGTACTATAGTCAATTAGTTCAATGGTACTTAACTGACCATTGCAATTTATTGTCTCTGTATAAGTTTTAACAAAGAGTTGAGCTCATAAGTTTGTAATAAATATAAGTTTTTGGAGCTCCTAAGTTAAAGAAGCTTTATTTTGAAATAAAGCGGTATATTGTAGTAACTGGGTTCTGCGGTATTCTATATGACCGTTGTAATTCTGTTGTCTCATATGCTGTTTTGTTGAGAAATGGGATTATAAGTTTACCTTTACGATCAAGGGGGAGAATGTTGGATATATATAGGTGATCTGCAGTTTTTTGTAGTCAAATAAGTCAAGATTATGGCTTTTAGGGGTTGTTTAATTATAGCCATTGGATGCCTTGATCAGGGGCATCCTGACCATCCATCCTTTGTGTGTGGTTTCCCTGGTGCAGATCCTATATAAAGGGGCCCTAGGGTTTGAGAAGATGACTAAGACAATTTCTCTCTCTCTCTCACTCTCTCCCCTGCTCATTGATCAAGCAAGGACTGAAAGCACCAGGAAAAACCACTCACTGCTGAAAATCTAGAACAGGAGTGGAAGCACATCAAGATGAGGCCATGGCTGGACCTCCAGATCAAGGTACACACCTCTGATCTAATCTTTTGTGGCTTAATCTTGAGCTAGATGATCCTAAGGGATTCTAACAAATCGATGATCATTGCTTGTGGGGACAATGATTTCGACATAAATTTTGATCTATCTAGTTAATATACTTAACTTTGTTTGCCTATCAATTTCTGGGAGAAGCTATAAAAACATGATGAAACGTTCTAGCACCCGGAAGGAAAGCAGTCTCTCTATGTACGTTTAAGTACCTTAACTGGTCCGAGCATACCAGACAACAGCCCAAGCAGACCTCTTGTGGTTAATGCCATCCAGTAACTTGAGCTGAGTCCAAATAGTGTATTGAATATAACTCTGAAATAGATGAGAGGACATGCTTACTAGGTGCATCTGTCAAAATACACCAAAAGAAAGCCCAGCGAACTACAGTTTGTTGAAAGAATACCCTTACACAGAAAAAAGGGTAATTACAAGAACTGGTTTCCTTCCGTGCTTATCAGCCACAACTCCCCATAATACAGAGGTGAGTGCTCTCCCAAGCATATAAGAAGCGCCTTCATTAATAGAAAAGGAACCATAAGTTTTCCGTGATAGCTAAAGCTGACGCATAGCCCTTACATATAACAATGTCCTTATACGGCCAAGTTGAAGTGTTTCAGAATATTAACACAAAAGAGGAACTATGTTTTTAAGAAAACTCACCAACAAAACCAGCATAAAAGCCAATATCTTCTTCTTCTTTAGCAACGTGCAGGTCCCTTATCTGCAAACAAATATCCAGTGTTGATAGTCGATAATAGATTAATGAAAATTGTAACATTATCAATGATAGTCTACACGAAGAGAAATTTCTAATTAAAAGTAATGCTCTTGGGTAATGGAAGAAAAGAAAACAGTGGGGAACAATAAAACTATGAGAAGAGCAAATCTTTATTTCCATCACCACATGACATATAGAGCATTGAAATCTGATACTATCTGTAACTCTTTTCCGGTTATCGTGAAACAGACCGGCAGTCGTATTTTGATGTTTTGAAAAGAAAGTGAAGTAACATTGCTCACCATAAAGTACAAGAAGGGAAATAAGGACTGTATCGGCAAGGCTGCAAAAGGCAAATTTAAGAATATCAGTTCCTGATCAACAATGAAGGGATAATTGGCACAAGACATAACCAAGAACATCTGAAATTTGCAATATCTCAGATGAGCGTCAGAGTAACAAAAGAGTCCCTACAGGTCTCAGTCTCAGGTAAGCAAATGGAGAAGTCGTCAGCACAAAAATAGCATTCTGGAGCACAATGGCAGCAATACGGTATCAAATCAATACTTAACTAGCTTCTCTTGTCTGGGTAATTATTTTCCGAAGACAAACAAAAATAACCAAATTTGACATGTGCACAAATGGAGCTCATTTTGCAAACAATCAAAATTTTAATGTGACCTAGAAAGACTATAAGAGCAGGAGTGTCCTTCCAATTCGAGCGTACACTTGTGACTTGCTAAACGCTAACGAAATATATACCTCAGATGATGCAAGATTCCAAGAAGTTGCTTAAGAAGGATTCGGGGAAACAAATGCATAGAGACAGCTGAGATAAAGAGTCCATTATTAGCTTGGTATATGTGCGGTTTGGGCAGAGTTGGTCCCGGAATCCAAGCTTGTGGGTGAGAGCTCACTGGAAAGATACAAGCATTCGCATGGCCAAGAACGAACTGACGAAGGCAAGTTTGAGGCCACAGCGTGGCCCGTGCTGTCACATCGTAACTTTAGTGCTAGTATTGAAGGTGATTGAAAACAAAGTTATTCAGAAGACAAAGCTGCGGTTTCAGGAATTCAGGCCAAACCTGCCTGCGTTCGGCCAAAGCTAAACAGAAATATCAGAAATATGGTCCACACGCAGGACATTTATCAACCACGATGAATGCAAGAATTAACCAACATTAGAAAGGAAAAACCATCAGCTAGAAAAGAAGAGCGTTTACTCCAGCTGATTAAAATGTTCGTAGCAAGCGAAAGGGAACAGAAAATAACGTGGTTCCAGCCTCCAGGTGCAGAAAAACCATCATGATATATCTCCAGCAACGGTTGTTATAAGAAACAGAAATCAAGTGAAGTGGAGAAAGAAGGGAGAAGAAGGAGCGGCGATCACGCACAGGAGCAGATGGTGACGAGCCACAAGCAGGAGAGCTCCGTGAAGGGGAACCCCTCACTCTCCTCCTTCCTCCTGTCCACCCTGCACCCGGGGCAGTTGGGGTGGTACCGCGCTCTCTTCAGCAGCGGCTCGGCTGCTCCGGCCCCGCCGCCGCCGCTGCCGCTGGCATCATCGCCCATCTCCCTCGCCCGCCCAACCCAGGTATCAGACAGGGGCCGAGAGCAGAGGAATCTTGGTGCGCGGGCTTTTTGGCTTTCCCTGCGGACCGACGCGGGGAATGGCAGGAAAACGGACGCAGCTATGATGAGAAATTGTAATTTTTAAGCCGAAGATTTTTTTTCAAAATCGAAACTTAGTCCCAGCCTCTGCATTTTTTTTAACAGAGCGGCCTCTGCATTAAGGGGTTGCACATAGCCTGTTTCATTGAAAAGTTTTTATAGTATAATTTATTATAATCATGAATCAGCTAAGACTGAAACATGTATCAATCAACGGAAAATAAAAAGCAACAAATAGCTATCCATTTTGAAGTCTACTATTAGTCTTATCGTCGCCAAAAGTGACATGCGGCTCTCCGGATGGCATGAACGCTCCCTCCCCATCGGAGGGCGCTTGCTTCTGGTCAACTCGGTTCTTACTGCCATGCTGGCCCATGTCATGAGTGTCTGCGTCCTCCGTGTGAGGGTTATAGAAGCTATTGACAAGAGTCGTCGGGCCTTACTCTGAACTGGAGAAGAATCCTGCTGTGAGGACCAATGTAAAGTAGATTGGTAGGATGTTTGCTCTCCTAAGGCCAACGAAGGCCCCGGAGTCCTCTCCCTTCCTTTCCAAAACTCTGGCCTTCTCTCCAAATTCCTCACCAAACTCCACTTGGACTCTAACACCCCCTGGGCTTGCTGGTTTCATCGCCAGTGTGGCTGGGCTCCGGGTAAGGATCTCGGATACCGGCACTCTCTGGATTCCCCGGTTTGGAAAGACATTCTATCTGGTCTACACTCCTTCCGCTCCCTTACATGTGTTCAGATTGGAAACAGGATTTCTACTGCCTTCTGGATGGGCACATGGCTCGGCTCGTCTACTCTTCGGGAAAGTTTTCCCGCCCTTTTCTCTCACACTACTAGACCTAACGCTAGTGTTAGGGACACCTTTCAGCAGGGCATGTTCAGACACTTTGCCCCTCGTCTTTCCTTTACAACCACCTCTGATTTCGCTTCCCTCAATGATGCCCTCGCCACCTTCACTCTCAGAGGCAACGTTACTGACACTCGCCTTTGCGCTATCACTAACAGTAGCCTTTAGAACAAAGATTTCTATGTCAATTCTTTCAGGCACCTGCAGTTAGACGAGTAGGCGGCAATAATCTGGAAGAGCGCAGCCCCGCTCAAATGCAAGATCTTCTTATGGCTCGCCCGGAAACACCGTCTCCCTACCAACATATGTGATGGCGTTGCGTCAACGTGGGAGCGCTTCGTCGATAAACCCCAAGAGCAAGGTGTGATGCAGCACAGCAGCAATATCGAACCAGTAGGAGGAAGGAAACGTCTCAAAGGTGTTGCAAGCAACTTGGAAACCTGCACAACACAAACTCAAGACTTTGTCCCAACGAACAGTGAGGTTGTCAATCTCACCGGTTGCTATAACAAAGGATTAACTGTATGGAGTCGAAGGTAATGGTGGTTTGCAGAAAGTAAACAGTAACAGCGGAAGATGTATCAATGGTAAAGATTGGACCGGGGTCCATAGTTTACTAGAGGTGTTCTCCTTAGATAAACAAACACGGCATGCTAGGTAAACAAATTACAGCAGGGCAATTGACAAGACTGAGCAAGGCATAACAATGCAATACTAGACATAAAGATCCTATGAGATTCGATTGGGCAATACAACAAGATACATAGACCGCCATCCAATTGCATCTATGACTAGAAGTCCACCTTTGGGTTATCGTCCGAACCCCCTTGAGTATTAAGTTGCAAGCAACAGATAACTGCATTAAGCAAAGTGTGTAAGGTAAACAATCCACTTGTTCCATGAACAAGAGACCGTTGGTTTCTCCCTAGTGGCAAAGACACATCTACAACCTTAGAGATTTCTGTCACTTCCCTTGATTAAATAGAGGCATGAACCCACTATCGAGCATAAATACCCCCTCTTAGAGTCACTAGAAACTACTTGGCCAAGATAGCTACTAACAACGGAGAGCATGCAAGATCACAAACAACACAGACATGATAGAATCAATAAGACAAAACCATTAATCAATCTGACATAGTAATCTCAGTATCCATCGGATCCCCGCAAACACAACATGCATGATTACAAATAAATGAGATCTTGACCATGAATGGAGCTCACACGATCTATACATGAAAGCACAAAGGAGGAGACACAACCATATAGCTACTACATGGACCCGTAGTACAAGGTGGAACTACTCACGCTTCATACCGAAGGCTGTCATGATGAAGAAGAAGGCCTCCGGGATGATCTCCCCTCCGGCAGGGTGCCAGGAAGATCTTCAGATCCCCCCGATCTAGGGACGATGGTGGCGGCGGCTACAGACGGTTTCGTGGAATATTGATCGGGTGCTTAGGGTTTAGGAATTGGGGGCTTATTATAGGCGAAGAGGCGAGGCTGGGAGGCGGCCAGGGGGCCCACACCCTGCCCAGGCACGGCCTAGGGTGGGCCCGTTCCTGGGGGGTGCGGTCGCCCTATGGCTCCCCTCCGTCTCTCCTCTGGACTCCGTGTTCTTCTCGATAAAATATTGACTTTGGCTTTTGTCCTGTCCAATTCCGATAATATTTCCTTACTAGATTTTCTGGAACCAAAAACAATAGAAAACAGGCAACTGGCACTGTGGCAACTTGTTAATAGGTTAGTACCAGAAAACATATAAAAACACCTCAAAGTGTGGACAAAGCAAAGCAAAGTAGATACTAAACAAGCATGGAACATCGAAAATTATAGATACGTTTCTGACGTATCAAGCATCCCCAAGCTTAACTCCTGTTCGTCCTCGAGTAGGTAAGTGATAAAAGAATAATTTTTGAGGTGACATGCACCATCAAAACCAAGATCAAACCACTTGCAAGCATTAAAAGCTAGGATCAAAGAACTCTAAACATGATCATGAAAGATGGAGTTCTAACAATAAGACAAAGTTACTATGCATGCAACATGAAAGGCTACAAACAAAGATCATGAATAACATGCATTGAAAAACGTTTGTTTGTTTCACATACAAAAAACATAGCATAGTGGCATTCAGCTTGTCCCTCATAGAGTAGCAAATAGATGCATAGGACACCTTTAAAGTTCATAAGAGTGACTAGATACAAATAACACAAGATCAAGTAATATCAACAATATGCATCAATCAATAAGTTTTGGGACAATGCACATAGAACTAAGAATGGCAACTATGATCTCTTAACTGGTGCCTAAAGGTAGAAGGTGGAGACTCAATATAGTAGTGGAAGAAATGCCCTTCATAAAGGGAAGCAGGGATTTCAAGTCTCAAAAAGAGCTTCCAAAAATTATGGTACTTGTCAGCTTTCAGCTCTCATTGCCCCTATCATAAGCATCTTGAAGTGATTAAGGTTAAAGTGAACAAAAATGGAGTATATGCTTGACAAAGTATAAGTTGGCAATCTCATGTCCCTTGAATATGAGGGCCGCACCTCATGCTACTCAACTTTAGTCACCTGTAAGTTCTTGTCATAGTAAGTATATGTGTATCATAGAGAATCGCCAACGAGGTACCCCTTGCACATGGTACATGAGCTATCCATAACCAAAATGACAAGGCAAGCAGACAATGATCATCTCAGCAATCTTCTTATTTACCATGGGAAAATGGTGCTTTTTCTCTCTTTCCTCTTTTCTCATCTTTTTTCTTTTCTCAATCTTTATATCTTTTTTATAAGAAGAATGCTTCATAGATTGCTCACTATGGTGATGCTGCAAGTTTCCACCATGATTAGGCATGGATTAGGCTAGCGGCCCAGGCGTTTCTCTAACACACATACATAACTCGATGGACTTACAAGCTCCCCTTTCATTTCACACGGACGACATCCATAAACAAAAGAGCATGATATCAACTGGGTAGATATTTATAAGTGTTGAAAGCGTTCCCCATGATAGCATGGTTCTGCCAATTTCAACGTATAAGTGCAAGCATATACAACATAGATGACACAGTGATTCAAGTTTATTAGGGGCAAGAAATATAAGGTGTGCCATCAAGTTTGTGAGATCTTTAATCACTAAGTTTTCACATAACAAAATATTTTTTAATTGGAAGATAGATGAAAACAAGAATATACTTGGAATGGTGTAACACACCATGCAAATAATTTATAGTGGACACTTTGGGATAACTTGGTTTCTTGGGAGTTGGAAGCATGAGTAGAACTTACTCATACAAGTGGAGGCTAGCAAAATACTGGGAGCAACCAACTAAGTGAGCAATAATGGCCATAATCATGCAGAGTGACAAAACATTACTAATCAAAGCATAGAGTGGTACTACAAGTCAAGGACTAAATGATCATAGAGTCTATGGTGACTTGTTCATAGTCATAACATGGTGTGAGCATGTGCCAAGTCAACCCAAACAAACCATCAAAGGAGAATACCACACCACTATGCTTTTGTATGCTAAAACAACGCATGATTCTTTCAAGGCACACTAAGCAATCCCAATTGTTTGGAACAAGTCATGCTATAGCAATAATCACTAAGCATAAGGTCAAAACAACAACTAGCATGGCATGCTAAAGTCTAAGTTACAGTCAAAGCAAGCTCCTCTTGCACTATTCAAGCAAGAACTTTCTACTCCTTTCCAACACCAATCAACTTATTTGAAACAACACAACGAGAATGGGGGTCCAAACTACTTTATTCAAGCAAACTAAACAAACTAATCAAAGCAAACAAAAACTAAGACGCTCCAAGAACAACACAACAGTGCATGAAACAATAAAAACAAAGTGTCTAGAAAGACCTGAGCTTTTTATTGATGAAGAAGGGGATTCCTTGGCATCCCCAAGCTTTGACACTTGTACCTCTTGGATATTTTTTGGGGTGACACCGGGGTGGCATCCGTAAGCTTGATCTTTTGTCCATTCTTCATCTCATTACATCATTCTCTCTTTACACCTGAAATTTTTCCTTCATACAAAACTTTATACAATCTTCATTAGCAACATTAGTTGTATTCAAAAGATAATAGACCCTTGGTTTTAGCTTTAGAACAGCAAAAGTTTTCACTAAAAACACAATATACTGTAGCAACTCCTTCAAAAATCTCAATTTCCCAAAAAGAACCTAAAAAGGAATCAATAAGAAGCAAATGCAAATAATGGCAGAAATCTGTCAAAACATACCAGCAGGTAAAAACCAATTTTTTCGAAGACCTTATGCTGCTCAAATAAAAAAGTGTTGACCTAACGAAAGTTAGCTAACATACTGGGGGATTTATTCGTAAATTTTCAGCTCAATATTACCTATAGAGACTCCTCACGAATTTTTATGGTGGAGGACAGAAATCTGTTTCGGGACAACAACTCCCCAAATCTTACTTCCCTCTCATTAGAGGTCATTTTTGGCACAAAAAGCAAACAAAAATGATAAGGAGAGGTCATTACTGAAGTAATAACTTCTAAGACTCAATAAAACTCTTGGGTTATCTCCCAACAAGTACTTTTCTTTAACGCCTTTAAGTTAGGCACAAGAAGCAAGAAATCAAGTATTTTCAAATGAAGAAGCATTAACATCAATACTTGCAAATTCTTCAACTATGAAGGGTATCTCATCCAAATGAGTTTTGGAGGATCCCTTCTCATCTCTCTTTGGTTCACTACTTTCATCAAAAAGATTTTTAGAAACAATCCAATCAAAATTCTTTTCAAAGGCTTCATGCATTCCAATAAGCTTAAAGGGTATGGGTATCTTAATTTTCTATCTAGGTTTGGTTTTATATAAATTACCCACAACATCTACACATGAGCCTAGCATATTAAAATGCTCAAAGAATTTTTTGGCTTCCTTAGCAAGATCTTGGAACTCTTTTAGTAAAGTTTTAAGGATAAATTTTCTCTTTTCAGCATTCTTTTCTTCTTTTAGTTTAAGGAACAAAATCTGCATCATGGGGTTAAGGATAACAAACCTATCCTCCAACATATGAACTAAAGAAGCTGCAACAATTTCATAATTTGGAGCAAGTTCTGCTATAGATCTATTCTCAATATCCTCATGCTTGCTAACATGATTAAAGAATTCTTCAATATTTTCTTTCCCAATTATAGAACCACTGCCTATTGAAAGGTCTTTCAGTGTGAACTTAGGGATCAACATGGTGAGCTAGAGCAAGGTGACAACTAGAGTAGGAAATAAGTTTTTTGTGTTTTTGTTAAGAGAAACCAAACCAAACTAAACTATTTTTTTTTGGAGTTTTTGATAAAAAGAGGCAAACAAAACCAAGCAAAAGAAACTAAGCAGACTAAAAACAAAGTAAAGAGAAAGGTTGTGGAGTACTCCCCTTGTAAATACGTCCTTAGCCTCCCCGGCAACGGCGCCAGAAAATCTTGATGGCGCTGCGTCGACGTGGGAGCGCTTCGTCGGGAAACCCCAAGAGCAACGTGTGATGCAGCACAGCAGCAAGTCTTCCCTCAGTAAGAAACCAAGGTTATCAGACCAGTAGGAGGAAGGAAATATCTCAAAGGTGTTGCAAGCAACTTGGAAACCTGGACAACACAAACTCAAGACTTTGCCCCAACGAACAGTGAGGTTGTCAATCTCACCAGTTGCTGTAACAAAGGATTAACTGTATGGTGTGGAAGATAATGGTGGTTTGTAGCAAGTAAACAATAACAGTGGAAGATGTATCAATGGTAAAGATTGGACCGGGGTCCATAGTTCTCTAGAGGTGTTCTCCTTAGATAAAAAACATGACATGCTGGGTAAACAAATTACAACAGGGCAATTGACAGGACTGAGCAAGGCATAACAATGCAATACTAGACATAAAGATCCTATAATATTCGATTGGGCAATACAACAAGATACATAGAACGCCATCCAATTGCATCTATGACTAGAAGTCCAGCTTTGGGTTATCATCCGAACCCCCTCCAGTATTAAGTTGCAAGCAACAGACAACTACTTTAAGCAAAATGTGTAAGTTAAACAATCCACTTGTTCCATGAACAAGAGACCGTTGTTTTCTCCCTATTGGCAACATCACATCTACAACCTTAGAGATTTCTGTCACTTCCCTTGATTAAATAGAGGCATGGACCCACTATCGAGCATAAATACCCCCTCTTAGAGTCACTAGAAACTACTTGGCCAAGATAGCTACTAACAACGGAGAGCATGCAAGATCACAAACAACACATACATGATATAATCAATAAGACAAAACCATTAATCAATCTGACATAGTAATCTCAATATCCATCGGATCCCCGCAAAAACAACATGCATCATTACAAATAGATGAGATCTTGATCATGAATGGAGCTCACACGATCTAGACATGAAAGCACAAAGGAGGAGACACAACCATCTAGCTACTACATGGACCCGTAGTCCAAGGTGGAACTACTCACGCTTCATACGGGAGGCTGTCATGATGAAGAAGAAGGCCGCCGGGATGATCTCCCCTCTAGCAGGTTGCCAGGAAGAGCTTCAGATCCCCCCGATCTAGGGACGATGGTGGCAGCGGCTATAGATGGTTTCGTGGAATATTGATCGGGTGCTTAGGGTTTAGGCATCGAGGGTTTCTTTTAGGCGAATAGGCGAGGATGGGAGGCGTCCAAGGGGCCCACACCCTGCCCAGGCGCGTCCTAGGGTGGTCCCGTGCCTAGGGGTGCAGCCGCCCTGTGGCTCCCCTCCGTCTCTCCTCTGGACTCTGTGTTCTCCTCGATAAAATATTGAATTTAGCGTTTGTCCCGTCCAATTCGGAGAATATTTCCTTAATAGCTTTTCTGGAACCAAAAATAGCAGAAAGCAAGCAACTAGCACCGTGGCAACTTGTTATTAGGTTAGTACCAGAAAACATATAAAAAGCACCTCAAAGTGTGGACAAAGCAAAGCAAAGTAGATACTAAACAAGCATGGAACATCAAAAATTATAGATACGTTTCTGACGTATCAATGCGCCGCTTCCGCCATCATCTGACAGGCGCCACTGCCTGCCCAGCATGCTCCATGGATGAATATACTGGTCACCTCCTCAGAGGTTGCCATCTTTCTAGGGAGGTCTGGGATACCTTCCTCCCTGCCCCGCCTAACTACCCGGACTCCCTTCTGCATGCGCCATCCTGCTCCTTCGAGAGCCAAACGGTCTATTGCGTGGAACATCTAGAAGCGCCAGAACTCCCTCGTCTTTCACTCACCAAGATGAACCGCTCCAGGTTGTGATCTGCAATTGCTTGCAAGATATACGCTTGTGGGAAAACAGATGCAACACGGCCACCTCCTTCGCTACATTAATTGAGTAGCGCCTTGCTTATGATGAACGGTCCTTCCCATGGTGAGGATAATTTGTGTGACTTTTTCTGCTTAAGTCAGAGCAATAGGTACCCCTTTTTAAACAAGTGATGCCGAACATGGCGACTATGATAGCTGTGTAGCTTCTGCTGGTAGATGGTGGACTTCCGGCATGCTTGAATGTGTTCCTCCTCGAGCAGGTCCACATCTAAGTGTCTGGATTCTTCAGCGTCATCTTCGTCATAGGCGGCGAATCTTGGTGCATCATAGAGGATGTAAGAGGGTAGGACTGCTTTTTCTCCATATACCATGAAGAAAGGTGTGTAGCCAGTGGATCTATTGGAAGTAGTTGTTAAACTCCACAAAACATATGGAAATTCCTCTGCCTAGGCTGCAGCTGCTCTATGCAGCGGTGCTTCTAGACGTGGCTTTATTCCCTACAGAATCAATCCATTGGCCCATGCAACTTGACCATTAGATTGTGGGTGTGCCACAGATGCTAGGTCGAGGCGGATGCCTTTCTCATGACAATAGTCCTCTACGTCTCTGAGTGACAAGTTACTGCCGTTATCGGTGATGATGCTATGTGGGAGACCAAATCTCACCACTAGATCCCAGACAAACTTAAGGGTTTTTGCCCCATCGAGCTTTCTAATGAGTTTAGCTTCTATCCATTTTGTGAATTTGTGAACTACCACAAGAAGATGTGTAAACCCACAAGGTGCCGTCTGAAGTGGCCCAACCATGTCAAGCCCCCAGGATGCGAACGGCCAAGTTATTAGTATAATTCGCAATTCTTCAGCTAGGACATGTGGTTGCCGTGCATAGTATTGACACCCAATGCATGTTTTGACCAGCTTGTCGGCGTCCGCCTTTTTGGTCATCCAGTAGAATCCTTTCCAGAAGGCTATGGAGACCAACAATCGGGGAGCGGCGTGATGCCCGCAATCTCCGAGATGAATCTCACAAAGGATATCCATACCTTTCTACTAGGAAACACACTTTAGGAATATTACCATAGTGCTTCTTTTGTAGAGCTGACCATTTATTATGGTATAGCCCTTTGCCCGACGTACTCTTTGCCAAATTTCGACTTTGTCGATGTGCAAATTTCCATCTTTGAGATAATCCATGAACGGTTTTGTCCAAGCCGTAGGGACTATTGTTACTGAATTAACAAATGAGCCAACTCTATCCTGGTTCTTGGGGTCTGCTCCTTCACGGATGGAGTCTGGAGATGTTCTAGGAAAACACCAGGAGGAATTGGTTTACGGGCAGATCCAAGCTTTGACCGCAGATATGCCCCCTCATTTTCCTCCCTTTTGACATACTTGACTTCTTAGCCTTTGAAGCACTTGGCAATCTCATCCACTTCTTCTTGATATTCCGCCATCATAGGGTTTCACGTGTTCCAAGTGCCAACCACCTGCTGGGCAACCAAGTCAGAATCACCACAGCAAACTATGCGCTTGATGCCAATATCCATGACTACGCAAAGTCCTTGAATGAGTGATTCATATTCCGCCATGTTGTTTGTAGCCTCGAAGTGGATTTGCAGGACATACTGTAGCTTCTCCCCTATTGGTAATTGCAATAATACACCAGCCCCCAAGCCATTGAGTAGCTTTGATCCATCAAAGTGCATTACCCAAATCTCTGGATTTGGCACAAGAGTATCTTCTAGCAGCTCCGTCCAATCTACAATAAAATTCGCCAAAGCTTGTGATTTGATAGGATCGTGTATTTTGTAAGTGATTTTGAAGGAGACAAGTTCAATGCCCCACTCCGCCACTCTTCTTGTAGCGTCGATGTTATTGATGATGTCGGACAATGGAGCCTTGCTCACTACTGTGATTGGGTGCTCTTGGAAACTATGCGCTTGAAGCAAGGAAAACTCTGTAAGCCAGCTTCCGGTAGTGCGGGTAATGCTACTTGGACTCCATCAAGACCTCACTTACATAGTAAACTGGTTTTTGTACGCCAAACTCATGCTGATAACTCGGTTGGTGGCCACCATGTAGATTAACATATGCTCCATTGAATTGGGTGCTGCGAGTATAGATCTAGAGGAAAGTATCCTGTTGAGATCCTATAGCATTGCATCCACCTCGTATGTCCATACTAATTTGTCTGCCTTCTTCAACAATTTGTATAGTGGCATGACCTTATCTCCATGTTGGCTGATAAACCGGCTTACCGCTGCGATGTAGCTAGTGAGCTATTGGATGTCCTTTAGACATGTCGAAAGATTGATGTTTAGGATGGACTTCATTTTCTCTGGGTTAACTTTGATTCCTCTATGTAAAACGATGAAGCCTAACAATTTTATGATAGGAACCCCGAAGACACACTTCTTAGGGTTAAGCATCATGTTAAACTTCTGGAGGTTATGAAAGATTTCCTTAAAGTCGGCGATGAGGTCAATTGATTTTTTGATATCACTGCAATGTCATCCCTGTAAACATTAACATTCTGACCAATTTTGTCGTGAAGGCAATGCTGCATTGTCCGCTGGTACGTAGCACCTGCATTTTTCATCCCAAAGGGCATCGTGACATAGCAATCCGTGCCATAGGGTGTGATGAATGAAGTGGCCAATTGGTCTGACTTTCGCATCTTGATCTGGTGGTATCCTGAGTATGCATCTAGAAAACATAGAAGTTCCGAGCCAGCCGTCGAGTCTATGACTTGGTCAATGCGAGGCAAAGCAAACGAATCCTTTAGACACGCTTTGTTCAAGAAAGTGTAATCAACACACATTATTAATTCGTTGGTTCCCTTTTTGGGGACAAGTACAGGATTGGACACCCATTGGGTGTGAAGAACTTCACGGATAAAACTATCCTTAAGTAACCTAGCTATCTCCTTTCCTATGGTGCGTCTATTCTTATCCCCGAAGCGTCATAAAGGTTGTTTCACCGGTTTGCATTTAGGATCAATGTTTAAGCTGTGCTCGACAAGTTCCCTAGGTACACCTTTCATGTCGACAGGTTGCCAGGCAAAGATGTCCCTATTATGACGGAGGAACTCGATGAGTGTGCTTTCCTATTTGGGATCCAGGTTTGTCCCAATGGCGGTGGTGTTGGAGGCATATCCTACTACATGTTCCACCGGCTTGGTCTCGATGGCGGCCTTGAATATGGGATCGGAGTCAGAAATCTACTTCTTCAATGCCAGCATCTCTGAGGCATCTACCTAGTACTAGATCTCCTTGAATTCTTTGCCATAGAGGACGGCTTCAGCAAAGGCTGCTTCTCCTATCCCACAGTCCCTTGGCTTTGCAAAACTTCCATCAACAGTGATAACACCATTTGGTCCGGGTATCTTGAGCTTGTTGTAGACGAAGCATGGTTTGGCCATGAAGGAGTGGAAGATGTTGCGTCCGAATATGAAGTGGTACAGACTCTTGAAGGGGATCACTTCAAAGGTCATGTGCTCTTGGCGGTAATTTTTAACATCACTAAAGGTGACCTGAAGGATAATGCATCCAAGGGACCGAGTTTTCCAGCCAGGAACAACGCCATGAAACACGGTGCTGGTCCGCCTTAGGTTGGTCTCTGTCAAGTTCATCTTGTGAAGTGTATACATGTAGATGATGTTGATGCTGCTTCCACTATCCACAAGGAAATTGGTGAACTCATTATCATCAATCAAAGGGTTAATGACCATAGCATACCAGTCCTCCGTTGGAACAAGTTCGGGGTGATCCGTCCTATCCCAAGTAATTGGAACCTCCTACCAGCGCATGTACTGTGGAACTAGGGGTAGGGTGGCCATCAGTATCCTCAGTGAGGTTTTCTATGCCGGACAGATAGGGTGCCAAGGAAAGTGTGGTAGACGGGGGTCTTCTTCTCGAAGGGGTTCTTTCCTTTTCTATCGCCCTTGTCAGCATGCTTGGGATCTACGACCTCATCCATGTCAGTTGAATCCTTGGACTCCTTGTCCTTCTTCTTCCCTTTGCCCTTGCCTCGCGGTCGGTTCTTCCGGCTTTGCTTATAGCCGGACTTCGTGTCTTCTTTAAGATCATTCACAAACTTGCAATGGCGGTTGGTGTGAGTGGCTTTGCCATTGGCATCGAGGTGTACGAGGCATGGCATATCGCGGTACTCCTCGTACATCTGGGGAACGTGGGGCGCTGTCGGGGTAGTGTCACTACCGCGCTGCTTCCCACGACCATCCCCTCGGCCTCGGTCACGCTGTTCGCCATCGCCCCTACTAGTGAACGTCATGGGGATCATGTCGGAAGCTGGCTTTTCTTCTGGCGGACTCTTCCACTTGTTCTTGTTATTCCTCCTAGCTTGGGTTGGTATAGCTATTGCCGGCAGAGAGCCACGAGCATCATCATCGGCGACCACGAACTCACTGGACAAGGAGATCATCTGATTGAGATCCATCTTGTGATTGTCTTGCAAGCGCTTCAATTTATGCCAGAGAAAAGTTACCTTTTCCAAGACATCGATGAAGGCGCCCATAGCGGTCTGATCGTGCACTCCTGCGCCGAAATTTTTCATATCGAGCCAACAGGAGAGTTAGGATCGATATGACACATCCTTTTCCTGGACGCACCACTATAGGTCACCGATGGTGCAAGGACACTTCTGCGTACCCTTGAAATTTTTGGTGAACGCTTCATGCATGTCCAACCAATTTCATATGGACTTCTCCGGCAAGTCATCGATCCATTGGCAGGCGGTGCCCATCAACATCAGTGGGAGGTACTTGACAGCGTGGTTGGGGTTTCCCCCTGCAATGTCCACAGCCTCATTGTAATCCTACAACCACGTAGCCAGCCGGGCAGTGCCGTCATAGGGCTTGATCGTCTTGTCAATTCGGAAACCTTTAGGGTAAGTTGTGTCCCGTATCACTGGGCCAAAGCAACGTGGTCCTAGGTATTTTCCTACCCATGCTTCATAGATCTTGTCCAAGCGTGAACGTGCATCATATGGCTCCAGGTTTCCTTTGTTCTTGTCGCCGCCATGGGGAGGGCTGCGTGAGCGATGCTATCCTCCTCCACCATGGTGGTTGCTAGGTGGCGACGGAGGCAGAGGAGACAGTGGGTTAGCCTTTTTGCTGTTACCCTCCTGCGACCCCTCAGGCCTGTCACAGTTGCTTGTTGGACGCAGAGGGTCATGGTGCCACCTTCTCCTATGCCAATGCTTTCCACTACACTCTCCGTCATGCTGAGGCCTATCCACATTGTTGCGGATGAGATGCCGCCCTGGGTCTTCTAGGTGGAGGAATGCTCATGCGATGGTCAGCCTTTGGGTCTTCGTGATGTTGGTAATGCCGGGTCGGTGGGGGCGAGCGACGAGGTTGAGCCTTACATCCGGGGTTAGAGGATATGTGGATAGCATCAGTCCTATTTCGTGCATCCCTCCGTCTTTGTTCTGATGAACCTGTTTGAGATCCGACATCATGAGGAGATCTTGCCCTGTGCTACTTAGGAGCTCTAGATTGACAATATGCCGGATCAGATTCCAGCCTCTGAGAGGTGGCCTTTTTCTGCTGTTTGACAGCCTTAGCGACAAGGTCATACACCTGATCCATAGCTGCAGGTGATCTATCCTACTCAAGTAGAGTCCTGGCGACTTCCAAGTTGAGGACGGGCATGGACATGACCTGCTTTCCATCTTTATCAATGTATGGGCCCACCCCATGTTGCGTCGTACGCCGATATCGTTGATGACGTGAGCTGGAGCTTTCTTGTTCTTCTGCTGCTTGAGAAGATTCTTGTACTCAGTCTCCATGGCTTTGGCCGCCTTGATCGTTTTCTACACCTTGACCAGATCTCGATCTAGCTTTGCGCCTTGCTTCGCGATGGCCTGCACCTCCTCCTGTAGCTGCTGGCACTTCTCATTGAGCTAGAAAATGTTCCGTATATGGGCCACGGTCATGGGCTCAACAAGAAAATTGCTGTACATCACTCTATCAGCTGGAGTGATTTGGGCGGCCGCTGACGTAGATGGTGGTGGTGGCAGATTCGCGGGATTAGCGTTGCTTGGCCCGATGGAAAGTTCTGGTGGCGGCTGCACTAGGATAGCCAGAGGAGGCATAGCCTTTTCTTGAGCATTGCCGACATTGTCGGCTAGTCCCTTCCCGGTGTCATGTGGCTTAGGCAGAGCTGCACCGATTTGTTGCTCTTCTTCTATCACACTCCCGATGGCTACTAGCACCTAATGGGAAGTGACGACCTTGTCGGTGCTCTCCTCGCGGTTGGTCTCCTCCTCCATCTCCTTCATCGCAGTGTCCAGCTCTTTTGCATTGACGTCAATTTCCTCCTAGTCCATGATGATGTTGGCGTAGAGCACGTCTAGGATGGAGTCAGAGGGAGCGGGAGCTTCTTCGATGGCGAAGGACGATGCTCAGGAAGCAGGGCCATTGGACAGCAGCGGCGGTGGCCCGGGTAAGGCGTCAGGACCAGCCTGGGACACTTCATCGGCAGCGGCGAAACTATTAACAGTATTAACCATCTGATTGAGAGTGAGGGTCTTAGTGGCTTGTTGCCTCATGAGCATATGATGAAGAAGTGTGCCGTGCGTGAGCCCTTCAATGAAGTTGTATATTGCATCATTGCCAAGATAACCCTCCAAGTCGGACCTCACCCGGAGTCATCTGGCAAGGTAATCTAGAGGCTCTCACCATCTCGCTGAACTCAATGTGCTAGATTGAAGATGATCATGATGCCTGCAAAGTACGATCACTGCTTTCTAGACACATGGGGTAACCCGGCGGATTTGCATTGATATTCCACCATTATATCCTACACAGGGGCGATTTGGGTGGGCCTTGAATTTTTCCGATCTAACCAGAGATCCATAACTAATGCCCGAGCTAGTTTCACCTATGAAGAGGTGGATGTCCCCAATTGGAACGATCGAGCAACGGGTGGGGTTCATCTTTGCTAAGATCCAGAACTTGTTGGGAGGGACAATCAGAACGTTGCCGGAGAAGAGAACACGCATGATGGTTACGGTTTCGCTGATTCCCACGAAGATCTTAGACCTCTCCCGGTGTAGAGATCGAAGCGCCTCTTGGCCCACAGCGGGCGCCAACTGCCGTGGTATTTTCGACGAGTACGACATGGAGGGGTCCTCACAGAGCATGTTTAGAGATGTGGGGGAAGGCAGCGAGTTTGGCGGGTACAAGGTAACACAGATTACCTAGGTTCAGATCCCACAATGGTGGCGGAATCCTACTCCTACTATAAATGACTATAATGGCAATACGCCTAGTACAGAGACGAAGCATGGTTTGGACATGAAGGAGTGGAAGATGTTTCCTCAAGGCTCCCAAAGGCCAAGCTTATAAAGGCACCAGAATCTAGGGTTACAAGAAAGATTCCTAGCTGGATAGGTTACATAGTCCTACACTGGTACTAACTAGTCTTAGTGTCTTGCACTCCAAGGTTCCGAGTATGTTAGTGACTGCACCGTAGACTTCCTTTATCCGTCATGGGCCTACCTTCTAGATCCTTCTAACTAGGCCGCCCGGTAGGCCATGGGCCTTGCTACCAATTGTGGGCCACTCGGGTTCGCCGGATTAGAGACATGCAATGGTGATACCCATTTAGCATATCCCCAGCATCAACCTCCTCACAAGAAGCCCGACGTGCTGGACTTGATACATTTCGATGTTTCCAAAATGTCGATGAGGTCAATGGGTGGAGAAAAGTACTTCGTTAAATTTATTGATGAATTTTCTAGGAAGGTTTGTGTCTATGTTTTGAAGAACAAACATAAAGTATTAAGTGTATTCAAGAAGTTCCAAGTCTCTGAGAGAGAAACTCATAAGAAGATCAAGTGCATTCGCACTGATAATGTGGGAGAGTATATTGGACCATTTGATGCCTATTGAAAGGAGCGGGGAATTAGGCACCAATTTACTCCTCCGAAGACACCACACCTAAATGGTATTGCTGAGAGGAGGAAGATGACAATTGCTGAGAGAGTTAGTTGCTTGCTATCGTGTGCAAAGCTGCCTAAACATTATTGGGGTGAGGCTTTGTCGACTGCAGTTTATTTTATCAATCTCTCATCAAGTTATCCATTGCAGGGAGATGTTCCATATATGGTCTTTTATGACAAGGACATCTCGTAAGAGCACCTGAAGGTTTTTTGGTGCAAGTCCTTTGTTCATATGCCTCAAGATGAAAGGTCAAAGCTTTATTCAAAGACACGACAATCTATATTTCTTGGCTATGGAGGTGATTAGTTTGGCTATAAGTTGTATGATCCAATAGCAATAAAGGTTGTGGGAAGGCGTGATGTTGTGTTTGTTGAAGACCAAACAACTGAGGATATTTTGAAGACAAAGGTGCAGGTTCTGGAGCAAGTTCTGGTATATGTTTGTCCTCGAAATCAGCTCAACAAGAAGTTGAATATGATGATGCAGAAGATGTGCAAGATGATGCACACAGTGTGTCAACACCCGAATTTTTAATCCCAGATGCCTGTTATGCCATACATCGCAATCCCAGGATTACCATTTTTGCGAGACATAAAAGATTGGATATCACAGTACATCATCCATTACAACCCATACATAAGGTCTTACAACAAATAAAGGATCACATGATCCAGTCTTAATACAATCATAGCAGCGGAATAACGTAATAGTAATGATAGCGTAGGCGAGGCTCCATCTTCATAGTCATAGGAAATGCTGACAATGGGAGATGATCCTAGTTTTCATAACCTTCGTGCTGTCCGTCCTCCTAATAGTCCTCTTCATAGTCTGGCCACGGGAATAGCCAGGGACAAAGCCATGAGTACTCTTTAAGTACTCGCAAACTAATACTAACAAGTGAAGTGATTTTGAGTAGGAGATACTAAGCCCTAGATTATTTTGCAAAAAGCCAGATTTATCTCTACTGAGTTCAGAAGCAAACAAAGCTAGTTGAAAGTTTTATAACACCTAAGTGGGAACTTGAATTTCATATCACAACCCTGTTGTGGTCAAGTCAAAGTCATGAATCATTTCACAAGTCATTTTGAAAACATCTGACGATGAAACAGTATGGCCACTCCAACTATCCATAACCGCGGACGCGGCTATTCGAATAGTTTGACACTCTGCAGAGGTGGTACACTTTCACCACAACATTCGATACATCCGTTAGGAACAATCCTGAATTCACCATACTCAGTATGCGGATAATCAATCCTAACCTTTCAATTACACGCCCTAGTATAGGCACCTCTCCTGTGAGTTTGTCCTCCCAACCATGACCAACTGTCATCCTGGGAACTGCACAGGTGGACAATCTTCACAAGGTAGCCTCAGCTCAAACCTTGGCCGCAAGGGAACCCATACCAAGATATATAAATTTCTAGTCAAGCCCTACCCAATTTTCGGGTATTGTGGTTGCAAGGTAACATTGGAATGGTATCGCATCCAGACAACCATTAGTTTTATAAAGGGCTAAGGCTATTGCCTTAATATTTTCATCATCAAAATCATCTAGTGTTCAAAGACACATGTCAAAACATTTCAGTAGAATGACTCATCATTCTAAGGTTTTCATAATCATTTTCACCAAGTATTCCCATATAAAGTTGATCAAATTTTATGCTTAGTACTAGCATCTACAAGTGGGGGTAAATACTAAGGAGGGGTGGTAAACAAGTGTATCTTATCTAAGTTCAATCTCATGCCTCAGGATGACATCAAGATTTATCTAACTTAGGCCAAGTTTTATGCTATTTATGCTACCTTCATATATCTTTCTAAAGTCTACAAGTCATTAAGTAAACTCCAATAGAAAGCTTTGATAAAGAAATAAAATAACTAAGCTTGCAAATAAAACTAGGATTTGGGTATCAAGTGGTGTAAGCTTGCAAGTAGAACTTGCATGGTTTAGCTTGCTAAGATAGTAGTATAAGCTTGATAAGTTGCAAATGTTAGCTTGATTAGATAGTAGCTTGCTCAGTTAATAGCTTGCCTTGTGGAGAGCAGTGGCTGAAGTTCTCCTCGGCTTCTTCCTCGTAGTATTCTCCTTCCTCCTCGTATCCTTGGTCGGTACTAGCGTCTATAAATAAATACGAGGTACACAATCACCAAACAATACTTAACTATTTTTATTTATCACACCAAGGTTTTCACTAGATGATCTAGGATCATCACAAGCATCACAAAGATTAAGGAAAATAATTTTATTTCCTTTATTTTAGAAAAGTAATTTCTACTCATTGAAAAACTACTTAAGATTTAATATTCTCCAACTAAAACATGGGATCATGTTGACACATGTCATCACCACATATTTCAGTATTTGGGAATGTGATTTAAAGTGGTTTCACAATTTAATAAGGTTTAACCTTTTTATTTGAATTAAATAAAGTGAATAGAATGGCCTATGAGGCATTCTTTTATTACTTGTCCATTATTTCTGCAAGTAAACCTAGATATTTTTATATATTCATAAAGGACTAGTTAAATGTGATTTTTGAGAGTTGGAATCAACTCAAAAGCTTTTGTGGTTGAATTTTGAATTTTTTTTGAATGTAGTAAAGTTTCTGCCTTGTTATTTTTACTATAGGTGATCTACAATTCCAAATGAATTGAATCAAACGGGCTTGGATTAAGAATTCCAGTACCTTTCTAACAAAATTGGTTTCATGCAATTTGGTTTTGTGAATCGATATGGGTTGATTTTTGAATCTAGGTACATAACAAGGTTTGAAACTAAATTGGTAAAACCTAAATTTGAATTACTGGGTCACGCGGGATGTTAACTGGGCCGGGCCACGGTGCACAGTGCACGCGCGGGTGGGTTTAAGTGACTGACCCCACCAGTCAGCGAGACAGGGGTGTGCAAAGCGGTACGGGGTGATCTAGACCGTGCGATCAAACTCTAATCCAACGGCCATGACCTATCGTATCCGTTGGGCAACTCCAGCAAGACAGAACCCTAGCATGGCCAGTGGGGGTCTACGGGGGCTCACCGGGGCTCAGGCGAGGGTCGGCGACGTGGGCGAACGACGAAGTCGACGACGGAGAACCTCCTGGTACCGGCGGCTTCTCCTAGGACGGCTCCAATCAACGACTCATTTCTTCCTCCTCCGTGACAGACTCCGGCTAAATTTCGGCGATTTGCTACTCGCCTTGCTCCGGGGGTGAGGTGGGGTGCTTCCGAGAGAGAGGGGAGTGAGATGGTGTGCTAAGTTCGAACGGGGGTGGACTCTATTTGTAGTGCAACGAGGGGATCGAAGGGCGCGGGATGAGCTCATCGGTGTCATCGGCACAGCGAGCTAAAGTCATGGGCGACGGCAGGGGCAGTGTTGTGCTCCCTGGCGAAGCTCAACGGCATGGTTACGCGGCGTGGGGCGGTGCGAGATGGTCGGAACGTCGCGGTTCTCTGAGTGGGTCTGACGGAAGTTTTAATGGAGCACGGGTTCTCCTGGTCGCGTGGCGATGAACGGGCATGTCTGCGGGGTTGCTGGGTGGTGGTGATCACGCTTGCACACGGCGAGGGCGGCGCACGGTATGTGGGCATGTGTCGCATGCGGCGCTTTGGCCCGCTCTCGGCACGCTCGCAGAGAGGCTGGGCACGCTTGGGCTGTATGGTCTAGGGGCTGGCTGCGCTTTGGAATCGGACAGGGGGTGGCGGTGGACGGTGGTGAGTGTCCCAGACAAGGTTGGCGAGGCTAGAGCTGCTCCTAGATGGCTGGCGACATTGGGGTGGCAAGGGTGCTCTCGGCATGCTTTCCATTGATGGTGTGGTCGATTTTACAGTGAGCTAGAGTGGTTAATTTAGTTGGATGATCTATTGAGGGAGTAGTGTGAGCTAGATAGGGAACAAGTTAGGCCAAAATTACTGCTCACAATAGTGTTTGATGTTTGTTTATTTTGTGTCTACAAAGTGTTTGATGAAATGGCCAAAAGAGATCCAAATTTGAATTTTTGGTTCAAACTTGGTGTATGTGCTAGTTACATACTCAGTAGTCTCTGGTTAGTTGGAAAGGTCAAGGGGACTTGGTTTGGTTGGTTTTTGAGAATTGGTGATCTTCACATATGATATAGATTCAATTTTGAATTTTCATTTGAATCAAGTTGCCAAATGTTTCTGTAAGTTTGAAAGGTGGGCTTTGATTCACTTTTACTTGGTATAGCAAGGGGTGAAAAGAAATGGAAATGTTTCTGTTTGAAATCTTGGACTAGAAACACTCGAAGTGGCCTAGTGAACAAGATTGGCAAAAATGACCATTTGCTTATTTGATTTGTTTTTGATTTTTCTCTTGATTTGTTTCTGCTTGGAAATGATTTAGATGATGTTGTTTTCATATTTAAACCATTCCTTGCTATTTAGATCAATAACATAAGTCCATTCATTCATTCATACAATCATCACATACACACATGCATTCATATGATGTTGATTAACAAAAGTTTTTGTTAACCCTAATTTTGGTGATTTGATTTGATAATCATTGTTCAATATTTTTGGGATGTTACATAGTGGTACATGTGAGGATGCTCCCTAGCAGAAAGAGTATGATTCTGAAGAAGATGATCATGATCATCAAGCACCTGAACTGGATAGTCCACCAGCTCTGATGGTTCAGAACATGAGTGCTTTCAAGATGCAATGAAAGATGAGAACCTTAAGGAGTGGAATAAGGATATGCAAGAAGAGATGAATTCCTTGCATAAGGGTCATACTTATGAGATGGTGAAGTTTCCCAAGGGTAAGAAAGTTCTAAGGAACAAGTGGGTCAACAGAATCAAGCAAGAAGAGCACACGTTACATCCAAGGTACAAGGCAAGGATAGTTGTAAAAGGATTCATTCAGAGAAAAGGTATTGAGTTTGATGAAATATTTTCTCCGGTGATGAAGATGACATTAATCCGATTGATCCTTGTCATGGCAGCAAGTCTGAACTTGGAGGTTGAGCAAATGGATGTGAAGACAACTTTACTTCATGGAGAATTGGAGGAAGAAATCTACATGGAGCAGCCTAAGGGTTTTCTTGTTAAAGGCAAAGAAGACTATGTGTGCAAATTTTTAAAAAATCTCTATGGCCTAAAACAAGCACCAAGACAATGGTACATGAAGTTTTAATCTGTCATGGGGAGCAAGGCTACAATAGGTGTAGCTCAGACCATTATGTGTTTATTCATAGGTTCTTAAGTGATGATTTTATCATGTTATTGCTCTATGCTGAAGATATATTGATTGTTGGCAAGAATGTCTCTAGGATTTCTAGGCTAAAGAAAGAGTTGAGCAAAAGTTTTTCTAGGCCAACAAAGTGTATTCTCGGCATGAGAACTGAGTGAGATAGAAAATCCAACAAGTTGTACTTATCTCAAGAGAAATATATTGAGAAGGTACTTCGCGAGTTCAAGATGGACAAGGCAAGGGATGTGAGCTATCCACTCGCAGCTCATTTCAAGTTGAGTAAAAAGTAATGTCCCTCCACTGAAGAGATGGAAAAGGAAATGCAAAAAGTTCCTTATGCTTTAGCTGTTGGAAGTTTGATGTATGATATGGTGTGCACACTGCCTAACATTGCTCAAGTAGTTAGTACATCGAGCAGATTTATATCCAATCCAGAAAAACCATAGTGGGAAGCCATGAAGTGGATTTTCAGGTATCTTCTGAAGGAAATATGCCCTAAAGATAAATAATAATATTAATTATTAGCATATTTCATAAATTTTCTGATTAAGTTTTATATCATTCTACAATACTATTGAAAGGAATCAATAATACATGTGTGATATAATACAACCAGGAGTTCCTAGTAAAACTCTAGTCACTGGTTCATTGGTCAATGGATAATCAAGATTTTCCGATAATATTGGTGTCTGGGCACAATTGACTCTAATATATCCTATCCCATGAACTACATATCAACCATAATCTAATTTTCAATTAATACTTGGGAGGAAATAGACAGTGCTCTATAAGAGGTTCTATTGATCTCCACACGAAACTCACTTCAATAATTCAGGCCTACAACAGGCAACTACCCAATGCAAAAGTGCAACTGAACCAAAATAATCTTCATCTAGGTAGTGCCTGATAAATCTTTAACATATGTACGACTAAACCAAACTGGATCTCAGAGATTCCAGCAATTCAGAGACGTAGGTACTCCACTACACTAATTTTCTAGAGTTAATACATTTTACTAAGAAAAAAGAATTCAAACTGACAATTGTTGTCTTGTGATGGGTATAAGTGCCCATCAGGGCGCAAGAATTTGGCATACTCATGTTACATGAAGGCACTTTGCAACAGATGTTAAGGACATCATCCAAAGGGACATGATGACTCGTCTGTTCTATCATGTTTTCTTGCATACTAGTTGACCCGGTATGCCGCTGGCGTCGAGGCTGGATGCTGAGACAATATTTTAGCCATAAGTTCTATTATTCGTGAATAGAGGTAATTTTAGTTGAAACAATAAAGATATTTTAGTTTTATATTGAACAACTATAATAGAAGGGATACGTTTTCATTAGAGACGAGAGAATCCATTGTCGATCGGTGCATGTAATTCGAATTACTATTTTCAAATGAATAGAACATAAGGGTTTTCTGAAGATCTGATTCGATTCAGGCAACCATGGGCACATTATAACTATGATTGGGCGTTGACACTAGATATAACTTAAAAAAATTGAACATGAATTTGATAGGAATGGACGCTACTGGAAGAACCATCCAGCATTAACGATGGTGATCATTTGTTCTTTAAATGCAAGTGTCATGGTATTGCCGACGAGTACGTCATAGAGAGGTCCTTATAAAATGTGTTTAGAGACGCGGGGAAAGACGACGAGTTGGCGGGTACGAGGTAACACAGCTTACCCAGGTTCAGATCCTACAACGGTGACGGAATCCTACTTCTTCTATAAATCACTGACAATATACCGAGTACAAAGATAGATTTGCTGTGCGAGATGGGTTAATAGATGTGCCTAAAGGCCCCCCAAAGGTCCGATTTATAAAGTTGTTTGATGAATTTTTTGTACCAAAAGTTCATAATACAAGTATATATCGCACAGACCTTGTCTATGACACATAGGTCCCACAAGGAGTAACATATTCGTGAAAGGATATATATTCAATATTGGACTCATTTTATAGATTTCATCGTCTACATTACAATTGTGCAAACAGATTAAAGTTTTGACACTCTATCTAAGAACAAAGGTTGGAAAGATTAAATGAGCTAGCTACTCAATTTTGCATCGGATCAATAGGTGCATGCAAGCAACAATCAAAGTGCAGTTAGTACACTAGTGGAGAGAGGGCCTCTAGTCCTGGGCCGTAAGGGCCTTTAGTCCCGGTTTTTGAAGCGGGACTAGAGGCCCAACACTAGTCCCGGCCCAGTTACCAGCCGGGACAATTGGGTGCCCACGTGGATGTCCCTACTAGTTCCGGTTGGTGCCACAGGCCGGGACTAGTGGGTCTCTGCCGCGCGGCAGCATTTTGCGCCTTTTCTCTGCCGCGGCAGAGCATTACCTTGTACTAGTGATTTCTCTGCCGCAGCAGCATTTTGTGCCCTTTCTCTGCCGCGGCAGAGAATTCATTTTGTATTGTTTTATTTATTTATTTTTCATTTCAAAATGGTTTTTAATATTTGCGCCACCACATATCGTACACATTCTTGCATATATATAAGATAACTTGTATTACGAAATCGAGCATACAAATATATACAATTTACATGGTTACATGGAAATCACAGAATACCGGGACTAGAGCACAAAATAGTTCGATTATATGTAAATCAGTAGCGCCTATTCACACTAAATTCTCCGGCATCGTCTACGATCTCTTTGAAAATAAATCCCGCCAGCTCCTCCGCAACTACTTGTATGCGTTGCTCTGGTAGTAGTTGATCCCGCATTCTCTCGATCTATATATAAGAAAAAGGAGATCAATATGTATCAATCATGATAACAAAAAGTGACGGCAATAAAATGATGGTGTGAATGCATTGCTTACATCGACTCTATAATCGTTGTGTTCGGTGGTAAACGTGCGAATGAACTCGCAAACGTAGAATCCACATAGATTCGACCCCCGTGGCTGCGTCGCGCACTTTACGAGAATAGAATTCAATCAAAATAATAATCTAGAGCATCATTATTGCATTGAAACTAGAAGTAAAGAGATGCGCGGACATATCACGTGCTACTTACCGAGACCGTCTTAAACGTCAGCTTCTCATAAATACACCCGTAACCTCGCGCTTGAACCAGATCCAAACCCTGCCCGACGAAGAAAATGAATGAATGAATGAGTTATTCATTACCTGATATCTCGGTAAATCAACGAAAGGTACCGATATAGCGCGAAACTTACTTCTGGAGCATGTCCTGCATGCTGCATAAATCTTCCAGGTTTCTCTTTGATGGGTCCATGACATCAACTCTTCCCTTATCAAGTTGAATGTCTAGCAGAACCCAGTGGAAGCTGCAAACATTTATATATACATCAGTTAACCTTATTAGCATCGACTAATCAAAAGTGAATGTGTACAACAGAGTAAGACCCTCACCTAAAATTGTAAGGAAACAGTATGTGGTCAGAGAAATTTTGCTCTAGTAGAAACTGATGGGGATATGCCTACTGGGGTATACCCAGCAGGACGTTTCCTATTGGCCCAAGCCGTCAGCGAGTGGGCCTGCAGGACGGCGACTGGATCAATACTTGGCGTCGACTCAGGTGACTGGAAGCTGAAGGCCCAGAAGAGTAGCTAGGCCCAGTCGGACTAGGTCATAGAATCTCCAAATCCTTAACTAGTTCGGTTATGATCTGTAAACCCTAGCGAGGTGAGTCTATATAAACATCCCTGGGGGACGCATAGAGGGTACGTTCCATCATACACCCAAGCGACTCGCCGCCTAGCCGCCGAGCTCGCCCCATTGTACTTTCACCATAATACAATCTAGAACGAGTAGGTCTTTACCCTCCGGGGGTCCGAACCTGGGTAAACCCTTGTGTCTCAGCCCTCATCTCGCACCGCAGATGGCTGGCCGCCCTTGCCCCATGTTCTACTACTCGCTGCCGATTGCATCATCTGCCGTGGTCATTACCACGACAGTGGCGCCCACCGTGGGGCCTGGCCGGTCAGGCCGGTGTTCTGCGGCGAGATCCAATCTGCCCATCAACGAGTCGGTCGCCACCGGCCGCATGATCGCGATTGGCGAGATGCTCCAGATCTTGCCGAGCAGCTACGTCCCGGCGGCGCGACCCGTCACACATAGCGTGATCCTGCCGGTTGGCACGATCAGCCTCTTTGTCGGCCTCACCGATGTCATCGTCTCGGAGGACTCGGCTCGCATCCGCGAGTCGCCGCCACGCAACCGGCTCTCTGAGAGCCAGGTCCGCACGATTCACTGCCTCGCCTCCGAGTACGACTCGGCCCACAGCAACGTGGCCGAAACCACCGCGGCCACGGACGACACGGCCCTCAACGATGACGCCGATTCGGCGATCCCGACGTCACTCGCCGGATCCATTGTTGCCGCGTCACCCGCGGGCTCCATCACCTAGGTCTCCAACGTCGGAGACTTCGAGGATCCCTCTATCCTCGGGATCTTTGACTTCGACTTCGACTCCAGGTCGGAGAACTCCGCCGACCTCCATGACAGAATCGGTCGCCACGCCGCGACCTACATGGCGACCTGCGCCGACCCGCCGGAAGACCGCTTCTCCACGCCGATCCCGCCAAACGCGACGGCAACGGAGGTCGAGGAACTCCGCCTGAAGCTGGCGGATGCAGTCCGCAAGGAGCAAGCCGAGCGCGAAAAATTTCGCCTCGAGCAGGCGACAGTGCAAGAGCTGTCGCGGTATCACCAACTTCGAATCAGGTCGCGCTTGAGCCCCGCCATCCAGGGGCGCGCCCTGAACTTCGACAACGAGAACGACCCGGCTCGCATAGCCGAGCGCGCGATCTGCGAGAACGCGCCGCCAGGAGGAAGCGCTCGCCCCCCACCAGGGGCGACGGCCAATGGCACTCCACCACCACCCAACCTCGCACCCCCCAGGGACCAACCAAGGATCGTGGTCTCCTCGCGAGAGCGAGACACGAACGGCCTCCCGTTGTTCTCCACCCCAATGGACAACGTCGTCGCAAGCCGAACTGCGGTCGACAACATCTAAGTAACCGGCTAAGGTGCCCTGCAGATGCAGTATGCCAAGGCTCTGCTCGCCAAAGTAGTGGAGCAACAAAATGTGGGCGCCGACTCACAGGGTCGGATGTACTCGCGCTCATCGGGCAGCAGGGCGGCCTCGAGCGGCCGCCCCATGGTGGCAAATACCCTCAACTGTCCTCCACCCGAGCCCCTGCAGCTCCAACACCGACACGCGAATGCGGCACTCTCCACCAATGACCCGTGGCCGGCGAACAACTTCGTCGCCGCTAACGGGCAGCCCGTCGTCGCACGCACCCACATCATCAACAACCAGAGCTGGCGCGCACGCCAGCCCGACGATCTGCGGCACACCCTCACCAATCGCCGCGACGGCGAACCAAGGGGATCACTGAGCCGAGTCGGACCCCAGTGCTTCGGACCGATGATCCGAGGCGAAAGATACCCAGCGAACTTCAAAGCGCCGAAGGAAATAGAGAAGTACGACCCTTCGTACGACCTATCCGTGTGGCTGGACACCTACCTCATGGCGATGGGGATCGCCGGCCACACCGACCTACTAGCCGCCCGCTACCTCGCCCTGATGATGGAGGGGGCATGCAGGCAGTGGATTAATACCCTCCCCGCGGACATCATCGACTCCTGGGAGGAGATGCGCGACGCCTTCGTCAGGCATTTCGAGGGTTCATACACCCGCGCCACCACCATCGAGGACCTGGAGCGGTGTGTCCAGGGACCCCGTGAGTCGACCCGCAGCTGGGTCCAGCGGTGGCAAGACCTGTGGTATAACGCGGCCGGAATCCACCCGGACACCGCGATCCATTGTTTCAAGACCTCGTGCCGCTACGAGCCACTGGTCACCAAGCTCAAGCGAGTGTACCGCACACTCGACAACATATCAGACCTCCTAGAGATAGCAAAGAAGTACGCGGAGGAGGACCCAAACCAGGAAACCGACGACGAGTCAGGAGGACATCGCCGCACGAGCGGCCACGACAATGGGAGGCGGCCCGAGCTACGCTACAGCAACACTCGCCTCACCGGCAAGCGCCGCGGTGACGGGCGAGTCGACTTCGTCGCCAACGCCGGGTATGCAGCACCAGGCGTTCGCCAAGTTCATGGCGGAACCCCACTACGCGTACAACGCGATGAAGTTACCTGGGCCATGCGGCGTCATCACCATCCACGGCGACCCCGACATGGCCGCAGAGTGCGAGGCCAAGGGGCCGAACTCGCTGACGCCATCATCGCGGCGGAGGACAACCACGCCGAGGAACTCGCCAAGTACGCGGGCGGGCTTAACAACGACGACCCCACCATACTCAAGAAGCCCAACTCGTAGAGCGGAAACTCCACCGCCTTCGAGGCAACGACACACACCCGCACCGTCGAGCTGGTACCAGGTGACTCCAGCCAGACGGTGATGATCGGGACGGGCATGAGCCCAGCATAGTAAGGCGCGCTCATCGAGTTCCTCCGTGGGAACAGGGACATATTCGCGTGGAATCCATCCGACATGCCTGGTGTCCCGAGGGAACTCGCTGAGCACAAACTCAACGCCGACCCCAAAGTGCGACATGTTAAGCAGTCGCTGCGGCCCTTCAATGAAAAGCGCCATCGAGCCATCGCCGAGGAGGTGCAGCGTCTACTCGCTGCAGGATTCATCCGGCCAATCAAGTACTCCAAGTGGCTGGCAAACCCAGTCCTGGTCGAGAAGAAAAACGGGACCTGGAGGATGTGTATCGATTACACAAACTTAAATAGCGCATGCCCGAAGGAGCAATTCGTCCTCCCGCGGATCGACCAAATCATCGATTCCACCGCGGGCTCGGAGGCGCTATGCTTCCTGGACGCCTACTCTGGATACAACCAGATCAAAATGGCCGTCGAGGACGAAGAGAAGACGGTGTTCATCATGCCATTCGGAGCCTTCTGCTACACTGCCATGACCTTCGGCCTCAAAAATGCCGGGGCGACCTACCAGAGGTGCATGCAGGAGTGCCTTGCGAGCCAGATTGTCCGCAATATCCACGTCTACATCGACGACATGGTGGTGAAATCCGCTCGCCAGGCCGATCTACTCGCCGACCTGGCGGAAACATTTGCCAACCTGCGGAAGTACAAGATAAACCTAAACCCAGGAAAGTGCACCTTCGGTGTACCAACTGGACAGCTACTGGGATACGTCGTCTCCAAGCGCGGGATCGAGGCAAACCCTGCCAAGATCAACACGATATCCCGGCTCGGCAGACCCGAGTGCCTGCGCGACGTCCAGAAGCTGGCCGGGCGAGTCGCGGCTGTCAGTCGCTTCATCCCCCGGCTAGGCAAAAAGGCGATGCCCCTTTACCGCCTAATGCGCAAGAAACCCACCTTCCAGTGGGACAAGGAGGCAGATGACGCACTCCACGCCCTCAAGGAGGTGCTACTCGCAGCACCGCTACTCACCGCCCCCGTCGACAAGGAACCCATGCTGGTCTATGTCGCGGCTTCCGAACGCGTCGTCAGCGCCGTCATGGTCGTCGAACGACCGGAGGAAGGAAAGGAGCGCCTGGTGCAGCGACCAGTGTACTACATCAGTGAGGTCCTCACCGAGTCACGCCAGCGCTACCCGCAATACCAGAAGTTGGTATACGCGGTCTTCAGGGCACAGCGGCGACTGCCACACTACTTCCAGGAGCACCCGATAACGGTCGTCTCCTCAGCACCGTTGCAGGACATCATCCGCAACCGCGAGGCGACTGGGCGAGTCGCCAAGTGGGCCATCGAGATCGGCGTCCACAACCTCAAGTACGAGCCACGCAAGGCGATCAAGTCGCAGGCTCTCGCAGACTTCATCGCCGATTGGGAGGAGGCCCAGCAGCCAGAGAAGCTGCCATACCTCCACTATTGGAACCTACACTTCGACGGCTCCAAGAAAGCGGACGGCGCAGGGGCAGGGATCATGCTAACGTCTCGAAGGGCGACAAGCTCCGCTATGTCCTCTACCTCGACTTCACCCCTTGCACCAACAACATGGCCGAGTACAAGGCGTTACTCCACGGCATGCGATCTGCCAAGGAGATGAACATCAATCACCTGCGCTACTACGAAGACTCCGAACTCGTCGCCGGGCAAGTCGCTGGCACCTGCGAAGCCGTCTCCCCCACCATGGCGGCATACCGCCAAGCAGTGGACCAGCTAGGTGGACACTTCGCAGGCTACTCGGTCAAGTGGATCGACAGGCGGAAGAATGAGGAGGCCGACACACTCTCTCGCATCGGCTCGGCTCGCCTCGCACCACCCGCTGGCGTCTTCCTTGACACCATCACCAAGCCTTCCGTCTCTCCTCCAAGGGAGATCGACATCGGAATCCCGCTGCAACCAGAAGCATCCCTGGTCGCACTAATCGCCGAGCCAAACAACTGGACCGCGCCATACGTCGCCTACCTGGAGGGAGGCACCCTGCCCGCGGACGAAACGGACGCCCGGATGATAGCATGCCGCTGCAAATCCTTCGTCATCATTAACGGCGAGCTCCACAAGCGTAGCGTGACCGGCGTGTTCCAATGCTGCGTTCAACCTGCTGAAGGACGCAAAATCCTCCAAGACATTCACTCCGGCGACTTCGACCACCACGCTGGCGCCCGCTCTCTGGTCGCAAAGGCTATGTGACACGGCTTCTACTTGCTCACCGCACACGCAGACGCTGTCGACATCGTCCAACAGTGCGCCGGATGCTAGAAATACGCCAACCAGACCCACGTGCCGAGCTCGGCGCTCAAGACAATCCCCATTACCTGGCCATTCGCCGTATGGGGCATGGACATGGTAGGCCCCTTCAAGAAGGCCCCCTCCGGCTTCACCCACCTCCTAGTCGCAGTCGACAAATTCACAAAATGGGTGGAGGCCAAGCCAGTCCGCAAATGCGACGGGAAGACCGCCACCAAGTTCCTACGCGAGCTCATCTACCACTACGGCTTCCCCAATAGCATCATCATGGACAACGGCACCAACTTCGCCAAAGGAGCCATGGCCGAGTTCTGCGAGGAACACCACATTCGACTCGACCTCGCCTCAGTCATGCACCCGGAGTCCAATGGCCAGGCGGAACGCGCCAATCAGACCATCCTCCACGGCCTGAAGCCATGGCTCCAAGTCCCACTGGAGCGCACCACCGGGTGCTGGGTCGAGGAACTACCCTCCGTCATCTGGGGCATCCACACCTCCGTCAACAGGTCGAGAGGATTCACCACCTTCTTCATGGTGTACGGTGCCGAGGCAGTCATGCCCACTGACTTCGAGCACGATTCACCAAGGGTGGTCAACTACACGGAGGCTGCAAACGAACTCGCACGCCAAGACGGAGTCGACCAGCTCGACGAGGCACGCGACCTAGCTCGCTCCCGCACTGCCATCTACCAGCAAGGGCTCCACCGCTACCATAGTCGGTGAGTAAGGACTCGCACTTTCCAGGAAGGTGACCTGGTATACTACGCCTAATCCAGGACAAGAAGGGCATGCACAAGCTCTCCCCCCTTGGGAGGGACCATTCGCCATCGGGCGAGTCCTAGGCAACGACACTTACTACCTCACCGACGTCCGAGGGGACGGAAAACTCGACGTCAAGCGGCCGTGGAATGTAAACCTCCTACAGAAGTTCTACTCCTAGAACTCCATACATGTACTCTCCACCCGCTATGAAATAAAACAGATCGGTTACCGAAAATTGTGTCTACTCTCCGTGCCTTGTGCCACTCGCACTCGTAATAACAGCCTTATGCTATTCGCAGAAGTCAACCTCTGGTAAAGCGACCGACACGGCCAAGTAGTGCGGTACGAGGGCACTGGGAAACTCCAGGCCTCGTGACGTCCACGAAAAACGCCAACCCGGAGCCCCATTGGAGTTGCCTAGCCCGACTGGCTCACCGAGCCAAGACAACTGCATTCGATCCTCACAGCGACCAAGGTCCTCCGCATCCTCGGCACAGCGACCCAAACGGCCAAGTACCACGCTCGGGGACTGACACCCAGCCAAATACGAGCGACTAGGGAAAAACGCCAAGTATGAGAGCGTGCCCTAGACTCGCCACGCGACTGGTCCTCCGGATCAGGCAGGAGAGACGCGCTAACAAAGACACGCTTAGTCCTCACCTACCTTGGATCTGCGACTAGAACCACCAAGTACCACGCTCGGGGACTCGGCAACCCGACCCCGTTCGCGCCCGGGAAAACGGTCAAGTAAAGAGCACCCCTGGGAGTCGCCTTGCGACTAGCTTTCCAAGCCATGGCGAGTCGACCTCAAATCATTAAAAGTTAACAAACATATAACAACGAGGTAAACCCCATGAAAAGGGCGGACGCGCTCAGGGACTCGTTCAATCAAAATCCAAAATCGCAAAACGAGTGACAAAACAACACGAATTTCCTTTATAGAAGCACAAAGTCGTTCCAAAATACAAGGAAAGTTCAATAGTTATCTTGTACTAACACCCAAGGGCACAACGCTTCTACTCCGCAGGTTTTGACGCAGACGCGCCACCACCCCTGCGATTACGGATGAAGGGCATGTAAGGGTTCGACGGGTACGTCGTCAGCTCGTCCGCCATTGCCGCACGGAACGGCTGCTCAACCTTTAAGTCCCGATGCTTCGGTTCAGCCGTCTCCTGATAGGGGATGAGGTCTCCCATCGCCCAAACGCGATCGGAGTACACCACGGCCCGGTCCGTCAGCTTCAGCACCTCGGCAATCTCCACCGAGCCTGTTGATGAGGGGTAGCCGCTCGTGACATCGTCGAGGTCGAAATCCTCCGGGAAATGGGCAAGCCCAAGGCTGAGCGCCGTCGCCGCCCCACGCCGGAAGGCCGACCGCGTCATGAACTGGATGACCGACGGAGCCTTTTCCAGGTAGCGCCATACCTCGACAAGATCACTGGGGATCACCTCCGTGGGCGATATCTCCTGGAAATATGCTCGAAGGCAAGTCGCCTTCAACGCGGCCGAGTCGACCAGGGTGGTCACGCACTTCCGCGCGTCATACGACTATGCTTCTTCCACGTTGTCAGTATTCCGGCCTGCAACACATCAATAAGCAGTAAGCGACATGTCGACATCACAATACAGTCAGAGCCGCCGAAAATTGGTTGAAGGAGAGTTTACCAATTAGCGGGCGGAAGAGGTCCGTGATGAAACGTTGAAGATAATAAAGGTCATCCTGCAGCCCAGCAACGAGCGCATCAGATAATTTCCGTTCTTCAGCGGCAGAAGTAACAGCAGCTTTTGCACGCCCCTCCGCCGAGATCGCTTCCGCCCTCGCCTCCTTGAGCTCATGCTCCAGGTCAGCGACTCGTTTTTTGGCCGTGCTCAAAGCGGACTGAGCCGCCATCAAGTCACCCACCGGGACAAGGCCCCGGCGGACCTCCTTCACCTCGGCTACAACCGCTTGAAGCCCCCTATTCTCTTCCTGGACGGCAACGAGCTCCTTCTCCAAGCGACACTTCGCAGCGAGCCGTTCGGTCGACTCGCGCTGCAGGCCCTGAGCACACACTACAACGTCAACAACAAACAATTCATAAGTGCCTACCCGCTGAAATTCAGCGACTAGGCACTCGGGGGCTGGACAATGAAATTCCTAAGTGCCCACCCGCTGAAATTCAGCGACTAGGCACTCGGGGACTGGATGATATAAAAACATTAAGAATCCGACCACTGAAATTCAGTGGCCCAATCCTCGGGGACTGGACATACCTGGATGGCAGCACCCAGCATGCCGTGAAGCTCCAGCGCGTCCACATACACAAGCACGACCGGAGTATGGCCACGACGCTGCTCAACCTCCACCTCTGTGACCCCAGGCATTCGGCTCACCGGTGCCGAGGCACTCGCTGCGGCCGCCTTCGCCATGAAGTGAGGGAAGGTCACTGCAGATGCCGCTGCGCCACTCGGAGCTGGCTTGGCCACATCGGGTGAGTCAACACCCTCCTTGGTCTTCGAGGCCACTTTTGCCGCAGTCGAAGGATCATTCGGAGCAACCGCCAGGTCATCGGATACCGTGACGACGTCGTCGCCTTTTGCCCTCTTGACGCCTTTGGCGGGAGTAGCAACTTCGTCGGTCTTCCTCTTCCTCGAGGAATCTGCCAACACCTCGGTGGCGACTGGCGGAACCTTGGCTACAGAAGGATGGCCGATATTTTTAACACCAGTCCTGCAAAACGGTTTTATGAATAAGACTGTCCGACTAAAACAAAAAACAAGCAGACGAGCAACACTCACTTGGCGACTGGTATGAACCGTAGACCGGTGCGGATGCTAGCTGGCTTCTCCAGTTCAGGCCCCAACCTCCGAGTGAGGCCCGTTTCGAGTAAATCATGTGCCCAAGACACAGACGACTTTTTCGAAGATGAAGCCGCGGCAGGAGCCTCCGCGGTAATTGCTGCGGGAGCCTCCCTTGGAGGCGAGGCCCCTGCGGCTAGAGCAACCCCCAAACTAACGAGTGGGGAAAATGGAGGTGGTAACGATGCCAGCGGCGCCTCAACCCTGGGGGCGGCAGCGCCTGTTGCCACGGTTGCGAGTGCCATAGCGTTCTCCGCCGAGCTGGTGGCGTCGGAGCTGCTCGCAGATCGGGGCGGAGATACCTGCTTCGCCGGCTTCGTCTTCTTCTTCAGCAGAGCTTTCCTCTTCTTCTTCGACGGCGTGGACTCATGATGTGAGGTGTGCCCGGGAAGCTCGTCGTCGTCACCATCGTGGGGCTCGAGGCTCTTGCTCGCTTCGAGCTCGCGTTGGTGTTGCCCGCGGGTTTTGCGAACCGTGGGGCCAGCAAGTTCCACGGGCTCGTCTTCTCCGTTGTCGTCGTCGTCTTCTCCGTCGCTGTCGGCCTCATCTTTGGTGGGTGATGATTCGCTTCCGTCTTGGACGACGAGCTCGAATTCTCGTCGTCCGCGGGTGGAAGCCACCCTTCCACCACTTGGAACAACTGCAACAAGAACAAACAGAATTAGCACGACCACGAATGCACAAGCTGCGACTGCGAGTGTTAACAGGATAACCACGTACCGTTGGAGCTGGGCGCCTTGCAGTATAAGGGGCGACCCCGGCCTTCGCATCGAGATACACCGCCTGGGTGATCTTCTTCAAGGCCAGGGTGTAGTCATTGAGTCTCCACTCAACGAGGCAGGACTTCGTTGGATCGTCCTTACCCGTATACTCGTACATGTAGTGGTCGCGGCTGGCCAGGGGCACGAGCCGCCGCCCGAGCCAGCAGTTGTAGAGGTTGATGGTCTGGAGGCCTTTCTTCTTAAGGCCGCGGATAGTTTGCAACATTTCGTCGACAACCATCCGCTGATCCAGTGGGAGTTTTACGACCTGGAGCCGACGCGGTTCAGGCCGGTCGGCAGAGTACCTTGGAAGCGCCACCTCGTCGCTTGGAGTCGACTCGGTGACGTAGAACCAGAACTTTTTCCATTCGTTCGCCGCCTTGGCGGGCAGCATCAGGTCGAAGAACGACGCCTTCGACTTCAGCTAGAATGTTAGGCCGCCCGCGGCTAGCATCGGGCTGCCTGTCTCTTCGCGGCTGATTCTCCCGTGGAACAGGTCTTGCCATAGGGGAAAGTAGGGCCTGCAGCCCAGATAGCACTCACAGAATGCCACGAAGATGGCGAGCTTCTCGATACTGTGCGGACCCAGATCCGATGGCTGGATTCCGTAGTAGGCACATAAGCGTCGGAAGAAGAGGGAAGTTGGGAATCCTAGCCCCCGCTCCAGGTGGCTGGCGAAGCAGATGAACTCCCCCTCGCGCGGATCCGAAATCACTTCACCGGCCGCGAGGATGCGCCATCTACCGGCGCGGAGGATCCTAGCCTCCTCGAAGGATGCTAGCAGCGCCTTAGTGTATTTGGATCTACCCCATGGCTCGGTGGAGGGGGCCATCGGTTGGAAATTCGTGGAGGTCGAGGATTTCTGGTTTGTTCTGATCGCTGCGCGGAATGGGGAAACAGAGATGAGCGAGATCGGAGGAAGAAAGAAGAAGTGTTTCCCCATTCGCCTTTCATCCTCCTTATATAGCGGTTGCTAGCCGCCAGTTTCGGGGGACGTTACTACGCGGTAATTACGCCGAAGTTACCGTTGGATTACCCAACGGCTAGTTTGACCACGGTTGACGGTCCAACTTCATCTACTCGATTCGCTGCTCCGAGCGACTTGACGATTCGCCGACCCGATCGCTATAACAGCGACAAAGTACTCGCCGACCTGCTCGCTATAACAGCGACTACGTATTCGCCGACCCGTTCGCCGAGCCGCGACACAATTGGTCGCCGTTATTGCGACCGAAATGACTAGTTCTTTCCCTTTGTTCAGGAGTCTGCCGCCGATTCGACTGGGCGTCCGTGTTGGAACCGCATACTCCGACTTCCAGCAAACACCTGCGACAAATCAACGACGGCCTCGGGGACTACTGATGGGGATATGCCTACCGGGGTATACCCAGCAGGACGTTTCCTACTGGCCCAAGCCGTCAGCGAGTGGGCCTGCAGGACGGCGACTGGATCAAGACTTGGCATCGACTCAGGCGACCGGAAGCTGAAGGCCCAGAAGCGTAGCTAGGCCCAGTCAGACTAGGTCATAGAATCTCCAAATCCTTAACTAATTAGGTTGTGATCTGTAAACCCTAGCGAGGTGAGTCTATATAAACCTCCCTGGAGGACGCATAGAGGGTATGTTCCATCATACACCCAAGCGACTCGCCGCCTAGCCGCTGAGCTCGCCCCATTGTACTCTCACCATAATACAATCTAGCAGGAGTAGGTCTTTACCCTCCGGGGGGCTGAACCTGGGTAAACCCTTGTGTCTTAGCCCTCATCTCGCACCGCAGATGGCTGGCCGCCCTTGCCCCATGTTCTACTACTCGCTGCCGATTGCAGCATCTGCCGTGGTCATTCCCACGACAGAAATCTTAGAATGTTTTCCTCCGTCTCCTCGGGGTTATCCCTTAGTGTGGCTATATGCACTTTATTTGGGTCAATGAAACCGATATTATAGATTCTTTTTCTTTTACATTCCAACATCTTCATTCTTCATAATAAGTATAATCACAAGTTCTGAACTGAATAATTGAAAAACCGAACATGTAGACAATGAATTCAACAACTTACAGACAATAGCAACTGAGGATGTATTTGTCCTGGGCGTCGAGATGGTATAACTGGAACAGTTCTGGAAACTCAATATGGACCTCTTCGGGTCTTAAGTAGTACTCACGTGAGACATTGGCTACGATAAATATTCTCCCCTGCTTTATGACCATCGAGTACCATTGATGGAGATTCCGCATTTGTGTTGGCAGTTCTCTCATCCTCTCTTTGCTGACCTAATCCTCACCTGCGACATATTTAGGGGCTAGTGGCATCTTGGGTAGATGTTCGAGTTGGGGGCCTAACAGTTCATCAAGTGTAATTTCCATGCTGGCCGCCAACTCGGCAGCTATTGACATATCAAGTGGCTATTGTGCGAGGAGTGGAACGTTTTGTGAAACCACCTTGAGGGGTGCGATTGTTTGTTTTGCCTGTTGTCCGAGAAGGGGAACATCTGATTTTTTACTGATTGCATTTTTGCTCCCGCTTGCACCTGTGCTTGCTGATTTTTTACCACTTGCACTTGATTTGCTTGATTTACTTGATTTTCTCTTCGCCACTTCTTTATGAAGTGTGCGTAGATAGTCATCTGTCTTATGGTGCAACTTATATTGTGATGGTGTATTCAGAAAATCAAGTGCATATGCCTTTTGCTTCTCTGTGTATACCGGAGCGGGCTCGGGTTTCTTCTTCTCAAAATGCGCCACCACTTCGGCCTTTGATATCGCTGCAGATTCCGTATCAGTACGATCGTAAGGTCTGATGGGAAGATTCCGATGAGGCAATGTTGGGAGGGGCGGCATTTTCCGTTTTGGGTTGCCGCGTCCTTTAGTACTCACTGACGGAACACGCTTCCGCTTATTGTCCTTAGCGGGCGGCGAAGACTGTTGATCCTGCGGCGGAGATCGAGATTGACTCTGGATATGGTGGTCATAGTCATCATGGGGTGGGCTTCTTGGAGGTGATGGAGGTGGAGGTGGAGGTGAAGGATACCTGTGACGACTCGGAGGCGGTAGTGTTATCCTTGGAGCCGAGCCTGGAAACCGTATGTTGTTCTTTTCCCAGAGAATGATCCCACCATGTACTTCTCCTAGTGTGATCTCACCTTCAGGTCCAGGGATGTCAAGCCCCATTGACTCCCACTCCTTTACGATTTGATCCACACCGACTTTAGCATAGCCAGTTGGAATCTCACGGCCATGCTAACGTGCTTCAGGCAGACAAGGCAAAGCCGATCCGACCGCCACCTTCACAGATACGTTCTTCAATTTTTTACGGAGCTCACAAGGTATCTGCTCCTTAATTCCATCCATGGGGTAGCTGGGACCGCCATTTATAGTATAGGATGCATAGTTAGACGGGACCTCCGATTCAACGACGCTGCTTCTCCGCTGAGATGGGTTGGCGGTAATATCAAGTGGAGGAGCTTGCTGCAAGCACGCTATTCCTCTAAGTTCGTCGATCTGTTGCTGCTGCTTATCAAGTCTTCCTAGCAGCTGCTTGAACTTGTCTGCCTCCTCCTCCTCCCGTCGTTGCTGTGCTCTTGCTCGGCTTCTATAGGTACCTTGGTCCTTAGGAAACCCAGTCTCCCACATGAAACTCCCATCAAGGCCTCGGACTCGTCCTGTATGTTCGCGATTCCCGAGGACCAAGGTCAGCAAGTCATTCTCTCTATCGGGATGAAACTGTTTTATTCCATCTTTAATATCTTTGACCACTTTTAGCCATGCAGTCCTGGGTACCTTTATCCCATCACTGCAAACAAGATCCCATGTAAGTTCGTCATATGTACTCCCATGCCCAAGGAACCAATTTATTTCCCTCAAATCCCGTTCTTCGCGAATTGGTTCTGGAATGATCCCTTTATTATGAAGCTCTTTCTCTTTTGCATCACACTTAGGCATGGCAGTCGCGTAGCCCCCTGGCCCCAAGTTATGGTGATATTTCTTCTTTGCAGCATTTATCTTGTTTTTTTCTGACTTTTCGTCTGCAACTCCTGACCTCCTATGCAACACAAATGCATCCCAATAAGGCTGTTGCTTCGCTATATAGCCTTCGAATAATGGGGTTTTCTTGTCCTTCTGATACTATTGCCATAATGACTTCTTCCAGTTCTTGAATAGTTCGGCCGTCTTCTTTAGTGCGAACTGCTTGACTTTCTTTCTCATTTCAGCAGTCTCGTCCTTAGTGTCACATTCTGGCATCTTGAAATGTCCCATTAGGTCATTAAAAAGTTCATCTTTGAACCTATCATTGATATACACATCACTCCATTCCGCCTCTTTGGGCTTATTCCACTCCTGAACAGTGACCGGGGTGCGATCTCTAGCAACAACTCCGCATTGTTGTACAAATAGTTGTTTTGTTTTCTTTGGTTCCAATGGTTCGCTATCTCCTAAAACCTCTGTAATTTCATAAACAGTACACAGGGGAAACTTTTTGGCTGGGCTGCGCTTGGTTTTCTTGCTCGATGTAGAGGCCTAAGAGAAGAAACATTCGTCAACATTATATATATATACAACTAGGTACATCTAGTGACGATCATCGAACATCATATATATATATACCTCGTCGGTCTGCGTTACGCGTCCATGGGCTTCTTCCTCCTGTCTGTGGGTTTCCTCTCCCTCACCGGATGAGTTCAGATACCTCGAGGGAGATCCCTCATCGGCATCGTGAATCATATCCTCGAGCAAGTGTTCCGAATCTAGGTCTCTGCGGACTGTGGGACTAGGTGGATCCATAGTTCCTGCAAAATGCACACAATATTTATTCAAACTTAATAAAATAAAACCTAAACCCCTAAACCCGAAGGTGTGGTGGGCGGTGGCCAGTGATGGTGGCCGCGGGAGAGGCGGGCGACTAAGCGGCCTCCCGTAAGAACCACCACCCTAACCCTAACTCCGGTCACCACCCTAAACCCTAAACCTGGAGGTGCGGTGGCGGTGGCCGATGATGGTGGCCACGGGAGAGGCGGGTGACTAAGCGGCTTCCCGCGAGAACCACCAACCTAACCCTAACTCTGGTCACCACCGAGAATCAACACCCTAACCCTAACCCTAACTCCGGTTACAAAGAGGGTCTTACAATAATTACCCTAACCCTAACCCTAGGCCTCGACACATAGCCGTTCCCATGCCCTTCACCGATAAACTTACACTTGACTTATAAAACCTAAACCTAAACCCTAGGCCTAACACTAATCCTAACACTAACAAAGCATAACACTAATCCTAACACTAACAAATGCTAACACTAATCCTAATTAACACTAATCCTAACACTAACAAATCCTAACACTAATCCTAATTAAACACACTAATAACAAAATGCTAACACTAACAAATCGTCCTACCTGGCGGCGGTGCTGGTGGCAGGCGATGGACGGAGGATGGCGGTGGAGGAGATCGGGGCGCGACGTTGATGGAGGGCGCGCAGGTCGGCCGGCGGGGGCGCGGGGCGGGCGGCAGGTTCGGGCGTGGAGGGCTCGGGCGCGGGGTGGGCGGCAGGCTCGGGCGCGACGGACTCGGGCGCGGGGGGCGGCGGCAGGCCGACACAGAGGGAGGCGCGGGCGCGGCGACGTGCTGCTTGTCGTTGGAGTTGGGCAGCCTGGCGGCGTCGTGCTCGTCTGCTGGCCTCCTCTTCTCCCGGTGTGTGCAATGCACCGGGGGAGAAGGCTACATTTATACCCCCTTCTAGTCCCGGTCTGTGGCACCAGCCGAGACTAAAGGGGGGGTCTCTAGTCCCGGCTGGTGCCACGCACCAGGACTAGAGGGGGGGGGCGTTTCATTTTCGCGCGCTGGGGCCAGACCTTTAGTCCCGGCTAGTAAACTAGACCGGGACTAAAGGCCCAAATTTGCACGCGCTGGGCCAAAAACCCTAGCGCGCGTATGCTTTTTTTTTCAAATTTTTTCAAAAATATCATTTTAAATGTTTTTGCATACTTGTGAATTTGACAAAACTTTCAACATGAAAAGTTCTTGAGTTTGAATAATTAACCCAAATCCATTTTCTGTTTTATCAAATAATTATTTTAAATAGTCAAATTATTAACCATTTTCCATTATCAATTTAAAAATGCATTAACTATTATTTTTTGCATACTTGTGAATTTGATAAAACTTTCAACATGAAAAGTTCTTGAATTTGAATAATTATTCCAAATCCATTTTCTGTTTTATCAAATAATTATTTTAAATAGTCAAATTATTAACCATTTTTCCATTATCAATTTAAAAATGCATTAACTATTATTTTTTGCATATTTGGAATCTCACTAAACTTTCAACATGAAAAGTTCTTGAATTTGAATAATTAATCCAAATCCATTTCCTGGCTGGAGTTGCAGGTGCCCCCGGTATATTCCATGGTTGGGCTCAGGATCCCCGGAGTGGTAGGTGACGATGACAATGATGATGACGATGACGAAGAAGACCCTAAAGCTTTAATCCCGGTTGTATCCACTAACAGGGACTAAAGATTTTTCCCGCCATTTCTCACAGCTTCCCGCCAAGTTTTTCCGCCCTTTCCTTTGAACCGAGCTTTTAGTCCCGGTTGTAGCCACTAACAGGGACTAAAGATATTTCTCGCCATTTCCCATCACATCCCGCCATGTTTTCCCGCCCTTTCCATCTATATATAGGCCGACCGCGCCATGGTTATGCACACATCCACACCTTCCTCTCTCACAGAAATGGACAATGCCTATTGGGCCATTCTGACCCTCGATGAGATAGAGGCGGTGTGCGCCTCAAGCTACCCTTGCCCACCAGGCTACCGGTGCTTTCCCGTTTCCGTAGTCTTGGTTTTTAAATATTAATAAATGTCTTGAGTGTTAGTCTCATTTTATGGTTGGACCGGGACTAAAGGGGGACCTTTAGTTCCGATTCGTACTTACCATGAAGATCTGATCTCCAAAACATGCGGTCACATATTAGGGAGTGCCTCTATGACTACTTTCTTGGAGGTGCCGGAGGATTGGGCTCCGGCGGCATCTCCCTGAAACTGGCCGTAGTGGTGTCCCTGCTCTCGAAGACCATCTTGCAGCTTGTAACTTCTCTAACTAGATCAATATGCCTGGGAGCTAACCTAATTTCACATATTAGGGAGTGCCTCTATGACCAATTTCTTGGAGATGCCGGAGGATTGGGCTCCAGCGGCATCTCCTTGAAACTGGCCGTAGTGGTGTCCCTGCTCTCGAAAACCATCGATCTTGGAGATGCCTCAAATTGGCTGGAGGACTGGCCTATTTATAGTACAAGCAGCTCGACATAGTGTCGACACTCATGAAATAATGTCGACACTCACCCCTATTATTAGCGCTCACTTGTTTTTTGTCCCGATAGCTGTCTCCAACCGGGAATAAAGGTTCATACAACCGGGACTAAAGGTTCATACTACCGGGACTAATGATTCAACCCCTATTATTAGTGCTACCTGGCCCAGCCTACCGCAATCCCTTCAGTCACGGTTGGTTTCTCCAACCGGGACTAAAGGTTCAACCCCTATTATTGGTGTTGCCTGGCCCAGCCTGCCCTACTATTTACCTCTATTTATAGTGCGGCCATCATGTCCATGGAGAATCTTCATCATTTAACAATATTATTACATAAAAGGTTTAATATATTACACCAACATCCCTATCTAGTGTTGTTGTTTTCTTCTGCGCCGTAGCCATGGAGAATCTTCATCATTTAACAGGAGGCTTGGGTCAGTTTCACTTTGAAGTGCGGAATTTCATGAAACTTATTATAATCTTCTGACATATCTGTCTTGTCATCCACTCCCACGATGTTTCTTTTCCCTGAAAGAACCATGTGGCGCTTTGGCTCATCAGACGTTGTATTATTTTGCTGATTTCTTTTTATCGGTTTCGTAGACATGTCCTTCACATAGAAAACCTGAGGCACATCGTTGGCTAGGACGAATGGTTCGTCCATGTACGCAAGATTTTTGAGATACACTGTTGTCATGCCATACTTTTCGTCTACATGTACACCTCCTCCTGTCATCTTGACCCATTTGCACCGAAACAAAGGGACCTTAAAAGTGTGTCCATACTCAAGTTCCCATATCTCCTATATGTACCCATAATATGTGTCCTTCTGCCCGTTGTCATCTGTTGCATCAAAGCGGACACCACTGTTTTGGTTGGTGCTCTTTTTATCTTGGGCGATCGTGTAAAATGTATTACCATTTATCTCGTACCCTTGGAAAATACATATAGTCGAAGATGGTAACCGTGCCAACAAGTACATCTGATCTTCAACAGTGTTGTTATTCATGAGATGCTTCTGCAACCAACTGCCGAAAGTGTCCTCGTGTTCCACTTTAATCGAGGAGTCAGGCATCCCCGGATTTTCCGAGCGTACAATAATCTTGTGTTTCTCGATATACGGAGCCACCAAGGTGGAATTGTGTAGAACTGTGTAGTGTGATTTATTGAAAGAATCTCTGTCCATACATACCATTGTTTTCCTTCCTAGTGTGCCTTTTCCAGTCAGCCTCCCCTTATACCGAGATTCAGGAACACCAATCGGCTTAAGGTCAAGAAGAAAGTCAACACAAAACTCAATGACCTCCTCTGTTCCATATCCCTTGGAGATGCTTCCTTCTGGCCTAGCACGATTATGAACATATTTCTTTAAGACTCCCATGAACCTTCCGAAGGGGAACATATTGTGTAGAAACACAGGACCAAGAATTCTAATCTCTTCGACTAGGTGAACTAGGAGGTGAATAAAGATGGAGGGTACAATAACTCAAAGCTGACCAGACATTGGACCACATCAATCTGTAACCCTAATAGACTTTCTGGATCGATAACCTTCTAACAAATTGCATTAAGGAATGCACATACCTTCACAATGGCCAGCCGAACATTTTCCGGTCGAATCCCTCTCAATGCAACTGGAATCAATTGCGTCATAAGCACGTGGCAGTCATGGGACTTTAGGTTTTGGAATTTTTTCTCTTTTATATTTACTATTCCCTTTATGTTAGGCGAGAAGCCAGACGGGACTTTGATACTGAAAAGGACTTCAAAAAAGATTTCCTTCTCTTCCTTGGTAAGAGCGTAGCTGGCAGGCCCTTGAAACTGCCCTGGATGCTTGCTGTCTCATCCTTTATGACGTTGCTGGTCCTCCCATGCTTCCGGTGTATCTTTTGACTTCCCATACAAGCCCAAGAAGCCTAGAATATTCACGCAAAGATTCTTCGTTAGGTGCATCACGTCGATTGCAGAGCAGACCTCAAGGACTTACCAATAGGGTAGCTCCCAAAATATAGATTTCTTCTTCCACATGGGTGCGCGTCCGTCGGAGTCTTTTGAAACAGGTTGTCCTCCGGGACCCTTTCCAAATATTACATTTAAATCCTTGACCATAACAAATACATCAGCACCAGTATGGGGGGGGGCAGGCTTCTTACAGTGATCTGCCTCGCCATCGAAATGCTTGCCTTTTTTCCTTAAGGGGTGTCTAGGCGGAAGAAAACGACGATTGTACGGGTACACATTCTTCCTAGATTTATCCAGATATATACTTTCAGTCTCATCTAAACAGTGTGTGCATGCATTATATCCCTTGTTCGTCTGTCCTGAGATGTTACTAAGAGCAGGCCAATCATTGATGGTTACGAACATCAACGCTCGTAGGTCGAATGACTCCTGTTTGTGCTCATCCCACACACGTAAACCTGGTTCGGCCCACAACTGTAGAAGTTCATCAACTAATGGCCTTAGGTACACATCAATGTCGTTGACGGGTTGCTTCGGGCCTTGGATGAGCACTGGCTATCGTGGTATTGCCGACGAGTACGCCATGGAGGGGTCCTCACAGTGCGTGTTTAGAGACGTGGGCGAAGGCAGACGGTTGACGGGTACGAGGTAACACAGCTTACCCAGGTTCAGATCCCACGACGGTGGCGGAATCCTACTCATGCTATAAATCACTATAAGAGCAATACGCCGAGTTACAGGGATTAGTTCGCTATGCGAGGTTGTATGAATCGATACTAGGTTGTGCCCTAAAGGCTCCCATAGGCCCGACTTATATAGTCGCCAGGTCCTACGGTTACAGGGAAAAGTCCTAGCCAGACAGGTTATAGAGTCCTACACCATCTATTACTAGTCTTGTGTATCTTGCACTGCAAGGCTCCGGGTACGCTGGTGACACCACCGTAGCCTTCCTTTATCCGGCATGGGCCTCCCTTCTGGATCCATCTAACTGGGCCACCCAGCAGGCCATAGGCCACGCTACCAACTGTGGGCCACCCGGGTTATTCGGATAGGAGACATGCTATGAGGATACCCATATAGCATATCCCCAACAGTAGCCCCCGGAGAACTCCGAGATCTTGCGCCGTCTTGCCTCTTCATGTGGAATGCTCCGTCTAGATAGATGTTGGCAAATCATCAAGCAATATCTTGTAGTCCTCCCAAATAACCCTGCAAGGTTTTTCTCCGTCTTCAATATGTAAGTCGGAGAAATGTTGAATCTTCCATCATACTCTTCCATAGACGGACTGGATCCGTCCATGCCGGAATCTTCCGATGTGACGGCTCATCTGCCTATGTCAGCTAGGACGACGTAGGCTTAGGTTAGCGGTGCCTCGTAACTCACACATGGAGAGAACACAATCATGTCCGATTTTCCCGCGCGAGCGATACAAACCGTTGGAGGCGACGGTTGGAGACGTGGCGAAATTTCCGCGCACGGTCACGAACACGTCGTCTACGCGGCAACCGTCCGATCAAGCTGCACGAATCTTGACGCTGGAGATGATAAATAGTAACCGTGGTGGAATTTCCACTTTTTACCTTATTCTCTCCCCACATCATCTTCTTCCTCCAGCGCGTGCCTCCTCGAGCTCTCCGCGAAAACTCTTGAAAAACCCTAGCTCCAATACACATCAGTCACCCCCAGACTAACTCCATGGCTAGCAGCAGCACTTCCCCATCGATGGCGGCGTCAAGCAAAGCCGCGGCGAAGCCGGCAAGCTCCATCGTCGTGCCCCCAGAGGGTTTGGTCATCACTGTTTCGGCGGTGGTCGAATCCACCGGCGGCGACCATAATCTGGCAGCGCTAGAGCCGTTGGAGGAGGAACTGGACTCGCATAAGGGCGACTGGCGCGGCTCAGACATCACTGAGTGTGATATCCAAGAGCTGATCGCTGAAGGCTACCTTCCTGCGACGGAGGGGCTCGCCTGGCGGGTGGCGCCGGCCGGCAAGGTGACACCTTCTCCCCAAGCCGGAGAAAAGGTGTACATCAAAACCCAACTGGTACGCGGCGTCTCCCTGCCCATCTCCAACTTCTTCCTCTCCGTCTTGAATCACTATAGAGTCCAGCCCCAGAATCTTTCTCCCAATAGTATCTTAGTGCTTAGCAACTACGCGGCACTCTGCGAGGGATACTTAGGGATAAAGCCTAGGCTAGACCTCTTCGTGTACTTCTTCACCGTCAAAGGTGAAGCCGGAGCTAGTAAGGAAGAACTTAGGAACTGTGGCACCATAAGCTTCAAGATTCGACCTGGCCGGCGGTTCCCCAACATTGTCGGCCAAGAGTCCTGCAAAAATTGGCAACGGCCGTACTTCTACGACCCAGACATTCCTCTAGATGGCCGACAAGTGACGTACCCAGACTTCATTGACGGAGCCGCCGCTGAAGCCTCGTCATGGAGATTCTAGGCCTCCCTTCCCTCCGACCTCGATGCTACCCGAGTCATAAGGCAGATAGATGGTTCGTAGAGACGGGTTTGACCGGCTTGGACCTAGCCATGTGCTGGTTCATCAGGCGAATCCAACCTCTGCAGCACCGCGCGAAGCTCATGCACGACTATACCAGCGATAGAAGGGATAGCCTCAACATCTCCGTGGACAACTTCTCGAGCGACTCCGTCAAGCTCTGCCTTAAGGACATAGTCAAGGTGAAGGATAAAAAGCGTGGCTTCACCATCACCTACGACATGTTCGTAGACGACAAGTGCCCAAAGGTAGGTATTTATTTTCCGTGTATGACATATACTCTAGTTTTTCCGTCTTGCAAATGTCATCTCATCTAACACGGTGACTTCTCACTTAATAGCTTAGCGATCTAGAGGAGGATAGCATGGCTGCCCAAATCTATGATACAAAGATGAAGGAATTGTGGCATCCCGCAACAACCACTACTAGAAAATCGCGTTGTTTTTGTACATTGCATCATCATGACGTCATGCATATTTTCAGCACTAAAGAACTTTGCTAAAAATCTTATCTTTATTTTCTAAATTACCTTCCTCTTTATTTTAAATCAAAACTCTGGTGTTCCGGATATCTCGGTTTGCCTAAAAACTATTTACAGAAGACTATTTAAAATAAACTAAATAAATAAAACTATCTATTTTTTGTCTGGGGAGGCAGACAACCGGCCAGGCCCAAAGGCCCAACCGGAGCCCACCTACAACCCAGAAAATAAAACCTTAGTCCCCACCTAGACAAAACCCTAATCTAAACCTAACCCTAAGCCCCAGCTATTCCCCACCCCACCTACTCCATCCTGCCGCCGCCGACACACCTGGAATCCCACCACCGGACCGCACCCTCCCCTACCCGACACGCACGCACACAGAGCACACACCCCACGCACGCGGTACACCGCCTCCCCCTGGCCCCACCTATCCGCTCGACCCCCACACTCCCGCCTTTCCCTGGCCGCTGGGCCCGCCCCCACGCGCTGCCCACGCGCTGGCCACGCGCCCCCACGCGCTGGCCACGCGCCCCCACGCGCTGTCCACGCGCTGGCCACGCGCCTCCACACGCACACAGCGCGCGCCCGACCCACTCGTCCTCACCTCTCCCTGGAGCCCGGGACCCACCCCGCGGACCCGCTCGCCCCACCCAACCAGCCCGGCCCCGCGCCTGGACCCACCCCGCTCTCTCTCCCCTCCCGCAATCGCTCCTCTCTCTCTCCCCGACGAGCACCACCTCTCCCCCTCTCCTGCCGCGGCGCCCCTCCTCTTCCCCGTCACCGCGCCGTCCGCCGGCCCTCCTTCCGATGCGACCTCGTCCGCCGACCCTCCCTCGAGGCCGCCTCCCCGAGCCCGTCGGCGCCCCCGCCTTCCAGGAGCTCGCCGGCCGCTTCTGCCGCGCCGCTCCATCCCGCCGGCGGCCCCGCTCCGCCGTTCCGCGCGTGCCTCGGCCGCCCCCGACAACCATCTCGCCGCCAGCGCCGTCCCTCCCCACCGGACCTCGCCGCCACCGCCCAAGCCGTACCCCCCTCCGGCCCCAGGCTCGCCGTCGTCGTGCGGAGCCAGGGCAGAGGCGCCCTCGACCCCACCTGCAGCGACGCCGGCCTCCCCGCGGACGCGGACTCTGCTGCCGCGCATGCGCCGCCAGAGCTGCTCGCCACGACCGCCGTCGCCGCTTTCGTGCCCGCACCGCCCGATCCGCCTCGCCCTGCTGTTTTTCCCACACGTCCGAAGACCCAGGATGTACGGATCGTCGCCCTGATGGCCGTAGGACGTCGAGTTCTACTTCTGGATCCACCACGGTCTACCGAAGGCTTGCGGAGACATGAACCCCGAAGAACGACCTTACCGAACCCGGCGCCGCTCCAAGATCCCCTTCACGGAGTTGATGACCCGAAGGCCGGCAAGATCGCCACGGATGCGACAAGTTCTCCATCACGGAGCATCAAGACCGCCTCACGAACCGAACCCTCGGGACCGCCAAGTTCGCCGAGACCCTAGACGCAAGATCTCCTTCATGGGACGACAAGTACTCCGACATGGACCCGATTGGAGCGAACCCGAAGACGGTAGGTGCAACAAGTTCTACTTCACGGACTTCGAGTGCCAAGATCGCCCACAGAGAACCGAAGTTGTCGAGACCCTGAGGACCCGTTCCCGGAGACGAAGACCGGACCCGGCAAGATCGTCGCGACGACAAGAACGGCACCGACCGAAACAAACCCGATGCGCCCCGGCACGGAACCAAGCCCTTCTACCCGAACACCAAGACCTACCCCGATCCGAAGACCCTAACCCTGGACCCTGAGACCGAACCCCGAACCCCGGAACCAAGATCGCCGAACCCTAATGTGTGAACCTTTTCCCGAGCCCCTATTTTATAAATGCTAAATATAAACTTGTCGCATCTTAATTGTTCATGCATGCATATGGTCTTGTGGTTTGGGGGCCTTATGCCGATTCACCTAATAATTAAATATGGGGCCCATATGCGGGCAAATCTAGTCTCATATTGGCCTCATTTAAATTGGTGTAGCGAACCCGGTACTATCTTTTGCCATGCTAAAACAACATTTAAATTGCGGGGATCTAAACAACTTGCACCATCTAATTAATTGTCAGGACCCCGGTTCCACTTAATATGACCTAATCGCATCGCATCTTTGCCATGTCATACGTCCTACATGCATCATGCCGATCTTCTGCCGTGGTATTAAATATTGCATCCGGTGTTTCTTCTAGTGTTTTGCCTCCTTGCGGATAAGGCCGTTGAGTTGATGTGAGCTTCGCCCCGACCTTCTGTTGAACCTTCGACAATGTTTTCAGGCGAGCATCTCCCTCTTTCTACCTATCTTACTTTTATAGTCTTTATTCCCTCCTGTTGATCTATTGCTATCTGTGTTGCGATGCTTTAGTTTCCACACCTGTGATATCCCTTGCAGCCTTATATTGCCATGGCCACCTCCTATTACCTGTTGTTTGGTAGATAGCTGGACTTGCGCGTCGTAGTCGCTTGCTCAAGTGCTGTTGCGTGTCGTCAGTGCCACAGTTGTTGATGTATTGCCGCATGTCGCTGTTGGAGATGATCATAGTTTTACTTATCGCTCACTTTAATTTCTGTTTAACAACTAAAATTGAAATAAGCAGAGGCATCGGTGGGTGATAGAAAATATTTGGTTTCCGAACGCCCACTTGTGTCCCGTAAGACCCCGAGTACTTGATACCTGTTCCTTGATTTATCGCGCTATCCACATGCGGGGAGTATGGGATCCCCCTGAGCCAGAGCTTGATTCAGTCTTATTTCTTGGGGCCACAACTAGTTTGAGGTTTTATTTACGATCCTGTACTTATGCCATGCTATTTATGTATTTAAATTGTGCGACAGATAGCACACTGTACTGTTTAGGTAAGCGGAGTTATTACGCGGTATCGACACCCTGAGTTTTCGGGTTCCCAGTCGCTTACAGCCATTGACGCAAACCTTGAGTCCGTCTCGAAGCTTGCTTACTTCGTTGCGGGTAGACTCCAAGGGGTGGCCCCCTGAAATATTTCTGAATCCTGTGATTGTTCAGTCGTGAAAGCCTCGTTGGGTTTTGTTTTGGTTTTTCCGAGGTTGATCGAGCGTGTGTTTCTATTGGTGCACCCCGGCCGGGTAAAACTTTCTGAAAGCCGTGTCCGCGGATATGGATGACTTGGAGCACAGTATCTCGATCATAGACAAGCATAACTAAAGTTTATTGCTGTAAATTTGACGTATAATGACTAGTAATCAGCTTCACTATAATGGAATGGCTAATTAATACTGCCCACAATTCCTTGTTTGGTTTGTCGCTTGCGACCATTGTACCTGACTAGTAAGTATTGCAACTACAACGAAATGGCTGAATAAAAGTACCAACAACTGCTGGGTTTAAGGGTTATCTCATGCTAATTATATCTGACTAGTAAGTGTTGCCACTATCACGGAATGGTTAACTAAAAGTGCCCACTGCATATTTTATCAAGATGATTATCTATACTTGACTAGTAATTGCTGCAACGATAACCGAATAAGTAAAACTGCCAACTGTGTGAGTTCCTCGGTTGACTTCCTCGTTTGGTCTCGAGGGGGAAACGCCAGGATGGGTTTGTTTGATAATAGTATCAGGTTGGATCCGAATAGGTCTTTCTTAACCCTCTCTGATAACCGCTAGTTGTATCGAGTCTCTATAGGTTGTTGAGTGCATGCTGCCGCTGCCGCTTCAGTCCATCATACCTATGTAGGCGAGGACCGCCGAATTCTAGCCTCGTCGTGTACTGGCCTCAGTACTGATGCTCCTCTTTTTCCTTTGCCTTTTGTCGGCACCCCTTTTGTTTAAGCAGGTTTGAGATCGACGTCGTTAGCAGGGTTACCCTTCCGGCTTGGCCTGGGCAGGGTTATGGACGCCATTGGTTATTCTTCAGGGCTCTTAGCCCCATTTGCATCTTGTCCGTAGTCGGACGCTGTATCGTTTTACAGGTGATTTGGATCTTTGTATCGTATATCTGTATTCTTGACTCTTTGAGTCGCGGTTATATATATCTGTTCTGTGGGTCCCATCGAGGACTGTTGTGTAATGTTATTACTTCGTATTCCACCCGCACGAAAGTGCCTGGTGGGAACCTTTGAATCGTTTCTATGCGGGTTTGGCGAGTTTCGCTAAAACTTGCATAGGTCCGATTATGAGGGTGTTACAGAGTGGTATCAGAGCCAGGTTGTTACGATACCCCACAAGTCCAGCCTGTAGGATAACCTAGCTAACGGCCGAAGTAGAGTGTCAAAACTATTTTTGCAAAATCGGTTGGATAGTTCTGATTAGGTCTGACTTTACTCCTTACCTCTCTGCTGTTCCCCTCTTACCCCTACGTGTTTTGAATCCGCTCTCGTCTCTTTCTTCGAGTCCAGGAATTCTCGTGATTGGGTTTCTGTCGTACCTTTAGGGTTTCGCTTCCTTCTTCGATAACGGTGTTGCTACATCTGGTCTTCATGCTACCCGAGGAATCCTTCGTCGGTGGCGCCGTCCTTTGTTCTTTGTTTGTGCCTTCCGGTGTCTTCCGACGCGACGACATCATCTACGCCAGATCTGATGCAGAGTCTGCATCACTCCTTTGTTTCCGAACCTCGTTTGTCGAGATCTTCAGTCTGTTTCCGAGAGTTGGTTGCATAATCCGCCTATTCGTGTGCAGAGTAATGGTTTGAGTGCGGGATGGAGTAGCTACCATACCACTACCCTTATCATTCGCTCTTGTACATCGAATCAGTGGATCCAGCAATTTTACTCCGCCCACGGAATTAGGGTGGCTTTATTTGTTGATACCCTACCTTCGCCCTTTTGTTCCCGAAGAGTTCTCCCGACGATCACGGAAAACGACCTCTTGTTAGTGGTGTCGCGAGGATCTACGCAAAGCGAGGAGATGCAGATCGCCGACCTTTCCTTCCGGTACCATGAGGCGGATCTCGAGGGCGAGATCCATTGTTAGTGGTGTCGAATTGTGGCATCCCGCAACAACCACTACTAGAAAATCGCGTTGTTTTTGTACATTGCATCATCATGACGTCATGCATATTTTCAGCACTAAAGAACTTTGCTAAAAATCTTATCTTTATTTTCTAAATTACCTTCCTCTTTATTTTAAATCAAAACTCTGGTGTTCCGGATATCTCAGTTTGCCTAAAAACTATTTACAGAAGACTATTTAAAATAAACTAAATAAATAAAACTATCTATTTTTTGTCTGGGGAGGCAGACAACCGGCCAGGCCCAAAGGCCCAACCGGAGCCCACCTACAACCCAGAAAATAAAACCTTAGTCCCCACCTAGACAAAACCCTAATCTAAACCTAACCCTAAGCCCCAGCTATTCCCCACCCCACCTACTCCATCCTGCCGCCGCCGACACACCTGGAATCCCACCACCGGACCGCACCCTCCCCTACCCGACACGCACGCACACAGAGCACACACCCCACGCACGCGGTACACCGCCTCCCCCTGGCCCCACCTATCCGCTCGACCCCCACACTCCCGCCTTTCCCTGGCCGCTGGGCCCGCCCCCACGCGCTGCCCACGCGCTGGCCACGCGCCCCCACGCGCTGTCCACGCGCTGGCCACGCGCCCCCACGCGCTGTCCACGCGCTGGCCACGCGCCTCCACACGCACACAGCGCGCGCCCGACCCACTCGTCCTCACCTCTCCCTGGAGCCCGGGACCCACCCCGCGGACCCGCTCGCCCCACCCAACCAGCCCGGCCCCGCGCCTGGACCCACCCCGCTCTCTCTCCCCTCCCGCAATCGCTCCTCTCTCTCTCCCCGACGAGCACTACCTCTCCCCCTCTCCCGCCGCGGCGCCCCTCCTCTTCCCCGTCACCGCGCCGTCCGCCGGCCCTCCTTCCGATGCGACCTCGTCCGCCGACCCTCCCTCGAGGCCGCCTCCCCGAGCCCGTCGGCGCCCCCGCCTTCCAGGAGCTCGCCGGCCGCTTCTGCCGCGCCGCTCCATCCCGCCGGCGGCCCCGCTCCGCCCGTTCCGCGCGTGCCTCGGCCGCCCCCGACAACCATCTCGCCGCCAGCGCCGTCCCTCCCCACCGGACCTCGCCGCCACCGCCCAAGCCGTACCCCCTCCGGCCCCAGGCTCGCCGTCGTCGTGCGGAGCCAGGGCAGAGGCGCCCTCGACCCCACCTGCAGCGACGCCGGCCTCCCCGCGGACGCGGACTCTGCTGCCGCGCATGCGCCGCCAGAGCTGCTCGCCACGACCGCCGTCGCCGCTTCCGTGCCCGCACCGCCCGATCCGCCTCGCCCTGCTGTTTTTCCCACACGTCCGAAGACCCAGGATGTACGGATCGTCGCCCTGATGGCCGTAGGACGTCGAGTTCTACTTCTGGATCCACCACGGTCTACCGAAGGCTTGCGGAGACATGAACCCCGAAGAACGACCTTACCGAACCCGGCGCCGCTCCAAGATCCCCTTCACGGAGTTGATGACCCGAAGGCCGGCAAGATCGCCACGGATGCGACAAGTTCTCCATCACGGAGCATCAAGACCGCCTCACGAACCGAACCCTCGGGACCGCCAAGTTCGCCGAGACCCTAGACACAAGATCTCCTTCATGGGACGACAAGTACTCCGACATGGACCCGATTGGAGCGAACCCGAAGACGGTAGGTGCAACAAGTTCTACTTCACGGACTTCGAGTGCCAAGATCGCCCACAGAGAACCGAAGTTGTCGAGACCCTGAGGACCCGTTCCCGGAGACGAAGACCGGACCCGACAAGATCGTCGCGACGACAAGAACGGCACCGACCGAAACAAACCCGATGCGCCCCGGCACGGAACCAAGCCCTTCTACCCGAACGCCAAGACCTACCCCGATCCGAAGACCCTAACCCTGGACCCTGAGACCGAACCCCGAACCCCGGAACCAAGATCGCCGAACCCTAATGTGTGAACCTTTTCCCGAGCCCCTATTTTATAAATGCTAAATATAAAACTTATCGCATCTTAATTGTTCATGCATGCATATGGTCTTGTGGTTTGGGGGCCTTATGCCGATTCACCTAATAATTAAATATGGGGCCCATATGCGGGCAAATCTAGTCTCATATTGGCCTCATTTAAATTGGTGTAGCGAACCCGGTACTATCTTTTGCCATGCTAAAACAACATTTAAATTGCGGGGATCTAAACAACTTGCACCATCTAATTAATTGTCGGGACCCCGGTTCCACTTAATATGACCTAATCGCATCGCATCTTTGCCATGTCATACGTCCTACATGCATCATGCCGATCTTCTGCCGTGGTATTAAATATTGCATCCGGTGTTTCTTCTAGTGTTTTGCCTCCTTGCGGATAAGGCCGTTGAGTTGATGTGAGCTTCGCCCCGATCTTCGGTTGAACCTTCGACAATGTTTTCAGGCGAGCATCTCCCCCCTTTTCTACCTATATTACTTTTATAGTGTTTATTTCCCTCCTGTTGATCTATTGCTATCTGTGTTGCGATGCTTTAGTTTCCACACCTGTGATATCCCTTGCAGCCTTATATTGCCATGGCCACCTCCTATTACCTGTTGTTTGGTAGATAGCTGGACTTGCGCGTCGTAGTCGCTTGCTCAAGTGCTGTTGCGTGTCGTCAGTGCCACAGTTGTTGATGTATTGCCGCATGTCGCTGTTGGAGATGATCATAGTTTTACTTATCGCTCACTTTAATTTCTGTTTAACAACTAAAATTGAAATAAGCAGAGGCATATGTGGGTGATAGAAAATATTTGGTTTCCGAACGCCCACTTGTGTCCCGTAAGACCCCGAGTACTTGATACCTGTTCCTTGATTTATCGCGCTATCCACATGCGGGGAGTATGGGATCCCCCTGAGCCAGAGCTTGATTCAGTCTTATTTCTTGGGGCCACAACTAGTTTGAGGTTTTATTTACGATCCTGTACTTATGCCATGCTATTTATGTATTTAAATTGTGCGACAGATAGCACACTGTACTGTTTAGGTAAGCGGAGTGATTACGCGGTATCGACACCCCGAGTTTTCGGGTTCCCAGTCGCTTACAGCCATTGACGCAAACCTTGAGTCCGTCTCGAAGCTTGCTTACTTCGTTGCGGGTAGACTCCAAGGGGTGGCCCCCTGAAATATTTCTGAATCCTGTGATTGTTCAGTCGTGAAAGCCTCGTTGGGTTTTGTTTTGGTTTTTCCGAGGTTGATCGAGCGTGTGTTGCTATTGGTGCACCCCGGCCGGGTAAAACTTTCTGAAAGCCGTGTCCGCGGATATGGACGACTTGGAGCACAGTATCTCGATCATAGACAAGCATCACTAAAGTTTATTGCTGTAAATTTGACTTATAATGACTAGTAATCAGCTTCACTATAATGGAATGGCTAATTAATACTACCCACAATTCCTTGTTTGGTTTGTCGCTTGCGACCATTGTACCTGACTAGTAAGTATTGCAACTACAACGGAATGGCTGAATAAAAGTACCAACAACTGCTGGGTTTAAGGGTTATCTCATGCTAATTGTATCTGACTAGTAAGTGTTGCCACTATCACGGAATGGTTAACTAAAAGTGCCCACTGCATATTTTATCAGGATGATTATCTATACTTGACTAGTAATTGCTGCAACGATAACCGAATAAGTAAAACTGCCAACTGTGTGAGTTCCTCGGTTGACTTCCTCGTTTGGTCTCGAGGGGGAAACGCCAGGATGGGTTTGTTTGATAATAGTATCAGGTTGGATCCGAATAGGTCTTTCTTAACCCTCTCTGATAACCGCTAGTTGTATCGAGTCTCTATAGGTTGTTGAGTGCATGCTGCCGCTGCCGCTTCAGTCCACCATACCTATGTAGGCGAGGACTCCCGAATTCTAGCCTCGCCGTGTACTGGCCTCAGTACTGACGCTCCTCTTTTTCCTTTGCCTTTTGTCGGCACCCCTTTTGTTTAAGCAGGTTTGAGATCGACGTCGTTAGCAGGGTTACCCTTATGGCTTGGCCTGGGCAGGGTTATGGACGCCATTGGTTATTCTTCAGGGCTCTTAGCCCCATTTGCATCTTGTCCGTAGTCGGACGCTGTATCGTTTTACAGGTGATTTGGATCTTTGTATCGTATATCTGTATTCTTGACTCTTTGAGTCGCGGTTATATATATCTGTTCTGTGGGTCCCATCGAGGACTGTTGTGTAATGTTATTACTTCGTATTCCACCCGCACGAAAGTGCCTGGTGGGCACCTTTGAATCGTTTCTATGCGGGTTTGGCGAGTTTCGCTAAAACTTGCATAGGTCCGATTCTGAGGGTGTTACAGGAATTCACGGTCGTGTCCGACGACGATGCTCCATTGGCGCGAAAGCGAAAGAGCTCCACCTCTGATGCTGCCGACGGAGGCAAGAAGAAGAAGACGGAGGGTGGAGCCTCCAAGAAGACTATCGCCGCCCTGGAGGCGGAGAACAGAAAGATTACCGGGATCCCCTTTGCCAAAGCACCCCCACTTGTGTAAGTTTCTTTTTCTCCGACATTGTCTTATTCAACTGTCTTGTTCCTGTACTTATGCACTTTTGCATGTTTCAGGAAGAAATCCACGACCAGCCTCAATAAAACCTCAAAGTTATTGGGGGATTCTAGAAATATTAAGGTCATGCTGCATCGCGACGCATCTCCCGCCATCGCCCTGCCACTCCCTCCGTCAAGCCTTCGTCTGCCTCGATAAGCTCACAAGCTAAGGAGGCATCTGGCCCTTCCGCCATGGAAGTGGACTCAGGTGCCTCTACCAAGGTTGCTATTGTCGGCGAGCAGGCAACACAGGAGAGTGTCGCCCACCAAATGGCCAAAGCTCCGGCTAAGGATGCCATCGGTATCGGTAAGGCGGTGGTGGAAGCAGGTACTTCTGCCATAGGCGGCGCCCCCGCCTCCATGAAGGCCATAACCTATCCGAAGATAGTCTATCCGGTACTTACGCCGGGTAGCACTGCTATGGTTCCTGGTGCGGCACCGACATCTTCGACGTGCGGTCTAGAGGAGCTTCTCCGTCAAGCAGAAATCTTGCAAGGAAACAGTGAATCCTTTGGCAAGCTGCTGGACGAGAGTGCTACAAACCTCAAGATCATTGCACTTGTAAGTTTTATTTGCCTTTTGCTTTTCATATGAGTATCCCACTGTAGCCCCCGAGGATGTAGATGGAAAACCATAGGTTTTGCATCTATATACTCTAAGAGTGACTAAGTTAGAAAACCTCTCACTGTAGCCCCCAAGCATGTAGGTGGAATGAATTATACCGACTAGATGCTTTAAGAGTAGCATACGTAGTGTTTATAAATTTCAATACTATAGCCCCCAAGCTTCTAGTTGTAACTGAATTAGTTCCGACTAGATGCTCAAAGAAAAATCTAAGCATATATCCGAGTTAAAAACTTTATATTGTAGCTCCCAAGCTTCTAATCGAAAACTGATTTAGTTCCGACTAGATGCTTAAAGAAAAGCTAAGCATATTGCTAAGTTAAAAACTCTCGATGTAGCCCCCGAGCGTCTAGGTGGAAAATTTCTGTCTAGATGCTCCAAACAGACTAAACAATGTTTAACTTTTTTCCTTTTTTCCACAGAACGAGAATGCTCGGAGGGGCATGGCCAACGACAAGTACCAGAAGATGCGCGTAGACCTGGAAGCTGAAAAGGGTAAATTAGCCTTCTTGAAGGAACATATCACCAAGAGCAAGCATCTATTTTCTTTTTCGCATTCCGACTTGGTTTTGTGCCCATATTCTCCGAGTACTCACTATGTACTTTGCTTTCTCTGACTTGCAGAAACCATCGCCAAGGCCAAGAATATTGTCGAGTAGTCCAAGCACATTCAAGAGCTGGATAGCGAGAACAAAATTCTTAAGCAGGAGAGGAAGGACATGCTGAAAATGCATGAGGAGTCGATGAAGGCCCTGCAGGACTCCGCCACCGAGGAAATGAATCGCTTGAAGGAGGAGATTGCGATCTTAAAAGATCAGAAGCGAGCTGCCGATGAGAAGAATCAACGCCATAGCGAGGCATATGAGATCCTTCAACAAGAGAAACAATCCTTGGCGGACACCCTCTGGCAAGCTGAGGCCAGCATCTTCAGTAAGTTTTCTCCGTCTTGGATTTCTGTAGTCTGGGTACTCTGTATTTGTTGAACTCATGCGCTCCTTGTCGGAATTTTGCAGCTCCTATGGGTTTAACCCGATCGCCTCCTCCAGCCAAGGAATGCATGGTTCTTGCCGAAAACTTTATCAACACCACCATCAAGCAAGCCAAGGAGATCGCCAAGCCCCTCCAGATAAATATCAAGGCATCGAACTCCGTGGCGAAGTACTCGGAGATTCTGCGCCGAGCCCCCGAGTGTATCACAAGCTGGAAAGCTTCCTGTGCACGGGCTGGTGCAAGGATGGCACTGTCAATGGTGAAGGCACACTACGAAGATGCCAACATCGACACGGTGACCTCTAGCATTCCCGACATAGACGACGATGGCAAAGAGATTAACCATCAATCCATCTTGTCGTCGCTCGCGGGTTATGACACCAGAGTTGCCGACTTGGTCGACATCAACGTCATCGTGTCGATGAACACCATCGATGGCGGCAACCAAAGCTCCTCCGAGTCTCTTCACACCGCCGACTTCGAGGGTGACTCTCTTGCTGGTGATGACGCTGCTTCTAAGTCTCCTGCGCCAAAGGAATGAAAAACAACTTTGTAATATTTGTTTCACCTTTGGTGCCTTTGCGGAAAAAACTTATTGATGTAACTTAAGGCGGAAAACAATGGTTGTTATTTCCTTCTACTCAATAACTAGTTTCCAGCATGTATATATGTTTAAGCAAGTGCTGGCTTATCCATTACTTGGTTCTTATGCTTGACTTTTCGTGAGTCGGAAGACTTGTTGTCGAAACCATGCGCTCAGGTGATGATGCCCAATGGCATCGTCAATAACCTAAGCACAAAATCGCCGACAATAAGTGCCAAAAGTCACTACTCCAGAATCCACATAAAAACGACAAAGAACGTGTAGACCAGAAAACTTAAGCTGACGCCCGTTGGCGGAATTTTCACAAGTGCAATCGCAAAACTTGTGCATAAAGGTTTTACATGATCCAAAAATGAACACTAAAGGAGGTAAAAGACTCAGAAATATGAGTGAACAAGAGAGCTTTATTTCATTGATCATATAAGGAGTACACAATTAGATAAAAAATGCTAAGTGTAGAAAGGACGTAGCTGTGCTATGTTCCATGGCCGATCAAGCTCCGGGTAGTCATCATCCGGGTCACGTCGCTTACGCTTATGATCCTCGTTGGGTCTATCCTTTAGTTCACGATTGTAAACAAGGTAGTAAAACCCATTGAGTAGCGCCTTGCTTATGATGAACGGTCCTTCCCATGGCGGGGATAATTTGTGCGACTTCTTCTGCTTAAGTCGGAGCTCCAAATCCCCCTCTTTAAACGAGCGATGCTGAACGCGGCGACTATGGTAGCTACGTAGCTTCTGCTGGTAGATGGCGGGTCTTTGGCATGCCAAAACGCGCTCCTCCTTGAGAAGGTCCACATCTAGGCGTCTGGATTCTTCAGTGTCATCTTCGTCGTAGGAAGAAACTCTTGGTGCATCGTGAAGGATGTCGGAAGGTAGGATGGCTTCTGCTCCATATACCATGAAGTAAGGGGTGTAGTCGGTGGATCTGTTGGGTGTAGTTCGTAAACTCCACAACACAGATGGCAATTCTTCCGCCCAGGCTCCAGCTGCTCTATGTAGCGGTGCCTCAAGACGTGGCTTGATTCCCTGCAGAATTAATCCATTGGCTCGCTCGACTTGACCATTGGACTGTGGGTGTGCCACAAAAGCAAGGTCAAGTCGGATGCCTTTCTCCCAACAATAAGCCTCCACTTCTCCGAGTGACAAATTGCTGCCATTGTCGGTGATAATGCTATGTGGGAGACCAAATCTCACCACTAGATCCCGGACAAACCTGAGGGAAGTTTCCCCATCAAGCTTTCTAATGGGTTTAGCTTATATCCATTTAGTGAATTTATAAACTACTACAAGCAGATGCGTAAACCCATAAGCTGCTGTCTGTAACGGTCCCACCATGTCTAGTCCCCAGACTGCAAACGACCATGTTATTGGTATCGTTTGCAATTCTTCAACGGGAACATGTGGTTGTCGGGCATAATACTGGCATCCCATGCATGTCTCAACCACCTTGTTGGCGTCCGCCTTTGTGGTCAGCCAGTAGAATCCTTGCCGGAAGGCTTTCGCGACCAACGATCGAGGAGCGGTGTGATACCTGCAATCTCCGAGATGGATTTCGCGCAGGATCTCCATACCTTCTAGCTGGGAAATACACTTTAGGTATACACCAATAGTGTTCCTTTTGTAGAGTTGCCCATTTATTATGGTATAACCCTTTGCTCGTCGTACTATTTGCCATCTTTCGACCTCATTGTCGGGCAAAGTTCCGTGTTCGAGATATTCCATGAACGGTTTTGTCCAAGCCGGAGGGACCTTGGTCACCATGTTGACGAAAGAGTCAGCTCTATCCGGATTGTCGATGTCGGCTCCCTTCACAGATTGTGTGCGCAGGTGCTCTAGGAAAACTCCTGGAGGAATTCGCTTGCGCCCTGATCCAAGATTAGACAGCAGATCAGCCGCCTCGTTTTGCTCCCTAGGTACATACTTGACTGCGTAGCCCAAGAAGCACTTGGCTATCTCATCCACTTCATCTCGATATGCCGCCATCATAGGGTTCCGCGCATTCCAGGTGCCAGCCACCTGCTGGGCAACCAAGTCGGAATCTCCACAGCAAACTATGCGCTTGATGCCAATATCCTTGGCTACACACAGTCCGTGAATGATTGCTTCATACTCCACCATGTTGTTTGTAGCCTCGAAGTGGATCTGCAGAACGTAGTGTAGCTTGTCTCCTGTTGGTGACTGTAGCAATACACCAGCCCCCGAGCCGTTGAGCAGCTTTGATCCGTCAAAGTGCATCACCCAGTACTCTGGTTCCGGCAACGGAGTAGCATCTGGCATCTCCGTCCAATCTGCAAGAAAATCCGCCAAGGCTTGTGACTTGATAGCATCGCGTCTCTTGTAAGTGATCTTGAAGGCGGCATGTTCAATGCCCCACTTCGCGACCCTTCCTGTAGCGTCACTATTGTTGATTATGTCGAACAGTGTAGTCTTGCTCACAACTGTGATTGGGTGCTCCTGAAAGTAGTGCCTCAACTTCCAAGAAGCAAGGAATACTCCATAAGCTATCTTCTGGTAGTGCGGGTAACGCTGCTTGGACTCCGTCAAGACCTTGCTCACATAGTAAACTGGTTGTTGAACTTCGTGCTCATAGCCTGGTTCCTTCCGCTCCACCACGACGATGATGTTGATTACCCGGTTGGTTGCCGCCATGTATATTAACAGGGGCTCACCAGGCTCGGGTGCTGCAAGGATAGGCGCTGAGGAAAGAATCTCCTTGACTGCTTCAATGCTGCATCTGCTTCGTTCGTCCACGTGAATTTTTCCGCCTTCTTCAGCAACTTGTACAACGACAGAGCCTTCTCTCCAAGTTGGCTGACGAACCGACTAACTGCTGCAACACAACCTATTAGTCGTTGGATGTCCTTTAGGCATGTCGGACGGTTTATGTTTAAGATGGCCTTGATTTTCTCTAGGTTGACCTCGATTCCGCGATGGGAAACGATGAAACACAACAATTTGCCGGCTAGTACCCCGAAGACGCACTTCTTAGGGTTAAGCATCATGTTGTATTTTTGGAGATTATCAAAGGTTTCTTTTAAGTCGGAGATTAAGTCATTTGACTTTTTAGACATCACCGCGATATCGTGCACATAGGCGTGAACGTTCCGACCAATTTGGTCGTGAAGGCAACGTTGCATTGTCCGCTGGTACGTAGCACCTGCGTTTTTTAGCCAAAGGGAATCGTGACATAGCAAAACGTGTCGTATGGGGTAGTGAACGAAGTGGCCAATTGGTCTGACTTCCTCATCTTGATCTGGTGGTATCCTGAGTATGCATCAAGAAAACACAAAAGTTCCGAACCAGCCGTCGAGTCAATGATTTGGTCAATGCGAGGCAAAGCAAACGGATCTTTGGGACATGCTTTGTTCAAGCCTGTGTAATCAACGCACATTCTTAATTCATTGGTTGCCTTTTTGGGGACAAGTACAAGACTGGACACCCATTGGGTGTGAAGGACTTCTCGGATAAATCTAGCCTTAAGTAACCTAGCTATTTCTTTGCCAATGGCGCGTCTCTTCTCATCTCCAAAGCGTCGTACAGGTTGTTTCACTAGTTTGGATTTTGGATCAATGTTTAAACTGTGCTCGGCAAGTTCCCTAAGTACACCTTTCATGTCGGCAGGTTGCCAGGCAAAGATGTCCCTGTTCTCACGGAGGAACTCGACGAGCGCGCTTTCCTATTTGGGATCCAGGTTCGTCCCAATGGCGGTGACCTTGGAGGCATCGCCTACCACAAGTTCCATCGGCTTGGTCTCGATGGCGGCCTTGAACGCATGATCGGAGTCGGAGATCTGTTTCTTCGACACGGGAATCTCTGAGTCATCGACCTTGTTCTGGATCTCTTTGAATTCTTGGCTGTAGAGGATAGCTTCTGCAATGGCTGCTTCATTGATCTCGCAGTCCCTTGCCTTGGTAAAGCTTCCGGATATGGTAATGACACCGTTTGGTCCGGGTATCTTGAGTTTGTTGTAGACGAAGCATGGCTTGGCCATGAACGTGTGGAATATGTCACGGCCGAAAATGACGTGGTACACGCTCTTGAAGGGGACTACCTCAAAGGTCATGCGCTCTTGGCAGTAATTGTTAACATCGCCAAAGGCAACCTGTAGTGTAATGCACCCAAGGGACCAAGCCTCCCGACCAGGGACTACGCCGTGGAAGATGGTGTTGGTCCGCCTTAGGTTTGCCTCCGCCAACTTCATCTTCTACAGTGTATCCAGGTACATGATGTTGATGCTGCTTCCACTATCCACCGTACACTTGGTGAACTCCACGCCGTCAATCAAGGGGTTGATGACCATGGAGTACTGGTTCTCCGTAGGTATAAGGTCTGGGTGGTCCGTCCTGTCCCAAGTGATTGGAACCTCCGACCAGCGCAGGAACTGGGGAACTGGGGGGAGAGTGGCCATCAGGATCCTCAGAGAGGTCTTCTGTTGTCGGACGGTGGGGGTGCCAAGGAAAGTGTGGTAGACTATTTGCGAAGGGGTTCTTGCCCTTGTCGTCGCTCTTGGCGGCATGTTTGGGGTCAACGTCCTCGTCCATGTCACTTGAATCCTTGGACTCCTCCTCCTTCTTCTTTCCCTTTCCCTTGCATCGCGGTCTGTTCTTCCGACTTTGCTTGTAGCCGGACTCCGGGTCTTCCTTGAGGTTGTTGACAAACTTGCAGTGTCGATTGGTATGGGTGGTTTTTCCATTGACGTCGAGGTGTACGAGGCACAGCGTATCGCAGTACTCCTCGTAGGTTTGGGGAACGCAGAGCGGCGCCGAGGTAGTTTTGCTTCCTCGCTGCTACCCACGACCAGCTCCCCTTCCTCGGCCACGTTGTCCGCCATCACCTCGTCCTGCAAAAGTCATAGCGACCATGTCAGTAGATTGCTTTTCTTCTGGGGCGGTTTCCGCTTTGTACTGTTGTTCCTCCGAGCTTGAGTTGGAACGGTTGTTGTGGGCAAGGAGCCGCGAGCATCATCGTCGGTAGCTGCGAACTCACTAGCCAACTGAATCATCTGGTTCAAGTCAAGCTGGTGATTGTCCTGCAAGCGCTTCAGCTTATGTCGGAGCAACGTGCCCCTTTCCAACCCATGAATGAAGGCGGTCATGGAGGTCTGAGCATGCACTCCTGCGCAGGAATTCTTCATGTCCAGCCAGCGGGAGAGGTAGGCGCGAGATGTCTCGTCTTTCTCTTGCACGCACCGCTGTAGATCGCCCACAGTGCAGGGACGCTTGTATGTACCCTCAAAGTTCTTGGTGAATGCCTCTTGCATGTCCAACCAGTTGTAGATAGATTTCTCCGGCAAGTCGTCGATCCATTGACGGGCCGTTCCCGCCAACATTAACAAGAGGTACTTGACGGCAACGTTGGGGTTGCCTCCGGCAATCTCCACTGCGTTTCCGTAGTCCTACAACCATGTGGCTGGCTTGGCGGTGCCGTCATAGGGGGCTTGATGGTCTTGTCAATCCGGAAGCATTTGGGGTAAGTTGCAGACCGTATTGCAGGACAAAAACAACGTGGTCCCAGGTATGGTCCTTCCCGGGCCTCGTGGATCTTGTTGATCCGCGAACGTGCATCGTATGGCTCCGGGTTCTTCATCTTGTCAACAGGGGATGGGCTGCGTGAACGATGCGGGCCTCCTCTGCCATGGTGACTTCTTGGTGGTGATGGAGGCGGAGGTGGCGGTGGGTTAGCCTTCTTGCTGTTACCCTCCTGCGACGCCTCATGCCTGTCATGGTTGCTTGTCGGACGCGGAGGGTCATGGTGTGACCTGCTCCTGTGCCCTTGGTTGCGCTCTCTGTCATGACGGGTCTGCTCCGCATTGTCGCGGATGACGATGCCGCACTGTTTTGGTGGGGGCGTATCCGTACGATGGTGCGTCTTGTAATCTTCGCGATGTCGGGGGGACTGGGGCGATGGCGATGGACGACGAGGTCGGGCTTTTTCTTCGTGGTCGGAGGATATGGGGATAGCGTCCTTCCTGTGTCGCGCATCCCTCCGTCTTCGTTCTGATGAACCCGTCTAAGACCCAACATCAAGAGGAGATCTGTCCCTTGGCGTCTTATACTGGTTAGATTGGCAGAACGCTGGGTCGGACTCAAGCCTCTGAGAGGTGGCCTTTTCCTGCTGCTTCACCGCCTTGGCCACTAGGTCATAGACCTGTTCCACTGCCTCAGGCGATCTATCCTGCTCCAGAAGGGTCTTGGCGACGGCGAGGTTAAGGAGTGGGGTGGGCATCACCTGCTTGCCTTCACTGTCAATGTATGGCTTTGCTTGTGCTGGCTTCGAGGGAGCCCATCCTGGGTTGCGCCGTACACTAGGATCGTTGATGACGTGAGCCAGAGCTTTCTTGGCCTTCTGCTGCTGTAGCAAAGTCTTGTACTCGGCCTCCATTGCTCTAGATTTTTCTATGGACTTCTGCGCGTTGACCAGATCTCGATCTATCTTAGCGCCTTGCTCCGCAATGGCCTGCGCTTCCTCCAGCAGCTGCTGGCGCTTCTCGTCAAGCTGGGTCACGTTCCGGATATGAGCAACTGTCAGTGGCTCGACGAGGAGGTTGCCGTACATCACTCTATCAGCCGGAGTAACTTGGGCTACCGTAGACGTAGATGCCGGAGGCGGAAAGTTTGCGGTGTTGTTGTTGCTCGGGCCGGTGTCGAGTTCCTCCGGATGCTGCATTGGGTTAGGCGGAGGAGGCATGACCTTTGCGCGATCATCGTCAGCAGCAATAAGTTGCCCCTTCCCCTTCTCCAGCACTATAGGCGGAGCTCGTCCGGGTTGATCTTCATCCATCACCGTCCCGATGGTGATGAACACCCCTCGAGACGTGACGGTGTTGTTGGCTTGCTCGTCGCGCGTGTATTCCTCCTCCATCTCCTGCATGGCGGAGTCTAGCTCTTCTGGACTGAAATCTATCTCCTCTGAATCTGCACTGAAGTCAGCGTAAAGCGCGTCAATAACAGAGTCGGAGGGTGCCAGGACTTCCTCGATGATGGGCGGTGGAGGTGCAACAGCAGCGACGATGACTGGAGGTGGCGGCGCAGCGGCGACGACGGTGGCCGGAGGCGGTTGCTGAATCGGAGGGTCTCCGTCAACGAGCGCAAGCGCCAACTGGGCTGCTGCGTCAGATTCCGGGTAGTTGTTGAAGGTGCTCACCATCTCTTCGAGGGTAAGGCGTCCTGTTGCCTACTACCGTCTTAAAGAATGCCGGAGAAGCGTGCCACGGTCCAGCCCTTCCACGAAGTGATACAGAGCGTTATCATCGAGGTAGTGGGCCAGATCGGCTTGTATACGGAGCCACCTGGCCAAGTTATCGCGGGGTTTTCGCCCTCTCTCTGAACGCAACGCGCCAGATCGAAGATGGTAACCACTCCGACAAACTTGGATCTCTGTTGTCCAGACGCACGGGCAAAGCCGGCGGATTTGCAGCGATCTTCCACCTTTATATCCTGCACAGGGGCGGTTTGGGTGGGCATTGAATTTTTCCGATCTTTGCCAGCAAACTCCAAAGAGAGATCCGACATCGATCCTTCCGCGAACGTATCCTGCCCGTAGGCGGTCCGTGCGGGCCTTGATGCTTCTCCGACTCCCACGGAACTAGTGCCCGAGTCGGTTTCTCCAATGAAGAGGTGGATGTCTCCAATAGGAACGATCGAGCACCGCGTAGGGTTCGTCTTTGCCGGGATCCAGAACGTTGCCGGAGACGAGAACGCGACTGATGGCTATGGTTTCGACGTTTCCCGCGAAGATCTTGGTCCTCGCCCGCTGAAGAGCCTCTTGCCCCACGGTGGGCGCCAACTGTCGTGGTATTGCCGACGAGTACGCCATGGAGGGGTCCTCACAGTGCATGTTTAGAGCGTGGGGGAAGGCGTACGGTTGACGGGTACGAGGTAACACAGCTTACCCAGGTTCAGATCCCACGATGGTGGCGGAATCCTACTCCTTCTATAAATCACTATAAGGGCAATACGCCGAGTTACAGGGATTAGTTCGCTATGCGAGGTTGTATGAATAGATACTAGGTTGTGCCCTAAAGGATCCCATATGACCGACTTATATGTCGCCAGGTCCTAGGGTTACAGGGAAAAGTCCTAGCCGGACAGGTTATAGAGTCCTACACCATCTATTACTAGTCTTGTGTATCTTGCACTCCAAGGCTCCGGGTACGCTGGTGACTCCACCATAGCCTTCCTTTTTCCGACATGGGCCTCCCTTATGGATCCATCTAACTGGGCCGCCCAGCAGGCCATAGGGCACGCTACCAACTGTGGGCCACTCGGGTTATCCGGATAGGAGACATGCTATGAGGATATCCATATAGCATATCCCCAACACTGGCATCATAATGAACTTCCGCTTCATGCACAACCAAGGAGGAAGGTTGTAGATACATAGAGTGACGGGCCAGGTGCTGTGACTGCAGCTCTGCTCCCCAAAAGGATTCATGCCATCTGTACTTAGACCAAACCATAAGTTTCTTGCTTCACCAGCAAAGTCTAGGAAGTCTCTCTCGATTTTTCTCCACTGTCGACCATCAACGGGGTGCCTCAACATCCCTTCTTTCTTACGTTCTTCCATGTGCCATCGCAACAACTTGGCATGCTTTTTGTTTCTGAACAAGCGTTTCAATCGTGGTATTATAGGAGCATACCACATCACCTTGGCAGGAACCCTCTTCCTGGGTGGCTCGCCATCAACATCACCAGGGTCATCTTTTCTGATCTTATACCGCAATGTAGTGCATACTGGGCATTTATCCAAATTCTCGTACTTCTCACCGCAGTAGAGGATGCATTTATTAGGGCACGCATGTATCTTCTGCACATCTAATCCTAGAGGGCAGACGAGCTTCTTTGCTTCGTATGTACTGGCGGGCAATTCGTTATTTATTGGAAGCAACCTCTTCATGAGTACCAGCAACTTTTCAAATCACGAGTCAGTCACACCGGTCTCTGCCTTCCACTTCAGCAATTCTAGTGTGCTACCCAGCTTCTTCTGGCCATCTTCACAAGTTGGGTACAACAATTTGTTGTGGTCCTGTAACATCTGCTCAAACTGTAACCTCTCCTTTTCTGTGTCGCAGTCTCGCTTTGCATCAGAAATGACCCGACCAAGATCATCAGCGGGCCGGTCTGGTTCCCGTTCTTCACCTCCTTCTTCTTCATTGTCTTCCATTGCGGTATCAGCGTATTCAGGGAACATAGATCGGTAGTTGTCATCATCGTTCTCTTCTTCATCGCCGTCTTCCATCACAACCCCTCTTTCTCCGTGTTTGGTCCAAACATTATAGCCGGACATAAAACCAGACCGAAGCAGGTGGCTCGGAATGACTCTTGCAGAAGTGTGAGTCTTCTCATTCCTACAGTCAACACATGGACAACACATAAAACCATCTCGTCGCTTGTTCTCCTCAGCCATAACTCGAAAATAACGCACGCCTTCTCTGAAAGAGGCAGAGCGTCGGTCATCGTACATCCATGGATGGCTCATCTGTATCATACAAATATATGCCAAGCGCAATCACTATGCTAAAATTAGTACCGCACAGCGGTCTTAACGAGAAAATAGTTGCTAACCTTTTATTACACTTGGAAACAAAGATGAGAAAACTTAAGTGTGGCTCGGGCACCTCATATCATGTCTGTCTTGCGTGACCTAAACTTGCATCGCTCTAATGGACATTTCACCGAACACCTCTAGTGCATATATATGAACAAGAAAAAAATAGCACAACAACACTCTCTCCCACCAGAAAAAAACAGTTGAGAGAGGAAGAGGGTGTGCGTATATATAGGGCCAGAACACTAGTCCCGGTTGGAGATACAAACCGGAACTAAAGGGGGTGTCCCCAGCGAGCGGCAGCGCCAGAGCCCTTTAATCCCGGTTTGACCCTCAGACCGGGACTAGTGTTATGGGGTTTAAGGACCGGGACATATGGTTTTGGATGGCTCGGGCCGTCCGACCAGGGCCATTAGTCCCGGCCCTAGACCGGGACTAACGGGGTCTAACAGACCGGGACATATGATTTTGGGTGGCTCGGGCCGTCTGCTCGGAACTAATGGCCTGGACGAAATGCCCGTTTTCTACTAGTGGTAGTATTTCTGTATGTGAACCCAGCCCCATGAAAATACGGGATTGGAGCAAGCGGAAGTGTATATGGATTTCTATTCCTAAGTAAACGAGCAGTATTGGCCATGTAGTAGAGCATGTCGATGGGTCTCATCTAGAATATAAATGGCATTTAAATGGCATCCACAAGTCCTGTTTATTTAAAATCTTAATTCTTTTTCTTTTAGAAAAAACAAAGGTTATGCAGCTGATCGCATGGATTGCGTCACGCGAGGAGATAATTTTCAGTTTAAACCCGCCGCAGGCTGGTCTTGTTGATTGGTTCACGCGGGTCGAGGTCGCTCCGGTTACGCACGCGTTTCGAGCTGACATCAGAAACAATCCTCGGAGCGACGCCTATATAAAGACATCGATCCCTCGCGTGGCGGGAGAGGGCACACACACGCACGGCCGCCAGCCTGCGGGGCAGGCGACGATGGAAAATTTTGTTGCCTTCCGCCGGTCAAGCTGATCCGCCGGTCGGCCACACACCTCTGGGTCGGCTGTAAGATTGGAGCTGCGACGAACTGCGAGCTGAGGCTACCCTTCGCCATGCTGCGTCAACTCCAGATGTTTTTCAGATCAGATCCCCTCGTTGATCTTGGTCCGGTGAAAAATAGCAATCGCAATATAGTTATTCTAGATCATCTATGACAGCGCTAAAAGTAACTATTGTAGCATCCCAGTTGTCTAACATCTGTAATGCTACTTGTTATAATAATAAAAAGGGCCACTTCTAACATATAATTGCTGCATCATTATCATATCATGCTCATGTCATCATGCCACCTTGCATTTGAGCATCATACAAAACCCTTTTCTTGTTTGGTTCTTAACTCATGTGCATTATTAATTGTAGTTGCCTCTTGATATTGTAGTTGGCTTTTGATATATTGTTAAATGCCCAAGTTGAGTTGGGGGCATATCTCTTCTAAACTCCACCACCTTTCTTTCACCACCTTATTCCACCATCCAATTAATATGAGCATGGCATTTTAATTTGGGTTATCTCTAGCTCATGTTGGTTGGATGGATTCCACCCCTAATCTTTGCTTGGCCTTGCCCACCTTTTGGGAATGCATATGAATAATGCCATGTAAATCTTATTGTTTTCACAAGGATAAATTTGGCATTAATTATTTTGCATGGGCCATGCAAGTGCCACCTTTTCTAGTTTTTGGTTTTTACTTGAATTCTAAGTGGATCATCTTCCCTTTGTTCAAATCTTGTTTTGTCTTGTAGTTTCTTCACCATATCATCTATCTCTATCCTTTCTAGCTAAACCTCTATCCCATGCTCCATGCACACACATGTGCTAATGTGGCATGCACCAAACCTAAAACCACCTTCCCCTCTCTATCTCTTTTCTTGGATCATGCTTGGTCATTATTTGGAGCATGCATGGACCAAAGAAAAACCCCATAATCATCTCTCCCTACCTTTTCCTCCTTTCTCCTTTTTCTTGATCTTGTGAGTTTGTATATGAAGCATGCTTGATCAAGTGGAGTACCCCTCCCTCTATCTACCCCCTCTTAGCTAACCCTAAAACCTACCCCATGCCACCCCCATCCTAGCTAAACAAGACCCTAATCTACACTTTTCTCTAAGCAAAACCCTAACTACCCCTCCCCTTCCCTACTTCCTAGCTTGATCACCCCAAACCCTAACCCTAGCCCGAGCCGGCCCCTCTCCCCTCCCCTCTCTTTCTCTCCCTGGCCTAAGGGACCCTCTAGCCTCACCTGCCCACGAGTTCCCCAGGGCCACCTGCCAGCCTCTCTCTTCCCCCCAGCTCTGCCGCGCCACCCCCTGGCCCCCATGCCGTGCACGTGAGCAGGAAAAGGTGGCACCGAGGCCACCTTCCCCTCCTCCACGCAAGCCCCCTCCTGGCCGTCCTTATCTACACCCCCAGCACCTTTCTGCTCTCCCCAGATCCGCCCAGGGGCCCTGCCTCGCTCCCCTCCTCTGCCCCAGCTCCCTCTCGCCGGCCACGCCGTCTACCTCGCCAGCACACACGCACCAGGAGGCGTGCGCGGAGCTGCAGGTGTCGAGGAAGGCCTGAAGCTCGTCTACGTCGCCCCTGGAGCCAGTCGCGAGGAGGAGAAGGCCTGCACCGCCGCTGCACGCCGGAACGCCCACCGAAAACCCTAGCACGCTGGGCCTCTGCCTCCCCGTCGTCCTGCTGCGCCCCGACCAGATCCGAGCCCACCGCTGAGCCCGCGGTGAGCACCCGAACCCCCCTGACCCCTCCGTCCTCGTCGTAGCCCTCTGTGCCCGCCGGACCTAGCGTCGAACGCTCTGTGTGCGTCGCGTGCGCGCGCGTCCTCTGCGTCGCCGCGTCGCGCACCAGCTTACCTAGACACGAACCACCTTCCTAGCACCAGCTCGCAGCCTAGCGCAGCGGTTCTGCCCACCGCGCGCACGCCCGCGGCGCGGGATCGAGCCCCCACCCAGCCTCTGTCGCTCGCGGCGTTTCAGGGGAAGAAAAACAGTACCAGTGGGTCATTTTGCGAATCACCCCCTCCCAAACCTTTTTGCCAACCCGCGGTCCCCGACGCCCCACCTGTCAGTGTCTTGGTTTGTTTTATAAAAAGGCTCCGAAGTTTTCCCCAAATAAACCCGCGGTCCCTCTTTTTCCCAGACGCTGGCGTGTGGGCCAGCAAGCACCTGGCCCACCTGTCAGTGACCAGAGCTGGAATAGGTTGAGTATAAAACGTCCAGAGTCTGTTTGAATTCAAATTTAGTTTAAATTATTTCAAATTCAATTTCCAATCAGATTTTTAAATAACTTTTCCTTTGTAAATCCAAATAACACAAACAATATATGTTTGGATATCAGAAAAATGCCAGGATTTCAAATATGCCATTCAAATTGCCTTTTGCACATTTAAATTCCCAAGTTTATTAAAATTACCCAATTGCCACTAGAACTTCAAAAATTAATAACTTTTGTTTTCTAATTCCAAATTTAGCAAATGATATGTCTAAAATGATCAGCTCGACGAGACCTTTCTGTTTATGCTATCCATGACTTCAATTGCAGCATGCATCATATAAAAATATAGGGTACAGCAATGTTATGACAACAAAACGGGAACCAAAACTCCATTAAAATGTTGTTACTTGTCTTCCACACCTCACCATGCCATGCTACCTGAATTGCCATGTAAATTGTGCATCATTCATCATGGCATGATTGTTTGCTTGACGCATCCTATTCATATGCTTGTGCTCTATATTCATGTTGGCCTTGTTTGTTTGGTTTTTCTCGGATAGACACTGAGCAGGGGTTATATCAAGAGAACCAGGAGCACTACCCAGATCCGTCCCTCGCTTCAACTGAGTTGACAGGCAAGCACTTACACATGCTTGCATACATACAGTACCTATTGCCTCTATCTTATTCTTGCATCATTGAGTCGCGATTGCATTAAATTGAATCCCAAGTATGCATAGCCTTTACTTTTAAACCCCACCAAGCTTGTTCCTCCATCCCATGAGCCACTACTATAGGAGTTGTTTGAGCCATGCGAGTCGTAGAACAGCATGTGTAGGGTATGTGAGCGTCTGTTGGATAATGAGGTACCTAAACAACTTAACCTGAGTAGTAGTGGGATAACTAAAGAAAGTGGCACCGGTGAGCAACATCTGCTATTTGGTTTTTCCTGCTCACTTGTGTCCCGTAAGACCCTGAGTACTTGATTCCTGTTCCTTGATTTATCGCGCTATCCACATCCGGGAGGTATATGGGACCCCCCTGAGCCAGAGCTTGATTCCGTCTTATTTCTTGGGGCCACAAACTAGTTTAAGGTTTTATTTACTATCCTGTACCTATGCCATGCTACTTTCTGTATTTAATTTGTGCGAGGAGCACAGTGTACTGTTTAGGTCAGCGGATTGATTACGCGGTATCGACAAGCCCAGCCACACTTTCGGGTTCCCAGTCGCTTACAGCCATTGTCGCAAACCTTGAGTCCGTCTCGGGGCTTGCTTACTCCGTTGCGGGATCTACTCAATGGGGTGGCCCCCTGAAATATTTCTGAATCTTGTGATTGTTCAGTCGTGAAAGCCTCGTTGGGTTTTGATTTGGTTTTTCCGAGGTTGATCGAGCGTGTGTTGCTATTGGTGCACCCCGGCCGGGTAAAACTTTCTGAAAGCCGTGTCCGCGGATATGGACGACTTGGAGCACAGTTTCTCGATCATAGACAAGCATAACTAAAGTACCGCTTTAATCTGACTAAGTAATTTGACTAGTAATTAGTGCAACACTCATGGAATGGTTAATAAAACTGCCAACGGATGGGGGGGGGGGTTGTTCGTCCGCTTCCTTGTTGGTAAGCAAGGAGGAGGATGGATCTGATGAGATTACCATTATAACTGTTGTTCTTAAATTCACGGACATACGCCTATCATTGGTTAGGCGGATGGTTAGCGTTTATCTGTAGAACTGCTAGGGTTTATCTTTCGCTGCAATTGCGTCACCCCCGGTTGTGTCCCCTTTAGAGGCATTAAGACTTGCTGAGTACCCTTAGGGTCTCACACGATAAATTATTGGTTCAGATGGACAGGTACCTTCGCAGGACGGATACTGGGTGGAAGAAGCCGAAGATGTGGGCAACGATCGTTCGGTGTAGAGATTCCGGGAACGGGGATCCATGAGACCTGTAGTTGGGATGTGCTTATTTCTATGGCATCTTATGCCGATTTGCTTCTTATCCGTACTCGGATTTTGTTGCCGCTTCCGCATGATACTCTGATGTGTGTTGTATGAGGAAGTATCCTAAAATATAGATCTATTTAGGTCATTTGAATCTTGCCGTATGGCGTTGCTATATTTTCTTTTCTTTCTAGATGGTATGGCTCTGATGTACTCTTGTATGGTGGCTTGCGTACATACCCACTTGTGTACGTAGTTGATCCCTTCGCCTGCCGATTACGCCGCCCGTACAGGTCCCGTTGAGAGGGTAGTGGTTGGGACGTCTGAAAGGACTACCAGTGAGTGGCTTTTGGGGCCCCACCATACTATTTCAACCACTACCACTCATCCAGGCTTGTATCTAGGAGCGTAATTCACCGAGGTAGTTACAACTATGCATCTGGCACGACCGCTTCCATCAGGATCGACGGTGTGGTTCTTTACAACCATGGCGTGACCACTTTTATCAGGGTTGGCCATATGATTCTTTATATCCACAACAACGACCGCTTTCATCAGGGTTGTTTACGCGGGTAATATCAAAGTCATTGCAAGATCGTTAGTTGCTCTAGATCATCCGTGTCGGATGCTAGATGTAACTGTGAACTTTTACAACCATGACGTGCCCGCTTTATCAGGTCAGCCATGTGGCTCTATACTACCATGGCATGACCGCTTTACCGAGTTAGCCATGTGGCTCTATACTACCAGGGAATGACCGCTTCGCCAAGGTCAGCTGTGTGGCTCTTTACAAACATGGCACGACCGCTTTCGTCAGGGTCGGCCATGTGAATCTTTAAAACCATGGCGCGATCGCTTCATTAGGGTCGGTCATGTGAATGTTTATAACCATGGCTTGACCGCTTCGTCAGGGTTGGCCATGTGACTCTTTATACTCATGGTGCGACCACTTTGTCTTTATACTCATGGTGCAACCACTTTGTCAGGTTCTGTTGTGTGGCCACAATCATGGTACAACCGTTTTGTCAAGGTCGGACATGAAGATTATCACAACCATGGTAACGACCGCCTCATTAAAGTTGTTCATGCAAAGTGTGGCATCCCGTAAAACCACTACTAGAAAATCGCGTTGATTTTTCCATTGCATCATCATGACCGCATGCTCATGTCATCATGCCACATTGCATTTGAGCATCGTCATCATCTTGCATGTGCTTGTATAAAACTATTTTCGGGAAAACCGGTTCCTGTTTTCTAAACGCCCCGTCTTTATTCAAACGCAAATCCGGGTCGCCGGAATATTTTGTTTTGACTAAATATGTTTTGCAAACGATCCGTTTAAACAAATAAAATATTGCATTATTTTTAGTGGGGCAGTCGAACGGGCCGAATCGACCCGAACGACCACCCCAGAAATTAAATCGGTCCACCCCTTAATCCTACAGCTACCAACCTATCTACCCACACCCACCGGCCACCTCACCCGGACCAGTCCCTGGCCGCCACCTCACCTCACCCTTTCCCCCTAGCCAATCAAACCCTGCCACCTAATCCTACCCTTTCCCCACCTCTCTCTCTCTCCACACAACCCACACCCCACACGACGCACGCACACACACAGACCGTCCTGCCTCCCACCCACGCAGTCACCCCACCACCCCGGGTCCCACCCTGGCCCTCGCCAGACCGGGCCCCACCTCCCACCTCCTGCCGCTCCATAACCCCACACACGCCAACCCGCCCGCGATCCCCGTCCTGTCCTCCCCCGCTTAGCGCCTCCCCCGAGAGCCCCTTCTTCCCCGCGTGCTCCCCCGTCTGCCCCGCCACCGGCTCCTCTTCATCCTCCGGCCGCCCCGCCCCTCGCCTCTTCCTCCCCCTCTCCGGCGTGCGCCGCCCCTCGTCGACCCCTCCGCCTCACCTCCTTCCCCGCCGGCAGCCCCTCCAGCGTGGCCGCCTCGCCACCACCCCGCCTCCCCGTGCTCGCCGCCCCAGTCGTCCGCGCGCTGCCGGCCCCTTCCTTCCTCCCCGCGTTCGCCGCCCCGCGCCCGGCCGCGCCGCATCTCCCCTCCCGCAGCTCCTCCCGCGGCCGCCCGCCAACCGCCTGGCCAGCACCGCCTCACCGCGCATCCCCTCCGTCCTCGCCGCCCCGCGCTCGCCCGGTGCCGCCCCTGCTCGCCCGCCGCCTGCTCCCCTCTCCCCGGCGCCCTCCACCTCGCGCGGCCCTCACCTCCTCCGCGTCCGCCTCTGCCTCGCCTCCGCGCTCGCCGTCGACGGCGCCCCGCCCCGCCTCCTCCACGCCTCCCCTTCTCCAGCTCAGCGCGCCGCCGGCCTCCTCTGCTCGAGCGCCGCCTCGCCAAACCGCCTGCGTCGTGTCGCCGCGCCGCCCAAGCTCCTCCGCCGACCCTCCCTGCAACCCCGCGTCCGCTCCGAGGTCCCCTTCTCCGCCCCGAGCTTCTCCTTGTCGGCCCCTCCTCTGCCTGTTCGCCCTGCTGCGTGCGTGAGCTTCAGAAGCCGCGAGGGCGCCTCCTAACCGGTGTTTCCCCGCCCGGCGCATGTCCTGTACCACGCGTCCGCGGCCATGGAGTCGATGATCCACCGTGTCTTGTACCCGATGGTTCCAAGTGCAGATGACATGGTGAATAAGTGAAGTGGTGTTGTTGCTGGCATGTTAGGGAAGTGGTGGTTGGGGATAGTATGATGCCCTTGAGGTGATGATACTAGCTTCCTCGACAACATCTTAACGAGACCGAAGCCCCGATGCCCTGATCCAAAGACCGATCCCGGCGTCCGAAGCCACGAACCCTCGGGATGACAAGTTCTCCACCCAAGGGCGACAAGACTCTCTTCACGGATTTCAAGTACTCCGACATGGAACACCAAGGTCTACCTCATGGATCCGAAGACCGATCTTCAAATCCTCCGAAGCCGCCAAGATCGCCATGGAACGACAAGCACTTCACCCCGGATGCCAAGACCGACTCGATGGCGCGGGCCCGACAAGACCCTCGCAACGGCAAGATCGACCCCGTGGAACCGACAAGACCTTCGCGATGACAAGGACGGCACCGACCCGGACGAATCGGATGCGCCCCCGACGCCGCACCAAGTCCTGCCCGGATCCGAGAACGCTTCCGCCGAGACCGAACCCGTCGAACCCTGAGACCGACCCCGAACCCCGGATCCCCAAGAGCGTCGAACCCTAATGTGTGAACCCCTTCCAGAAACCCTATTTTATAACATAATACAACTTGTTGCATATTAAATTGTCATTCTCGCATGCATAGCATTGGTTTGGGGGCCTTATGCCGATTCACCTCATAATTAAATATGGGGCCCATATGCGGGCAAATCCAGTCTCATATCGGCCTCATTTAAACTTGTGTAGCGAACATGTGCTATCTCTTGCCATGTTAAAACAACATTTAAATTGCGGGGTAGATAAACAACTTGAACCATATAATTATTTGTCGGGACCCCTGGTTCCACTTAATATGACCTAATTGCATTGCACCCTTGCCATGCCATCCATCATACATGCATCATGCCCGATCTTTTGCCGTAGTATTAAATATTGCATCCGGTGTTTCTTCTAGTGTTTTGCTTCTTCGCGGATAAGGCCGTTGAGTTGATGTGAGCTTCGCCCCGATCTTCGGTTGAACCTTCGACAATGTTTTCAGGCGAGCATCTCCCCCCTTTTCTACCTATATTACTTTTATAGTGTTTATTTCCCTCCTGTTGATCTATTGCTATCTGTGTCGCGATGCTCTAGTTTCGTACCCGTGATATCCCTCGCAGCCTTATATCGCCTTGGACACCTCCTATTACCTGTTGTTTGGTAGATAGCTGGACTTGCGCGTCGTAGTCGCTTGCTCATGTGCTGTTGCGTGTCTTCAAGTGCCACAGTTGTTGATGTATTGCCGCATGTTGATGTTGGAGATGATCATAGCTTTACTTACCGTTCACTTTAATTCCTGTTTAACAACTAAAATTGAAGTAAGCAGAGGCATCGGTGGGTGATAGATAATATTTGGTTTCCGAACGCCCACTTGTGTCCCGTAGGACCCCGAGTACTTGATACCTGTTCCTTGATTTATCGCGCTATCCACATCCGGGAGGTATATGGGACCCCCTTAAGCCAGAGCTTGATTCAGTCTTATTTCTTGGGGCCACAAACTAGTTTGAGGTTTTATTTACGATCCTGTACTTATGCCATGCTTTACTGCTTTATTTAAATTGTGCGAGGAGCACACTGTACTGTTTAGGTAAGCGGAATGTTTTCGCGGTATCGACAAGCCCAGCCACACTTTCGGGTTCCCAGTCGTTTACAGCCATTGTCGCAAACCTTGAGTCCGTCTCGGAGTCAGCTGGCTTCGTTGCGGGTCTACTCAATGGGGTGGCCCCCTGAAATATTTTTGAATCCTGTGATTGCTTAGTCGTGAAAGCCTCGTTGGGTTTTGATTTGGTTTTTCCGAGGTTGATCGAGCGTGTGTTGCTATTGGTGCACCCCGGCCGGGTAAAACTTTCTGAAAGCCGTGTCCGCGGATATGGACGACTTGGAGCACAGTATCTCGACCATAGACAAGCATAACTAAAGTTTATTGCTATAAATTTGACTTTATAATGACTAGTAATCAACTTCACTATAATGGAATGGCTAACTAATACTGCCCACAATTGCTTGTTTGGAGTGTCGCTTGCGACCATTGTACCTGACTAGTAAGTATGGCAACTACAACGGAATGGCTAAATAAAAGTACCAACAACTGCTGGGTTTTGGGTTTATCTCATGCTATCTGTATCTGATTAGTAAGTGTCGCAACTATAACGGAATGATTAACTAAAAGTGCCCACTGTTTATTTTATCAGGACGACTATCTTTACCTGACTAGTAATTGCTGCAACGATAACTGAATAAGTAAAACTGCCAACTGTGTGAGTTCCTCGGTCGACTTCCTCGTTTGGTCTCGAGGGGGAAACGCCAGGATGGGTTTGTTTGATGATAGTATAAGATTGGTTCCAGATAGGTCATTCTTACCCTTCTCTGATAACCGCCAGTTGTATCGAGTCTCTATAGGTTGTTTAGTGCACGCTGCCGCTGCCGCTTCAGTCCACCATACCTATGTAGGCGAGGACCGCCGAACTCTAGTATCGCCGTGTACTGGCCTCAGTACTGACGCTCCTCTTTTTCCTTTGCCCTTTGTCGGCACCCCTTTTGTTTAAGCAGGTTTTGAGATCGACGCCGTTAGCAGGGTTACCCTTCCGGCTTGGCCTGGGCAGGGTTATGGACGTCATTGGTTATTCTTCAGGGATCTTAGCCCCATTTGCATCTTGTCCGTAGTTAGACGCTTCATCTTTTCAAGGTGATTTGGATCTTTGTACCGTATATCTGTATTCTTGACTCAGGGAGTCGTGTTGTATATATATCTGTTCTTTGGGTCCCATCGAGGACTGTTGTGTAATGTTATTACTTTGTTTTCCACCCGCACGAAAGTGCCTGGTGGGCACCTTTGAATCGTTTCTATGCGGATTTGGCGGATTTCGCTAAAACTTGCATAGGTCCGATTCTGAGGGTGTTACACAAAGCGCATAAAATAATTATGCCATTGAAGGGAATATGCCCGAGAGGCAATAATAAAGTGGTTGTTATCTTATTGCTTGTTTATGAAAAATGTTTATTTTGCATGCTATAATTGTATTAATCCGAAAACGTTAATAGATGTGTGTTTAATAAATAAATAGAAAGTTCCTAGTTATGCCTCTCTTATAAACTATCTCGTTCATTAACAATATGATCAAAGGTTTCCTTATTATGGACATTGGATGTTGTTAATAACGAGGTCACAACAGTATTGAAATGGTGTGATGAACATTCATTCGAAGTATAGCATTACGATCAGAGTCATTGTGTTTATATTGCTATAACATCATACAAAGTAATCCCAATCCTTAGACCATGAGATCAAGTCAATCACTAACACTAGAAGAGTATCTTGATAACATCAAACGTCACACCGTAACATAATGACTATAAAGATGGGTCTAGTACTACAAAGGTGTTATGTTGAGGCTCATGGATCAAGAGTGGAATTTGTCCATCCCGATGAAGGAGAGATATACTCTAGGCCCCCTTGGTGATATCAAATTAGTTAGCTTGCAAGAAAGTGATTTGATCACTAGAATGTTATATCACGGGAATAAGAAAAGAGTACATGTCGGTAACAAGATCAAACTAGGTATGGAGATACCGATGATAGAATCTCGGACATGTAATATATCGCGAGATAAAGGGATTGAATTACATGAATATAAGGTTTACACAATCACATAAGTCATCGTTGAATGTGTGGGAGTCAGTATGGATCTCCAGGTCCCGCTGTTGATTATTGATTGGAGAGGGGGCTCGATCATGTCTGCATTATTCGCGAACTGTAGGGTGATACACTTAAGGGATACTAACACCATTTGGACGAAATAATATGCCAAAGAAAGAAAAAGAAAGCACGGGAATTTATTTCACTTGACACCGAAATTGTTTCAGATGAAATTGCTGAAACTAGTTCTGCATGTGAAATTGAAATGTTGTAAGGGTTTTTGTGAATGTTTGTTAATTAATATAATTAAAAAATTCTCAATAATTAAATAAAATATTTTTATTTAAATGAGAGGTTGCATTAATTTTGGTGGAAATTTAATGCATGTGAGTGAATTTTTGAGTGGAGGCATGTTTATGTGAGTGGAGGCTTTTCATTTTAAGTAGGAGCTCCACCCACATTGTAACATCCCAGATTTTATATTAGGATGTTATTAGTGCCATGCATCATCCTTGCATCATTGCATCCTACAATAAAAGCATCATTGCATCCTACAAATAAAAATTTGCAACAAAATCCTAACACCTAAACCTAACAAAACCCTATTAAAGATTTCTATATGTAAGCATTAGTGTTGTAGTGAAGCTTGATCCTTCCAAAAACTATGTAAAACTTTAAAGTATGGTCCTAAGATGACCACCTTATTTTTACAAAAATTTAGAAGTTGGTTTCAACATTTTTGGACTTTATTTGCAAAAGTTATTTAAGTTTTACTAAAACAGAAATTGAAAAAATTGTTAAATAAAAAAAAGGCATCGGCCTAACCTAACTGGGCCGCTGCTCTAGCCCACCCGCGCGCACGCGACAGCTAGCTAGCCAGCGCCTGCGCCAGCCCACTTTCCCCTCCGCCACCGACACCTGGACCCCACCTGTCACCCTCCCCTTTCCTCTCCGACGAGAACCAGAGTCTGCGCCGGCCACGCTTGTAACACCCTCAGAATCGACCCTATGCAAGTTTTAGCACTTCCCGCCAAACCCGCATAGGAACGATTCAAAGGTGCCCACCAGGCACTTTCGTGCGGGTGGAAAACGAAGTAATAACATTACACAACAGTCCTCGATGGGACCCACAGAATAGATATATATACAACGGCAACTCAATGAGTCAAGAATACAGATATAATATACAAAGATCCAAATCACCTTGAAAATGATAGAGCGTCCGACTACGGACAAGATGCAAATGGGGCTAAGAGCCCTGAAGAATAACCAATGGCGTCCATAACCCTGCCCAGGCCAAGCCGGAAGGGTAACCCTGCTAACGACGTCGATATCAAAACCTGCTTAAACAAAAGGGGTGCCGACAAAGGGCAAAGGAAAAAGAGGAGCGTCAGTACTGAGGCCAGTACACGGCGAGGCTAGAATTCGGCGGTCCTCGCCTACATAGGTATGGTGGACTGAAGCGGCAGCGCAGCAAGCACTAAACAACCTATAGAGACTCGATATACTATCGGCTATCAGAGAGGGATAAGAAAGACCTATTCGGATCCAACCTGAAACTATCACCAAGCATACCCATCCTGGTGTTTCCTCCTCGAGACCAAACGAGGAAGTCAACCGAGGAACTCACACCGTTGGCAGTTTTACTTATTCGGTTATCGTTGCAGCAATTACTAGTCAGGTATAGATAATCCTCCTGATAAAATAAGCAGTGGGCCGTTTTAGTTAACCATTCCGTTGTAGTTGCAACACTTACTAGTTAGATACTATTAGCATGAGATATCCCAAAACCCAGCAGTTGTTGGTACTTTTATTTAGCCATTCCGTTATAGTTGCAATACTTACTAGTTAGGTACAATGGTCGCAAGCGACAACTCAAACAAGCAATTGTGGGCAATTTTATTTAGCCATTCCATTATAGTGAAGCTGATTACTAGTCATTATAAAGTCAAATTTATAGCACTACTTTAGTTATAGTTGTCTATGATCGAGATATTGTGCTCCAAGTCGTCCATAACCCCGGACACGGCTTTCAGAAAGTTTTACCCTGCAGGGGTGCACAAATAGCAACACACACTCGATCAACCTCGGAAAAACCAAATCAAAACCCAACGAGGCCTTCACGACAAAGCAATCACAAGATTCAGAAATATTTCAGGGGGCCACCCCATTAAGCTACCCGCAACAAAGTTAGCTGACTCCTAGACGGACTCAAGGTTTGCGCCAGTGGCTGTAAACGACTGGGAACCCAAAACTGGGCTTGTCGATACTACGAAAACACTCCGCTTACCTAAACAGTACAGGTGCTCCTCGCACAATCGTAATAAAGCAGTAAAGCATGGCATAAGTAAAGGATAGTAGATAAAACCTCAAACTAGTTTGTGGCCCCAAGAAATAAGAATGAATCAAGCTCTGGCTCAGGGAGGTCCCATAATCCTCCCGGATGTGGATAGCGCGAATATTCAAGGAACAGGTATCAAGTACTCGGGGTCCTACGGGACACAAGTGGACGGTTAACAACCAAATAACATCTATTGCCCACCTGTGCCTCTGCTTACCTACTTCAATTTTAGTTGTTAAACAGTAATTAAAGTTATGATCAACTCCAACAATAAACACACGACAATACTCCAACAACTGAGGTACTTGACGACACGCAACAGCACTTGAGCAAGCGACTACGACGCGCAGGTCCAACTATCTACCAAACAACAGGTAATAGGAGGTGTCCAAGGCAATATAAGGCTGCAAGGGATATCACGGGTACGAAAACTAGAGCATCGCAACACAGATAGCAATAGATCAACGGAAGGGAATAAATACTATAAAAGTAAGATAGGTAGAAAGGGGGAGATGTTCGCCTGAAAAACATTGCCGAAGGTTCATCCGAAGATCGGGTCGACACTCGCATCAACTCATCGGCCTAATCCGCGAAGATCCAAAACACTAGAAGAAACACCGGATGCACTATTTAATACTACGGCAAAAGATCGGGCATGATGCATGTATGATGTATGACATGGCAAGGGATGCGATGCAATTAGGCCATATTAAGCGGAACCGGGGTCCCGACAATTAATTAATAGGTTCATGTTATTTAGATACCCGCAATTTAAATGTTGTCTTAACAAGGCAAAATTATATCACCGGTTCGATGCACAAATTTAAATGGGACCAATATAAGACTAGATTTGCCCGCATATGGCCCCATATTTAATATTAGATGATTCGACAACATACCCCCCAACCCACAATATGTATGCAAGGATGACGATTTAATATGCAACAAGTTTTATAGATGACATTTATAAAATAGGGGCTCGGGAAAAGGTTCACACATCTGGGTTCGGCGAACTTGGTTCCGGGGGTTCGGGGATCGGTCTCAGGGTCTCGGTCATCGAATCCGTGAAGGGGACCTTGTCGATCCGCGATGAAGATCTTGGTGATTCCGAGGGTTCGGTCTTGGCGTCCGGCACCGTGGTCTTGCATAGTTCCCCGGTTCTCGACTCGTGCCGGGGTTCGATCTTTGGACCCTCGACGGAGATCTTGATGTCAGCGATGGACATAATTGGGGGATCCCTCGACGTGGCGGTCTTAGAAGCCTTAAACTTGGTGGCGACATGTACATGACTTCGCGAAGTTCTTGCAGTCACGGACACGATCAAAGGTGTCCTTCCTCGGTAGTGCTGATGGATGCTCCAGATCAAAACAAACAAGGGATTCGCGGGAGGATGCAGCGGAGTGGTCGGGAACTCGCGCGGTCGGCAGCGACCGAAGGAGCGGCCAGCAGAGCAGCCTGGGGCGAGGTTAGGCAGCGCCGCTGCGGAGGAAGACGCGGCTCGCGCGGACGACGTGGCGACGGTGTGGGGCCCGAAGCAGCAGAGGGCGGCGGGGACGCGCTTGGGGCCAAACGGAGGGCGGCCCGCGAGGAGGTCGGCGGCGGCACCAGGGCCTGCGGGCACGGCCAGCAACGAGGAGGAACGGAGGGTCGCCGGAGTGCTCGGGCGGCGGCGGCGGCGGTTGCCGCGGCCCGCGGACGGCGGACGGCGGGCGCAGAGGGAGGCGGTGCGAGGCGGGGAGACGCGGTGCGGAGGGGATGCCGGCGGTGGCGTCTCCGGTGGAGGAAGAAGGGGTGGCCGCAGACGCCGGGGACGGGGAGGAGGGGAACGGCGCGAGGACGGGCGGCCGGCGCCGTCCGAGCCGAGGCCACGAGGCGGCGGGGGTGGCTCCAGCGGAGCGACGGGGACGAGAAGGGAGGCCCGGCGGCGGCCGGCGGGGGAGGGAGGGCCGGGCGAGACCAAGCGGAGGCGGGCGGAAGGTCCCTGGCGTCGGGGAGGAGAGGGACGCGTGCAGGGGAGGAGGACGTGCGGGAGGTAGGAGAGGAGCACGGTTGGTGGGGAGGTGCGAGGCGGGCCCAGGGTGGATCCCGGGGACGCAGGCGGGGTCCATGCGGAAGCGTGTGGGGTGAACCGCTGGTGGGGTGGGGCCCAGACGGGGGGAGAGAGGGGGTTGGCAGTGTGGGTGTGTGTCGCGTGCGTGGTGTGAGTGCGTGTGTCCGGCGGGGGAGGGAGTGAGGGTTTGTGCTGGGATTGATGAGGTGGCAAGGTGGGTGGGGATTGGGGTCCAGGGGGGTGAGGTGGCCTAGGGAGGTGAGGTGGAGGGCTGGGAGTGGCTGGGTAGGTTAGGATAGGGTAGAAAATGATTGGGGTAGGGTTTGGGTTAGGTAACGGGGTGGTAGGCTGCTGCTAGCTGGGCTTTTGGGCCTGGCCGACGGCGGCCTCCCCCGATTTTATAAAACATTTAATTTTATTTAGTTTTAAAGATCGTTTTGTAAAACATTTTAGACAAATAGAAGATCCGGGCGGACCGAGGGTTTTATGTTTTAGAATAGGGAGGGGTATTTATAGAAAACAAAAATATGGCTTTTAGCAAAATTGGTTTCGGCAAATTGATGCATGGTGATGTTATGATGATGCACAGAGACAAGACATGCGATTATGATGATGCAATGCACAAAAACAACGCGATTTTCTAGTAGTGGTTTTGCGGGATGCCACAACGCTTCTCCCCGCCTCCGTGTCCAGCCAAGACTCCCCCAGGCTGCATATAAAGACCCAGCCGCGCGCCCTCTCCTCCGTTCCCCAAAACCCTCAGAACCCTAGCCCCCTCCGATTCCGCGAGCTCGAACCGCCGCTGGCCTCGGTAAGCCGACAAAGTCGACAACAGGGGAACCCCCTCCCCCTGATTTCTTCCCTAGCTTGAACCTCTCGACCGACAACGTCGACTCACCGGTTTTTCCCTCTGTATACTGCAGTGTACCGCCACGGATTGCTCGCCAGAACTGCGGAGAAGGAGCAGCCACCGCCACCGCTCGGGGAAGAGAAGATCGAATCTGAGTCTACGGGCGGGACCGCGAGGAAGAGGCGATCATCCGCGACTGCTTCACCCTCACCGAGGAACGCCGACGTCGACGCCGACCACCGTAGCGCCCAACCACCGCCATCCGCCGCCGCCAGCCAGAGAGGTGAGCTCGTCCTTGCTCTTGGCCGTTAGATCCAGGCTCGACGGTTAGGATTAGAAGGTCGATCGAAGGGGTACCGGCAAATCCCGCGCTGCCGTGTGGCAAGCTGCGCCAGCACGCTGCGTCGCCGCCGCCTTGTCTAGCTGGACCAACCAACATCTGCCACTTGGCAAGTTTTGAATTTAGGATTAGATCTGTTTGGCTGAATTGATTTAAAACTTGCGAAAATCATATAAAAATAAATACTTGGCCAAATTTAGCTTATAATATACCGTTGGATTCATAATTTTATGTAGAACACATATTTTCAATAAAATTCCAAGTTTACAGTAGGGCTTTAGGTGTAGAATTTAATCATTAGATTGGAGTATTTAATTCATAGAAAAATAGTTAGGACTCCGTTTTAGTTGATTCTAGTTGCGTTGACTTTGTTTCCGTAATATCTACTGGACAAAATTATGAAACCTTGCTTAAGATCATTAGATCTAATTTGGGGCTAATTAGATGGTTGGATCTCCTTTTAACCCTATGAATTGTATTAGTGACTCAAATAGATTTAAACCTATGGGGAATCAATCCTAGTAACACCCTTAACACTACTGCAACTCAATTATGCTACCTTGGTCAATTTAGAAGAACCAATCTTGCATAAAATACCATGTTGCATGCATGCATGATTACCTCTGTGACATGTTTTGAGCAAGTTGTGATCAAATCTATGTTTGTGATTCGAAAGATTGTTCGGAGTGCGCTAAGGAGTGCTATTGTGTAGAGTGCTGCTCGGATCAAGGCAAGTTACACCACTTGTTAATAAATTTTGTCCTAGTTTTTATTCCATGCATGTGATCTTCAAAATTCTGTAGTATGCATGTGTAGGATGTTCTAGTAGAATTTTTCCTTAGTATTATTTTACAAGTGCGATGATTTTGTAGTATGCCATGAGTAGCTCTATACTTAGGATTTTCCCTCCTAATAGGTTACCCTTGTTTTTGCTAAGTGTTGCTATGCTATGCTATATATATACAAGTGCTGTTGGGGGGTTCCAAAGACAAATAATTTTTCTAAGTATAAAGGCTCTCTAGAGCAAACTTTTCTTTCTCAAATCTACTTCAAAATAAAACTAAGTTTTCTTCTGGGCGGAATGGTTGTCGGGTCAACGAGTGGGATTTTGGTGGATGACGGCCGCCCAGGAATCAAAGAAGTCTGCCATGTTTCAGAATTCAGAAGCTTCCAGTGCAACCACAATACATTATGGGCTCTGTCTTGGCCTAGTACTTAGTGGGAAACCTCACCTGGGTACCAACATTTGGAGGTTCTTGGCACGGTTGGATCCGGAAGGTAGAGGGGCTACTAAGGGAAAGCCTCGCCATGGTCTTGTCTGTAAAAGGACTTGATCGTGGATTGTGGGTAAAGTGCACAAACTCTCGAGAGTATTACAATCTGATCGATCAGCCGTGTTCACGGTAACAGAACAACAATGAGCGTCTGAAAGATGGAGCCTCTGAAGGATCTTTCTCTCTCTTTTCTAAACAAAGTTTTAAAACCCCATGGCGTGAGTAATATCGCTAATGGGTGGGATTTTGGGAACTTGGTGTGTAATATCTAAGTGTCACTTGGTGTGTAATATCCAAGTGTTTGGTTGTTTGGACACTTGGTGCGTAATATCCTCGTGTGCCACTCAACCTTCTTTTATCTAAGCAATTGTTTACAAAGTAGGAAAATTTTCTCTTCTCTCTACTTAAGAAAACTAGCTTTGATCAAATGAACTCTACAGCCTAAACTAGCCTTGCATGTAGAGATAGTCTTTTCTCTCCTTGGTGTAATTTTGCCAATACATTCAAAGTATTGACCCAACTTGTTGGCTGCACGTCTTATGTGCAGAATCCGAAGATTGAAAGGTGCGTAGGGATCGCGAGTCTACACTCGACAAGCCTGGGGCATTGATGGACTCAAGCCGCTTTTATGTTTCCGCTGTTATTTGAGCTAGCTTAATGCTAAGAAAATTTGTAATAAGTTCATACTCTGGATTCTTCGTGTAATAAAGACTTTGTGTTTTACATAATATTTCATCGACTGTGAGTGCTAGCTGTTGATCCAGAGACTAGCATGTTAATCACATGGACTTAGGATCTTACTTGATCCGAGGTTACTACAGATGGTATCAGAGCACATCGTTGCCTGTAGGACGTGACCCTCGGATTGGAACCACCTCTAACTTATGTGCCTTACATGATTTTCTACTAAGTTATTTTCCGCACTTCTAGTATCTGCTTTCCTCTACTTGTTTAAGTATCTAATTTTCAGAGCGGAGCCAAGCACAAGAGACAAGGATGCACAACGTCAGAAGGGCAGAAGGAGGTCACGGAGGTGACAGTCCTGGAGCCCGAGGCACGCAGGAGGGGGCCACTGGAGCCTTGCCGTCGTTAGAAGGGCGACAGGGAAAGGAGGCCGCCGAACTACTATTTTGGGACAAGCATATTCCACGAATATGCTTGCCTCGTCAGCCCTAAGGGCACCCAAGGCACTCCTTTATAATGGGAGGCTTGGACCCTGAGGAAGGGATCAACTCTTTGAGCACCGTTAAGCTGGGGAGATTCATGTTGTCCCCCTGTATACAGCTCGAGGAGCATTTGTAGCCCATCAAGAGAGAAATAAAGATCATAACTTTAGCAGCTTGAGTGTAGACACAGTTGCATCTTCCCTCCCCAGATCCCACTAGCATCCATTGGCCCCAAATTTTAGCCTACCCATGGCATCTGCCGTGCCACCACCACGACAGTTGGCGCCCACCGTGGGGCCAGCAGCGGTGCTAGCTGGAGTTGTGATCCGGACGGGAAACTTCATCAACACCGGCGAGCGCGTTGTTTCTGGCTTGGTCCAGAGATTTGGTCTCTGCGACTATGTCGGCGACAATGCAGGAAGCTTCAGGGGGAAAACTCCCCCACGCAATGGGGTCTTCATCAGCCTGGGCGAGCACAGGGTCTACGTCGGCGTCGACATCACCGGCATTTATCCTCACCAGGTTGTTATTGCAGGGGAGCCACCTCGAAGCGCAGCAAGCCGTCCATCAAGAGAGCATCCTGCAGGCAGCGTCGAGGTGATGGTCGCAGCAGGAGCTCAAGTTGGAACATCAGTAGCCGGGTCAAGCAGAGAACCCGCCGCAGGCGCACAAGGCGCACCCAAGCAGACCACGCTGCAAACCACTGAGGTAATTCCGCCAGTGACAAGCCCGACCGAGCTACATGACACCACCCCAAAGGCACCACGAGTGAGAGGGCCACCTCTGGAAAGGCCAGAGAACATTCTTCAGGCGACTATAGAGAACTTAACCACACCTGTAGCGCCGATACTTGATCCGGCAAATGCTCAGGCAGAGTTAGAAGAAACCAGGCAAAAGGTGCTGGTAGAGGCCAAAAAAGTATCAGCCTTGCGGGAATCCTTGAACAGGACCCTGAGAGAATATGCAAAAGCTAATAAGCTTGATATCGCACCCGAGCGGGTGGACAAACTAAGATTAAGAGGGAATAACCTCATGGATGACATTAACAAAGAGCATGAAGCTCACAGAGCAGAATCAGGTGATTTGGGTTTGCCGAGGTACAGTACCCCGACGAAGAACCTGAGAGCGGCAAATGCCGCAGCATTGGAGTTAGAGGGGTTGACCGGGGAAGCTCGGCAGAAACAACAAGAAAGAGTGAATGAGCTGGTGCGCATCGCGAACCAGCAAAATGAGGAAATACTCAGAACTAACCCTGCAAGACCAGGGGATTCACGGATGGTTCATTCGGCAGGGGCAGCGCCTGCCTTATCCGCGGCAGCAGCATCTTCACCCGGAAACAACGCTCGAAGAGACAAGGCAGTAACCTCAGGGAAGAGGAACAAGCAAATTGTTCCATATGACCCGACAGTGGCTGGAAAGGCAAATGAGAACAGAGGCAATGCAAGCCGAGGTAACAGTGGGGAGAGAAACCACGACCGTGTGGAAAAAGACGGCGGGGGCCGAGGCAATGGGGATCTCGGCAGGAGAGAACCCGCGAGAGGAAATCATGAAAACCAAACCCCGTCCGAAGTAAGGAGAGAGATGCCACCCAACCCGCAACCAAGACAAGAACCTCGGCAGGAAAGAGAAGTAAGGCCAACTCGCCAGAATCAGAGGAATGAAAGGTACAATGATGGTTATTCCGAAGTGGAATATGTAATCCAGGGTGGAAACAATCACTATGGGATGCAGGACAGAATCCTGTACAGGGGTTTGCCAGCGAGTGATGCGAGAGAAAAGTTGGATCGGCTATACCGATCCGAGCTGTTGGAAGAACAAGGTCCACCAGGCCCGACATGTTTTGGACCACGGATCATGGGCGAACCACCAGTGCCGAATTTTCAGTTAGCAAGAGGCACAAAAACATACAACGGAAGTACCAAGCCACAAGATTGGTTGATCGATTATGCCACTGCTGTGAAGATAGCAGGTGGCAACTTAAGATGGGCAGTGCGGTATGTCCCACAGATGTTGGAAGGACCAGCCAGGGTATGGTTGAATAATCTACCAGCCGGCAGTATCAACTGTTGGTTAGATTTCGAGGAAATGTTCGTCAGCAACTTTACCAGCACGTACAAGAGGCCAAATAGGCCACAACAGTTAGCCATGTGCAAGCAGAGGCCGAATGAAACAGATAGAGAGTTTTTAACTCGATGGTGCAACCTGAGAAACTCATGTGAGGGAATTATCGAATCGCAAGCAATCGCTTGGTTCGCGCAAGGCTGCCGTTACGCCAGCGTGTTGTGGCAGCGCCTGCAAAGAGATATGCCAACCACACTGGCAGAAACTATCAGAATAGCAGACTCCTATGCATTGGGCGACCCAACCCAACCGGAATTAATGTCGGCAGATCATCATGAGCAACAAGACCATTATGCGAGAGAATTGGCCGGGTCGTCCAGGCGTGATTTCAGAGGAAGAAGAAGAGAGGAGAGGCCGGATGATAGATATAATTCGGCCCAGGTGGCGGCAGTAGCACAAGATCAGCCGAGTCACGGAGCAACTCAACGACAGAAGAATGGACCTCAACAGTGGACATCAAGAAATGAGGGAAAAAGGCAATGGACCCCAGAGCAAAAGAAGCAATGGCAAGAGAGGCCGAAATACACGTTCGAATCCATGTTAGATCAGCCGTGCAAATTTCACACATCAAACCCATCCAGACCAGCCAATCATACGACCCGCCAATGTGCCTGGATGAAAAATGCGATGGGGAACCCAGCAGGAGTTCAAGCTCCCCATCAAGTGCAACAGCAGCATCAGCCGCAATTAACCGGAGCAAATACACAGCAACTGATGCTACCGCCCCCTCCCCCTAGGTACGATAACTCGGATCGGAGAGATGCAGTGCATCAAGTAATAAACCAGGTCCAGGACGGAAGGATGAATCTGGCAAATACCGGGCGTAATGATTACAGGGAACATCACCAGTCTTATTGTGTGTTCACAACAGAACAGCAGGACAAGAAAAGTGTGCAGCGCCGGCATATGGAAGTGAATGCAGTTATGCCGGCAGTACCAAGATACCAGCCATGGTCTGATCAGGAGGTGACCTGGAGCATGAAAGACCACCCCAGAATAATGCCGAGTCCAGGATCATATGCACTTGTGTTGGATCCGACATTTGTTGGACCAAGCATCAACGTGAAATTTTCAAAAGTACTTATTGACAATGGGAGCAGTATCAACATCATGTACAAAGATACCATGCATAAACTCGGAATATCGCAGAATATGCTGCAGTCCACGAGGACAACTTTCCATGGGATAGTGCCAGGGCTTTCATGTGAGCCCATCGGTAAAGTCCGAGTGGACGTGTTATTCGGTACAAGAGATAACTGCAGAGCAGAAAATTTAGAATTTGAAGTGGTGGATCTGGAAAGTTGTTATCATGCTCTACTCGGACGGCCCGCACTGGCCAAATTTATGAGCAGCTGTCATATAAGTTATCTAAAGATGAAGTTACCCGGACCACAGGGGGTGATAACAGTTGCAGGGGATTACAAGAAGTCAATGGAGTGTGCTTCAGCCGGGTCGAATTTGGCCGAGTCATTGGTTATAGCAAGAGAAAAGAAAAGGATTCAAGAGGTAGCAGCCCTCGCTCAGTCGGCACAACTGAACATGCCGGCACTGGCCAACCCACATGGCAGTGTCTCTTTTCAGCCGACTAAAGAGACGAAGAAGTTTCAGATCGATGAGCAATTCCCAGAGCGTACTGTTACTATTGGTGCAGGCCTTGACGCTAAATAGGAAGGCGAGCTCACCAACTTCCTCCGTGAGAATCGGGACATATTTGCATGGTCAACTCAAGATCTGCAAGGTGTGCCGAGGGAGTTGGCTGAGCACTCTTTAAACGTCAGGCAAGGAGCAAGGCCGGTGAAGCAACCTCTCCGCCGCTTCGCCGAAGACAGGAGAAAAGTAATAGGGGATGAAATAGCTCGGCTCCTCGCAGCCGGGTTCATCATGGAGGTGCTATATCCGGATTGGTTATCAAATCCGGTGCTAGTAGAAAAGAAGAAAGATGACCCCAATGTAGCCATTGTATGGCGAATGTGTATCGACTACACCAACCTGAACAAGGCATGTCCGAAAAATCCTTTTCCATTGCCTAGAATAGACCAAGTCATTGATTCGACCGCTGGTTGTGAGCTGTTATCGTTTGTAGACGCGTATTCTGGTTTCCACCAGATACCGTTAAATCCGGCCGATCAAATAAAGACTGCATTTATCACCCCGTACGGGGCTTATTGTTATCGCACAATGCCATTTGGCCTGCGAAATGCAGGAGCAACATATCAAAGATGCATGCAAAAATGCCTGCATGATCAGATAGGGAAAAATGTACAAGTGTATGTGGATGACATGGTCATCAAAACTAAAGAGAGCAAAACTTTGCTAGAAGATATACGGCAAACTTTTGCGAACCTGAGAAGGTTCCGAATGAAGCTTAATCCAGAAAAATGCACATTTGGCGTGCCGGCAGGAAAACTACTCGGTTTCCTTGTGTCCAGCCGAGGTATCGAGGCTAATCCAACAAAGATAAGAGCAGTAGAAAGAATGGAATTGCCAAAATGTTTGAACGATGTACAGAAATTCACGGGCTGCTTGGCCTCGCTTAGTCGATTTGTATGTCGGCTAGGAGAAAAGGCACTGCCGCTTTATCAGCTGATGAGAAAGTCGGACAAATTCAGCTGGACTCCGCAGGCGGACCTTGCATTTCGTGAGTTGAAAAAAATGCTAGTTACGGCATCCATTTTAGCTTCTCCATTATCGAAAGAACCTATGCTACTCTGTGTAGCGGCTACCAATCGAGTAGTTAGTACTGTAGTCGTAGTGGAACGACTGGAAGATGGTAAGTCGATTCAGAGGCCGGTCTATTATCTAAGTGAAGTATTATCCGCTTCAAAGCAGAATTACCCGCACTATCAGAAGATGGCTTATGGAGTATACATGTCGGCAAAAAAGCTTAAGCATTACTTTGAAGAGCACCCCATCAAAGTAATCTGTGAGGCACCCATAGCCGACATATTGAGCAACAAAGACGCAAGTGGCCGAATAGCGAAATGGGCGATCAAGTTATCACCATATGCTCCACAGTTTGATAGAAGAGACGCAATCAAATCTCAGGCTGTCGCCGACTTTCTCGTAGACTGGGCCGAGGTGCAGTATGAGCCACCATTGCCAGATCCAAATTACTGGACAATGCATTTCGATGGTTCCAAACTAAGGAATGGTTTGGGAGCAGGAATAGTGCTAACCTCGCCTAAAAAAGACCAATTGAAATATGTACTGCAAATACATTTTGCTGCGTCCAATAATGTAGCTGAATATGAAGCGCTAGTCCATGGATTGAAAGTAGCAAAAGAAATTGGTATACGCCGAATCCTATGCTATGGTGACTCGGATCTAGTAGTACAGCAAGTATCAGGCAGTTGGGACGCGTTAGATGCTAATATGGCTTTATACAGATTCCATGTGCAAAAAATCAGTGGATACTTTGAAGGATGTGAATTCCACCACATACCTCGAGCAGAAAATGACGCTGCCGACACATTGTCAAAATTAGGATCAACCCGGAAGTCAATTCCTCCAGGTAGTGCCCTAGAGCACCTCAGAAAACCATCAATAGTCCCATCACCAGAATCCGAATCTATCTTTATCCCAGCAACTTCTGCAGAAGATCACACGCCAATGGAGGTAGATCTGCAGAATGACTCGGAACCCCTAAAGAGGGGGACAGCCGAGGTAAGAACAATCATGGAGAGAGCCGAGGTATATACGTCGGCAGAGAACATGGAGATAGACAGTGAGATCACATCAGAAAAAGTAACACCGATATGGGCGCAACCCATATTTTCTTACCTAAAAGACGCGATGTTGCCGAGTAATGAGGTATTAGCTAGACAAACCGTAAGAAGAGCAAAAGCCTATACAATCATAAACAATGAGTTGTATAAGAGAAGCGTCACAAACGTATTGCAAAAGTGCGTGAGTTCCACAGAAGGTCAGGAAATCCTTCTAGACATACACCAAGGAGAATGTGGGCACCATGCCTCATCTCGCGCTTTAGTAGCCAAGGCATTTAGGCATGGATTCTACTGGCCAACGACATTAAAATAAGCAAAAGAATTAGTTAAGAAATGCAATGGGTGTCAGAGATACGCAACCAGAATACATATGCCGTCGGCCGAGTTAAAAACAATACCCATCACTTGGCCATTCTCTGTATGGGGTTTAGATATGGTGGGACCATTCAAGCCGACGCGAGGAGGAATGACCCACATATTGGTTATGGTAGACAAATTCACAAAATGGATTGAAGTAAAACCAATTAAAAAGTGTGATGGGCACACAGCAGTGAAATTTCTCAAGGATATCATCTTGAGATACGGGTACCCGCACAGTATTATTACGGATAATGGCACGAACTTTGCAGAAGGAGCTTTCGCTAGATTTTGCCGAGAGAAGCACATAAGACTAGATATTGCCTCTGTGGCTCACCCAGCATCCAATGGACAAGTGGAAAGGTCTAATGGACTGGTGCTGTCAGGAATAAAACCGCGACTCGTCGAACCTTTGCAAAGGTCGGCAGGATGTTGGATCGAAGAAATCCCAGCCGTACTATGGAGCCTCCGGACTACTCCGAATAGATCAACAGGCTACACTCCATTCTTTCTGGTGTACGGGGAAGAGGCCGTACTTCCAGCCGACATAATATATGACTCGCCAAGAGTTGCTCAGTACACAACCTCAGAGACAAATGAGATAGCTCGACAAGATGCCGTAGACCTGCTGGAAGAAGCCAGAGAGTTGACATTATCACGATCGGCTATTTATCAACAGAACTTGCGGCGGTATCACAGCAAGAAAGTAAATCCAAGAGTATTCAAAGGAGGAGATTTGGTCCTCCGACTCGTGCAACGCACGGCCGGCATGCACAAGTTGTCACCCCCATGGGAAGGACCGTTTATTGTGAGCAAAGCATTGCACAACGATGCATATTATCTCATCGACGCTCAGTCCCCCGGAGGGAACAAGGCAGACAAAACTGGCGAAGAAACAAAGCGTCCTTGGAATGTGGCTTTACTTCGGCCATTTTACTCGTAGCATTATATCTCAAAGTCAAAATCCAATGATGTATTTGAACCTCGGCACCCAGAGCACTGACTCGGGGACTGCCATATGTTATATTTATTTCATGTTATGAATATGAACCTCGGTGCCCAAAGCAGTGACTCGGGGACTGGCGTATGATATATCAATTTCGTATTAATATCTAAACCTCGGCATCTAAAGCAGCGACTCGGGGACTACCGTATGCTACCTAAAACTTATGCTAAACGCACTCATATCAGTCTTATACTAACTCTGAAGTTTGATTTACATATGGAAGTTTCGTACAATAAACAATGATCCAGCGATCGCTATATACTTCCACAACGAAGTAGTTAACTTATGTTCAGAGCAGACCAATATCATATGATATTCAGAGCTCACGCCTGGATAAAACCATAAAAAATAGAGGCAAAGATAAGCCCTAAAAGGTCAGGAAATTAAGGGCCAGCAAAGCAAGAATTTGGACGAACACCCACTTAACCAAATGTCACAACAGTACATGGCAAAAGATATTCGAATCATACAAAGAGTTGACAAATATTTCGCCTACATCATACGCCCGGCATGCCAGGGATCGGAAATAAATTAGGTCTTGTTCGTTGGGGAGGCAGCTACTTGCTCAGGTGCGGGGCACTCCGAGGTAGGAGGAACTTCGACTGAGGTGGCCTCGCCCTCCGCCGACTCAGGTGCAACTTCGGCGGACGTACGAGGTTGCTCAGGAGCATCAGTCCGTGCGGTAGAATGCCCGGTGCCTTTGGAAGAGGATCGCGCATCGCCGTTGCTGTCCGAGCTTGAGCTGGAGCTATCAGATGCAGCCGAATCATTTTCGCCTTCCTCCTGATCAGCTGAATTATCATCCGAGGCACCCTCAGCCACAACCTCCTGATCCGGGTCTGGGAGAAAACTCGGCCCTTCATTCCAAGTGTGTACGTCGGCGTACTCGACGAGTTGGAACGCCCGAGCTTGCCGAAGAGCAACAAAAGTGGGATCTTCAACCCAGCGGGAGCCAGTGTGCAAATTTCTCAGGATGTCAAGAGAGATGTCTTCATACCATGACATGATAACAGTAAGGGCCATGTCGGCACCAGCACGCCCAGCAGATTCTCTCCAAAGACTCAACTGCCTCTTAGATGCCATTAGCCTTGTCACCAATAACTTGACTTCGTTGATATCAGGAGTCCCCGAGGTATTCGGCCAGAGTACATGGTAAGCTCGGATAGCGGCCTGAACCAAGTCCCGGCCCATAATTTTCATCGGACCAACTGCGGCACCAACGGCAACCAGGTAATCCTCCATTGAATATTCTGAATCAACAGTAACGGGTTCACCTTGGCGCACGCGAGCTGCAAGAACCGCTTTAGAACTCACGGGCTTGGCCTCGGGGAAGTGATCTGCGCAAAGCATGAACGTGTCAAAGGGTAGCAGGGACAAAAAAAAGAAAAATATAATTCGGCTATGCCAAGTAGCTTACGATGAATGTAGCTCATCATTATCTGAAGGTCTTTGGCCCAATCAACCTTACTCTTCTCAAAACGAGCAATTTCCTCGCTCAAACCCCGGGTTTTAAGTTCGGCAGCTTCAAGGAGTTCTTTGTTCTTCTGCAGATCCAAAGTCAGCCGATTCTTTTCCTCGGAAAATTCTTGGTCGACCTTTTCTAGTTCAGATTTCTGAGAGAGCTTGAGGGTATCCACCTCGGATCGCAGGCGAGCTATCTCGTCATCTTTTTCTTATAGTTGCGCCGAATGAACTGCGTTTTGTTCTAAAAAATGCAGCATCACGTCAGGCATGGGCATGCAATCTTGATGTGACTCTGCAAAGTCTTGCAACTCGGCTTTACCATGGCCAAACGCAATAAGGAACCTTAGCATATATATTGAAAGGGGGAAGGAGTAAAATAGAAAGGAAACTAACCTTCCAGGTTCTTGATCTTCTTTTCAAGGCGAATATTGAGGTTATTAATGTTACCTATTCAACAAGAAGTAAGCCGGCATTCCGTGGACGAATACATGAGAACATTGGGAATAAGGAAAAAGAACTATCGACATACCAGCCTTCTTCGCCACGGGAAGAACTTTCTCGTACTTCTCTTCCAGCTTGCGGTGCGAAAAAAGCAACCTCTGGAACTCGGCAGTCCGCCGGTCATGTGCAACCTGAGTAATGAGGCAAAATGATAAATCAACGAGTCAAAGCTAAATTAGATCCGAATCAAGCAAAGCTTAATTCGGCTCTAGGTGGCTGGATATTCAAAGCTAAGCCAGATTCGAGTCAAGCAGGACTTAACTCGGATCTAGGTGGCTGGATATTCGAAGCTAAATTAGATCCGAATCAAGCAAAGCTTAATTCGACTCTAAGTGGCTGGATATTCAAAGCTAAACCAGATCCGAGTCAAGCAGGACTTAACTCAGATCTAGGTGGCTGGATATTCAAAGCTAAATTAGATCCGAATCAAGCAAAGATTAATTCGGCTCTAGGTGGCTGGATATTCAAAGCTAAACCAGATCCGAGTCAAGCAGGACTTAACTCGGATCTAGGTGGCTGGATATTCAAAGCTAAACCAGATCCGAGTCAAGCAGGACTTAACTCAGATCTAGGTGGCTGGATATTCAAAGCTAAATTAGATCCGAATCAAGCAAAGCTTAATTCGGCTCTAGGTGGCTGGATATTCAAAGCTAAACCAGATCCGAGTCATGCAGGACTTAACTCGGATCTAGGTGGCTGGATATTCAAAGCTAAACCAGATCCGAGTCAAGCAGGACTTAACTCAGATCTAGGTGGCTGGATATTCAAAGCTAAACCAGATCCGAGTCAAGAAGGACTTAACTCGGATCTAGGTGGCTGGATATTCAAAGCTAAACCAAGTCCGAATCACACACAACTAAGCTCGGACCTAGATGGCCGGATTAACGAACCTTAGAAATAAATTTAAGTCAAACTTCCAAGTATACAACAAGTTATTTCCTTGCAAGTTTCGGGGACTAGAGCATATGATAACATCTGAGGAATAATTTAAGACTCAGAGAAAGAATAATTGCCTCATTCATCTTGTTGGTATCAACGATGAACTTGGCAGCATGGTCAAAACGGCCGCTGATGTCAGAAAGCTGAAAGGGCTGGTTCATAGGATTACCCTCAAACTGATCAGCAGCGTTCCAATTATTGGCGTACTCATTCAGCGCTCCAAGGCTGTTCCCACTAGCTGTCCGAGTCAAAACTTTACCCTGGGCAGGCTGTTCGACCACGGCAGTCGCAGGGCTCTTATGAAGAGCAAGCTGGGTGCCGGCGGCCGAGGTAACGGGGACTTTGGTAGGCGCAGCTCCCTTACGCAGCACGTCAGCAATACTCGGCTGAGAAGAGCCGGCAAGACCTTTCTGAGAAGAAGAAGTCTTGACGGCAATAGCTTTTTTCGCCTTAGAAGAGGCATCAGCAGGAAGTGACGCCTCGGAAGTAGGGACGGCGTCCTTAGGAGCAGCGGAGATTAAGGTCGCAGAGGGCGCCGTGATGATGACCCTTTCGGCCGAGGTCGGAATGGCCGTAGAAACTGCCGGAGTAGATAGAGGCTCAGTAGCAGCGCCGGGGCCCATAGAAGGGGCGGCGGGTTCGACGAAAACTTCGAAGGCCGGTTCGAATCCAGGTCAATGGAAGGGCTCTCAGGGACATCGCGACGAACAGGCGACGTATTCGGAGCTGGAGGAGAAGCAGGACGAATAGGACTAGGAATCCTGGTATCATCAGCGGGAGGAGGAGATGGCGGCCGAATCGGGCGGCTAGTCATACTAGGACCGCCGGGTTTAACAGAAAGAGGAGCACTGCAAAAATAAGAAAGAAGATTCGTCAGTATGAGAAACAGAAAAAGAGAAACAAGAAATATAAGCAAAAGGAACTTACTCGGCGACCCCAGGCATAGTCTTGCGCCTGGGAGGGTTCGGAGCGGATTTCTTCATTCGTTTCTTAGGAACCGCCTCCGAGGCACTAGCAGGAGCCCCGCGTTTCCCCGAGGTAACGGGAGGTCGGGAAGCAATAGGCTCGGCGTCGTGAACCTGACCGGCCGTATTAGCTGGGAAAGTAGAAGCCAGAAATGCATAAGAAATAGGCATGGTGACAACTACCTCAAGAATTTGGACCTCGTCCGAATCACCTTCGTCCTCGTGAGCTGAAGTCTTGCCGCGAGCTCGAGCCGGGGCAGGGTCCGATTTAGGGACGAACTCCTCGGAGTCCGGCTCACCAGTATCCGGGGTACTCCTGTCCGCGGGCCAAGGGAGCAGCAGAACTTCGGCGTCCTCGTTTTTCTGCTCTGCGAACCTCTGCAAGACAAGGAGAAAGAGAATTAGATAAACCAGTTTCTAAAAACAGTGGAATAGCAGAGCGATGTTGATTAAGCTCACCTCGGGAGGCGGATGATCGCGGGTGAATGGTTTTAATCCCCAAGCCCAATCCTCAGGCATCTCAGTCTTAAAGATAGCTCGGACGCGCTTATAAATAAGGTAGTTATCCAGCTCCACGGTCGAGACTCGATTAGGGTCAAGGGGACCACTCATGTAGCACAGCTTGTGGGTCCGCTTCTGGAAGGGGCAGATCCGGCTACTAATGAAAGTTGCCATTAGGTCTTCGCCGCATAACCCGGCCCGGATCAACTCTTTAAGCCGAATCTCGAAGGCCTCGGCCAAGGCATGAGTTTTTCTCGGATTATAGAGCCAGTTCACTTTAGAAGGTGGGCCAATTGAGAATGGAGGGAGCCGAATCTTGTCCTCCGCCCCTCTGTTCTTGACGTAGAAGAATGATTTGTGCCACTTCTTGCACGACTCCAATCCAGTGACACGAGGGAACACGGATTTCCTCCGAGGTGTGATAGACGCCGCCCCACATTGGGTGAGCAACTTCTCGGAAGGGTGCAGAGATTTGTCAGGGACAACGTTGGAGCGGATCTGGAAGAACTTCGACCAGACATGCACTGACGGCCACAGGCCGAAGTATCCCTCCGAAGCAGAGATGAAAGCAGAAAGAGAAGCTATGGCGTTCGCAGGAAGATGATGCGGCTGAAGGCCGAAGTAATCGAGGAATTCTCTAGCGAAATCACTAAGAGGGAGACCGAAGCCGCGGGCGAAGTGCGACATGAAAACCACATACTCGCCCTCTCTGATATCCGGAGAGGATTCGCTGCCGGGTAAACGGCAAGAAACCTCGGCGGGAATTCTTCGAGTCCGGATGAGCCATTCAATCTCACGGCGTGTGACAGAAGAACCCTGCCACGAGCCTCGCTCGGGCCCGGAGCCAGCGTCGTCGTCCTCAACCAGAGCGCCGCTAAACGAACTAGACATATGTGCGCCGGAAAGATCACCGGAGGAAAGACTGGCGGCGGAGGGGAGCTTAGAGCTGCAAGGCCCCGTCGGGACTTTGCACGAGAACAATGGCGAAGAAACATAGGAACCGTCGCACGAGCACGGAATCGGAGCAGATGAATCTAGGGAAAGATCAGGGCAAGGCGACCGGAGAGGACTCACCGGCGACGGAGCCAAAGCCGCGGAGCGCCAGCAAAGCAGGCGGAACGGCGCGGCGGAATCTTCACCGCCGGAGGCCCTGGCAAGCGAGCGGCGGCGGAACTGCAAGAGGACGCGCCGGCGAGAGGAAGGAGGAGGACGGAGGCGAGCGGTAAGGGGAAAGTGAATCCGCCAAACGCAGTCCCCCTCTTTATAATCGAGCCTTGAACAGGGGAGTGGGATCGTGGGTGTGGCGGTTGTCCGTGTAGATCATGGGTGCAGCACGAACGCACGACGGTGAGCGGAGCCACACCAACGGCCACACATGAAGAAAGAGCGTTACGATCCCCAAGGGGAACGGCGCCCGAGGCGTCGCAGCGGCGGCGCAGCAGGTACAAAGTTAACTGTAGCTTGTCAGTAAGTACTGTAGAGGGACCTAAAAACTAGAAGAACAATGATGGGGATGACACGTAGGACATGGCGTACGAGGGAAGGAATGAGGAAACCTCGGATGAAGGTATAACTCGGAAACAAAACTGAAGAATATGATGAAGCTGATATGACCCGGCCAAAGCTATCGATAGGGCCACACCAGCTTCGGGGACTAATGTCGGGGGGTTGACCTCGGGTAGGTCAGAGACGGGGAAAGACAGAGGTACAATCCCCGTCTAGTTTCCGAGTTACGGTCCAAGTCGGCCGAATCATGAATACGTCGGCCGATGTACGGAGGCGAGAAGCCCGTATATATGTATCAAGTAGTTACCCGGCCGAGTTACTAAGAGGGTCGGCCGGGTTAGCCCAAGTGATCTTGATGCAGGTGAAGAACGAGCCGAGTTACACAAGGTAAGGTAAGGCCGAGTGATACGAAGCTTGCAGGAGAAGGAGAAGCCCAAGGTCAAACTATAGCCGCAGGCTAGAAGGAATCAGAGCGGAGCCAAGCACAAGAGACAAGGATGCACAACGTCAGAAGGGCAGAAGGAGGTCACGGAGGTGACAGTCCTGGAGCCCGAGGCACGCAGGAGGGGGCCACTGGAGCCTTGCCGTCGTTAGAAGGGCGACAGGGAAAGGAGGCCGCCGAACTACTATTTTGGGACAAGCATATTCCACGAATATGCTTGCCTCGTCAGCCCTAAGGGCACCCAAGGCACTCCTTTATAAGGGGAGGCTTGGACCCTGAGGAAGGGATCGACTCTTTGAGCACCGTTAAGCTGGGGAGATTCATCTTTTCCCCCTGTATACAGCTCGAGGAGCATTTGTAGCCCATCAAGAGAGAAATAAAGATCATAACTTTAGCAGCTTGAGTGTAGACACAGTTGCATCTTCCCTCCCAGATCCCACTAGCATCCATTGGCCCCAAACTTTAGCCTACCCATGGCATCTGCCGTGCCACCACCACGACAGAGAAGGAAGAAATGATCAAGCAGCAGGAGGAGGCAATGAAGCTCCAAGAGATAAAGTTCCAGGACCAAGAGAAGAAGTTCGCTAACCAAGAAAAAAGGGTGATAAATAAAAACAAGAGGATTAGGGAACTCAAGCAGGAGATCGATGGAACGGAAGTGCAAACCGAAGGCCTTTGCAAGATAATAAATGATGTGCGTGCTTCCAAGAGGGACTTGGCAAAGCAAATTGAAGCCGCAAAGAAGTCAAGTTTAGTGGAGGAGCTACAAAGCGAGAAGGAGGAACTTCAGGACCAGCTAGAAGCCACTACCAAGAAGCTGGAGGATGAGATAAAGAACCTCCAAGAGAAGCTTGAAGCCACCACGAAGGAGATGGAGTTGTACAAGACAACCCTAGAGCAGGAAGGCTACTCGTTCGAGGACGAGGAAGAGGAAGGCATGGAAGATGTGTAATAGTTGGACCACCTTTAATTCTATAGTAGAACGTTATTCGCGATTGTAATAAATACCAAGACAATTCTGGTTTAGTTAAACTTGGTTGTTTTCTGTGTTAAGTTGTGACTTGTGTGTCTTGTCTGCTTGGTGTGTTTTCATAAGGGTAAGAGTTTACTCCTTAGTCTTTCTATCTATTTCTTAACTTTTCTCTCAAACCCCACAGATGCCGCCAAGACGCGCGAAGACCGAAATTCCTCCAGAGATAGCACAACTTTTGGCCACCCAGAACCAGTTGATCCAACTGCTCACTCAGAACATGCAAAACAACAACAACCGGCCGCCACCACCACCACCTCCGCCACCACCTCAACAGGATCGCTTGACTCGATTTTTGAGGCTGAATCCACCTACCTTCACTATCAGCACTGAACCAATCATCGCAGATGACTGGCTACGTACAATCAACAAGAAGCTAGACACCGTGCAAGCTGTCGGAGCCGACAGGGTACGTTATGCCGCACAGCAGCTTGAAGGACCTGCTGCAGAATGGTGGGATAACTACCAAGTCACCCACCCAGATATTGATGCTATCACTTGGGATCAGTTTGAGTTAGCTTTTCGCACTCATCATGTGGCTGCCGGTGTCATGACTCTGAAAAGGCGCGAATTTCGCAACCTACACCAGCTGCACCGTTCTGTCACCGAGTATGGTGAGCTTTTCGACAAGCTAGCCCGTTATGCACCCGATGATGTTTCCACGGATGCCAAGAGACAGGAGGAGTTCTTAAGAGGACTCAATGATGAGATATCCGTTTAGCTTGTGGCTCAGAAATTTGACAACTTTCAGGAACTCCTGGACATAGCCATTGTGGTCGAATCAAAGAGGAAGAGCATAGAAAACCGCAAGAGGAAGTCTAACCCTCACAAGCACTCTGTTCCGTACCAGAAGCAGCGCAATTCCTCACCACCACCTTATAACAATAATGTCCACAACCATAACGGTCATCACCATGGTGGCCACAAACACAATGGGCATAAAAACCGCAATGGGAATGGCAGCAATGGAAAGGATCTCAGTGAGGTGACATGCTTTAAGTGCAACAGGACATGGCACTATGCAACCTCTTGCCCCGAGAAGAAGAATGGCAATGGCAATGGAAATGTAAATGGAAATGGACACAACCATGGCAATGGAAACGAGAAGAAGCCAAATCCGTTTTTCAAAGCCACGGTGAATCATGTTTCTGTGGAGGATGCTTGTGATGCACTAGACTCCATGATTGGTAAGTTCAAGCTCAATTCTATTTCCGCAGTTGTCCTTTTTGATACTGGTGCATCGCATTCATTCATATCAAGGGTATTTGTGGATAGAGGCAAGATACCTACGGAGACTATAAAATTTCCTCTAAGGGTAAGTTCTCCTGGGGGAGAAATAGTGGCAAACTCCGGTTGCCGGGAATTAGAACTAAGGATTGGGACACACATCTTTCCCACAAGTCTAGTAGTTCTAGAATCACAAGGATTAGACATAATCTTGGGCATGAATTGGATGACCGAATATGAAGGAGTGATAGATTGTGCAAAAAGGACTGTCACGCTCACAACACCGGAAGGGAAAAGGATTCACATCAAGTCGAATTTCGCACTTAAGGAAGTCATGGTGAACTCTCTTAAGGGGGTTAGCTTGGAGGAGGTACCTATTGTAAAGGAATACCCATATGTCTTCCCGAAGGAACTGCCAGGAATGCCTCCCGACCGTGATATCGATTTCCTCATTGACTTGATGCCAGGCACGGGGCCGATAGCTAAGAGACCATACAAGATGGATGTGGACGAGTTAAAGGAACTCAAGAAACAGCTTAGGGAACAATTGGACAAGGGATTCATCCAAACCAGCGTGTCATCTTGGGGAGCACCCGTCCTATTTGTGGAAAACAAGGATAAAACCAAGATGCTGGTTGTGGACTACCGCTTGTTGAACGAAGTGACGATCAAGAATAAGTATCCTCTGCCCAACATCAATGACTTGTTTGACCAGTTAAAGGGAGCCAGTGTGTTCTGAAAGATCGATCTGCGATCAGGCTACTTTCAGCTAAAGATTCGAGAACAGGATGTGCGCAAAACAACATTCACCACAAGATACAGATTGTATGAGTACACCGTAATGTCGTTTGGTCTAACCAATGCCCCAGCGTACTTCATGACCATGATGAACAAGGTGTTCATGGAATATTTGGACAAGTTTATCATGGTATTCATAGATGATATACTCATATACTCTAAGGATGAGAAGGAACATGAGAAACATCTGCGCCTTATCATGGAGAAACTAAGGGAACACAAGTTGTATGCCAAATTCAGCAAGTGCGAATTCTGGTTAAAGGAAGTGGGATTCCTTGGTCATGTTGTGTCAGCAAAAGGAGTTGCCGTAGATCCTAGTAAGGTAGCTTCCGTGACAGAATGGGAGTCACCCAAGAATGTGGGGGATATTAGGAGTTTCTTGGGCCTCGCAGGATATTACCGGAGGTTCATTGAAAACTTTTCCAAAATAGAAAAACCCATGACGGAACTATTGAAGAAGGAAAATAAATTCCTATGTACCGAGGCATGTGAAGCAAGTTTTCAAGAGTTGAAGAAACGCCTTGTAACGGCGCCAGTCCTGTGTCTGCCTGATATCCAGAAGGATTTTCAAGTCTATTGTGATGCTTCTCGACAAGGACTTGGAAGTGTATTGATGCAGGATGGGAAAGTGGTATCCTATGCCTCCCGTCAACTTAAGAACCACGAACACAACTACCCCACACATGATCTGGAACTTGCGTCTGTGGTTCATGCACTCAAGGTATGGAGACACTACCTCATGGGCAAACATTGTGTTGTGTTCACAGATCACAAGAGTTTGAAGTACATCTTCACCCAAAAGGAGTTGAATATGAGACAAAGAAGATGGCTTGAACTAATTAAGGATTATGACTTGGATTTACAGTACCATCCCGGAAAGGCAAACGTGGTGGCCGATGCCTTAAGTCGTAAGGTTTATGTGAATGGACATACCGCGGGGGAACTTCCAGAGGATCTATGCAAGCAATTCAAGGATATCAGGCTAGAGATAGTTCCGAAAGGACACGTAGCAACTATGGAAATAGTGTCCACCTTCCAAGAGAGTATCAAGGAAGCACAAAAGGGAGATAAAGAGTTGGAAGAAATAAGAATCAGGATAAGTGAAGGAAAGACTAAAGAATTCCGTCTGGATGAACAAGGAACCCTTTGGCATGGGAAGCGTTTGTGCGTTCCCAATGACCCCGACATCAGGAAGTTGATTTTACAAGAAGCTCACGACTCACCTTACTCAATTCATCCTGGTAACACGAAGATGTACATGGATGTGAAGGATAGATTTTGGTGGAATAACCTAAAGAGAGAGATTGCAGAATATATTTCTCTGTGTGATGTATGCAATAGAGTTAAATCTGAGCATCAGAAACCGGCAGGACTACTCCATCCACTACCTATACCCGATTGGAAGTGGGACAAGGTAGGCATGGATTTCATCACGGGATTGCCCCGGACTCGTTCTGGATTTGATTCTATCTGGGTAGTGGTGGACCACTTTACCAAGGTGGCTCACTTCATCCCCGTAAAGACCACGTATACGAGTTCTAAGATCGCTAATATATACATGTCAAGGATTGTAAGCCTACATGGTGTTCCCAAGGGAATTATGTCAGACAGAGGCACCCAGTTTACTTCAAAGTTTTGGCGACAACTACATGAGTCTCTTGGGACCCGACTAGAATTCAGTACTTCCTTCCACCCTCAGACAGATGGACAAACAGAAAGGGTGAACCAAATTCTGGAAGACATGTTGAGAGCTTGCGCACTAGACTATAGGTGTAGTTGGGATGACTATCTGCCGTATGCTGAGTTCTCATAGAACAATAGCTACCATACAAGTATCAAGATGCCTCCGTTTGAAGTTCTATATGGCAGGAAATGTAGGACTCCGCTGATATGGAATGGAGTTGGTGAACGCAGTCTTTTTGGACCTGAATTGATAAAGGATGCCGAAGAAAAGGTACGACAGATTCAGGATAGGCTAAAGGTAGCCCAATCCCGACAGAAGAGTTATGCTGTTTCCAAGCGCAGAGATGTGGCTTATAGAATAGGGGACCGTGCGTATATCCGAGTTTCACCCCTACGAGGAGTTAAGAGGTTCAGAATCAAGGGAAAGTTAGCCCCGCGATTCATAGGACCATATAAGGTTCTGGCCTGTAGAGGAGAAGTTGCTTATTAGTTGGAGTTACCGGAAGGACTGACTGTTCACGATGTGTTTCATGTGTCGCAACTAAAGAAGTGCACCCGGAGATGGCCGAAACACCGTTAAGAGACACCGTTCCCCTAGATGAGGTTCAATTGGAAAATGACCTTACCTATGAGGAAAAACCCATCAAAATACTGGAAAAAACCGAAAGGATTACCCGCACCAAGACTATAAGATTCTGCAAAGTACAATGGAACCACCACTCCGAGGAAGAAGCTACGTGGGAGCGTGAAGAAGACATGAAGGCAGAACACCCACACCTATTTGCTAGCCAACCCGAATCTCGAGGATGAGATTCTTCTTAAGGGGGGTAGGTTTGTAACATCCCAGATTTTATATTAGGATGTTATTAGTGCCATGCATCATCCTTGCATCATTGCATCCTACAATAAAAGCATCATTGCATCCTAGAAATAAAAATTTGCAACAAAATCCTAACACCTAAACCTAACAAAACCCTATTAAAGATTTCTATATGTAAGCATTAGTGTTGTAGTCAAGCTTGATCCTTCCAAAAACTATGTAAAACTTTAAACTATGGTCCTAAGATGACCACCTTCTTTTTAAAAAAATTTAGAAGTTGGTTTCAACATTTTTGGACTTTATTTGGAAAAGTTATTTAAGTTTTACTAAAACAAAAATTGAAAAAAATGTTAAATAAAAAAAAGGCATCGACCTAACCTAACTGGGCCGCTCCGCCAGCCCACGCGCTCCCACGCGACAGCTAGCTAGCCAGCGCCCGCGCCAGCCCACTTTCCCCTCCGCCACCGACACCCGGAGCCCACCTGTCACCCTCCCCTTTCCTCTCCGACGAGAACCAGAGTCTGCGCCGGCCACGCTTCTCCCCGCCTCCGTGTCCAGCCAAGATTCCCCCCAGGCTACATATAAAGACCCAGCCGCGCGCCCTCTCCTCCGTTCCCCAAAACCCTCAGAACCCTAGCCCCCTCCGATTCCGCGGGCTCGAACCGCCGCTGGCCTCGGTAAGCCGACGAAGTCGACAACAGGGGAACCCCCTCCCCCTGATTTCTTCCCTATCTTGAACCTCTTGATCGACAACATCGACTCACCGTTTTTTCCCTCTGTATACTGCAGCGTACCGCCACGGATTGCTCGCCGGAGCTGCGGAGAAGGAGCAGCCACCGCCACTGCTCGGGGAAGAGAAGAACGAATCTGAGGCTACGAGCGGGACCGCGAGGAAGAGGCGATCATCCGCGACTGCTTCACCCTCACCGAGGAACGCCGACGCCGACGCCGACCACCGTAGCGCCCAACCACCGCCAGCCGCCGCCGCCCAGAGAGGTGATCTCATCCTTGCTCTTGGCCGCTAGATCCAGGCTCGACGGTTAGGATTAGAAGGTCGATCGAAGGGGTACCGGCAAATCCCGCACTGCCGCGTGGCAAGCTGCGCCAGCACGCTGCGTCGCCGCCGCCTTGTCTAGCTGGACCAACCAGCATCTGCCACTTGACAAGTTTTGAATTTAGGATTAGATCTGTTTGGCTGAATTGATTTAAAACTTGTGAAAATAATATAAAAATAAATACTTGGCCAAATTTAGCTTATAATATACCGTTGGATTCATAATTTTATGTAGAACACATATCTGCAATAAAATTCCAAGTTTACAGTAGGGCTTTAGGTGTAGAATTTAATCATTAGATTGGAGTATTTAATTCATAGAAAAATAGTTAGGACTCCGTTTTAGTTGATTCTAGTTGCGTTGACTTTGTTTCCGTAATATCTACTGGACAAAATTATGAAACCTTGCTTAAGATCATTAGATCTAATTTGGGGCTAATTAGATGGTTGGATCTCCTTTTAACCCTATGAATTGTATTAGTGACTCAAATAGATTTAAAACTATGGGGAATCAATCCTAGTAACACCCTTAACACTACTGCAACTCAATTATGCTACCTTGGTAAATTTATGTAACACCCTCAGAATCGACCCTATGCAAGTCTTAGCGCTTCCCGCCAAAACCCGCATAGAAACGATTCAAAGGTGCCCACCAGGCACTTGCGTGCAGGTGGAAAACGAAGTAATAACATTACACAACAGTCCTCGATGGGACCCACAGAACAGATATATATACAACACGACTCCATGAGTCAAGAATACAGATATACAGAACAAAGATCCAAATCACCTTGAAAACAATAGAGCGTCCAGCTACGGACAAGATGCAAATGGGGCTAAGAGCCCTGAAGAATAACCAATGGCATCCATAACCCTGCCAGGCCAAGCCGGAAGGGTAACCCTGCTAACGACGTCGAAACCTGCTAAAACAAAAGGGGTGCCGACAAAGGGCAAAGGAAAAAGAGGAGCGGTCAGTACTGAGGCCAGTACACGGTGAGGCTAGAATTCGGCGGTCCTCGCCTACATAGGTATGGTGGACTGAAGCGGCAGCGGCAGCATGCACTAAACAACCTATAGAGACTCGATACAAATAGCGGCTATCAGAGAGAGGTAAGAAAGACCTATCCGGACCCAACCTGATACTACCACCAAACATACCCATCCTGGTATTTCCCCCTCGAGACCAGACGAGGAAGTCAACCGAGGAACTCACACCGTTGGCAGTTTTATTTATTCCGTTGTAGTGGCGGCAATTACTAGTCAAATATAGATAGTCATCCTGGTGAAATAAGCAGTGGGCAGTTTTAGTTAACCATTCCGTTGTAGTTGCGACACTTACTAGTCAGATACAATTAGCATGAGATAACCCAAAACCCAGCAGTTTTTTGTACTTTTATTTAGCCATTCCGTTAAGTTGCACTACTTACTAGTCAGGTACAAGGGTAGCAAGCGACAACCCAAACAAGCAGTTGTTGGCAGTTTTATTTAGCCATTCCATTATAGTGAAGCTGATTACTAGTCATTATAAAGTCAAATTTATAGCACTACTTTAGTTATAGTTGTCTATGATCGAGATACTGTGCTCCAAGTCGTCCATAACCGCGGACACGGCTTTCAGAAAGTTTTACCCTGCAGGGGTGCACAAATAGCAACACACACTCGATCAACCTCGGAAAAACCAAATCAAAACCCAACGAGGTCTTCACGACAAAGCAATCACAAGATTCAGAAATATTTCAGGGGGACACCCCATTGAGTACACCCGCAACGAAGTTAGCTGACTCCGAGACGGACTCAAGGTTTGCGTCAGTGTCTGTAAATGACTGGGAACCCGAAAATGTGACTAGGCTTGTCGATACCGCGAAAACACTCCGCTTACCTAAACAGTACAGGTGCTCCTCGCACAATCGTAAATTAAGCAGTAAAGCATGGCATAAGTATAGGATAGTAAATAAAACCTCAAACTAGTTTGTGGCCCCAAGAAATAAGAATGAATCAAGCTCTGGCTCAGGGGGGTCCCATAATCCTCCCGGATGTGGATAGCGCGAATATTCAAGGAACAGGTATCAAGTACTCGGGGTTCTACGGGACACAAGTGGACGGTTAACAACCAAATAACATCTATTGCCCACCTGTGCCTCTGCTTACCTACTTCAATTTTAGTTATTAAACAGTAACTGAATTAAACGATAATTAAATCCATGATCATCTCCAACATTAAACATGCGGCAATACTCCAACAACTGTGGTACTGGACGACACGCAACATCACTTGAGCAAGCGACTACGATGCACAAGTCCAACTATCTACCAAACAACAGGTAATAGGATGTGTCCAAGGCAATATAAGGCTGCAAGGGATATCACGGGTACGAAAACTAGAGCAACGGAACACAGATAGCAATAGATCAACGGGAGGGAATAAATACTATAAAAGTAAGATAGGTAGAAAGGGGGAGGTGCTCGCCTGAAAACATTGCCGAAGGTTCTTCCGAAGATCGGGTCGACACTCGCATCAACTCATCGGCCTAATCCGCGAAGAAGCAAAACACTAGAAGAAACACCGGATGCACTATTTAACACAACGGCAGAAGATCGGGCATGATGCATGTATGACGCATGACAGGGCAAATATGCGATGCAATTGGGCAATATTAAGCGGAACCGGGGTCCCGACAATTATTTAAACGGTTCAAGTTATTTATCTACCCCGCAAATTAAATGTTGTAATAACAGGGCAAGATAAGTTACCGGTTCGCTACACAAATTTAAATGGGGCCAATATTAGACTAGATTTGCCCGCATATCTGCCCCATATTTAATTTAGGTGATTCGGCATAAGGCCCCCAAAAACACATGAATATGCATGTAAGCATGACGATTTAATATGCAACAATTTTAGATCTAGCATTTATAAAATAGGGGCTCGGGAAAGGTTCACACATCTGGGCTCGGGAGATCTTGGGGTTCCGGGGGTCGGGGTTTGACAGGGATCGAGTTTGGACTTGGTGGAATCGATCTTCAGAAAACGAGAGGTAGATCTTGTTGCATCCGGGAAGAAGGACTTGGCTTGGCGTAGGGGCGCATTGGATTTGCCCTGGTCGGTGTTGATCTTGTCATGCCCGCGTATCGGGTCGGTCTTGGCGTCCGGGAAGAAGAACTTGGCATTCTGCGTTGGCGTCCTTACCGTCCGTGTTCTCGAGCATCGCATCCGGGAAGGAGTACTTGTCGCACATGTGGTCTTCGGGTCTGGGGTCCCAATCATGGCGTCCCATTGTAGATCTTGTTGATAGTCCAGCAAAAGCCACCGGGTTCGGTCTTGGTTCCATTGTCGATGGCGATCTTGGCGGAACACTTCGAGTGGTGAAGATCTTGAGGTTCCAAGGGGTTCGGGTTCGGTTTCGGCATTCGGGAAGGAGATCATGGCTCGGGGCTGCGGATCCTCGAGATCGGGGCCTTCGGATCCGTGACGTAGGCCTTGGCGTCCTTGTCGGAGTACTCGGTTGTCATTGCCGGACTTGGATCGGCAGTGGGTCGTCGACTAACCACACAGGTTCCGATGGCGGCATCGATCGGAGTCGTGCGTCTTGGGGTGGTCATCTCACTCTTTGGTTCAGAATGGGCATCTCCACATCATAGTAGCACACCCATCTTACTTATTCCCTTCACCATCTGAGCTTGCAATGGCAAACAAACATTTCGTGCATTTCTCCTACTGAAAGCCATTAACATAGCACAAACGGGTCAACGGGACTGAAGGCACGACAACAGGAACCCAAGGTTCTCGGCAGATGTTGATGCAGAGGATAATCGGCTGCTGGAGAGCTTGGTCAGGCCACGGCAGGGTCGGCCATGGCGCTCGGGGAGGCAACAGTGCCGGGCGCCATCGCAGGACGACGCGGAACCGGGCAGAAGAGGAGTCAGGCGAGCGCAGGCCACGACCGGACGCGTTGGAGAGGGAGGCGCGCAACGCACGACAAGGAGAACGACGATGGCTTGGCGTACGGACGGTGTGGCGCGGGGCAGGAGGTCGAGGCCGACGCGGTCCCGGTGGCGGGGCGTCTGCCTGTAGGGGGGCGCACGGAGGAGAACGGAAGGCGGCGGCCGTTGGTCGCTGTCCAGGCGGCGGCGGGGAAGGTTGGTGACGACGCGGCCGGGAGGCGGCGGCCGCAGGTGGTGCGGAGGTGATGGATGCGAGCAGAGGAACCGGAAGGCGACGGCGGCAGCAGAGAGCGAGTGCGAGGTGGCGGGGGCGAGCGGAGGTTGCGGGGAGGAGCGTGCGGGGTCGCTGGAACGGGAGGCGGCCGAGACGAGCAGGGGCGCTAGGCAGGCGGCGGCGAGGGATCCTGGTGGGCGGCGGCGCAGAGGCGGAGGAGGACGCGGCAGACGGCGCGGCTCGGAGGGGCGGAACGCGCGGGGACCCAAGGGGGCGCCGGCGGCGGAGGGAGCTCGACGGAGGAGGAGCCCCCGAGCGGCGGACGACGAGGGCGAAGGCGCGGCGAGGCAGAGGGTGGTGGCGAGCTGCGGCGCCTGGCGAGGCCGGGGAGGATCGATGCAGGGCTGGGATGCGGGCGACGGGGTGGGTCTCGTGGTGGGCCAGGGCGAGCGAGCGGTAGAGCGCTAGCGGGCAGGGATCGCGTCGGCGTATGCGGTAGGTGGGCGATGAGGCGTGCGGGAGGAAAGGCAAGGGTGGGGCCGTGGGCATGGTGGGACCAGGTTGGAAGGGAGAGGAGGTGGGGAGTGGGTCAGTTGGGTGTGTGTGGTGAGGGGGCTGTGGGCCAGGTGGGCCAGGACGGGGGAGAGGGAGAGAGGGGGTTGGGCAGGTGGCGGCATGGGATTGGGTAGAGGGAAGGGATAGGTGAGGTGGCGTGCACCGATTGGTGCAGGTGAGGTGGAGGGGGGCTGGGTAGGTTAGGGTAGGTAGAAAAAGGGTCTAGGTTTTAGGTTTATTATTTTGGTAAAATATTTATTTGCTTTGTTTTGTCTTAAATCTTTTTAGCAAATAATTTTTAGTTAAATAGTTTAGCAGACAATTATGAGACTTTGTTTCGAAATAAAAGAAGGGTAATTTTAGAAAACAAAAATAGGTTTTTTTTGAAATAGTTTCAGACAAACAAATGCATGATGATGACGATGCTCAAATGCAATGCACAAAAATAACACGATTTTCTAGTAGTGGTTTTAGCGGGATGCCACAATTCGACACCACTAACAATGGATCTCGCCCTCGAGATCCGCCTCATGGTACCGGGAAGAAGGGCGGCGATCTGAATCTTCTCGCATCGTGTAGATCCTCGCGACACCACTAACAAGAGGTCGTTGTCCCTGATCGTCGAGAGAACACTCCGGAGAAACAAAGGACGAAGGTAGAGGTATCAAACGATAAGGCCACCTCTAGCTTACATGAGAAGAGGGAAAAGTTGCATTGATCCACCAGTTCGATGTACAAGAGTGAACAGTAAGAGTCGGGTAGGGTGATCAGTCCATCCCGTACCCAAACTATCAACTCTATACATGAATAGGAAAATAAGGCAACACAACTCTCGAAATTTAGTATGAAGATCTTCATAAGCGGTATTCGGAACAAAAGGGATGATGCCAGCTCTGCATTGGATGTGATGTAGATAAGGTCATCACATCGGAAAACACCAGAAGATACAACAGAAATCGTATGAAAGACACAATGATTAGGTTCCGCGATGGTTCCATTGGCATGAACAAAACATGCTCAAGGTATACTCCAACTTCACCAGTGCTCATCCTTCTCATATGTTTTTCAACGATACGGATATCCAGCAAGGTACACATATAGATAAAGAGTTCAAGAACAAAAAGATTGGATGAAGGGTGCACCAAACGAGATGCAGATAAGATGTTTGTAGAGCCATCGTTATAATAGGAAAGAAGCGAAACCCTAAAGGTACGACAGAAACCCAACCACGAGAAATCCTGGACTCGAAGAAAAGATAAGAGGTGGATTCAAAACGCGTAGAGGTAAGAGGAGAATAGCAGAGGGGTAAGGAGTAAAATCAGACCTAATCAGAACTATCCAACCGATTTTGAAAAATAGTCTTGACACTCTACTTCGGCCGTTAGCTAGGTTATCCTACAGGCTGGACTTGTGGGGTATCGTAACTGCTGAGCTCTGATACCACTCTGTAACACCCTCAGAATCGACCCTATGCAAGTCTTAGCGCTTCCCGCCAAAACCCGCATAGAAACGATTCAAAGGTGCCCACTAGGCACTTGCGTGCGGGTGGAAAACGAAGTAATAACATTACACAACAGTCCTCGATGGGACCCACAGAACAGATATATATACAACACGACTCCATGAGTCAAGAATACAGATATACAGAACAAAGATCCAAATCACCTTGAAAACAATAGAGCATCCAGCTACGGACAAGATGCAAATGGGGCTAAGAGCCCTGAAGAATAACCAATGGCGTCCATAACCCTGCCCAGGCCAAGCCGGAAGGGTAACCCTGCTAACGACGTCGAAACCTGCTAAAACAAAAGGGGTGCCGACAAAGGGCAAAGGAAAAAGAGGAGCGGTCAGTACTGAGGCCAGTACACGGCGAGGCTAGAATTCGGCGGTCCTCGCCTACATAGGTATGGTGGACTGAAGCGGCAGCGGCAGCATGCACTAAACAACCTATAGAGACTCGATACAAATAGCGGCTATCAGAGAGAGGTAAGAAAGACCTATCCGGACCCAACCTGATACTACCACCAAACATACCCATCCTGGTATTTTCCCCTCGAGACCAGACGAGGAAGTCAACCGAGGAACTCACACCGTTGGCAGTTTTATTTATTCCGTTGTAGTGGCGGCAATTACTAGTCAAATATAGATAGTCATCCTGGTGAAATAAGCAGTGGGCAGTTTTAGTTAACCATTCTGTTGTAGTTGCGACACTTACTAGTCAGATACAATTAGCATGAGATAACCCAAAACCCAGCAGTTGTTTGTACTTTTATTTAGCCATTCCGTTATAGTTGCACTACTTACTAGTCAGGTACAAGGGTAGCAAGCGACAACCCAAACAAGCAGTTGTTGGCAGTTTTATTTAGCCATTCCATTATAGTGAAGTTGATTACTAGTCATTATAAAGTCAAATTTATAGCACTACTTTAGTTATAGTTGTCTATGATCGAGATACTGTGCTCCAAGTCGTCCATAACCGCGGACACGGCTTTCAGAAAGTTTTACCCTGCAGGGGTGCACAAATAGCAACACACACTCGATCAACCTCGGAAAAACCAAATCAAAACCCAACGAGGCCTTCACGACAAAGCAATCACAAGATTCAGAAATATTTCAGGGGGCCACCCCATTGAGTACACCCGCAACGAAGTTAGCTGACTCCGAGACGGACTCAAGGTTTGCGTCAGTGGCTGTAAACGACTGGGAACCCGAAAATTTGACTAGGCTTGTCGATACCGCGAAAACACTCCGCTTACCTAAACAGTACACATGCTCCTCGCACAATCGTAAATTAAGCAGTAAAGCATGGCATAAGTACAGGATAGTAAATAAAACCTCAAACTAGTTTGTGGCCCCAAGAAATAAGAATGAATCAAGATCTGGCTCAGGGGGGTCCCATAATCCTCCCGGATGTGGATAGCGCGAATATTCAAGGAACAGGTATCAAGTACTCGGGGTCCTACGGGACACAAGTGGACGGTTAACAACCAAATAACATCTATTGCCCACCTGTGCCTCTGCTTACCTACTTCAATTTTAGTTATTAAACAGTAACTGAATTAAACGATAATTCAAGCCATGATCATCTCCAACATTAAACATGCGGCAATACTCCAACAACTGTGGTACTGGACGACACGCAACAGCACTTGAGCAAGCGACTACGACGCGCAAGTCCAACTATCTACCAAACAACAGGTAATAGGATGTGTCCAAGGCAATATAAGGCTGCAAGGGATATCACGGGTACGAAAACTAGAGCAACGCAACACAGATAGCAATAGATCAACGGGAGGGAATAAATACTATAAAAGTAAGATAGGTAGAAAGGGGGAGGTGCTCGCCTGAAAACATTGCCGAAGGTTCTTCCGAAGATCGGGTCGACACTCGCATCAACTCATCGGCCTAATCCGCGAAGAAGCAAAACACTAGAAGAAACACCGGATGCACTATTTAACACAACGGCAGAAGATCGGGCATGATGCATGTATGATGCATGACAGGGCAAATATGCGATGCAATTGGGCAATATTAAGCGGAACCGGGGTCCCGACAATTATTTAAATGGTTCAAGTTATTTATCTACCCCGCAAATTAAATGTTGTAATAACAGGGCAAGATAAGTTACCGGTTCGCTACACAAATTTAAATGGGGCCAATATTAGACTAGATTTGCCCGCATATGGGCCCCATATTTAATTTAGGTGATTCGGCATAAGGCCCCCAAACCCACATGAATATGCATGTAAGCATGACGATTTAATATGCAACAATTTTAGATCTAGCATTTATAAAATAGGGGCTCGTGAAAGGTTCATACATCTGGGCTCGGGAGATCTTGGGGTTCCGGGGGTCGGGGTTTGACAGGGATCGAGTTTGGACTTGGTGGAATCGATCTTCAGAAAACGAGAGGTAGATCTTGTCGCATCCGGGAAGAAGGACTTGGCTTGGCGTAGGGGCGCATTGGATTTGCCCTGGTCGGTGTCGATCTTGTCATGCCCGCGTATCGGGTTGGTCTTGGCGTCCGGGAAGAAGAACTTGGCATTCTGCGTTGGCGTCCTTACCGTCCGTGTTCTCGAGCATCGCATCCGGGAAGGAGTACTTGTCGCACATGTGGTCTTCGGGTCTGGGGTCCCAGTCATGGCGTCCCATTGTAGATCTTGTTGATAGTCCAGCAAAAGCCACCGGGTTCGGTCTTGGTTCCATTATCGATGGCGATCTTGGCGGAACACTTCGAGTGGTGAAGATCTTGAGGTTCCAAGGGGTTCGGGTTCGGTTTCAGCGTTCGGGAAGGAGATCATGGCTCGGGGCCGCGGATCCTCGAGATCGGGGCCTTCGGATCCGTGACGTAGGCCTTGGCGTCCTTGTCGGAGTACTCGGGTGTCATTGCCGGACTTGGATCGGCAGCGGGTCGTCGACTAACCACACAGGTTCCGATGGCGGCATCGATCGGAGTCGTGCGTCTTGGGATGGTCATCTCACTCTTTGGTTCAGAATGGGCATCTCCACATCATAGTAGCACACCCATCTTACTTATTCCCTTCACCATCTGAGCTTGCAATGGCAAACAAACATTTCGTGCATTTCTCCTACTGAAAGCCATTAACATAGCACAAACGGGTCAACGGGACTGAAGGCACGACAACAGGAACCCAAGGTTCTCGGCAGATGTTGGTGCAGAGGATAACCGGCTGCTGGAGAGCTTGGTCAGGCCACGGCAGGGTCGGCCATGGCGCTCGGGGAGGCAACAGTGCCGGGCGCCATCGCAGGACGACGCGGAACCGGGCAGAAGAGGAGGCAGGCGAGCGCAGGCCACGACCGGACGCGTCGGAGAGGGAGGCGCGCAACGCACGACAAGGAGAACGGCGATGGCTTGGCGTACGGACGGTGTGGCGCGGGGCAGGAGGTCGAGGCCGACGCGGTCCCGGTGGCGGGGCGTCTGCCTGTAGGGGGGCGCACGGAGGAGAACGGAAGGCGGCGGCCGTTGGTCGCTGTCCAGGCGGCGGCGGGGAAGGTTGGTGACGACGCGGCCGGGAGGCGGTGGCCGCAGGTGGTGCGGAGGCGATAGATGCGAGCAGAGGAACCGGAAGGCGACGGCGGCAGCAGAGAGCGAGCGCGAGGTGGCGGGGGCGAGCGGAGGTTGCGGGGAGGAGCGTGCGGGGTCGCTGGAACGGGAGGCGGCCGAGACGAGCAGGGGCGCTAGGCAGGCGGCGGCGAGGGATCCTGGTGGGCGGCGGCGCAGAGGAGGAGGAGGACGCGGCCGACGGCGCGGCTCGGAGGGGCGGAACGCGCGGGGACCCAAGGGGGCGCCGGCGGCGGAGGGAGCTCGATGGAGGAGGAGCCCCCGAGCGGCGGCCGACGAGGGCGAAGGCGCGGCGAGGCAGAGGGTGGTGGCGAGCGGCGGCGCCTGGCGAGGCCGGGGAGGATCGATGCAGTGCTGGGATGCGGGCGACGGGGTGGGTCTCGTGGTGGGCCAGGGCGAGTAAGCGGTAGAGAGCTAGCGGGCAGGGATCGCGTCGACGTATGCGGTAGGTGGGCGATGAGGCGTGCGGGAGGAAAGGCAAGGGTGGGGCCGCGGGCATGGTGGGACCAGGTTGGAAGGGAGAGGAGGTGGGGAGTGGGTCAGTTGGGTGTGTGTGGTGAGGGGGCTGTGGGCCAGGTGGGCCAGGACGGGGGAGAGGGAGAGAGGGGGTTGGGCAGGTGGCGGCATGGGATTGGGTAGAGGGAAGGGAGAGGTGAGGTGGCGTGCACCGATTGGTGCAGGTGAGGTGGAGGGGGGCTGGGTAGGTTAGGGTAGGTAGAAAAAGGGTCTAGGTTTTAGGTTTATTATTTTGGTAAAATATTTATTTGCTTTGTTTTGTCTTAAATCTTTTTAGCAAATAATTTTTAGTTAAATAGTTTAGCAGACAATTATGAGACTTTGTTTCGAAATAAAAGAAGGGTAATTTTAGAAAACAAAAATAGGTTTTTTTTGAAATAGTTTCAGACAAACAAATGCATGATGATGACGATGCTCAAATGCAATGCACAAAAATAACGCGATTTTCTAGTAGTGGTTTTAGCGGGATGCCACAATTTAGAAGAACCAATCTTGCATAAAATACCATGTTGCATGCATGCATGATTACCTCTGTGACATGTTTTGAGCAAGTTGTGATCAAATCTATGTTTGTGATTCGAAAGATTGTTCGGAGTGCGCTAAGGAGTTCTATTGTGTAGAGTGCTGCTCGGATCAAGGCAAGTTACACCACTTGTTCATAAATTTTGTCCCAGTTTTTATTCCATGCATGTGATCTTCAAAATTCTGTAGTATGCATGTGTAGGATGTTCTAGTAGAATTTTTCCTTAGTATTATTTTACAAGTGCGATGATTTTGTAGTATGCCATGAGTAGCTCTATACTTAGGATTTTCCCTCCTAATAGGTTACCCTTGTTTTTGCTAAGTGTTGCTATGCTATGCTATATATATACAAGTGCCGTTGGGGGGTTCGAAAGACAAATAATTTTTCTAAGTATAAAGGCTCTCTAGAGCAAACTTTTCTTTCTCAAATCTACTTCAAAATAAAACTAAGTTTTCTTCTGGGCGGAATGGTTGTCGGGTCAACGAGTGGGATTCTGGTGGAGGACGGCCGCCCAGGAATCAAAGAAGTCTGCCATGTTTCAGAATTCAGAAGCTTCCAGTGCAACCACAATACATTATGGGCTCTGTCTTGGCCTAGTACTTAGTGGGAAACCTCACCTGGGTACCAACATTTGGAGGTTCTTGGCACGGTTGGATCCGGAAGGTAGAGGGGCTACTAAGGGAAAGCCTCGCCATGGTCTTGTCTGTAAAAGGACTTGATCGTGGATTGTGGGTAAAGTGCACAAACTCTCGAGAGTATTACAATCTGATCGATCAGCCGTGTTCACGGTAACAGAACAACAATGAGCGTCTGAAAGATGGAGCCTCTGAAGGATCTTCCTCTCTCTTTTCTAAACAAAGTTTTAAAACCCCATCGTGTGAGTAATATCTCCAATGGGTTGTGTAATATCCAAGTGTTTGGTTATTTGGACACTTGGTGCGTAATATCCTCGTGTGCCACTCGACCTTATTTTATCTAAGCAATTGTTTACAAAGTAGGAAAATTTTCTCTTCTCTCTACTTAAGAAAACTAGCTTTGAGCAAATGAACTCTACAGCCTAAACTAGCCTTGCATGTAGAGATAGTCTTTTCTCTCCTTGGTGTAATTTGCCAATACATTCAAAGTATTGACCCAACTTGTTGGCTGCACGTCTTATGTGCAGAATCCGAAGATTGAAAGGTGCGTAGGGATCGCGAGTCTACACTCGACAAGCCTGGGGCGTTGATGGACTCAAGCCGCTTTTATGTTTACGCTGTTATTTGAGCTAGCTTAATGCTAAGCAAATTTGTAATAAGTTCATACTCTGGATTCTTCATGTAATAAAGACTTTGTGTTTTACATGATATTTCATCGACTGTGAGTGCTAGCTGTTGATCCAGGGACTAGCATGTTAATCACAGGGACTTAGGATCTTACTTGATCCGAGGTCACTACACACATGAATGTGGAAGAGGTGGGGTAGCCACCATGGCCGTGGCGCCATGCCCCTTGGGTGCCCCCTCTCCCTATAAAAGTCCCTCCTCTCCTCCTCTCACAACACACCTTCTCACGAAGTATCTCTCTCCCCCCTTTAGAATTCCCTCATGGTCTCGGATCAGCGAGATACATGTTCCTGGTAGCTTTTTCTGGAAGGATTTTTTGCTTTCGCTGCTTCACTGGGGCGAGGGCGCGGAGGTTGTCGGGATACCCAAACATGTGTGCGATCACGGATGCACCACTGCTTTGCGGTGCAGGACTTGATGGTGCTAGACCTGCTGGACCGGATGGGCTTCTTCTCGATCTTGAGATCGGCAAGCGTTCGACTACATCATCCACGAGTACAACCTCGTTAAAACTTTTCGGTCTTCGAGGGTATGTGTTCTATGGATGTATATCCACCCGTTTCTTGTATCTAGTAGATAGATCTTGGTACTTAGTTGTTTCCATCGTAGGATTTTTTTGTTTTCTATGCTACGAACCCTATAGTGGTATCAGAGCCGGATCTATCCGTAGATGCTTTGCATGGGTAGTACACATATGAGTATGTGGGAAATGCTGATCATATTATTGCTTCTTGGTTGTACTTTGGATATTGGTGGCATAGTGGGATGAAGCGGCCCGGACAAACTTTACATGTCCTCGCACATGAGACCTGTTCCACGCTTGACATGCAACTAGTTTTGCATAAGTGGCTAGCGGGTGTTTGTATCTCTTACTATAGTCAATATCTAATTTAAAATGAGTTATTAATAATTTGGTTTTCCTCGTTGTGGTTCCATGTTCGTAGGTAAGAACGGTTCTATCTTCGAAATCCCTAAGCCACGTAAAACTTGCAATGGATAAATTAGAAGCGTCTAGTTTAGATTGTTGCTGGGCTAGTGACATGATATGGTAATGTTGTAAGTATATGAATAGTTGATACTCTTATAACACACCTAACATGTAAGTTCCATATACCTTGGACTTACACACAAAGTAATGATAAAGATCATACCATGATGCACATGATGGTGATCAAGTGCAAGAACCATATCATTTCATTTTTTCACATATGATGTTTGTTGCATCTTATATTTCTTTTTTGGCGTTTTATTAGCATAATAAGATGATCCCTCATTTAGATATAAAGATAAAAATGTGTTCTCCCTTAAGTATGCACCAATTATGTTTCCCGCTTCAAGACATCATGTGATGATCGGGTGTTCTTGAATCCATGGTCATATTTCGGGTGTAAGATAGTTTTACACACACGAATACTAAGGTTCTTACTTGATGAGCTTAGCATGTACAGACATGGCCTCGGAACACGGACCGAAAGGTTAAGCATGAGTTATATGTTTGATATGATGCCCATATAGATGCTCGCCTTTGAAGCTACACCGACTCACGTGATGATCGGACTTGGTGTAGTGGGTTTGGTTCATGTAATCACCAAAAAGACACGAGAGATATCGTTTTTGTGTGGTAGTTCATTTCTAATTTGGATTAGTCGAACTCAATTTATCATAAATTAAATAAAAGTGAATTTGCATAATTTGTTGTAGTCATTAGCATTCTTTCACCACCTTAAGTTTAGTTGTAATTGAGATAATAGAACTATAGAATTCTGGATATTTACTTTACGAACTGGTATCGTATTGTTTTGAGTGTCAATCTAAAGTTTAAATTCCTATTGCAATCTTTTAGCAAACTCTGTTTACTCCATGAAATTTAATAATTAGTATTAAATCAATAGTAACAATTCCAGTGTTAGTATCTATAGTATCATGTTTGCCTCCATGATTATTGATATTCAAAAGTTTTTTTAAATATCAAGGTTATCTAGGAGCTGAAAGAATTGTTTTAGAAACCATGATGTGTGACAGATATTATGATATCTGAAACAAATGTTTTGGTTGCAATATGATAGAGTATAATATATGTTCTCATATTGGATGAGAATTTGCGATGGTTGGAGATGCTAGACATCCTAATCCTCCAAAAGAGTTTTGGCAAGTAAAATTATACTCGCGATACGCCTTTGTAAGCTATATTAGCTTGATCATGAAAGTTGTCATGATAAGGATGAATAGAAAATGTAAGTAAAATGTTTACTGCACTAAAAGATTACTACAGAATGGATTTTGAAAGAAAGCAAATCATTTGATGATAGTGATCTACTTCAAAGTGCATGTCCAAACATATTAGAATTTTACTATACACTCTTTGGACTATGTGTCATGTATATGGAGCCACTATTGATGTTGATTGTTTCTTTTAAAAGGAAAAGGAAATGCTGAAAGAGAATCTATGAAATATTTGGCAAGAAAAGACTTGAAATATCCAGCTAGGGTATATAGATGATATACATGTTATGGTTGTATTCTTTGCTTGTTAAACAATGTGGTTCTTGGGTATTGGATACCGAGTTGGTTGGTATGAAATATCATACAGAACAACACAGTTCATGCACTACAATGGCCTAAGTAACTAGCAAGAGAATATGTGATGATGTTCATCAAAAATAAAAAAGCTATTGTTTGTATTTCTTGTTGACATCAAAGCTTGCCTTCAAGATTTTTTTTAATAATTGGAATTTAAAATCAGGTATTATGAGAATAAAGATTGTTCAAATAATTACCATATTCCATATAAGATGGATGATTTACAAATCTAGTTGGAGAAATCATGTCCATAAATCCTAATGATAAAATGTGGCAAGATAAATGATTGACAGATCAAGTGACATCGCCGTTTAAATTATATTGGAAAGAAAAACATGAAGAATGTCATGGGAATGGCCACAGCAGATGCTGCGATTGGGAGCGAGTAGTAGAACGAGGGGCAAGGGCGGATAGCCATCTGCGGTGCGAGATGAGGGCAAAGACACAGGGTTTTACCCAGGTTTGGCCCCCCGGAGGGTAAAGACCTACTCCTGCTAGATTGTATTCCTGAGATATTACAAAGGGCGAGCTCGGCGGCTAGGAGGCGAGTAGATGGGGTGTATGATGGAACGTAAGTGCTATGCGTACCCTAGGGAGGTTTATATAGAGTCACCTCTCTAGGGTTTACATATGAGAATCTACAACCAAGTTGGATAAGGACTCAGAGGGTTTTGACCTAATCCTACTAGGCCTAGCTATGCTTCTGGGCCTTCAGCTTCCAGTCGCCTAGCTCCCTCCTGGGCCGCGGTTTAGTCGCTGTCCTGCAGGCCCACTCGCTGAGAGTATGATCTAGTAGGGAACGTCCTGCTGGGTATACCCCACTCGGCATATCCCCATCAGTAGTCCTTGAGGCCCTCGTTGATTCGTCACAGGTGTTCTTTGGCAGTCGGAGTATTCAGGTCCAATTTGGATGCCCAGTCAAATCGGCGATGGACTCCTTCAATGAGAGAAAGAATCTTCAGCATGTATCTCCAGTCCAATATCGGTGACTAGTCGAATCGCCAATTTTGCAAGTAGTCGAGTCGCATCTTTGGCGAATGGGTCGGCGAGTCGAGTAGACGAAATTGGACCGTCTTTTTTGGTCAAACTAGCTGTTGGGCATAATCACCGCGCGGTAACGGCTCCTCCAAATTTGGCGGAGGCAACCGTTATATAAGGAGAGTGACAGGTGAATTGCGAGTACTCCTCACATTTCCTCCGATTCCGCGCGCCCTTCAGTCTCCCATTTCTTCTTGATCCAAAACCTCCAAAGCGATCCAGCAAGCCTAGATTCTCGATCCGATGGTGCCTCAGAAGGAGCTGTGGCGGAAATCCAAGTTCTCTAGGGCGACGCTGAAATCTTTCGAGGACGCAAGGATTCTCTACGCTGGAAGATGGCAACTCCCCTTGGCCGGGGAGGTGGAACCAGATCCGTGCGCCGACGAGTTCATTTGCTTCACCAGCCACCTCGAGAGGGGGCTCAAATTCCCCACCTCAATCTTCTTTTGTCGATTTTGCGCCTACTACGGCATCGAACCCTCGGATCTAGGGCCTCACAACATCGAGTAGCTCGCCATTTTTTTGGTCTTTTGCGAATGCTACTTGGGTTGCCGCCCGTACTTCCCCTTGTGGCAGGAGTTGTTCCACGGGCGGATTAGTCGCGAAGGGGCAGGCGGCCCGATGCTGGCGGCGGGCGGCCTCACTTTCTAGGTGAAGACCAAGGCCTCCTTCCTCGACCTCATGCTACCTAAGAAGGCGGCGAGCGAGTGTAAGAAGCACTAGTTCTACGTCAGCGAGTCGATGCCAGACGGCGAGGTGCCGCTCCCGGCGTACTCCGCCAAGCGAATCGAACCATGTAGGCTGTAGGTCGCCAAGCTCCCGCAGGACCAGAGGATGGTGGTGGACGAAATGCTGATGACGATTCGTCAGCTGAAGAATGATGGGCTCAAGACCATCAATTTATACAATTGTTGGCTTGGGCAATGATTGGTGTCACTGGCCAGTCGTTCCCACTGGATGTATGAATACACCGGCAGGGACGATGGAACCAAGTCCTGCACCGCCGAATGGAAGGGCGAGGATTACTCCACCGCGCTAAAGAAGATCACGGAAGCGGAGTATAACAATCGAAAGGACGGGATAGCCCCATACACCGCGAAACTCAAGGCGCCAACGGTAAATCCTTTATCCATGTCTATTTTCGCAGTTGCAGGAATGTAGTCGCGGTCGATTAACATGCATTTGTTTTTTCAGCTGTTCAAGGTCGTGGAAGGATGGATTCCTCCTGCTTTCAACGAGAGCTCGGAGGAGGTCGAGGGGGACGATAGCGAGTCCTTCGACAATGATGACGAAGCAGTGGAGGTTGCCGCATCCGTAGTTTGGAAAACCCGTGGGCACCAGCAACGTGAGCTCGAGGCCAGCAAGAGGCTCGAGGGGCACGACGGAGGCGAGGGCGACACCCAGGAACACAGTTCGCGGGGCGTTGCCACACCGTCGAAGAATGAATCGCCAAAGAAGAACAAGGCACCCAAAGAGGTGTCTCCTCCCCAGTCGGCGACTAGCTCTGACGCGACCAGCACAGCCGATGAGGCCAAGGCCGAGGCGTCAACAAAGGTGTCGGAGACGACTGGTCCGGCCGTGGTTGAGGACGAGATGCCTCTGGCGTTGATTCCTCCTCCATTCTCAGAAGTCATGGGGCTCGGGGCTGCTTTAGTCGTAGAGGCATCCCCGTCGAAGGAGGTGCCCGCGTCGACCAGAACGGAGCTTCTAGCGCCCGCGGCTTCGTTGACAAAGAAACCATCAGTGTCCTGGGCTCCTGCCGTGTTCGGACGGGCATCAGCCGCAAGCTGGTCCCAGAATTGGAGAAGCCGCCGCACATCCGCACCGGCCTACATTACATCCCAATTGCCAGGTATGTCTTTCCCGTGTCGACTTGGAATAATACTTTGTAGACGTTGTCTGAGTTGCCGATCGTTTCTTTTACAGGAGTAGCGTGAAAATGATTGGTCACCCTTCGGTGGCCAAGGTACCAGCAGTCGCCTCAGGGGAGGAGGCTGATCTCTCGAAGAAGAGGAAGCGCGACGACGCCGAGGCGCCCACTGAGGGTGCGAAGAAGAAGAAAGGCGACGACATCGTCATAATCTTGGACGAGCCGTCTAATGCACCAAGCGAAGCTCCGACTGGAGTGGATGCAGCCGCGAAGGTAGATGTGGGCGCGGGGTCACGGCAGGTGGAACCAGCGGCGCTAGTCGGGGCGTCAGAACCCACGTCGAGTGCCTCGGGAGCGGCGGCGGCGAGTTTTCCTCGCTTCATGGCGAAGGCTTCTGCTGCGAGTGCCGCGACGCAGTCGCCTCAAGTGCCCGAGATATTGGGCTCTGACGTCGAGCAGCATCACGGATGCACGCCCTTCATGCTGTCATCAATGGACGCGGTCGAGCTGCACAATATGCTGGGTGCAGCTATTCAGGCATGTCCAGTCCCCGAGGATCTGCTCGCTGAATTTCAGCAGGTAGATTCTTATTGTTTTTCGTTGTCCAGTCCCCGAGTGGCTAGTCGCTGAATTTCAACGGCTAGGCACTTAGGAAAATTTTCGTTGTCCATTCCCCAAGTGGCTAGTAGCTGAATTTAAGCGGCTAGGCACTGAGGATTTTTTTGTTTGCTCACATTTCTTTCATCTTTGTAGGACCTCCAGCGTGAATCGGTGGAGCGACTGGCCGCCAAGGAGCGTCTGGAGCGCGACCTCCGGTCCGTGCAGGAGGTGAACCAGCAGCTGCAGGCGACCGCAGGTAGGTGTTCGAGTCACCTTCTCCATTCCTTGCTTGTGCTTGATTGGGTTCTCAACCCTGTTTTGCTACAGAGGGGCATTCTGCCGCGGTTTCTAGGGCCCGCGAGGGTTTTGTCCCGGCCGACGAGTTGGAGGCTGCCCAATCATTGTTGACCGCCGCAGAGAAGCGGGTTGACGAGCTGGAGAAGGAGCTCAAGGCCGCCAAGGCGGAAGTGAGCTCTTCGGAGGAGAGGGCCAAGGCTTCTATCGTTGCAGCGGAGGACAAGCGGAAGGTTTCCAACGCTCTTGTCGCAGGTCTGCAAGACGATTTGTCGGGTCTTTAGGATTTCATCACCGGGCGCTACCGTCCACTCATTGGTGACTTTTTTAGACTTGTAGTTGTTGTGTGTGGTGACCCAACATACCACTGCATGTTTTAGTATACTATAGTCGTGGACATAACACTCACGGAGTACCATTCCGCAAATATTATATCCTCAGAGTGGTAGAACAGAAAGAAAGAGGGTCCACAACATATATTATCATTATTACAACAAGAAATTACATGACGATTTTGAGATTCTCCTAGGTACATAGATGTATCCCGATGAACCAGGGCTAAAGTATAATAACTCTGAGAACAAGATAAAGAAGCAAACTAAACTTTAAGGTTTATATGAGATTTAATATAAATAGAGGATAGAGATCTATGCTACTGGACTAGACCACTATAGATAACACATCTACGCTTCCGATACTTCGGTCTCCATTCCATAGATGTTTTTTTAATTGTCCCCTTCGATGCTTCTGTATACTTTTGGTTCTTCATAGCAGAATTCTTCTTGGTCTTCAATTGGATATAGTATTTCCTCTTCCTTACCGTTAATGTCTTCAGAATCTAGCAAGGGTTAAGAAGATACGTTGAGTACGAGCGTACTCAGCAAGTTCACTAAAAAGGAGTGTTTGATGCACTATATATACAGCTACAGACCATAGGTCGTAGGCAATGCAGGTTTTCGTAAACATTTCTTCAAAGGTTGCTTTTATTCTGAAAAGATATGTCCGTCAGCCTTCATAGGTTTACCAGAACTTTCATGGAGTTCCTTTCCTGCAGCGTTCCCAGCTCCTTCCCGGAATAGGGAGTAACAAGTTACAGTTCTTACACTCTGTAGAGGTGCATTATTTTTCCCATGAGAGATAGTAAGCTTTGTTGCACGACCGTCAGTATGTCCCCGTTCAAATTTCTATGGTTTGAGGCCCAACCTAAGATCCAAGCAAATCACTGTCCTTCTCCGCGATCCCACATACACCACAATTGTTGTATGCCCAAACTCAAGGTAGACCTTTCCCTGTATAAAACGGCTATACCTTAGTTCGATACACACAACAACCATTAACACTAGAAATCTGTCTTTTGTAAGCCCAGATCCACAGTAGCCCTTTCCCCGTATAAAATGACTATACTCACGATCTGCAACTTACAAACACCCAAAGCAGTGTCCAATGCATGTGAAAGGGAGCCGATCCAGCTGACTTCTCTGTCCCATTCCAAATCTCATGGTTAACGCGTAATATACGGCGCGAGAATCACTGGAGACATTGGTTGTTAAGTCCTAGATGATACATTCCTGTGCAGTGGTATTTCAACTGCCAGATTTAATAGATTAGCTGATCACCCTGGATCAGTAACCAATAGTTCACTTTAATTATGAAAATAGTGTTTTCGACCTTTTTGAAATGCAGGTGATGACAACACTGGATTTGCAAGTGTGAACTTTCCTTGATATAGCGAATTATTGTAGTCGAGTGTTTTGACTTGACCCTGGACCTCGGGTTCTACAAAAATATCATCATTGCCTAGTAAGGATAATGTTTAAAGAAGCAATATGCTGTTATGCATAAGTAATGAGATGCATAATGCAAAGTCCTAAGTAATTCCTTAATCATTACAAGTGAGATTTATTTAGATGATTTGCTTAAGATTTTCTTTATTTTAAGTTTACTTCATAAAAAGGTATAGTTGCTAGGACTCTACAATAAACATATAAAATATGAAAAGTAAAGTACAAATTTACAATACCATTCTAAGGTTCAATGATATTATGTAATTATTACAAGGTTCATGTTTTAAGTTGTTGTGGCATAAAAGAAATGGTATAGTGTTTCTTTTGAAGTGGCAAAAAGAATAACATTTGAAGAAAATATTATTTATGTTAAGTTATTCAACTCTGAAGATTAATAGGATTGAAGCTAGGGTTTTGTAATAAGGTTTAAATGATCTTGAGTCATTATATATCTAGCTTAGGGTATCTTAGACCAAAGTAAACTATAAAAAATGTAATTGGACTTGAGATATAGCATTTGTAGCATTATCAATTATTAGGGTTTTTTCCTAAGCATAATAAAAAATGAAGCCTTATAATTAGAGAACTTTGTTTTAAAAATGTAAATTTACATGTTCAATATTTATAGATCATACTATGAGATATTTCTTTATAAAAAAATAGGTGGATTATATTATAATTTATTTAGTGAATTACAAGTTTGTTAAATATGATTATTTATGAATTGTTAATTATTTGCAAAAAATAACTTTGTAAATCTTTGACTTATAGTTAGTTAAAGATTTTAAAAGAATATTATTAAGTTAATTGTTTGCACCTAGATTTTATTTTAAATTATAATTATGGTTTAGACTAGTTAAAGGATTATGTTTTGAATATGATAATTTCTTTAAATATTTGTTTTAAATTTTAAATTATGGTTTAGACTAGTTAATGTCTTTAAATATTTGTTTTAAATTTTATAATAACATTTTTAAGTTAGTATTTTTATGAGATAAAATATTTCTTTTTATGCATAAAAGTGATTTTTATTTATTTTTAGAATTTTTTCTAAATTTATTAAATTTCATTTAGATATTTACGGCTTTAAAATTTATTTGCATTTTATTAAACTTAAATGAATATGATTATATTTTTCTTAGGTGGATATTACTTTAATAAACATTTTGATGCATTAAATATATATTTTTAGGATTTTCTACATTTTTTCTAGAGCTTAAAATGTTTATAGGATATTTTGGTCACTTAATATTTAGCTTAATTTTTATTGGGCCTAGTTATTGTGCCCCTCTAGCCCAATACCTAGCCCAATCCACCTAGTTGGTCTAAACCACAGAACCCAACTGACCGAGTCGGTTAACCTGATCCACTCGACCCCTTCTTCCCTTGCATGCGAGCTCGATCCTCTCCTCCTTCCTCTCTAGCGACCAGGTGTTGTCATAGTCGTCAGCGCCAGCGCTGCTCCGTCCGATAGTTGTCAACACCCAGATTTTTAATCCCAGATGCCTGTTATGCCATACATCGCAATCCCAGAATTACCATTTTTGCGAGACATAACAAAATTGGATACCATAGTACATCATCCATTACAAACCGTACATAAGTTCTTACACAAATAGGGATCTCATGATCCAGTTCTTAATACAACATCAAGCAGCGGAATACGTAATAATTACGGTAGCATAGGCGAAGCTCCATCTTCGGGGTCACAGGCAATGCTGACGATGGGAGATGATCCTAGTTGTCGTAACCTTCCTGGGGTCCATCCTCCAGGTAATCCTCTTCATAGTCTGGCCATAGGAACAGCCAGGGACAAAGCCATGAGTACTCTTTAAGTACTCGCAAACTAGTACTAATAGGTAAAGGGTTTTTTGGATAATAGGACACTAGGATCTAGGGTTGTTTTTGCAAAAGCCAGATTTATCTCTACTAAGTTCCAAAGCTAGTCACAATTTTATAACTCCTAAGTGGGATCTTGTAACTCATGTCACAACTCTGTTGTGGTCAAGTCAAAGTCTCAATTCATTTCATAAGTCATTTTGAAAACATCTGACGGGGGAACAGTATGGCCACTCCAACTGTCCATAACCGCGAACGCGGCTATTCGAATAGTTTGACACTCTACAGAGATTGTACACTTCCACCACAACATTCGATACATCCGTCAGGAACAAATCCTGAATTCACCATACTCAGTATGCGGATAATCAATCCTAACCTTTCAATTAAACGCCCTAGTATAAGCACCTCTCCTGTGAGTTTGGCCTCCCAACCATGACCAACTGTCATCTTGGGTACTGCACACAGGTGGACAATCTTCACAAGGTAGCCTCAGCTCAAACCTTGGCCGTGAGGGAACTAATACTAAGGTATATAAGTTTCCAGTCAAGCCCTACCCAATCTTCGGGTATTGTGGTTGTACGATAAAATTGGAATGGTATCGCATCCAGACAACCATCATTTTTATAAAGGGCTAAGGCTCATGCCTCAACATTTTCATCACCAAAATCATCAGGTGTTCGGAAACACATGTCCAAAACATTTCAATAGAATGATCCATCATTCCAAGGTTTTCATAACCATTTTTCCACCAAGTATTCCCATCTAAAGTTGATCAAGTTTTATTCTTAGCACTAGCATCTACAAGTGGGGGTAAGTACTAATGCGGGGTGGTGGACTAGTGGAGTTTCAACTAAGTACAACCTTATGTATTATGCTGATATCAAGGTTTCTAACTTAGGCCAAATTTTATGCTCTTTATGAAACCTTCACATATCTTTCTAGTATCTACCAATCTCTTAAGTAAACTCTAAGTAAGAGCTTTGATAAAGAAATAAAGTAAGAAGCTTGCAAGTAAAACTAGGATTGGGTTATCAAGTGTGTATGGTCACATATGCTTAAGGCATATAGTAGGCATGGTAACAAGTAAGGGTTTGCTTGCATCAATATCAGTATAGGCTTGCTAAATTGCAAGTGTTAGCTTGCAAGGTTAATAGCTTGCACATTCAACTAGTAGTATTAGGCTTGCATTAGTGTCAATATAAGCTTGCCTTGTGAAGAGAAGTGGTTGAAGTTATCCTCGGCTTCTTCTTCGTAGAATCCTCCTTCTTCCTCGTATCCTTGGTCGGTATTAGCGTCTATAAATAAATACGATGTACACAATCACCAAACAATACTTAACTACTTGCAATCATCACACACAAGGGTCCTATAGATGATCTAACATCATCACTAACATTACAAGATTAAGGCTTGGTTTCATTCCTTTTATTTTTTGAAAAGTAATTTCTACTCATTGAAAAACTACTTAAGATTTAATATTCTCCAAACCAAACATGGGATCATGTTGACACATGTCATCACCACATATTTTAGTCCATGGGAATATGATTTAAAGTGGTGTCACAATTTAATAAGGTTTTACCCTTTTATTTTCATTAATTAAAGTGGCTAGAAATGCCTATGTGGCATTCTTTTATTACTTGAACATTATTTCTGTAAGTAAACCTATATATTTTTATATATTCTGAAAGGTATGGTTAAATGTGATTTTTGAGAGTTGGAATCAACTCAAAAAATCTATTATGGTTTTAATTTAAAAAATGTTTGAATGCAGAAAAGCTTCTGCCTTGTTATTTTTACCATGGGTGATCTATATATCCAAATGACTTGAATCCAATGGGCTTGGATTCAGCATTCCTAGACCTTTCTAATAAAATTGGTTTCATTCAATTTGGTGCACTGAATCGACCTGGGTTGATTTTTGAAACTGGGTACAGAAGTGTGTTTGAAATAAAATAGAAAAGGTTTAATTCAAATAACTGGGCTGCGCGGGAAAAGTTAACGGGCCCGCCTGCTAAGCGTAGCGCTTCCGCAGGCTGCTTAAGTGGCTGTCCCCGCTCGTCAGTGAGACAGGGGTGTGAAGCGGTATGGGGCGATGTGGGTCGTTCGATCTAGTTCTAACCCAACGGCTGGGAGTCATCGTCGACTTTGGGCAACACCGGCAAGACAAAAACCTAGCGCGGCCAGTGGGGGTTGCTGGGGGCTCATCGGGGTGCAGGCGAGGGTCGGCGAGGCGGGCAAACGACGAAGTCGACGACGGCGAATCTCCTGGTACCGGTGGCTTCTCCTGGGGCGGCTCCAATAGTTGGCTCCTTTCTTCTCAAGAGGCGGCGGGCTCCGGTGAAATTCCGGCGAAGTGTTGCTCGCCTTACTCCGGGAATGGTGTGGCACGATCAGTGATGGGAGGGGAGTAGAATGGTGTGAATAATTCGAGCGGGGGTGGCCTCTATTTATAGTCGAGCGAGGGGACCGACGGGGCGCACGGTGAGCTCGTCGGGGGCGATGGTACAGACGACTATTGGCATGGGAGAAGGTAGGGGACGGTGCGGTGTTCCCTGGCGATGCTCAATGCTACGGTGGCGAGACGTGGGGCGGTGCGGGTTGGTCTGGAACATGCGACGCTCTGCACGGCAGAGGCGGCGTCTTCGACGGCGAGCGGTGGCTGTGCGTCACGGGGCGGCGAACGGGGATGTCTGGCGGTCTCCTAGGTCGGTGGTGATCGTGTATGCACGCGGCAAGGGCGGCGCGCGGTCTATGGGCTTCGGTCGAGGGTGGCGCTCTGGCGCATGCTCGGCATGGTCGCTAGCGGTCTGGGCGCGGTCCGTGCGTGTGGTCCAGTGGCTGGCAGGGGTCGAGCGCTGTACAGGGAGTGGCGATGGACGGTGGGCTGCCTCCCAGACAAGGTTGGCACGACTTAATCTTCTCCTTGCTTGCTGTATCCACTGGGGTGGCATGGGTGTGCTCGGCTGTTCACCATTGATGGCAATGCCAAGCTTACAGTGGGGCTAGTGCTTGGTTTAACTTGCTAGATGATGTACTGAGATGGTTGTGAGCTAGAGAGGGAACAAGTTAGGCTTCAATCACTGCTCACTATAGTGTTTAGATTTTGTATGATTTGTGTCTGCAACCCGTTTGAAGAAATGGCCGCATGAATTCAAGTTTTGAATTTTGAAAAGATTTTTGGTGGGTGTGCTAGGTTTGTGCTGGTGAGTCTGGAGATGCTTGGGTTTTGAAAGTTGAGCTTGTTTGAGTGGTTTTTGAAAAAGTGGGATCTTCTCATATGATAAAGATTCAATTTTGAATTGTCATTTAAACTATGCATTTGAATGTTTCTGGATGATCACAAAGTGGTCCTTGATACTTTGTTATGAGTACAATCAAGGGGTGCAAAGATCCAATTAAGTTTCTGTTAAGTTCTGAAAGTTTGAGACAACCAAAGTAGGCATGGGAGTTAAATTGGTCAAAGTGACCATTCCTTTATTTTATTTGTGTTGATTTATTTGTCTTTAGGAAAAGTTTGGGAAATGTTTATATGATGTTTATTTCACCTAAGCATCGATTTACAAGCAATGGAACACATAAACAAGGTGGTTCAAAAGAATTCAAAATGAAATGCATACACATATGCATGCTTTCAAAATTTTATTTAGAAAAGTTTTTGTTAACCCTAATTTTGATGCTTAGAGTTTGATGATCCAAGTTTAGTATTTTTGGGATGTTACAATAGTCGACCGATTTCGACCGCCCACATGCCGGAGAGCCCCCGGCTTGAACTTTTCTGACAATTCCCCGCCGCCACAATGCTCTACACCCCCGCATCGATCCCCTCCGATCCTTTTTCAATCTGCCCCTGCCGTTCATGATACTGGACGACGCCGACTGTCCCGGCTCTTCCGCCATGGCGGCCTACCTCCGGTGCCCTCCAAAGCCACCTTCAGGTCGCCTCTTCTCAGAGATGTACCCCGCGCCTCCTCCTGACCCTCGAAGGATCCTAGGGTTCATCGGCAGGCTCGTCGTCGATGGCGACAGAGTTTAGCCCTCCTGGCTTCTCTCGGACTACTACCCCTTCTCGGGCTCCTGCTCCGCCATGCCTTCCTCGAGTCGATGTCGGCGGGACGGCAGCGTGGCTGCAACCCCGACATTCACGGCCCGCTACCTATGTGGCCATGATGTGGTGTTGATGCATGTGTGGTGTTGATGCTGCTAGTGCTGCTTCTGACAGAATGGCAGTGATGTCGTCACCGCAACCTCGCTGCTGCGCTGCGCTCAGGCTTTGTCATGCCTACTCTATAGGTGCATGGTACCCACAGTGAGCTTTGGTTTGTTATGACCAACCTTTGTGTTGATGGCTTTGATCCATGGGTCTGCTGTAATCGTTTGTTGCTGATCTATTGCTAGTTAAACAATTTCAGCTTGGATGAGAAAGTGCTCTAGTGGTACTGATTTGGGCTGGTGATTCTGTTGTCAACAGTGGTGCGTGTGTTTATAAGTTCTATTGATCCATGTTGAACAAGTGCTGTGAGATTGGGGTTAAGCTATTAAGGATGTTTTTCTAGATTTGATGCTTCAATCAAGATGATTGAATTATCCCTGGCCCTTGTCCTAAATTTGTATAATGAACTTGTGATGCTCTGAGCTCAATGATACTGAACCTGATGCTCTGGAACCTTTGTGGTAGTTTAACTGCTGGAAACTATATGATTTCTAGTTGATTAACTAGAAAAGTGATTTTAAAGAGTTGCCCACTTCTTATAGACAAATAAATGGTGTATTGTTGTTGTGTTTTCCTTAATCTGGACTAGTGCCTTAAGATTGGTTATAGTGGAGGGTATTCCATATCTTGGTTTTTTGGTCTTTCACTTTGATGAAATGATTTGATTAGTTTCTGTCAATCTTGATAACAGAAAACTGGTAAGGAATGATTCCTGGATTCATTTCTAGGAAAATGATTTAAAAATCACTCTTTGATTATTTGCAGTAGAGTTTGTGAATACAATAATGTTTAGTGATCTTCTAGAGATTGCTATTACTTTTCTCCATGAGTTCATATAGGATGAAATAGAGGTTTGAAAGCATAGAATTTTCCCTGTACACTCAAGTAGTGATTTAATTCATGGACACTTGATTACACAAGACTGATGACATACACTAGATCAAGATAGTGGTGATTCACAGCTTAGTAACTCATGTACCTGTCAACACCCGGATTTTTAATCCCAGATGCCTGTTATGCCATACATCGCAATCCCAGGATTACCATTTTTGCGAGACATAACAGATTGGATATCATAATACATCATCCATTACAAACCAAACATAAGGTATTACAACAAATAAAGGATCACATTATCCAGTGTTAATACAAATCAAGCAGCGGAATAACGTAATAATAACGATAGCATAGGCGAGGCTCCATCTTTATGGTCACAGGCAATGCTGACGATGGGAGATGATCCTAGTTGTCGTAAAATTCCCGCTGTCCGTACTCCTGAGAGTCCTCATCATAATCTGGCGACGGGAATAGCCAGGGATAAAGTCATGAGTACTCTTTAAGTACTCGCGAACTATTTCTCACAAGTGAAGTGGTTTTGAGTAGGAGATACTAAGATCTAGGATGTTTTCCAAAAAGCCAGATTTACCTTAACTGAGTTCAGAAGCAAAGAAAGATAGTTGAAAGTTTTATAACACCTAAGTGGGAACTTGAAGTTCATATCACAACCCTGTTGTGGTCAAGTCAAGTCATGAATCATTTCACAAGTCATTTTGAAAACATCTGATGAGGGAACAGTATGGCCACTCCAACTATCCATAACCGCGGACGTGGCTATTCGAATAGTTTGACAATCTGCAGAGGTGGTACACTTTCATCACAACATTCGATAAATCCGTCAGGAACAATCCTAAATTCACCATACTCAGTATGCGGATAATCAATCCTAACCTTTCAATTACACGCCTGGCCTCCCAACCATGACCAACTGTCATCTTGGGAACTGCATAGGTGGACAATCTTTACAAGGTAGCCTCAGCTCAAACCTTGGCCGCAAGGGAACCCATACTAAGGTATATAAATTTCCAGTCAAGCCCTACCCAAATTTTCGGGTATTGTGGTTGTATGGTAAAATTGGAATCGTATCGCATCCAGACAACCATCAGTTTTATAAAGGGCTAAGGCTCATGCCTTAACATTTTCATCATCAAAATCATCTGGTGTTCAAGAACACATGTCAAAACATTTTAGTAGAATGACTCATCATTCTAAGGTTTTCATAACCATTTTCACCAAGTATTCCCATCTAAATTGATCAAGTTTTATGCTTAGCACTAGCAACTACATGTGGGGGTAAATACTAAGAAGGGGTGGTAATCAAGTGTATCTTATCTAACTTCAATCTCATGCCTTAGGATGACATAAATATTATCTAACTTAGGCTAAGTTTTATGCTCTTTATGCTACCTTTAAATATCTTTCTAGAATCTACAATTCACTAAGTAAACTTCAAAAGAAAACTTTGATAAAGAAATAAAATAACTAAGCTTGCAAGTAAAACTAGGATTATGTGTCATCAAGGGGTATACCAAGGCATGCCTAATGCATTGCATAGATCATATAGTTTTCACAGTTGCAAGTGTTAGCTTGCCTTGTGCAGAGCAGTGGTTGAAGTTCTCCTCGGCTTCTTCCTCGTAGTATTCTCTTTCCTCCTCGTATACTTGGTCGATACTAGCGTCTATTAATAAATACGAGGTACATAATCACCAAACAATACTTAACTACTTCTATTTATTACACCAAGGTTTTCACTAGATGATCTAGCATCATCACAAACATTACAATCATCCAAGTACTTTCTTATTTATTTTATTTTAGAATAGTAATTTCTACTCATTGAAAAACTACTTAAGATTTAATATTCTCCAACTAAAACATGGGATCATGTTGACACATGTCATCACCACATATTTGAGTACATGGGAATGTGATTTAAAGTGGTGTCACAATTTAATAAGGTTTAACCTTTTTATTTTAATTAATTAAAATGATTAGAAATTCCTTTGAGGCATTCTTTTATTACTTGTTCATTTTTTCTGCAAGTAACCCTAGATATTTTATATATTCAGAAAGGTCTAGTTAAATGTGATTTTTGAGAGTTGGAATCAACTCAAAAGCTTTTGTGGTTGAATTTTGAAAAATGTTTGAATGTAGCAAAGCTTCTGTCTTGTTATTTTTACTATAGTTGATATGAAATTCCAAATAAATGAATCAAACAGGCTTGGATTAAGAATTTTAATACCTTTCTAACAAAATTGGTTTCATGCAATTTGGTTCAGTGAATCGAACTGGGTTGATTTTTGAATCTAGGTACATAACTGAGTTTGAAACTAAAAGAATAAACCTAAATTCAAACTACTGGGTCACGCAGGAATGTAAATGGGCCGTCTCATGGTGCACAGCGCGCGCGGGTGAGTTGAAGTGGGTGTCCCCACCAGTCAGTGAGACAGGGGTGTGCGAAGCGGTACGGGGTGATGTGGACCGCACGATTAAACTCTAATCGAACGGATGTGACCTATCGTCTCCGTCGGGCAACTCCGGCGATACAGAACCCTAGCGCGGCCAGTGGGAGTCTACTGGGGCTCACCGGGGCTCAGACGAGGGTCGGCGATGGGGGCGAATGAAGAAGTAGATGACGACGAACCTCCTGGTACCGGTGGCTTCTCCTGGGGCGGCTCCAATCGTTGGCTCCTCTCTTTCTCCTCCATGGTAAACTTCGGCCAAATTCCAGCGACCTGCTGCTTGCCTTGCTCCGGGGGTGAGGTGGGGTGGTTCTGAGAGAGAGGGGAGTGTGTTGGTGTGAAGAAATCGAATGGGGGTGTCCTCTATTTATAGTGCCAGAAGGGGACCAAAGGGCGCGGGTGAAGCTCGCCGTGGTCGTCGGCACATCGGGCTACTGGCATGGACGACGGTAGGGGGCGGTGCTGTGCTCCCTGGCAAAGCTCAACGGCATGGTCTCGAGGCGTGGGGAGGTGCGAGACGGTCGGAACACTGCGGTGCTCTAGGCGGGTCCGACGGGCATTTTAATGGCGCAGCGCGGCTACGGGTCGCGCGATGTGGCATCCCGCAAAACCACTACTAGAAAATCGCGTTGTTTTTTTGCATTGCATCATCATGACCGTATGCTCATGTCATCATGCCACATTGCATTTGAGCATCGTCATCATCTTGCATTTGCTTGTGTAAAACTATTTCGGAAAAACCTACTTTTGTTTTCTAAACGTCCCGTCTTTGTTCAAACGCAAAACCCGGGTCTCCGGAATATTTTGTTTTGTCTAAACACAGATTGCAAACGCCCCGTTTTAATTAAATAAAATGTTTAATTATTTTAGTGGGGGCAGCCAACCGGGCCGATCCGACCCAGTCGACCACCCCCAGTACAAAAACGGTCCACCTAAACCAGCCCCTCTAATTCCTAAAACTACCCAAACCTATTCTACCCACCTATCCCAGCTCGCCACCTCACCCCTCCCCCAATTCCCTACCCACCCTGCCACCTCATCGATCCACAGCCCCACCTACCCCTCTCTCTCTCTCACCCAGCCCCCAACTACCCACCCTCACCGACAACCGGGCCCCCACCGCCCCACTCTCTCCACTTACCCCGCCTGGGCCCGCCACCTGCCCACCCCACTGCCCCACTCCCACCAGCACCCACGCCCCTGTCCCGCGGGACCACCCCGGCCCCACTGCCTACCCAGCCCCCCCACCGACACGCTCCCTCCCCCACGGGCTCCTCTCCCCCACGCTCCCGCAACCCCTCGCCTCTCTCCTTCCCCAAATCCGGCCGCCCTCCGCCGGCGCGCCCCCACCCGTCCTCCGGCCGCCGGCACGCCCCCCCTCTTCTCCGCGCGACGCCGCCGCCCCGGCCGGCCGCCGCCGCTCCCTCTCTCGGCCTCGCCTCCTCCTCCCCGCTCCGGCGAGCGCCACCGCCACCCGAGCCCTCCTCGCCCTGAGCTGCTCCCCGCCTCGCCGCCGTTCGGTTCCCCTCCGCCACCGGCCGCGGCCTCCGCCGCACCTCCACCCGAGCTCGCCGGAGCCGCCCCTTCCTCCTCCGGCCGCGCCCCCGCTCCCTCCGGCGCCGTCCTCCTCCGACAGCCCCCACAAACCCCCGGCGCGGACCCTGCCTCGCCTCGCTCGCCCTCCCTTCGTTTCCCTCGACCCCGTCTGTGGCCGCGCCGCCAGCAGCCTCCAGCGCCCGCCGGCCTTCCTCCATCCCCTCTGCCGGCGTCCTTCTCGCCGTCCCCCGAGCGTGCCACCGGCCTCCCTCTCCTCTCCGGCCACCGCGCGTCCTCACCCGCGCCTCCACGCCGCCGCGTGGTTCCGGCCGCCACGCCCCTCGCCCTCTCCGGCGCGTCCTCCGGCCGCCGAGCCGCCTCCTTCCAAGCCCGCCCCTGCCCCGCTGTTCTCCGACCCCGGCCTCAACCGCCTCGCCCGACCCTCGCCGGCCGCGCCTCTGCCGCCAGCGCCTGCCGCCAACCCCGGCGTCGGCCCCGCCACCGAGCCGTGCCCCGGCCTCCTTCCTCCGGCAGACTACCTTGCTGTCTGTATGCGTGTATGTCTATGTGCTTGCGCGTGTTCTCCAGCGTGTACGGGTGGTGATGCAAATGCAAGACCGACCCGGGGACCGACAAAACCCCCCGTCAAGATCTACTACACGGAACATTTGTCCGAGACCGCGAACCCGCAAGAACTTCATCATAGAAAGCGAAGACCGTACCGAACCGATGACACTCGAGGAACCTCCGGCAAGATCTTCGACATGGCCAAGATCTACCGCAACCGAGTCCGGCACCGACAAGTGAAATCAGAACCACCAAGACCTTCGCCGCGGTACCCCAGAATCTCCTACATGGAACCATCGGGCCACGAAAGACCATCGACGCCACGCCCGAGTCCGGCACCGACACCCGACAACCTCAACATATGACGCCAAGGTCTTCTCCTCGGAACGACGAGTGCTCCTTCCTGGCTTCGAAGCCCGACCCCCGTGGACCGACATGATCGCCCTCAGGGATACGACAAGTAATCCCTCGAGGACGCCGAGTACTTCACCCCGGACACCGAGACCCTGGACGACAAGTTCCCCTTCCGGAAGATTTGACGCTCGTGCGACAAGATCTACTTCCCCGATCCGAAGACCCTAAATCCCGGAGTCCGAGAACGATCCCGTCGAACCCTGAACCCTGAGACCGAACCCCGAACCCCGGAACCCCAAGTTCGTCGAGACCCTCTAAAGTGTGAACCCCTTCCCGAAACCCTATTTTATAATATAATACAACTTGTCGCATATTACTTGTCATACTTGCATGCATATTGTCATGTGGTTTGGGGGCCTTATGCCGATTCACCTAATAATTAAATATGGGTCCCATATGCGGGCAAATCTAGTCTTATATTGGCCTCATTTAAATTTGTGTAGCGAACCGGTAACTCATCTTGCCTTGTTATTACAACATTTAATTTGCGGGGTAGATAAATAACAGGAACCATTTAATTATTTGTCGGGACCCCGGTTCCGCTTAATCTTGCCCAATTGCATCGCACCTTGGCCATGTCATGCATCATGCCCGATCTTTTGCCGTAGTATTAAATAGTGCATTCGGTGTTTTCTTCTAGTGTTTTGCTTCTTCGCGGATAAGGCCGTTGAGTTGATGCGAGTGTCGTCCGTTCTTCGGTTGAACCTTCGGCAATGTTTTCAGGCGAGCATCTCCCCCTTTCTACCTATCTTACTTTTATAGTATTTATTCCCTCCTGTTGATCTATTGCTATCTGTGTTGCGACGCTCTAGATTTCGTACCCGTGATTTCCTTGCAGCCTTATATTGCCTTGGACACATCCTATTACCTGTTGTTTGGTAGATAGTCGGACTTGCGCGTCGTAGTCGCTTGCTCAAGTGTTGTTGCGTGTCGTCCAGTTCCACAGTTGTTGGAGTAATGCCGCATGTTTGATGTTGGAGATGATCATGGCTTTATTTATCGTTCACTTTAATTCCTGTTTAACAACTAAAATTGAAGTAAGTAAGCAGAGTCACAGGTGGGCAATAGATGTTATTTGGTTGTTAACTGTCCACTTGTGTCCCGTAGGACCCCGAGTGCTTGATACCTGTTCCTTGATTTATCGCGCTATCCACATCCGGGAGGATTATGGGACCCCCTTGAGCCAGAGCTTGATTCATTCTTATTTCTTGGGGCCACAAACTAGTTTGAGGTTTTATTTACTATCCCGTACTTTTGCCATGCTACTGCTTTATTTACGATTGTGCGAGGAGCACACTGTACTGTTTAGGTAAGCGGAATGTTTTCGCGGTATCGACAAGCCCAGTTTTGGGTTCCCAGTCGTTTACAGCCATTGTCGCAAACCTTGAGTCCGTCTCGGTGTCAGCTAGCTTCGTTGCGGGTCTACTCAATGGGGTGGCCCCCTGAAATATTTCTGAATCCTGTGATTGCTTTGTCGTGAAGGCCTCGTTGGGTTTTGATTTGGTTTTTCCGAGGTTGATCGAGTGTGTGTTGCTATTTGTACACCCCGGCCGGCTTAAAACTTTCTGAAAGCCGTGTCCGCGGTTATGGACGACTTGGAGCACAGTATCTCGATCATAGACAACTATAACTAAAGTAGTGCTATAAATTTGACTTTATAATGACTAGTAATCAGCTTCACTATAATGGAATGGCTAAATAAAACTGCCAATAATTGCTTGCTTGGGTTGTCGCCAGCGACCATTGTACCTGACTAGTAAGTATCGCAACTACAACGGAATGGCTAAATAAAAGTACCAACAACTGCTGGGTTTTGGGGTTATCTCATGCTAATTGTATCTGACTAGTAAGTGTTGCAACTATCACGGAATGGTTAACTAAAACTGCCCACTGCTATTTTATCAGGATGACTATCTATACCTGACTAGTAATTGCTGCAACGATAACCGAATCAGATAAAACTGCCAACCGTGTGAGTTCCTCGGTTGACTTCCTCGTTTGGTCTCGAGGGGGAAACGCCAGGATGGGTTTGTTTGATGGTAGTATCAGGTTGGTTCCGAATAGGTCTTTCTTACCCCTCTCTGATAGCCGACAGTTGTACCGAGTCTCTATAGGTTGTTTAGTGCATGCTGCCGCTGCCGCTTCAGTCCACCATACCTTTGTAGGCGAGGACCGCCGAATTCTAGCCTCGCCGTGTATTGGCCTCAGTACTGACGCTCCTCTTTTTCCTTTGCCCTTTTTCGGCACCCCTTTTGTTTAAGCAGGTTTTGAGATTGACGTCGTTAGCAGGGTTACCCTTCCGGCTTGGCCTGGGCAGGGTTATGGACGCCATTGGTTATTCTTCAGGGCTCTTAGCCCCATTTGCATCTTGTCCGTAGTCGGACGCTGTATCTTTTCAAGGTGATTTGGATCTTTGTACCGTATATCTGTATTCTTGACTCATGGAGTCGTGTTGTATATATATCTGTTCTGTGGGTCCCATCGAGGACTGTTGTGTAATGTTATTACTTTGTTTTCCACCCGCACGAAAGTGCCTGGTGGGCACCTTTGAATCATTTCTATGCGGGTTTGGCGGGTTTCGCTAAAACTTGCATAGGGTCGATTCTGAGGGTGTTACACGCGACGGCGAACAGGGTTGTCTGGCGGTCTCCTGGGATGGTTGTGATCACGCTTGCATGCGGCGAGGGCGACACGCGGTCTATCGGCGCGTGTCGAGTGCGGCGCTCTGGCGCGCTCTCGGCATGGCACAGAGCCATAGGGCGCGGCGATTCTAGAGTGATCCAGTGGCTTGCCGATCGTTGGAATTGGACAGGGGGTGGCGATGGACGGTGGTCAATGTCCCAGACATGCTGGCTACGCTTGGTGCTGCTCCTAGCTTGCTGTCGACTAAGGGGTGGCAAGGTGAGGATCGGCATGGTCACCATTGATGGTAATGGTAAGCTCCTAGTGGTGCTAGATCTTGCTAACTAAGCTAGATGATCTACTAAAGGTCTGCTGTGAGCTAGAGAGGGAACAAGTTAGGACAAATCACTGCTCACTATAGTGTTTGATGTTTGTTTGTTCTGTGTTTGATGAAATGGCCGAAAGAGATTTGAATTTGAATTTTTGGTTCAAACTTGATGGGTGTATTAGTTATATACTAGGTAGTCTCTGGTTAGTTGGAGAGGTCAAGGGGAAGTGGTTTGGTGTGTTTTTGAAAATGGATGATCTTCACATATGTTAAAGATTCAATTTTGAATTGTCATTTGAATCAAGTTGCCAAATGTTTCTGTAGGTTTGAAAGGTGGGATTGGGTTCACTTTTACTTGTTCTAGCAAGGGGTGAAAAGAAATAGAATTGTTTCTGTTTGAAATCTTGGACTAGAAACACTCAAAGTGGCCTAGTGAGCAAGATTGGCAAAAATAACCATTTGCTTATTTTGTTTATTTTTTATTTTTCTCTTGATTTGTTTTTGCTTGGAAATGATTTAGATGATGTGGTTGTCATCTTTAAACCATTCCTTGATATTTAGAACAATCACACAAGTCCATTCATGCATTCATACAATCATCACATACACACATGGATTCATATGATTTTAATTAACAAAGTTTTTCTTAACACTAATTTTGATGATTGGAATTTGATAATTATTGTTCAATATTTTTGGGATGTTATAGTACCACTAATTATAATTAAGATAAACTGTGTGGTACTTCTTTCGAGGATGCACATATTTATACTTATCTAACTAGCTTGTGTGTTGAAGTGGATTAGGCTGTTTAAAGCCGCTAGATCTTTGTAAAGCTACATGATGGTCATAGGTTTTAAAAAATTCTTGGTGGAAGCTTATGAGTATAAATGGTGTGCTTTATTTCTTTATTAGCCGATGATGCATAGGCTGAGGCCTTATTGATAACAGAAGTATATATATATATATATGGATGTGGCACAGTGCTTTACTCCTATGATGATTTTATACCCCACTTGATTATAAATCTGAGGAGATGACCATTTAACACTAAATCATGCTTGGAAATTGGTAGGAACAAAGATTGTACATGATTGATAATAGAACAACCTGGTGTTGCCGAATCTGTGTTGTGACTTTTGGTTCCTGATGGATCTTGTTCCTGGATGCTACTTGATCTGCTTCTCCTTGTTCTGTTGGCTTAATTCTTGTGCTTTTGTCCTACTCCTTATGCTCCTGACCTCCTCCTGATTTCCTTGGATGGTTTCCTCGAGCAACCATGATGTTAGTGATGTGGTTTGATCTATGTGTTATTAGGAAAATCTAATAAGAACATGTGATGTTCTTTGTGGTGCTCTAGAGCTAGTGGAGGAACTATGATCTGGTGGTGTGTGTGAGAAGGATATGCTAGCAGCTCAGCTACGGCTGGTGTTGTCCCTCCATTTACTGTCTCTTGTGGTGTTGACAACACACATAATTGAATGTGTTGTGTGAGCTGCTTGTATGCTTGCCTCATGTGTGTGGATCAGATCAAGTAAAATCCTTGATATTTCCTTTGATCTTATCTCTTTGCCTTTTACCTTCCCTTGGTGAAAATTACCCAATTTCTGTCAGTGATGCTGTGCTGAGACAAATTTGATAAGAATAGATTTACACTTGACTAGTTTTCTTCTCTAAAACTCAATGATGTGACAAACAATGCATCACATTACATTACTGAGAGTAATACTAACCCCCCAAACTCCTTTATACTATATTTTATTTACTTTATGCTTTTACAGGAACAAGATCAGGAAATGAGAAGATGTGAAGATGAAGATTACTTCTAGGATTTTCCTTTTATCCAATTTTGTAATCTTCTTTCTTGTGTGTCCATAATGAAAAGACATTGTAATACATTAATTTATCTTATGATATTATAGTAACCATTTCTTGTCATTCCTTTATTATAAAAGGATAATGTAATACACATATATTCTTTTAATAAAGAATTCTTCTATTTTTTTCATGATTGTAATTCATTTTCCATTTTCTTTATTCACTTATTTGTTTCATTGTAATTTATCCTTTATTCTTTTATTGTAAGAGAATACTGTGATGTTGGTCTTAAATAATCTTTATACTTTTGTTTACAATACTTGTATCTATCTTATTGTGAATAATTATTTATAATTCAAATTTCTCCCCTCATAACTCAACAAAACAATAGAGGTCATGTCAAAATTCATCCCACTCCCCTTTTGATGATACTAAACCTAATTCATCAGAGTGAGAATTCTGATCACTCTAGTCTTTTAATTTGGCAAAAAATTTACCCGGATTTTTAGATGCATGCATGCAGATGCACAAAATCATAAATCTACCCTTCTTTTAGTCCTTAATGCTGGGATGTTACATACTTCCCCCTTAAATTAAACTTCGTCCCAAAGTTTGTGGTTTCTTGTTCATGAATGTTCCTGATAGGCTTGTCTTTAATTTTCTCCTTTCTGCCTAGTTTCTTGTCTTCCCAAAGTGATGTTGTTAATAAAATCGGCACTACCTTGATTTTACTTTCAACCTTAATTCGGTTTTGGTTAATGCCTAATGTTAATTTATACTTTCTTCCGAAGCTTCATGAGATTACCTTTAACCTTGAACAATATTATTGACGAAGGACTACTGATGCTAAACCTACCTGTCGTAGCCTCGTCGATGTGGTTCCATATGAAGTTTCCACCTTTTAATGATGACTTTACTCCTCAAGTAACTAACTTGTTGGGACATTCAAATCTCTTATGTCCGTTTAGACCACACCTATAGCACACCTTTCCGGTCTTCCAACAATCCCTCCTTATATGACCTGATGCTCCACACTTACCGCATATGATTTGTTTCTTTCCTTTTGATGCCTCATACTTAGATATACCACTTGTGGATATGAATCTAGGTATGAAATTTAAGTTTGATGTTGACTTAGTAAATTGAAACTTCTTCGGTTCCCTTTTAGCTCTTTTCTTGGCTAATTTCTTCCTCTCTTCCAACAGAATCTTGTAATCATCCTCGAAAGAAATTGCTACATCAACCAGATCTTGGAAACATTGTGTTGCATCCCCTCATATTTTCATCTTCATATAAGGGTTTAGTCCTTCCAAGAACCTTTTCTTATGCTTCTCCTCCGTATTTACCTCATCAACTGCATAACGAGATAATTGACTAAACTTGTTAATATATTTCATCACGGTTTCATAATTTTGCCGTAAGTCCATGAATTCTCTCCTTTTAAATTCTATAATGCTTTCTGGAACATGATACTCACGAAACTTCTGCTTGAATTCTTCCCAGGTGAATATCTCTTCTGGTGTGTGCATAGCTAATTGATTATCCCACCAATTTGCGGCAGATCCGGATTGAAGAAATGTGGCATGACGTAACTTGTCCTCATCATTGCATCCAACTGTTTTAAGCTTCCTTTATGTATCCATCAGCCAATCCTCCGCATCCATAGGTTCTGGTGCAGATGCAAAGGGAATTGGTTTGGCGTTTTGTAAATAAGAAAGACTTACTTTGATATCTTTGTGTTCCTCTCCGGGTCCAATTCGTTTGAGTATCTCCTACATGAACTTATTCTGGTACTCTTGAATCATTTGCATGTATTCCATGAAATTCTCCTTTATCAACAGACGATTTGATGGTCCAGTTGCAATTACATCCACATTTCTTTCCCTCTGCTTAGGTTCTTGCTCCAAAAGTTTTCCTTCAAACCCATCTTCTACTCCCGTATCCATACCCTCTCTAGTCCTGTTACATAAAGAGAATACTCATACTTACATCATGAATATGTTTTCTAAGATCAACTCTATGAACAGTGCTAGTCACACAAGAAAATCAAGAACCATATTCATATAACAACCAAACCTATACCATGTATTATACATGTTTTTTTATAAGCTATTACAAACAATCCTCACATCTACAGTTTGACTCTCACCTAGTACATTACTTGTATGATACAAGGATTTGCTTACTCGTATGAGCATGCTCTAATTTCTTAGGTCATGCCTCTCAAATACTATGATGCACATTACTGGATATGTACATTATTTAAGCTCCTTACTTCTATGGATTGTCTCTTCTCACTTTTCTCTCTATTTCTAGTGCTTCCTGGAATTCCATCCATGATGACGTGAAGCCCGACGACTACCTTCTGGAGTATATAAACATCCAGAGAATGCACACTCTTGATTAGAAGTACATAGATTGAGGTTAGCCTTTGAGAAATGACTATAAAATGCATGATCTTTCGTGGAATTCTCATGTCCACATTCAAACGCACTTCCAAAGTAAGATGTATTCTCCGCTTTTTCCTTGATTCAGTCATACATATAGATGTAATAGCTGTCAGTGCCTTCTTCCAGATCAATAGGATTGGTACTACCCCCATATGGATCACAGGTTCCATACTAATCTTTCTAGTTTCTACTCCTTTACAAAGATCATAGGGTATAGGATGTTTCCTAAGTTTCCAGATCAAAATGGAATACTTGGATTGGATGTTTCCTAAGTTTCGTATTTTGTTTTATACTTATCCATGGCCTACATGTTTCTAAGGCCCATTATGATAATAGGCATAGATTTCAGACTATGGTCCCTCAAACTCATTCTCTTCGTACACCACTTTTGAGAAGACTATTCTAAAATGCCTAGCTTCTCTACCTGACTCCTTTTTGCATTCAATTGATTTAGTAGAATCAACACAATCCTCAAGGTTAGTATCCAACTCCTGGACTAGAACCTAATGTGTGTCATGATAGGTATTGGGTAATGTCCTATTATGACATATGCATTCGGCAGCTCAAGTAGATTCAGTCTGCACAAATGCAGCATGATCCAACTTAAGTTTTCAATTTATAGAATCTTGAGGTATAGTAGTAAGAGTACTACCTACCAATTTCCTTGGATTCTTGTTTTCGAAGCCTTATTATTGCTTTTAGAACTGCAATTTAGTACGATTCTGCCATACATCTCATCTACCCTGATGGCATTTCTTCACTTATCCCAACTTTTTGGTAAGATAAGCACTACACGGTGCTTGACTAACACTTTCCTGTAATGGAAACTATAAACCTTGACGAAAAGTCGAGATTTGTAATTCCATATTCCATGGAGGTTGTCTCAAAAGATCTGTCTAATCACCTACATAGTTCTATATATCACTTGAGCATTTTGGTTTGAGTACCGAGATGTTATTCCTCACTATAGATATGATATTTTAATTGGTCCTACTAGGTTATGACTTCGTATTCTTATCCAATTGCAACATAATAAATAATTATCGCACTAGAAACATGACAATGTAATTCTCAAGTGAATACTCATCATATTTCTAGAGAACTCTTTACCGTTGCTAACATACTTCCTACACATTATACCAATTTAATAGGTTTCCAACCTAAGGTCAATGCTTTTGATCCGATACCAGCTGTGGTGACCCAGCATACCACTTCATGTTTTAGTATACTATAGTCATGGACATAACACTCACGGAGTACCATTCCGCAAATATTAAATCCTCGGAGTGGTACAATAGAAACAAAGCGGGTCCACAACATACATTATCATTATTACAACCAGAAATTACATGACGACTTTGAGATTTCCTAGGTCCATAGAGGTATCCCGATGACTCAGGGCTAAACTATAATAACTCTGAGAACAAGATAAAGAAGCAAACTAAAATTTAAGTTTTATATGAGATTTAATATAGATAGAGGATAGAGATCTATGCTATTGGACTAGACCACTATAGATGACACATCTACGCTTCCGATACTTCAGTCTCCATTCCATAGATGTTTTTGTAATTGTCCCCTTCGATGCTTCCGGATACTTATGGTTCTTCATAGAAGAATTCTTCTTGGTCTTCAATTGGATATAGTATTTCCTCTTCCTGACCGTTAATGTCTTCAGAATCTACAAAGGGTTAAGAAGATACATTGAGTATGAGCATACTCAGCAAGTTCACTAACAAGGAGTGTTTGATGCACTATATCTACAGCCACATACCATAGGTCATAGGCAATGCAGGTTTTCGTAAACATTTCTTCAAAGGTTGCTTTTATTCTGAAAATCTATGTCCGTCATCCTTCACAGGTTTACCAGAACTTTCATGGAGTTCCTTTGCAGCAGCGTTCGCAGCTATTTCCCAGAACAGGGAGTAACAAGTTACAGTTCTTACACTCTGCAGAGGTGCGTTACTTCTCCCATGAGAGATCTTAAGCTTTGTTGCACGGCCAGGAGTATGTCCCCGTTCAAACTTCTATGGTTTGAGGTCCAACCTAAGATCCAAGACAATCACTGTCCTTCTCCGCGACCCCGCATACACCGCAATTGTTGTATTCCCGAACTCAAGGTAGACCTTTCCTCGTATAAAACTGCTATACCCTAGTTGGATACACACAACAACCATTAACACTAGAAATCTGTCTTTTGTAAGCCCAGATCCACGGTAGACCTTTCCCTGTATAAAATAGCTATACCCATGATCTGCAACTTACAAACGCCCAGAACTGTGTCCAATGCATGCGAAAGGGAGCCGATCCAGCTGACTTCTCCGTCCCATTCCAAATATCATGGTTAACGCGTAATATACGGCTCGAGAATCACTGGCGACATTGGTTGTTAAGTCCTAGATGATACATTCTTGTGTAATGGTATTCCAACTGCCAAATTTAATAGATTAGCTGATCACCCTGGATCACTAACCAATAGTTCACTTTAATTATGAAAATAGTGTTTTTGACCTTTTTGAAATGCAGGTGATGACAACACTGGATTTCCAAAATACTTTACAGAAAATAATCAAAGGACATGAGAAAGTGTGAACTTGCCTTGATATAGCGAAGTATTGTAGTCGAATGTCTCAACTTGACCCTGGACCTCGGGTTCTACAAAAATATCATCATTGCCTAGTAAGGACAATATTTAAAGAAGCAATATGCTGTTATGCATAAGTAATGAGATGCATAATGCAAAGTCCTAAGTAATTCCTTAATCATTACAAGTGAGATATATTTAGATGATTTGCTTAAGATTTTCTTTATATTAAGTTTACTTCATAAAAAGGTATAGTTGCTAGGACTCTACGATAAACATATAAAATATGAAAAGTAAAGTACAAATATAATACCATTCTAAGGTTCAATGATATTATGTAATTATTTGTAACACCCCGGTTCTGAAAAGATCGTGGCCTCTATGTGACATGCCAATCCCTGGATCGGTTCATTGGCCCACAATAGAGTAAGATAGATAACATAGCGAAATATCCGTGTATCATATATAACGAAGATCCAGAGTACCATTATTACAATAAAATCTTAGCACAAAGCTAGCTCAAATTATTCAGGTAGCAACATAAATAAGGTAAATCCTCCATTCTTCAAATTTCCCACAAGTGAACAAGTGCCGAGTGGAGTACTGTGGCCTATAACGATCAATCAGAATTGGAATAACCTGCAACATGAAACATAGCAGCCCCGAAGGGTCAATACATGGAATGTATGGCAAGTAGAGCTAGTAATGGAGACAATAGCACTAACATCTACATGCATATTTGGCAAGTGGAGCTGTGTCTGGCTTGCATTTGCAAACACATTTGTCCTACTTTCATAAACAGTTTTTGATTTTCTTTGAAAAGATCCCAATTAAGTTAACCCAACAAAGTTAAAACAATTATGAAATTAGAATGGGCGATAAACATGTCATGGAATCAATATCAAGCAACTCAGTTGTCCATAACCGGGGACACGGCTAATCGATTAGATTATACACCCTGCAGGGGTTAGTACACTTTACCCATGTGACTTGGCCAGCCCAGCTCGTACCATCACTCTCATTTTGAGTGATGATAGGGAGAAGTCCAAGAAGAGACTGTTCGGGAAGTAGCTCCTCAATCCCGACGCGCACCGGTCCAACCTACCAAAATTCTACATCTCTGGATACGCGGGTTCGAGTTACCACAACCTACTAAGTCCAACCAACCGCCCATTCCATTGTTGGCACATGGCTGTACACGTAAGCTACACAATAAAGAAGCCAATCATTCTCTCTTGATACCTGGGTGCCTTTCCGCAATGAAACCACCAAAAATTATCAATACCAACACACCTAGGGGATTCATTGATTAAGTTGTTTTAGTTTTCACAAACCAATACTTTTAGAAACAAGTCTCAATGATGTAACCCAGCCCTCGTTCAACATAGCATGGCTAAGCACATCTACCAACGGTGGTTCATCTACAAGGAGGGTCCTACCACATAATAGGACATAGCATAGCGATAGTATCATCCTACACATGCATCTACAAAATACACAACAATGCATTGAAAATAGTAGAACGATTCATGAACAAAGTAGAATCTACTTGCCTTGGTTGTAGCGGTCGGAAGAACAATCCACACACGAGCAAGTGTTGCACTCGTCACAATCTACACGATACAATTGCATTCATAAACAAACAATCCACAAGCATATGCAACAAATATGATGCATGAAGGTATGCGAGGCAAGTGAATTGGTGCTACAGCTGCACCACATAATCCTAATCAATAATACTACTGATTGCATGCATGGAAAATAGTTTTAGCGCAAGGAAAACTATTACGCAAAAGTAGTACTCGAAACTAGAACTAGAACTTAAACAATTCACTACCGGTAGTAGACTGTTTGTAAAATCTTGGGAAAATTCTACCGCATAGGCATCGCTGATTAGAAACACTACCAACTGGAATTACTCAAAAAGGAATTATAAAACTCCCCGAGTAATTAAAACACTGCAGAAAGCCACTAGATAGTTTCTGCAGAAGTTTTTAATGTAAGCCTATCTTTTTAATTCACGATGAGATTCCCCTCGTTCCACTGAATCCAGGGACATCTCATACGCGATTTTTGGAGCTACGGATCTTTTTCTAAGAATTTATTACTCCGAAAAGGCTACTAACTAGTTTGATTAAACTGTACTAAACCTTGCTGTAAAAGTCTGAACCAAAGGTACAACGAGATTCTACACGACTCACTGAATCTACACATATTTTATTTGCAATTTTTGGCAAAACGGTTTAATTTCTACGCAATTTACAATATTCTACCGAAATCTGTCAACAAAAAGGGATTAACGAAATTAACCAGCCAACTGTGTCTGTTGACTGGTCAAAGCGTCTGCTGACTGGGCGCTGACTGGGCGTCTGACTAGTCAACGCCCGAGTCTGACCGGTCAACGAATGATCTAAGCCGCCGATCTGAGATCTGACGGTGGCTACAGTCTTACCGGAAACAAACGGCGAAACGGACGGCGGCGAGCTCCGGACGGCGGCGGCGATCGGTTCCGGCGTCGGGGTTTTTCCTGCATGGATGTACACGGATTAGCGCGCGGGTCAAGATCGTCAACGCGGCGCGCAAGACGGCGCGCGTACGTGCGGGCGCGCGTGCGTGTGTGCACACGTAGGCGCGCATCGAGTAGCGCGCACGTAGGGCAGCAGCTAGCGCGCAGCAGCGCAGCAGCAACTAGTGCGCGCAGCGCGCGCGGCGCGAGAGGCAGCTGGCAGCGCTGCGGCAGGGCGCGCAGTAGATGGTGGCTAGGCGAGGCAGCGGCCGGCTCGGGGAAGCGCGCGTGCGGGTGGAGGGCGCAGGCGCGCGGGCGGTGGGCGGCGATGGCGGCGGCTGGCCGCGGCGGCAGGTGGGGGCGGGTGCTGCGGGGCGGCGGGGTCGCGGCCAGGGGCGAGGTGGCGCGGTGAGAGAGAGAGAGAGAGAGAGAGAGAGAGAGAGAGAGAGAGAGAGAGAGAGAGAGAGAGAGAGAGAGAGAGAGAGAGAGAGAGAGGGAGAGAGAGAGAGGAGAGAAGCGGCGGCGCGGGGTGCTGTACCTGGCGGCGGGGGACGAAGGGCGGCGACGGCGGGCAAACCAGGTGGCGGCGGGGTGGGGTGCGGATCCCGAGGCCGGGTGGAGCCGTTTTGTGGCCCTTCGCACGAAATCCTAAACTGAAACGGTTCGGAGTTGGTTTAGAACTCGGAAATCGGTCCAGAAATTCGGACCATTTTCCGGCGATTCACTAAAACGGCCGCAACTTCTCCGTACGAGCTCCGATTCGAGCGATTCTTGCTCCTACGAGTTCGTATGGTCGAGGGGAACAATCTAGCGTCAAGGTTTGAGTGAAACCACTAATCTACAAGGGTGGTCAACGCTAGTCCTATTAAAGCTTCCCGCAGGAACCTCGTATCAAAATAGAATAGGGTTTTGCAAAAGGCGTATCGCCGAACCTTTTCACTCGACGGCTTTGCATGGAAAAGCATGATGCAATGATATGAATGATATGCAAGACCAAATCTAAAATTTGGGATGTGACATTGTTACAAGGCTCATGTTTTAAGTTGTTGTGGCTTAAAAAATGGTATAGTGTTTCTTTTGAAGTGGCAAAAAGAATAACATTTGAATAAAATATTATTTATGTTAAGTTATTCAACTCTGAAGATTAATAGGATTGAAGCTAGGGTTTTGTAATAAGGTTTAAATGATCTCGAGTCATTATATATCTAGCTTAGGGTATCTCGGACCAAAGTAAACTATAAAAAATGTAATTGGACTTGAGATATAGCATTTGTAGCATTATCAATTATTAGGGTTTTTTCTTAAGCATAATAAAAAAATGAAGTCTTATAATTAGGGAACTTTGTTTTAAAGATGTAAATTTATCATGTGTAATATTTATAGATCATACTATGAGATATTTCTTCATAAAGAAAAATAGGTGGATTATATTATAATTTATTTAGTGAATTTGAAGTTTGTTAACTATGATTATTTATGAATTGTTAATGATTTGCAAAAAATAACTTTGTAAATCTTTGACTTATAGTTAGTTAAAGATTTTAAAAGAATATGATTAAGTTAATTGTTTACACCTAGATTTTATATTAAATTATAATTATGGTTTAGACTAGTTATAGGATTATGTTTTGAATATGATTATTTCTTATTTAGGAAATAATATTAAATAATTAACAAAACAATTATCTTATTTTAATAACGTAGATAATTCAAGTTATATGATCTAAGAACTTTAAAATGTTTTTATAATAATATACTTAGTATATTTCTAGTAAATATACTTACTTAAAATCTTAAAAATGAATTTTATTTATTTTTAGGTATTATCTTTATTTTCATAAAATTTCTTAAATATTTAATGTCTTTAAATATTTGTTTTAAATTTTATTATAACATTTTTAAGTTAGTATTTTTATGAGATAACATATTTATTTTTATGCATAAAAGTGATTTTTATTTATTTTTAGAATTTTTTATAAATTTATTAAATTTCATTTAGATATTTATGGCTTTAAAATTTATTTGCATTTTATTAAACTTAAATGAATATGATTATATTTTTCTTAGGTGGATATTATTTTAATAAACATTTTGATGTATTAAGTATATGTTTTACGATTTTTCTACATTTTTTTCTAGAGCTTAAAATGTTTATAGGATATTTTGCTCACTTAATATTTAGCTTAATTTTTATTGGGCCTAGTTCTTGGGCCCCTCTTGCCCAATACCTAGCCCAATCCACCTAGTTGGTCTAAACCACAGAACCCAACCGACCGAGTCGGTTAACCTGATCCTGTCGACCCCTTCTTCCCTTGCACGCGAGCTCTATCCTCTCCTCCTCCCTCTCAGGCGACCTGGTGTCGTCGCCGCCATCAGCGGCAGTGCCGCTTCGGCCGATAGTCGGCCGATTTCGACCGTCCACATGCCGGCGAGCCTCCAGCTTGCACTTTTCTATCAGTTCCCTGCCGCCACAACACTCTACACCCACGCATCGATCCCCTCTGATCCTCTTTCAATCCGCCGCTGTCGTTCGTGATACTGGATGACGCCGACTGTCCCAGCTCTGCCGCCATGGCGGCCTGCCTCCGGTGCCCTAAGTTTCCTATACTAAGATCACAGGGTATAGGATGTTTCCTAAGTTTCCAGATCAAAATGGAATACTTGGATTGGATGTTTCCTAAGTTTCCTGTTTTGTTTTATACTTATCCATGGCCTACATGTTTCTAAGGCCCATTATGATAATAGGCATAGGTTTCAGATTATGGTCCCTCAAAGTCATTCTCTTCGTACACCACTTTTGAGAAGACTATTCTAAGATGACTAGCTTCTCTACCTGACTCCTTTTTGCACTCAATTGATTTAGTAGGATCAACACAATCCTCAAGGTTAGTATCCAACTCCTGGACTAGAACCTAATGTGTGTCATGATAGGTATTGGGTAATGTCCTATTATGACCTATGCATTTGGCAGCTCAAGTAGATTCAGTCTACACAAATGCAGCATGATCCAACTTAAGTTTTCAATTTATAAAATCTTGAGGTATAGTAGTAAGAGTACTAACTACCAATTTCTTTGGATTCTTGAATTCGAAGCCCTATTATTACTTTTAGAACTGCAATTTAGTACGCTGCCGCCATACATCTCATCTACCCTGATGGCATTTCTTCACTTATCCCCAACTTTTTGGTAAGATAAGCACTACAAATTGCTTGACTAACACTCTCCTGTAATGGAAACTATAAACCTTGACGAAAAGTCGAGATTTGTAATTCCATATTCCATGGAGGTTGTCTCAAAAGATCTATCTAATCACCTACATAGTTCTATATATCACTTGAGCATTTTGGTTTGAGTACTGAGATGTTATTCGTCACTATAGATATGAGATTGTAATTGGTCCTACTAGGTTATAACTTAGTATTATTATCCAATTGGATCATAATAAAGAATTATCGCACTAGAAACATGACAATGTAATTCTCAAGTGAATACTCATATTTCTAGAGAACTCTTTACCGTTGCTAACATACTTCCTACACGTTATACCCAGTTAATAGGTTTCCAACCTAAGGTCAAAGATTTTGATCCGATACCAGCTGTGGTGACCCAGCATACTACTTCATGTTGTAGTATACTATAGTCATGGACATAACACTCACAGAGTACCATTCCGCAAATATTACATCCTTAGAGTGGTACAACAGAAACAAAGCGGGTCCACAACATACATTATCATTATTACAACCAGAAATTACATGACGACTTTGAGATTTTCCTAGGTCCATAGAGGTATCTCGATGACTTAGGGATAAACTATAATAACTCTAAGAACAAGATAAAGAAGAAAACTAAACTTTAAGTTTTATATGAGATTTAATATAGATAGAGGATAGAGATCTATGCTACTGGACTAGACCACTATAGATGACACATCTACATTTCCGATACTTCGGTCTCCAGTCCATAGGTGTTTTTGGGATTGTCCCCTTCGATGCTTCCGGATAGTTCTGGTTCTTCGTAGCATAATTCTTCTTGGTCTTCAATTGGATATAGTATTTCCTCTTCCTGACCGTTAATGTCTTCAGAATCTAGCAAGGGTTAAGAAGATACATTGAGTATGAGCGTACTCATCAAGTTCACTAACAAGGAGTGTTTGATGCACTATATCTACAGCCACATACCATAGATCATAGGCAATGCAGGTTTTCGTAAACATTTCTTCAAAGGTTGCTTTCATTCTGAAAATCTATGTTCGTCAGCCTTCACAGGTTTACCAGAACTTTCATGGAGTTCCTTTCCTGTTGCGTTCGCAGCTCCTTCCTGGAACAGGGAGTAACAAGTTACAGTTCTTACACTCTGCAGAGGTGCGTTACTTTTCCCATAAGAGATCTTAAGCTTTCTTGCACGGCCGGGAGTATGTCCCCGTTCGAACTTCTATGGTTTGAGGCCCAACCTAAGATCCAAGCCAATCACTGTCCTTCTCCACGACCCCGCATACACCGCAATTGTTGTATGCCCAAACTCAAGGTAGACCTTTCCCCGTATAAAACTGCTATACCCTAGTTGGATACACACAACAACCATTAACACTAAAAATCTGTCTTTTGTAAGCCCAGATCCACGGTAGACCTTTCCCTGTATAAAATAGCTATACCCATGATTTGCAACTTACAAACGCCCATAACTGTGTCCAATGCATGTGAAAGGGAGCCGATCCAGCTGACTTCTCGGTCCCATTCCAAATATCATGGTTAACGCGTAATATACGGCTCGAGAATCACTAGCGACATTGGTTGTTAAGTCCTAGATGATACATTCCTGTGTAATGGTATTCCACCTACCAGATTTAATAGATTAGCTAATCACCCTGGATCACTAACCAATAGCTCACTTTAATTATGAAAATACTATTTTCGACCTTTTTGAAATGCAGGTGATGACAACACTAGATTTGCAAAATATTTTACAGAAAATAATCAAAGGACATGATCAAGTGTGAACTTGCCTTGATATAGCGAAGTATTGTAGTCGAATGTCTCGACTTGACCCTGGACCTCGGGTTCTACAAAAATATCATCATTGCCCAGTAAGGACAATGTTTAAAGAAGCAATATGGTGTTATGCATAAGTAATGAGATGCATAATATAAAGTCCTAAGTAATTCCTTAATTATTACAAGTGAGATATATTTAGATGATTTGCTTAAGATTATCTTTATATTAAGTTTACTTCATAAAAGGTATAGTTGCTAGGATTCTACGATAAACATATAAATTATGAAAAGTAAAGTACAAATATAATACCATTCTAAGGTTCAATGATATTATGTAATTATTACAAGGTTCATGTTTTAAGTTGTTGTGGCTTAAAAGAAATGGTATAGTTTTTCTTTTGAAGTGGAAAAAAGAATAACATTTGAAGAATATATTATTTATGTTAAGTTATTCAACTCTAAAGATTAATAGGATTGAAGCTTGGGTTTTGTAATAAGGTTTAAATGATCCCGAGTTATTATATATCTAGCTTAGGGTATCTCGGACCAAAGTAAACTATAAAAAATGTAATTGGACTTGAGATATAGCATTTGTAGCATTATCAATTATTAGGGTTTTTTCTTAAGCATAATAAAAAAATGAAGTCTTATAATTAGGTAACTTTGTTTTAAAGATGTAAATTTAGCATGTGTAATATTTATAGATCATACATTGAGATTTTTCTTTATAAATAAAAATAGGTGGATTATATTATAATTTATTTAGCGAATTTCAAGTTTGTTAAATATGATTATTTATGAATTGTTAATGATTTGCAAAAAATAACTTTGTAAATCTTTGACTTATAGTTAGTTAAAGATTTTAAAAGAATATTATTAAGTTAATTGTTTACACCTAGATTTTATATTAAATTATAATTATGGTTTAGACTAGTTATAGGATTATGTTTTGAATATGATTATTTCTTATTTAGGAAATAATATTAAATAATTAACAAAACAATTATCTTATTTTAATAACGTAGATAATTCAAGTTATATGATCTAAGAACTTTATGTTTTTATAATAATATACTTATTATTTTTCTAGTAAATATACTTACTTAAAATCTTAAAAATGAATTTTATTTATTTTTAGGTATTATCTTTATTTTCATAAAATTTCTTAAATATTTAATGTATTTAAATATTTGTTTTAAATTTTATTATAACATTTTTAAGTTAGTATTTTATGAGATAACATATTTATTTTTATGCATAAAAGTGATTTTTATTTATTTTTAGAATTTTTTATAAATTTATTAAATTTCATTTAGATATTTAAGGCTTTAAAATTTATTTGCATTTTATTAAACTTAAATGAATATGATTATATTTTTCTTAGGTGGATATTATTTTAATAAACATTTTGATGTATTAAATATATTTTTTAGGATTTTTCTACATTTTTTTCTAGAGCTTAAAATGTTTATAGGATATTTTGGTCACTTAATATTTAGCTTAATTTTTATTGGGCCTAGTTCTTGCGCCCCTCTTGCCCAATACCTAGCCCAATCAACCTAGTTGGTCAAAACCACAGAACCCAACCGACCGAGTCGGTTAACCTGATCCACTCGACCCCTTCTTCCTTTGCACGCGAGCTCGATCCTCTCCTCCTCCCTCTCTGGCGACCTGGTGTCGTCGCCGCCGTCAGCGCTAGCGCCGCTCCGGCCGATAGTCGTCTGATTTCGACCGCCCACATGCCGGCGAGCCTCCAGCTTGCACTTTTCTATCAGTTCCCCGCCGCCACAACGCTCTACACCCCCGCATCGATCCCCTTCGACCCTCTTTCAATCCGCCGCTGCCGTTCGTGATACAGGATGACGCCGACTATCCCTGCTCTGCCGCCATGGAGGCCTGCCTCCGGTGGCCTCCAAAGCCACCTTCAGCTCGCCTCTTCTCAGAGATGTACCCCGCGCCTCCTCCTGACCCTCGAAGGATCCTAGGGTTTGTCGGCAGGCTCGGCGTCGATGGCAACGCAGTTTAGCCCTTCTGGCTTCTCCCGGACTACTACCCCTTCTCGGGCTCCTGCTCCACCATGCCTTCCTCGAGTCGATGCCGGCGGGACGGCAGCGTGGCTGCAATCCCAGCATTCACGGCCTGCTACCTATGTGGCCATGATGTGGTGTTGATGCACGTGTGGTGGTGATGCTGCTAGTGCCGCCTCTGACGGAACGACAGTGATGTCGTCACTGCAACCTCGCTGTTGCGCTATGCTCAGGCTTCTTCACGCCTATGCTACAGGTGCATGGCACCCACGGTGAGATTCGGTTTGTTATGACTAGCCTTCGTGCTGATGGCTTTGATCCATGGGTCTGCTGTAATGGTTTGTCGCTGATTTATTGCTAGTTAAAAAAATTCAACTTGGATGAGAAAGTGCTCTAGTGGTACTGATTTGGGCTGGTGATTCTGGTGTTAATAGTGGTGAGTGTGTTTATAACTTCTATTGATCCATGTTGAACAAGTGCTGTGAGATTGGGGTTAATCTATTAAGGATGTTTTTCTAGATTTGATGCTTCAATCAAGATTATTGAATTATCCCTAGCCCTTTTCCTAAATTTTTATAATGAAATTGTGATGCTCTAAGCTCAGTGATACTGAACCTGATCATGCTCCAGAACCTTTGTGGTAGTTTAACTGCTGGAAACTATATGATTTCTAGTTGATTAACAAGAAAATTTATTTTAAAGAGTTGCCCACTTCTTACAGACAAAGAAATGGTGTATTGTTGTTGTGTTTGCCTTAATCTAGACTAGTGCCTTAAGATTGGTTGCAGTGGAGGGTATTCCATATCTTGGTTTTTTGGTCTTTCACTTCGATGTAATGATTTGATTAGTTTCTGTCAATCTTGATAACAGAAAACTGGTAAGGTATGATTCCTGGATTCTTTTCTAGGAAAATGATTTAGAAATCACTCTCTGATTATTTGCAAGAGTTTGTGAATACAACAATGGTTAGTGATCTTCTAGAGATTGCTATTAATGCTCTCCATGCGTTCATATAGGATGAACTACATGTTTCAAAGCATAGAATTTTCCCTGTACACTCAAGTAGTGATTTAATTCATGGACACTTTATTACACAAGACTGATGACTTACACTAGATCAAGATAGTGTTGATTCATAGCTTAGTAACTCATGTTCCACTAATTAGAATTAAGATAAACTCTATGGTACTTCTTTGGAGGATGCACAGATTTATACTTATCTAACTAGCTTGTGTGTTGAAGTGGATTAGGCTGTTTTAAGCCGCTAGATCTTTGTAAAGCTAAATGATGGTCACATGTTTTAAACAATTCTTGGTGGAAGCTTATGAGTATAAATGGTGTGCTTGATTTCTTGATTAGCCGATGATGCATAGGCTGAGGCCTTATTGATAACAGAAGTATATATATGGATGTGGCACAGTGCTTTACTCCTATGATGATTTTATACTCCACTTGAGTATAAATCTGTGGAGATGACCATTTAACACTAAATCATTCTTGGAAACTGGTAGGAAGTGCATGATTGATAATAGAACAACCTGGTGTTGCTGAATCTGTGTTGTGACTTCTGGTTCCTGTTGGATCTAGTTCCTGGATGCTACTTGATCTGCTTCTCCTTGTTCTGAAGGCTTGATTCTTGTGCTTTTGGCCTACTCCTTATGCTCCTGACCTCCTCCTGGTGTCCTTGGATGGCTTCCTCGAGCAACCAGGATGCTAGTGATGTGGTTTGATCTGTGTGTTATTGGGAAAATCTAAAAAGAATAGGTGATGTTCTTTGTGGTGCTCTAGAGCTAGTGGAGGAACTATGGTCTGGTGGTGTGTGTGTGAGAAGGATATGCTAGCAGCACTGCTACGGCTGGTGTTGTCCCTCCATTTGCTGCTCTCTTGTGGTGTTGACATGATATGTTGGAAATGTATCTATAATTTTTGATGCTCCATGCTTGTTTAGTATCTACTTTGCTTTACTTATCCACACTTTGAGGTGCTTTTTGCATGTTTTCTGGTACTAACCTACTAACAAGTTGCAACAGTGCCAGATGCATGTTTTCTTCTGTTTTTGGTTTCAGAAAAGTTAGTAAAGAAGTATTCTCGGAATTGGACAGGACAAAGGACAAAATCAATTACTTTTGGTGGGAAACAAGAAGTCCAGAGGAGAGCCCGGGAGGCCAGCCAGGGGGGCCAGACCCACCCCAGGTGCGGGTGGGCCTAGCCTCGCGCCTGGCTAGGGTTTGGTTGCCCTGGCCGCCTCCTCGGTCTCCGCCTTCGCCTATAAGAAGCTCCCGATGCAGAAACCCTGAGTACCTGATCAGAAATCCACAAAACTGTCTATAGCCGCCGCCACCATCATCCCTAGATCGAGGGGGGGGATCTGAAGTTCTTCCCGGCACCCTGCCGGAGGGGAGATCATCCCGAAGGCCTTCTCTCCGGTATGATGCGTGAGTAGTTGCACCTTGGAATATGGGTCCATGTAGTAGCTTTCATGTATAGATCTTGTGAGTTCCATTCATGATCAAGATCTAATCTATTTGTAATCATGCATGTTTTGTTTGCGGCGATCCGATGGATATTGAGATTATTATGTTGGTTTGATTGAATGTGTTGTGTGAGCTGCTTGTATGCTTGCCTCATGTGTGTGGATCAGATCAAGTAAAAGGCTTGATATTTCCTTTGATCTTATCTCTTTGCCTTTTACCTTCCCTTGGTGAAACTTACCCAATTTATGTCAATGATGTTGTGCTGAGACAAATTTGATAAGAACAGATTTACACTTGACTAGTTTTCTTCTCTAAAACTCGATGATGTGACAAGAAATGCATCACATTGCATTACTGAGAGTAATACTAACCCCCCAAACTCCTTTATACTATATTTTATTTACTTTATGCTTTTACAGGAACAAGATCAAGAAATGAGAAGATGTGAAGATGAAGATTAGTTCTAGGATTTTCCTTTTATCCAATTTTGTAATCTTCTTTCCTTTCTGTCCATAATGCAAATACATTGTAATACATTAATTTATCTTATGATATTGTAGTAACCATTACTTATCATTCCTTTATTATAAAAGGATAATGTAATACATATATATTATTTTATTAAAGAATTCTTCTATTTGTTTCATGATTGTAATTCATTTTCCATTTTATTTATTCACTTATTTGTTTCATTGTAATTTATCCTTTATTCTTTTATTGTAAGAAAATACTGTGATGTTTGTCTTAAATAATATTTATACTTTTGTTTACAATACTTGTATCTATCTTATTGTGAATAATTATTTATAATTCAAATTCTCCCCTCATAACTCAACAAAACAATAGAGGTCATGTCAAAATTCATCCCACTCCCCTTTTGATGATATTAAACCTAATTCATCGGAGTGAGAATTCTGATCACTCTAGTCTTTTAATTTAGCGAAAAATTTACCCGGAATTTCAGATGCATGCATGCAGATGCACAAAATCCTAAATCTACCCTTTGTTTAGTCCTAAATGCTGGGATGTTACATTTTGTCAGCGAGTCTCCAATCATGCGGGTCGCTTATGCCGGCGAGTCCCCGAGTGGGTGAGCCCGGAGTTGTGCGTCCTTCTGACACTGAATTGTTGTTGATTGCAGGGAAAATACTCGACGATGAGCCTGAGGCGCGGACATATAACGCTAGGATGTGCGTCACCATGATGGTGGATTCTGCCGCCCTCTCGGCGACCTGCATTCGCGCATATCTCCAGGATATCTCGCCCATGGAAGTGATTCCCAGCGAGCTCACAGAGGTGTGGCGCTACCTGTAGAGGGCACCGACGATGGTCGAGTATATGTCGTAGTCGGCCTTTCGCCATGGGGCCGCGACTACGCTGAGACTTGGGCTTGCGCACTTCCCCAACAACTTCGACCTCGACAACGTTACCAGCGGGTACCCATCGACGACCAGCTCAGCGGAGATCGCCGAAGTCTTGAGGTTGACCGCGAAGGCGGCTGTGTACGCCTAGCGGGTGTTGGCAATGGGCGAACTTCTACCGTACCAGGAGACGATCATTGACCCGAATGATGCCGAGCCGATGCACCGTGACTTCAAGAAGGAGCAGACGTATCCTTCGAATCCGTGGGTGCACTTCATCCACGTTCGTGGTGGTGGCGGCGTGTAGTCTTTGCTGCGGAGTAGACAACTTGACGATTGGAGTTTTGTGTTAGTAATTATAAGTGTATATCTGCCCTTGTAAGCGAACAATATTTTGTTGCCGTAAGGAATGGAAGTATGTTGAGTCAGTTTGATTTGAGTTTGGGTTGGTTTGTTGTGCGAGTCCCCGAGCGCGTCCGCCCTTTAATGGGGTTTACCTCGTGTTTATGTGTGTATGTTTGTTTGTATACTATTAGTTAGTGGAGTTCGACTCGCCGTGGCTTGGAAAGCCAGAGGCTTGGCGACCCCAAGGGGTGCTCTGTATTTAGCCGTTTTCTCGGACACGAACAGAGTCGGTTGGATGAGTCCCCGAGCATGGTACTTATCCGTTCTAGTCGCATGCCCAAGGTAGGTGAGGACGGAGCGCGTTGTTCTGTCCATGTCACTCCACCTGACTCGAGGAGACAGTCGCGTGGCGAGTCTAGGGCGCACTCTCATACTTGGTGTGTTCCCGAGCCGCGTAGGTTTGGACTGGCACGAGTCCCCGAGCGTGGTACTTGACCGTTCGAGTCGCTGCGCCGAGGATGCGGAGGACCAGGTCACTGTGAGAAGCGAGTGCGGTTGTCTTGGCCCGGCGGGCCAGTCAAGCGGGGTGAATCCGATGGGGGCTCCAGGTTGGCGTTTTTCATGGACGACGCAAGGCCCAAATTTTGTCGATGCCCTTGCGTCGCACTACTTATCCGTGCCGGTCACGCATCAAACGGTTGACTTCTATGATTAGCGTAATGCTGTATTTACGAGTGCGATTGGCACAAGGGTTGGAGAGTAGACACAATTTGCGCGAGTCGAATATTTTTTATTGCATGGCAGGGGGAATACAGGTCAGAGTTCTAGCTGTAGAACTTCCTTAGGAGGTTTACATTCCACGGTCGCTTGACGTCGAGTTGTCCGTCGCCTCAGACGTTGATGAGGTAGTAGGCATCATTGCCATGGACTTTCCCTATGGTGAATGGTCCGTCCCATGGGGGAGAGAGCTTGTGCATGCCCTTCTTGTCCTGGATCAGTCGCAGGACCAGGTCGCCTTCCTGGAAGGTGCGAGTCCAGACTCGGCAGGTGTAGTAGCGGCGGAGTCCCTGCTGGTAGATGGCGGTGCGGGAGCGAGCCAGGTCGCGTGCTTCGTCGAGCTGGTAGACCCTGTCTTGGCGTGCGAGCTCGTTGTTGGCCTCCGCGTAGTTGACGACACGAGGAGAGTCGTGCTCAAGGTCAGTCGGTGTGACGGCTTCGGCGCCGTACACCATGAAAAAGGGCGTGAACCCGGTCGATCGATTGACGGAGGTGCGGATGCCCTAGATGACGGAGGGGAGCTCTTCGAACCAGCATCCTAGAGTTCGCTCGAGAGGAACTATAACATCCCAGCATTAGAGCTTAGAAATAAGCTGAACACAGTTGTGTGCATTGCATTCATGCATAGAAAATCCAGATAATTTTCGCTCTTTTGAACAAAACTTGTCAAAGTGATTGAAGCTTCTCTCAACTTGATGGAAATGAAGTAGATCATCAAGTTGACTGTGATAAGTTTCAATATGACCTTTGCTAAAACCTTATTTTGGGTAAACATGATATGATCTAAGGGTAGATCAAATGAAATAAAATTAAACCCTAATACATTACTTAATGATTTATATTTGATCCTTAGGTGGTCATATCATAGTATTCATTATAATCAATCATGAGTACCAAGTTAATGATATAACACAAATAAAAAGAATGTAACAAATCTATATCTTAATCTCATCTGCTTATACCATGAGTATCATGGTAATACCTAACCCTACTTCTTTAGTGAGATTGAGTAGGAAAGAAACCAAGTCCAGATCATTCACCATATATCTTACTTTCCATAACAATCCTTATGGAATCCTATCCTTATAATTGTTGTTCATCAATGTTGAGTAATCAACTATTGATTCACAAATTCTTAAACTATCAATTCTTGATTTATCAACTCTTGTCCTTATCATATCATTCACTTCAGTCCTTTAGAGAAAGAAGTAAGAAGAGATTTGTGGTAATGTTAGTTTTAAATATCATCTATAGGATGGGAGAGTTGGAAGAGAATAAGATCAATGTGATAATTGATGGAGTTAATTCACTCCTACAATGATAGAAGAGTTAATTGGAATATATATTCATATGGTAACAAAGAGGATTCCAAGGATGAATATTGAAGATAGTTACTAAGGAGCAGTCCTATTGGATCAAGTAGGTATAGTCAATAAATTATATCTCTTAATCCAATAGAGCTAAACATAAGATAATTATAATACAAATGTAATGTTGTATGGATGGAAGCCTTGATTAGCCAACTGGAAACCTAAACCATAAAGGATCAAAGGATTATAATGATCATGCCTTATTCACCAAGATTGAATGCTTATATCATGTATAAGTGGCATTGGTGGATAAATCATGATTGAAAACCTAGTATAGATATGTTATCCTAGGTTAGCCGTGACAAGTCATATTAATATAATGTGAGGTTGGAGTATTAGATACTGGAGTTAAGTAGAGATAAGATAGTATGATTAAGATGATGCTAGAGCAACATTGGATTGAAGAAGTAGTATTTTCCTCTTTGGAAATACTAAGCACTTGAGGTGAAGTAGGATTTGATGTATACATCTATTGAAGTGATATTATTGAAGGATGATTTGAGATAATTATTAAAGCTTTAGTGGAAAGCTCATTAGATTTATCAATGGGTTTAGAAGAATAAAAGGTGGATAAGAATATTTCTGTAAAGCAAAGCTCATCATGTTAGAACATGATGATGGATATAGATAAGTAAAATATCTAGGAGAGGAATTCCTTAATTAGAAGTCCAGGATTGTGAATTATGGAAGATAGGAATTCTTGGTAAACACTAAACCCTAAATCTTTAACCAAACATAATATCCATTTCATCTGATTGATCTATCATTTTAATTACACAAAGCTTCATAAGAATATTTTCCTATAGCAAATCACTTAAGAACATCTTTGTCATTTCCAACTATCATGATCACATGTGCTTAGGAACTATCTTAATTAATTCTTTCTCATAAGACATTCTAGAAAATAATCTTATTATTTAAAAGAGTGATATGAATAATGATCACAAACATAAAGATAATATGTTTAGCCATTAATCTTTATTCACATCAACAAAAGAATATAAGTATATTAAGAACCCTAAACCCTAGGGTAAGCATTTGCAATTCAAACCCTAACTTCTATATTAGTTATAATAAAATATATCCATTGCTATTTCCTGAATTAATGGGAATAATATTAATCATATTAACTCACTAGAACTCTATTTATCAAATAAAAATAAAGGATCACCATATAAAAATCTCCTAAATATTGTGAGTTAATGAGAATAAAATCTCATTAGTTATTAGTAATGCATTCTATAATAAGTTTATGAAATTCAGCCCAATTAAATTCATATCAAAGGCCCTCACAAATACTAATAGGAAAAGTATATATATAAAGAAAATAAAGAAACTCTAAACAATATATAATAAAAGTTCACAAAATGACTTTAAATACATTCATTGTTGCTGCAATTGTTTAACAAATTAATTATACAAAGAAAACTCAAATCAGTTGTGCAAATGCAAAGCTAAAAACAAAACAGACTAATAGAAAAGGGATAGAACCAGGAAAACACAGAAGAAGCATGAAATCTGGCCCACGGCCCATCTTTCCTCTTCACTCTCTGTCGCTCACGCGTGTTACACTACGGCCCATCTAGCCCACGACCGGCCTGCGTACCTCTTCGACCTCTTTTTCCTTTCTTCCTCCTCGTGATAGAAGGCTTCGCCGGGGAAGCAGCTCGATGGAACTCCGGCGACCGCCCGATCGACGCCACGATGCACGCCACCGCTCTAGAAGCTATATAAGAGGATCACCGCGTCGCGTGTACAAACCCTGCATGCCATCCTTTCCCCTATCCCTTCCTTCCTCTTTGATTTCTCTCGGTGACCGAAACCCTAACCCGCCATAGCTCGAGCTAAAGCTCTTCCCTTGCCATTTTGAAGCCACCACGGAGATCGCGAAGCTCGACTCAGTCATTTTCCCCAAAGCGTGCTGGTCAGGGAGAGTCCTAGCTGCAGGATTTAAGCCGTCTTCCCCGACACCGACGCCGTCGCCGACGTAAATTGCCGCCGTCTCCAACTGCACCTCGCCTCTACAACCGCTCCTCTGCATTCCAGGTGAGCTACTGAACACGCCGATGCCCTCCTTTGCTTTGATCTCTTCCTGTACCGAGCCATCGTCGTGCGTCGCCGTGAACCCCCGCCAGTGGTCGTCGTGCCCTGCCTTCTGATGACCAAAAACGAGCGGCTCATCCACTCCTCGACTCGCCTTCGTCCCCTCGTTTTAACAATCCTAATCGCAGCGTCTCAAATGCCTCCAATCGCCCAGCAAATCCATGATCTTAAGATCATCTTCAGATGATGTCACTGTGACGTCAGGCCCATGTCACCTTTGACCCATTCAACTTGTTTGACTCGGTCCTTTCCCAGGTGGCATGTGACATGGCCTATGGCCCATCTGTCATAGAGTATGAGTAGTAATAGGGCCAGTAACAAATGCTTTCACTAATCTAAAGGATGATGTTGCAGGTGGCCCACTAGTCAGTGACTAGGGTAGGTTTAGCTTCAGTACCAAAAGTATTTTCTGTTTGGGAATTAGATAAAACAATATTAATTCAAATATAAATATTTATAAAATTAGCTAATTGAGTCTATTAAATAGTATTAGTCTTAAATAATGACAATATGAAGTCAAAATGATTCAACATAATTTAAATACAATTTTATTGAATTTTCCTTCAACCATAAATGTAGATTATTTTATAAAAGGATCCTTATCCAATATAAAATATCCAAGAATAATTTTAATGAGATAAAACCATTCCTTAACTTTAATTTAACCACAAGTTTATAAACAAATAAAAACACTATAGTGAGTTCATAAGTAGTAAATAATATTGTTTACCTATTCACGAACCTTAACCACACCCTTGTAGGGAAATAAGTCCCTTTATACATTTATAATGTAAAGAAACCTCTCCAAATAAAAGTAATACCATTCTTAAATAACTTTAAGGGAACATTATGAAGTGAACAAAATACAAATAACATAAGCATTACAACCTAAATTCATCTCTGTTTTAAAGTTAACTTTAGTCTACCAGACTTTAAGTATAATGCTAAAAAATTTATTATATACTTTATAGTTAACTTTGATCTGTTATAATTAAGTTGTAAAGCATTTCAAGTCCAAACTGTTCCAGTAAGCACAAATAACATCCACTACCTCTGATTAGCCACAAAGACTGTTTAAACTTTAATAGAGGAATCTTTTCTTCAAAAGTTATTCGTTTTGCCACTTCAGTCAACATATGACAATTAATAATAATCACATTACATTAATCTTTACTTATATACCTAGGATTGTAACACTTAAGTTCCTTCTAAAGATCATCACTTGCAAGGTAAAACTTGAAGATAAGATAATTCTCATATAAGCAGTCCTTAAGTAGCACATCTCATTAGTGTATCTTATTGTTGTATGCCATTATGTTTACATACTGTTTCACGCACACTCACAAGACTTAATAATAAGCACATGTGTGAAACTTAATCTAAAAGGGAAACACATTCCAAGGAAACCCTTTCCAGTATCCAAACCCTAGAACAACATTACCTCGGGATTCGAGTTTATCAACTTGCATTACTTATGCATAAAAGCATCCTGCTTCTTTAAACATTAGTCCTTATTGGACAAATGATGCTGATTTCAGATATTGGATCTTATATTGGCTCAAAGACCGTGAGTTCATAATCTTGCAATCACAAAAGGCAAGTTCACACTTGCTCATGTCCTTTGATTATTTTCTATAAAATATTTTGCAAATCCAGTGTTGTCATCACCTGCATTTGAAAAAGGTCAGAAAACACTATTTTTATAATAATGTGAACAATTGGATATTGATCTAGGGTGATCAGCTAATCTATTAAACCTGGTAGTTGGAATACCACTACTCAGGAATATATCACCTAAGACTTAACAACCAATGTCGCTAGTGATTCTTGCGCCGTATATTACGCGTTGACCATGAGATTTGGAATGGGACGGAGAAGTCAGCTGTATCCTTTTCCTCTCGTATGGAGGCAAGACGATCTTAACGTGACGTTGTGATTCCTTGTGCGGATCCAACATATGGGTGGGCACCCTTACGCCCCACACTTTTGTTGTCTAGATTATCTATGAATGGTGCTTAGTTGATGGACCATTTAATATGGAACTTGCGAGGGCAGCACCAGGTCATAGAGTCTTCGGGAACTCATCATGGTTATAGAATTCCCGAAAGGGGACTAACGAAGCTGAGCCGGCCCGAAGGATCGTGCAGACATATGAGGTCGCGGAGAGGGTAGTGATTGGCTTGGATCTTAGGTTGGGCCTCAAACCATGGAAGTTTGCATGGGAACATACTCCCGGCCGTGCAACAAAGCTTAAGATCTCTCATGGGTAAAGTGACGCACCTCTATAGAGTGTAAGAATTGTAACTTGTTACTCCCTGTTCCGGGAAGGAGCTGCGAACGCGGCGGGAAAGGAACTCCATGAAAGTTCTGGTAAACCCGTGAAGGCTGACAGACATAGATTTTCAGAATAAAAGCAACCTTTGAAGAAATGTTTACGAAAACTTGCATTGCCTACGACCTATGGTCTGTGGCTGTAGATATAGTGCATCAAACACTCCTTTTCTAGTGAATTTGCTAAGTACGCTCATACTCAACGTATATTCTTAACCCTTGCTAGGTTCTAAAGCCAGTACGAACGACGTCTACATCAAATTATGCTCCAGGAACCATCCTCAAAGGCTAAAGCTCTTCAATGAAGTCCATAAAGTCAACATATACATCAAGTCAAGTGAAGACGAAGTTACTGATTAGATAGGAATATAATCTCTAGCCATAGAACCTATTTCTATAGTGTATTGCAATAGCAGCAATGCCATACCATTAGGTAAGATACTAGTCTTAATAGTATGATACATTTTGAGTTATTTATTTCTGATTCTTCTTTGTAAGAAGTTTCTTTCTCTCTTTTTAACCTAGAGTGTTCTCTGGATTTTGTGTAAAGAGTTGAGTTGTAACCTATAGTCATGTCTTGGACCTGCTGTGTTTCTGTTGTACCACTCTGAGGGATGTAATACTAGTGAATGGTGTTCCATTGGTGTTATGTCCACGACTATAGTATACTACATCATGCAGTGGCATGCTGGGTCACCGCAGTTGGTATCAGAGCATATGCTTTGACCTTAGGATTAAAACCCTTTTAGGAAGATATGTAGGTTGGATAGTGACTATAGGAGCCATCTTATCTAAACCAAACATTTATATGACTTGTGATGAGTGTCCACTTGAGGATAACCTTGTCACACATAAGTCAGATGCTTAAGTCATTATTTCTTAGGAGTAATTATTTTATCTTTTCTCAGTATAGTGCTATTTAGTGTCTTCCGAAGGAGACATAACCCACCAAGATACTGTAGGAAAGCTAATTGGTCACATTAGATTAGGATAAAGTGTAATACATCATAAGGAAGTAGTCTTAATGTTGATGTAAGGAGTAGTAATCATTTGGGATTCACTTGAGAATTCTATGTGATGAAGTGAAATCATGCTAATAATCAATGGTAGTACAATGAGAAACAAAGTCATCATGGTGAGATTAACTCCTAAATCATGATGTATAGGTAAAACATAATGAGATCATGGTGAGATTAGCTCCGAAACCATGATGAGAGTATAAATATGATGAGTAATTAGTACTTAGTGAATTATCTTGGAGTAGAAGTATGAAAATACCATGGTAGAGCTATGATAGAAGTCATAGGTGCTAAAAATTTCTAATAATCTCTGGTTTAAGTTAGCAAATAGAATCTGATTAGTCATTTGGAGTGATCATGTGAGGTTAGTTTACTAATAAAGAAAGGTTAGTCATAGTTAATCATTGCAAAAGGTGATACAAAAGGTTAGTTAAAAACCAAATTGAGACCACTTTGCTTAAGATTAGCCTGTTGCACTTGAGCAATTTGAGTAAATATTGAGATAAAGAATAGTTTGACTCTAGGTGCTAAGTATCACAATGTAAACCTATATGAGGAGGTGTCATATACTAGACAACTAAACCAGAATTCTAGAGATAATATACTCAACTATTATATTTTGGGCTTAGAATATTGTGTGTTATATGTACCACATTTGGATTTATTTGTTTTTCTTGGATATTTTTGATTGACTAGAGCTGTACATAAAGTTTGACTTGGTGTGCAAATGCATGTTGCATCATCCAGTCACTATTTGATGTTATAGACCTAGATAGTGTAAGGGAATTCGTGTAAGGGAGTGACGAGTTCCAAAGATCAAGATGAAGACTTACATGAAGGATGAAGCAAAATATATGAAGTTAATGGAGTAGTATACCAAGTTCATGGAAGTATCATGAATAAGTTCAAAGAAGTTTTGGAACCAAAATGGTATTCAAGCTCTGACAATTCAGAGAGAATGCCAGGGTATGTCGGAAACCATAGGGTAATACATACACCCTAGGATGGTCCGCAGCTAGTAAATATCCATAGCTGGTATTTGAACCACAGTTGGTATCTTGTCCGCAGCCGGTGTTGTTTGACATAGTTAACCAGATCATCTTAAAAGTTGCATAAAGAGCATAAAACTTGGCCTAAGCTAAGTAAGATCTAAAGGAGTATAAAATTTTATGCGATCGTCTTTCGAGACTCTTCACGAAAATTGACCTATCAAAGTAAAAATGTCCAAATAGTAAGTAAGACAAATAATGCTGAAAGATTCACTTCGAAGATCCACAAATGTGTGGATACACCGTACAATCTTTCATGAGAACCCAACTAGGTAGAAAATAATCTAGACAAAGACCTACATCCTAATTATAAAGCCAATAAATACTATATAGATAGTTTGAATACCATTAGTAAACCCTAAGGGGGAGAGTAAACCTTAGAAATGAAGGCATTATTATCTAACTTTCTGAATAAAGGATGGAGAAGAAGGACTAACCTACAACAATAGCAAGCCTTATTTTCATAATGTTAAAATGAAGTAATTTTTATAAAAGTACTTAAGATAATAACAAAATATTGTCTAAAAGCCCGATAAGGTAAAAGCTTGAAGTAATAAAATAGAATAGTCCTAGCAGACTAATTCTAAAAGAAACAACTCTTAAGTGACCCTTAAGAGGGAATAAAACATATCCCAATTGGATATGTGTAGAGAAATAAGAAATTCCAATGGGTTTGGACTGAATGTGTTCAAAACCAATATTCGGAAAGATTATGTAACATCCCAGTATTAGAGCTCAGAAATAAGATGAACCCAGATGTGTGCATTGCATTCATGCATAGAAAATCCGAATAATTTTCACGCTTTTAAACAAAGCTTGTCAAAGTGATTGAAGCTTCTCTCAACTTGATGGAATTGAAGTAGATCATCCAGTTGACTGTGATAAGTTTCTAAATGACCTTTGATAAAACCTTATTTGTCTAAACATGATTTGATCTAAGGGTAGATCAGATACAACAAATGCTACTCATAATACATTGCTTATATAATTAATATATGATCCTTAAGGGATTCTATCATCATATTCAAACAACAATTCATAAGTGCCAAGTTGAGATTACAAACTAAAGTAATAAAAATGTAATAACTAATCCTGACCTATCTTATTCTTCCTATGGGTATTACAGTAATACTTAAACTTTAACTCTTTAATGAGATTGAGTTGGAAAGAGACTTAGTCAAGATCATTCACTATATATCTTTCTTTCTATATCAATTTTTATGGAGCTTATCTTAATATCTGTTGTTCATCAATGTTGAGTAATCCACCATTGATTCACAAATTCTTTAACTATCAATACTTGAACTACTTTCTTTTGATCTTATCATAACATCTACTTAAATCTTTTCAAGAGGGAATAGTCTATGAATAACCTTAATCCAATATGAGATATTAAGGAGATAATTTAAATACAATTAAAAGTAGGATTGAAAAAAGCCTTGCTTAGCCAACTAAGGACTTAAGAAATAAATGATTAAAGGATTATAATGGTGATGCTTTAGCCACCAATATTGAATGCTTATATTTAGTATAAGTGATACTGGTGGGTAGAACATGATTTAAATCCTAGTAGAGAAAAGTTATCCTAGAGTAGTCATTACAAGCTACATAAATATAATTTGGGGTTGGAGTGTGAGTTATTCGAGTAAAGTGAATATATGATGATATTATTCAATTAAAGCTAGTGTAGCATAGAGTTATTGAAGTGGTGTTATTCATCTTAAAGGATAGTCAACTTTAGAGAAAGGTAGTTGGATGCATACAACTATTAGAGATACATTAGTGATAAATGATTAAGGCAGTTTATGAGTAGAGTTTGAAGGAACTACTTGTTGGATGGAAGGCTATCAACAGTAGAGTAGTAGGTACAACCAAGCAATGATATGAGGAAGTTATGAAATACTTTAGTATCTAGCTCATTGGATTCATCAATGAGTTTAGAAGGTTAATTAGTGAATGAGAATATTTTTATGAATTAAAACTCATCATATTAATCATGATGATAGATAGGAAAAGGTAGTATATCTAGGAAAGGAATTCCTTAATAAGAAGTCCAGAATTATGAATTATGGAAGATAGTAATTCTTGGTAAACAATCAACTGTAAATCTTAAAACCAAGTTTAATATCCATTTCATATTAAGAATTCCTCATCTTATACCTATATCACTTGATAGGAACATTTCCCTATAACAAATGACATAAGCACATCTCTGCCAATTCCAACCATCATAATTATATGTGCTTAGGAGTATCTTTATCAATTCCTTTCTATAAAACATTCAAGATATAACTTTCTAGTGCTAAAGGTGATGTCATCAAATATCCCAAATAGAAAACAATATGCTTAATTATTAAATCTTTACTCATATCCATAAAGGAATCTAAGTACATTAAAAACCTTAAACCTAGGGTAAATATTCATAATCCAAGAACCCTAAACTTCCTTGTTTATCATAATATAATATATACATTGCCATTTTCCAAATTAATGGAAGTAGTAATAACCATATCAATGTCTTTTATATTTCATGCATCAAATAATGGTATAGAATCACTATAAATAAAAATTTCTATTCAAACCATGAGCCAACTAGAGTTAATTTTTATAAACAAATAAGAATATATCATTTAATAAATCCTGATTAAAAGAGGAAAGAAAAATAATAAGAAAAGCTTTTACAAAATATTAAAAAGGGGGTTCATATTGAGAAAATAAAAGAAATATAACAAGATTATATAATAAAAGTTCACAAATGATACTAAATCTATTTTAGTATTACTACAAATATCGAGCAAATAAAGTTCTACAAGGAGAAGTTGAAAATATAGATCAAATTCAAATCTGAAAAGGAAAACAGAAAATAGAAAAATAAAAAACAAATATAAAAACGTTACCTGGCCGTGTCCCAACACCTCTGTACTTATCTGACGCCCATGTGCAGCCACAACAGCTCAGCTCAGCTCAGCTCTTTCTCATCTGTGACTGACGAGTGGGGCCAGGAAAGGACTACGAGTTGACATGAAAGAAACGCTAGGGGTTTATACGCAAAACAACACATCGTCGTCATCCTCACGCACACAGACAGCTCGCTGGAGGAGCTCGCCACCGCTCGATGCCGTCATCGTCATCGTTGCACCAAGATCAACGCCGTCGTCGCCAGGAGAGGATAAGGAGGCCACCGCGACGTCCTTGCTCGTCCTCATCCTCAATATCCCCCCTCTACAGCTCTCTCTCTCAATTTCTTCTTCTGACCTGAGAACCCTAGCTCGGAGGTGAGTTGGAGCCGGCGATTCCGTGCTCGCCTCGGCCATGTAAGACCATGGTGGAGACCGCCGTGCTCTTCTCGTCCATTTGCCCCAACTCGCACCAGCGGAGAAGGCGTGAATCAACCCAATCGAACCCTCGTTCCCGACGCTGTTCGTCGACCTCGCTGGTGTCTCCGACCCCTCCTCGCCCTATCGACCACGCCATCGTGTTCCTGGTGAGTCACTGAATCTTGTAGTATGTGTATATCTTTCGTTTGCTTCCTCAATCCACGCCATCGTGATGGACCGCAAGCACCGCCGCATGAGCTCGTCGCCGGTTGACCTCCGGTGACCAAAAAAGGGCGGCGCCACCACCAATAGGTTCGCCTTGATCTCCTCTGTCCAACGAACCTAACCACATCCCCGCGCGCGCACCAGATCGATCCTCAAATAGTGAGGATCAGACCAGGTGACGTCATGCTCACCTCAGGATCGAACAACGTCAGCATGTTTGACCAGTCTTTGTCTCGCGTGGCTGATGACATGGCCTTGGGCCCATATGTCATTGATTGAGGATAGAGAAAGGGTCGGTAACAAATGCATTTTCTAAACCTGAGAGCTGAGGTGGACCTAGGCCCACTGGTCAGTGACTTAGGCTAAGTGTAGATACAGTGTAAAAAGTATTTCCTGTTTAAGAAATAAATAAAATGATACAAACCTAATTAGTAATATTCCAGAAATCAAATAAATGATTAAATATTATTTAAATCATAACTTTTGATTTATAATTCAGAAAAATGTGTATAATATATGAAAATTTGTAGAAAAATAAAAAGTACAACTTAGAAAAATGTTAATAATAGGAATAGGATACCATTAATCTTAGAAAAATAAAAATTATAATATAAAACCATAATCATGTATTATTATTTCACCTAATTTAAAAAAATCTATTATTTAATAAGTAATTATAAAGTAATAATAATTATAAAAATCATATCTTATTATTTATAAATCACAAAAATAAATATGATATACCGAAATGATCACAAAAATAATATCTACATGTTAAAGATATAATATTTCACTTTTGAGTTACAACAAAATTCAAACATTTTAATCACTCAACTTTAAACTTAATTACTTAGTTTAAAATTCATATAAGGGTAAATAAAATTGGTTAATATTTCTAAAATTAGTTAATCAAGTCTATTAAATAAATATTATTCTTGAATAGTACTAATAAGTCATAATCATTCAAAACATTAGATATACTATAATATTGAATTATCCTTCTAATAAATAAATAAATTATATGCTAAAGAGATCTTTCTTAATTATAAAATCTTCTAGAATGATATATCAATCAAATGCAACCCTATAAAGGAATAAATCCAAAGATAATTCACGAGTAGTCACTAGTAATATTTATTTATCCGCAAACCTTAATCATACCTTTATAAGGAAACAAGAAACCTTGTTTCACTACAAAATTAAGAGACCAATATATAAATAGAATAATAACCATTCTTAAGTAACCTTTAGGCAACATCACCAAGTACACCAGGCACAAAGGTTATAAGAAATATACTTTTAAACTATCTTTATTTTTTAAAGTTAACTTTAGTCTACAAGAATCAAAATATAACACTATAAACATTGTTATATATTTTATTGTTAACTTTGGTCTGAAGTAATTAAGTTATAAAACATCTCAAACTCGAACCATTCGAGCAAGCATAAATAACATCGACCAAACTCTATTAACCACAAAGCTTGTTTAGACCTTAGAAGAGAAACCTTTTCTTCGAAGGTTATTCTTTTTGCCACTTCAAACAAGAACTCTTGTATAAACAATCTTAAGTAGCATTTCACCTTTTGTGTGTGCCCCATTGATTATGATATTTTAATTATATGATTGTTCCACACATATTCACAAGCCTTCATCAGAAGCAGAAGTATGAAATCTATCTAAAAGGGACAACACATTCTAAAGTAACTATTTCCGGATCTAAACCCTAGAACATAGTTATCCCCAAGATTCGCATTTATAAAGTGCATCACATTACTTATGCATAAAAGCATATTAACTCTTTAAACATTAGTCCTTACTGGACCAATGATGCTGATTTCAGATTTTGGATCTTATACAGACCCGAAGACCGTGAGTGCATAATCTTGCAATCACAAAAGGCAAGTTCCCACTTGCTCATGTCCTTTGTTTATTTTCTGTAAAGTATTTACAAATCCAGTGTTGTCATCACCTGCATTTTAAAAAGATTAGAAAACACTATTTTCGATAATAATGTGAGCTATTGGTTACTGATCCAGGGTGATCAGCTAATCTATTAAATCTGACAGTTGGAATACCACTACTCAGAACTATACCACCTAAGACTTAACAACCAATGTTGCCAGTGATTTTTGCGTCGTATATTACGCGTTAACCATGAGATTTGGAATGGACAGAGAAGTCAGTGGTATCTTCTTCCTCTCGCATGAAGCCGGATGTGCAGGTCATGGCTGTTATCCTCGAAGCATGCATATTAATTGGTAATTCGTAGAGGATATGCAACATATGGGTGGGAACCCTCAACATCCCACGATACTTCTAACATCTAACGGTTTGTACAAACCATTGCGGTAATTCATTATGTGGGCATGGTGTACACCAAGGAGGCATGCGAGGTCACGAAGGGGCAGTGATTGGCTTGGATCATCTTCTGGGCCCCACATCATGGAAATTTTGACGGGAATAAGCTGTCCGGTTATGCAACAAAGAGTTGATATCTCATGGGTAAAGTAACACACCTCTGCAAAGTGTAAGAACTGTAACTCTTTACTCCCTGTTCCGGGAAGGATCTGCGAACGCGGTGGGAAAGGAACTCCATGAAAGTTCCGGGAAACCCGTGAAGGCTGACAGACATAGCTTTTCAGAATAAAAGCAACCTTTGAAGAAATGTTTATGAAAACTTGCATCGCCTACGACCTTTGGTCTGTGGCTGTAGTTATAGTGCATCAAACTCTCCTTTTCTAGTGAATTTGCTGAGTACAATCATACTCAAAGTATCTTCTTAACCCTTTCTAGATTATGAAGCCATTGAGACGATGTCTACACCAAGTTATGCTCTAGGAAGCATCATCCAAAGCTAAAGCTCTTCAACAAAGACAAGGAAGTCAACAAATACCTCAACTCAAGTGAAGACGCAGTAACTGATTAGATGCGACTATAATCTCTAGCCAAAGAACCTAATTCTGTAGTGTATTGCACTAGCCGCAATACCAATCACTTAGTTAAAATACTAGTCTTAATAGTATAATAGTTCTTGCGTTGTTTATCTTTGATTCTTCTCGTTATGAAGTTCTTTCTCACTCTTTAACCTAGAGTGTTCTCTGGATCTTGTGTAAAGAGTGAGTTGAAACCTCTAGCCATGTATTGGACCCGCTGTGTTTCTGTTGTGCCATTCTGAGGGATGTAATACTAGTGAACGGTGTTTCATTGGTGTTATGTCAACGACTATAGTATACTACATCATGTAGTGGTATGCTGGGTCACCGCAGTTGGTATCAGAGCATATGCTTTGACCTTAGGTTGGAAACCTAGTAAATGGGTAGAACCTGTAGGACACATCCTAGTAATAATAAAGAGTTCTCTAGTGACATGAGGGATATTCACTTGAGGATAAACCTATTATGTTACTAGTGCGATAACTCTTTTATATGATTGCAATTATGATCGTAACCAAAGAGTTTTAACTCTATGTGACTAATGATAATTTCTTATCTACAGTTCCACATGGCACGTCGATATCTACCCCAGAATGTTCAAGTGATGAACATGACGTTGGATGATTACGGAGGGGATTGGACAAACAATCTCCGACAACTTCTATGGAGTTTGGAATGTGAATCGAGACTTTTGGTCAAGATTTACAGTTACTATGATGGGCAGGTATTAGCTAAATACCGTGTCATGATCATGTTACCCAAGAAGTTAGGACTTAAGGGAGAAATGCCATCAGGAGAGGCAAGGTGCATGGCATCTGCATATTAGATTGTCGTATCAGTAGCCATAGCCATGATTCGAGAACAAAAATCCCAAGATCTAGAAGGTAGTACCCATACCATTATACCCCATGAAACCGTAAACCCAGAGCATGAGTTAGATCACTCTACTCTAGTTCAAACTAAACCTACTCTAGCCGTAGAGTATATGGATCGTTATCGGTCTTTATTAAACACTTAACATAACACTCACCAAGTCTTAGTTTAGGAACTGGATACCTTCATTGAGGATTTTACTGATCCTGATAAAGCAATGGCACGTAGGAAGAAGTTAGATAAAGAAGCTAGGCATCCCAAATATATACCTTCAGGAGAAGTGTATGAGGAAACTGAGTTAGATGATCCAAACTCGTAAATTTATGCCTACTACCAAACTAAAACCCAGCCACCTAAAGACCTATGGACCAAATATAACTCCGAACAACAGGAATGGAATAAAGTTATTCCAAATAACCCTGAGCCAAACAAGTATGGATGGGAAGTAGAATCTCAAGGTAGAACCATAATAAATCCAATACCTTGTGATACAGGTATTGAAGAAGAGATTAACTATAACCATAGAGAGCCTTATGGACCATATGGGGGTAATACTAATCCAATCGACTTAGAAGAGTATTCCGATAGCCACTACACCAATATATATGACTGGATCCAAGAAAAATCTAAGGAACCAACTTACTATGAGGAAGCGTTGCCAGAAAACCAGGGATATTCGGTGGAAGAATACGCCAACTCTAGTCATTTTTCAATTACTAATCTCAGTCTCGGTACTTCCAACCAAGAATATGCACCTCCGGGATGCTCTTACGCTCCAGAAGGCAGTCGTAGGACTTCACGTCATCATGGACAGAATTCCAGGAAGCACTAGAGGAAGCTGAAAGTAAGAAAGGAACGACATCCCAAGGTATGAGTGCTTGAATAATGTACATAGAGGGTAATGCGTATTGTAGCTTGAAGGGTTTGCCGAAATAAGTGAGGATATATCCACAAGAACAAGAAGTTCTTGTAAGATAGTTGTGTAAATAGGTGTGGAGCAAACCATTGGAACATCTAGTACATTTGTAAATTATCTAAAACCTATGTATAATACCTGGTATATGTTTTGTTGTTTATCGACTTTTGGATCTTCTTGAATCTTCTTGATTGAATAGATCTGTACATGAAGTTAATTAGGTGTACAAATGCATGATGTAACACCCAGTTATTACTTGATGTCATAGACCTAGATAGGAACGGGAATTCATGTAAGGGAGTGACGAATTTCACAGATCAAAAGGAAGACTTACTTGAAAGATAAAGCAAGATATAAGGAGTATTAACACCCTTTGGAGGATAGATAGAGCATAGGTCATTTCTAGTAGGCTTTGGAAGAAAGTTTATCGTATAATATGTATGGAACAGCAAGAAGTAATAAACTTAAGGATAATTCAAAGTAGGTAGCATTGCTCCGAAGTTAATAAAAGTGGTAATACCTAGTTTATGGAAGCGTCATGAACTAGTACAAAGATAAATTTGTGGAGCAAGATGGTATATAATCTCTGACAATACAGAGGGAATGTCAGTAGTAGGTCGGAAACAGTAGGGCAATCCATACAACCTATAATGATCCGCCTTTGTTATTTAATCCCTAGTCGGTATTTCGATCCACAGTTGGTATTTTGACCGCAGCTGGTATTTGGTTAACATAGTTAACTAGATCTTCTTAAAAGTTGCATGAAGAGAATAAAATTTGGCCTAAGCTAAGTAAGACCTAAAGAAGTATAAAACTTTAAGGCGATTGTGTTTCAAGATGTTTCGCAAAGTCAGACTTATCCCAGCGAAAATGTCCAATAGTAAGTACGACATATAATGCTGAAAGAATTGCTTCGGAGATCCACAACTAGGTGGATACACCGTACAATCCTTCATCAGACCCTAATTAGGTAAAGTATAAACTGAACAGAAGCCAAACATTCTAGTTATTAAGCCAATAAATGCTTTATTTACAATTTAAAGAGTATTAGTAAACCCTAAGGGGGAGAGTAGACATTATGAATGAAACTTGAATAAAGTACTATAAGTAGTAATGAAAGATTATTTAAAAACCTTAAGAAGGTATAAGCTCGAAGGTGATAAAGGATAAATTTAACCGACCAATTCTAAAAGAAACAACTCTTAAGTAACCCTTAAGAAGTAATAGAGAACACCTAATTGGGCAAGTATTGAGAATAAGAAATTCCAATGGGTATGGACGAATTGAGTTAAAATCCAAAAGTGGTAGGAGTACTAGTATCAACTATACTACGACACGAATAGTAATATAGTCTTTTGACCACAAGCACGAGCATATAGAAACTTAAAACTTGTTTTAGTGAAAACCTCTAGACTATATTTAACATAGTAATAAAGGTTGGTGTTTAAATGAAAGAATTGGATTAGGATATCTAATCAAGTTATAGACTACCACAAATAATTACATTTAAGGTCACCATAGAGTGGAGAAATGTAGCAAACCTACAAGTCCATTCTTTACTCGGAAACGTGAGAGTTTGCGAACTTCGAGGATGAAGTTTATTTTAAGGGGGAGAGTCTGCAACATCCCAGTATTAGAGCTTAGAAATAAGATGAACCCAGATGTGTGCATTGCATTCATGCATAGAAAATCCAAATAATTTTCGCACTTTTAAACAAAACTTCTCAAAGTGATTGAAGCTTCTCTCAACTTGATGGAATTGAAGTAGACCATCCAGTTGACTGTGATAAGTTTCTAAATGACCTTTGATAAAACCTTATTTGGCTAAACATGATTTGATCTAAGGGTAGATCAGATATAACAAATGCTACTCATAATACATTGCTTATATAATTAATATCTGATCCTTAAGGGATTCTATCATCATATTCAAACAATAATTCATAAGTGCCAAGTTGAGATTACAAACAAAAGTAATAAAAATGTAATAACTAATCCTGACCTATCTTATTCTTACTATGGGTATTACAGTAATACTTAAACTTTAACTCTTTAATGAGATTGAGTTGGAAAGATACTTAGTCAAGATCATTCACTATATATCTTTCTTTCTATATCAATTTTTATGGAACTTATCTTAATATCTGTTGTTCATCAATGTTGAGTAATCCACCATTGATTCACAAATTCTTTAACTATCAATACTTGAAATACTATTTTTTTGATCTTATCATAACATCTACTTAAATATTTTCAAGAGGGCATAGTCCATGAATAACCTTAATCCAATATGAGATTCTAAGGATATAATTTCAATACAATTAAAAGTAGGATTGAAAAACCTTGCTTAGCCAACTAAGGACTTAAGCAATAAATGATTAAAGGATTCTAATGGTGATGCTTTAGACACCAATATTGAATGCTTATATTTAGTATAAGTTATACTGGTGGGTAGAACATGATTGAAATCCTAGTAGAGATAAGTTATCCTAGAGTAGGCATTACAAGCTACATAAATATGATTTAGGGTTGGAGTGTGAGTTATTGGAGTAAAGTGAATATATGATGATATTATTCAATTAAAGCTTGTGTAGCATATAGTTATTGAAGTGGTGTTATTCATCTTAAAGGATAGTCAACTTTAGAGAAAGGTAGTTGGATGCATACAACTATTAGAGATACATTAGTGATAAATGATTAAGGAAGTTTATGAGTAGAGTTTGAAGGAACTACTTGTTGGATGGAAGGCTATCAACAGTAGAGTAGTAGGTACAACCAAGCAATGATATGAGGAAGTTATGAAATACTTTAGTATCTAGCTCATTGGATTCATCAATGAGTTTAGAAGGTTAATTAGTGAATGAGAATATTTTTATGAATTAAAACTCATCATATTAATCATGATGATAGATAGGAAAAGGTAGTATATCTAGGAAAGGAATTCCTTAATAAGAAGTCTAGAATTATGAATTATGGAAGATAGTAATTCTTGGTAAACAATCAAATTTAAATCTTAAAACCAAGTATAATATCCATTTCATATTAAGTATTCCTCATCTTATACCTATATCACTTGATAGGAACATTTCCCTATAACAAATCACATAAGCACATCTCTGCCAATTCCAACCATCATAATTATATGTGATTAGGAGTATCTTTATCAATTCATTTCTATAAAACATTCAGGACATTACTTTCTAGTGCTAAAGGTGATGCCATCAAATATCCCAAATAGAAAACAATATGCTTAATTATTAAATCTTTACTCATATCCATCAAGGAATCTAAGTACATTAAAAACCCTAAACCTAGGGTAAATATTCATACTCCAAGAACCCTAAACTTCCTTGTTTATCATAATATAATATATACATTGCCATTTTCCAAATTAATGGAAGTAGTAATAACCATATCAATGTCTTTTATATTTCATGCATCAAATAATGGTATAGGATCACTATACATATAAAAATTTCTATTCAAACCATGAGCCAACTAGAGTTAAGTTTTATAAACAAATAAGAATATATCATTTAATAAATCCTGATTAAAAGAGGAAAGAAAAATAATAAGAAAAGCTTTTACAAAATATTAAAAGGGGGTTCATATTGAGAAAATAAAAGAAATATAACAAGATTATATAATAAAAGTTCACAAATGATACTAAATCTATTTTAGTATTACTACAAATATCCAGCAAATAAAGTTCTATAAGGAAAAGTTCAAAATATAGATCAAATTCAAATCTGAAAAGGAAAACAGAAAATAGAAAAATAAAAAAAAATAAAAAAAACGTTACCTAGCCGTGGCCCAACACCTCTGTACTTATCTGATGCCCATGTGCAGCCACAACAGCCCAATAGCCAGCCCAGCTCTTTCTCATCTGTGATTGACGAGTGGGGCCAGGAAAGGACTGCGGGTTGAGAGGAAAGAAATGCCAGGGGGTTATCCGCAAAACAACATGTCGTCGTTATCCTCACGCACACAGAAAGCTCACTGGAGGAGCTCTCCGCTACTCGATGCCGTCATCGTCGTTGTTGCGCCAAGATCAACGCCGCCATCGCCAGGAGAGAATAAGGAGGCCACTGCGACGTCCTTGCTCATCCTCATTCTCAATTTCCCCCTCCCCTCTGCAGCTCTCTCTCTCTGAATTTCTTTTTCTGACCTGAGAACCCTAGCTCGGAGGTGAGCTGGAGCCGGCAGCTCCGTGCTCGCCTCGTCCATGTAAGACCACGGTGGAGACCGTCGTGCTCTTCTCGTACATTTCCCGAACTCGCACCAGCGGAGAAGGCGCGAATCAACCCAATTGAACCCTCGTTCCCGACGATGTTCGCCGACCTCGCCGACGTCTCCGAGCCCGCCTCGCCCTATCGACCAAACCATCGTGTTCCTAGTGAGTCACTGAATCTCCTAGTATTCGAAGATCTTTTGTTTGCTTCCTAAATCCACGCCACCGTGATCGACCGGAAGCATCGCCACATGTGCTTATCGCCGGTTGACCTCCGATGACCAAAAAGGGCGGCACCACCACCAATAGGTTCGCCTTGATCTCCTTTGTCCAACGAACCTAACCACAGACCCATACGCGCACCAGATCGATCGATCGATCCTCAACTAGTGAGGATCAGACCAGGTGACATCATGCTCACCTCATGATCTAACCATGTCAGCAAGTTTGACCAGTCTTTGTCTCGCGTGGCTGATGACATGGCCTTGGGCCCATATGTCATTGACTGAGGATAGTGAAAGGGTCGGTAACAAATGCATTTTTTAAACCTGAGAGCTAAGGTGGACCTAGGCCCACTGGTCAGTGACTCAGGCTAAGTGTAGATACGGTGCAAAAAGTATTTCCTGTTTAAGAAATAAATAAAATGTTATAAACCTAATTAGGAATATTCTAGAAATCAAATAAATGATTAAATCTTGTTTAAATCATAACTTTTGATTTATAATTCAGAAAAATGTGTATAATATATGAAAATTTGTAGAAAAATAAAAACTACAACTTAAAATTATTATCAAATATTATTATATGATTATTTAAATAAATATTATTTAATAAAGGTTGTATAAGTAATAAAACTTTGATAATTCATATTTTAATAATTGAAAATGTTAATAATAGGAATAAAATAACAAAAATCTTATAAAAATAAAAATTATAATTTAAAACCATAATCATGTATTATTATTTCACCTAATTTAAAAAAATCTATTATTTAATAAGTAATTATAAAGTAATAAGAATCATAAAAATCATATCTTATTATTTATAAATCACAAAAATAAATATGATATACCAAAATGATCAAAAAAAAATCTACATGTTAAAAATATAATATTCACTATTGAGTTACAACAAAATTCAAATATTTTAATCACTCAACTTTAAACTTAATTACTTAATTTAAAATTCATATAAGGGTAAATAAAATTGGTTAATATTTCTAAAATTAGTTAATCAAGTCTAATAAATAAATATTATTCTTGAATATTACTAATAAGTCATAATCATTCAAAACATTAGAAATACTATTATATTGAATTATCCTTCTACTAAATAAATAAATTATATGCTAAAAAGATCTTTATTAATTATAAAATCTTCCAGAATGATATATCAATCAAATGCAACCTTATAAAAGACTAAATCCAAAGATAATTCATGAGTAGTCACTAGTACTATTTATTTATGCGCAAACCTTAATCATACCTTTATAACGAAACAAGAAACCTTGTTTCACTACAAAATTAAGAGACCACTTCTTAAATAGAAGAATAACCATTCATAAGTAACCTTAAGGCAACATCACCAAGTACACCAGGTACAAAGGTTATAAGCAATATACTTTCAAACTATCTTTATTTTTTAAAGTTAACTTTAGTCTACAAGAATCTAAATATAACACTATAAACAATGTTATATATTTTATAGTTAACTTTGGTCTGAAGTAATTAAGTTATAAAACATCTCAAACTCAAACCATTCGAGCAAGCATAAATAACATCGACCAAACTCTATTAAGCACAAAGATTGTTTAGACCTTAGAAGAGAAACCTTTTCTTCGAAGGTTATTATTTTTGCCACTTCAAACAAGAACTCTTATATAAACAATCTTAAGTAGCATTTCACCTTTTGTGTGTGCCCCGTCGCTTATGATATTGTAATTATATGATTATTCCACACATATTCACAAGCCTTCATAAGAAGCACAAGTATGAAATCTATCTAAAAGGGAAAACACATTCTAAAGTAACTATTTCTGGATCCAAACCCTAGAAAAACGTTATACCCGGTATTCGCATTTATGAAGTGCATCACATTACTTATGCATAAAAGCATATTGCCTCTTTAAACATTAGTCCTTACTGGACCAATGATGCTGATTTCAGATTTGGATCTTATACTGACACGAAGACCATGAGTGCATAATCTTGCAATCACAAAAGGCAAGTTCACACTTGCTCATGTCCTTTGTTTATTTTCTGTAACGTATTTTACAAATCCAGTGTTGTCATCACCTGCATTTGAAAAAGATCAGAAAACACTATTATCGACAATAATGTGAGCTATTGGTTACTAATCCAGGGTGATCAGCTAATCTATTAAATCTGACAGTTGGAATACCACTACTCAGAACTATACCACCTAGGACTTAACATCCAATGTCGCTAGTGATTCTTGCGCCGTATATTACGCGTTAACCATGAGATTTGGAATGGGACGGAGAAGTCAGTTGTATCTTCTTCCTCTTGCATGAAGCCGGATGTGCAGGTCGTGGTTGTTATCCTCAAAGCGTGCATATTAATTGGTAATTCATAGAGGATATGCAGCATATGCGTGGGAACTCTCAACGTCCCACGATAGTTCTGATATCTAACGGTTTGTACAAACCATTGCCGTAATTCATTATGTGGGCACGGTGTACACCAAGGAGGCATGCGAGGTCGCGAAGGGGGCAGTGATTGGCTTGGATCATTTTCTGGGCCCCACATCATGGAATTGTGGACGAGAATAAGCTGCCCGGTTGTGCAACAAAGAGTTTATATCTCATGGGTAAAGTAACGCACCTCTGCAGAGTGTAATAGCTGTAACTTGTCACTCCCTGTTCCGGGAAGGAGCTGCGAACGCGGCGGGAAAGGAACTCCAAGAGAGTTTTGGTAAACCTGTGAAGGCTGACGGACATAGCTTTTCAGAATAAAAGCAACCTGTGAAGAAATGTTTATGAAAACTTGCATTGCCTAAGACCTTTGGTCTGTGGCTGTAGTTATAGTGCATCAAACACTCCTTTTCTAGTGAATTTGCTGAGTACGCTCGTACTCAAAGTATCTTCTTAACCCTTGCTAGATTCTGAAGCCATTCAGACGATGTCGACACCAAGTTATGCTCTAGGAAGCATCATCCAAAGCTAAAGCTTTTCAACAAAGACAAGTAAGTCAACAAATACCTAACCTCAAGTGAAGACACAGTTACTGATTAGATAGGAATATAATCTCTAGCCAAAGAACCTAATTCTGTAGTGTATTGCAGTACCCGCAATACCAATCCCTTAGTTAAAATACTAGTCTTAATATTATAATAGTTCTTGCGTTGTTTATCTTTGATTCTTCTCGTTATGAAGTTCTTTATCTCTCTTTACCCTAGAGTGTTCTTTGGATCTTGTGTAAACAGTGAGTTGTAACCTCTAGCCATGTATTGGACCCGCTGTGTTTCTGTTGTGCCATTCTGAGGGATGTAATACTAGTGAACGGTGTTTTATTGGTGTTATGTCAACGACTATAGTATACTACATCATGCAGTGGTATGCTGGGTTACCGCAGATTACCAGTACAACTCATACAATGACAAATCAAAGATTAGTCTTTTGACCACATTATTGACTAATAAAGTTTAAAACCTGTTTTAGTGAAACTTTCTAGACCTTGCATAATACAGTAAGGAAATTCGATGATCAAGTGAAGGAGTTTGATTAGGATACCTAATTAGGTTAAGGAACTAAAGAAGAGACCCCAAATTAAGGATTTTGTAATATGGATATATCCCTAAGGGACTAATTTGAAAAGAACTTTGGAGTATTAGAGACACCAAGCTAAAGATTGTTGAGTATGATGAGTATTCAATGAAAAGATTTGGATATGGGATATTACAATTATTCCCATTGAGGTTACCATGGAGTTGAGATATATCGTAATCAATGCAAGACAATTCCTTACTCCGAAATATGAGAGTATACGAACTTCGAGGACAAAGTTTATTTTAAGGGGGAGAGTCTGTAATATCCCAGCATTAGAGCTTAGAAATAAGCTGAACACAGTTGTGTGCATTGCATTCATGCATAGAAAATCCAGATAATTTTCGCTCTTTTGAACAAAACTTGTCAAAGTGATTGAATCTTCTATCAACTTGATGGAAATGAAGTATATCATCAAGTTGACTGTGATAAGTTTCAATATGACCTTTGCTAAAACCTTATTTTGGGTAAACATGATCTGATCTAAGGGTAGATCAAATGTAATAAAATTAAACCCTAATACATTACTTAATTATTTATATTTGATCCTTAGGTGATCATACCATAGTATTCATTATAATCAATCATGAGTACCAATTTAATGATATAACACAAATAATAAGAATGTAACAACTATATCTTAATCTCATCTGCTTATACCATGAGTATCATGGTAATACCTAACCCTACTTCTTTAGTGAGATTGAGTAGGAAAGAAACCAAGTCCAGATCTTTCACCATATATCTTTATTTCCATATAAAACCTTATAGAATCCTATCCTTATAATTTTTGTTCATCAATGTTGAGTAATCAACTATTGATTCACAAATTCTTAAACTATCAATTCTTGATCTATCAACTCTTGTCCTTATCATAGCATTCAGTTTAGTCCTTTAGAGAAAGAAGTAAGAAGAGATAGGTGGCAATGTTAGTTTTAAATATCATCTATAGGATGAGAGAGTTGGAAGAGAATAAGATCAATGTGATAATTGATGGAGTTAATTCACTCCTGTAATGATAGAAGAGTTAATTGGAATATATATTCATATGGTAACAAAGAGGATTCCAAGGATGAATATTGAAGATAGTTACCAAGGAGTAGTCCTATTGGATCAAGTAGGTATAGTCAATAAATTATATCTCTTAATCTAATAGAGCTAAACAGAAGATAATTATAATACAATTGTAATGTTGTATGGCTGGAAGCCTTGATTATCCAACTAGAAAGCTAAACCATAAAGGATCAAAGGATTATAATGATCATGCCTTATTCACCAAGATTGAATGCTTATATCATGTATAAGTGGCATTGGTGGATAAAACATGATTGAAAACCTAGTATAGATATGTTATCCTAGGTTAGCCATGACAAGTCATATTAATATAATGTGAGGTTGGAGTATTAGATATTGGAGTTAAGTAGAGATAATATAGTATGATAAAGATGATGCTAGAGCAACATTGGATTGAAGAAGTAGTATTTTCCTCTTTGGAAATACTAAGCACTTCAGGTGAAGTAGGATTTGATGTATACATCTATTGAAGTGATATTAGTGAAGGATGATTTGAGATAATTATTAAAGCTTTAGTGGAAAGCTCATTGGATTTATCAATGGGTTTAGAAGAATAAAAGGTGGATAAGAATATTTCTGTAAAGCAAAGCTCATCATGTTGGAACATGATGATGGATATAGAGAAGTAAAATATCTAGGAGAGGAATTCCTTAATTAGAAGTCCAGGATTGTCAATTATGGAAGATAGGAATTCTTGGTAAGCACTAAACCCTAAATCTTTAATCAAACATAATATTCATTTCATCTGATTGATCTATCATTTTAATTACACAAAGCTTCATAGGAATATTTTGCTATAGCAAATCACTTAAGCACATCTTTGTCATTTCCAACTATCATGATCACATGTGCTTAGGAACTATCTTAATTAATTCTTTCTCATCAGACATTCTAGAAAATAATCTTATTATTTAAAAGAGTGATATGAATAATGATCACAAACATAAAGACAATATGTTTAGCCATTAATCTTTATTCACATCAACAAAGAATATAAGTATATTAAGAACCCTAAACCCTAGGGTAAGAATTTGCAATTCAAACCCTAACTTCTATATTAGTTATAATAAAATATATCCATTGCTATTTCCTGAATTAATGGGAATAATATTAATCATATTAACTCACTAGAACTCTATTTATCAAATAAAAATAAAGGATCACCATATAAAAATCTCCTAAATATTGTGAGTTAATGAGAATAAAATCTCATTAGTTATTAGTAATGCATTCTATAATAAGTTTATGAAATTCAGCCCAATTAAATTCACATCAAAGGCCCTCACAAATACTAATAGGAAAAGTATATATATAAAGAAAATAAAGAAACTCTAAACAATATATAATAAAAGTTCACAAAATGACTTTAAATACATTCATTGTTGCTGCAATTGTTTAACAAATAAATTCTACAAAGAAAACTAAAATCAATTGTGCAAATTCAAAGCTAAAAACAAAACAGAATAATAGAAAAGGGATAGAACCAGGAAAAAATAGAAGAAGCATCAAATCTGGCCCACGGCCCATCTTTCTCTTCACCCTCTGTCGCTCACGCGTGTTACACTATGGCCCATCTAGCCCATGACCGACCCGCATACCCCTTCGACCTCTTTTTCCTTTCTTCCTCCTCGTGACAGAAGGCTTCGCTGGGGAAGCGGCTCGGTGGAACTCCGGCGACCTCCCGATCGACGCCACGATGCACGCCACCGCTCTTGAAGCTCTATAAGAGGATCACCGCATCGCGTGTAGAAACCCTACATGCCATCCTTTCCCCTATCCCTTTCTTCCTCTTTTATTTCTCTTGGTGACCGAAACCCTAATCCGCCATAGCTCGATCTAGAGATCGCTTCCGAACTTCCCTTGCCATTTTGAAGCCACCACGGAGATCGCGAAGCTCGACTCAGTCCTTTGCCCCAAAGCGTGCTGGTCGGGGAGAGTCCTAGCTACAGGATTTAAGCCGTCTTCCCCGACATCGACGCCGTCGCCGACGTCAATAGCCGCCGTCTCCAACTGCGCCTCGCCTCTACGACCTCTCCTCTGCATTTCGGGTGAGCTACTGAACACGCCGATGCCCTCCTTTGCTTTGACCTCTTCCTGTACCGAGCCATCGTCATGCGTCTCCGTGAACTGCCGCCAGTCGCCGTCGTGCCCTGCTTTCCGATGACCAAAAATGAACGGCCCATCCACTCCTCGACTCGCCTTTGTCCCCTCGCTCTAACAAGCCTAATCGCAGCGTCTCCAATGCCTCCAACCGCCTAGCAAATCCAAGATCTGGAGATCATCTTCAGATGATGTCACTGTGACGTCAGGCCCATGTCACCTTTGACCCATTCAACTTGTTTGACTCGGTCCTTGCCCAGGTGGCATGTGACATGGCCTATGGCCCATCTGTCATAGAGTATGAGTAGTAATAGGGCCAGTAACAAATGCTTTCACTAATCTAAAGGATGATGTTGCAGGTGGCCCACTAGTAAGTGACTAGGGTAGGTTTAGCTTCAGTACCAAAAGTATTTTCTGTTTAGGAATTAGATAAAACAATATTAATTCAAATATAAATATTTCCTGAAATTTAATAAAGGAACTAAAACTTGTTTAATTAATAACTTTTGTTTTATAAATCAGAAAAATGTGTATAATATATGAAAATTTGTAGAAAAATAAAATCTATAACTTAAAACTATTATTAAACATTATTATGTTAACCATTTAAATAAATATTAGTTAATAAAGGTTTTATAAGGAATAAAACTTTAATAATTCATATTTTAATAATGGTAAATGTTAAAAATATAAATAAAATACCAAAAATCTTGGAAAAATAAAAACAATACTTTAAAACTATAATCATACAATATTATTTCACTTAATTAGATATTTGTTAATATTAAGTATTTATAAGGCAATAAATCTTATAAAAGTCATATCTTATTATTTATAAATCACAAAAATAAAGGTAATACATCAAAATGATCACAAAAATAATATCTACATGTTAAAAATATAATATTCCACTTTTGAGTTAAATAAAAAGTTAAACACTTTAATAGCTTTAATTTAAAGCTATTTCCTTAATTAATAATTCATAGAAGGGTAAATAAACATTGCGAATATTTCTAAAATTAGCTAATTGAGTCTACTAAATAGTATTAGTCTTCAATAATGATAATATGAAGTCAAAATGATTTAACATAATTTAAATACAATTTTATTGAATTGTCCTTTAACCATAAATGTAGATTATTTTATAAAAGGATCCTTATCCAATATAAAATCTCCAAGAATAATTATAATGAGATAAAACCATTCCTTTACTTTAATTTAACCACAAGTTTATAAACAAATCAAAACACTATAGTGAGTTCATAAGTAGTAAATAATATTGTTTACCTGTTCACGAACCTTAACCACACCCTTGTAGGGAAATAAATCCCTTTATACATTTATAATGTAAAGAAACCACTACCAAATAAAAGTAATACCATTCTTAAATAACTTTAAGGGAACATTATGAAGTGAACAAAATACAAATACCATAATCATTACAACCTAAATTCATCTATGTTTTAAAGTTAACTTTAGTCTACCAGACTTTAAGTATAATGCTAAAAACTTTATTATATACTTTATAGTTAACTTCGATCTGTTATAATTAAGTTTTAAAGCATTTCAAGTCCAAACTGTTCCAGCAAGCACAAATAACATCCACCACCTTTGATTAGCCACAAAGACTGTTTAAACCTTAATAGAGGAATCTTTTCTTCAAAAGTTATTCGTTTTGCCACTTCAGTCAACATATGACAATTATTAATAATCACATTACATTAAGCTTTACTTATATACCTAGGATTGTAACACTTAAGTTCCTTCTAAAGATCATCACTTGCAAGGTAAAAGTTGAAGATAAGATAATTCTCATATAAGCAGTCCTTAAGTAGCACATCTCATTAGTTGTCACATCCCAAATTTTATATTTGGTACTGCATAGCATACATGTCATTGCATCATGAACATCATTGCAAAAATTCAGTTTGAAAAGGTTTTGGCAAAACCCCTCACTTGCAATTGCATTTTGACACCTACACTTGAGTGCTCGGTTTCTACCATGCATCTGCTAAAATGGTATATTCTAGTTTTTTGGAAGGCACATGTGCGTAGAGGGTTCCGACACGAACCCGTAGCACTTTAAATCGCCTAAATCGGAGCTTCGGAGCAAAATCTACAACAATCTGAATTTTCTGCTTATCTGAAGACAGTTTCAGACAAAAATTCAATCAAGAAAACCTTCAGGAAAAATAATAAGAAAAAGGAAAAAAAGAGAAGGGAGCAGCGCACCGCAGCCAGCCGGCCGCAGGCCCAGCAGCCCACCCGGGGCCTGCCAGCACTGTGCCCCGCAGCAGCCGCGGCGTAGCGCTCGCGCGAGCGGTAGATAGCCACCGCCGCTGCAGCCAGCCCGCGTAGCCGCGCAGGCTGACAGGGAGGCCCCACCTGTCAGCCCGGCGAAGCAGCAACCGACGCGGACTCCGCCGTCGTCGCCGATTTTCGCGGCGGCCGTTCCCGAGCGGGACTCCGTTGGAACCTAACCTTAAACCTTCGGGGAAGCAACCCTTTCCCCCCGCCTCGAACCCTAGCCCGTCCCGAGCTAGTGTCTATTATGCCATACACCCGGATTTTTAATCCCAGATGCCTGTTATGCCATTCATCGCAATCCCAGGATTACCATTTTTGCGAGACATAACATAATTGGATACCATAGTACGTCATCCATTACAAACCATACATAAGTTCTTACACAAATAGGGATCTCATGATCCAGTTCTTAATACAACTTCAAGCAGCGGAATAGTAATAATAACAGTAGCGTAGGCGAAGCTCCATCTTCGGGGTCACAGGCAATGCTGACGATGGGAGATGATCCTAGTTGTCGTAACCTTCCTAGGGTCCATCTTCCAGGTACTCCTCTTCATAGTCTGGCCATGGGAATAGCCAGGGACAAAGCCATGAGTACTCTTTAAGTACTCGCAAACTAATACTAACAAGTGGAAGGGGTTTTTGATAATAGGACACTAGGCTCTAGGGTTATTTTGCAAGAAGCCAGATTTACATCTACTAAGTTTAGAAGCAACGAATGCTAGTTGAAGTTTTATAACACCTAAGTGGGAACTTGTATCTCATGTCACAACTCTGTTGTGGTTAAGTCAAAGTATCACTTCCTTTCACAAATTATTTTGAAAAGTCTGACGGGGGAACAGTATGGCCACTCCAACTGTCCATAACCGTAGACGCGGCTATTCGAATAGTTTGACACTCTGCAGAGATTGTACACTTTCACCACAACATTCGATACATCCGTCAGGAACAAATCCTGAATTCATCATACTCAGTATGCGGATAATCAATCCTAACCTTTCAGTTACAGGCCCTAGTATAAGCACCTCTCCTGTGAGTTTGGCCTCCCAACCATGACCAACTGTCATCTTGGGTACTGCACAGGTGGACAATCTTCACAAGGTAGCCTCAGCTCAGACCTTGGCCGTGAGGGAACTAATACTAAGGTATATAAGTTTCCAGTCAAGCCCTACCCAATTCTCGGGTATTGTGGTTGTATGATAAAATTGGAATGGTATCGCATCCAGACAACCATCGGTTTTTATAAAGGGCTAAGGCTCATGCCTCAACATTTTCATCACCATAAATCATCTGGTGTTCGGAAACACATGTCCTAAACATTTCAATAGAATGATCCATCATTCCAAGGTTTTCATAACCATTTTTCCACCAAGTATTCCCATCTAAAGTTGATCAAGATTTATGCTTAGCACTAGCATCTACAAGTGGGGGTAAGTACTAATGAGGGGTGGTAAACAAGTGGAGTTTCAACTAAGTTCAATCTCATGCCTTAGGATGACATCAAGATTATCTAGCTTAGGCCAAATTGTATGCTCTTTATGCAACCTTCAAATATCTTTCTAGTATCTACAATTCACTGAAGTAAACTCTAAGTAATAGCTTTGATAAAGAAATAAACTGATAAGCTTGTAAGTAAAAACTAGGATTGGTTTATCAAGTGGGTAGGATCATCTATGTTTAAGGCATATAGTTGGCATGGTGACAAGCAAGTATTGACTTGCACAGTATCAGTATAAGCTTGCTAAATTGCAAGTGTGAGCTTGCACATTCAACCAGTAGCATTAGGCTTGCCTTGTGTAGAGCAGTGGTTGAAGTTCTCCTCGGCTTCTTCTTCGTAGAATCCTCCTTCCTCCTCGTATCCTTGGTTGGTACTAGCATCTATAAATAAATACGATGTACACAATCACCAAACAATACTTAACTACTTGCAATCATCACACAAAAGGGTCCTATAGATGATCTAGCATCATCACTAACATTACAAGTTTAAAGCTTGGTTTAAATCCTTTTATTTTTAGAAAAGTAATTTCTACTCATTGAAAAACTACTTAAGATTTAATATTCTCCAAACCAAACATGGGATCATGTTGACACATGTCATCACCACATATTTTAGTCCATGGGAATGTGATTTAAAGTGGTGTCACAATTTAATAAGGTTTTACCCTTTTATTTTTAATTAAATAAAGTGACTAGAAATGCCTATGTAGCATTCTTTTATTACTTGAACATTATTTCTGTAAGTAAACCTATATATTATGAAAGGTATGGTTAAATGTGATTTTTGAGAGTTGTAATCAACTCAAAAGCTATTATGGTTTTAATTTGAAAAATGTTTGAATGCAGAAAAGCTTCTTCCTTGTTATTTTTACCAAGGATGATCTATAGATCCAAATGACTTGAATCCAACGGGCTTGGATTCAGCATTCCCAGACCTTTCTAACAAAATTGGTTTCATTCAATTTGGTTCACTGAATCGACCTGGGTTGATTTTTGAAACTGGGTACAGAAGTGTGTTTGAAATAAAATGGAAAAGGTTAAATTCAAATAACTGGGCTGCGCGGGAAGTGATACTAGGCTGGCCTGCTAAGCACAGCTCTTACGCGAGCTGGTTAAGTGGCTGTCCCCATGCGTCAGTGAGACGAGGGGGTGCGAAGCGGTATGGGGCGATGTGGGGCGTTCAATCTGGTTCTAATCCAACGGTTGAGGGTCATCGTCGACGTTGGGCAACGCCAGCGAGACAGAAACCTAGCGTGGCTAGTGGGGGTCGTTGGGGGCTCACCGGGGTTCCGGTGAGGGTTGGCGAGGCGGGCGAACGACGAAGTCGATGACGGCGAACCTCCTGGTACCGTCAGCTTCTCCTAGGGCGGCTCCAATCGCTGGCCCCCTTCTTCTCCAGCAGCGGTAGACTCCGGTGAAATTCCGGCGAAGTGCTGCTCGCCTTGATCTGGGAACGGGGTGGCACGATCAGTGAGGAGAGGGGAGTGAGATGGTGTGCTCAAATCGGCTGGGGGTGGCCTCTATTTATAGTCGCGATGGCGAGACCGAACGGGATGGGCAGGCGACGGTGGCGACATGGCTACGGGTGGCTAGAGGCATGGCTGGTGGTGGCAATTGCTTGGTGGTCTCCTGGAGATGCTCTATTGCTTTAATGTGCGCGTAGGGGCGGTGCGGTTTGGTCTGGAACACGCGATGCTCTGCGCGGCAGAGGCGGCGTCTTCGACGGTGAGCGGTGGCTGTGAGGCATGGGGCGGCGAACGGTGATGTCTGGCGGTCTCCTGGGTTGGTGGCGATCATGTATGAACGCGGCGAGGACGGGCGCGGTCTATGGGCGTCGGTCGAGTGTGGCGCTCTGACGCATGCTCGGCATGGTTGCTGGCGAGCTGGGCTCGGTCCGTGCGTGTGGTCCAGGGTTTGGCAATGCTCGTGGCTGGGACAGGGAGTGGCGATGGACGGTGGGCTGCCTCCTAGACAAGGTTGGCACGGCTAAATCTTCTTCTAGCTTGTTGTCTCCATTGGGGTGGCATGGGTGGCTTCGGCTGTTCACCATTGAGGTCATTGCCCAGCTTACAGTGAGTCTAGTGCTTGGTTTAACTTGCTAGATGATCTACTGAGATGGTTGTGAGATAGAGAGGGGACAAGTTAGGCTTCAATCACTGCCCACAATAGTGTTTGCAATGTGTTTGATGAAATGGCCGCAAGAATTCAAATTTTGAATTTTGAAAAGATTTTGGTGGGTGTGCTAGGTTGGTGCTGGTGAGTCTGCAGATGCTTGGGTTTTGAAAGTTGAGCTTGTTTGAGTGGTTTTTGAAAAAGTGGTATCTTCCCATATGATAAAGATTCAATTTTGAACTATCCTTTAAACAGTGCATTTGAATGTTTCTGGATGATCACAAAGTGGGCCTTGATACTTTGTTATGAGTACAATCAAGGGGTGCAAAGATCCAGAAAAGTTTCTATTAAGTTCTGAAATTTTGAGACAGCCAAAGTAGGCATGGGAGTTAAATTGGTCAAAATGACCATTCCCTTATTATATTTGTTTTGATTTACTTGTCTTTGAGAAAAGTTTGGGAATTGTTTAGATGATGTTTATTTCACCTAAGCATCCATTTACAAGCAAAGGAACACAAAAACAAGTTGGTTCAAAAGAATTCAAAATGAAATTCATACTCACATGCATGCTTTCATATTTTTATTTAGCAATGTTTTTGTTAACCCTAAATTTGATGATTAGAGTTTGATGATCCAAGTTTAGTATTTTTGGGATGTTACATCTATCCCGCCCCGCCACCGACATCGCCGCCACTGCCGCCGCCAGCGAGCTCGCTGCACGAGGTAGGAGACGACCGCCCCACGCTCTCCCTTTGCCTCTGTGGCGTTCCCCTCACTTGACTGATTTGCCTCGCGCCGTTTCCCCCTCTGCAGAGCCTCACACCGCCGGGGATTGCTCGCCGGAGGTCTACGGGAGCCGAGGTGCTCCATCCGCCTACTGCCGCCAGGAGGGGAAGCGATCTGCATGGAGAAGACCGCCACGGTGACCGTCGTCCCTCTCCGCACCCCGTAGACCGCCCAGACCTCGCCGGAGATGACCGCCCCGCCGCCGACATCGCCGCCTAAGCCGTCACCACCGTCTTCCCCCATCAACTCCGGTGAGCTCGCCTCGGGTGCTGCCCCACCGTCCGATCTGAAACTAACGCTTGAGATTAGAAGAGACCAGCGAAGGGGTACCGGCCATTGGCGGGTGGCCACGTGTCTGCCCAGTCAGCGCGTCTGCCTAGTCAGCGCGGACTCGTCAACGGGAAGTTGACTGCTCAATTAAATCGATTTATTTATTTGCACAAAATAGATAAAACTTGTAAAATCAATAGAAAATAATCTACTGGGCCAAAAATTACAAATAAGATATGGATGGGTTCAGTTTTTCACGTAGAACATTGTTGTAAAGTTGTTTCATACTTTTGCAGCAAGGTTTTGTCATGATTAATTAAATAGTTTAATGTACTTCTTAGGGTAATAAATTCATAGTAAAAGTTCTACAACTCCAAAAATTAAAAAGGTAGACTTACAGTACTGGAATTTGCAGAATCTATACAAAGGCTTACTGGAGAATTTTAATTACCTAGGAAATTCTATAAATCCTTTTTGAGTGATTTCAGTTGGTATTGGTTCTATTTTAGGTTGCCTACAATGTGGATATTTTTCCAAGATTTTACAAACTGTTCAATAGCAGTGGCTAAATAATTGGGTTATAGTTCAATTGTTGGTCAATTAAAATTGCATGCTTTGTTTCCTATGCACTTAAAATGTTTTCCATGCATGCATATAATAGGTATACTGAATAAGATTATATAAAGCTACTTAGCATTGTTCAACTTGTCATGCATGCATCTTGCATTGTCATGTTTGTATATGATTGTGTTTGGTTTGTTTATGTGATTGCAATTGTATCATGTAGATTGTGACGAGTGCAACGCTTGCTCGTGTGAGGATTGTTGTTCGACCACGACAGCCAAGGCAAGTAGATCCTACTTTGTTCATGATGTTGTTCTACTATTTCGATGCATTGTCGTGTATTTTTTAGATTGTAACATCCCTAAAATCATGTTTCAAAACTCATGCATATCATCCATGCATCCATGATTATTTAGGGTTCCATTTTCAAAACCATTTCAAAAACAGGAGCAATGTTGCTCATTATTTTATGTGAGTGTGTTCTAGCCTTAGTGCTACTTTATAATGAGAAGAGTACTTGTTTTGTTCAGTAGTGTTTTGAATTCAAACTTAAGTACTATCCAAAGCTTGAGCAAAGTTTCAAAACAAAGTATGAAATAAAACCAAATTTATGCCTATTTTTATAGCTCACAAAGGCTTGGTTTTATTTTATTTTTCAAATCACCCAAGTATGTTTGAGTAAACAGAAGTGTTTGACACTAATTTGAGTACAAAGTTCACTGTACAAAAATCCAGAGAAGGTTTAAAATCAAACTGATTTGAAATAGAGTTTGAAAACCATTTCCAGAAAATCAAACAGAAAAAGAAAAGGAGTAAAGAGGAAAAAAAAGCAAACAGCCAATCTGGCCCAACCCAGCCCAACTCGACCAACCTAGGCCAGCTACTCCCTCCCGCGAATCGTTTTTCTTTACTCGCAATCAAACCCACAGAGTCACTAACCGCCTGGACCCATCCCCTCTTCTTTTCTCTCGCTGACAACCGCGGCCCACATGGCAGTCATCGTCTCCACCCCCAGCGACCAATTCATCCCCAAATTACGGCGGGCGTTTCCTGTTTGAATTCGCGACTTCAATTCCATTGAATGCCCGAGTAAATCACGCACACGCTCTCGCCTACTTAAACACCATGATCCCCTCCTCCTTTTCCCCCAAACCACACCCCACCGGAGCCACCAGGCTGCTCGCATTTCTCTCTGAATGCCCCTCTGCTCCAACGAGTTCACCGTCGAATTCCGGTAAGCCCCGCGTCCCCCTCTGCCTATGGTTCATACTAGCTTGTTCTACATCTCCGTGCGCACCTACTGACACACTCCGTTTGCTCGCGCATGATCTGTAGCCTCGGCAGCGTCAACGACTGAGCTTCGCCACCCTCTGCTCGAACTCCAGCGACCGTTCCCCGTAAGTCCTAGCTTCCCGTCTTCCTCTGTTTGATACGCATGAGATCCCCAGTGTCCTGCGCATCTAACGGCACCCTTCTCTCGTCTTAGCATGGCCAAGAACGTCGATGTAGAGGTCCCAATCTTTAATAAGATAGATCCCCCTGTGTTTACAATGCTAGTCCCTGGATCAATAGCTAGCATCCATAGTTAAGATGTAATATCAAGAAACAAAGGTCATAATATAACTTTATAACCAGGAATAACATAATTTTATTACATCAAACATAGCTAATTTGGCTATTACATTACATTGCAGCGGAATAACTATAATCATGGGTCCTTCATCTTCAAAGTGCCACAGGCAGATGTTGGTTGTAGACTTTGTAATACTAATCAAACAATCTTCACTAAAATCAATCAAACCTGCAACATTACAAGTTACAGCCACAAGGGTCAATACATTTGAATTGTATTGGCAAGCTTCACTATTATGTGTAATATGAGTGGATCCTATCAATACATGCATATTGGGCTAAGTAGAGTTGAAGGCTCATTTGCATAAAGCAATATTTATCCTATCTTTTAAAAATGGTTTTGGTCTTTGTCAAATCTCCTGTTCCAAGTTCCTTGAACTCCTTGGTAGAAACTCAAGTGTTCAAGTCCTTGTCAAAATCCCTTGAGCTACTTGGTAACCCCAAGTGCAACAAGTTTTATAAAAATCTCATGAGTTCCTTGGTAACCCCAAGTGTTCATGTTTTTAACAAAATCTCTTGAGTTCCTTGGTAACCCCAAGTACACCAAGTTTTGTCAAAGTCTCTTGAGCACCTTGGTAACCCCAAGTGCATCAAGTATTTAAAAGTTTTTCATTTAGAAATTAGAATGTCGAGATCTCCCATAGTTCAAACTTTAGTTGCTCAGTATTGTCCATAACCGGGGACACGGCTAAGTACTTAGATTTTATTATCTTCTGCAGAAGGAGTACACTTTACCCACATGTCACAATCCCATCCTTTTGCCACCAGTGGCCTACTGGATTAGTGCTCACCAAGATGGAGTACTGGCAGATTGAGAATGTGACAAAGTCTTTCCAAAAGGTCCTCCCATACACGTTTGCTAGCTTGTCTTCAGCACCCATGAAGCATTCCAGATCCCCATGTCCAGTTAACTGAAGACAGTGCATGGGTCTTCCTAATGTATTTGACTAAGCCAGAGCCATAATAGCATGTGGTTGCACACGAAAGCCACAATTGGAGAAACATGTTCAATCTCTAAGTTTCCTGGGTGGTTCCCTTTGGAGCAAAACACAAAGAGATTGCAATTGACATGGTTTCTTTTGTTGCCACCTTCTCCAATACTCAAAGTATCCTTGGCCACCCAGGTGGTTCATTGAGTCCTTGTTTTATTATATAAAATCACAAGTCCTTTTCTCAACTTCATAAAATCTCAACATGTATCTGTTTTCAAAATATAGCATGGCTAAGCATGTAACAACTACAATATTTTCACTAAGGAGTGTATAGGGAATCCTATTAGGATTTTAGCATAGCATAAGTACAAAAAGTATTTTCATGCATGTTTCAAAATCCACTAAGTATAATGAAAATAGTAGGACTTTTGATGATAGTGTAACTTGCCTTTTTGGTAGGGAATGATGGTTCACTCCTTGATCTTGCTAGTCTCACTCTTTGCTAATTTCACTACAATCAATCAAGCAAACTCTATATCAAATAGCATTCCAAATAATCAATCAAACAACATTTTACACACACATAAAACTATGGGATCTAAAATCTAAGTCATGCATGTAAGCATGTAAAAGATGGTTCTAATTGCAAAGGTGGTCTCCACTAGGCTCCTAAACTTGGTAAGGTCCAAAGTGGTAATTTTTCAATAGTGGCAAAGTCATTTGCAAAAAGGGTTTTGTTTCAAAAACTATTTTAAGATCCATCACCATTTTATGTGGTGGAAAACATTTTTATCAAAGCAAAACTTTATGTTTTTCACCAAATGAGTTGCTAATGCAAAACTTGGTGTTTTGGGTCAGTAGGTTTTGGTCCAAATCATTTCCCCAAAGTTTTACTCCAAAACCATTTTCATAACAAAATTTATTATTTTTATTTGGCTAGAAATGGACCAAATCAATTAATCTATCCTAAATTTCACCAAATTCATTTTTTAACTCCATGGGTTGGTTCCTAGGGTCAGTGAGTTTACAACAAACCAATTTTCCCAGGTTTCAAACTCAAAAGAATTTTTGAATCATTTTTCTAATCTTAACAAGCATACAAGAGTTTCTGCAAAAACAAGCAAACTAACAGATACTATTTGCTTAACCAAGGGCATGGTTGGCTAGGTCTTGCTCTCGTGAATCCAACGACATAAATTTTTTAATTTTTGGACGTGTGAATCCAAAGTTACAAGGGTTTGAAATTCATAACTTAATCAGATTTCAAACTTCTGTTTTAAACCTATCTGGCCACGCGTCGTGTTTTAACTGGACAGTACCGGTTCGGGTGGATCGCGGCTGTGGCGCGTTGGATCAAATGCGAATCGTGCGGCTCAGATGCTTCCATACCGGTTCGCTTAAGTCATTCTGTCTATGGCATAGGATTAAGATCTAACGGCTCTTGCGTGCTTGACCAGAAGCTGGCGGCGCTGCGCGGCGACATACGGCGGCGACGGTCAGGCGAGGTGCTAGCGGTGGTTCTAGGAAGCAAAGTACGAGGTGAGGATGCTCACCGTGATCGCGAGGACGAGGTGATGCTCGGGGCGTGGTCGGTTGGTCGAGGGGCGCTCAGGGTCTGCAGTAATTCCTCGCCGGAGTAAAGAACGGCGTCGGGTGGTTCTGTCCACGGTCGAAGGCGACGTTGTAGATCACCCTAGGACAAGACAGGGGCATGGTTAAGTGCGGGAGGTCACGGAGAAGATACGTGCATGAACAAGAAGGCGCGGGGCGGTCGGAATCTACCTGGGTGCTTGCCGGAGTTGAAGACAGACGCGGCGGCATTCGGAAGCTTGTCGTAGCCGGTGTTGTGGGACGCCCGCGGTCGAATGGGTGGTACGGGGAGGAGTGTCTGGGAGTGGGGAGTCTGCTAGCGTGCTCAGGGAGGCAAGGGGTGGTGGAACTCGGCCAGAATTGGTCGGAGAGGGTGGTCGGAACTGGAAGTGTGTCGAGCCAAATTGAGGCAGCCTCGGGGCAGAGAGAAAGTGGCGACAGAGGGGAAAGGAGGAGAAGACGCAGGCGCTTAATAGCGTGCAGTCATGGCGAGGTTTAAGGCGCGGCATCAATGCGTAATCAAGCCGCGACATCAACGGCAGAAACGGCCGGCGCGGTCGACGCGAGGAAGGAGGAGTGGGAAAGTGGGGTCTGCTGGTCAGTGGGAAAAAGAGTGAGGGGAGGGTCCACTGGTCAGCCTCTGTCTGAGTTAGATTCTGAGTGCGAATCGTTTTTCTCCGGGGAGGGAAACTGGGCTGGTTGCTGGGCCTTGTTGGGCTGGGTCCTTTGCACTATTTTTTTCTGTCTGAAACATTTTTCTTTTTCTAAATCTAATTTCTGTTTTGAATTTCAAACTATCAAACAACATTCAAATTGATTCAAGCAATCACCAAACTTTGCAACTATGAATTTGGTTCTGTTCAGTAACATAAACCAAAATACAAAATAAAATAATAATTTTTATTCTTTTTAAGATCTATTCTTTAATTAAATAAAATGGATCTTTTTGTTATTTAATAAAATAGGGTTTGATTTAATTAACAAAATCTCCATTTGAAATCCAAATATTTTCAAAACCAAATCAGTAGGTTTTATTTGGGAAATATAGAATACTTGGAAATTTGTTTAAAACAAAATAACCTTTTATTTTAGGGTCCATTAATAATTAAATACAATAGACCTTCATTATAAAATCAACTAGGATTTGTTTTATTAAAATATTTATTTTGAAATCTAAAATAAAGCTAAAACACTTCAGTAGGTTTTATTTGAGAATATAAAATATTTGGAAAACTTATTTAAAATAATTTAATAAGTTTTGATGTTTTAATTAAAATGGTAAAACCTTTTATTTAGGTAAAATTGGATATTAAATCCTTATTAATTTATTTAAATAAACCTTTGCTATTTTTATTCAAAACAAAATGTTTTAATTCCAAAGCTTGGCCAAGGTTTAATTTGGCTTTATAAAATAATCTTTATTTATGGGTCCACCTTTTCTTTTGAAAACCAAATCTTTTATTAAAAGATCCAAAATAGTAATTCCAAAATATTTTAATTTCCTTTATTTAAAATGTTTATCTTTTTAAATCCCTTTAGGATTTTATTTAATTCAAATGGGTTTGAAGTTCCAATTGAATTCAAAAAGTTTCTTCTAACCCTGAAAATCAAACAAAGTTTTATTTCATTCATTTATTTTCACATTACAAGATTTGGAAAATCTTGGGATGTGACAGGCTACCACCCTTAAAATAAATCTCGTCCCGAGATTTGGGGAGGTTAGGGTTACAAGCAGGTTCAAAACAACTAGGGTACTACCACCCTTAAAAATTCTCAAACAAAAATTACATATTGTCCTTCTTGGGATCCTGGGGGAAACTTTTCTAAGCAAACTTTTGCATTGTGTCCTTGGTTTCCATTCTTGACTCATGGGCCAAGGTTGAGTTTATCCATAGGCTTGTTCAACTTGTTCTTCATCTTTTCTGGACAGTTGCTTGCATAATGTCCTGGATTCTTGAAGTTGAAACAGTGGATGTCCTTGAGTTCTTTACGTGGCTCTTGTGGACAGGTTGCTACATAGTGGCCTAGCTCTCTGCAGTTGTTGCACACAACTTGGCCAATCTCTTTATTCTTCGGGTTCCTTGGGCATTCACCAGAATAGTGTCCCATTTCCTTACACTGATGACATTGCACATGGCTTTTGTCTATCTTTTGCTTCTTGGGTTTCTTTGATCCTTTGAATTGGGTTGTCTTGTTTGGAGGTATAAGTGGTCCTTTTCCTTTGCCATCAACATTCTTGGCATACTTGGATCCTTCTTGTTTCCTTTGTTCAACAATGGCATAGATGGGGCATTGGATAGGGACATGGTCGTTTCCTTCACAAAGGTAACAAGTAGCTTGAGAGGTGAGACATTGTCCAACGGGATGATTTTCTTCACAGTTAGGGCATTGACCTTCATGCTCCTTGGAAGTATGATCCTTGTCTCCACAAATAATGCAAGCTGGGGCTCCATCTAGAACAATATTTCTTTCATCCTTGTTGTCAAAGACTCTTTTGGGATAGCTTTCTTCCATGTTGATCATTTGATTAGTCACCTTAAGCATCAGTTGGGTTTGTTCCTCCAAAAACTTTTGCAGTGCTGGATCTTTATCACTATTGTTGGCTATGAACTGAGCTGTCAGTTGGTTTAACTGGTTCTGGGTTGCTATGAGCTCTTTCATGCTGTCTTCTTGGTTGGTGTTGGTGTCATCAACCTTGTTGTTGGAGTCTCTTGGAGTAGTCATCTGTTTGGGTTGAAGGGAGATTAGAATGGGCAGGATATTTCTAAGGAATCAATTCTAATCACACACATCACAATTCACACAAGCAATGTGCATGCAATCTCAAACCAAACATTTCACTCAAACACAAAGTTCAAACACATACTTAGGCAACAAAATATTTTTGCTACACCACATAGGTTGGTGTGTTTGATTTAACTATAATATGGTGGTCCATCTATATGGTTCACTTGTGATCTTTCCTTCCTTTATGATTCTTCTTGTATGAGATCATGGTTCCTTGAGGTAAACTCTTGGTTGCAATGCTACAAAGTTGTTGATGGCTCCTTCTTATTTTGCATTCCCTCAGTCTCCAATTCTTGAGTAAGATTTCCTTGTTTCACTTGTAGTCCTTAGTGGTATCCAAGATGGAAGTCCTTGGTGAGTATGCTGAAGATGTTGAAGTCATTAGAGTTGAAGAAGTTGAAGAAGTCCTTTGCACATGGTGTAGTATTTGGCCATGGGTAGGTCTTTTTTTCCATCAGTTGAAATAGAAGAGATGTAGAGTTGAAACCAAAATGGTTGAGGAAAGAGTTTACAAGTGTTTTTGTAAATAATTTTTGGAGCAAGAACAACTCCTATTTTTCTAAGGGTTTTTGTCCAATCCTAGGTTCACAAATCCTACAGGCAACACAATTCTCTGATACCATCTATACAGGTCCCAATCTTTAATAAGATAGAGCCCCCTGTGTTTACAATGCTAGTCCCTGGATCAATAGCTAGCATCCACAGTTAAGATGTAATATCAAGAAACAAAGGTCATAATATAACTTTATAACCAGGAATAACATAATTTTATTACATCAAACATAGCTCATTTGGCTATTACATTACATTGCAGCGGAATAACTATAATCATGGGTCCTTCATCTTCAAAGTGCCACAGGCAGATGTTGGTTGTAGACTTTGTAATCCTAATCAAACAATCTTCACTAAAATCAATCAAACCTGCAACATTACAAGTTATAGCCACAAGGGTCAATACATTTTAATTGTATTGGCAAGCTTCACTATTAAGTGTAATATGAGTGGATCCTATCAATACATGCATATTGGGCTAAGTAGAGTTGAAGGCTCATTTGCATAAAGCAATATTTATCCTATCTTTTAAAAATGGTTTTGGTCTTTGTCAAATCTCCTGTTCCAAGTTCCTTGAACTCCTTGGTAGAAACTCAAGTGTTCAAGTCCTTGTCAAAATCCCTTGAGCTACTTGGTAACCCCAAGTGCAACAAGTTTTATAAAAATCTCATGAGTTCCTTGGTAACCCCAAGTGTTCATGTTTTTAACAAAATCTCTTGAGTTCCTTGGTAACCCCAAGTACACCAAGTTTTGTCAAAGTCTCTTGAGCACCTTGGTAACCCCAAGTGCATCAAGTCTTTAAAAGTTTTTCATTTAGAAATTAGAATGTTGAGATCTCCCATAGTTCAAACTTTAGTTGCTCAGTATTGTCCATAACCGGGGACACGGCTAAGTACTTAGATTTTATTATCTTCTGCAGAAGGAGTACACTTTACCCACATGTCACAATCCCATCCTTTTGCCACCAGTGGCCTACTGGATTAGTGCTCACCAAGATGGAGTACTGGCAGATTGAGAATGTGACGAAGTCTTTCCAAAAGGTCCTCCCATACATGTTTGCTAGCTTGTCTTCAGCACCCATGAAGCATTCCAGATCCCCATGTCCAGTTAACTGAAGACAGTGCATGGGTCTTCCTAATGTAGTTGACTAAGCCAGAGCCATAATAGCATGTGGTTGCACACGAAAGCCACAATTGGAGAAACATGTTCAATCTCTAAGTTTCCTGGGTGGTTCCCTTTGGAGCACAACACAAAGAGATTGCCATTGACATGGTTTATTTTGTTGCCACCTTCTCCAATACTCAAAGTATCCTTGGCCACCCAGGTGGTTCATTGAGTCCTTGTTTTATTATATAAAATCACAAGTCCTTTTCTCAACTTCATAAAATCTCAACATGTATCTCTTTTCAAAATATAGCATGGCTAAGCATGTAACAACTACAATATTTTCACTAAGGAGTGTATAGGGAATCCTATTAGGATTTTAGCATAGCATAAGTACAAAAAGTATTTTCATGCATGTTTCAAAATCCACTAAGTATAATGAAAATAGTAGGACTTTTGATGATAGTGTAACTTGCCTTTTTGGTAGGGAATGATGGTTCACTCCTTGATCTTGCTAGTCTCACTCTTTGCTAATTTCACTACAATCAATCAAGCAAACTCTATATCAACTAGCATTCCAAATAATCAATCAAACAACATTTTACACACACATAAAACTATGGGATCTAAAATCTAAGTCATGCATGTAAGCATGTAAAAGATGGTTCTAATTGCAAAGGTGGTCTCCACTAGGCTCCTAAACTTGGTAAGGTCCAAAGTGGTAATTTTTCCATAGTGGCAAAGTCATTTGCAAAAAGGGTTTTGTTTCAAAAACTATTTTAAGATCCATCACCATTTTATGTGGTGGAAAAACATTTTTATCAAAGCAAAACTTTATGTTTTTCACCAAATGAGTTGCTAATGCAAAACTTGGTGTTTTGGGTCAGTAGGTTTTGGTCCAAATCATTTCCCCAAAGTTTTTACTCCAAAACCATTTTCATAACAAAATTTATTATTTTTATTTGGCTAGAAATGGACCAAATCAATTAATCTATCCTAAATTTCACCAAATTCATTTTTTAACTCCATGGGTTGGTTCCTAGGGTCAGTGAGTTTACAACAAACCAATTTTCCCAGGTTTCAAACTCAAAAGCATTTTTGAATCATTTTTCTAATCTTAACAAGCATACAAGAGTTTCTGCAAAAACAAGCAAACTAACAGATACTATTTTCTTAACCAAGGGCATGGTTGGCTAGGTCTTGCTCTCCTGAATCCAACGACATAAATTTTTTAATTTTTGGACGTGTGAATCCAAAGTTACAAGGGTTTGAAATTCATAACTTAATCAGATTTCAAACTTCTGTTTTAAACCTATCTGGCCACGCGTCGTGTTTTAACTGGACAGTACCGGTTCGGGTGGATCGCGGCTGTGGCGCGTTGGATCAAATGCGAATCGTGCGGCTCAGATGCTTCCATACCGGTTCGCTTAAGTCATTCTGTCTATGGCATAGGATTAAGATCTAACGGCTCTTGCGTGCTTGACCAGAAGCTGGCGGCGACAGACGGCGGCGACGGTCAGGCGAGGTGCTAGCGGTGGTTCTAGGAAGCAAAGTACGAGGTGAGGATGCTCACCGTGATCGCGAGGACGAGGTGATGCTCGGGGCGTGGTCGGTTGGTCGAGGGGCGCTCAGGGTCTGCAGTAATTCCTCGCCGGAGTAAAGAACGACATCGGGTGGTTCTGTCCACGGTCGAAGGCGGCGTTGTAGATCGCCCTAGGACAAGACAGGGGCATGGTTAAGTGCGGGAGGTCACGGAGAAGACACGTGCATGAACGAGAAGGCGCGGGGCGGTCGGAATCTACCTGGGTGCTTGCCGGAGTTGAAGACAGACGCGGCGGCGTTCGGAAGCTTGTCGTAGCCGGTGTTGTGGGACGCCCATGGTCGAATGGGTGGTACAGGGAGGAGTGTCTGGGAGTGGGGAGTCTGCTAGCGTGCTTAGGGAGGCAAGGGGTGGTGGAACTCGGCCAGAATTGGTCGGAGAGGGTGGTCGGAACTGGGAGTGTGTCGAGCCAAATTGAGGCATCCTCGGGGCAGAGAGAAAGTGGCGACAGAGGGGAAAGGAGGAGAAGACGCAGGCGCTTAATAGCGTGCAGTCACGGCGAGGTTTAAGGCGCGGCATCAATGCGTAATCAAGCCGCGACATCAATGGCAGAAACGGCCGGCGCGGTCGTCGCGAGGAAGAAGGAGGAGTGGGAAAGTGGGGTCTGCTGGTCACTAGGAAAAAGAGTGAGGGGAGGGTCCACTGGTTAGCCTCTGTCTGAGTTAGATTCTGAGTGCGAATCGTTTTTCTCCGGGGAGGGAAACTGGGCTGGTTGCTGGGCCTTGTTGGGCTGGGTCCTTTGCACTATTTTTTTCTGTCTGAAACATTTTTCTTTTTCTAAATCTAATTTCTGTTTTGAATTTCAAACTATCAAACAACATTCAAATTGATTCAAGCAATCACCAAACTTTGCAACTATGAATTTGGTTCTGTTCAGTAACATAAACCAAAATCCAAAATCCAAAATCCAAAATCCAAAATAAAATAATAATTTTTATTCTTTTTAAGATCCATTCTTTAATTAAATAAAATGGATCTTTTTGTTATTTAATAAAATAGGGTTTGATTTAATTAACAAAATCTCCATTTGAAATCCAAATATTTTCAAAACCAAATCAGTAGGTTTTATTTGGGAAATATAGAATACTTGGAAATTTGTTTAAAACAAAATAACCTTTTATTTTAGGGTCCATTAATAATTAAATACAATAGACCTTCATTATAAAATCAACTAGGATTTGTTTTATTAAAATATTTATTTTGAAATCTAAAATAAAGCTAAAACACTTCAGTAGGTTTTATTTGAGAATATAAAATATTTGGAAAACTTATTTAAAATAATTTAATAAGTTTTGATGTTTTAATTAAAATGGTAAAACCTTTTATTTAGATAAAATTGGATATTAAATCCTTATTAATTTATTTAAATAAACCTTTGCTATTTTTATTCAAAACAAAATGTTTTAATTCCAAAGCTTGGCCAAGGTTTAATTTGGCTTTATAAAATAATCTTTATTTATGGGTCCACCTTTTCTTTTGAAAACCAAATCTTTTATTAAAAGATCCAAAATAGTAATTCCAAAATATTTTAATTTCCTTTATTTAAAATGTTTATCTTTTTAAATCCCTTTAGGATTTTATTTAATTCAAATGGGTTTGAAGTTCCAATTGAATTCAAAAAGTTTCTTCTGACCCTGAAAATCAAACAAAGTTTTATTTCATTCATTTATTTTCACATTACAAGATTTGGAAAATCTTGGGATGTGACAGGCTACCACCCTTAAAATAAATCTCGTCCCGAGATTTGGGGAGGTTAGGGTTACAAGCAGGTTCAAAACAACTAGGGTACTACCACCCTTAAAAATTCTCAAACAAAAATTACATATTGTCCTTCTTGGGATCCTGGGGGAAACTTTTCTAAGCAAACTTTTGCATTGTGTCCTTGGTTTCCATTCTTGACTCATGGGCCAAGGTTGAGTTTATCCATAGGCTTGTTCAACTTGTTATTCATCTTTTCTGGACAGTTGCTTGCATAATGTCCTGGATTCTTGAAGTTGAAACAATGGATGTCCTTGAGTTCTTTACGTGGCTCTTGTGGACAGGTTGCTACATAGTGGCCTAGCTCTCTGAAGTTGTTGCACACAACTTGGCCAATCTCTTTATTCTTCGGGTTCCTTGGGCATTCACCAGAATAGTGTCCCATTTCCTTACACTGATGACATTGCACATGGCTTTTGTCTATCTTTTGCTTCTTTGGTTTCTTTGATCCTTTGAATTGGGTTGTCTTGTTTGTAGGTATAAGTGGTCCTTTTCCTTTGCCATCAACATTCTTGGCATACTTGGATCCTTCTTGTTTCCTTTGTTCAACAATGGCATAGATGGGGCATTGGATAGGGACATGGTCGTTTCCTTCACAAAGGTAACAAGTAGCTTGAGAGGTGAGACATTGTCCAACGGGATGATTTTATTCACAGTTAGGGCATTGACCTTCATGCTCCTTGGAAGTATGATCCTTGTCTCCACAAATAATGCAAGTTGGGGCTCCATCTAGAACAATATTTCTTTCATCCTTGTTGTCAAAGACTCTTTTGGGATAGCTTTCTTCCATGTTGATCATTTGATTAGTCACCTTAAGCATCAGTTGGGTTTGTTCCTCCAAAAACTTTTGCAGTGCTGGATCTTTATCACTATTGTTGGCTATGAACTGAGCTGTCAGTTGGTTTAACTGGTTCTGGGTTGCTATGAGCTCTTTCATGCTGTCTTCTTGGTTGGTGTTGGTGTCATCAACCTTGTTGTTGGAGTCTCTTGGAGTAGTCATCTGTTTGGGTTGAAGGGAGATTAGAATGGGCAGGATATTTCTAAGGAATCAATTCTAATCACACACATCACAATTCACACAAGCAATGTGCATGCAATCTCAAACCAAACATTTCACTCAAACACAAAGTTCAAACACATACTTAGGCAAAAAAATATTTTTGCTACACCACATAGGTTGGTGTGTTTGATTTAACTATAATATGGTGGTCCATCTATATGGTTCACTTGTGATCTTTCCTTCCTTTGTGATTCTTCTTGTATGTGATCATGGTTCCTTGAGGTCAACTCTTCGTTGTAATACTTCAAAGTTGTTGATGGCTCCTTCTTATTTTGCATTCCCTCAGTCTCCAATTCTTGAGTAAGATTTCCTTGTTTCACTTGTAGTCCTTAGTGGTATCCAAGATGGAAGTCCTTGGTGAGTATGCTGAAGATGTTGAAGTCATTAGACTTGAAGAAGTTGAAGAAGTCCTTTGCACACGGTGTAGTCTTTGGCCATGGGTAGGTATTTTTTTCCATCAGTTGAAATAGAAGAGATGTAGAGTTGAAACCAAAATGGTTGAGGAAAGAGTTTACAAGTGTTTTTGTAAATAATTTTTGGAACAAGAACAACTCCTATTTTTCTAAGGGTTTTTGTCTAATCCTAGGTTCACAAATCCTACAGGCAACACAATTCTCTGATACCATCTGTAGAGGTCCCAATCTTTAATAAGATAGAGCCCCTGTGTTTACAATGCTAGTCCCTGGATCAATAGCTAGCATCCACAGTTAAGATGTAATATCAAGAAACAAAGGTCATAATATAACTTTATAACCAGGAATAACATAATTTTATTACATCAAACATAGCTCATTTGGCTATTACATTACATTGCAGCGGAATAACTATAATCATGGGTCCTTCATCTTCAAAGTGCCACAGGCAGATGTTGGTTGTAGACTTTGTAATCCTAATCAAACAATCTTCACTAAAATCAATCGAACCTGCAACATTACAAGTTACAGCCACAAGGGTCAATACATTTTAATTGTATTGGCAAGCTTCACTATTATGTGTAATATGAGTGGATCCTATCAATACATGCATATTGGGCTAATTAGAGTTGAAGGCTCATTTGCATAAAGCAATATTTATCCTATCTTTTAAAAATGGTTTTGGTCTTTGTCAAATCTCCTGTTCCAAGTTCCTTGAACTCCTTGGTAGAAACTCAAGTGTTCAAGTCCTTGTCAAAATCCCTTAAGCTACTTGGTAACCCCAAGTGCAACAAGTTTTATAAAAATCTCATGAGTTCCTTGGTAACCCCAAGTGTTCATGTTTTTAACAAAATCTCTTGAGTTCCTTGGTAACCCCAAGTACACCAAGTTTTGTCAAAGTCTCTTGAGCACCTTGGTAACCCCAAGTGCATCAAGTCTTTAAAAGTTTTTCATTTAGAAATTAGAATGTCGAGATCTCCCATAGTTCAAACTTTAGTTGCTCAGTATTGTCCATAACCGGGGACACGGCTAAGTACTTAGATTTTATTATCTTCTGCAGAAGGAGTACACTTTACCCACATGTCACAATCCCATCCTTTTGCCACCAGTGGCCTACTGGATTAGTGCTCACCAAGATGGAGTACTGGCAGATTGAGAATGTGACGAAGTCTTTCCAAAAGGTCCTCCCATACACGTTTGCTAGCTTGTCTTCAGCACCCATGAAGCATTCCAGATCCCCATGTCCAGTTAACTGAAGACAGTGCATGGGTCTTCCTAATGTAGTTGACTAAGCCAGAGCCATAATAGCATGTGGTTGCACACGAAAGCCACAATTGGAGAAACATGTTCAGTCTCTAAGTTTCCTGGGTGGTTCCCTTTGGAGCAAAACACAAAGAGATTGCCATTGACATGGTTTCTTTTGTTGCCACCTTCTCCAATACTCAAAGTATCCTTGGCCACCCAGGTGGTTCATTGAGTCCTTGTTTTATTATATAAAATCACAAGTCCTTTTCTCAACTTCATAAAATCTCAACATGTATCTCTTTTCAAAATATAGCATGGCTAAGCATGTAACAACTACAATATTTTCACTAAGGAGTGTATAGGGAATCCTATTAGGATTTTAGTATAGCATAAGTACAAAAAGTATTTTCATGCATGTTTCAAAATCCACTAAGTATAATGAAAATAGTAGGACTTTTGATGATAGTGTAACTTGCCTTTTTGGTAGGGAATGATGGTTCACTCCTTGATCTTGCTAGTCTCACTCTTTGCTAATTTCACTACAATCAATCAAGAAAACTCTATATCAACTAGCATTCCAAATAATCAATCAAACAACATTTTACACACACATAAAACTATGGGATCTAAAATCTAAGTCATGCATGTAAGCATGTAAAAGATGGTTCTAATTGCAAAGGTGGTCTCCACTAGGCTCCTAAACTTGGTAAGGTCCAAAGTGGTAATTTTTCCATAGTGGCAAAGTCATTTGCAAAAAGGGTTTTGTTTCAAAAACTATTTTAAGATCCATCACCATTTTATGTGGTGGAAAACATTTTTATCAAAGCAAAACTTTATGTTTTTCACCAAATGAGTTGCTAATGCAAAACTTGGTGTTTTGGGTCAGTAGGTTTTGGTCCAAATCATTTCCCCAAAGTTTTTACTCCAAAACCATTTTCATAACAAAATTTATTATTTTTATTTGGCTAGAAATGGACCAAATCAATTAATCTATCCTAAATTTCACCAAATTCATTTTTTAACTCCATGGGTTGGTTCCTAGGGTCAGTGAGTTTACAACAAACCAATTTGCCCAGGTTTCAAACTCAAAAGCATTTTTGAATCATTTTTCTAATCTTAACAAGCATACAAGATTTTCTGCAAAAACAAGCAAACTAACAGATACTATTTTCTTAACCAAGGGCATGGTTGGCTAGGTGTTGCTCTCCTGAATCCAACGACATAAATTTTTTAATTTTTGGACGTGTGAATCCAAAGTTACAAGGGTTTGAAATTCATAACTTAATCAGATTTCAAACTTCTGTTTTAAACCTATCTGGCCACGCGTCGTGTTTTAACTGGACAGTACCGGTTCGGGTGGATCGCGGCTGTGGCGCGTTGGATCATATGCGAATCGTGCGGCTCAGATGCTTCCATACCGGTTCTCTTAAGTCATTCTGTCTATGGCATAGGATTAAGATCTAACTGCTCTTGCGTGCTTGACCAGAATCTGGCGGCGCTGCGCGGCGACAGACGGCGGCGACGGTCAGGCGAGGTGCTAGTGGTGGTTCTAGGAAGAAAAGTACGAGGTGAGGATGCTCACCGTGATCGCGAGGACGAGGTGATGCTCGGGGCGTGGTCGGTTGGTCGAGGGGCGCCCAGGGTCTACAGTAATTCCTCGCCGGAGTAAAGAACGGCATCGGGTGGTTCTGTCCACGGTCGAAGGCGACGTTGTAGATCGCCCTAGGACAAGACAGGGGCATGGTTAAGTGCGGGAGGTCACGGAGAAGACACGTGCATGAACGAGAAGGCGCGGGGCGGTCGGAATCTACCTGGGTGCTTGCCGGAGTTGAAGACAGACGCGGCGGCGTTCGGAAGCTTGTCGTAGCCGGTATTGTGGGACGCCCACGGTCGAATGGGTGGTACGGGGAGGAGTGTCTGGGAGTGGGGAGTCTGCTAGCGTGCTCAGGGAGGCAAGGGGTGGTGGAACTCGGCCAGAATTGGTCGGAGAGGGTGGTCGGAACTGGGAGTGTGTCGAGCCAAATTGAGGCATCCTCGGGGCAGAGAGAAAGTGGCGACAGAGGGGAAAGGAGGAGAAGACGCAGGCGCTTAATAGCGTGCAGTCACGGCGAGGTTTAAGGCGCGGCATCAATGCGTAATCAAGCCGCGACATCAACGGCAGAAATGGCCGGCGCGGTCGTCGCGAGGAAGGAGGAGTGGGAAAGTGGGGTCTGCTGGTCACTGTGAAAAAGAGTGAGGGGAGGGTCCATTGGTTAGCCTTTGTTTGAGTTAGATTCTGAGTGCGAATCGTTTTTCTCCGGGGAGGGAAACTGGGCTGGTTGCTGGGCCTTGTTGGGCTGGGTCCTTTGCACTATTTTTTTCTGTCTGAAACATTTTTCTTTTTCTAAATCTAATTTCTGTTTTGAATTTCAAACTATCAAACAACATTCAAATTGATTCAAGCAATCACCAAACTTTGCAACTATGAATTTGGTTCTGTTCAATAACATAAACCAAAATCCAAAATAAAATAATAATTTTTAATCTTTTTAAGATCCATTCTTTAATTAAATAAAATGGATCTTTTTGTTATTTAATAAAATAGGGTTTGATTTAATTAACAAAATCTCCATTTGAAACCCAAATATTTTCAAAACCAAATCAGTAGGTTTTATTTGGGAAATATAGAATACTTGGAAATTTGTTTAAAACAAAATAACCTTTTATTTTAGGGTCCATTAATAATTAAATACAATAGACCTTCATTATAAAATCAACTAGGATTTGTTTTATTAAAATATTTATTTTGAAATCTAAAATAAAGCTAAAACACTTCAGTAGGTTTTATTTGAGAATATAAAATATTTGGAAAACTTATTTAAAATAATTTAATAAGTTTTGATGTTTTAATTAAAATGGTAAAACCTTTTATTTAGATAAAATTGGATATTAAATCCTTATTAATTTATTTAAATAAATCTTTGCTATTTTCATTCAAAACAAAATGTTTTAAATCCAAAGCTTGGCCAAGGTTTAATTTGGCTTTATAAAATAATCTTTATTTATGGGTCCACCTTTTCTTTTGAAAACCAAATCTTTTATTAAAAGATCCAAAATAGTAATTCCAAAATATTTTAATTTCCTTTATTTAAAATGTTTATCTTTTTAAATCCCTTTAGGATTTTATTTAATTCAAATGGGTTTGAAGTTCCAATTGAATTCAAAAAGTTTCTTCTGACCTTGAAAATCAAACAAAGTTTTATTTCATTCATTTATATTCACATTACAAGATTTGGAAAATCTTGGGATGTGACAGGCTACCACCCTTAAAATAAATCTCGTCCCGAGATTTGGGGAGGTTAGGGTTACAAGCAGGTTCAAAACAACTAGGGTACTACCACCCTTAAAAATTCTCAAAAAAAAATTACATATTGTCCTTCTTGGGATCCTGGGGGAAACTTTTCTAAGCAAACTTTTGCATTGTGTCCTTGGTTTCCATTCTTGACTCATGGGCCAAGGTTGAGTTTATCCATAGGCTTGTTCAACTTGTTCTTCATCTTTTCTGGACAGTTGCTTGCATAATGTCCTGGATTCTTGAAGTTGAAACAATGGATGTCCTTGAGTTCTTTACGTGGCTCTTGTGGACAGGTTGCTACATAGTGGCCTAGCTCTCTGCAGTTGTTGCACACAACTTGGACAATCTCTTTATTCTTCGGGTTCCTTGGGCATTCACCAGAATAGTGTCCCATTTCCTTACACTGATGACATTGCACATGGCTTTTGTCTATCTTTTGCTTCTTGGGTTTCTTTGATCCTTTGAATTGGGTTGTCTTGTTTGGAGGTATAAGTGGTCCTTTTCCTTTGCCATCAACATTCTTGGCATACTTGGATCCTTCTTGTTTCCTTTGTTCAACAATGGCATAGATGGGGCATTGGATAGGGACATGGTCGTTTCCTTCACAAAGGTAACAAGTAGCTTGAGAGGTGAGACATTGTCCAACGGGATGATTTTCTTCACAGTTAGGGCATTGACCTTCATTCTCCTTGGAAGTATGATCCTTGTCTCCACAAATAATGCAAGCTGGGGCTCCATCTAGAACAATATTTCTTTCATCCTTGTTGTCAAAGACTCTTTTGGGATAGCTTTCTTCCATGTTGATCATTTGATTAGTCACCTTAAGCATCAGTTGGGTTTGTTCCTCCAAAAACTTTTGCAGTGCTGGATCTTTATCACTATTGTTGGCTATGAACTGAGCTGTCAGTTGGTTTAACTGGTTCTGGGTTGCTATGAGCTCTTTCATGCTGTCTTCTTGGTTGGTGTTGGTGTCATCAACCTTGTTGTTGGAGTCTCTTGGAGTAGTCATCTGTTTGGGTTGAAGGGAGATTAGAATGGGCAGGATATTTCTAAGGAATCAATTCTAATCACACACATCACAATTCACACAAGAAATGTGCATGCAATCTCAAACCAAACATTTCACTCAAACACAAAGTTCAAACACATACTTAGGCAACAAAATATTTTTGCTACACCACATAGGTTGGTGTGTTTGATTTAACTATAATATGGTGGTCCATCTATATGGTTCACTTGTGATCTTTCCTTCCTTTATGATTCTTCTTGTATGAGATCATGGTTCCTTGAGGTAAACTCTTGGTTGCAATACTTCAAAGTTGTTGATGGCTCCTTCTTATTTTGCATTCCCTCAGTCTCCAATTCTTGAGTAAGATTTCCTTGTTTCACTTGTAGTCCTTAGTGGTATCCAAGATGGAAGTCCTTGGTGAGTATGCTGAAGATGTTGAAGTCATTAGAGTTGAAGAAGTTGAAGAAGTCCTTTGCACATGGTGTAGTCTTTGGCCATGGGTAGGTCTTTTTTTCCATCAGTTGAAATAGAAGAGATGTAGAGTTGAAACCAAAATGGTTGAGGAAAGAGTTTACAAGTGTTTTTGTAAATAATTTTTGGAACAAGAACAACTCCTATTTTTCTAAGGGTTTTTGTCCAATCCTAGGTTCACAAATCCTACAGGCAACACAATTCTCTGATACCATCTGTAGAGGTCCCAATCTTTAATAAGATAGAGCCCCCTGTGTTTACAATGCTAGTCCCTGGATCAATAGCTAGCATCCACAGTTAAGATGTAATATCAAGAAACAAAGGTCATAATATAACTTTATAACCAGGAATAACATAATTTTATTACATCAAACATAGCTCATTTGGCTATTACATTACATTGCAACGGAATAACTATAATCATGGGTCCTTCATCTTCAACGTGCCACAGGCAGATGTTGGTTGTAGACTTTGTAATCCTAATCAAACAATCTTCACTAAAATCAATCAAACCTGCAACATTACAAGTTACAGCCACAAGGGTCAATACATTTGAATTGTATTGGCAAGCTTCACTATTATGTGTAATATGAGTGGATCCTATCAATACATGCATATTGGGCTAAGTAGAGTTGAAGGCTCATTTGCCTAAAGCAATATTTATCCTATCTTTTAAAAATGGTTTTGGTCTTTGTCAAATCTCCTGTTCCAAGTTCCTTGAACTCCTTGGTAGAAACTCAAGTGTTCAAGTCCTTGTCAAAATCCCTTGAGCTACTTGGTAACCCCAAGTGCAACAAGTTTTATAAAAATCTCATGAGTTCCTTGGTAACCCCAAGTGTTCATGTTTTTAACAAAATCTCTTGAGTTCCTTGGTAACCCCAAGTACACCAAGTTTTGTCAAAGTCTCTTGAGCACCTTGGTAACACCAAGTGCATCAAGTCTTTAAAAGTTTTTCATTTAGAAATTAGAATGTCGAGATCTCCCATAGTTCAAACTTTAGTTGCTCAGTATTGTCCATAACCGGAGACACGACTAAGTACTTAGATTTTATTATCTTCTGCAGAAGGAGTACACTTTACCCACATGTCACAATCCCATCCTTTTGCCACCAGTGGCCTACTGGATTAGTGCTTACCAAGATGGAGTACTGGCTGGCAGATTGAGAATGTGACGAAGTCTTTCCAAAAGGTCCTCCCATACACGTTTGCTATCTTGTCTTCAGCACCCATGAAGCATTCCAGATCCCCATGTCCAGTTAACTGAAGACAGTGCATGGGTCTTCCTAATGTAGTTGACTAAGCCAGAGCCATAATAGCATGTGGTTGCACACGAAAGCCACAATTGGAGAAATATGTTCAATCTCTAAGTTTCCTGGGTGGTTCCCTTTGGAGCACAACACAAAGAGATTGCCATTGACATGGTTTCTTTTGTTGCCACCTTCTCCAATACTCAAAGTATCCTTGGCCACCCAGGTGGTTCATTGAGTCCTTGTTTTATTATATAAAATCACAAGTCCTTTTCTCAACTTCATAAAATCTCAACATGTATCTCTTTTCAAAATATAGCATGGCTAAGCATGTAACAACTACAATATTTTCACTAAGGAGTGTATAGGGAATCCTATTAGGATTTTAGCATAGCATAAGTACAAAAAGTATTTTCATGCATGTTTCAAAATCCACTAAGTATAATGAAAATAGTAGGACTTTTGATGATAGTGTAACTTGCCTTTTTGGTAGGGAATGATGGTTCACTCCTTGATCTTGCTAGTCTCACTCTTTGCTAATTTCACTACAATCAATCAAGCAAACTCTATATCAAATAGCATTCCAAATAATCAATCAAACAACATTTTACACACACATAAAACTATGGGATCTAAAATCTAAGTCATGCATGTAAGCATGTAAAAGATGGTTCTAATTGCAAAGGTGGTCTCCACTAGGCTCCTAAACTTGGTAAGGTCCAAAGTGGTAATTTTTCCATAGTGGCAAAGTCATTTGCAAAAAGGGTTTTGTTTCAAAAACTATTTTAAGATCCATCACCATTTTATGTGGTGGAAAACATTTTTATCAAAGCAAAACTTTATGTTTTTCACCAAATGAGTTGCTAATGCAAAACTTGGTGTTTTGGGTCAGTAGGTTTTGGTCCAAATCATTTCCCCAAAGTTTTTACTCCAAAACCATTTTCATAACAAAATTTATTACTTTTATTTGGCTAGAAATGGACCAAATCAATTAATCTATCCTAAATTTCACCAAATTCATTTTTTAACTCCATGGGTTGGTTCCTAGGGTCAGTGAGTTTACAGCAAACCAATTTGCCCAGGTTTCAAACTCAAAAGCATTTTTGAATCATTTTTCTAATCTTAACAAGCATACAAGAGTTTCTGCAAAAACAAGCAAACTAACAGATACTATTTGCTAAACCAAGGGCATGGTTGGCTAGGTCTTGCTCTCCTGAATCCAACGACATAAATTTTTTAATTTTTGGACGTGTGAATTCAAAGTTACAAGGGTTTGAAATTAACAACTTAATCAGATTTCAAACTTATGTTTTAAACCTATCTGGCCACGCGTCGTGTTTTAACTGGACAGTACCGGTTCGGGTGGATCGCGGCTGTGGCGCGTTGGATCAAATGCGAATCGTGCGGCTCAAATGCTTCCATACCGGTTCTCTTAAGTCATTCTGTCTACGGCATAGGATTAATATCTAACGGCTCTTGCATGCTTGACGAGAAGCTGGCGGCGCTACGCGGCGACAGACGGCGGCGACGATCAGGCGAGGTGCTAGCGGTGGTTCTAGGAAGCAAAGTACGAGGTGAGGATGCTCACCGTGATCGCGAGGACAAGGTGATGCTCGGGGCGTGGTCGGTTGGTCGAGGGGCGCTCAGGGTCTGCAGTAATTCCTCGCCGGAGTAAAGAACGGCGTCGGGTGGTTCTGTCCACGGTCGAAGGCGACGTTGTAGATCGCCCTAGGACAAGACAGGGGCATGGTTAAGTGCGGAAGGTCACGGAGAAGACACGTGCATGAACGAGAAGGCGCGGGGCTGTCGGAATCTACCTGGGTGCTTGCCGGAGTTGAAGACAGACGCGGAGGCGTTCGGAAGCTTGTCGTAGCCGGTGTTGTGGGACGCCCGCGGTCGAATGGGTGGTACGGGGAGGAGTGTTTGGGAGTGGGGAGTCTGCTAGCATGCTCAGGGAGGCAAGGGGTGGTGGAACTCGGCCGGAATTGGTCGGAGAGGGTGGTCGGAACTGGGAGTGTGTCAAGCCAAATTGAGGCAGCCTCGGGGCAGAGAGAAAGTGGCGACAGAGGGGAAAGGAGGAGAAGACGCAGGCGCTTAATAGCGTGCAGTCACGGCGAGGTTTAAGTCGCGGCATCAATGCGTAATCAAGTCGCGACATCAACGGCAGAAACGGCCGGCGCGGTCGTCGCGAGGAAGGAGGAGTGGGAAAGTGGGGTCTGCTGGTCAGTGGGAAAAAGAGTGAGGGGAGGGTCCACTGGTCAGCCTCTGTCTGAGTTAGATTCTGAGTGCGAATCGTTTTTCTCCGGGGAGGGAAACTGGGCTGGTTGCTGGGCCTTGTTGGGCTGGGTCCTTTGCACAATTTTTTTTCTGTCTGAAACATTTTTATCTTTCTAAATCTAATTTCTGTTTTGAATTTCAAACTATCAAACAACATTCAAATTGATTCAAGCAATCACCAAACTTTGCAACTATGAATTTGGTTCTGTTCAGTAACATAAACCAAAATCCAAAATAAAATAATAATTTTTATTCTTTTTAAGATCCATTCTTTAATTAAATAAAATGGATCTTTTTGTTATTTAATAAAATAGGGTTTGATTTAATTAACAAAATATCCATTTGAAATCCAAATATTTTCAAAACCAAATCAGTAGGTTTTATTTGGGAAATATAGAATACTTGGAAATTTGTTTAAAACAAAATAACCTTTTATTTTAGGGTCCATTAATAATGAAATACAATAGACCTTCATTATAAAATCAACTAGGATTTGTTTTATTAAAATATTTATTTTGAAATCTAAAATAAAGCTAAAACACTTCAGTAGATTTTATTTGAGAATATAAAATATTTGGAAAACTTATTTAAAATAATTTAATAAGTTTTGATGTTTTAATTAAAATGGTAAAACCTTTTATTTAGATAAAATTGGATATTAAATCCTTATTAATTTATTTAAATAAACCTTTGCTATTTTTATTCAAAACAAAATGTTTTAATTCCAAAGCTTGGCCAAGGTTTAATTTGGCTTTATAAAATAATCTTTATTTATGGGTCCACCTTTTCTTTTGAAAACCAAATCTTTTATTAAAATATCCAAAATAGTAATTCCAAAATATTTTAATTTCCTTTATTTAAAATGTTTATCTTTTTAAATCCCTTTAGGATTTTATTTAATTCAAATGGGTTTGAAGTTCCAATTGAATTCAAAAAGTTTCTTCTGACACTGAAAATCAAACAAAGTTTTATTTCATTCATTTATTTTCACATTACAAGATTTGGAAAATCTTGGGATGTGACAGTCGACCCCATCGCCAACAGAGAACACCGTCGCCAGGGACTTCTCCGACGAGCAATCCGCGACGAGTCCGAGTGCCCCTTCGCCAACCGAGCACATGTTGAGCATATCCTCGTCACGGAGATTCTGGTGAGCATCCTCCCACCTCCCCAGGCGACCTAGTTCGCCGGCTCCGCCGCTGACAGAGCGCGCCGCCGCCTGTCGCCACCGCCAGCGCTGCCACTTGTTGGTCTGTTGCTTAGGGCCGTTCGATTTAGATCCAGTGGACGCGATAGAACATAGCCGATGGGGTAAGTTTAGATCTGAGCCGCGCGTTTTAGTTAGATCTAACTGCTTGGAAGCGCGATCAAGCGCGAAGCAGTACCAGCCAGTTAGAAAGCGCCGCGTGGCACGAGTTTTGTTTTAAAAGTTTGAATTTGATCTATTAGATATTAAAACTTGTTTAATTCATAATTTTTGATTCCCACGTCCAAATTTGACAAATTTTATATCAATGGAATCAGGAGAGAAAATCCTTTCCATCTATGCAATGTGTTTAATGTTTTGCCTCTGTTAAAATGGTTGTTTTTACAGAAACATGTGTAGGCCTAGTTTGTGTATAACAATTATTTGGGAAATGTTTTAATGTTCAAATAAAGTTTGTTTGGCAAGTTTTGAACTTGTTTATGAATCAGTACTGTGCACTTTTCTTGTTGGGTGTATAAAATCATCACATATCATATTGCATGCATCCATATATTTTTGGTTGTATTTATTTTGTATGTGATTTGGTGCTATAATTTTATGTGTAGATTTTGGTGCAAATAGTGATTGTGATTGTGACGATTGTAGCTACTCTCCAAACTACCAAGGAAAGTGGTGCTTCATGATTTTTATTCCTAAGTTTTTCAACTTTGCATTAGAAATATTTTACTAGTCTTGCATGGTTATTTTTGATCTATATGCTATGCTTGGGAATTCCTAGTAGTTGTAGAATTGCTAGGAATATTTCTAAGTCTTATCAATGCCATGCTTAGCCTAGCTAGTAGCAACTGGTTATATTCATGCTATGAATAAATATTTCTAAGTCTTCGGACTATGTTTTTGCTTAATAAAACAACTAAGTGAATGAAACACCTGGGTGGAATGGAAAGAATGGGTTATGTTGAGTGGTTACACAAGGCCCATTTCTATGGTTTACCTTGTGTATCTCACTTGTGGAAGCCACCCATGAACAAAGGGATTTGAGAGGCCAAATTTTAAGAAGCTTCTAGTATAGCCACGTGGCAATATGGCCTCTTCCTGGATCATATAGGTTGCAATAACTTAGCCATTTGGACAGTTGGTGGTAGTGGGATGATAGGTTGGAACGCGTCCATTTGGTCTAAGGGAAGGCTTCTGAAAGGTCCTGTCTTGGTGAAAATCAAGTCTTGTGGGGAAAGTGCATAACCTCTGCAGATGGAAGAATCTAAGTACTTAGCCATGTCCCTGGTATTGGACAACTTGAGCATCAAGACATGGAAGCTATCAAGAATCTCCTCATCCCAATTTCTAAGTAAAAACTTGTGGTTGAACAAGGGTGAAGGACCCCAATGTCTATTGGTGGTTTCTTGGGAAGGATTTTATCAAAGAAAAACTTAGTGTATTCAACTAATAGGCAAAAACCTATTTTGAGCAAAGCAAGCCTAAGCCACACTTAGCCAAAATGCATATAGTATCTAGTCCACTAATATTCTACTAAGGTATCACTTGCCAATACTATTCCAATGTATTGACCCACTCTGGCTGTAACTTGTGATGTTGTAGGATATTCTGATGATGATTAGGAGTCATGAGTCTACACTCAACATGCTTGCCTGTGGCACATGAAGATGAAGACTTATTTACCTTATTATATATTTGAACTCTTGTATTAGGCCTGTGGCCATGGAGTTTGTAAAAGACTATGTTTGTCTGTGGAATGATATGTAATAATGACCTTTGTTTCTGTGTACTTCATCTTAAACTGTGGATGCTAGCATTGATCCAGGGACTAGCATTGCAATCACAGGTATCCTTTCCTTTACAAAGGGGGGATCTTACAGATGGTATCAGAGCACTGTGTTGCCTGTAGGACTATGACCCTAGGATTGGAAACCACTAAGGAAAGAAATTCAACAACTTCCACACTTGTCTTTTTTTCTCGTAAACTTTTCTAATCTTCTTTCTCATCTCTATTTGTAGATGAACTCCATCAACGAAGCCGTGAGGAAGGGACCACTCATGACTATGACTTTTGAGTGTGAGACAGAATTCCCCAAGGCTCTCAAGGACCTCATGGTTGCCATGGGAATACATGGTGCAGCTGTGTACAAAGGTTTTCCTGTGATGTATGAAGGAGTTGAATACTGGTGGGTGAAACTTCACTTGTATAAAAACAAGGAAGACAACCACAAGGACTCAGGATTCTTCATGGTCACCAACACAGTGATGCACACTACATTCTTTGATTCAGCAAGGGATGCAGCTTGGAGGGCTATCAAAGAACTTGGTGATAGAATCAAGTGCAGAATGCTTAACACCCAGAATGACCTTAGGGAAGAAAAGAAGCATACCCAACAGTTAGAGGCTACCAACCAAAGTTTAAGGAAAGACATCATAGACTTAGCAATGGAGTCATGTGATCTGGATAAACAGATTGCTTCTAGAGATGCCCTGTTAGCCAACTTGGCAAGTGAGATGGGATTGTAAACGTACTCTGTTAGTTGGACCACCACACTTATCATTTTATTTTCCAAAAATGTTGTCTAAAATAAGTTGAACCTTGGATGCTTGTAATGGATTTTATGTATGCTATGACTTGTGTGATTGCCAATGATATGCTTGTGATGCTTTGTCTTTTAAATTATTTATTGTGTTGACTCTAACTTTTTCTATCTTATAAAGAGATGCATACTGTTACTATCAGCACAGCTAAAGAGTTCAAGGGAACTCGCTTTGGCCCTCGTATTATTGAGCTCACTAGTTTGCTCAATCTCCCTCTTCCTACCATCATGGTGCTTCCCATCACCAAGTTTGAGAGGAAATACCTTTGGGGCTTCAAGGTTAATCAGCCCGGACGCCAGACTGAGCCTGCCACGGAGGCAATCGTCTTCAAGCTCATGCATGATGACAAGGAGAGAGGCCTTGAGGTAGTCATGCAGGATTTGATTGGACGTCTATTAGGGAGACACTCTCGACAGGTTAGGGGTACTCACTTCCACGCCTTCGGTAGACGTGATGAGGATGGTGAGGCCATTAACTTCGAGGATACTTCGAGAGAGACGGCAGAGCCGATTCGTCTATACCTCCAGGACTTAGAGGTTCTTCTTAGGCACATAGACACTGATAGGACCAACGTCATGCTCAGCAATGACGAACTCTAGGTAAGCTTTGTGAGAAAGAAAAGCTCTTAGCGGAGCAAGATGAGATAGTCAAGGAGATGGAGGCCAAGTTCGAGAGTCAGGACAGAAAGTTCACGAGTCAAGAGAAGAGAGTCCAAGATAGGAACAAGAGGATTCGAGACATGACTGCAGAAATGGAGGCCAAGGACTTCGAGCTCGAGCATCAGCAGACTGTGATTGAGAGACTTCGTTCATAGAAGAGTGCTCTCAAAGCCAAGGTAGAGACCTTGACCACCAATGTCGAGGAGTACAAGACCGCTATGGAGAATGCAGGTCTTACACTTGTTGACGAGGAGGTTGATGCAGAGGAGTAGTGATGACTACTCATTTACCATTTATTTATCATGCCTTTGATTATGGAGTCGCAATGACCATCCAACATGTGGATGGCTTGCTATTGGTGTGTTTACTTTGCAAACTTGTTGTCTATGTTGTTGAACTTTTATTATTATGGTGCATGTTTGGTGATTGTTATGTGATGTATTGTGCATGTTAGCATCTATGGGTATCTCATTCTTATCTTCCTTGAAAACCACAGATGCCTCCCCGGCATGCCAATCCCAACCCCAACAACAACAACATCACTCCTGAGATGCAGCAAATGATGACAGCTCAGACTCAGCTGATGCAAATGATGACTACTTTCATCCAGAATCAGAACAACAACAACAATAATAATAATAATAACAACAACAACAACAATCAGAATAACCCACCGGGATTTGACATGCTTACCAGGTTCTTGAGACTGAGGCTAGCAAAGTTCTCAGGAACTACTGATCCTATGGTGGCCAATGATTGTCTACGCTCAGTAAACAAGGACTTGGTAATTGTTGGCTGTACTGATGAAGAAAAAGTCAGATTTGCAGCTAACTTGTTGGAAGGACCAGCAGCCACTTGGTGGGATAACTTCCAGATCACCACTCCCATTGAGGATGTGACATGGGCTATCTTCGAAGATGGTTTCTGTACTGCTCACATCTCATCCGTAGTGATGAGTTTGAAGAAGAAAGAGTTTCATAACTTGAAGCAGCGCCACCGCAGCGTGGCTGAATACATTGAGGAGTTCAACAATCTGGCGCGATATGCACCGGATGAAGTTGACACTGATGCAAAGAGGAAAGAAAAGTTCCTTGAAGGGCCGAATGATGGATTGAACCTGCAGTTAGCTGTGGCCTATGTTCCCACATACTAGTGTCTTTGTGACAAGGCTCCTATTTTGGAGAGCAAGATGAAACAAGTGGAAAGCAGGAAGAGAAAGCACTCTGACAAGCACAGCTCGGGATCGTGTCACAAGCGTTCCCATTATGATGACAGTGGGAGTTCTGGATCCCACAAGCATGGGAAGTTGAACAAGCACCACAACCACAACCGTTATCATGACAACAAGCACCACCGTAGTCATGACAACGATAAGTACAAGAATCACAAAGGTAGATATAAGAGCCACCACAACGGAAGTGGAAGTGGCAGTGGAAGCCAGCCTGTCAAGAAAGATCTTAGTCAGGTTGAGTGTTTCAAGTGCAAGAAGATGGGGCATTATGCAAATGAATGCCTAGAAAAGAAAGTTGAAGGACCCAACAAGCCCAATCCTTTCCAGAAGGGGCAAGTGAACCACATCAATGTGGAAGAGATCTATGAGGAACCTGATGCTGTTGCTGGTAAATTCAAACTCAATTATGTTCCAGCATTTGTTCTCTTTGATACTGGTGCATCTCATTCATTCATATCAAGAGAATTTGTCGAAAGAAATGAACTACTGGTAGAAACTATTGGGTGTCCTATAAAAGTAAGTTCTCCTGGCGGAGAAATGATAGTGAATTCAGGATGTCACGATCTAGTCATAGAGTTTGGGAAGTATAAGTTTCCCGTTAACTTGATAATCCTAAACTCCCAAGGATTGGATGTTATTTTGGGAATGGACTGGATGACTAAGCACAAGGGAGTGATAGATTGTGCCAATCATACTGTCTCACTCACAACTCCAGAAAATAAGAGGATCAGATTCAAGACCAACTTTGAGGCAAAAAGGAGTAAGCTAAATTCTCTTAAGGGGTTAGCATGGACAGTGTGCCAATTGTGAGTGAATATCCGGATGTGTTTCCGTAAGAATTACCGGGAATGCCACTTGATAGAGATGTGGAATTTCTTATTGATTTGCTACCAGGATCTGGACCAATAGCAAAGAGACCGTACAAGATGTCAGTGGATGAGTTGAAAGAACTCAAGAAGCAGCTTGGAGAAGAGTTGCAGAAAGGATTTATTCAACCAAGTTCTTCATCTTGGGGAGCCCCTGTTTTGTTTGTGGAAAAGAAAGATAGAAGTCAAAGGTTATGCATAGATTACCGTTCACTCAATGAGGTGACTATCAAGAATAAATACCCTTTGCCTAGAATCAATGACTTGTTTGATCAGCTAGAAGGAGCTTGTGTATTCTCAAAGATTGATCTCCGGTCAGGTTATTTCCATCTCAAAATAAGGGAACAAGACATACCTAAGACAGCTTTCACCACTAGGTATGGATTGTATGAGTACACCGTGATGCCATTTGGTTTGACCAATGCACCAGCATACTTCATGAATATGATGAACAAGGTGTTCATGTAATTTCTTGATAAGTTTGTTGTAGTTTCCATCGATGAAATTTTGATCTACTCCAAGAGCAAAGAAGAGCATGAAGGACATTTGCGTTTGATACTTGAGAAACGTAGAGAGCATAAGCTATATGCCAAATTCAGCAAGTGCGAGTTTTGGTTGAACGAAGTTGGATTTCTCGGACACGTTGTGTCAAGAGATGGTGTAGAAGTTGATCCTACTAAAGTATCAGCTGTAACTAAATGGGAATCTCCTAAGTCAGTAAAAGAGGTTCGTAGTTTCCTTGGCTTGGCAGGATACTACAGAAGATTTATTGCGAATTTCTCCAAGGTAGCTAAACCTATGACAGAATTGCTAAAGAAAGACAAGAAATTTGCTTGGTCTGAAGGTTGTGAACTCAGCTTTCAAGAATTGAAGAGGAGACTAGTGACAGCACCAGTCTTGTGTTTGCCAGATTTGGAGAAAGATTTCCAAGTGTATTGTGATGCATCTCATCATGGATTAGGTGCAGTACTTATGCAAGAAGGAAAAGTTGTGGCTTATGCCTCGAGACAACTCAAAACTCATGAGGTGAACTACCCTACTCATGATTTAGAGTTAGCCTCTGTTTTCCATGCACTCAAAACATGGAGACATTATCTTTTGGGAAAGCGATGTGAAGTGTTCACAGATCACAAGAGTTTGAAGTATATCTTCACCCAGAAAGAAATTAACATGAGACAAATAAGATGTCTAGAACTCATCAAGGACTATGACTTGAGTTTGCAATACCACCCCGGTAAAGCGAATGTTGTAGCGGATGCTCTAAGCCGTAAGGTTTTTGTGAATGGCCTTACTAAGGGAGAATTGCCAGATGATCTGTGTGCCCAATTTAGAGATCTCAGATTGGAGATTGTGCCTGAGGGACATCTCATGTCTTTGGATGTTCAACCCACCTTGTTGGACAAGATCAAAGAAGCCCAAAAGGCAGATAAGGAAATTCAAGGGATTAAGGAAAAGATTGGCAAGGGAAAATCCAAAGGATTCCATGAAGACGAGCAGGGTACTTTATGGCATGGAAAATGTATCTGTGTTCCACAAGATCCGGAGCCTCGGAAACTGATTTTACAAGAAGCACATAACTCACCATATTCCATTCATCCGGTTAACACCAAAATGTACATGGATATGAAGGAAAGATTTTGGTGGAATAATCTCAAGAAGGACATCGCCGAACATATTGCTTTGTGTGATGTATGTAGTAGAGTGAAAGCGGAACATCAGAAACCAGCGGGATTGTTATAACCACTACCTATTCCTGATTGGAAATGGGACAAGATTGGTATGGATTTCATCAACGGATTGCCAAGGACCAGGTCAGGATATGATTCTATTTGGGTAGTAGTGGATCGCCTAACTAAATTAGCTCATTTCATACCCATGAAGACAACTTACACAAGTGCTAAGTTAGCCAAGATCTATATGAGTAGAATTGTATGTCTACATGGAGTACCCAAGAGTATTTTGTCCGGTAGGGGAACTCAATTCACTTCTCATTTTTGGAGGCAATTACATGAGTCATTAGGAACGAGGTTAGAATTCAGCACTGCTTTTCATCCTCAGACTGATGGACAGACACAAAGGACTAATCAGATTCTTGAAGATATGTTAAGAGCATGTGCTCTAGACTATGGAGCCAGTTGGGATGAAAGTCTGCCTTACGCAGAATTTTCTTATAATAACAGCTACCAAGCCAGTATTGAGATGGCACCATTTTAGTTTCTCTATGGGAGAAAGTGTACCACCCCATTGCTATGGAATGGTGTGGGAGAAAGAAGTTTGTTCGGACCAGAACTAATCAAAGAGGCTGAAGATAAAGTCAAGCTAGTTAAGGACAGATTGAAGATAGCACAGTCCCGACAGAAGAGCTACGCAGATCCTAAGCGTAGAGAAGTCACCTATGAAGTAGGTGATAGAGCTTATCTTAGAGTGTCACCACTTCGTGGAGTGAAGATATTTGGAGTCAAAGGAAAATTGTCCCCAAGATATGTCGGACCATTCAAGATTCTGAGTCGTAAAGGAGAAGTAGCTTATGAGATTGAATTGCCAGAGTCTTTGTCTGCGGTTCACAATGTGTTTCATGTGAGTCAACTTAGGAAATGCCATTCGGAAATGGAAGAGACATCTTTGAAGGATACTATACCTTTGGAAGAGGTCCAATTGGAAAGTGATCTCACCTATGAAGAGAAACCTATCAAGATTCTTGAGACTGCAGAAAGAGTTACTCGGACTAAGACTATCAAATTCTGCAAAGTTCAATGGAACCATCATTCCGAAGAAGAAGCAACATGGGAAAGAGAAAATGATCTTCAGAAAGACCACCCTTACCTATTTTCTAGCCAATCCGAATCTCAAGGGCGAGATTCACCTTAAGGGGATTAGATTTGTAACATCCCTAAAATCATGTTTCAAAAATCATGCATATCATCCATGCATCCATGATCATTTAGGGTTCCATTTTCAAAACCATTTCAAAAACAGGAGCAATGTTGCTCATTATTTTATGTGAGTGTGTTCTAGCCTTAGTGCTACTTTATAATGAGAAGAGTACTTGTTTTGTTCAGTAGTGTTTTGAATTCAAACTTAAGTACTATCCAAAGATTGAGAAAAGTTTCAAAACAAAGTATGAAATAAAACCAAATTTATGCCTATTTTTATATCTCATAAAGGCTTGGTTTTATTTTATTTTTCAAATGACCCAAGTATGTTTGAGTAAACAGAAGTGTTTGACACTTTTTGAGTACAAAGATCACTGTACAAAAATCTAGAGAAGGTTTGAAATCAAACTGATTTGAAATAGAGTTTGAAAACCATTTCTAGAAAATCAAACAGAAAAAGAAAAGGAGTAAAGAGGAAAAAATATGCAAACAGCCAATCTGGCCCAACCCAGCCCAACTCGACCCACCTAGCCCAGCTACTCCCTCCCGCAAATTGTTTTTCTTTACTCGCAATCAAACCCACAGAGTCACTGACCGCCTGGACCCATCCCCTCTTCTTTTCTCTCGCTGACAACCACGGCCCACATGGCAGTCGTCGTCTCCACCCCCCAGCGACCAGTTCATCCCCAAATTACGCCAGGTGTTTCCTGTTTGAATTCACGACTTCAATTCCGTTGAATGCCCGAGTAAATCACGCCCACGCTCTCGCCTACTTAAACACCATGCTCCCCTCCTCCTTTTCCCCCAAACCACACCCCACCGGAGCCACCAGGCTACTCGCATTTCTCTCTGAACGCCCCTCTGCTCCGACGAGTTCACCGTCAAATTCCGGTAAGCCCCGCGTATCCCTATGCCTATGGTTCATACTGTCTTGTTCTACATCTCCGTGCGCACCTACTGACACACTCTGTTTGCTCGCGCATGATCTGTAGCCTCGGCAGCGTCAACGACTGAGCTCCGCCACCCTCTGCTCGAACTCCGGTGACCGTTCCCCGTAAGTCCCAGCTTCCCCTCTTCCTATGTTTGATACGCATGAGATCCCCAGTGTCCTGCGCATCTAACGGCACCCTTCTCTCGTCTTAGCGTGGCCCAGAGCGTCAACCCCGTCGCCAACAGAGAACACCGTCGCTAGGGACTTCTTCGACGAGTAATCCGCGACGACTCTGAGCGCCCCTTCGCCAACCGAGCACACGTTGAGCATCTCCTCGTCACGGCGATTCTGGTGAGCATCCTCCCACCTCCCCGGGCGACCTAGTTCGCCAGCTCCACCGCTGACAGAGCGCGCCGCCGCCTGTCGCAGCCGCCAGCGTCGCCACTTGTTGGTCTGTTGCTTAGGGCCGTTCGATTTAGATCCAGTGGACGCGATAGAACATAGCCGAAGGGGTAAGTTTAGATCTGAGCCGCGCGTTTTAGTTAGATCTAACGTCTCGGAAGCGCGATCCAGCGCGAAGCGGAACCAGCCAGTTAGAAAGCGCCGCGTGGCACGAGTTTTGTTTTAAAAGTTTGAATTTGATCTATTAGATATTAAAACTTGTTTAATTCATAACTTTTGATTCCCACGTCCAAATTTGACAAATTTTATATCAATGGAATTAGGAGAGAAAATCCTTTCCATCTATGCAATGTGTTTAATGTTTTGCCTCTGTTAAAATGGTTGTTTTTACAGAAACATGTGTAGGCCTAGTTTGTGTATAACAATTATTTGGGAAATGTTTTAATGTTCAAATAAAGTTTGTTTGGCAAGTTTTGAACTTGTTTATGAATCAGTACTGTGCACTTTTCTTGTTGGGTGTAGAAAATCATCACATATCATATTTCATGCATCCATATATTTTTGATTGTATTTATTTTGTATGTGATTTGGTGCTATCATTTTATGTGTAGATTTTGGTGCAAATAGTGATTGTGATTGTGAGGATTGTAGCTACTCTCCAAACTACCAAGGAAAGTGGTGCTTCATGATTTGTACTCCTAAGTTTTTCAACTTTGCATTAGAAATATTTTGCTAGTCTTTCATGGTTATTTTTGATCTATATGCTATGCTTGGGAAATCCTAGTAGTTGTAGAATTGCTAGAAATATTTCTAAGTCTTATCAATGCCATGCTTAGCCAGGCTAGTAGCAACTGGTTATATTCATGCTATGAATAAATATTTCTAAGTCTTTGGACTATGTTTTTGCTTAATAAAACAACTAAGTGAATGAAACACCTGGGTGGAATGGAAAGAATGGGTTATGTTGAGTGGTTACACAAGGCCCATTTCTATGGTTTACCTTGTGTATCTCACTTGTGGAAGCCACCCATGAACAAAGGGATTTGAGAGGCCAAATGTTAAGAAGCTTCTAGTATAGCCACTTGGCAATATGGGCTCTTCCTGGATCATATAGGTTGCAATAACTTAGCCATTTGGACAGTTGGTGGTAGTGGGATGATAGGTTGGAACGCGTCCATTTGGTCTAAGGGAAGGCTTCTGAAAGGTCCTGTCTTGGTGAAAATCAAGTCTTGTGGGAAAAGTGCACAACCTCTGCAGATGGAAGAATCTATGTACTTAGCCATGTCCATGGTATTGGACAACTTGAGCATCAAGACATGGAAGCTATCAAGAATCTCCTCATCCCAATTTCTAAGTAAAAACTTGTCGTTGAACAAGGGTGAAGGACCCCAATGTCTATTGGTGGTTTCTTGGGAAGGATTTTATCAAATAAAAACTTAGTGTATTCAACTAATAGGCAAAAACCTATTTTGAGCAAAGCAAGCATAATCTACACTTAGCCAAAATGCATATAGTATCTAGTCCACTATTTTCTACTAAGGTATCAGTTGCCAGTACTATTCCAATGTATTGACCCACTGTGGCTGTAACTTGTGATGTTGCAGGATATTCTGATGATGATTAGGATTCATGAGTCTACACTCATTATGCTTGCCTGTGGCACATGAAGATGATGACTTATTTACCTTATTATATATTTGAACTCTTGTATTAGGCCTATGGCCATGGAGTTTGTAAAAGACTATGTTTGTCTCTGGAATGATATGTAATAATGACCTTTGTTTCTGTGTACTTCATCTTAAATTGTGGATGCTAGCATTGATCCAGGGACTAGCATTGCAATCACAGGGATCCTTTCCTTTACAAAGGAGGGATCTTACATAGATGCATGTGTAGGAAATCACTATCGCTATGTTATGTCCTATTATGTGGTAGGGCTTTCCTGTAGATGAGCCACCATTGGTAGATGTGCTTAGCCATGCTATGATGAAAGAGGGATGGGTTACATCACTGAAGGTTGTTTCTAAATGTGTTGGTTTGCGAAAACTAAAAACAACTTAATCAAAGAATCTCCTGGGTGTGGTGGTATCATTGCGGAAAGGCACACATGTATCAAGAGAAAATGATTGGCTCCTTTATTTTGTGGCTTACGTGTACAACCATGTGCCAATAATGGAATGGGCGGTTGGTTGGACTCAGTAGTTTGTGGTAACTCGAACCCACGTATCCAGAGATGTAGAATTTTGGTAGGTTGGACCGGTGCGTGTCGGGTTTGGGGATCTACTTCCCGAACTGTCTGTTCTTGGACTTCTCCCTATCATCATGCAATATGAGAGTGGTGGTACGAGATGGGCTGGCCAAGTCACGTGGGTAAAGTGTACTAACCCCTGCAGGGTGTATAAACTAATCGATTAGCTGTGTCCCCGGTTATGGACATCTAAGTTGCTTGATATTGAATTCATGACATGTTTCTCGCTCATTCTAATTTCATAATTGCTTTAATGTTGATGGGTTAACTTAATTGGGATCTTTTCAAAAAAAATCAAAAACTGTTTATGAAAGTAGGACAAAGGTGTGGCATCCCGCAAAACCACTACTACAAAATCGCGTTGGATTTGTGCATTGCATCGTCATCATCATATGTTGTTTGTCTAAAACTATTTTCGCAAAGCCCGTTTTGTTTTCTAAAACGCCCCGACTTGTTTTCAAAATGCAAACCCTGGGTCTCCGGAATATTTTTGTTTGTCTGCTATCAGTTTGCAAACGGTGCATTTAGAATTAAATAAAATTATTATATTATTTTAGTGGGGGCAGTCGAACGAGCCGAAACGACCCGAACGACCACCCCCGTACAAACAGATCGGTCCACCCCGTTTTCTTTTCCTACCCATCCTAATTCTACCCACCCCCAGCCACATCACTCCCTCCAATAGCCTCTCGCCACCTCATCTACCCTCTCTCCTCTAACCAATCCTAGCCCTCCACCTAGACCCTCTCTCTCTCACCCTCCCCACCCACACAGCACTCACCCAGGGCCACACACAACACACACACGCACCCAGTACCAACCGCCAGCGCGCCACTCCCTAGCTCCCACCCTTCCCGCGTGGACCCCGCACCCCTGGGCCCCACCACGCGTCCCACCGAACCCCGTCTTCTTCCTCCTCTCACCTCTGCTGGCTCGCCCCTCCGCCCCAGGCAACCACGCGCGCGCGCCCGCCCTTCTCCCCTCTCCGGCGTCCGCCCTCTCCGCAGCCGCCGCTCACCGCCATGGTCTCCTGTGCCGCCACGCTCCGCCCCGACCCCGTTCGCTTCGCCCGGCCGCCCCAGACGCTGCGCCGCCCCGCCGCCGACGGAGGCCTCCCCCCGACCCAAGCCACCTCTCCCCGCCGTCCTCTCCCGCGCCGCCAGGCCCTCTCGCGACCTCCACCGCCCTCTGCCCCACCCGCGTCCCTGCCGACCTTGGCTGCGCGCCTCCCCGCCGCCTCGGCCTCCCAGCCCACCGCCTAGCTCCTCCGGCGTGCGGCGCTGCCCTCCGGACAACCGCGCCGCCCGCGACCTGCCCTCGCCGGAGCCGCGCCCTCCCTCGCCCCGCTCTGCTCCGCCGCCCGCCTCCGGTCGACCGCGCCGCCCGCCTCCGGTCGACCGCGCCGCCCGCGACCTCCTCCCCCACCGGCCCCCTCGCATGTCGCCCGCCTCCCCTATCTTCCTCCGGCCCGGCCGTCGCCGGCCGCCGTTCCCCCGTCGCCGTCTGGCGCTCCCCCTCGCTGGAGCCGCGTCGGCCCCGACCTCCACCCGCGTCCCAACCTCCTCCGGGCCACCTCCGCCCTCCGAGAACCACCTCCCACGCGCAGGCCTCGTCTTCGCCCTCCTCTGGCCGGTGCCGCCCTGTCCGCGAGTGTGTTGCCGCCGTGCTTCTCCCCATGTCGCCCTGCGTGCAAGCGAGCGCTTCGAGCCCTGCCGCTGTAGCGTGGCGCTTGGCGTTACAGGAACACCCCGTTTTGGTTTCCCTGCCTCTGTGCATCACGAGCGTCGGTATGGTTATCCTTGGTGACATCCTGCCTCGGCCCAAGCTGCTGATGTGATGTTGTTGAGGCAATCTTGTTGTCGAGGACCGACGCAAGTTGGATGCGACAAGGCCTCCTCGAGGACATGCAACCCGAGTCCGACATCGGCAATCGAAGTGGGAACCCCAAGTACTTCGTCATAGTGACCGGACGCGATGATGCCAGACCAACAAGATCTTCCTCATGGATTTTGGAGCCCCATCCTCGGATTCGAAGACCTCCAACATGAACACTCTCGGTACCGAAGACCGCGGAACCCCAAGACCGCCGACATGGATCCGAAGGCCGAGCCCTCGACACGCCAAGATCACCGACACGGAACGACAAGACCCCTTTCCGCAACGATGCCGACGACGTCGCCGCCAAGTACTTCCCCCGGTCGCCGAGAACCCGGATGCGACAAGATCTGCCCCATTGTTCGAAAATGTTCCTGCCGAGACCTATCCCGTCGGACCCTGGACCCTGATACCGAACCCCAAACCCGGAACACCAAGATCGTCGAGACCCCTAATGTGTGAACCCCTTCCCGAAACCCTATTTTATAACATAATACAACTTGTCGCATAATAATTGTCTTGCATGCATACATTCATGTGGTTTGGGGGTCTTATGCCGATTCACCTTATAATTAAATATGGGGCCCATATGCGGGCAAATCTAGTCTCATATTGGCCTCATTTAAAGTTGTGTAGCGAACCGGTGATATATTATGCCTTGTTAAACAACATTTAAATTGCGGGGGGTCTAAATAACTTGAACCGTTTAATTAACTGTCGGGACCCAGGTTCCGCTTAATCTTGCCTAACTGCATCGCACCTTTGCCATGCCATGCATCATACCTGCATCATGCCGATCTTCTGCCGTTGTATTAAATATTGCATCCGGTGTTTCTTCTAGTGTTTTGCTTCTTTGCGGATAAGGCCGTTGAGTTGATGTGAGCTTCGCCCCGATCTTTGGTTGAACCCTTCGACAATGTTTTCAGGCGAGCATCTCCCCCTTTCTACCTATCTTACTTTTATAGTATTTATTCCCTCCTGTTGATCTATTGCTATCTGTGTTGCGATGCTCTAGTTTTCGTACCCGTGATATCCCTTGCAGCCTTATATTGCCATGGACAAACCCTATTACCTGTTGTTTGGTAGATAGTTGGACCTGCGCGTCTTAGTCGCTTGCTCAAGTGCTGTTGCGTGTCGTCAATGCCACAGTTGTTGGAGCCTTGCCGCATGTTTGATGTTGGAGATGATCATGGTTTACTTATCGTTCACTTTAATTCCTGTTTAACAACTAAAATTGAAGTAAGAAGAGGCATCGGTGGGTGATAGAAAATATTTGGTTTCCGAACGCCCACTTGTGTCCCGTAGGACCCCGAGTACTTGATACCTGTTCTTTGATTTATCGCGCTATCCACATCCGGGAGGTATATGGGACCCCCTGAGCCAGAGCTTGATTCAGTCTTATTTCTTGGGGCCACAAACTAGTTTGAGGTTTTATTTACTATCCTGTACTTATGCCATGCTACTTCTGTATTTAAATTGTGCGAGGAGCACACTGTACTGTTTAGGATCGGGACACGTTTACGCGGTGTAGACAAGCCCAGCCACACTTTCGGGTTCCCAGTCGCTCACAGCCGTCCACCCAAACCTTGAGTCCGTCTCGGAGCTAGCTTACTTCGTTGCGGGTTCTACTTAAGGGGTGGCCCCCTGAAATATTTCTGAATCTTGTGATTGCTTTGTCGTGAAAGCCTCGTTGGGTTTTGTTTTGGTTTTTCCGAGGTTGATCGAGCGTGTGTTGCTATTGGTGCACCCCGGCCGGGTAAAACTTTCTGAAAGCCGTGTCCGCGGACATGGACGACTTGGAGCACAGTATCTCGACCATAGACAAGCATAACTAAAGTTTATTGCTATAAATTTGACTTTATAATGACTATTAATCAGCTTCACTATAATGGAATGGCTAAATAATACTGCCCACAATTTCTTGTTTGGGTGTCGCTTGCGACCATTGTACCTGACTAGTAAGTATTGCTACTACAACGGAATGGCTAAATAAAAGTATCAACAACTGCTGGGTTTTGGGTTATCTCATGCTAATTGTATCTGACTAGTAAGTGTTGCCACTATAACGGAATGGTTAACTAAAAGTTCCCACTGCTTACTTTATCGGGATGAATATCTAAACCTGACTAGTAAAGTGCCGCAACTATAACTGAATAAGTAAAACTGCCAACTGTGTGAGTTCCTCGGCTGACTTCCTCGTTTGGTCTCGAGGGGGAAACGCCAGGATGGGTTTGTTTGATGATAGTATCAGGTTGGATCCGAATAGGTCTTTCTTACCCCTCTCTGATAGTCGCCAGTTGTATCGAGTCTCTATAGGTTGTTTAGTGCATGTTGCCGCTGCCGCTTCAGTCCACCATACCTATGTAGGCGAGGACCGCCGAATTCTAGCCTCGCCGTGTACTGGCCTCAGTACTGACGCTCCTCTTTTTCCTTTGCCCTTTGTCGGCACCCCTTTTTGTTTAAGCAGGTTTTGAGATCGACGTCGTTAGCAGGGTTACCCTTCCGGCTTGGCCTGGGCAGGGTTATGGACGCCATTGGTTATTCTTCAGGGCTCTTAGCCCCATTTGCATCTTGTCCGTAGCTGGACGCTCTATCGTTTCAAGGTGATTTGGATCTTTGTATATTATATCTGTATTCTTGACTCCTCGAGTCGCTGTTGTATATATATCTGTTCTGTGGGTCCCATCGAGGACTGTTGTGTAATGTTATTACTTCGTTTTCCACCCGCACGAAAGTGCCTGGTGGGCACCTTTGAATCGTTTCTATGCGGGTTTGGCGGGTTTCGCTAAAACTTGCATAGGGCCGATTCTGAGGGTGTTACAGAGTGGTATCAGAGCTCAGCAGTTGCGATACCCCACAAGTCCAGCCTGTAGGATAACCTAGCTAACGGCCGAAGTAGAGTGTCAAAACTATTTTGCCAAATCGGTTGGTTAGTTCTGGTTAGGTTTGATTTTACTCCTTACCCCTTTGCTATTCTTCTCTTATCTCTACGTGTTTTGAATCCGCTCTCTTCTCTCTCTTCGAGTCCATGATTTCTCGTGGTTGGGTTTCCGTCGTACCTTCAGGGTTTCGCTTTCTCCCTTTTGTAACGGAGGTGCTACGATCATCAATATGCAACTTGTCTGTTGTACCCTTCCTCCAATCTTTTGTTCTTGAGCTCTTTATCCATATGTGTTCCTTGCTGGATATCAGTGTCGTTGAAAAACATATGAGAAGGACGAGCATTGGTGAAGTTGGAGTATACCTTAAGCATGTGTTGTTCATGCCAATGGAACCATCGCGGAACCTACTCATTGTGTCTTTCATACGCTTTCGGCTGGCATCATCCTTTTGTTCCGGATACCGCCTATGAAGATCTTCAGTCTAAATCCCGAGAGTTGAGTTGCCTGATTCTCCTACTCATGTATAGAGTTGATAGTTTGGGTACGGGATGGACTGATCACCCTACCCGACTCTTATTGTTCGCTCTGTACATTGAACTGGTGGATCAATGTAACTTTTCCTCTTCTATGGAAGTTAGAGGTGGCTTTATCGTTTGATACCTCTACCTTCGTCCTTTGTTCTCCGGAGTGTTCTCTCGTCGATCAGGAACAACGAACCATTGTTGGTGGTGTCGCCGATTTTAAGATGGAGGAGGAACCCTCGTTAGTGGTGTCGTGAGGATCTACACGATGCGAGAAGACGCAGATCACCGACCTTCTTTCCGGTACCATGAAGCGGATCTCGAGGGCGAGATCCATTGTTAGTGGTGTCGAATTGTGGCATCCCGCAAAACCACTACTAGAAAATCACGTTGGATTTGTGCATTGCATCGTCATCATCATATGTTGTTTGTCTAAAACTATTTTCGCAAAGCCCGTTTTGTTTTCTAAAACGCCCCGAATTGTTTTCAAAATGCAAACCCCGGGTCTCCGGAATATTTTTGTTTGTCTGCTATCGGTTTGCAAACGGTGCATTTAGAATTAAATAAAATTATTATATTATTTTAGTGGGGGCAGTCGAACGGGCCGAAACGACCCGAACGACCACCCCCGTACAAACAGATCGGTCCACCCCGTTTTCTTTTCCTACCCATCCTAATTCTACCCACCCCCAGCCACATCACTCCCTCCAATAGCCTCTCGCCACCTCAGCTACCCTCTCTCCTCTAACCAATCCTAGCCCTCCACCTAGACCCTCTCTCTCTCACCCTCCCCACACACACAGCACTCACCCAGGGCCACACACAACACACACACGCACCCAGTACCAACCGCCAGCGCGCCACTCCCCAGCTCCCACCCTTCCCGCGTGGACCCCGCACCCCTGGGCCCCACCACGCGTCCCACCGACCCCCGTCTTCTTCCTCCTCTCACCTCTGCTGGCTCGCCCCTCCGCCCCAGGCAACCGCGCGCGCGCGCCCTTCTCCCCTCTCCGGCGTCCGCCCTCTCCGCAGCCGCCGCTCACCGCCATGGTCTCCCGTGCCGCCACGCTCCGCCCCGACCCCGTTCGCTTCGCCCGGCCGCCCCAGACGTTGCGCCGCCCCGCCGCCGACGGAGGCCTCCCCCCGACCCAAGCCACCTCTCCCCGCTGTCCTCTCCCGCGCCGCCAGGCCCTCTCGCGACCTCCGCCGCCCTCTGCCCCACCCGCGTCCCCGCCGACCTTGGCTGCGCGCCTCCCCGCCGCCTCGGCCTCCGAGCCCACCGCCTAGCTCCTCCGACGCGCGGCGCTGCCCTCCGGACGACCGCGCCGCCCGCGACCTGCCCTCGCCGGAGCCGCGCCCTCCCTCGCCCCGCTCTGCTCCGCCGCCCGCCTCCGGTCGACCGTGTCGCCCGCGACCTCCTCCCCCACCGGCCCCCTAGCGCGTCGCCCGCCTCCCGTATCTTCCTCCGGCCCGGCCGTCGCCGGCCGCCGTTCCCCCGTCGCCGTCTGGCGCACCCCCTCGCCGGAGCGGCGTCGGCCCCGACCTCCACCCGCGTCCCAACCTCCTCCGGGCCGCCTCCGCCCTCCGAGAACCACCTCCCGCACGCAGGCCTCGTCTTCGCCCTCCTCTGGCCGGTGCCGCCCTGTCCGCGAGTGTGTTGCCGCCGTGCTTCTCCCCATGTCGCCCTGCGTGCAAGCAAGCGCTTTGAGCCCTGCCGCTGTAGCGTGGCGCTTGGCGTTACAGGAACACCCCGTTTTGGTTTCCCTGCCTCTGTGCATCACGAGCGTCGGTATGATTATCCTTGGTGACATCCTGCCTCGGCCCAAGCTGCTGATGTGATGTTGTTGAGGCAATCTTGTTGTCGAGGACCGACGCAAGTTGGATGCGACAAGGCCTCCTCGAGGACATGCAACCCGAGTCCGACATCGGCAATCGAAGTGGGAACCCCAAGTACTTCGTCATAGTGACCAGACGCGATGATGCCAGACCAACAAGATCTTCCTCATGGATTTTGGAGCCCCATCCTCGGATTCGAAGACCTCCAACATGAACACTCTCGGAACCGAAGACCGCGGAACCCCAAGACCTCCGACATGGATCCGAAGGCCGAGTCCTCGACACGCCAAGATCACCGACACGGAACGACAAGACCCCTTTCCGCACCGATGCCGACGACGTCGCCGCCAAGTACTTCCCCCGGTCGCCGAGAACCCGGATGCGACAATATCTGCCCCGTTGTTCGAAAATGTTCCTGCCGAGACCTATCCCGTCGGACCCTGGACCCTGAGACCGAACCCCGAACCCGGAACACCAAGATCGTCGAGACCCCTAATGTGTGAACCCCTTCCCGAAACCCTATTTTATAACATAATACAACTTGTCGCATAATAATTGTCTTGCATGCATACATTCATGTGGTTTGGGGGTCTTATGCCGATTCACCTTATAATTAAATATGGGGCCCATATGCGGGCAAATCTAGTCTCATATTGGCCTCATTTAAAGTTGTGTAGCGAACCGGTGATATATTATGCCTTGTTAAACAACATTTAAATTGCGGGGGGTCTAAATAACTTGAACCGTTTAATTAACTGTCGGGACCCAGGTTCCGCTTAATCTTGCCTAACTGCATCGCACCTTTGCCATGCCATGCATCATACCTGCATCATGCCGATCTTCTGCCGTTGTATTAAATATTGCATCCGGTGTTTCTTCTAGTGTTTTGCTTCTTCGCGGATAAGGCCGTTGAGTTGATGTGAGCTTCGCCCCGATCTTCGGTTGAACCCTTCGACAATGTTTTCAGGCGAGCATCTCCCCCTTTCTACCTATCTTACTTTTATAGTATTTATTCCCTCCTGTTGATCTATTGCTATCTGTGTTGCGATGCTCTAGTTTTCGTACCCGTGATATCCCTTGCAGCCTTATATTGCCATGGACACACCCTATTACCTGTTGTTTGGTAGATAGTTGGACCTGCGCGTCTTAGTCGCTTGCTCAAGTGTTGTTGCGTGTCGTCAATGCCACAGTTGTTGGAGCCTTGCCGCATGTTTGATGTTGGAGATGATCATGGTTTACTTATCGTTCACTTTAATTCCTGTTTAACAACTAAAATTGAAGTAAGCAGAGGCATCGGTGGGTGATAGAAAATATTTGGTTTTCGAACGCCCACTTGTGTCCCGTAGGACCCCGAGTACTTGATACCTGTTCCTTGATTTATCGCGCTATCCACATCCGGGAGGTATATGGGACCCCCCTGAGCCAGATCTTGATTCAGTCTTATTTCTTGGGGCCACAAACTAGTTTGAGGTTTTATTTACTATCCTGTACTTATGCCATGCTACTTCTGTATTTAAATTGTGCGAGGAGCACACTGTACTGTTTAGGATCGGGACACGTTTACGCGGTGTCGACAAGCCCAGCCACACTTTCGGGTTCCCAGTCGCTCACAGCCGTCCACCCAAACCTTGAGTCCGTCTCGGAGCTAGCTTACTTCGTTGCGGGTTCTACTTAAGGGGTGCCCCCCTGAAATATTTCTGAATCTTGTGATTGCTTTGTCGTGAAAGCCTCGTTGGGTTTTGTTTTGGTTTTTCCGAGGTTGATCGAGCGTGTGTTGCTATTGGTGCACCCCGGCCGGGTAAAACTTTCTGAAAGCCGTGTCCGCGGATATGGACGACTTGGAGCACAGTATCTCGACCATAGACAAGCATAACTAAAGTTTATTGCTATAAATTTGACTTTATAATGACTATTAATCAGCTTCACTATAATGGAATGGCTAAATAATACTGCCCACAATTTCTTGTTTGGGTGTCGCTTGCGACCATTGTACCTGACTAGTAAGTATTGCTACTACAACGGAATGGCTAAATAAAAGTATCAACAACTGCTGGGTTTTGGGTTATCTCATGCTAATTGTATCTGACTAGTAAGTGTTGCCACTATAACGGAATGGTTAACTAAAAGTGCCCACTGCTTACTTTATCGGGATGAATATCTAAACCTGACTAGTAAAGTGCCGCAACTATAACTGAATAAGTAAAACTGCCAACTGTGTGAGTTCCTCGGCTGACTTCCTCGTTTGGTCTCGAGGGGGAAACGCCAGGATGGGTTTGTTTGATGATAGTATCAGGTTGGATCCGAATAGGTCTTTCTTACCCCTCTTTGATAGTCGCCAGTTGTATCGAGTCTCTATAGGTTGGTTAGTGCATGTTTCCGCTGCCGCTTCAGTCCACCATACCTATGTAGGCGAGGACCGCCGAATTCTAGCCTCGCCGTGTACTGGCCTCAGTACTGACGCTCCTCTTTTTCCTTTTCCCTTTGTCGGCACCCCTTTTTGTTTAAGCAGGTTTTGAGATCGACGTCGTTAGCAGGGTTACCCTTCCGGCTTGGCCTGGGCAAGGTTATGGAAGCCATTGGTTATCTTCAGGGCTCTTAGCCCCATTTGCATCTTGTCCGTAGCTGGACGCTCTATCGTTTCAAGGTGATTTGGATCTTTGTATATTATATCTGTATTCTTGACTCCTCGAGTCGCTGTTGTATATATATCTGTTCTGTGGGTCCCATCGAGGACTGTTGTGTAATGTTATTACTTCGTTTTCCACCCGCACGAAAGTGCCTGGTGGGCACCTTTGAATCGTTTCTATGCGGGTTTGGCGGGTTTCGCTAAAACTTGCATAGGGCCGATTCTGAGGGTGTTACAAAAGGTATTCGCAAATGCAAGCTAGCCACAACCCCACTTGCCAAATATGCATGTAGATGTTACATCTATTGTCTCCTTTAATAGCTCTACTTGCCATACATTCCATGTATTGACCCTTCGGGGCTGCTACGTTTCATGTTGCAGGATATTCAGATTCCGAGTGATCAATTAGGCCACGGTACTCCACTCGGCACTTGTTCACTTGTGGGAAATTTGAAGAATGGAGGAGTTACTTTATTTATGTTGCTACTTGAATAAGCTAAGCTAGCCTAGATCTAAGACCTTTATTGTAATAATGTTACTCTGGATCTTCGTTATTTATGATACACGGATATTTTGCTATGTTATTCATCTTTATTCTATTGTGGGCCAATAAACCGATCCATGGATTGGCATGTCACATAGAAGCTACGGTCTTTTCAGAATCGTAGTGTTACATTAGTGTATCTTATTGTTGTATGCCATTATGTTTACATACTGTTTCACACACACTCACAAGCCCTAATAAGAAGCACATTTGTGAAAATAAATCTAAAAGGGCAACACATTCCAAGGAACCCCTTTCTAGTATCCAAACCCTAGAACAATGTTACCTCGGGATTCGAGTTTATCAACTTGCATTACATTACTTATGCATAAAAGCATCTTGCTTCTTTAAACATTAGTCCTTACCGGACCAATGATGCTGATTTCAGATATTGGATCTTATATTGTCTCAAAGACCATGAGTGCATAATCTTGCAATCACAAAAGGCAAGTTCACACTTGCTCATATCCTTTGATTATTTTTTGTAAAGTATTTTGAAAATCCAGTGTTGTCATCACCTGCATTTGAAAAAGGTCAGAAAAATACTATTTTTATAATAATGTGAACAATTGGTTACTGATCCAGGGTGACCAGCTAATCTATTAAACCTGATAGTTGGAATACCACTACTCAGGAATATATCACCTAGGACTTAACAACCAATGTCGCCAGTGATTCTTGTGTCGTATATTACACGTTGACCATGAGAATTGGAATGGGACGGAGAAGTCAGCTGTATCATTTTCCTCTCGTATGGAGGCAAGACGACCTTAATGTGACGTTGTGATTCCTTGTGCGGATCCAACATATGGGTGGGCACCCTTACGCCCCACACTTTTGGTGTCTAGATTATCTATGAATGGTGCTTAGTTGATGGACCATTTAATATGGAACTTGCAAGGGCAACACCAGGTCATAATGTAATATCCCTCCCTTATAAAGGAAAAAGGATCCCTGTGATTGCAATGCTAGTCCCTGGATCAATGCTAGCATCCACAGTTTAATATGAAGTACACAGAAACAAAGGTCATTATTACAGTCATTCCAGAGACAAAAATAGTCTTTACAACTCCAAGGCCACAGGCCTAGTACAAGAGTTTGAATAAGTAAATAGATAAAAGTCTTCATCTTCATGTGCCACAGGAAAACATGTTGAGTGTAGACTCATGACTCCTAATCCTCATCAGAGTAACCTACAACATCACAAGTTACAGCCACAGTGGGTCAATACATTGGAATAGTATTGGCAAGTGATACCTTAGTATAATTTTGGTGTACTAGATAATATATGCAATTTGGCTAAGTGTAGCTTAGGCTTGCTTTGCTCAAAATAGGTTTTGCCTATTAGTTGAAATCACTAAGTTTTTCTTTGTCAAAACTTTTCCCAAGGAACCACCAATAGACATTGAGGTCCTTCACCCTTGTTCACCCACAAGTTTTTACTTAGAAATTGAGATGAGGAGATTCTTGATAGATTCCATGTCTTGATGCTCAAGTTGTCCTTTTCCAGGGACATGGCTAAGTACTTAGATTCTTCCATCTGCAGAGGTTGTGCACTTTCCCCACCAGACTTGATTTTCACCAAGAAAGGACCTTTCAGAAGCCTTCCCTTAGACCAAATGGACGTGTTCCAACCTATCATCCCACTACCACCAACTGTCCAAATGGCTAAGTTCTAGCAACCTATGTGATCCAGGCAGAGCCCATATTGCCAAGTGGCTGCACTAGAAGCTTCTTAACATTTGGCCTCTAAAATCTCTTTGTTCCTGGGTGGCTTTCCACAAGTGAGATACACAAGGTAAACCATAGAAATGGGCCTTGTGTAACCACTCAACATAAACCATTCCTTCCATTCCACCCAGGTGTTTCATTTACTTAGTTGTTTTATTAGGCAAAACACAAGTCCAAAGACTTAGAAATATTTTCATCATAGCATGTATATTTCACCAGCCTTGGTTGTTACTAGCTAGGCTAAGCATGGCATAGATAAGCATCTTAACTTAGAAATTCCCTAGCAATTCTACAACTACTAGGATTTCCCAACATGGCATATAAGCAAAATATAACATGCAAGTCTAGCAAAAATATTTCTAATGCTTAATAGAAAATATAGGGATGAAAATATCATGAAGCACCACTTGCCTTTGTAGTTTGGAGAGTAGCTACACTCCTCACAATCACAATCACTATTGGCACCAAAATCTACACAAAGAATCATAGCCACAAATCACATACAAAACATATACAAACAAAAATATATGAATGCATGCAATATGATATGTGATGATTTTTAAAACTCAACAAAGCAAGTGTACAGTACTGGTTCATAAACAAGTTAAAAACTTGCCAAACAACATTTATTTAAACCTTAAAACATTTCTCATACAATTCATATACTCAAATTAGCCCTACACATGTTTCTGTAAATAAAACCATTTTAACAGAAGCAAAACATTAAACACATTGCATAATTAGAAAGGGCTTGTTCTCCTGATTCCAATGATATAAAATTTGTCAAATTCTAACGTGGGAATCAAAAGTTATAGCTAAAACAAATTCAAACATCTAATAGATTTAAATCCTGTTTTAAATCTATTCCCTAGCCACGCGTCACACTCTGATTGGCGCGTACCGGTTCGCTCAGGATCGCGTCTGTGAGCCATTAGATCTACTTAACATGCACGGCCCAGATCTACTCATAACGTTTCGATAAGTGATCTAATTTCACGCGCTCGATCCAGATCCAGTGATCCTGGATCAAACGACCATAGATGGGCGGCGCTGGCGGTGGCTACTGGCGGCGGCGTGCTCGGCCTACGGCGGCGCAGCACTACAGGTGGCTCTGGGGTCGTCGGAGATGCTTACCAGAAACGTGACGATGCGCTAATGCTCAACCTGGCGACGGCTTGGCAAGGGGCGCACGGACATGGCTGCACGGGCTCGTCGGAGTTGCTGTCAGCGTCGGGCTCGGGTGGACGACGACGTTGGCGACGCTCCTGGTCACCCTAGCATGGACAAACTGCATCAGGAGATGCGCAAGACTATGGAGAACACGGTCGTGTGAATTAGAGGCGAAGGGGAACAAAGGGCTCACCGAATTTTACCGCCGAAGTTAAGGATGTCGTCGGAACCTTGTTGTGCTTGTCGAAGACGACGACCTGGGGCCATATAGAAGGAACCAACGGTGTCAGTGGGTGCGCAAGGAAGTGGCGAGGCTGTCTGCAAGAACCAGAGGGAGAGGGGCGCACGGGGCTCACCGGAATTGGTCGCCGAAGTGAGCTCTGTCTGCGGCGGTGCGAGGAGGATTGCGGGCAGCCTGGGGGCGCTTTGTGCTCAGAGTCTAGGGGGAAATGGAGAGGGGGCAGAGGGGGTTTAAGTAGGCAGGGTGGGGGCATGATTTACTCCTGCAATCAACGCGAATTGACGAGCGAATCAACCAGGAAACGAACGGCGTGATTTGGGGAAGAACACGTCGCGAGGGGGGGTGGAGATGACGACGCCGTGTGGGCCGCGGCTGTCAGCGAGAGAAACAGAGAGGGAGTGGGTCCTGTCTGTCAGTCACTCGGCGGGTGCGAGTGTGAGTGAAGAAAAACGGTTCGCGGGGTGGAGTTGCTGGGCTTAGCTGGGCCGGTTGGGCCAGATTCGACTGAAAGCTTATTTTTTTCCTTTTAACCTTTTTATTTTTTTCTGTTTGGTTTTTCTGAAATGAATTTCAACTCCAATTCAAATGAGTTTGAATTCAAATCTTCTCTAGGTTTTTATACTGCAAACCTTGCACTCAAATATGTGTCAAACACTACTGATTATTAAAAAAACTTTGATCAAATGAAAATAAAAATAAAACCAAGCCTTTATGTGATATATACAATAGGCATAATATTGGTTTTATTTACTCCTTTTGTTTCAAAAACTTTGCTCAAGCTTTTGAGGTACCTAAGTTTGAATTCAAACCTTACTGAACAAAACAAGTACTCTTCTCATTGAAAGGTAGCACTAAGGCTAGAGCAACTTACATGAATTAATAAGCATATATGCTTCTCTTTTGAAATGATTTGTTTGAAATGAAAATCATATGAACATGGATGCATGGATGATATGCATGAGTTTGAAACATGATTTTAGGGATGTTACACATAGAGTCTTCAGGAACTCATCATGGTTATAGCCTTCCCGAAAGGGGACTAACAAAGGTGAGACGGCCCGAAGGATCGTGCAGACATATGAGGTCGCGGAGAGGGTAGTGATTGGATTGGATCTTAGGTTGGGCCTCAAACCATGGAAGTTTGAACGGGAACATACTCCCGGCCATGCAACAAAGCTTAAGATCTCTCATGGGTAAAGTGACGCACCTCTGCAGAGTGTAAGAACTGTAACTTGTTACTCCCTGTTTCGGGAAGGAGCTGCGAACAGGGCGGGAAAGGAACTCGATGAAATTTCTGGTAAACCCATGAAGGCTGACGGACATAGCTTTGCAGAATAAAAGCAACCTTTGAAGAAATGTTTACGAAAACTTGCATTGCCTATGACCTATGGTCTGTGGCTGTAGATATAGTGCATCAAACACTCCTTTTCTAGTGAAATTGCTGAGTATGCTCGTACTCAACGTATATTATTAACCCTTGCTAGGTTCTAAAGCCAGTATGGATGACGTCTACATCAAGTTATGCTCCAGGAACCATCCTCAAAGGATAAAGCTTTTCAATGAAGTCCAGAAAGTCAACATATACATCATGTCAAGTGAAGAAGAAGTTACTGATTAGATATGAATATAATCTCTAGCCATAGAACCTATTTCTATAGTGTATTGCAATAGCAGCAATGCTAGACCATTAGGTAAGATACTAGTCTTAATAGTATGATAGTTTTTGGGTTATTTATTTCTGATTCTTCTTTGTAAGAAGTTTCTTTCTCTCTCTTTCACCTAGAGTGTTCTCTGGATTTTGTGTAAAGAGTTGAGTTGTAACCTATAGTCATGTCTTGGACCTGCTGTGTTTCTGTTGTACCACTCTGAGGGATGTAATACTAGTGAACAGTGTTTCATTGGTGTTATGTCCACGACTATAGTATACTACATCATGCAGTGGTATGCTGGGTCACCGCATGAACTTGCAGTCACGTCTTGCAGCCGTGGAGAATGCTCTGGTTGGCGTGTTCCTCCTGGCCGTTGGACTCCGGTTGGGCGACCGAGGCGAGGTCGAGCCGTATGTTGTGCTCCTCGCAAAATTCTGCCATGGCACCCTTGGCGAAGTTGGTGCCGTTGATGATGCTGTGCAGGAATCCGTAGCGGTAGGTGAGAACGCGGAGGAATTTGGTCACGGTATTCCCGTCGCACTTGCGGACTGACTTGGCCTCCACCCACTTGGTGAATTTTTCGACTGCGACTAGGAGCTAGGTGAAGGGAATATGCCCGAGAGGCAATAATAAAGTGGTTATTATCGTATTTCTTATTTATGATAAATGTTTATTTTGCATGCTATAATTGTATTAATACGGAAACGTTAATACACGTGTGTTTAATAAACAAAAGGAAGTTCCTAGTTATGCCTCTCTTATAAACTAGCTCGTTGATTAACAAGATGATGAAAGATTTCCTGATCATGGACATTGGATGTTGTTAATAACGAGGTCACAACATTAGTGTAATGGTATGATGAACATTCATCCGAAGTATATCATTACGATCAAATTCATTGAGTTTATATTGCTATAACATCATACGAAGTGATCCTAATCCTTGGACCATGAGATCATGTCGACCACTAATACCGGAAGAGTATCTTGATAAAATCAAACGTCACACCGTAACAGGGTGACTATAAAGATGGGTTCAGTGCTACGAAGGTGTTATGTTGAAGCTCATGGATCAAGAGTGGAATTTTTCCATCCCGATGACGGAGAGATATACTCTGGGCCCTCTCGGTGATATCACATTAATTATCTTGCAAGCAAGTGATTTGATCACTATAATATTATATCACGGGAACAAGAAAAGAGGACATGTCGGTAACAAGATCAAACTAGGTACGGAGATACCGATGATCGAATCTCGGACATGTAATATATCACGAGACAAAGGGATTGAGTTACATGCGTATAAGGTTCACACGATCACAGAAGTCATCGTTGAATATGTGGGAGTCAGTACGGATCTCCAGGTCCCGCTGCTGATTATTGATCGGACAGGGGTATCGATGATGTCTACATTATTCGCGAACCATAGGGTGACACACTCAAGGGATACCGACACCATTCAAAGCAAATGATATGCCAGATAAAGAAAAAGAAAGCGCAGGAATTTATTTCACTAGACACCGGAATTGTTTCGGTTGAAATTGCAGAAACTGGTTCTGCATGTGAAATTGAATACTAGCAAGGGGTTTTATGTGAATGTTTATTAATTAAAGTAATTAAAAAAATTCTGAATAAAATAAATAAAAGGAGTTTTATTAAATGAGAGCTTGCATTAATTTTGGTGGAAAATTAATGCATGTGAGTGGAATTGTGAGTGGAGGTGTTTTCATGTGATTAGAGAATCCACCACATGAATGAGGGAGAGGTGGGGGCACCCTCGACAGCCATGCCCCCTTGGGCTTCCCCTCCCCTATAAAAGGACCCCCTCCTCTCACTTGTCACTCACACCTCCTCGCGAAGGATCTCTCTCCCCCTTTAGAATTTCCCCATGGTCTCGGATCAGCGAGATACATGTTCCCAGTGGCTTTTTCTGGAAGGATTTGTTGCGTCCGCTACTTCGCTGGAGCGAGGGCGTCGAGGTTGTTGGGGTACCCAGACGTGTGTGCGATCACGGATGCACCACTGCTTTGCGGTGCTGGACGTGATGGTGCTGGACCGGCTGGACTAGATGGACTTCATCACGATCTTGAGATCGGCAAGTGTTCGACTACATCATCAACGAGTACAACCTCATTAATGCTACACGGTCTTCGAGGGTATGTATTCTATGGATGTATATCCACCCGTTGCTTGTATCTAGTAGATAGATCTTGGTGCTTTGTTCCCATCGTAGGAAATTTTTTGTTTTCTATGCTGCGAACCCTTCACTAGGTGTATACGGGAGGGGCCTTCTTGAAGGGGCCCACCATGTCCATGCCCCATACAGCGAATGGCCAGGTGATGGGGATGGTCTTGAGCGCCGAGCTGGGTACGTGCGACTGGTTGGCGTTTCTGGCACCCGACGCAGTGTTGGACGATGTCGACCGCGTTGGTGTGCGCGGTGACCAGTAGAATTCGTGTCGCATGGATTTGGCGACTAGGGAATTGGAGCCGGAGTGGTGGCCGCAGTCGATGGCGTGGATGTCTTGGAGGATCTTGCGTCCTTCCCCAGGCTGCATGCAGCGTTGGAACACGCCTGTTACGCTGTGCTTGTGGAGCTCGCCATTGATGATGACAAAGGATTTGCAAAGGAGCACGATCATGCGTGCCTCCATCTCGTCTGCTGGAAGGGTCCCGACCTCGAGGTAGGCGATGTATGGCGCGGTCCAGTCGCTGGGTTCTGCAACCATGGCGACCAGGGTAGGCTCTCGTTGCAACGGGATCCCGAGGTCGATCTCCTTAGGGGGAGAGACGGAGGGCTTGTGGATGGTGTCGAGGAAGACGCCGGCGGGTGGCGTTTGATGAGCCAACCCGATGCGAGAGAGGGTGTCAGCCTCCTCGTTCTTGCACCCGGACGATCCACTCGACGGAGTAGCCGGCGAAGTGGCCCCTCAGCTGGTCCATTGTTTGGCAGTATGCCGCCATGGTGGGGGAGACGGTGTCGCAGGTTCTGGCGACTTGTGCGGCGACAAGGTCGGAGTCGTCATAGCACCGGAGGCGATTGACGTTCATCTCCTTGGCGGCCCGCATGCCATGAAGGAGGGCCTTGTACTCGGCCATGTTGTTTGTGTACGGGGTGAAGTCGAGGTACAACACATAGCGAAGCTTATCGCCTTTGGGCGACGTAATTATGATTCCTGCCCCTGCGCCATCCGCGTTCTTGGACCCGTCGAAGTGAAGCGACCAGTAGTGTAGGTATGGCAACTTCTCGGGCTGCTGCGCCTCGTCCCAGTCGGCGAGGAAGTCCGCCAGGGCCTGCGACTTGATCGCTTTGCGTGGCTCATACTTGATGTTGTGGACGCCAATCTCGACGGCCCACTTGGCGACTCGCTGATGGCGCTGCGTCAACGTGGAGCACTTCGTCGGGAAACCCCAAAATCAAGGTGTGATGCAGCATAGCAGCAAGTTTTCCCTCAGTAAGAAACTGAGGTTATCGAACCAGTAGGAGGAAGGAAATGTCTGAAAGGTGTTGCAAGCAACATGGAAACCTGCACAACACAAACTAAAGACTTTGCCCCAACGAATCATTGAGGTTGTCAAGCTCACCGGTTTGCTATAACAAAGGATTAACTGTATGGAGTGGAAGGTGATGATGGCTTGCAGCAAGTAAACATGTAATAGTGGAAGATGTATCAATGGTATATATTGGACCGGGGTCCATAGTTCACTAGAGGTGCTATCCTTAGATAAACAAACATGGCATGAAGGGTAAACAAATTACAACAGGGCAATTGACAGTACTGAGTAAGGAATAACAATGCAATACTAGGAAAAATATCCTATGAGATTCGATTGGGCAATACAAAAATATACATAGACCGCCATCCAACTGCATCTATGACTAGAAGTTCACCTTCGAGTTATCATCCGAACTGCCTCCAGTATTAAGTTGCAAGCAACAGACAACTACTTTAAGCAAAGTGTGTAAAGTAAACAATCCACTTGTTCCATGAACAAGAGACCATTGTTTTCTCCCTAGTGGCAACATCACATATACCATCGAAGAGATTTCTGCCACTTCCCTTGAAAAGTAGAGGCATGAACCCACTATTGAGCATAATTAACCCCTATTGGAGTCACTAGCAACTACTTGGCCAAGATAGCTACTAAATACAGAGAGCATGCAAGATCACAAACAATACAGACATGATAGAATCAATAAGACAAAACCATTAATCAATCTGACATAGTAATCTCAATATCCATTGGATCCCCGCAAACAAAACATGCATCATTACAAATAGATGAGATCTTGATCATGAACGGATCTCACAAGATCTATACATGAAATCACAAGGAGGAGATACAACCATCTAGCTAGTACATGGACCCGTAGTCCAAGGTGGAACTACTCACGCTTCATACCGGAGGCTGGCATGATGATGAAGAAGGCCTCCGGGATGATCTCCCCTCCGACAGGGTGCCGAGAAGAACTTCAGATCCCCCCGATTTAGGGACGATGGTGGGGGTGGCTACAGATAGTTTCGTGGAATATTGATTGGGTCCTTAGGGTTTTTTCATCGGGGAGGGGGGACTTTATAGGCGAAGAGGTGAGGCAGGGGGCCACCAGGGCAGCTTCATCCCCCAGGCGCGCATGGCCCTAGGCCGCGTCGCCAGGGGGTGTGGCCCCCTGGTGTGCCTCCTTCGTCTCGTATTCTGGCTTCGTGTTGCCCACGGTAAAATATTGACTTTGGCTTTTGTCCCGTCCTATTCCGAGAATATTATTTTTCTGCCTTTCTAGAACCAAAAACAGAAGAAAACAGACAACTGGCACCGTGGAAACTTGTTAATAGGTTAGTTCCAGAAAACATATAAAAACACCTCAAAGTGTAGACAAAGCAAAGGAAAGTAGATACTAAACAAACATGGAACATAAAAAATTATAGATACTTTTCCGACGTATCAAGCATCCCCAAGCTTAAGTCCTGCTCGTCCTCGAGTAGGTAAGTGATAAAAGAATAATTTTTGAGGTGACATGCACCATCAAAACCAAGATCAAACCATTTGCAAGCACTGAAAGTTGGGATCAAAGAACTCTAAACATGTGCATGAAAGATGGAGTTCTAACAATAAGACAAAGTAACTAAGCATGCAACATGAAAGGCTACAAACAAATATCATGAATAACATGCATTGAAAAACATTTGTTTGTTTCACATACAGAAAACATGGCATAGTGGCATTCAGCTCGTCCCTCATAGAGTAGAAAATATATGCATATGACACCTTCAAGGTTCATAAGAGTGACTAGATACAAATAGTACAAGAACAAGTAATATCACAATATGCATCAATCAATAAGTTTTGGGACACCGCACATAGAACTAAGAATGGAAACTATGCTCTCTTAATGGTCCCTAAAGGTAGAAGGTGGAGACTCAATATAATAATGGAAGAAAGGCCCTTCATAAAGGGAAGCAGGGATTTCAAATTTCAAAAAGATCTTCCAAAAATCATGGTACTTGTTAGCTTTCAGCCCTCATTGCCCCTATCATAAGCATCTTGAAGTGATTAAGATTAAAGTGAACAAACTATGGAGTATATGATTGACAAAGTATAAGTTGGCAATCTCATGTCCCTTGAATACGCGGGCCACACCTCATGCTACTCAACTTCAGTCACCTGTAAGTTCTTGTCATAGTAAGTACATGTGTATCATAGAGAACCACCAACGGGGTACCCCTTGCACATGGTACATGAGCTATCCCATAACCAAAATGACAAGGCAAGCACACAATGAGCATCTCAGCGATCTTTTTATTTAATAATTGCATAGATTTTTATTGAGGATGCTTCACAGAATTCTCATTATTGTGATGCTGCAAGTTTCCACCATGATTAGGCATGGCTTAGGCTAGCGACCCAGGTGTTTCTCTAAAACAAAATACATAACTCCATGGACTTACAAGCTCCCTCTTTATTTCACACCGGTGACATACATAGACAAAACAACATGATATCAAATGTGTACAAAGTACAAGTGCAATGTTGAAAACGTTCCCCATGATAGCATGGTTCTGCTAATTCAAACGTATAAGTGCAAGCATACACAACATAGATGACACAATGGTTCAAGTTTATTAGGGGCAAGTAATATAAAGTGTGCCATCAAGTTTGCGAGGGCTTTAATCACTAAGTTTTTGTAGAGGGAGTGTACCAACCTTTATTAACACAAGGTGGTGTCCCCTGTGTTTACAATGCTAGTCCCTGGATCAATAGCTATCATCCACAGTTTAGGTGTAATATCAAGAAACAAAGGTCATAATATAACTCTATAACCAGGAATAACATAATTTTATTACATCATACATAGCTCATTTGGCTATTACATTACATTGCAGCGGAATAACTATAGTCATGGGGTCCTTCATCTTCAAAGTGCCACAGGCAGACATGTTGGTTGTAGACTTTGTAATCCTAATCAATCAATCTTCACTAAAAACAATCAAACCTGCAACATACAAGTTACAGCCACAAAGGGTCAATACATTTGAATTGTATTGGCAAGTGATAATATGGTAGTATGGTGGAGTCTATCATCTAAATGCATTTGGATAAGTGGATTTGAGTCTTGCATTGCTCAAAATAGATTTTCCTTATCATTTTGAAAACACTAAGTTTTTGCTTGACAAAAACATTTTTCTCAATAAAAGATTGAAGATCCTTTAACCCTTGTTCAAGCCACAAGATTTTAACTTAGAAATTTGAATGATGAGATTCTTGATTGCTTCCATGTCTTGATGCTCAAATTGTCCTTTACCAGGGACATGGCTAAGTACTCAGATTTTACACTCTGCAGAGGTGGTGCACTTTCCCCACGAGACTTGGTTTCACCAAGACAAGATCTTTCAGAAGCCTTCCCTTAGACCAAAATGGACGCGTTCCAACCTATCAAAACTCTACCACCCACTGTCCATATGGCTAATTTCTTGCAACCTATATGATCATGGCAGAGCCCATATTGCCAAGTGGTTGCACTTGAAGCTTCTCAACATTTGACATCTCAAATCTCTTTGTTCCTGGGTGGCAATCCACAAGTGAGATACACAAGGTCAACCATAAACATGGGCCTTGTGAACCACTCAACCAAAAACCACCAAGCAAGTCCCATTCCACCCAGGTGATTCATTAACTTAGTTGTTTTATTAAACAAAACACAAGTCCTCAGACATAGAATATTTTTCCATAGTGTGAATATATATTCCACCCATGTTTTCTATTAGCTAGGCTAAGCTTGATAGTAATAGGAATCTTAACTTAGGAAGATTTCCACTAAGGTTTCATCTACTAGGTTTTCCTATAGCAAGGTTTATACTTAGCAAAAATCCATGCAAGTTTTACTTAGAGAAAATCACTAATGCATAGTGAAAGTAATGGGACAAAAAGTATGAAACATCACTTGCCTTTTTGGTAGAGTATGGGTTCACTCCTTGTCCTTGCAACAATCACACTCTTCAAGTCACTACAATTCAATCAAACAAGGCACAAACTCAATCTACCAATCAAGCAAAACATCACATAAAATAACAAAGTCAAGGTAATGCATGCAAACATGCCAAGCTTTGTTTTATTTGAAAAAGTGGTTCCTAATGGGTCATGAACATTTTAAAGCACCTAATGGTCATTTTATAAAGTGGCAAAGTCATTTGCAAAAAGGTTTCACTTTAAAAACCATTTTCAAAACAAAGTATCATTTTATGTGGTGTAGAAATATTTTTACTAAGGCATTAATCTCTAAGGTTCACCAAATTCATTTTCAACTCATAAAACTTGGTGTTTGAGGTCAGAGAGTTTAAAACAAAGATTTTATCCCCAAAATCATTTTGAATAATTTTTATAACCTAAACAAGCATACAAATGTTTCTGCAAAAACAAACATTTTAACAGAAACTTTTTACTAAACAAAAGGCTTGGTTGGCTAGGGCTTGTTCCACTGATTCCAATGATATCAAGTTTGTAAAATTTGGACGTGTGGATCAAAAGTTACAAAGGTTTGAAAATCACAAACAAATCTGTTTTCAAATTTCTGTTTTAAACTAGAGTTGGCCACGCGTCGCTTTCTAATTGGACGGTACCGGTTCGGCCGGATCGCGTAGTTCCAGCCATTGGATCTAATCAGATCGTGCGGCATATGACGTGTACCTCTTTGTGGTTAAGTGATCTAATCTTGCTCGCCCGATCTAGATCCTACGACGCTGGCTTGCTTGACCAAATGCGGGCGGCACCGATGGTGGCTAGCGGCGGCGCACGGCCAGGCGCTGGCGCTACGGCGATTACAAGAAGCGAGGGAGGATGGGAAAGTGCTCACCAGAATCGCAGGGCTGTGGTGATGCTCAAGGTACTGCTGGCTTGACAAGGGGCGCTCAGGGGCAGTCGTAATTCCTCGCCGGAGTTAGGTCTGGCGACGGTTGCACGCGGTCGAGGTCGAGGACGATGCTACGGTGACAAGAAGACAAACAGAGGACATGGTTAGCTGCGCATGGTCGAGGCGAGTGAGGGAGCGTGAATGAAACAGCGTGGGGCGGTCTGGTTTACCTGGGAGACGTCGTCGCAGTTGGAGACAGACGGCGGCGCTTAGAGATTTGTCGGAGTCGACGCTCGGGGACGCCCGCGGTCGAACGAGGGGCACGGACAGATGCGTCAGGAGGTGGAGAAGGTGTGAGCTTGGTCGGGGAGGTAAGGAGTGGTCAGGCTCGGCCGGAATCGACAAGGAGGTCGTCGGAGACAGAGCTGCTCGGGGAGAAATTGGGGCGGCCTGGGGGCGTGTTGAGATGGGGCGACAGAGGGGAAAGGAGGAGAAGACGCAGGCGTTTTATCGTGCGTGGTCGCAGCGAAGTTTAAGTCACGACTTTAAGGTGAATTGAACGCGGCTTTCAAAGGCAGCAACGGCAGCGAGGTTTGGGGGGAGGAGGTCGCGGCGAAGAAGATGACCACGTGGCTGCGGGGTCTATCTGTCAGTGAGGGAGGGAGTGAGGGGAGGGGTCCACCGGTCAGCTTCTGTGCGGGTGCGAGACTGAGTGAGAAAAATGTTTCGTGGAGGGGGAGAAAGACTAGGCTGGTACTGGGCTTAGTTGGGCTGCTGGGTTAGTCGGCCAGTTTCTATTTTTTTCTTCCTGTTTGCTTTTTCTTTTTCTAATTCAAATTTCTGTTTTGAATTTCAATCAACTATGCAAACATTCAAACAATTCAAACTATTCACCACACTAGTAATGAGTTTTTGGTTCTGTTTATCAACATAAAACCAAAGTACAATAATAAAATATTATTATTATTTTAGAGTCCATTTATGATTAAATAAAATGGACACTAGTTAATAAATCAAATGGGTTTTAATTTATTTAAAAACTCCATTTGAAAACCAAATATTTTCAAAACCAAATCAGTAGGTTTTATTTGAAAATATAAGATACTTGGAAAACTTGTTTAAAATAAAATAACATTTTATTTTAGGGTCCATTAATAATTAAATAAAATGGACCTTAGTTATTAAATCAAATAGGATTTGTTTTATTATAAACTTTATTTTGAAATCTAAATAAAACCAAAACACTTCAGTAGGTTTTATTTGAGAATATAAAATACTTTTAGAAAACTTATTTAAAATAAATGAATAAGTTTTAGTGTTTTATTTAAAATGGGAAAAGCCTTTACTTTAATAAAATTTGGATATTAAATCCTTATTATTTTATTTAAATAAACCTTTGCTATTTTTATTCAAAACAAAATGTTTTAATTCAAAAGCTTGGCCAAGGTTTAATTTGGCTTTATAGAATAATCTTTATTTATAAATCCACCTTTTCATTTGAAAACAAAATCTTTTATTAAAAGATCCAAAATAGTAATTTTAAATATTTTTTAAGTTTATTGTTTATTTAGCTTTTTAAATCCCTTTAGGATTCTATTTGATCCAAATAGGTTTTGAAAGTTTCCAAATGGATTCAAAAGTTTCTTCTCACCCTGAAAATCAACAAGGTTTGATTTTATTCATTTTATTTTTCACATTACAAGATTTGGAAAATCTTGGGATGTGACAGGCTACCACCCTTAAAATAAATCTCGTCCCGAGATTTGGGGAGGCTAGGGGTTACAAGTAGGCTCAAACAACTAGGGTACTACCACCCTTAAAATTTTCAAACTAAATTACACATTGGTCTTCTTGGGATCTTGGGATAACTTCTCTAGGCAGAGGTTTGCATAGTGGCCTAGATCCTTGCATTTGAAACATGTGATAAGTTTGAGGTCTTGAGGTGGCTTCTCTGGACAATATGATGCATAATGTCCTAAATCTTTGCAGTGTTTGCACATCACTTGGCTAATATCCTTCCTCATCTTGGGTTTCACTAGCTTTTGTTTGTCTTCTTGGCTCTTCTCTTTTCCTGGGCATTCACTGGCATAGTGTCCCATCTCTTTGCAATTGTAACATTGCAGCTGTCTTTTTTCTTTCTTCTTCTTTTTTGGGTCTCTCCAAAGCTAAGAGTTCTTCTAGTTCATGCTCTTCATACCTCACCTCAAAGGTGGGAAATCTTTCTCTCTTCTTGGGGAAGTTACTAGAGATATGACCTTCTTCTTCACAAGAGTAGCAACACTTTGTGGTCACTTTGGATTTGGCTTTATTTGGCATGGTTCTGACTTTGCCTTCATCCATCTTGGTAGAAGTTGTTCCCTTATGGAGGTTTCCAAACATTTGATGCATTCCATCTTGCTTCATTTGTTGAACTATGGGATAGATGGGGCATTGAATAGGGGCATGATCATTTCCTTCACATAGGAAACAAGTCACTTGAGATGTGGGGCATTGATTAGTTGGATGTTTCTTTTCACAATTGGGGCATTGATCTCCATGCTCCTTGGAAGTGTGATCCTTGTCTCCACAAATATTGCAAGCCTTGGTTCCTTCTAAAATAACATCCTTGTCATCCTTGTTGTCATTAGCTCTTTGGGAAAAGTTTTCTCCCATGTTGATCACTTGAATATCCAAACCTTGCAACAATTGAGATTGAAGCTTCAAAATCCTTTGTATGGCTGGGTCTAGTCCATTGTTGTTGGTTAAAAGCTGAGTTGTCTCTTGGCTCAATTGGTTTTGGATTGCTATGAGTTCTCTCATGTTGTCCTCTTGGTTGGTGTTGGTGGCATCAACCTTAATGTTGGAGTCTCTTGGAGTAGTCATCTGTTTGGGTTGGGTAGGGATTAGAATAGGCAAAATATTTCTAAGGGAATAATTCTAATCACACACATCACAATTCACACAAGCAATGTGCAAGCAATGACAAACAAACATTCCACTCAAACAACAAGTTTCAAGCATATTTTTAGGCAACCAAAAATATTTTTGTTACACCACCTAAGTTGGTGTGTTTAACTTAACTAAAATATGGTGGTCCATCTATATGGTTCACTTGTGATCTTTCCATCCTCCTTGGTTGCTTCTTCTTGCATGAGATCTTGGTTTCCTTGAGAAAAACTCTTGGTTACAAATACTTCAAAGTTGTTGATGGCTCCTTCTTATTTTGCATTCCCTTAGTCTCCAAATCTTGAGCAAGATTTCCTTGTCTCACTTCTAGTCCTTAGTATCCATGTTGGAGGTCCTTGGTGAATATGCTGAAGATGTTGAAGTCATTAGAGTTGATGAAGTCCTTTGCACCTGGTGTAGTCTTTGGCCATGGGGTAGGTTTTTCCATCAAGTTTGAAATAGAAGAGATGTAGAGTTGAAACCAAAATGGTTGAGGAAAGAGTTTACAAGTGTTTTTGTAAATAAGTTTTAGATCAAAATATAACTCCTATTCTTCTAAGGGTTTTTGTCCAATCCTAGGTTTACAAATCCTACAGGCAACACAATGCTCTGATACCATCTATAGAGGGAGTGTCCCAACCTTTATTAACATAAGGTGGTGTCCCCTGTGTTTACAATGCTAGTCCCTGGATCAATAGCTAGCATCCACAGTTTAGGTGTAATATCAAGAAACAAAGGTCATAATATAACTCTATAACCAGGAATAACATAATTTTATTACATCATACATAGCTCATTTGGCTATTACATTACATTGCAGCGGAATAACTATAGTCATGGGGTCCTTCATCTTCAAAGTGCCACAGGCAGACATGTTGGTTGTAGACTTTGTAATCCTAATCAATCAATCTTCACTAAAAACAATCAAACCTGCAACATACAAGTTACAGCCACAAAGGGTCAATACATTTGAATTGTATTGGCAAGTGATATGGTAGTATGGTGGAGTCTATCATCTAAATGCATTTGGCTAAGTGGAGTTGAGGCTTCCATTGCTCAAAATAGATTTTCCTTATCATTTTGAAAACACTAAGTTTTTGCTTGACAAAAACATTTTTCTCAATCAAAGATTGAAGATCCTTTAACCCTTGTTCAAACCACAAGATTTTAACTTAGAAATTTGAATGATGAGATTCTTGATTGCTTCCATGTCTTGATGCTCAAATTGTCCTTTACCAGGGACATGGCTAAGTACTCAGATTTTACACTCTGCAGAGGTGGTGCACTTTCCCCACGAGACTTGGTTTCACAAAACAAGATCTTTCAGAAGCCTTCCCTTAGACCAAAATGGATGCGTTCCAACCTATCAAAACTCTATCACCCACTGTCCATATGGCTAAGTTCTTGCAACCTATATGATCATGGCAGAGCCCATATTGCCAAGTGGTTGCACTTGAAGCTTCTCAACATTTGACATCTCAAATCTCTTTGTTCCTGGGTGGCAATCCACAAGTGAGATACACAAGGTCAACCATAAACATGGGCCTTGTGAACCACTCAACCAAAAACCACCAAGCAAGTCCCATTCCACCCAGGTGATTCATTAACTTAGTTGTTTTATTAAACAAAACACAAGTCCTCAGACTTAGAATATTTTTCCATAGTGTGAATATATATTCCACCCATGTTTTCTATTAGCTAGGATAAGCTTGATAGTAATAGGAATCTTAACTTAGGAAGATTTCCACTAAGGTTTCATCTACTAGGTTTTCCTATAGCAAGGTTTATACTTAGCAAAAATCCATGCAAGTTTTACTTAGAGAAAATCACTAATGCATAGTGAAAGTAATGGGACAAAAAGTATGAAGCATCACTTGCCTTTTTGGTAGAGTATGGGTTCACTCCTTGTCCTTGCAACAATCACACTCTTCAAGTCACTACAATTCAATCAAACAAGGCACAAACTCAATCTACCAATCAAGCAAAACATCACATAAAATAACAAAGTCAAGGTAATGCATGCAAACATGCCAAGCTTTGTTTTATTTGAAAAAGTGGTTCCTAATGGGTCATGAACATTTTAAAGCACCTAATGGTCATTTTATAAAGTGGCAAAGTCATTTGCAAAAAGGTTTCACTTTAAAAACCATTTTCAAAACAAAGTATCATTTTATGTGGTGTAGAAATATTTTTACTAAGGCATTAATCTATAAGGTTCACCAAATTCATTTTCAACTCATAAAACTTGGTGTTTGGGGTCAGAGAGTTTAAAACAAAACATTTTCCAAAGATTTTCTTTCAAAATCATTTTTAATAAATAAACCACATTTCTATTTGACTAGAAATGGTTTTAAATCAAAGAATCATTATTTTGTTTCACCAAATTCATTTTTGAATCCAAAAAGTGTTTCCTATGGTCATTAGGTTCAAATCACACCATTTGCCAAAGATTTTATCCCGAAAATCATTTTTGAATAATTTTTATAACCTAAACAAGCATACAAATGTTTCTGCAAAAACAAACATTTTAATAGAAACTTTTTACTAAACAAAAGGCATGGTTGGCTAGGGCTTGTTCCACTGATTCCAATGATATTAAGTTTGTAAAATTAGTACGTGTGGATCAAAAGTTACAAAGGTTTGAAAATCACAAACAAATCTGTTTTCAAATTTCTGTTTTAAACTAGAGCTGGCCACACGTCGCTTTCTAATTGGACGGTACCGGTTCGGCCGGATTGCGTAGTTGCAGCCATTGGATCTAATCAGATCGTGCGGCATAGGACGTGTACCTCTTTGTGGTTAAGTGATCTAATCTTCCTCGCCCGATTTAGATCCTACGGCGCTGGCTTGCTTGACCAAATGCGGGCGGCGCCGATGGTGGCTAGCAGCGGCGCACGACTAGGAGGTGGCGCTACGGCGATTACAAGAAGCGAGGGAGGATGGGAAAGTGCTCACCAGAATCGCAGGGCTGTGGTGATGCTCAAGGTACTGCTGGCTTGACAAGGGGCGCTCAGGGGCAGTCGTAATTCCTCGCCGGAGTTAGGTCTGGCGACGGTTGCACGCGGTCGAGGTCGAGGACGATGCTACGGCCACAAGAAGACAAACAGAGGACATGGTTAGCTGCGCATGGTCGAGACGAGTGAGGGAGCGTGAATGAAACGGCGTGGGGCGGTCTGGTTTACCTGGGAGACGTCGTCGCAGTTGGAGACAGACGGCGGCGCTCAGAGCTTTGTCGGAGTCGACGCTCGGGGACGCCCGCTGTCGAACGAGGGGCACGGACAGATGCGTCAGGAGGTGGAGAAGGTGTGAGCTTGGTCGGGGAGGTAAGGAGTGGTCAGGCTCGGCTGGAATCGACAAGGAGGTCGTCGGAGACAGAGCTGCTCGGGGAGAAATTGGGGCGGCCTGGGGGCGTGTTGAGATGGGGCGACAGAGGGGAAAGGAGGAGAAGACGCAGGCGTTTTATCGTGCGTGGTCGCAGCGTGGTTGAAGGCACGGCTTTAAGGTGAATTGAACGCGGCTTTCAAAGGCAGCAACGGCAGCGAGGTTTGGGGGGAGGAGGTCGCGGCGAAGAAGATGACCACGTGGCTGCGGGGTCTATCTGTCAGTGAGGGAGGGAGTGAGGGGAGGGGTCCACCGGTCAGCTTCTGTGCGGGTGCGAGACTGAGTGAGAAAAACATTTTGTGGAGGGGGAGAAAGACTGGGCTGGTACTGGGCTTAGTTGGGCTGCTGGGTTGGGTCGGCCAGTTTCTATTTTTTTCTTCCTGTTTGCCTTTTCTTTTTCTGATTCAAATTTCAATCAACTATTCAAACATTCAAACAATTCAAACTATTCACCACACTAGTAATGAGTTTTTGGTTCTGTTTATCAACATAAAACCAAAGTCCAATAATAAAATATTATTTTTATTTTAGAGTCCATTTATGATTAAATAAAATGGACACTAGTTAATAAATCAAGTGGGTTTTAATTTATTTAAAAACTCCATTTGAAAACCAAATATATTCAAAACCAAATCAGTAGGTTTTAATGGACCCTAAAATAAAATAACATTTTTATTTTAGGGTCCATTAATAATTAAATAAAATGGACCTTAGTTATTAAATCAAATAGGATTTGTTTTATTATAAACTTTATTTTGAAATCTAACTAAAACCAAAACACTTCAGTAGGTTTTATTTGAGAATATAAAATACTTTTAGAAAACTTATTTAAAATAAATGAATAAGTTTTAGTGTTTTATTTAAAATGGGAAAAGCCTTTACTTTAATAAAATTTGGATATTAAATCCTTATTATTTTATTTAAATAAACCTTTGCTATTTTGATTCAAACAAAATGTTTTAATTCAAAATCTTGGCCAAGGTTTAATTTGGCTTTATAGAATAATCTTTATTTATAAATCCACCTTTTCATATGAAAACAAAATCTTTTATTAAAAGATCCAAAATAGTAATTTTAATTTTTTTTAAGTTTATTGTTTATTTAACTTTTTAAATCCCTTTAGGATTCTATTTGATCCAAATAGGTTTTGAAAGTTTCCAAATGGATTCAAAAGTTTCTTCTCACCCTGAAAATCAACAAGGTTTTATTTTATTCATTTTATTTTTCACATTACAAGATTTGGAAAATCTTGGGATGTGACAATTTTCACATAACAAAATACTTTTTAATTGGAAGATAGCTGAAAAGAAGAATATACTTAGAATGGTGTAACACACCATGCATAGGAATTTATAGTGGACACTTTGGAATAACTTGGTTTCTTGGGAGTTAGAAGTATGAGTAGAGCTTACTCATACAAGTGGAGGCTAGCAAAAGACTGGGAGCAACCAAGTAAGAGAGCAATAATGGCCATAATCATGCAGAGCGACAAAACATTACTAATCAAAGCATAGAGTGGTATTACAAGTCAAGGACTAAATGATCATAGAGGCTATGGTGACTTGATCATAGTCATAACATGGTGTAAGCATGTGCCAAGTCAACCCAAATAAAACATCAAAGGGGAATACCACAATACTATGCTTTTGTATGCTAAAACAACACATGATTCTTTCAAGGCACACTAAGCAATCCCAATTGTTTGGAACAAGTCATGCTACAGCAATAATCACTAGACATAAGGTCAAAACAACACCCAGCATGACATGCTAAAGTCTAATTCACAGTCAATGCAAGCTCCTCTGCACTTTCCAGCAAGAACTTTCTACTCCTTTCCAACACCAATTGACTTATTTGAAACAACACAGAAAGAACGGGGGTCCGAACTACTTTATTAAAGCAAACTAAACAAACTAAGAAAAGCAAATGAAAACTAAGACTCTCCAAGAACAGCACAATAGTGCATGAAACATAAAAACGAAATGGCTACACAGATCTGAGCTTTTTATTGATGAAGAAGGGGATTCCTTGGGCATCCCCAAGCTTTGACGCTTGTACCTCTTGGATATTTCTTGGGGTGACACCGGGGTGGCATCCCCAAGCTTGAGATTTTGTCCATTCTTCATCTCATTACATCATTCTCTCTCTACACCTGAAATTTTTCCTTGATACAAAACTTCACACAATCTTCATTAGCAACATTAGTGTATTCAAAAGATAATAGACCCTTAGGCTTAGCTTTGGAATAGCAAAACTTTTCACTAAAAACACAAGCTACTATAGTGTCAACACCCGGATTTTTAATCCCAGATGCCTGTTATGCCATACATCGCGATCCCAGGATTACCATTTTTGCGAGACATAAATTTTTTGGATATCATAGTACATCATCCATTATAAACGATACATAAGTTCTTACACAAATAAGGATCTCATGATCCAATTCTTAATACAACTCAAGCAACGGAATAACGTAATAATAAAGGTAGCGTAGGCGAAGCTCCATCTTCGGTGTCACAGGAAATGCTGACGATGGGAGATGATCCTAGTTGTCGTAACCTTCCTGCGGTCCATCATCCTGGTACTCCTCTTCATAGTCTGGCCACGGGAATAGCCAGGGACAAAGCCATGAGTACTCTTTAAGTACTCGCAAACTAATACTAAAAAGTTAAGGGGGTTTTTGTAGTAGGACACTAAGATCTAGGGTTGTTTTGCAAAAAGCCATATTTACCTCTACTAAGTTCAGAAGCAAAGAAAGCTTAGTTGAAACTTTATAACACCTAAGTGGGAACTTGAATTTCATATCACAACTCTGTTGTGGTCAAGTCAAAGTATCAATTCATTTAACAAGTCATTTTGAAAACATCTGACGGGGGAACAGTATGGACACTCCAACTATCCATAACCGCGGACGCAACTATTCAAATAGTTTGACACTCTGCAAAGATTGTACACTTTCACCACAACATTCGATACATCCGTCAGGAACAAATCCTGAATTCACCATACTCAGTATGCGGATAATCAATCCTAACCTTTCAATTACACGCCCTAGTATAGGCACCTCTCCTGTGAGTTTGGCTTCCCAACCATGACCAGCCGTCATCTTGGGTACTGCACAGGTGGAGAATCTTCACAAGGTAGCCTCAGCTCAGACCTTGGCCGTGAGGGAACCCATACTAAGGTATATAAGTTTCCAATCAAGCCCTACCCAAATTTTCGGGTATTGTGGTTGTGCGGTAAGATTGGAATGGTATCGCATCCAGACAACTATCAGTTTTATAAAGGGTTAAGGCTCATGCCTCAACATTTTCATCATCAAAATCATCTGGTGTTCGAAAACACATGTCAAAACATTTCAGTAGAATGACTCATCATTCCAAGGTTTTCATAACCATTTTCACCAAGTATTCCCATCTAAAGTTGATCAAGTTTTATGCTTAGCACTAGCATATATAAGTGGGGTTAAGTACTAAGGAGGGGTGGTAATAAAGTGGAGATTAATGAAGTTCAATCTCATGCCTTAGGATGACATCAAGATTATCTACTTAGGCCAAATTTAATGCTCTTTATGCAACCTTCAATTATATTTCTATAATCTACAAGTCACTTAAATAAACTCTAAGAAAATCTTTGATAAAGAAATAAATTAGAAAGCTTGCAAGTAAAACTAGGATGGTTTATCAAGTGGTTTGGCTTGCTAAGATAGTGGTATAAACTTGCTAGGTTGCAAGTGTTAGCTTGCTCAGTTAATAGCTTGCTCATTCAACTAGTAGTATTAGGCTTGCCTTGTGTAAAGCAGTGGTTGAAGTTCTCCTTGGCTTGTTCCTTGTAGTATCCTCCTTCCTCCTCGTATCCTTGGTTGGTACTAGCGTCTATAAATAAATACGAGGTACACAATCACCAAACAATACTTATATTTTGAATCACCACACAAAGGGGTACTATATATGATCTAGCATCATCACCTACATTACAAGCTTAAAACATTTGTCTTATTTATTTTAATTTGAGAAAATTAATTTCTACTCATTGAAAAACTACTTAAGATTTAATATTCTCCAACTCAAACATGGGATCATGTTGACACATGTCATCACCACATATTTCAGTACATGGGAATGTGATTTAAAGTGGTGTTACAATTTAATAAGGTTTAACCTTTTTATTTGGATTAAATAAAGTGACTAGAAATGCCTATGTGGCATTCTTTTATTACTTGAACATTATTTCTATACGTAAACCCATATGTTTATATATATTCTGAAAGGTATGATCAAATGTGATTTTTGAGAGTTGGAATCAACTCAAAAGCTCTTATGGTTGAATTTTGAAAAAAAATTGAATGTAGAAAATCTTCTGACTTGTTATTTTTACCAAGGGTGATCTACAGATCCAAATGATTTGAATCCAACGGGCTTGGATTAATCATTTCAGTACCTTTCTAACAAAATTAATTTCATGCATTTTTGGTTCACTGAATCGAGCTGGGTTGATTTTTGAATCTAGGTACAGAAATGTGTTTGAATTAAAATAGAAAAATCTAAATTCAAACGGTTGGGCTGCGCGGGAGAGGTTAATGGGCCGGACCAGTGTCACTCCGCAGCGAGGGGCTCAGCTGACACGGAGGTTCCACCAGTCAGTGGCTCATAACCAAGCGGTACGAGGCTGTGTGGTTTGTTGGATTAGAAGTGAGATCGACGGCTGGGGATCGTCGTCAACGATGAACATGTCACCGGCGAGCTCGAACCCTAGCGGCTCAGTGGGGGTGCATAGGGGGCATACCAGGGCTCCAGCGATGATGGCGAGGCGGGAAAACGAATGAGTGGTCGACGGCGAGCTCAGGGACGGTCGAGGCAGCTCCGGGGGTGGTCGAAATCAACGGCCCCCTTCTTCTCTAGAGGCGGCCTGCTCCGGCGCAATTCCGGCGAGCTGCTGCTCCTTGTGCTCCGGCTAGAGGGTGGAACGATCAGTGAGGTGAGGGGAGTGGAATGGTGTGATTCAAACGGCTGGGGGTGTCCTCCTTTTATAGGATCGACGGCGAGACCGAGAGGGATGGGCAGGCGACAGTGGCGACATGGCTACGGGCGGCTAGAGGCATGGCTGAGGTCGGAGATTGACGGGAGGTATCCTGGCGATGCTCTAGGACTTGAATGTGCGTTTATGGGTGGTGGCAATTGGTCGAGAACGTGCGGTGCTCTGCACGGCAGAGGCGGCGTCTTTGACGGCGAGCGGTGGCTGTGAGGCACGGGGCGACGAACGGGGATGTCTATCGTGTTCCTTGGGTCATGGCGTAGCGGTGGGCACGGGCTGCGGTCAAGGGGCGGCGTGTGCACGCGTGCCGGGTGCGGCGCTCTGGGGCGGTCTCGGCACGTCGCAGTGGCACTGGGCGCGCGGCGTTCCTGGTGGTCCACGGCTTGCACTGGCTTGGGGAGGGGAAAGTGGGCGGCGGTGAGGTGCTGGCTACCTCCCAGACAAGGTGGGCAAGGCTAGGGTGGCTGCTATCTGGCCGGCAACAATGGGGTGGCATGGTGAGCCTCGGCCTGCTCACCATTGATGACAAGGCAAGCTCACAGTGGTGCTAGATGTTTACAATTGAGCCAGATGATCTACTAAAGACTAGTTGCAACCAGAGAGGGAACACGTTAGGCCAAATTTACTGCACACTATAGTGTTTGTGATTTGTTTGATTTGAATCTGCAAGGTGTTTGATGAAATGGCCGCAAGAAACTTACTTTTGAATTTTGAAAAGATTTTTGGTGGGTGTGCAAGGCATGTGCTGAGGATTCTGTGGGTGCTTGGGTTTTCAGAATTGAGCTTGTTTGAGTGGTTTTTGAAATAGTAAGATCTTCCCATATGAGATAGATTCAATTTTAAACTGTCATTTAAACATAGTATTTGAATGTTTTTGGATGATCACAAAGTGGTACTTGGTACCTTATTATGAGTAAAACAAGGGGTACAAAGATCCACAAATGTTTCTGTTGACTTTTGAAAACCAGGGATAGCCAAAGTAGGCATGAGGGTTAATTTGGCAAAAATGACCATTCACTTCATTTGTTTATTTTGAGTTGTTTTTCTTTGGGAAAAGTTTGGGGATTGTTTAGATGATGTTTATTTCACCTAAGAATCATTTTAAAAGCAAATAAACAAAGAACAATGGCAATTCAAAAGAATCCAAATTTGGAAAACACACACATATGAATGCTTTCATTTTTTAGTTGGGAAAGTTTTTGTTAACCCTAATTTTGATGATTATCATTTGATGATCCAAGTTTAATATTTTTGGGATGTTACATATAGCAAATACTTCAAAAACCGCAATTCCTCAAAAGAGAACTCAAAAAGGAATCAATAAGAAGCAAATGCAAATAATGGCAGAAATCTGTCAAAACAGACCAGTAGGTAGAAACCGATTTTTTCTAAGACCTTCTGTTGCTCAAATAAAAAAGTGTTGAACCAACGAAAGTTAGCTAGCATACTGGGGGATTTATTCGTAAATTTTCAACTCAATCCGACTTACAGAGACTCCTCACAAATTTTTATGGTGGCAGACAAAAATCTGTTTCGGGACAACAACTCCCCAAATCTTACTTCCCTCTCATTAGAGGTCATTCGTGGCACAAAAAGCAAATAGAAAAGGATAAGGAGAGGTCATTACTGAACTAATAACTTCCAAGAATCAAGGAAACCCCTGAGGTATCTCCCAACAAGTACTTTTCTTTAACGCCTTTAAGTTAGGCACAAGAAGCAAGAAATCAAGTATTTTCAAATGAAGAAGCATTAACTCTCTTGATCTTTCCTTTCTTACCTTTCTTCATCTCTTTAGGGAAAATATGATTTCTTACTGGAGGAGCAAAATGCATAATGCCTTTTCCCACATCTATTATTGCTCCAAGGTTTTTCAGTAGGGATCTTCCAAGTGTGATCTGTCCTTTGCCTACACATTCAATAACAAGATAATCAGTAGACACTATTTTCCCTGAGATTTTTGTAAACACACCTTCAGCTATTCCAATGGGTAATAAAGTGGCATTATTAGTAAGATAAATTTCCTCTCCTCCTTTATAAAGTCCCTAAAGACTCATAAATATCTTTAGTCATAAGGCAAAATTCAGACATGATATCACAACGAGCATCAAAAGTTGCACTATTTATAGTGAATTTGATTGTGGGAAACCACTTTGAAGGATCATAATTCATTGGAACATAATTATGGTACTCCCTAAGTGTGTGATAGCAACTATTCAAAGCAGCAGTACTGGACTGAAGAGTGTTCAACCTAGCAAAAATATCTATAAAAGAGGAATCAGACTTGCCAGGCGTATTATAAATTATAATCAATTTGTTTATGGCATCAAAAGCTTCATCCTCAGTACATTGAAAAATATCTTTCTCATCCACAGCATCCAAAGCATATCTATAACAAAGAGCAATACCGCGGTAGAAACTATTAATAACAAAGCTAAGACTCATCTTAGGCTCAGTTTCCCTTTGTAAAGCAGAGATTCTAGACCAACCTTCTTTAAAACTCTTTTCACTTTTTTGCTTAAAAGTGAAGATCTCTTCCATAGGTGTCACAGATATTGGACCAAAACCAGACATGGTAGCAACTAAGGCAAGAACTAATTTTTTTGTGTTTTTGATAAGAGAAAGCAAACCAAACTAAACTATTTTTTTTTTGGAGTTTTTGATAAAAAGAGGCAAACAAAACCAAGCAAAAGAAACTAGGCAAGCTAAAAGCAAAGTAAAGAGAAAGGTTGAGGAGGACTCCCCTTGTGAAGACGTCCTTAGCCTCCCCAGCAACGCGCCAGAAAAAGCTTGATGGCGCTGCGTCAACATGGAGCACTTCGTCGGGAAACCCCAAGAGCAAGGTGTGATCCAGCACAGTAGAAAGTTTTCCCTCGGTAAGAAACTGAGGTTATCGAACCAGTAGGAGGAAGGAAACGTCTCGAAGGTGTTGCAAGCAACATGGAAACCTGCACAACACAAACTCAAGACTTTTCCCCAACGAATCAGTGAGGCTGTCAAGCTCACCGGTTTGCTGTAACAAAGGATTAACTATATGGTGTGGAAGGTGATGATGGTTTGCAGCAAGTAAACATGTAACAGTGGAAGATGTATCAATGGTAAAGATTGTACCGGGGTCCATAGTTCACTAGAGGTGCTCTCCTTAGATAAACAAACATGGCATGAAGGGTAAGCAAATTACAGCAAGGAAACTGACAGGACTGAGCAAGGCATAACAATGCAATACTAAACAAAAAGATCCTATGAGATTCGATTGGGCAATACAACAATATACATAGACCGCTATCCAACTGCATCTATGACTAGAAGTCCACCTTCAGGTTATCATCCGAACCTCCTCCAGTATTAAGTTGCAAGCAACAAACAACTTCTTTAAGAAAAGTGTAAGGTAAACAATCCACTTGTTCCATGAACAAGAGACCGTTGTTTTCTCCCTAGTGGAAACAACACATCTACCATCGAAGAGATTTCTGTCACTTTCCTTGAAAAGTAGAGGCATAAACCCACTATCGAGCATAAATACCCCCTCTTGGAGTCACTAGCAACTACTTGGCCAAGATAGCTACTAACAACAGAGAGCAGGCAAGATCACAAACAACACAGACATGATAGAATCAATAAGACAATACCATTAATCAATCTGACATAGTAATCTCAATATCCATCGGATCCATGCAAACACAACATGCATGATTACAAATAGATGAGATCTTGATCATCAACGGAGCTCACAAGATCTATACCTGAAATCACAAGGAGGAGATACAACCATCTAGCTACTACATGGAACCGTAGTCCAAGGTGGAACTACTCACGCTTCATACCGGAGGCTGGTATGATGAAGAAGAAGGCCTCCGGGATGATCTCCCCTCAAACAGGGTGCCTGGAAGAACTTTAGACCCTCCGATCTACGGACGCTGGTGGTGGTGGCGGCAGACGGTTTCGTGGAATATTGATCGGGTCCTTAGGGTTTTGGCATCGGGGGACTTTATAGGCGAAGAGCGAGGCAGGGGGCCCACCAGGGCGGCTGCACCCCCCCAGGCGTGCCTGGCCCTAGGTCGTGCCGCTAGGGGGTCTGGCCTCCTGGTGAGCCTCCTCAGTCTCGTATTCTGTCTTTGTATTGCCCACGGTAAAATATTGACTTTGGCTTTTGTCCCGTCCAATTTCGATAATATTGATTTTCTGCCTTTTTGGAACCAAAAACAGAAGAAAACAGGCAATTGTCATCGTGGCAACTTGTTAATAGGTTAGTTCCAGAAAACATATAAAAACACCTCAAATGTAGACAAATCAAAGCAAAGTAGATACTAACCAAGCATGGAACATCAAAAATTATAGATACATTTCCGACATATCACTCGCCTAGTCGCCTCGCAGTTGCGAATGATGTCCGACAATGGTGCGCAGGAGACGACCGTGATTGGGTGCTCCTGGAAGTAGTGCGGTAGCCGTTGCTAGCTCGGAAGACCGTACACCAGTTTCTGGTATTGTGGGTAGCGCTGTCACGAGTCGGTGAGTACCTCACTGATGTAGTAGAATGGGTGCTGCACGGGGCATTCCTTACCCTCCTCTAGCCGTTTGACGACCATGACGGTGCTGACGACTCGCTCAGATGCCGCGACGTAGACGAGCATCGGCTCCTTGTCGACGAGGACGGTGAGTAGCGGGGCCGCGAGTAGCACTTCTTTGAGTGCGTGGAGCACGTCGTGTGCCTCCTTGTCCACTGGAACGTGGGGTTTTTGTGCATTAGGCGGTAGAGAGGCATCACCTTCTCGCCTAGCTGGGGAATGAAGCGGCTAAGAGCTGCGACTCGCCCAGATAACTTCTGGACGTCGCGGAGGCACTCTAGTTTGCCGAGACGGGCGATGATGACTCCTTGATGGCGCCAAAGAACTTGGTGCTTGATGTGGAGTCTTGTTGGGAACCCCACGAGAGAGGTGTGAAGAACACAGCAGCAAGTCTTCCCTTAGTTGAGACCGAGGTTATCAAACCAGAAGGAGGAAGGAAACGTCACATAGGTGTTGCAAGCAGTGCGGAGACCTGCACAACACAAACTCAAGACTTTGCCCCAACGAATCAGTGAGGTTGTCAAGCTCACCGGTTTGTTGTAACAAAGGATTAAACGGATGGTGTAGAAGGTAATGGTTTGCAACAAGTAAACAAGTAACATTGGAGGATGTATCAATGGTAAAGATTGGACCGGGGTCCATAGTTCACTAGAGGTGCTCTCCTTAGATAAACAACATGGCATGAAGCGTAAACAAATTACAACGGGGCAATTGACAGGAACTGAGCAAGGCATAAAAATGCAATTACTAGCCAGAAAGATCCTATGAGGTTGATTGGGCAATACAACAATATACATAGACCGCCATCCAGCTGCATCTATGACTAGAAGCCCACCTTCAGGATATCATCCGAACCCCCTCCAGTATTAATTTGCAAGCAATAGAAAACTGCTTTAAGCAAAGTGTGTAAGGTAAACAGTCCACATGTTCCATGAACAAGAGACCGTTGTTTTCTCCCTAGTAGCAAAATCACATCTACAATCGGAGAGATTTTTGTCACTTCCCTTGGAAACTAGAGGCATGAACCCACTATCGAGCATAAATACCCCCTCTTGGAGTCACTAGCAACTACTTGGCCAAGATAACCACTAGCAACAGAGAGCATGCAAGATCACAAACAACACAGACATGATAGAATCATAAAGACAAAACCATTAATCAAACCAACATAATAATCTCAATATCCATCGGATCCCCGCAAACACAACATGCATGATTACGAATAGATTAGATCTTGATCATGAACGGATCTCACAAGATCTATACATGAAAGCACAAAGGAGGAGATACAACCGTCTAGCTACTACATGGACCCATAGTCCAAGGTGGAACTACCCACGCATCATACTGGAGAGAAGGCCTCCGGGATGATCTCCCCTCCCGTAGGGTGCCAGGAAGAATTTCAGACCCCCCCTCCCCGATCTAGGGACGATGGTGGAAGCAGCTACAGATGGTTTCGTGGAGATTTGATCAGGTACTTAGGGTTTCTGCATCGGGGGCTTCTTATAGGCGAAGGGGCGAGACCGGGAGGCGGCCAGGGCGACCAAACCCTAGCCAGGCGCGGGCCCACCTGCCCCCGTGCCTGGGGTGGGTCTGCCCCCCTGGCTAGCCCCTTCGGCTCTCCTCTGGACTTCTTGTTCCCCACAGAAAGTAATTGACTTTGACGTTTGTCCGTGTAACACCCTCAGAATCGGACCTATGCAAGTTTGAGCAAAATTCGCCAAACCCGCATAGAAACGATTCAAAGGTGCCCACCAGGCACTTTCGTGCGGGTGGAAAACGAAGTAATAACATTACACAACAGTCCTCGATGGGACCCACAGAACAGATATATATATATAACGGCGACTCCATGAGTCTAGAATACAAATATAATGTACAAAGATCCAAAACACCTTGAAAATGATCGAGCGTCCGACTACGGACAAGATGCAAATGGGGCTAAGAGCCCTGAAGAATAACCAATGGCGTCCATAACCCTGCCCAGGCCAAGCCGGAAGGGTAACCCTGCTAACGACGTCGATCTCAAAACCTGCTTAAACAAAAGGGGTGCCGACAAAGGTCAAAGGAAAAAGAAGGAGCGTCAGTACTGAGGCCAGTACACGGCGAGGCTAGAATTCGGCGGTCCTCGCCTACATAGGTATGGTGGACTGAAGCGGCAGCGGCAGCATGCACTAAACAACCTATAGAGACTCGATACAACTGGCGACAATCAGAGAGGGGTAAGATAGACCTATCCGGATCCAACCTGAAGCTAACACCAAACAAACCCATCCTGGTGTTTCCCCCTCGAGACCAAACGAGGAAGTCAACCGAGGAACTCACACAGTTGGCAGTTTTATTTATTCAGTTATCGTTGCAGTAATTACTAGTCAGGTATAGATAATCGTCCTGATAAAGTAAGCAGTGGGCACTTTTAGTTAACCATTCCGTTGTAGTTGCAACAATTACTAATCAGATACAGATATCATGAGATAAACCCAAAACCCAGTAGTTGTTGGTACTTTTATTCAGCCATTCCGTTGAAGTTGCAATACTTACTAGTCAGATACAATTGTCGCAAGCGACAACCAAACAAGCAATTGTGGGCAGTATTAATTAGCCATTCCGTTGTAGTGGAGCTGATTACTAGACATTATAAGTCAAATTTATAGCAGTAAACTTTAGTTATGCTTGTCTATGATCGAGATACTGTGCTCCAAGTCGTCCATAACCGCGGACACGGCTTTCAGAAAGTTTTACCCGGCCGGGGTGCACCAATAGCAACACACGCTCGATCAACCTCGGAAAAACCAAATCAAAACCCAACGAGGCTTTCACGACTGAACAATCACAGGATTCAGAAATATTTCAGGGGGCCACCCCTTAAGTAGAATCCGCAACGGAGTAAGCAAGCTCCGAGACGGCCTCAAGGTTTGGGTAATACGGCTGTGAACGACTGGGAACCCGAAAGTGTGGCTGGGCTTGTCGACACCGCGGAATCGTGTCCCGATCCTAAACAGTACAGTGTGCTATCTGTCGCACAATTTAAATACAGAAAGTAGCATGGCATAAGTACAGGATCGTAAATAAAACCTCAAACTAGTTTGTGGCCCCAAGAAATAAGAATGAATCAAGCTCTGGCTCAGGGGGGGTCCCATATACCTCCCGGATGTGGATAGAGCGATAAAACAAGGAACAGGTATCAAGTACTCGGGGTCTTACGGGACACAAGTGGGCGTTCGGAAACCAAATATTATCTATCACCCACCGATGCCTCTGCTTATTTCAATTTTAGTTGTTAAACAGAAATTAAAGTGACGATAAGTAAAACTAGAATCATCTCCAACATCAACATGCGGCAATACATCAGCAACTGTGGCATATGACGACACACAACAACACTTGAGCAAGCGACTACGACGCGCAAGTCCCACTATCTACCAAACAACAGGGAATAGGGTGTGTCCAAGGCAATATAAGGCTGCAGGGGATATCACGGGTACGGAAACTAGAGCATCGCAACACAGATAGCAATAGATCAACAGAAGGGAATAAAGACTATAAAGTAAGATAGGTAGAAAGGGGGAGATGCTCGCCTGAAAACATTGTCGAAGGTTCAACCGAAGATCGGGGCGAAGCTCACATCGACTCAACGGCCTTATCCGCGAAGAAGCAAAACACTAGAAGAAACACCGGATGCACTATTTAATACAACGGCAGAAGATCGGCATGATGCATGTATGATGTATGACATGGCAAAGTGCGATGCGATTAGGTCATATTAAGTGGAACCGGGGTCCCGACAACATTTAGGTGGTTCATGTTGTTTGCTACCCCGCAATTTAAATGTTGTTTTAACAAGGCAAGATAAGATACCGGTTCGCTACACAAGTTTAAATGAGGCCAATATGAAGCTAGATTTGCCCGCATATGGGCCCCATATTTAATTATTAGGTGAATCGACATAAGGCCCCCAAACCACAGAGATGCATGCGAGATGAATGATTTAATGCAACAAGTTGATATCATTTATAAAAATAGGGTATCGAGGAAAGGGTCACACGTTTTAGGGTTCGGCAGATCTTGTTTGGGTTCGACGAACTTGGGGTTCCGGGGTCCGGGGTCGGTCTCAGGGTCCAGGGTTCGACGGTGACGTTCTCGGATAAAAGGGGTAGATCTTGTCGCGTCCGGGGTCTTCGGGTCATGTTGTCGGCGGACATGACGTTCCGAGAGGAAGAACTTGTCGCGTCTGCGACCTCCGGGTCGAAGAACTTGATATGTCTGGGTTCGATCTTCGGGGTCCCTGTTGACGATCTTGAATAGGCACATGTGCCTTCGGCGAGGCTTGGTGCACAACTCTTCAGTAGAACTTGGCGAGGTCCTCGGAAGACTTGGAACGGCTTCGGCGTTTTATGTAGATGATCGATGGTCCAGGGGTCTCGGCGTCTAGGTTCCGTGAAGTCGGTTATATCTCGTCGATGGTCCTTCTGGTGCTGCTCACTGTCGGTCATGTTGTCGAGGTTTGGGCCTCGGAAGATCTTGGCGAGGGGTTCGGTTCCGGGCTCCGAAGGCAGAACTTGGCGGCTCGGGCCCACGGGGTTTGGGGTTCGCGGAGAACGCGCGCGGGGCATGGGCAGAGGCGGTGGCTTCCTTGGCGGGGCGGGACCGGCCGGTGGGCGCTCGAGCGGCGGTGGGCTCCGGAGACGCTGCGGCTGCCGGTGGAGGGCGAGGGGGTCGTCGGCGAGGTGGGGTCGGAGGCGCGGCGGCGCGCGGGGCCGCGGGCGTCGGCGGAGGCTTGACCGGAGCCGGGGAAGAGCTGACGAGGGGCTGCGGTGGTGGAGGTCCAGGTGGCGACGGCTCGCGGAGGAGGCGGCCAGGGGCGGTGCCAGAGCACGAGATCGACGGCGCCCTGGGCCACGACGCGGCGGCGGCCGGAGGAGGTCTGCTCGGGGCAGCGGAGGAGGGGTGTGGCGACGGCGGCGCGCCGGGGAGGGGGCGAGGTGGAGCGGCCGGGGCGCGGGTCGTCGGAGGCGGCCGGGGCGCGGTGGAGGCCGACGCGGCGGGACGCGCGGAGACGGCCGGGGCGGGACGGTGGCGTGAGGCGCGGAGGGGGCGCCGCTGGCGGCCAGCTTGGCGGCGGGGACAGCGGTGAAGGGGCGGCTCGCGGAGGCGTGGTGCTGGAGGGGAGGGGTGGTCGCACCGGCGGACTCGACGGTGGCTGGAGGCGGGGTTGACCGGAGCGCGCGGCTACTGGCGAGGGAGGAGGAGGGGGCGGCGAGCGGTTGCAGGCGGCACGCGGACGGGGTGCTGCGGCCGCGGGGCGCGCGCGGCTGCCAGAGGGAGAGGGGCCGAGCGGGTGGAGGGAACGGCGGCGGAGGGGTGAGCCTCGCGAGCGCCGGCGGCGGGGTGCGGTGGCGTCGGGGAGCGAGCGAGCTAAGCGGGAGGAGGGAGATGGGCGAGAGGTGGAAGAAGACAGGGCGCGGGGGACAGGTCAGGGTGGGTCCCGCGTTGGGGAACGCGCGGTACTGGCGGCGTGCGTGCTGGGCGCGGGGTGGCGTGAGTGCGTCGTGTGCGGGGTGTGCGGGAACCAGGGGTGGGACGCTGGTGGGTGGACCAGGGGAGAGAGGGGCCCACGGGGCAGGGGTAGGTGGCCAGCGGGTCAGGGGAGGTTGGACTGGGGGGAGCGACGTGGTGGAGGGCTGGGGCGGGACCCGCGTGCAGGGAGAGTGGGTTCCACGCGTGGGCCACGCGCCAGGGGAGAGAGGGTAGAAGAGGGTTGGGTGAGAAAAGAGAGAGAGGTGGGAAGAGGAGAGGGATTGGTGAGGTGGCAGGTGGGTAGGTTTGGGGTGAGAGGGGGAGGTGGCAGTCTGGGATTGGTGGGTAGGAATAGATTGGGTGGGACTAGGATTTAGAGGGAGCTGTTTTCAAAAGTGTGTTTGTTTGTTTCTGTATAAAATAGAACAAAGCCACTTTACAAAATAGTTTTCAGACAAATAAATCTCCAAAGCGTTCGGGGTTTTGTGTTTGAAAAATAAGAGGGGTTTTTGTACAGTTCAAAACTAGGCTTTTCAAATAATGCAGTCAAACAATGCATGATGATGACGATGCAATGCACAAATTCAACGCGATTTTCTAGTAGTGGTAATTGCGGGATGCCACAATTCGACACCACTAACAAGGGATCTCGCCCTCGAGATCCGCCTCATGGTACCGGAAGGGAAGGTCGGTGATCTGCGTCTTCTCGCTTCGTGTAGATCCTCGCGACACCACTAACAAGAGGTCGTTGTCCGTGACCGTCACGAGAACACTCCGGGAACAACATTTCGAAGGTAGAGGTATCAACAAATAAAGCCACCCCTAACTTCCGTGGTCGGAGTAAAACTGCTGGATCCACTGATTCGACGTGCAAGAGCGAATGATAAGAGTAGTGGTATGGTAGCTACTCCATCCCGCACTCAAACCATTACTCTGCACACGAATAGGCGGATTATGCAACCAACTCTCGGAATTAGACTGAAGATCTCGACAAGCGAGGTTCGGAAACAAAGGGGTGATGCAGACTCTGCATCGGATCTGGCGTAGATGATGTCGTCGCGTCGGAAACACCGGAAAGCACAAACAAGGAACAAAGAAGGGTAACCCCGTAGATGGATTCATCAGGCGGCTTGAACACCGGACGGTAGGACAGCGTTATCAGAGGAGGAAGCGAAACCCTGAAGGTACGACAGAACCCAACCACGAGAATTCCTGGACTCGAAGAAAGGGACGAGAGCGGATTCAAAACACGTAGGGGTAAGAGGAGAATAGCAGAGGGGTAAGGAGTAAAATCAAACCTAATCAGAACTATCCAACCGATTTTGCAAAATAGTTTTAACACTCTACTTCGGCCGTTAGCTAGGTTATCCTACAGGCTGGACTTGTGGGGTATCGCAACTGCTGAGCTCTGATACCACTCTGTAACACCCTCAGAATCGGACCTATGCAAGTTTGAGCAAAATTCGCCAAACCCGCATAGAAACGATTCAAAGGTGCCCACCAGGCACTTTCGTGCGGGTGGAAAACGAAGTAATAACATTACACAACAGTCCTCGATGGGACCCACAGAACAGATATATATATAACGGCGACTCCATGAGTCTAGAATACAAATATAATGTACAAAGATCCAAAACACCTTGAAAATGATCGAGCGTCCGACTACGGACAAGATTCAAATGGGGCTAAGAGCCCTGAAGAATAACCAATGGCGTCCATAACCCTGCCCAGGCCAAGCCGGAAGGGTAACCCTGCTAACGACGTCGATCTCAAAACCTGCTTAAACAAAAGGGGTGCCGACAAAGGGCAAAGGAAAAAGAAGGAGCGTCAGTACTGAGGCCAGTACACGGCGAGGCTAGAATTCGGCGGTCCTCGCCTACATAGGTATGGTGGACTGAAGCGGCAGCGGCAGCATGCACTAAACAACCTATAGAGACTCGATACAACTGGCGACAATCAGAGAGGGGTAAGATAGACCTATCCGGATCCAACCTGAAGCTAACACCAAACAAACCCATCCTGGTGTTTCCCCCTCGAGACCAAACGAGGAAGTCAACCGAGGAACTCACACAGTTGGCAGTTTTATTTATTCAGTTATCGTTGCAGTAATTACTAGTCAGGTATAGATAATCGTCCTGATAAAGTAAGCAGTGGGCACTTTTAGTTAACCATTCCGTTGTAGTTGCAACAATTACTAATCAGATACAGATATCATGAGATAAACCCAAAACCCAGCAGTTGTTGGTACTTTTATTCAGCCATTCCGTTGAAGTTGCAATACTTACTAGTCAGATACAATTGTCGCAAGCGACAACCAAACAAGCAATTGTGGGCAGTATTAATTAGCCATTCCGTTGTAGTGGAGCTGATTACTAGACATTATAAGTCAAATTTATAGCAGTAAACTTTAGTTATGCTTGTCTATGATCGAGATACTGTGCTCCAAGTCGTCCATAACCGCGGACATGGCTTTCAGAAAGTTTTACCCGGCCGGGGTGCACCAATAGCAACACACGCTCGATCAACCTCGGAAAAACCAAATCAAAACCCAACGAGGCTTTCACGACTGAACAATCACAGGATTCAGAAATATTTCAGGGGGCCACCCCTTAAGTAGAATCCGCAATGGAGTAAGCAAGCTCCGAGACGGCCTCAAGGTTTGGGTAATACGGCTGTGAACGACTGGGAACCCGAAAGTGTGGCTGGGCTTGTCGACACCGCGGAATCGTGTCCCGATCCTAAACAGTACAGTGTGCTATCTGTCGCACAATTTAAATACAGAAAGTAGCATGGCATAAGTACAGGATCGTAAATAAAACCTCAAACTAGTTTGTGGCCCCAAGAAATAAGAATGAATCAAGCTCTGGCTCAGGGGGGTCCCATATACCTCCCGGATGTGGATAGCGCGATAAAACAAGGAACAGGTATCAAGTACTCGGGGTCTTACGGGACACAAGTGGGCGTTCGGAAACCAAATATTATCTATCACCCACCGATGCCTCTGCTTATTTCAATTTTAGTTGTTAAACAGAAATTAAAGTGACGATAAGTAAAACTAGAATCATCTCCAACATCAACATGCGGCAATACATCAGCAACTGTGGCATATGACGACACACAACAGCACTTGAGCAAGCGACTACGACGCGCAAGTCCCACTATCTACCAAACAACAGGGAATAGGGTGTGTCCAAGGCAATATAAGGCTGCAGGGGATATCACGGGTACGGAAACTAGAGCATCACAACACAGATAGCAATAGATCAACAGAAGGGAATAAATACTATAAAGTAAGATAGGTAGAAAGGGGGAGATGCTCTCCTGAAAACATTGTCGAAGGTTCAACCGAAGATCGGGGCGAAGCTCACATCGACTCAACGGCCTTATCCGCGAAGAAGCAAAACACTAGAAGAAACACCGGATGCACTATTTAATACAACGGCAGAAGATCGGCATGATGCATGTATGATGTATGACATGGCAAAGTGCGATGCGATTAGGTCATATTAAGTGGAACCGGGGTCCCGACAACATTTAGGTGGTTCATGTTGTTTGCTACCCCGCAATTTAAATGTTGTTTTAACAAGGCAAGATAAGATACCGGTTCGCTACACAAGTTTAAATGAGGCCAATATGAAGCTAGATTTGCCCGCATATGGGCCCCATAATTATTAGGTGAATCGGCATAAGGCCCCCAAACCACAGAGATGCATGCGAGATGAATGATTTAATGCAACAAGTTGATATCATTTATAAAAATAGGGTATCGAGGAAAGGGTCACACGTTTTAGGGTTCGGCAGATCTTGTTAGGGTTCGACGAACTTGGGGTTCCGGGGTCCGGGGTCGGTCTCAGGGTCCAGGGTTCGACGGTGACGTTCTCGGATAAAAGGGGTAGATCTTGTCGCGTCCGGGGTCTTCGGGTCATGTTGTCGGCGGACATGACGTTCCGAGAGGAAGAACTTGTCGCGTCTGCGACCTCCGGGTCGAAGAACTTGATATGTCTGGGTTCGATCTTCGGGGTCCCTGTTGACGATCTTGAATAGGCACATGTGCCTTCGGCGAGGCTTGGTGCACAACTCTTTAGTAGAACTTGGCGAGGTCCTCGGAAGACTTGGAACGGCTTCGGCGTTTTATGTAGATGATCGACGGTCGAGGGGTCTCGGCGTCTAGGTTCCGTGAAGTCGGTTATATCTCGTCGATGGTCCTTCTGGTGCTGCTCACTGTCGGTCATGTTGTCGAGGTTTGGGCCTCGGAAGATCTTGGCGAGGGGTTCGGTTCCGGGCTCCGAAGGCAGAACTTGGCGGCTCGGGCCCACGGGGTTTGGGGTTCGCGGAGAACGCGCGCGGGGCATGGGCAGAGGCGGTGGCTTCCTTGGCGGGGCGGGACCGGACGGAGGGCGCTCGAGCGGCGGTGGGCTCCGGAGACGCTGCGGCTGCCGGTGGAGGGCGAGGGGGTCGTCGGCGAGGTGGGGTCGGAGGCGCGGCGGCGCGCGGGGCCGCGGGCGTCGGCGGAGGCTTGACCGGAGCCGGGGAAGAGCTGAAGAGGGGCTGCGGTGGTGGAGGTCCGGGTGGCGACGGCTCGCGGAGGAGGCGGCCAGGGGCGGTGCCAGAGCACGAGATCGACGGCGCCCTGGGCCACGACGCGGCGGCGGCCGGAGGAGGTCTGCTCGGGGCAGCGGAGGAGGGGTGTGGCGACGGCGGCGCGTCGGGGAGGGGGCGAGGTGGAGCGGCCGGGGCGCGGGTCGTCGGAGGCGGCCGGGGCGCGGTGGAGGCCGACGCGGCGGGACGCGCGGAGACGGCCGGGGCGGGACGGTGGCGTGAGGCGCGGAGGGGGCGCCGCTGGCGGCCAGCTTGGCGGCGGGGACGGCGGTGAAGGGGCGGCTCGCGGAGGCGTGGTGCTGGAGGGGAGGGGCGGTCGCGCCGGCGGACTCGACGGTGGCTGGAGGCGGGGTTGACCGGAGCGCGCGGCTACTGGCGAGGGAGGAGGAGGGGGCGGCGAGCGGTTGCAGGCGGCACGCGGACGGGGTGCTGCGGCCGCGGGGCGCGCGCGGGATGCCAGAGGGGAGAGGGGCCGAGCGGGTGGAGGGAACGGCGGCGGAGGGGTGAGCCTCGCGAGCACCGGCGCGGGGTGCGGTGGCGTCGGGGAGCGAGCGAGCTAAGCGGGAGGAGGGAGATGGGCGAGAGGTGGAAGAAGACAGGGCGCGGGGGACAGGTCAGGGTGGGTCCCGCGTTGGGGAACGCGCGGTACTGGCGGCGTGCGTGCTGGGCGCGGGGTGGCGTGAGTGCGTCGTGTGCGGGGTGTGCGGGAACCAGGGGTGGGACGCTGGTGGGTGGACCAGGGGAGAGAGGGGCCCACGGGGCAGGGGTAGGTGGCCAGCGGGTCAGGGGAGGTTGGACTGGGGGAGCGACGTGGTGGAGGGCTGGGGCGGGACCCGCGTGCAGGGAGAGTGGGTTCCACGCGTGGGCCACGCGCCAGGGGAGAGAGGGTAGAAGAGGGTTGGGTGAGAAAAGAGAGAGAGGTGGGAAGAGGAGAGGGATTGGTGAGGTGGCAGGTGGGTAGGTTTGGGGTGAGAGGGGGAGGTGGCAGTCTGGGATTGGTGGGTAGGAATAGATTGGGTGGGACTAGGATTTAGAGGGAGCTGTTTTCAAAAGTGTGTTTGTTTGTTTCTGTATAAAATAGAACAAAGCCACTTTACAAAATAGTTTTCAGACAAATAAATCTCCAAAGCGTTCGGGGTTTTGTGTTTGAAAAATAAGAGGGGTTTTTGTACAGTTCAAAACTAGGCTTTTCAAATAATGCAGTCAAACAATGCATGATGATGACGATGCAATGCACAAATTCAACGCGATTTTCTAGTAGTGGTAATTGCGGGATGCCACAGTCCCGTCCAATGCTGAGAATATTTATTTACTAACTTTTCTGAAACCAAAAACAGCAGAAAACAGGCATCTGGCACTGTTGCAACTTGTCAATAGGTTAGTACCAGAAAATATGTAAAAAGCACCTCAAAGTGTAGACAAGCAAAGCAAAGTAGATACAAAACAAGCATGGAGCATCAAAAATTATAGATACGTTTCCAACGTATCAGCATCCCCAAGCTTAATTCCTGCTCGTCCTTGAGTAGGTAAGTGATAAACAGAATAATTTTTCGAGGTGACATGCACCCTCACAAAGATCCAACCATTTGCAAGCATTGAAAGCTGGGATCAAAGAAATCTAAACATGTTCATGAAGGATGGAGTTCTAACAATAGGACATAGTAACTATGCATGCAACATGACAAGCTTAAAACAAAGATCATGAATAACATGCATTGAAAAACGTTTATTTTTTTCACATGCAGAAAACATAGCATAGTGGTAATTAGCTTGTCCCTCATAGAGTAGCAATATAGATGCATGGGACACCTGCAAAGTTCACAAGCGTGAATAGAAACAAGTAGCACAAGAACAAGTAATAACACAATATGCATCAATTAATAAGCTTTGGAATACTGCACACAGAATGACAACTATGCTCTCTTAATGATGCCTAAAGGTAGAAGGTGGAGAATCAAATAATGGTGGAAGAAAGGCCTTTTTTGTAAAGGAAGCAGGGATTACAAGTTTCAAAAAGAGCTTCCAAAAATTATGGTACTTGTTAGCTTTCAGCCCTCATTGCCCCTATCATAAGCATCTTGAAGTGGTTAAGGTTAAAGTGGCAAAGCTGCAGTATATGCTTGACGAAGTATAAGTTCACAATCTCATGCCCCTTGAATACGAGGGCCACACCTCATGCATACTCAACTTTGGGTCCAGGTAAGTTCTTGTCACTATAAGTATTTGCATATCATTGAGAACCGCCAATGGGGTACCACTTGCACATGGTACATGAGCTTTCCCATAACCAAAATGACAAGGCAAGCAGACAATGAGCATCTCAGCAATTCTTCTTATGTACCATGGGAATATGGTGCTTTTTTCTCTCTTTCCTCTTTTATCAATGTGTCTCTTTTTTTAAGAAGAATGCTTCATAGATGTCACTATGGTGATGCTTCAAGTTTCCACCAAGATTAGGCATGGCTTAGGCTAGCAGCCCAGGTGTTTCTCTAACACAGGATACAAACTCCATGGACTTACAAGTTCCCTCTTTATTTCACACCAGTGACATCCATAGACAAAAGAACATGATATCAACTGAGTACAACAAGATACAAGTGCAATGTTGAAAACATTCCCCGTGACAGCACGGTTCTGCTAACTCCAACTTATAAGTGCAAGCATATACAAAAAAGTTGTCACAATGTTTCAAGTTTATTAGGGGCAAAGAATAAAGTGTGCCATCAAGTTCATGAGGGATTTAATCACTAAGTTTTCACATAAAAAATAGTTTTTAATTGTAAGATAGTTGAAAACAAGAATATACTTGGAATGGTGTAACACACCATGCATAGGAATTTATAGTGGACACTTTGGAATAACTTGGTTTCTTGGGAGTTGGAGGCATGAGTAGAACTTACTCAAACAAGTGGAGGCTAGTAAAAGACTGAGAGCAACCAACTAAGAGAGCAATAATGGCCAAAATCATGAAGTGCAACAAAGCAAACTAATCAAAGCAGAGTAGCACTACAAGTCAAGGTCTAAATTATCATAGAGGCAATGGTGACTTGTGAAAATCATAACATGGTGTGAGCATGTGCCAAGTCAGCCCAAGCAAAGCATCAAAGGAGAATACCACAATACTATGCTTTTGCATGCTAAAACAACGCATAATTTCTTCAAGGCACACTAAGTAATCCCAGTTGTTTGGAACAAGACATGTTATAGTAATAATCACTAAGCATAATGCTAAAACAACACCTAGCATGTCATTCATGCTAAAGTCTAAGTCAAAGTCAATGCAAGCTCCTATTGCACTTCAAGCAAGAACTTACTACTCCTTTCCAAACACCAAGCAACCTTAATTGCAAAACAACACAGCAAGAACTGGGTCCAAAATTCTTTACTTAAGCAAAGTAAACAACCTAAGCAAAGCAAACAAAAACTAAGACGCTCCAAGAACAACACAACTGTGCATGAAACAATAAAAACAAAGTGTTCTTGACAGATCTGAGCTTTTTATTGATGAAGAATGGGATGCCTTGGGCATCCCCAAGCTTTGACGCTTGTACCTCTTGGATATTTCTTGGGGTGACACTGTGGTGGCATCCCTAAGCTTGAGCTTTTGTCCATTCTTCATCTCATTGCATCATTCTCTCTCTACACCTGAAATTTCCTTCATACAAAACTTCACACAATCTTCATTAGCAACATTAGTGTATTCAAAAGATATTAGACCCCTGGCAAAGCTTTGGAACATCAAGGCTTTTCACTAAAAACACAAGCTACTGTAGTAACTCCTTCAAAAATCTCAATTTACTTGAGGAGAACTGAAAAAGGAATCAATAAGAAGCAAAGGAAAATAATGGCAGAAATCTGTCAAAACAGACCATCAGGTAGAAACGATTTTTTCGAACATCTTCTGTTGCTCAAATCAAAAAGTGTTGAACTAACGAAAGTTAGCTAACATACTAGGGGTTTATTCGTACATTTTGAGCTCAATCCGAGTTACAAAGCCTCCTCACAAATGTTTTTGGTGGAGGACAGAAATCTGTTTTAGGACAGCAACTCCCCAAATCTTACTTCCCTCTCACTAGAGGTCATTCTTGGCACAAAAAGCAAACAAAAAGGATAAGGAGAGGTCATTACATAAGAAATAACTTCCAAGACTCAAGGAAACTCTTGGGTTATCTACCAACAAGTAATGTTCTTTAACGCCTTTAAGTTAGGCACAAGAAGCAAGAAGAATCAAGTATTTTCAATTAAGGAAGCATTAACATCAAATCTTGCTTTCAAAGGGGGAGCAAAAAAGCAACTTCTCTCTTCTCATTGGGAAGTGTCCAATACCTTTCTTGAATGGAAAATGATATTTAATGATGCCTTCTTTCATATCAATGATGGCACCAAATGTTCTAAGAAAAGGTCTGCCCAAAGTAATAGGAGAAGAAGCATTGTATTCAACATCCAAAACATAGAAATCAACAGGGACATAAGAATTGTTAACCATGATGAGAACATCATTAATACTCCCCATGATTTTCTTCTTGGCATTATCATTGAGTGGGACATCCAAATAACAATCTTCTAATGGTGTCAAATCAAGCATTTCATAAATCTTCCTAGGCATAATAGAGACACTAGAACCAAGATCACATGAAGCTTTGAGATCAAAGTCATTCACTTGCATATTAATAATGGGTTCCCAACTATCTTCTACTTTCCTAGGAATAGAAGCTTTGTGTTTTAGATTCTCTTCCTTAATCTTAACAAGAGCGTATGTAATACGTTTGGTAAAGGCAACATGCATATCACTAGCATCAGGACTTCTAGCAAGCTTTTGCAAGAACATAATCACTTCAGAAATATTGCAACCATCAATATCAAAGTCAAACTTAGCATCACTAGTGGTAGGCATAGTAGGAGGAGTAATAGGGGCTACTTGTGGTTTAGTGGTGATAGTGCACACACTATTGTTTCTATCAATTTTAGCCTCCCTTTCCCACTTAGCATGAAGTTGAGCTAACAGCCTAACATTTTTATCAATAGTAACCTGTATGGCATGAGCAGTAGCAAAGGTATTTTCCATAGTTTCAGGTTTAGCAGCCATTTTATTAACCAAGGATGTTTGAGCTTCAGACAAAGAGGATATATTTTTCTCAACAGTTAAAAGTTTTCCTCTGTAGTCTTATTGAAAGTGGTTTGTTTACTAATAAAGTCCTTGAGCATGACTTCATGTTCAGAGGCGGCACTTCTAGCATTATTGTAAGAGCTTCCATAGGAATTACCATTATTAGGAGGAAAGGCCTATAATTGTTGTTGCTAGAAAAATTATTCCTATAGGCATTGTAATTGAAATTTTTGTTTCTAATGAAGTTCACATCAACTTGCTCTTCTTGAGCAACCAAAGAGGCTAAGGGAACACTATTAGGATCTAAAGGAGTTTTCCCATTAACAAGCATAGCCATAATAACATCAATCTTTTCACTCAAAGAGGAAATTTCATCAACAGAATTTACCTTCTTACCATGTGGAGATCTCTCAACGTGCCATTCAGAGTAGTTAACCATCATATTATCAAGGAGCCTTGTTGCAGCACCCAAAGTGAGGCCCATGAAGGTACCTCCAGCAGCAGAATCCAACAAGTTTCTTGAGGAGAAGTTCAAACCTGCATAAAAAGTATAGATAATCATCAAAGCAGTGAGTCCTTGAGTAGGGCAATTTTTAACCAAAGATTTCATTCTTTCCCAAGTAGGAGCAACATGTTCACTATCAAGCTATTTAAATTTCATAATGTCACTTCTCATGGATATAATCTTAGCAGGAGATAGTACTTTCCAATAAAAGAATCTTTGCACTTAGTCCAAGAATCAATACTATTTTTAGGCAAAGATAGCAACCATTCTTTAGCTTTTCCCCTTAAGGAGAAAGGAAAAAGCCTGAGATTAGTAATATCTCCATCTACATCCTTATACTTTTGCATCTCACAAAGTTCAACAAAGCTATTAAGATGGGTAGCAGGATCATCAGAACCAGCACTAGAAAATTGCTCTCTCATCACAAGATTCAAAAAAGCAGGCTTAATTTCATAAAAGGTAGCATCAGGAGCAGGTGGAGCAATAGGAGTGCTTAGGAAATCATTGTTGGTGCTAGTGAAGTCACACAACTTGGTGTTCTCAGCAGAGTTCATTTTGGCAAAGGTGGGAAAACCAAAAACAACAGCAGCAGCTAGAGCAGGAACTAATTTTTTTGTGTTTTTTAATAAAGAAAGCAAACCAAGCTAGACTAATTTTTTTGTGTTTTTTGAAAAGAGGCAAACAAAACCAAGAAATTGAAACAAAGTAAAGAGAAAGGAAGTGAAGGACTCCCCTAGTGAAGACGTCCTTAGCCTCCCCGGCAACAACGCTAGAAAACTTGTTAGCTGGTGCTTGACGGGGAGGAAAAGGTTGAAGCAGTTCTATATATTTCCCCGGCAACGGCGCCAGAAAACTTTTTGGTGACTCCTTGATGGCGCCAGAGAACTTGGTGCTTCATGTGGAGTCTTGTTGGGAACCCCAAGAGAAAGGTGTGAAGATCACAACAACAAGTATTCCATCAGTTGAGACCGAGGTTATCGAACCAGAAGGAGGAAGGAAATGTCACACAGGTGTTGCAAGCAACGCGGAGACCTGCACAACACAAACTCAAGACTTTGCCCCAACGAATCAGTGAGGTTGTCAAGCTCACTGGTTTGCTGTAACATAGGATTATACGTATGGTGTGGAAGGTAATGGTTTGCAGCAAGTAAACAAGTAACAGTGGAGGATGTATCAATGCTAAAGATTGGACTAGGGTCCATAGTTCACTAGAGGTCTCTCCTTAGATAAACAACATGGCATGAAGGTTAAACAAATTACAGCGGGGCAATTGACAGGAACTGAGCAAGGCATAACAATGCAATTACTAACCAGAAAGATCCTATGAGGTTGATTGGGCAATACAACAATATACATAGACTGCCATCCAGCTGCATCTATGACTAGAAGTCCACCTTCAGGTTATCATCCGAACCCCCTCCAGTATTAAGTTGGAAGCAACAGACAACTTCTTTAAGCAAAGTGCGTAAGATAAACAGTCCACATGTTCCATGAACAAGAGACCGTTGTTTTCTCCCTAGTAGCAACAACACATCTACATCCGAAGAGATTCCTGTCACTTCCCTTGGAAACTAGAGGCATGAACCCACTATTGAGCATAAATACCCCCTCTTGGAGTCACTAGCAACTACTTGGCCAAGATAACCACTAGCAACAGAGAGCATGCAAGATCACAAAAAACACAGACATGATAGAATCATAAAGACAAAACCATTACAAACCAACATAATAATCTCAATATCCACCGGATCCCCGCAAACACAACATGCATGATTACAAATATATTTTACCTTGATCATGAACGGAGCTCACAAGATCTATACATGAAAGCACAAAGGAGGAGATACAACCATCTAGCTACTGCATGGACCCATAGTCCAAGGTGGAACTACTCACGCATCATACCGGAGAGAAGGCCTCCGGGATGATCTCCCCTCCGGCAGGGTGCCGGGAAGAACTTCAGATCCCCCCGAAGGGGCGAGACCGGGAGGCGACCAGGGCGGCTACAGATGGTTTCATGGAGAGTTGATTGGGTACTTAGGGTTTCTGCATCGGGGGCTTATTATAGGCGAAGGGGCGATACCGGGAGGCGACCAGGGCCACCAAACCCTAGCCAGGTGCGGGGCCACCTGCCCCCGTGCCTGGAGTGGGTCTGGCCCCCCTGGCTGGACACTTCGGCTCTCCTCTGGACTTCTTGTTCCCCACGGAAAGTAATTGACTTTGACGTTTGTCCCGTCCAATTCCGAGAATATTTCTTTACTAACTTTTCTAAAACCAAAAACCGCAGAAAACATGCATCTGTCACTGTTGCAACTTGTTAATAGGTTAGTACTATAAAACATGTAAAAAGCACCTCAAAGTGTAGACAAGCAAAGAAAACTAGATACAAAACAAGCATGGAGCATCAAAAATTATAGATACATTTCCAACATATCAGGCGATCGTGTCGATCTTGGTGTTGTTCTCCTTGATGCCTCGCTTGGAGACTACGTACCCCAATAGCTGTCTAGTGGGTACACCGAAGGTGCACTTCCCTGGGTTGAGCTTTATCGTGTACCTCCGTAGATTTGTGAAGGTTTCGGCCAGGTCGGCGAGTAGACCGCTCTGGCGATTGGACTTGACCACCACGTCATCGATGTAGACATGGATGTTGCGGCCAATTTGGCTCGCAAGGCACTCTTGCATGCACCGGTGGTAGGTCGCTCCGGCGTTCTTGAGGCCGAACATCATGGCGGTCTAGCAGAAGGTACCGAATAGTGTAATGAACACCGTCTTCTCCTTGTCCTCGACCGACATTTTGATCAGGTTGTAACCAGAGTATGCATCGAGGAAGCACGGTGAATCTGAGCCCGCGGTCGAGTCGATGATATAATCGATGCGCGGGAGGAGGAACTGCTCCTTTGGGCATGTGCTGTTGAGGTTTGTATAGTCGATATACATTCTCCAGGTCTTGTTCTTCTTTTCGACCAGGACTGGGTTTGCCAGCCACTTGGAGTATTTGATGTGTCATATGAAGCCTACAGCGAGTAGACGCTACACCTCCTTGGTGATTGCTCGGCGGCGCTCTTCATTGAAGGGCCGTAGCGACTGCTTGACAGGTGACGCTTTGGGGTCGGCGTTTAGTTTGTGCTCAGTGAGTTCCCACGGGACACCTAGCATGTTGGCTAGCTTCCATGCAAAGATGTCACGGTTCTCACGTAGGAACTCGATGAGCGCGCCTTTCTATGCGGGTCTCATGCATTTCCCAATTGTGACAGTATAGCTGGAGTCGCCTGGGACCAGCTCGACGGTGCGGGTGTGCATGGTGGCCTCGAACGCGGTCGACCCGGTGTTTTCCGTGTTGGGATTCTTCAGGATTGTGGTGTTGTCTTTGTCAACCCCGCTCGCGTATCTAGGGAGATCTTCTATGTGGTTGGCCTCTGTGATGATGACGGTGTCCGCGAGCTCTGCACCTTTTCCTCGCAGTCGATGGCCATGTCGGGGTCGCTGTGGATGGTGATGATGCCGCATGGTCCCAGGAGCTTCATCATGTTGTATGAGTAATGTGGCGCCGCCATGAACTTGGCGAATGCCTGTCGCCCCAGGACGCAGTGGTAGGGCCTATTAAAGTTGACCAGCTCGAAGATGATCCGCTCGTGCGGAAGTTGGCTGGTGTGCTGAAGGTGACTGGCAGCATCACCTTGCCGATCGGGTATGCCTTCCGACCGGGGACAATGTCGTGGAAGATGGTGAGGATTGTATCGATCATCGACCGTGGGAGCCTTAGTCGCCTAAATGTGTCCAGGTAGAGAATGTTGATGGAGCTCCCGCCGTCCATCAGCATCTTGGGGAGCCACTTTGGGTTTGACTACAAGGGCAACTCGTCCAGGGTATTCGATCCATGGTGAGTGGTCCTCACGGCTCCACGTGATACGCTGCTCGGACCAGTTGAGGAAGCAGGGGTCGTCGACATGGGACACCGCATTGACGGCGATAGCACGAGTGAGGACCTTTTTCTCGCGCTTGGTGCCGAGCCTGGTGAAGGTGTGGAGCGAGCCAACTTCGTTGCCGATTGCCCGGCCATGTGGCGGGTTGTTGTTGGGGTCCTACCTTGCGTGACATGCCTTCTCGATCTCCTTCAGGGAGTGGCAGTCGGTAGTTGTGTGTGTGGCGGGCTTCCCCTCCCTGCCGTGGAACACACATGTTTGTTTGAGGAGAGCTGCGGGGTCGAATTTCGGCCTCGCTCGATAGTTTCCGCCATCACGGTGTTGTCCTTCGTCGCGGCAGAAGCTTTTGGGGTCGCGTGGCGCGTAGCCGGCGTTGGCGACGAAGTCGAATCGCTCGTCACTAGGTGCTTTCCATGTACGATCCGGCCGTGTTGCTGTAGCGCATCTCGCTCCGACTGCCGTTGTCGTGGCCGCTTGGGCGATGATTTCACCCCGACTCGTCATCGGTTTCTTGGTTCGGGTCCTCCTCCACGTACTGCTTGGCGATCTCGAGGAGCTCTGGGATGTTGTCGAGTTTCTTTTACACCCTCTTGATCTTGGCGATAAGGGATCATAGCGGCACGAGTTCTTGAAGCAATGGATCGCCGTATCTGGGTGGTTACCGGCAATGTTGATCCATAGGTCTTGCCACCGTTGGACCCAATTGCGGGTCGACTCACGGGGTCCCTAGATGCATCGCTCTAGGTACTCGATGGTGGTGGAGCGGGTGTAGGAGCCCTCGAAATGCCTGACGAAGGCTTCACGCATGTCCTCCCAGGAATCGATGCTGTCCGTAGGGAGGGTGTTGATCCATTGTCGAGTCGCTCCCTCCATCATCAGGGGAGGTAGCGAGCGGCGAGGAGGTCAGTGTGGCCGGCGATTCCCATCACCATGAGGTATGTGTCCAGCCATACGGTAGGATCGTACGTGAGATCGTATTTTTCAATATCCTTCGGCGCTTTGAAGTTTGCCGGGTACTTTTCGCCTCGGATCATAAGTCTGAAGCACTGGGGGCTAACTCGAATGAGCGAGCCCCTTGGCTCGCCGTCGTTGCGGTTGGCGAGGGTGTGCCTCAGGTCGTTGGCCTGGCGTGCGCGCCAGCTCTGGTTCTTGATGATGTGGGTCCACGCGTTAACCGGCTGCCCGTTGGCGGTGATAGTGTTGTTCAGCGGTCGCGGGTCGTTGGTGGAGAGCGTTGGATGCGCGACCCGTGGCTGGAGCTGCAGAGGCTCGAGGGGTGGGCAGTTGAGGGTGTTTGCCATCGATGGGCGGCCGCTCGAGGCCGCCCTTCTTCCGGAGGAGTGGGAGTACATGCGTCCCCGTGAGTCAGCTCCTGCGGCTTGTTGCTCGACGGCCCTGGCGAATAGGGCCTTGGCGTACTATATTTGCAGTGCGCCGTCCCCTGTGATGTTGAGGTTGGCGACTGCTGCTTGTCCCGCGATGACGTTGTCCAACGGGGTGGAGTATAGCGGGAGGACATTCGTGTCCCGCTCTTGTGGAGAGCTGAGGATTCTCGGCTGGTTGGGAGGGGGCGCGCGGCCTGGTGGCGGTGGGGGTGCTCCACTCGCTAGTGCACCTGGTAGTGGGCAGGCGTTGAAGCCTGGCGGCGCGTTCTCGTAGATCACGCAATCAACCACGCGAGCTGGGTCATTGTCGTCGTCGAAGTTCAGGGCGCGACCTGAACGGTTGGGTTTAGGCATGTCCTAATGCGACACTGGTGGTAGAGCGATAGCTCGTGCGTCGTGGATTGCTCGAGGCGAAATTTTTCGCGATCAACTAGCTCCTTGCGTACTGCCTCCTCCAGGTGCAGGCGCGCCTCCTCGACCTCCCCCACTGTCACGGTTGGCAGGATCGGCATGGAGAAGGGATCTGGAAGGGCACTCGTGCCGCTCGCCATGTAGGTCGCGTTGAAGCGACCAGATCCGGCGTAGAGGTCGCCGGAGTTCTCCTATCCAGAGTCGAAGTCAAAGAACTCGATGATGGATGGATCCTCGAAATCCCCAATGTTGGAGACTTGGGTGATGGAGCCTTCTGGTGACACGGCAACAATGGATCCGGCGATTGAAGTCAGGGTCGCCGAGTCGGCTTTGTCGATGAGGGTCGCGTTGTCCGCGGCCATGTTAGTCTCAGCCACGTTGCTGTTGGCCGAGTCATACTCGGAGGCGAGGCGGTGGATGGTGTGGACCTAGCTCTCAGAGAGCCGATCGCGTGGCGGCGACAGGCTGATGAGGGCCGAGTCCTCTGAGACGATGACATCGGTGAAGCCGATGAAGAGGCTGATCGTCCGGACTGGCTTGATGATGTTCTGCGTGACTGGGCGCGACATCGGGACGTAGCTGCTGGGAAAGATCTGGAGGATCTCGCCGATGGCGATGATGCGGTCAGTTGCGATCGTCCGGTTGATGGGAAAGTAAGGTCTCGCTGCAGAACACAGGCCTGACCGGCCATGCCCCACGGTGGGCGCCACTGTCGTGGGAATGGCCACGGCAAATGCTGCGATTGGCAGTGAGTAGTAGAACGAGGGGTAAGGGTGGCCAGCCATCTACGGTGCGAGATGAGGGCAAAGACACAGGGTTTTACCCAATTTTGCCCCCCCAGAGGGTAAAGACCTACTCCTGCTATATTGTATTGCTAAGAGATTACAAAGGGCGAGCTCGACGGCTAGGCGACGATTCAATGGGGCGTATGATGGAACGTAAGTGCTATGTGTACCATAGGGAGGTTTATATAGAGTCACCTCGCTAGGGTTTACATATCTACATCCGAGTTGGATAAGGACTCGGAGGATTTTGACCTAATCCGACTGGGCCTAGCTACGCTTTTGGGCCTTCAGCTTCCAGTCGCCTGGCTCCCTCCTAGGTCGCGGTCCAGTCGCTGTCCTGCAGGCCCACTCGCTAAGAGTATGCTCCAGTAGGGAACGTCCTGCTGGGTATACCCCACTAGGCATATCCCCATCAAAGAAACTCCATGTTAATGGATTTTTGGAGTCTTTGATTTTGATCAAATGACGCTTGTGAGACTTTCCTCGGGATAACTAAAACTTTGTTCAAAGGCCAAAGAATGACTAAGTTATTGGAATTTATACATATAGATGCATGTAGTCCATTATGTGTAGTCGTAAGCGATGGATTTCAACTTCATATGCTTTCTCCGGAAATTTGAGTGAATATTCACTTAATGAGGAAGAAGTATGAAATATTTAAAAAAGTTCAAAGACTTTCAATATGAAGTAGAAAATCGTTGTAACAAAAAAAATTTATGATGTGATCATAAAGGGATTTATTTGAGTTGCAAGTTTAGCAAAACACCTAGATTTGCATCTCCCGAAACACCATAGGAATAGAATCTCAAAAAAAAGAAACACCGTAGGAATATGGAGTGTTTGAGATATGTAATGAAACCTTGTTTGACATGGTTAGATCAAATGTGTTATTTATAAAACTACCATTATATTTTCAAAGGATTAAATCTTTAGAGACTACCACTTTTTCACTGAAAAGAGCTCCATCGTGATCCAATTAAATGACATCATAAAGGTTATGGTTTTGGGATAAAACCTGAGTTGTGTTTTCTTAATTTTTTGTGTTCTATGCATAAGTAATATGTTTACAACCAAAGTCGGATACACACGTCTTGGTAGGTTATCTCAAAGATTTTGATGGGTATTCCTCCATAACACCAAGGAAAAAAGATTTTGTCGCTTGAAACGTGAGGTTTCTTGAGAAGGAATTTTTCACAAAAGTTAAGTGGGATGAAAATAGAATACTGATAAGGTTAAAGAACCTTAGCTATATGTGCTAAGTTGCGTAGTGCTGGAAAAAGTTCCGCAAGCAACCATAATGCTCATGGCTCACATGCCTCAAAGGTTGTAGTAACGGAGGTCTAAGTTCCTATTGAACCAAGTAGGTCGGGTAAAATAATCAAATACTAAGATTTGAGGGTAAATCATTGTTGTTTAACAATGATGAATCGAATACACGCAAAGAAGCGACGATGGGCCCTAACTCCGTAAAATGGCTTGAAGCCATAAAATCCGTGATAGTTCCATACACAAGAAAACAAGTTTTTGAACTTCGAAGACCCTCCGAAAAAGTGTAAAACCTATCGGTCGTATTTGGATCTATAAAGAAACAGATATAGATGTTTCACATCTATGAAATTGTCGACATGTCGGTAAAGTTTTTACGACAATGTTCAAGAAGTTGACTATGACAAGATTTGATCTTTCATAGCGATATTTAGTTTGGACGGGTTAGGGTAGCAACCACTACATATAATTTGGTATATGATAGTTGAACAAACAAAACAAAGTTCTTATAATAGAATGGTTAACTAGGACGTGTACACGACACGGTCCAAAGGTTTTTGTTAATTCAAAGGATGCTTAAAAGGGCATGCAAACTTCAATGGTTGAAGTAAGCATCGCAGAGTTGGAATCTTCACTGCGATGAAGATGCTTGCATTTGCAAGAAATTAAGTGGGAGCGCTAAGACATATTTCTAATACATTATGTGGAGGACATCTTATTGGTTGGAAATGATGTATTTTTTATTGACAAAGGTTAAGAATTTCATTTCGATGAAAGACTTAGGCAAAACCCGAATATTAGGCATGAATGTCTATATGGATAGATTGTGACGCTAATATGGTTATGCCATACGTACATATATAAGATATTGAATGAGTTCAATATGGAAACGACGAGAAAAAGATTCTTGTCACATGGAAAAGAATTGAATCAAGATTCAAGTGTACTAACACTTGGTAAGTGAAACAAGATTCAAGTGCTTCGACACTTGGTGAGTGAAATCACAAGAATATTTCGATCAATCATACCATGATATGTACACATCAAGATATGTCCTATGATCTAAACGTTATGAGCATATACCAGAATAAATCACAAGATGATCATTGGACGATAGTAAGAATATTCTTATGTTCTTTTGGAAGAACTAAGAATATATTTATGTAGAAGTCACAAACACTTACATATAGTTTATTGTAAGGTGTTACATTGATACTAGTTTTATCACAAGATAAAAAATCAAGTTTATCTCAATTTAAACTATGGGTGGAATAATGTAATGGAAAGAAGTTTCCATGAAGGATTTGGATGAATTCCAAAGTTGAGACTTTGTGATGGATACTAAAACAAAAGACTAAGTATATGACTCCTATTGTAGCAGCAAAGGAGGGCATTTGTGTTAAGTAGTTTGATATCAAACTAAGGTGTGGTTCACAACGGGCTAACACTATAAAGATATATTGTACGACAATAGTATCAACATGATTTAACCCTAAGGAACTAAAGGTCTCACCAAAAGACCAAATTTATACAATGTCATCTCATTAGAGAATGAGTGATGCGTGAAGACGCAAAAACATGCAAGTACACACGGACTTGAAAGTGTTAGATCTGGAGATTATGTTAACCACTAGAAATCGCGTATATGCAACACCAGAAAGCCATAGGTGTTCAATACGCAAAGTTTTCAAACTAGATTATTGACTCTCGTGCAAGTGGGAGACTGAAGGGAATATGCACAAGAGGCAATAATAAAGTGGTTATTATCTTATTCATTGTTTATGATAAATGTTTATTTTGCATGCTATAATTGTATTGATACGGAAATGTTAATACATATGTGTTTAATAAACAAATATGCCTCTCTTATAAACTAGATCGTTGATTACAAGATGATCAAAGGTTTCTCGATCATGGACATTAGATGTTGTTAATAACAAGGTCACAACATTATTGGAATGGTGTGATGAAAATTCATCCGAAGTATAGCATTACAATCAAAGTCATTGTGTTTATATTGCTATAACATCATACAAAGTAATCCCAATCCTTAGACCATGAGATCATGCCAATCACTAACACTAGAATAGTATCTTGATAACATCAAACGTCACACCATAACAGGGTGACTATAAAGATGGGTTCAGTGCTATGAAGGTGTTATGTTGAGGCTCATGGATCAAGAGTGGAATTTTTCCATCTCGATGATAGAGAGATATACTCTGGGCCATCTCGGTGATATCGCATTATAGCTTGCAAGCAAGTGATTTGATCACTAGAATATAATATCACGAGAACGAGAAAAGAGTACATGCCAATAACGAGATCAAACTACATATGGAGATACCGATGATTTAATCTCGGACATGTAATGTATCACAGGACAAATGGATTGATTTACATGCGTATAAGGTTCACACGATCACAGAAGTCATCGTTGAATGTATGGGAGTCAGTAAGGATCTTCAGGTCCCTTGCTGATTATTGATCAGAGAGGGGTCTCGATCATGTCTGCATTATTCACGAACCGTAGGGCGACACACTTAAGGGATACCGACATCATTTGGAGCAAATAATATGCCAGAGAAAGAAAAAGAAAGCGCAAGAATTTATTTCACTAGACACCGAAATTGTTTCGGATGAAATTGCTGAAACTGGTTCTGCATGTGAAATTGAAATGTTATAAGGGGTTTTTGTGAATATTTTTAACTAAATGTAATTAAAAAATTCTGAATAAATAAAAAAAGAGTTTTATTTAAATGAGAGCTTGCATTAAATTTGGTGAAAATTTAATGCATGTGAGTGGATTTTTGAGTGGAGGCATGTTTATGTGAGTGGAGCCTTTTCATTTTGAGTGGGAGCTCCACCCACATGAATGTGGAAGAGGTGGGGGCTGCCACCATGGCTGCTGCGCCATGCCCCTTGGGTTCCCTCGTCTTCCTATAAAAGCCCCCCTCTCCTCCTCTCACAACACACCTCCTCGCGAAGGATCTCTCTCCCCCTTTAGAATTTCACCATGGTCTTGGATTAGCGAGATACATGTTCCCAATGGCTTTTTATAGAAGGATTTGTTGCTTCCGCTGCTTCGCTGGAGCGAGGGCGCGGAGGTTGTCAGGATACCCCGATGTGTGTGCGATCACGGATGCACCACTGTTTGTGGTGCTGGACTTGATGATGCTGGACCTGCTGGACCGGATGGACATCTTCTCGATCTTGTGATCGGCAAGCGTTCGACTACATCATCCATGAGTAAAACCTCATTAGAGCTTTTCGGTCTTCGAGGGTATATATTCTATGGATATATATCCATCCGTTGCTTGTATCTAGTAGATAGATCTTCGTACTTAGTTGTTTCTATCATAGATTTTTTTTGTTTTCTATGCTGCGAACCCTACAACCACAACCATAGCAGCGATCGTCTCATCGACGTTGTTCATATGGGTTATGTCAAAGTCATCGTCCGATTGCTTAATCTATATCGGCGGTGCGCAACCTCGATCCTTATGAAGGAGTTTGGTTGATAAAACGAGTAAGGCAACACTTCATCAATTGCCAATTTGGGATTCATGATCTAATCTCTATGAGATGAAGGTCGATTACATACATCATCTTATGTCTAGTGCCGACAAGGCTAGACTACACTATGGCCAAGTGACGACGAAACTCGATCATTATGCCATCAACAAGTCATAATTTTGATGCGATAGTCATACTGTTGTTGGGCACCGACGAGGCATAAGCAACACTATTTTGATGAAGTGAGGGCCATATGGCTGGGCATCGACGAGGCAAAAGCCACCCTCCTTGTCAAATAAATCTCTTATTATTATGCACGTCAAGATAGCATATATGATTGTGCTTCGGCGGCACAAAGCTAATCTTGTTATTCTCAAGATTATTTAAACAACGATAATCATCAGCGCAACTTAATCGGAAGTATTCCACGGGCTTGATCCTATGGATGTAATTACCCGGATGTCTTGCGAGGCCTCGGGAATTTGGAACTACACAATCGTTGATCCAAGTCAGATGTTGATCAAGGTGCAATATTTGTAATTGTGGGAAATTTTAGTTTGTAATTCGCAAAGAATCAATAAAGATGTTGTTTCCCTATGTTACTTTCTTTTATTTTTTGTATACTTTGTATATATATTCGCATGCCGCATATTTTTTGTTACTTTTTCGTGTCAAACAAAATGGCATGCCTGGTGGGACCAGATTCTCCTTCCATTTTTACTGCGCTTCGGTCGTCCAATTTTATTGGCTTGAGCCTAGGATCTTCAAAAGTGTGCGTGTTTGAAGTTTTGCATGCACCCAAATATTCTTGATCATGAGTATGTAGTGATGGATGTGCTAGAAGTGCTCTTCTTAAAAAATGGGTAGTGCATGGCTCATGCACGTATTCTCTTGGTGTGATATGAGCTTGCTGAAACAAGTGCATGCATGTCCGGATTATCTTCACAAGACTTCGTGGTTGAAAGCAAGTTCTCGTCCGAAAAGGAAGTTTCATCAGCATGATCCGAAGTTAAAAAAGGGCGTGTCGATTGCACGAGGTGGATGCAAGTTTCTTTGTTGAGAAGCCCTGGGCGACAGAGTTGTCATGTGCTCCATCATAGAAAAAGAAATAGATTGTACCAGGTATCAAACTCATGACCTTTATGGTCGCGACTCATGTCTAACCACCAAGCTGAAATATTGTTTGTGTATGCTTACCCATATAAACAAGCATCTATGTTCAGAAGTAACAAGCGGTAGGGTTGCTGCATACGCTCCTTTGCAAGAAAAAAAAAGCACTGCACGGGTCATTATATATGTATCTTTGGACAAAAGTACGTAGCTGTGGAGCTTCTGTCCGTGTGTTTCTTCGTGTAAAAGGAAAGGAGTGCGTGTAATCATGCACGTGCTGTCGTCAAGTCCTATGCACTTGCATGAGACACTGGTGGAAAACAAACCTCTTGCCCAGACCGTAATGGCTCTAGTCTTGGTTTTGGACAGGAGACTGTCAAATCGGGACTAGAGTCCCCCATCTCTAGTCTCGGCTCGCTACGGTCCGGGACTAGTTAGAGTAGACCACGTGGCAGTATTCGTGAGGCTAGGAGCGAAACTCCTCTAGTCCCGGGTCATAACACCACCCGAAACTATAAGGTTTCTTACCGAGGCAGAGAATTCGTGCGTTTTTCTGCCGCGGCAGAGATTGTATGTTTTCTCTTTTTTTACCATTTCATTCCTTTTTCGTTTTGTGTTGCAATAATTTTAAACATATATTTCAGTACACTTATTCTACGCTACTACATACACAGTACAAATTGATGCATATATATATATAATTAATATTCGATCCCTTGCAAGCATACATATATTCAATCATATCAAAAGGAAGAAATGTTTTGAAATTACATGGTCATTAATGATATATCATATCAACTACATGGAGATCACTAAGCCATATCGAGTTTTGCGTCCTCCACATAATGTTCTCTATGTATATCAAGGACCTCCTTCATCAGAAATCCCGCCAGTTCCTCTTGAATTGCTCGTACGCGCTGTTCTGGCTCTAGATTTTCCCGCAAATTGTGAATATAATTAATGTGAATCAACTTTCCGCTCACTGGTGAACTCATAAATGTATCCACAGACGAAGAATCCACATAAATGAGTCCCCGGTGGCTGCTGTAAACTCTTCACCGTTTTATAAGTTAGCTCATCTCTGAATAGACCTGGTATTTTCTGTCTGAACCGTGTTCAACACCTGCTTGGCAAAGAAAATGAACAAAGGAGTTATTAGTTACTTGATATCATGAAATGAACAAAAGAGGCCAATATAATGCGACAATGATTGAAATTACTTATGGAGCAGTTGCTCCACATCTCCTGGTCCCATCTTGCTTGAATGTTTAGCAGGATCCGATGGAATCTGCGGACGTTTACATAAGCATACATGCATAGGTTATAAATTACACTTAACATAGAGTAAGCAAAAAAAATGTGTACAAGACAGAAACACTCACTTGAAGTTGTAAGGAAATAATATTTTCTTAACAAAATTGTTCTCGGTTAAAAACATGCATAGGTCTTCCTCCACGTTCTTGGGGTGATTCTTTAACATATATTCATTAACGATATATGGGTCAATAAACCCAACGTCATATTTTATAGCTCTTTTACATTCAAGCATCTTCATTCTACAGAATATAATATCGTATAAAAGGATTTATTGTCAGGATAATATATTACATGCAATGAACGATCTGAGCTAGAGACTTAATTACATAAATAAACACGTACAGACAGTAGAAACCAATGATAGATTCATTGAGGGCGCGCTGATTATATAAATGAAACAATTCGGTCATTTGAACCTATATCGAGTATGGTTTGAAGTGATGCTCCTTTCTAACGTTAACTGAAAACTAATCTTTCTGGTGTTTTTTTCTGTCTATAACATGTACCATGTGTGCAGATTTCGCATATGTGTGGAGAGACGCATGAGATCCTCATGACTGACTAGAGGCTCCCTTTGGACATACTGTCGTACTATCTGACCCACTGGCGTATCTTCATAGCCTAAAAATTGACCAAGAGACATATTTGCATTGGCAGCACATGCTTTGGCCTCCGATATAGTGATGCCCAATAGTGCAGCATCAGTATTGTCTCTAGGGCCCATTATTTGCATGTCCTTATCCATTTCGGCTCTGAAGGCCTTATCGATATCTGAAATCACTTTGAGCAGGGGGACCGATTGGAAGACCCGGCGGGATGTCGACTATCTTTGCCGTTTTACCTTTCTTCGATGTGGGGCGCGGGGGAGCGGCGACCGTTCGTTTCTTCGACGAGGTAGTATTGCATGGAGGCGGAGGCGGAGATCGAGTATTGCGCGGAGGCAGAGATCGAGTTAATGTACTCCTGCTGCGACGATCGATATCGGGGTGGGGTGGACTTGGAGGTTGACGATAATTGGGGAAGGGTGGACTTGCGGGTTGACGATCATCGGGGAGGGGTGGACTTGGAGGTTGACGATCATCGGGGTGGGGTGGACTTGGATTCCTTAGAGTCATGGTCTTGGCACCGAGCCTGGAAACTTGATGTACTTCTTCTTCCATAGAATGATGTTGCGCTTGACATCTCCTAGTTTCGTAAGGCCTTCAGGCGTAGCGATGTCAAACTCTAGGTCGGCAAAATGCTCCAATATGTCATCCACCATGACACGATCATAGCCAGGTGGAATCGGAAGTGAATGGTGGAGTGCTGCAGGTAGACAAGGTAAAGCAGTGCCGATCGCCACCTTGAAGGACAGGTTGTTCATTGGCTGATGTAGCACACATTATGTCATCTCTCTGATATCATCCACGGGGTAGAGAGGAGCCGGTGAATCATCCAGCAGTGCTTGATCATCAGCCTGGACCTCCGTGGAAGCCATGCTGCTTCTCCGCTAGTTAAGATCCAAGGCAGGATCATCACCCTGCGGCTGAGTTGACGACCTTTAGCTAATTTCTTCCATGAATCAAATATAAAACTATATAAATTGTGTCATTTGTAAAATTTCATTTTTTATTCAAATCAAATATAAAACTTTGGAAAATCATATCTACTATTGTAAAAATACAAATAACAAAAATAATATGTCTATTATTATAAGAAAAATATAAAGAATCTTAATATAATATGTAGTCACTAACCGGGACTAAAGATATTTTCCGCCGCTTCCCGCCAAGTTTTCCCGCTCTTTCTCTCTGACCAGAGCTTTTATTCCCGGTTGTAGTCACTAACCTGACTAAAGATATTTTCCGCCCTTTCCCACCGCTTCCCGCCAAGTTTTACCGCCCTTTCCGTCTATATCTAGGCCGACCGCGCCATGGCTATCCACACATCCACACCTTCGTCTCTCACAATAATGGATAGCACATACTGGGAAATTCTGATCCTTGAGGAGACCGAGGCACTGTTCGCCTCCAGCTACCCATGTCCGGCGGGCTACCGTCTGCCCGCCGAATGGATGCTGAGTGCTGGAGGAGTTATAATAAAGACATAATATTAGGGAGTGCATCTATGTCCAGTTTGATGGAGACACCAGAGGACTAGGCTCCTCCGGCATCTCCCTCAAGCTGGCCGTAGTGTTGTTCCCGCTCACGCACATCATCTTGCATCTTGTAACTTTTCTAAATAGATCAATACGCCTGGGAGATAACTAATTTCACATATTAGGGAGTCCATATATGGCCAATTTGTTGGAGATGCCAGAGGACTAGGCTGCTCTGGCATCTCTCTCAAACTTGCTGTAGTGGTGTCCCTGCTCTCACGAACAATCTTGGATATGCCTAAGGACTCACAAGGATGCCTATTTATAGTACAACCAACACGACATAGTATCGACACTCATGACATAATGTCGACACTCACCTGGGACTCATGTTTTGCCCCGGTTGGTGTCTACAACCGGGACTAAAGGTTTATCTTTAGTCCCGGTTAGCAACACCATCTAGAACAAGGTAAAAGCAGAACGACATAGTGTCGATACTTACGACATAATGTTGACACTCACCCCTATCATTACCGCTTCCTGCCCCAGACTGCCGCAATCCCTTCAGTCTCAGTTGGTTTCTCCAACAAGGACTCAAGATGAACTTTTTGAAGTGACCGATGTTATGTGCGGAATCACGGCATAGTTTGTGATACTGTGTCCATATTATGCATGCATGTGGATCTTGGGATGGCAAAAAATGTTGCAGGAGAAATTTTTCCTTTTCGTCGCACGGAAAAGCCATTTTCCATTTTCCGAGCGCAAAAAACGGGTAGTTTTGTGAAGCAGCCACCAAAATGCAGTTAATTCTACCATCTCATTTTTTCAAAATACTAGACCACCTTACATGAACGATCTCCCAACCAGGAGATCTCAAATCTTTCCGTTCTTCCCGGGTAAAGAAGACAAATGTTTGCTGAATCGGTAGGAAGTGAGTTCGGTTTGAATTATAGGTACATGATCTAACGCCCGTGAATTTTTGAAAAAAACATTTTTAGAATCACAATATGTTGTTTCTTCAGAGATTCAATGCAAGTTCTAACGATGCTCGTCCGTTATCTGATTGCATGACGTTTTGACCTTAGTTCGAAATAGAAAAAATTCGAAACGGGCATAAGAAATTCAAAAAAGGTCCAAACAATGTAAATCTTTCGCTTGTTGTCATATTACGTGACATAGTTGTAAGGAAAAATACCAAACTTGGTATATTGATTATGTCTCGAAAAAACGTTCACAAAATGACGTATCATGTTAGAGGTTTCATGGCTTTTAGTCTAAGTGACCGATGTTATGTGTAAAATCGCGGCATAGTTTGTGATATTGTATCCATATTGTGCATGCATGTGGATATTGGGATGGCGAACAATATTGTAGGAGAAAGTTTTCCTTTTTGTCGGACGGAAAAGCCATTTTTCATTTTCTGAGCGCAAAAAACGGGTCGTTTTGTGAAGCAACCACCAAAATACAGTTACAGAATGCTACCATCCAATTTTTCAAAAATACTAGACCACCTTACATGAACGATCTCCCAACCGGGAGATCTCAAACCTTTCCATCGTTCCTAGGTGAAAAAGATAAATGTATGCCGAATCGGTAGGAAGTGAGTCCGGTTTGAACTACACGTACATTATCTAACGCCCGTGATTTAAAAAAACTCATTTTTAGAGTCACAATATGTTGTTTCTTCAGAAATCCAATGCAAGTTCTAACGAGGCTCGTGTCCTATCTGATTGCACGCCGTTTTGACCTTAGTTCGAAACAGAAAGGCATAAGAAATTCAAAAAAAGTCCAAAAAATGTAAATCCTTCACGTGGTTTTATATTATGTGACATAGTTGCAAGGAAAAATACCAAACTTACTATATTAATTATGTCTCTAAAAAACCTTCACAAAATTACCTATCATGTTCGAGGTTTCATGGCTTTCGGTCCAAGTGACCGATGTTATGTGCAGAATCACGACATAGTTTGTGATATTGTGCCCATATTGTGCATGCATGTGGATCTTGGGATGGCGAACAATGTTGTATGAAAAAGTTTTCCTTTTCGTCGCACGGAAAAACCATTTTCCATTTTCCGAGCGCAAAAAAGGGTTATTTTGTGAAGCAGCCACCAAAATGCAGTTACAGAATGCTACCATCCCATTTTTCTAAAATACTAGACCACCTTACATGAACGATCTCCCAACTGGGAGATCTCAAACCTTTCCTTCCTTCCCGGGTGAAAAAGACAAATGTCTGTCGAATCGGTAGGAAGTGGATTCGGTTTGAACTACATGTACATGATCTAACGCCCATAATTTTTGAAAAAATCATTTTTAGACTCACAATATGTTGTTTCTTCAGAGATCCAATGCAAGTTCTAACGAGGCTCGTCCCCTATCTGATTGCATAAAATGTTTAATACATAAAATGAGCATATGGAGGATCTTCATTCATAAAATGTTACATTATTACACATCATTTATTCGCGTGTGTCCCTTTCTGATTGCGCCATAACCATGGAGCATATTCATTCATTAACATGATGCTTCGGTCATCCTTCACTGTGAAGGGCGGAATTTCATAAAACTTATCACAATCTTCTAACATGTCTATCTTATCCTCCACTCCCACGATGTTTCTTTTCCCTAAAAGAACTATGTGGCACTTTGCCTCATGGTCTGATGTATTCTTTTTTTTTCTTTTTATAGGTTTGGTAGACATTTCCTTCACATATAAAATCTAAGCCACATCATTGGCTAGGACGAATGGTCCATCTAAGTACCCAAGATTGTTGAGATCCACTGATGCCATTCCGTACTTCTTATCTACCTCAACCCCTCCTTCCTGTCAGCTTGACCAATTTGCACTAAAACAAGGGGACCTTAAAAGTAGGTCCATAGTCAAGTTCCTATCTCTCCTCTATGTAACTATATTATGTGGTCTTTGACCCATTGTTGTTTGTTGCATCAAAGTGGACACCACTCTTTTGGTTGGTGCTCTTTTTATCTTGGGCGATCATGTAAAATGTATACCCATTTATCTCATGCCCTTGGAAAGTCAATATAGTCGAAGATAGTGACCTAGACAACAAGTATAGCTGATCTCCAAGAGTGTTGTTTTTATGAGATGTTACAACCAAGCGCTGAAAGTCTTCATGTGTTCACCTCTAATCCAAGATTCATGCTTTCCAGGGTTGTCGGAGCATAAAATTTTCTTGTGTTCCTCGATATACGGGGCCGCTAAGATGGAATTCTGTAGAACTGTGTAATGTGCTTTAGTGTAAGAATGCTCGTCCCTACATATTATTGATTTCCTTCCTAGAGTACCCTTCAACTTAGTCTCCCCTCATCCCGCGATTGAGGAAGACCAATCGGCCTAAGGTCAGGAACAAAGTCAACAAAAAACTTAATGACCTCCTCTGTTCCATAGCCCTTGGAGATGCTTCCTTCTGGCCTAGCATGGTTACGAACATATTTCTTTAAGATTCCCATGAACCTCTCAAAGGGAAACATATTGTGTAGAAATAGAGGGCCGAGAATGAAAATCTCTTCGACTAGGTGAACCCGTAGGTGCGTCATAATATTGAAGTAGGATGGTGGGAACACCAACTCAAAACTGACAAGACATTGGACCACATCATTTTGTAACCATGGTAGATATTCAGGATTGATTATCTTCTGAGAGATTGCATTGAGGAATGCACATACCTTCACAATGGATACTCAAACATTATCCGGTAGAAGCCCCCTCAATGCTATCGGAAGAATTTGCATCATAATCGCGTCGCAGTCATGAGACTTTAGGTTTTTAAACTTTTTATGCCATATTTATTATTCCCTTTATATTCGACGAGAAGCCAGATGGGACCTTAATACTGCTCAGGCATTCAAAAAATATTTCCTTCTCTTTTTTGGTAAGAGCGTAGTTGGCATGACCTTGAAACCATTCTGGATGGAGGACATCTAGCTCTTTCATACGTTGATGGTCCTCACGTGGTTCCGGTGTATATTTTGTCTTCCCATACACGCCCAAGAATCCTAGCAGGTTCACGCAAAGATTCTTCGTCACACGCATCACGTCGATTGCAGAGCGGACCTCTAGGAATTTCCAATATGGTAGATCCCAAAATATAGATTTCTTCTTCCACATGGGTGCGTGTCCGTCAGCGTCCTTCGAAACAGATTTTCCGCCAGGACCCTTTCCAAAGGTTACTATTTGATCCAAATCTTTGACCATATCAAATATATCAGCACTAGTACGTTCCTTAGGCTTCGTCTGGTGACATGCCTGACCGTTGAAATGCTTGCCTTTCTTTCTTAAGGGATGCTTAGCCAAAAGTAATCGACAATGCCCATTGTACACATTCTTCTCACAATTTTCCAAATATATACTTTCAATCTCATATAATCAGTGCATGCATGCATTGTATCCCTTGTTTGACTGTCCTGAAAGGTTACTAAGAGTAGGCCAATCATTGATTGTTATGAAAAACAACGCTCGGAGGTCGAATTATTCCTGCTTGTGATCATCCCACATGCGTATGCCAGATTCGTGCCACAACTGTAAAAGTTCTTCAACTAATGGCCTTAGGTACAGATCAATGTCATTGCCAGGTTGCTTTGGACCTTGGATCAGCACTGGCATCATAATGAACTTCCGCTTCATGCACAACCAAGGAGGAATGTTATAGATGCATAGAGTCATGGGCCAGGTACTATGACTGGAGCTCTGCTCCCAAAAGGATTCATGTCATCTGTACTTAGACCAAACCTTAAACTCTTTGCGTCATCTGCAAAGTCCGGTTACTTTCTATCAATTTTTTTCCATTATGACCCATCAGCGGGGTGTCTCAACATCTCGTCTGACTTAGGTTCCTCTTTATGCCATTGCAACAACTTGGCGTGCTCTTTCTTTCTGAATAAACATTTCAATTGTGGTATTATAGGATCATACCACATGACCTTGGCAGGAACCCTCTTCCCGGGGGATCGCCCTCAACGTCACCGGGGTCATCTTGTCTGATCTTATACCGAAGTGGAGTGCATACCAGGCTTGCATCCAAATTCTCGTACTCCTCACCGTGGTAGAGGATGCAGTCATTAGGGCATGCATGTATCTTCTGAACCTCTAAACCTAGCGGGCATACAACCTTGTTTGCTTCGTATGTACTGGCGAGCAATAAATTATCTTTTGGAAGCATATTCTTCATCATTTTCAGCAACTTTTTAAATGAGGAGTCAGGTATAGCGCACTCTATCTTCCATCGCAGCAATTCCAGTGTGCTGCCCAGCTTTTTCAGACCATTTTCACAATTTGGGAACAACAACTTTTTGTGATCCTCTAACATGTGATTGAACTTCTCCCTATCCTTTTCATTTTCACAGTCTCTTCGTGCATCGGCAATGGTCTGACCAAGATCATCAGTGGGCTCATCATGTGTCTCTTCTTCAGCCTCCCCTTCAGCTTCCCCCATGGAAGTATCTCCGTACTTAGGGAAACCATGATAGGTTTCATCTTCCTCCTCTTCTTCATTGTCTTCCATTATAAGCCCTCTCTCTCCATGCTTTGTCCAACAATTATAACTGGACATGAAACCAGACTTCAAAAGGTGGTCATGAAGTATTTTTGAGTCAGAATAATCCTTCTGATTTCTACATCCACAACATGGACAAAATACAAAACCATTCCGCTTGTTTGCATCAGCAACACAGATGAATTCATGCACGTCATTAATGAACTCGCCAAAGCCCTGGTCGGTACCATACATCCATTCACGGACCATCTGCATTAAAGTAAAAGTATATCAAAAACCATTACACAGCATCAGAAATAGAGATCAGTGACCAATTTAATACAAGTTATAATGATAATTTCTAGAGCATTAATTTTGAATTTTGAAAAATATACATGCACCAACTTTTGAATTAAAGAAAACAATTAACATGATAAATATGGAGTTTTTGATTATTGTTCTATTAGTGAAAACCTCATTCCATTCTAAGCTCTAAAACTCTAAAATTAAATATTTCAATTTTCAATAACTCTATGCCTAATCAAAATATGTTACACATTTAAAAATCCTATACTTCTAGAGCATGCATGCATGCAAATCCATATCTCTACTTCTATCACATTGAGCTAAAGTAACAGTTAGAGATGAAAGGATGAAGTTCTAACCTTTTAAAACCTTGGATTTAGGAGTTGCAAACTAAATTTTGACAAAAAAGTACATGAACTCGGCTTGCTTCTTCGAGTAAAATGGCCACCATGGACGGGGCCGTGGACACGAAGCTGCATTATAAAGAGAGGACAAACTAGTCCCGGATCGTGATACGGCTCGAGACTAATAGTACCTCGAGAGTGGAGCTAGCGGGCTCGAGGTCATTAGTCCCGGGCCGTTTTACGGACCGGGACTAGAGGTCTAGTCTGGCCAGGAACTATTGATTATTAGCCGTTGGAGATGGTACGGTCTGGGTCTAGTGCTAGAAATAGTCCCGGTTCGTAACAAACCGGGATTGTTAACATGATTAAGATCGAACCAAAGGGTTATTTTTCAGTAGTGAGATAAATACATGAATGCATGGCACGTGCACCTGTTATTTTCATATACCATGCAAGAGTTCTCCTAGTACAAATGGTCTCTTTGATACTATTGTGTAAATACCATAGTGATGACCCAAATTAAGAAAAAACACCAAGGCAACATTGTGGGAATATATGCTATCACTAGTAGAAAAGAGACATCTAGTCAATCCGGGACTAAGGATTCGGGACTAAATGTTAAGACTTTAGTCCCGGTTCTGTTACGAACTGGGATTAGATAGTATCCGCGTGGCCCCGTTGGGTGCGCTGGGCTGGAGGATCTTTAATCCCGCTTCGTAACACGAACCGGGACTATAGTTGTTCTGCCGATGCAGCGTTTTGGGGCAACCGGCTACGACGGCAGGAGATGGGGTTTTAGGATTTTAGGGTTTTCTTTTTTCTTTTTTTGTGTTCAATTATTTTTCATTTTGTGTTTTCATTTCAAACAAGTTTTCATATACATATTGTTCTACGCTACTACATGTTGTATATATTGATCCATTTATAATATAATTTCTCTCACGATTACATACAGACATATATATACATATATATACACAACTTGGTATACGAGTGCCAATCGAGACTAGAGCTCGTCTATTTGATTTAAACGAAGATCATTATATTACTTGGATACTTTAAGGTATATCCACGTTGTACTGTCCTTTTGTGTTTATAATATCTCTGAGCAAAAATCCCAACAAATCCTCTGGAATTGGTAGTAGGCGTTGATGTGGTAGGAGCTTATCCCGCATCGCATAAAACTATATATAAAAAAGTAGATCATTATGAATGAAACTCAACAAAAATTATGGTATAAAATAAATTGTGAATATATTTTTTACGTACTCGAAGAAATTATGTGCCCTGATCCATACACCCACGAATGCGTAATATCCACATAAATTAGTCTCCTATGGCTGCGTCGCACACTTTTCGAGAATATAATTCAATTAAATAAAAATCAATCATAATAATTGTTTGTATGGAAAATAGAATTGAAGAGATGAAAGGACCTAGCTCTCGTACTGCTTACCGAGATCGGATGAAAAGTCAGCTCCTGACGCCATTCACCCTGAACCTCCTTCGTGAACCTTTTCCAAACCCTATGCGGCAAAAAAGAAATGAATGAGTTATTAATTACTTGACATCTCAGAGAATGAACGAAAGAGATAGATATATTGCGATAATGATTGAAATTACTTTTGGAGAATACAAGTATGCTGCGGCAGTCTTTCATTGGCTTGTTTAACGAGTCTGAGGTTTCAAATTTTGCATGGTCAACGTCAATTTTCAGAAGAATCCAATGGAAGCTGTGCACATTTATATACACTTAACATCTAGTAAACAAAAAGTGAATGTGTACAAGACAGTAAGACTCTCACCCGTAGTTGTAAGGAAATATTATTTGCGTCTTGTAATGTTGCTCCATTAAAAATATTAGCAAGTTATCCTCCGTTTCCTCGGGGTTATTTATTAACGTATGTCCATTAACTCTGATTGGGTCAATGAACCCAATGCTGTAGATTGACTTTATTCTACATTCCTGAATCTTCATTCTGCATATATATAGCATATAAAAGGATATAGTGAGGATAACTACAGTCAATGAATTGAACAAGCCGAGTTACAAACTTAATTACGTATAGACAATAGCAGCTGATGAGGGACTTGTCGAGGGAATCTAGGTTGAATAACTAAAATAGTTCACAAAGTTCAATAGTGATCATGTCTAGACAGAAGTACTCCTTGATATGTCGTAAACGTAACTATATTTTTTGATGTTCCATGCTTGTTTAGTATCAACTTTGCTATGCTTTGTCTACACTTTAAGGTATTTTTATATATTTTCTGGGACTATCCGATTAACAAGATGTCGCTATGCCAGCTGCCTATTTTCTGATGTTTTTGGTTTCAGAAAAGATAGTAAGGAAATATTCTCGGAATTGGATAGGACAAAAGCCGAAGTCAATATTTTACAAGAGAGAACACAGAGACTGAAGGTCAGCCGAAGGGGGGCCATGAGGTGGTCACACCCTAGGGCCGCACGGCCCAGGAGGGCGTGCCGCTCTATGGTGTGGGCCCCTCGGGCGCCCTCCTACCTTGCCTATTCGCCTATAAAGTCACCCCAATGCAGAAACCCTAAACACCCAATCAGATCTCCACGAAACAGTCTGTAGCCGCCGCCACCATCATCCCTAGATCAGGGGGGATCTGAAGCTCTTCCCGGCACCCTGCCGGAGGGGACAGATCATCCCGGAGGCCTTCTTCATCACCATGCCAGCCTTCGGTATGATGCGTGAGTAGTTCACCCTTGGACTATGGGTCCATACAGTAGCTAGATGGTTGTTTCTCCTCCTTTGTGCTATCATGTTTAGATCTTGTGAGCTCCTTTCATGATCAAGATCATCTATTTGTAATCATACATGTTGTGTTTGCGGGGATCCGATCGATATTGAGATAATATGTCAGATTGATTATTGATTCTATCATGTATGTGTTATTTGTGATATTGCATGCTCTCCGTTTCTAGTAGGTATCTTGACCAAGTAGATGCTTGTGAATCCAAGAAGGAGTATTTATGCTCGATAGTAGGTTCATGCCTCTAGTAATCTAGGGAAATGACAGGAATCTCTAAGGTTGTAGATGTGTTGTTGCTACTTGGGAGAAAAAACAATCTTTTCTTCATGGAACAATTGTAGTGTTTACTTTACACACATTGCTTAATGCAATTATCCGTTGCTTGCAACTTAATACTGGACGGTGTTCGGATGATAACCTGAAGGTGGATTATTAGTCATAGATGCAATTGGATTATGGTCTATGTATATTGTTGTAATGCCCAATCAAATCTCATAGGAAGCATGATGTCTCGTATATGCATTGTTATGCTTTCTCAACCTGTCAATTTCCCCGCTGTAATTTGTTCACCTAGCATGTCATCTATCTTAAGGGGAACGGCTCTAGTGAACTATGGACCCCGGTCCAATCTTTACAATTGTTACATCATCTACTGTTACCGTTTACTTTCTATTAGCAACTAATACCTTCCACACTATAGTTTAATCCTTTGTTTTTAGCAAACCAGTGAGATTGACAACCTCACTGTAAGTTGGGGAAAAGTCTTGAGTTTGTGTTGTGCGGGATTCCAAGTTATTAGCAACACCTTGGAGTTGTTTCCTTGCTCCTACTGGTTCGATAACCTTGGTTTCATAACTAAGGGAAGACTTGATGTTGTGCTCATCACACCTTGCTCTTGGGGTCTCCCAAACGAAGCTCTGCAATTGACCGAGCCACCATCAAGATTTACTAGCGCCATTGCTGGGGAATTAAGTACAACTTTGCAAGGGGAGTCTTTCACAACCCTCTCTTTACTTTGTTTTATTTTGCTTAGTTTCTTTTGCATTGTTTTGCTTGCTTATTTTTACCAAAATTACAAAAAATAGTTTCTTTTGGTTTTCTTTTTCTTATAAAAAAACAATTCTTCCTATAGTTGTCACCTTGTTCTAGGTCACCAAGTTGATCCCTAAGTTCACCCTGAAAGAGCTTTCAATAGGTAGTGGTTCTATAATTGGGAAAGAAAATATTGAAGAATTCTTTAATCATATTAGCAAACATGAGGATATTGAGGATAGATCCTTAGCAGAACTTGCTCTTAATTATGAAATTGCTGCAACTTATTTAGTTCACATGTTGGAGGCTAGGTCTTTTAAACTTAACCCCATGATGCAAATTATGTTTTTTAAACTTAAAGATATTGAGGTTACTGAAAAAAGTGATTTTATTTTGTAAACTTTGCTAAAGGAGTTCAATGATGTTGCTAAAGAAGCTAAAAAGGTCTTTGATTTTTTTAATATGTTAGGCTCATGTGTAGATGTTATGGGTACATTAGAAAAGTTGGACAAAACACAACCCAATGGATAGGAAATTAAAATACCCATACCTTTTAAACTTGTAGGAATGCATGAAGCCTTAAATTTTTTTATTGGATTGTTCCTGAAAACCCGTTTGATGAAAGCAGTGAACGCAAGAGTGTTGAGAGATGATCCTCTAGAACTCATTTGGATGAGATACCTTTCCTGGTTGAAGAAATTTCGAGTATTGATCTTAATGCTTCTTCATTTGAAAATACTTGATTCTTGCTTCCTATGCCTAACTTAAAGGCGTTAAAGAAAAGTAGTTCTTGGGAGATAACACAATAGTTTTATTGAGTCTTGGAAGTTATTACTTCTGTAATAATCTATCCTTATACCTTTTGTGTGGTTTTTGTGCCAAGAGTAACCTCTAATGAGAGACAAGTAAGATTTGGGGAAGTTGCTGTCCTGAAACAGATTTTTGTGCTTCAGTGTAAAAATTCGTGAAAAATCTCTGTATGTCGGATTGAGCTGTAATTTTATGAGTAAATGACCCCGGTTATTATCTATTATTATCTAACTTTATTTAGTTCAATACTTTTTGATTTGAGCAACAGAAGGTCTTCGAAAAAATCGGTTTTTACCTGCTGGTCTGTTTTGATAGATTTCTACCATTATTTGCATTTGCCTCTTAATCAGTCTCTTTTTTAGTTCTTCTTGATCACTTGAGCTTTTTAAAAGAATTGATACAATATCTTGTTTTTTAATATAAGTTTTACTTGTGTTGAGGCTAGACCCCAAGGGATATTATGTTGAATGCACTAATGTTGCTAATGAAGATTGTGTGAAGTTTTGTATGAAGGAAATTTTCAAGTGTAGGGGAAGAATAATGTGATGAGATGAAGAATGGACAAAATATCAATCTTGGAGATTCCACCCCATGTCACCCCATGAAATATTCAACAGGTACAAGCGTCAAAGCTTGGGGATGCCCAAGGCATTCCCTTCTTCATCAATAAAAATCTCAGGTCCCTTTCTAGACACTTCGTTTTTATTGTTTCATGCACTATTGAGTTGTTCTTGGAGCGTCTTAGTTTTCGTTTTTGGTTTTTGTTTGCTTGAATAAATTTGTTGGACCCCTGTTTTCGCTATGTTGTTTCATCTAAGTTGATTGGTGTTGGAAAAGAGTGGAAAGTATCATGCTTTAGTGGTACAAAAGGGAGCTTGTTTTGATTGTGGCTTAGACTTTATCATGTCATCCTAGATGTTGTTTTGACCTTATGCTTAGTGATTATTTCTGTAGCATGACTTGTTCCAAACAATTGAGATTGCTTAATGTGCCTTGAAAGAATCATGCGTTGTTTTAGCATACAAAAGCATAATATTATGGTATTCTCCTTTGATGCTTTGTTTGTGTTGACTTGGCACATGCTCACACCATGTTATGACTACGAACCAGTCACCTTAGCCTCTATGATCATTTAGTTTTTGACTTGTGATACCACTTTATGCTTTGATTGGTAATGTTTTGTCGCTCTGCATGATTATGGAGATTATTTCTTTCTCAGTTGGTCGCTCCTAGTCTTTTGTTAGCCTCCACTTGTATTGAGTAAGTTGTACTCATACATCCAACCTCCAAGAAACCAAGTTATTCCAAAGAGTCCACTATAAATTCCTATGAATGGTGTGTTACACTATTCCAAGATATTCTTGTTTTATCTATCTTCCAAATTAAACTTGTTATGTGAAAAATAGTGATTAAAGCTCTCACAAACTTGATGGCACACTTTAATTTTCTTGCCCCTAATAAACTTGAACCATTGTGTCATCTATGTTGTATATGCTTGCACTTATAAGTTGGGAATTAGCAGAACCATGATGTCATGGGGAACGCTTTCAACACCTGTACATATTACCCCGTTGATATCATGATCTTTTGTTTATGGATGTCGGCAGTGTGAAATAAAAGGGGAGCTTGTAATTTCATGGAGTAATGTATATGTGTTAGATAAACGCCTAGGCTGCTAGCCTAAGCCATGCCTAATCATGGTGGAAACTTGCAGCATCACCATAGTGAGCCATCCATGAAGCATCCTTAGGAAAAAACTAGAAAAAAAGAAGAAAAAAATATATGCACCATGCTCATGGTAAATAAAAGGATCGCTGAGATGATCACTGTTTGTTCAATTGTCATTTTGATATGGGATAACTCCTGTGTAATGGGGCAAGGGGTACCCCGTTGGAGGTTCTCTATGATACACATATACTTATAATGATAAGAACTTGCTTGTGACTAAAGTTGAGTAGCATGAGGAACGGCCCTCGTACTCAAGGGACATGAGATTGCCATGTTATGATTTGCCAAGCATATAGTCCATATTTGTTTCACTTTAACATTAATCACTTCAAGATGCTTATGATAGGGGCAATGAGAGATGAAAGCTAATAAGTACCATAATTGTAACATCCCAAAAATCATGGTTTATTAAGTTTGCATATCATTCATGCATTCATTAGCATTTGAGTTATTTCAAACAAAATTTCAAAATCAGAAACCATTTATATGCCTAATGTATTTAAGCTAAAGAGGCAATGGTTTAATTTTTACTTTCCAAACTATGCCTTGTTTTGATCAAGAGGGTTACCAAAGGTGAAGACAAGATCACACAAATTTTCAAAGACAAAAATTCAAAACCTAAAACCCTTCTTATGCCCAATAGATATATTCAAATAAAGCATGGATTTATTTTTATTTTGAATGGGCCAAAGTATTTGTGAGCAAACAACAATGTTTCATACACAAATATGTGCTTGGATCAATTTACAAAAATCCATAGCGGGTTTGAATTCAAAATCATTTGAATAGAATTTGAAAATGGTTTCAGAAAATCAAAATAGAAAAAGAAAAACAATAAGAAAATAAGAAAAGGCCGGCGCCACCTATTCGGCCCAGCAACACAAGCGGCCCAAACACCAGCCCACCCGGGTTCCCCTCTCCCCTCTGTTTCTCACCCACTCCCGCACCCCTCTCTCACTGACGCTCTGGCCCCACGCGCCCCGTCATCATCGTCCCCAAAATCACGCCCGCGACCAGCTCCGTCACGGACGTTTCTTCCCGATTGATTCGCGCTTGATTGTGAGTTAGTTCCGGCGTAATTCCTTCTCTCACCTCGGCTACTTAATTCCGCTCCTCCCGCTCATTTCCCTCAAGCCACACCCATAGAGAGCCACCAGGATGCCCACATTCGAGCTCACTCCGCCGCGGTACCGAGCCTCTCTGGCGGCCAATTCCGGTGAGCACCGTTCCCCCCTTCGCCTCTAGTTCATGCGAGTTTGTTCGCTGGTGATTACGCATATTCACATCCTCTCTGTTTGCTTTGTAATGCCCTAGGACGCCGTCTCCGTCGAGCCCAATGAACGACCGAAGCTCTGCTTGACTCCGGCGAGAAATCTTGGTAATCTTCGAGCGCCCCTTACCTTCTTCTTGTCCCTGTCATGTTCGTCGCATCCTTGAACATCTACTAATACTCCTGGTATGTGCTAGGGAGGTACAGAACGTCGCCAACGTCTTCGCCACTGTGCGCCCGACGCCTCCAGCAACTCTGGCGAGCCCTAGCCATCGCTACAGCACGCCCCCGCCCCAACCGCATCCATGTTGAGCATCGCCACGTCCTCGCGACCTCGGTAAGCACCTACAACCCCTCTCCTACCCCCTAGCTTCGCCGATCCATCGTCGGCAGAGCCGTCACCACCGCCAGCGCCATTCGCGCCGCTGGAATTTGGTCAAACAGGTCTGGTCCGTTGGATCTGGATCTAAAGGCCACGATTAGATGTTTAGATGAACCGGTACGATTAGATCTGGCCGAACAGGTACGCGCCATCATTACTTAGATCGTGTGGTTCGCAAGCGTGATCCGTCCGAACCGATACGCGCCAATCAAAGGCTACCGCATGGCTAGGTTTTAAATTTAAAATCTGGATTTTCATCTATTAGCTATTTAAACTTGTAAATTCAATAACTTTTGTTATGTTTATCCAAAAAATACAAATAATATATCATTGGAATCAAAAAAATAAATCCTATACATCTGTAGGCTTGGTTTTGTGATTTTATTCTGTTAAAATAGAATTTTATGAAGAGACATTTGTAGGCCTATTTTGTGTATAAAAATTATTTAGAAAATGTTTTAAAAGCCAAATTAAGTTTAATTGGTGTATAAATGATTAGTTTAATGTTCAGTACTTCTTTACTTGTCTTGTTTAGTTTAGAAAAAACATCACATGGCATTTGCATGCATTCATATATTTTTGTTTGAATTGTTTGAAATATAAATTTGGTGATATCATTTTATGTGTAGATTTTGGTGCTACTGGTGATTGTGATTGTTAGGATTATTGCTACTCCCCCAACTACCAAGGAAAGTGGTTCTTCATATTTGTGTCCCAATATTTTTACTATGCATTAGTGGTATTTTGTATAAGGCTTGCATGATAATTTTTGCTAAGTATCTATATGCTATGGTTGGGAAATCCTAGTAGTTGTAGACTTGTTAGAATATTCTCTAAGTTAAGATACTTGCTATATTACCATGCTTAGGATAGCTAGTAGAAAACAAGGGTGGATTATATACATGCTATGGAAAAATGTTGCTAAGTCTTTGACTTATGTTTTTTATTAATAAAAAAACTAAGTGAATGAAACACCTGGGTGGAATGGTAATTGCATGGTTGGATTTTTGTTGAGTGGTTACCAGGGCCCATTTTCCAATGTCCTACCCTGTGTATCTCACTTGTGGAATTCCACCCAGGAACAAAGGGATTTGAGATGCCATATGTTAAGAAGCTTCTAGTGCAGCCACATGGCAATATGGGCTCTGCCTGGATCATATAGGTTGGAATAACTTAGCCAAATGGACAGTTGGTGGTAGGGGGTGATAGGTTTGGAGCGCGTCCATTTTGGTCTAAGGGAAGGCTTCTGAAAGATCTTTTCTCGATGCATGTCTTGTCTTGTGGGTAAAGTGCACCACCTCTCGAGAAGGAAGAATCTAAGTACTTAGCCGTGTCCCCGGCAATGGAAAATTTGAGCATCAAGACATGGAAGCTATCAAGAATATCCTCATCCCAATTTCTAAGTTAAAAACTTGTGGTTGAACAAGGGTAAGGTTTACCAATGTCTATTGGTGGTTCCTTGGGAGTTTTTGTCAAACAAAAACTTAGTGTTTTCAACTGATAGGTAAAACCTATTTTGATCAAAGCAAGCCTAAGCTACACTTAGGCAAATTCATGTAGAAGCTAGAAACTATTATTCTACTAAGGTATCACTTGCCAATACTATTCCAATGTATTGACCCACTGTGGCTGTAACTTGTGATGTTGCAGGTTAATCTGATGAGGATTAGGGTTGTGAGTCTACACTCAACATGTTTGCCTGTGGCACATGAAGATGAAGACTTTATTTTATTTTGTTAAGTTAACCTCTTGCTCTAGCCTTTGGCTATGGAGTTGTAAAAGACTATGTTATCTCTGGAATGACGATGTAATAATGACCTTTGTTTTTGTGTACTTCATCTTACACTGTGGATGCTAGCATTTGATCCAGGGACTAGCATTGCAATCACAGGGACCTTTACCTTTATAAAGGTGGGGTCTTACAGATTGTATCAGAGCACTATGTTGCCTGTAGGATTATGACCCTAGGTTGGATTAGACTAAGAAACCACTAAGGAAAATTTCAACACTTTGAAAATTCCACATTTGTCTTTTTCTTCTCGTAAACTTTTCTAATCTTCTTTCTCATCTCTATTTGTAGATGAAATCCAACGAAGCTGTGAGGAAGGAACCACTCATGACCATGACCTTGGAGTGTGAGACTGAATTTCCCAAAGCACTCAAGAACCTTATGGTTACCATGGGGATACATGGTACATCTGTGTACAAGGGATTCCCTATGATGGATGAAGGAGAAGAGTATGGGTGGGTACAACTTCACTTGTACAAAAACAAGGAAGACAACCACAAGGAGTCAGGATTCTACATGGTCACCAAATCTGAAATGCACACAACATTCTTTGACTCTGCAGGAAATGCAGTATGAAATGCCATCAAGGAGCTTGGTGATAGACTCAAGTGCAGAATGCTCAACACTCAAAATTACCTTAGGGAAGAAAAGAAGCATACCCAAGATTTAGAGGCTACCAACCAACAACTAAGGGGAGACATCATAGAATTAATACGGGGAGTCTTGTGAACAAGATAGACAGATGGCCACTAAGGATGCCCTGATAGCTATTCTGTCTAGTGAGTGAGAATTGTAACGTACTCCGTTAGTTAGACTACCACACTTGTCGTTTTTACTTCAAAATTTGTCTAAGTTATGTTGAACCTTTAGTATTTGTAATGGATTTGTGTATGCCATGACTTGTGTGTTTGTTGCTAAAAGATGTGTTTGTGATATTTTTTCATGTGAATTTTCTTTACTTGTGTTGGTTCTAACTTTTCTCTATCTTATAAAAATAGATGCCTAATGTTGTTATCAACACTGCCGAGGAGTTCAAGGGAACTCGTTTTGGTACTCATCTCATTGAGCTCACTAGTGTGCTCAACCTTCCACTTCCTAGTATCACTACACTTCAGCTCACCAATTTTGAGAGGAAGGACCTATGGGGCTTCAGAGTCACACAGCCAGGACACCAGACAGAGCCACCCGTGGAGGCTATCACCTTCAAACTGATGCATAATGACAAGGAGAGGGGCTTAGATGTAGTCATGCAAGATTTACTTGGACGCCTGGTAGGGAGGCACTCCACCGAGCTTAGAGGTCTTTACTTTCACCCTTTCGGGAGACGCAACGAGAAGGGTGAGGCTATAGAGTACGATGATGCTACTAGAGAGATGATGGAGCCGATTTGTTTGTATCTTCAGGACCTAGAGGTTCGTATTAGACACCTTGATACTGATAGGACCAACATCATGCTTAGCAATGATGAGCTCCAGGTCCAGCTACGGGAGAAGGACAAGCTCTTCGCGGAGCAAGACGAGATCATCAAAGAGATGGAGGCCAAATTTGAGAGCCAGGACAAGAAATTCAAGAGCCAGGAGAAAAGAGTCGAAGACAGGAACAAGAAGATCAGGGAGATGAAGGAAGAGTTAGATGCCAAGGACTTCGAGCTTGAGCACCAGCAGGGAGTAATCGAGAGACTTCGTCCATATAAGAGGGCTCTTAGGGCCAAGATTGAGGCCTTGACCGCTAGTGTTGATGAGTACAAGACCGCCATGGAGAATGTAGGTCTTACCCTTGTTGATGTGGAGGTCGATGCGGAGGAGTAGTGTAGACTACTCGACTACCTTTCATCTACCATACTTTGATTATTGAGTCGCAATGACCATCCAACATGTGGATTGCTTGCTATGGTGTGTTTGCATTTTCAAAACCTGTTGTTTATGTCGTTCAAACTCTATGTTATTTTGAGCTTGGTTATTGTGATTGTTTCTATGTGATGTATTGTGCATGTTAAGCATCTATGGGTATCTCATTCTTATCCTTATTAAAACCAGAGATGTCTCCCCGACGTGCCAACCCCAACCAAAACAATAACGTCACTCCCGAGATGCAGCAATTGATGACAACACAAGTTCAACTGATGCAGATGATGACACAGTTTATGCAGAACCAAAACCAGAACCAGAATAACAACAACAACAACAATAACAATAACAACAACAACAACAACAACAACAATCAGAATAATTCGCCGGGATTTGACATGCTCACCAGATTTCTGAGACTAAGGCCTGCAAAGTTCTCAGGAACCACTGATCCAATGATAGCCAATGACTGGTTATGTTCAGTGAACAAGGACTTAGTGACTGTTGGCTGCACTGATGAGGAAAAGGTTAGATTCGCATCACATTTGCTTGAAGGGCCAGCAGCAACATGGTGAGATAACTTTCAGATAACCACTCCCCTTGAGGATGTGACCTGGGCTATCTTTGAGGATGGATTCCGTACAGCTCACATATCATCCGGAGTGATGAATTTTAAGAAGAAGGAGTTCCACAATCTGAAGAAGCGTCACCGCAGTGTGGCTGAGTACATTGAGGAATTCAACAATCTGGCGCGTTATGCACCATATGAAGTTGATACAGATGCAAAGAGGAAGGAGAAATTCCTCGAAGGACTTAATGATGAGTTTACCTATAGTTGTCTATTGCCTATGTCCCAACCTATCAATCTCTGTGTGACAAGGCTACCATCTTGGAAAACAAGATGAAACAGGTTGAGAGCAGAAATAGGAAGCATAGCTTTGATAAGGACAGCTCAGGATCGTCTCACAAGCGCTCCCATCATGATGATAGTGGGAGTTGTAGATCCCACAAACATGGTAAGTACAACAATCACCACAGCCACAACCATCATCATGACAACAAGTATCACCGCAGTCATAACAATGACAAGTATAAGAACCACAAGAGTGGACACAAGAGCCACCGCAGTGGAAATGGAAGTGGAAGTCAGCCTGCAAAGAGAGATATCAGTCAGGTTGAATGTTTCAAGTGTAAGAAGATGGGGCACTATGCAAATGAGTGCCCAGAAAATAAGGTTGAAGGAATCACCAAGCCCAACCCTTTCCAAAAGGGACAAGTGAACCACATCAATGTGGAAGAAATATATGAAGAGTCTGATGTTGTGGCTGGTAAGTTCAAACTAAATTATGTCTCAGCACTTGTTCTTTTTGATACTGGTGCATCGCATTCATTCATATCAAGAGTATTTGTTGATAAAAATGGATTTCCACCCGAAAATATGGGTGTCCTATAAAAGTAAGTTCTCCCGGTGGTGATATGATAGTTAGTCTTGGATGTCGTGATCTATTAATAGAATTTGGAAAACATAAGTTTCCAGTCAGTTTGATAATCCATATTCCCAAGGATTGGATGTTATTTTGGGAATGGATTGGATGACCAAGTATGAAGGAGTACTAGATTGTGCCAACCGTACTGTCACACTCACAACCTCGGATAATAGAAGGATTAGATTCAAGTCTAACTTTGAATCAAAAGGGAGTTAGCTAAACTCTCTTAAGGGGGTTAGCATAGACAGCGTGCTAATTGTGAGAGAGTACCCGAATGTGTTTATCGAGGAATTACCTGGAATGCCACCAGATAGAGATGTTGAGTTTCTGATAGACTTGATGCCAGGATCTGGACCAATAGCAAAGAGACCTTACAAGATGTGAGTTGATGAGTTGAAAGAACTCAAGAAACATCTTGGGGAACAGTTACAAAAAGGATTTATTCAACCAAGTTCTTCATCTTGGGGAGCACCAGTCTTGTTTGTGGAAAAGAAAGATAGAAGTCAAAGATTATGCATTGATTACCATTCACTCAATGATGTAACTATCAATAACAAATATCCTTTGCCAAGAATCAATGATTTGTTTGATCAGTTAGAAGGAGCCCGTGTGTTCTCAAAGATTAATCTTCGATCAGGCTACTTATAGCTAAAGATAAGGTAACAAGACATACCTAAGACTTCTTTCACCACTAGGTCTGGATTGTATGAGTACACCGTGATGCCATTTGGTTTGACAAATGCACCAGCCTACTTCATGAATATGATGAACAAGGTGTTCATGGAATTTCTTGACAAATTTGTGGTCGTTTTCATCGATGACATTTTGATCTACTCCAAGAGCAATGAAGAGCATGAAGAGCACTTGCGTTTGATACTGGAGAAACTTAGAGAGCATAAGCTATGTGCCAAATTTAGCAAGTGTGAATTCTGGCTGAATGAAGTCGGATTTCTTGGACATATTTTGTCAGGAGATGGTGTAGCATTTGATCCCGCAAAAGTGTCAGCTGTAACTGAGTGGGAATCTCCTAAGTCAATGAAAGAAGTTCGTAGTTTCCTTGGCTTGGCAGGATACTATAGAAGATTCATTGAGAATTTCTCAAAGGCAACTAAGCCAATGAGGTAGTTACTTAAGAAAGACAAGAAATTTGATTGGATTGAAGGATGTGAACTCAGTTTCCAAGAGTTGAAGAAGGGACTAGTGACAGCACCAGTCTTATGTCTGCCAGATTTGGAGAAGGATTTCCAAGTATATTGTGATGCATATCACCAAGGATTAGGTGCAGTTTTGATGCAAGAAGGGAAAGTTGTGGCTTATGCCTCGAGACAACTCAAAACTCATGAAGTGAATTATCCTACTCATGATTTAGAGTTAGCCTCTGTTGTCCATGCACTCAAAACATGGAGACATTATATTTTTGGGAAAGCATTGCGAAGTGTTCACATATCACAAAAGTTTAAAGTATATCTTCACTCAGAAAGAAATCAACATGAGACAAAGAAGATGGCTAGAACTCATCAATGACTATGATTTGAGTTTGCAATACCACCCCGGTAAAGCAAATGTTGTAGCGGATGCACTAAGCCGTAAGGTTTATGTGAATGGCCTTACTAAGGGAGAATTTCCAGATGATCTGTGTGCCCACATCAAAGATCTCAGATTGGAGATAGTGCCTGAAGGACATATCATTTCATTGGATGTTCAACCCACATTGTTGGAAAAGATAAAGGAATCCCAAAAGTTGGACAAGGAAATTAAAGAGATTAAAGGAAAAATTAGCAAGGGGAAAGCCAAAGGATTCCAAGAAGACGAACAGGGTACTTTATGGTATGGAAAACGTATCTCCATTCCGCAGGATCCGGAGCTTCGGAAATTGATTTTACAAGAAGCACACAACTCACCATATTCCATTCATCCGGTTAACACCAAAATGTACATGGATGTGAAGGAAAGATTTTGGTGGAATAATCTCAAGAAGGACATCGCCGAACATATTGCTTTGTGTGATGTATGTAGTAGAGTGAAAGCGGAACATCAGAAACCAGCGGGATTGTTATAACCACTACCTATTCCTGATTGGAAATGGGACAAGATTGGTATGGATTTCATCAACGGATTGCCAAGGACCAGGTCAGGATATGATTCTATTTGGGTAGTAGTGGATCGCCTAACTAAATTAGCTCATTTCATACCCATGAAGACAACTTACACAAGTGCTAAGTTAGCCAAGATCTATATGAGTAGAATTGTATGTCTACATGGAGTACCCAAGAGTATTTTGTCCGGTAGGGGAACTCAATTCACTTCTCATTTTTGGAGGCAATTACATGAGTCATTAGGAACGAGGTTAGAATTCAGCACTGCTTTTCATCCTCAGACTGATGGACAGACACAAAGGACTAATCAGATTCTTGAAGATATGTTAAGAGCATGTGCTCTAGACTATGGAGCCAGTTGGGATGAAAGTCTGCCTTACGCAGAATTTTCTTATAATAACAGCTACCAAGCCAGTATTGAGATGGCACCATTTTAGTTTCTCTATGGGAGAAAGTGTACCACCCCATTGCTATGGAATGGTGTGGGAGAAAGAAGTTTGTTCGGACCAGAACTAATCAAAGAGGCTGAAGATAAAGTCAAGCTAGTTAAGGACAGATTGAAGATAGCACAGTCCCGACAGAAGAGCTACGCAGATCCTAAGCGTAGAGAAGTCACCTATGAAGTAGGTGATAGAGCTTATCTTAGAGTGTCACCACTTCGTGGAGTGAAGATATTTGGAGTCAAAGGAAAATTGTCCCCAAGATATGTCGGACCATTCAAGATTCTGAGTCGTAAAGGAGAAGTAGCTTATGAGATTGAATTGCCAGAGTCTTTGTCTGCGGTTCACAATGTGTTTCATGTGAGTCAACTTAGGAAATGCCATTCGGAAATGGAAGAGACATCTTTGAAGGATACTATACCTTTGGAAGAGGTCCAATTGGAAAGTGATCTCACCTATGAAACCAGCAGGATAATGTTGTAGCGTATGCATTAAGCCGTAAAGTTTATGTGAATGGCCTCACTAAGGGATAATTACCAGATGATCTGTGTGCCCAATTCAAAGATCTCAGATTGGAGATAGTGCCTGAGGGACATCTGATGTCATTAGATGTTCAACCCACCTTGTTGGAAAAAATCAGGGAAGCCCAAAATATGGACAAGGAAATTGAAGAGATTAAGGGAAAAATTAGCAAAGGGAAAGCTAAAGGATTCCATGAAGACAAACAGGGTACTTTATGGTATGGAAGACGTATCTGCATTCCGCAAGATCCGGAGCTTCGAAAACTGATTTTACAAGAAGCACACAACTCACCATATTCCATTCATCCGGGTAACACCAAAATGTACATGGATGTGAAGGAAACATTTTGGTGGAATAATCTCAAGAAGGACATCGCGGAACATATTGCTTTGTGTGATGTGTGTAATAGAGTGAAAGCGGGACATCAGAAACCAGCAGGATCATTACAACCACTACCTATTCCTGATTGGAAGTGGGACAAGATTGGCATGGATTTCATCACCGGACTGCTAAGGACTAGATCAGGATATGATTCTATCTGGGTCGTGGTAGATCGCCTAACTAAAGTGGCTCATTTCATACCCGTGAAGACAACCTATACAAGTTCTAAGTTCGCCAAGATTTATATGAATAGGATTGTGTGTCTGCATGGAGTACCCAAGAGTATTGTGTCTGATAGAGGAACTCAATTCACTTCCCATTTTTGGAGGGAATTGCATGAGTCATTGGGAACAAGATTGGAATTCAGCACTTCTTTTCATCCCCAAACTGATGGTCAGACAGAAAGGACCAACCAGATTCTAGAGGATATGTTGAGGGCATATGCCCTAGACTATGGTGCTAGTTGGGATGAAAGTCTGCCTTACGCATAATTCTCTTACAACAACAGGTATCAAGCCAGTATTGAGATGGAACTGTTTGAATTTCTCTATGGAAGAAAGTGTACTACACCATTGTTATGGAGTGGTGTTGGAGAAAGGAATTTGTTCGGGCCAGAACTAATCAAAGAGGATGAAGAGAAAGTCAAGTTGGTAAGGACAGATTGAAGATAGCACAGTCCCGACAGAAGAGCTACGCAGATCCAAAACATAGAGAAGTCACCTATGAGGTGGGTGATAGAGCTTATCTTAGAGTATCACCACTTCGTGGAGTGAAGAGGTTCGGAGTCAAAGGAAAATTGGCACCAAGATATGTTGGGCCATTCAAGATTCTAAGTCGTAAAGGATAAGTGGCATATGAGATTGAATTTCCTGAATCATTATCTGCAGTTCATAATGTGTTTCACGTGAGTCAGCTGAAGAAATGCCATCCGGAGATGGAAGAGACTTCTTTGAAGGATACTATACCTTTGGAAGAGGTCCAGTTGGAAAGTGATCTCACTTATGTGGAAAAACCTATCAAGATTCTTGAGACTGCCGAAAGAGTTACTCGGACTAAGACTATCAAAGTCCGCAAAGTTAAGTGGAACCACCATTCCGAAGAAGAAGCAACATGGGAAAGAGAAGATGATTTTCAGAAAAACCACCCTCACCTATTTGCTAGCCAATCTGAATCTCGAGGGCGAGATTCACCTTAAGGGGGTTAGATTTGTAACATCCAAAAATTCATGGTTTATAAAGTTTGCATATCATTCATGCATTCATTAGCATTTGAGTTCTTTCAAATAAAATTTCAAAATCAGAAACCATTTATATGCCTAATGTATTTAAGCTAAAGAGGCAATGGTTTTATTTTTACTTTCCAAACTATGCCTTGTTTTGATCAAGAGGGTTACCAAAGGTGAACATAAGCTCACACAAATTTTCAAACACAAAACTTCAAAACCTAGAACCCTTCTTATGCCCAATAGATATATTCAAATAAAACATGGATTTATTTTTATTTTCAATGGGCCAAAGTATTTGTGAGCAAACAGCAATGTGTCATACACAAATATGTTCTTGGATCACTTGACAAAAATCCAGAGGAGGTTTGAATTCAAAATCATTTGGATAGCATTTGAATTTTGTTTTAGAAAATCAAAATAGAAAAAGAATAAGAAAATAAGAAAAGGCCGGCGCCACCTATTCGGCCCAGCAACAGAAGCGGCCCAAACACCAGCCCACACGGGTTCCCCTCTCCCCTCTGTTTCTCACCCACTCCCGCACCCCTCTCTCACTGACTCTCTGGCCCCACATGCCCCGTCATCATCATCCCCAAAATCACGCCCGCGACCAGCTCCTCTGCGTCCGTTTCTTCTCGATTGATTGGCACTTGATTACGAGTTACTGCCGGCGTAATTCCTTCTCTCGCCCCGGCTACTTAATCCCCCCTCCTTCCGCTCATTTCCCCTCAAGCCACACCCACGGAGAGCCACCAGGCTGCCCACATTCGAGCTCACTCCGCCGCGGTACCGAGCCTCTCCGGCGGCCAATTCTGATGAGCACTGTTCCCCCCTTCACCTCTAGTTCATGCGAGTTTGTTCTCCTTGTGATTACGCGTCTTCACACCCTCTCTGTTTGCTTTGTAATTCCCCAGGACATCATCTCCGTCGAGCCCAGTGAACGACCGAAGCTCTGCTTGACTCCAGCGAGAAATCCTAGTAATCTTCGAGCGCCCCTTGCCTTCTGCTTGTCCCTGTCATGTTCGTCGCATCCTTGCGCATCTCCTAATACTCCTGGTATGTGATAGGGCGGTACAGAACGTCGCCAACGTATTTGCCACCATGCGCCCGACGCCTCCAGCAACTCCGGCGAGCCCTAGCCACCGCTACAGCACGCCCCCTTCCCAACCGCATCCACGTTTTGCATCCCCACATCCTCGCGACCTCGGTAAGCACCTACACCCCCTCTCCTACCCCTATCTTCGTCGATCCATCGTCGACAGAGCCGTCGCTACCGCCAGCGCCATTTGCGCCGCTGGAATTTGGTCAAAGAGGTCCGGTCCGTTGGATCTAGATCTAAAGGCCATGATTAGATGTTTAGATGAATCGGTATGATTAGATTTAGGCCATGCATCGTTACTTAGATCCTGCGGTTCGCAAGCATGATCCGGCCAAACCGGTACGCGCCAATCAGAGGCTGCCGCGTGGCTAGGTTTTAAATTTAAAATCTATATTTTCATCTATTAGCTATTTAAACTTGTAAATTCAATAACTTTTGTTCTGTTTATCCAAAAATACAAATAATATATCATTGGAATCACAAAAATAAATACTACACATCTGTATGCTTGGTTTTGTGATTTGCTTCTATTAAAAAAGAATTTTATGAAGAGACATTTGTAGGCCTATTTTGTGTATAAAATTTATTTAGAAAATGTTTAAAAGCCAAATTAAGTTTAATTGGTGTATAAATGTTTAGTTTAATGTTCAGTACTGCTTTACTTGTCTTGTTTAGTTTTAAAAAATCATCACATGGGATTTGCATGCATTCATATATTTTTGTTTGAATTGTTTGAAATATAAATTTGGTGCTATCATTTTATGTGTTAGATTTCGGTGCTAGTGGTGATTGTTATTGTGAGGATTGTTGCTATCCCCCAAGTACCAAGGAAAGTGGTGCTTCATATTTGTGTCCGAATATTTTGAGTATACATTTGTGGTATTTTGTATAAGGCTTGCATGATAATTTTTGCTAAGTATCTATATGCTATGCTTGGGAAATCCTAGTAGTTGTAGACTTGTTAGAATATTCTCTAAGATACTTGCTATATTACCATGCTTAGCATAGCTAGTAGCAAACAAGGGTGGATTATATACATGCTATGGAAAAATGTTGCTAAGTCTTTGACTTATGTTTTTTCTTAATAAAACAACTAAGTGAATGAAACACCTGGGTGGAATGGTAATTTCATGGTTGGATTTTTGTTGAGTGGTTACCAGGGCCCATTTTACAATGTCCTACCCTGTGTATCTCACTTGTGGAATGCCACCTAGGAACAAAGGGATTTGAGATGCCATATGTTAAGAAGATTTTAGTGCAGCCACATGGCAATATGGGCTCTGCCTGGATCATATAGGTTGCAATAAATTAGCCAAATGGACAATTGGTGGTAGGGGGTGATAGGTTTGGAGCACATCCATTTTGGTCAAGGGAAGGTTTCTAAAAGATCTTGTCTCGATGCATGTCGAGTCTTGTGGGGAAAGTGCAACACCTCTCGAGAAGGAAGAATCTAAGTACTTAGCCGTGTCCCCGGCAATGGAGAATTTGAGCATCAAGACATGGAAGCTATCAAGAATCTCCTCATCCCAATTTCTAAGTTAAAAACTTGTGTTTGAACAAGGGTAAGGTTCACCAATGTCTATTGGTGGTTCATTGGGAGTTTTGTCAAACAAAAACTTAGTGTTTTCAACTGATAGGTAAAACCTATTTTGAGCAAATCAAGCCTAAGCTACACTTAGCCAAATTCATGTAGAAGCTAGAAACTATTATTCTACTAAGGTATCACTTGCTAATACTGTTCCAACGTATTGACCCACTGTGGCTGTAACTTGTGATGTTGCAGGTTACACTGATGAGGATTAGGTTTGTGAGTCTACACTCAACATGTTTGCCTATGGCACATGAAGATGAAGACTTTATTTTATTTTGTTAAGTTAAACTCTTGCTCTAGCCTTTGGCTATGGAATTGTAAAAGACTATGTTATCTCTGGAATGACGATGTAATAATGACCTTTGTTTATGTGTACTTCATCTTACACTATGGATGCTAGCATTTGATCCAGGGACTAGCTTTGCAATCACAGGGACCTTTACCTTTATAAAGGTGGGGTCTTACAATAATTTTTGGAAGCTCTTTATGAAACTTGAAATCCCTGCTTCCCTGTGAAGGGCCTTTCTTCCCACTTTTATATTGAGTCTCCACCTTCTATCTTTATGCACCAATTAAGAGAGCATAGTTGTCATTCTTAGTTTTATGTGCATTGTCCCAAAACTTATTGATTGATTCATAATGTTGATATTGCTTGTTCTTGAACATTTTATCTAGTCACCCTTATGAAATTTGAAGGTGTCCTATGCATTTTTGTTTTGCTACTCCATGAGGGACAAGCTGAATACCGCTATGCTATGTTTTCTATGTGTGAAACAAACAAACGTCTTTCAATGCATTGTTATTCATGATCTTTGTTTGTATCCTTTCATGTTGCAACATAGTTGCTATGTCTTATTGTTAGAACTACATCTTTAATGCTCATGTTTAGAGTACTTTGAGCCCATCTTTCAATGCTTTGCAAATAGATTGATCAAGATTGTGATGGTGCATGTCACCTAAAAAATTATTCTTTTTATCACTTACCTACTCGAGGACGAGCAGGAGTTAAGCTTGGGGATGTTTGATATGTCGTAAACGTATCTATAATTTTTGATATTCCATGCTAGTTTAGTATCAGCTTTGCTTTGCTTTGTCTACACTTTGAGGTATTTTTATAAATTTTTTGTGACTAACCTATTAACAAGATGTTGCAGTGCCAGTTCCCTTTTTTCTGCTGTTTTTGGTTTCAGAAAATCTAGTAGGAAATATTCTCGGAATTGGACGGGACAAAAGCTGAAGTCAATATTTTACCAGAGAGAACTCAGAGACCGAAGGGCAGACGAAGGGGGGCCACGAGGTGGTCACACCCTAGGGCACGCCTCCCTATGGTGTGGGCCCCTCGGGCGCCCTCCTGCCTCACGTCTTCGCCTATAAAGTCACCCTGATGAAGAAACCCTAAACACCCGATTTGATCTCCACGAAACAGTCTATAGCCCCGACCATCATCGTCCCTAGATCGGGGGGATATGAAGCTCTTCCCGGCAACCTATCAGAGGGGAGAGATCATCCCAGAGGCCTTCTTCATCACCATCCCAACCTCCGGTATGATGCGTGAGTAGTTCACCCTTGGACTATGGGTCCATACAGTAGCTAGATGGTTGTTTCTCCTCCTTTGTGCTATCATGTTTAGATCTTGTGAGCTCCGTTCATGATCAAGATCATCTATTTGTAATCATACATGTTGTGTTTGCGGGGATCCAATGGATATTGAGATACCATGCCAGATTGATTATTGTTTCTATCATGTGTATGTTATTTGTGATCTTGCATGCTCTCCGTTGCTAGTAGCTATCTTGGACAAGTATATGCTTGTGACTCCAAGATGGATTATTTATGCTCGATAGTAGGTTCATGCCTCTAGTAATCTGGGGAAGTGGTAGTAATCTCTAAGGTTGTAGATGTGCTATGGATACTAGGGAGAAAACAACAATCTTTTGTTCATGGAACAATTGTATTGTTAACTTTGCACACATTCCTTAATGCAATTATCCGTTGCTTGCAACTTAATACTGGAAGGGGTTCGTATGATAACCTAAAGGTGGATTATTAGTCATAGATGAAGTTGGATTACTGTCTATGTATATTGTTGTAATGCCCAATCAAATCTCATAGGAATCATGATGTCTAGTATATGCATTGTTATGCTTTCTCAACCTGTCAATTTCCCCACTGTAATTTGTTCACCTAGCATGTCATCTATCTTAAGGAAAACACCTGCGATGACCCAGCATGCCACTGCATGTGTAGTACACTATAGTCGTTGACATGACATCCACAGAACACCATTCCGTAAATATCACATCCCTCAGAGTGGTACAACAGAAACATTGCGGGTCCATATTACAAAAGCACACACATTATTATTATTACAATACCGGAAGTTCAAGACTTCCGAAAGATCCAACTTACAAACCAAATATAAAGTGTTCAGCGGAATTTAAAAGTAGCAACTCTGACTAGGAGTTGAGATCAACAGCTTATTCTATAGAGTTCATGCTCCTCGGATCCGTTAGTTACTACTAACTAGGTACTTAATTGGACTCGTTGTCATCGACACCGTAGCCGGATCACGTAATCCATGCCTTCAATTCCTCCAGATAGATCAGGTTCCTCGTAGAACACATCTTCTTGTCATTCAGCTGCATACATTGGCACGTCTTCGGGATCCTCAGAGTCTAAGCAAGGTATCAAAGGAAAGAATGAGTAACATCGTTACCCAACAAGTTCATTATATGCAAGGTGGGAAGTTTGATGCTCTAACTAGCACCTCGGATTATAAATCCTTGGTACTATGCAGTTTTTGTAAATCTTTCTTCAAAGATTGATTTTATTCTGAAAAACTATGACAATCATCCTTCACAGGTTGACTAGAACTTTCATGGAGTTCCTTTCCTGCCGCATTCGTAGCTCCTTCCCGGAACAGGGAGTAACAAGTTACAGTTCTTACACTCTGCAGAGGTGCGTTACTTTACCCATGAGAGATCAACTCCTTGTTGCACAACCGGGCATACTTTCCCGTCCACAATTCCATGATGTGTGGCCCAGTAGTTGGTCCAAGCCAATCACTACCCCCTTCGCGACCCCGCGTGCCTCCTTGGTGTACACCATGCCGACATAATGAATTGCGGCAATGGTTTGTACAAACCATTAGATGCCAGAACTATCGTGGGACGATGAGGGTTCCCACCCATATGCTGCATATCCTCTACGAATTACCAATTAATATGCATGCTACAAGGATAACAGCCACGACCTGCACATCCGGCTTCATGCGAGACGAAGAAGATACAGCTGACTTCTCTGTCCTATTCCAAATCTCATGGCTAACGCGTAATATATGGAGCTAGAATCACTGGTGTCAGGGGTTATTAAGTCCCTACTTGATCATCATTGTTGCAAGTAGAACCCTAAGTTCTATTGCTCCATTATATCACCACTTAGGATGATATCTATGATTTCTTTATTTATGAAAATAATATTTTCATTCTTTTATAACATACATGATAACACACAGTTTGCAAATACTTTGATAAAGACTCTTCAAAGGACATGAGCAAGTGATGAACTTGCTGTGATGGCAAGGTAGTGAAGTCTGATGCTTGCACTGGACCTTGAGCTTCTAGTTCTTCAAAAACATCATTATTGCCCGGTAAGGACAATATTTAAAGAAGCAAAATGATTATCCAAGTAATGCAATGCATTATTTAATTCTATATGCATTTTCCCTATATAAGGTTCCTTTTAGTAAAGCATTTATAAATATTACATTTTTATATTTATTGCATATATTGAATTATTTTATTTTATTTCCATTTGACTTTTATTAATTTAATAATTATTTTAGGAATTATTAATTATACATTAAATTTATTACTAAATATTTATTTAGTATTTTTTATAAATACTATAATATTAATAAATAATGAAAGTGATTTTTAGTTATTTTTATCACCTTTCAATAATTTTGTAAAATTCCATAAAGAATATATAAATTACAAAATTCTTATAAAACTTTAAATGTCCAATATTTTATATTTCATTTTATTTGGACACTGTGTTTGTTGTGAATCCAAAAATATTTTATTTATAATTTTTGGACTTTTATTTTATTTTCTATAATTTTATAGAGGTCGGGGGCATTTTGGTCTTTTCTAGTTGATCAAAAATCTATTAAACAACTTGGGCTGGCCTTTGGGGCTTATTGGGCCAGTGTGGCCCAATAGGGCAAGGTCAAAGTATCACCCCGAAGGGTTTTGGCCCACCCAGCCCACACTCTCGGCCTCCTCTCCCCCTCGACCTTATCCTCTCCTCCTCTTACTCGACCCCGTGGCCGGCGATGCCGCCACCATCGATTCCCGCCGCCGTCGGCCGTTCTGGCCACCGCCGTGGTGCGAATTGAGGTTGTCGAAGACGCTCGTTCGTTCTATCCACTTGGATTTGACTCTGGGGCTTCCTCGTGGCCAGGTCCACCCGATTCCCGAACCCTAGGGTTAGGAAAAGGTATTGTCGCCACCGCCGTGATCCCGCCTGCGGTGGTGTGCTAGGCTCGTGCGCTGCTGCGGCCGCCGCCGTGGCAGGTGCAGGTTGCAGCGCCCCTCTGGGTGCTCCCTGTGCCGCCACGGTTCGTCGGCCTCTCTGCTTCCTCTTTGATTCGTCAGCGAGGACCTCGGGTAAGTTGTCTCTGTGGTTCTTGTCCATGCTACTGCCATGACTCTCTCTGTGTGTATCTGTAGAGGTCCCAACCTGATAAGGTAGATTCCTCCTGTGTTTTACTATGCTAGTCCCTAGATCATTAGCTAGCATCCAGAGTTAAGATGTAATATCAAGATACAAAGTTCATAATATAAATTTATAATCAGAAATAACAAAAGTTTATTACATCAAACATAGCTCATTTGGCTATTTCAATACATTGTACCGGAATAACTATAGTCATGAGTCCTTCAACTTCAAAGTGCCACAGGCAGATGTTGGTTGTAGACTTTGTAATCCTAGTCAATCAAACAATCTTCATTTAGAAACAATCAACCTGCAACATTACAAGTTACAGCCACAAGGGTCAATACATTTGAATTTTATTGGCAAGTTTCACTTCTATGTATAATAAGAGTGGATCCTATCATTATATGCACATTTGGCTAAGTAGAGTTTAAGGCTTATTTGCATAAAACATTGTTTTATCCTAACTTTTCAAAAAGGGTTTTTTAAGTCCTTTGTCAAATTTCTTTTCCAAGTCCTTTGTCAAATTTCTTTTCCAAGTCCTTGAACTCCTTGGTAGAAACTCAAGTGTTCAAGTCCTTGTCAAAATCTCTTGAGCCACTTGGTAACCCCAAGTGCAACAAGTTTTATCAAAACTCATGAGTTCCTTGGTAACCCCAAGTACATCATACTCTTGAGCACCTTGGTAACTCCCCAAGTGCAACAAGTTTTATCAAATCTCTTTGAATTCCTTGGTACCCCCAAGTGCATCAAGTTTTTATATTAGAAGTTGGAATGTCGAGATCTCCCATAGTTCAAACTTTAGTTGCTCAGTATTGTCCATAACCGGGGACACGGCTAAGTACTTAGATTTTATTAACTTCTGCAGAAGGAGTACACTTTACCCACATTATACATTCCCATCCTGTTGCCACCAGTGGCCTACTGGATTAGTGCTCACCAAGATGGAGTACCGGCAGACTGAGAGTGTGACGAAGTCTTTCCAAAAGGTCCTCCCATACATCATTGCTAGCTTGCCTTCAGCTCCCATGAAGCATTCTAGATCCCCATGTCCGGTAACTAAAGACAATGTATGGGTCTTCCTAATGTAGTTGACTAAGCCAGAGCCATAATAGCATGTGGTTGCACACGAAAGCCACAATTGGATAAACATGTTCAATCTCTAAGTTTCCTAGGTGGTTTTCTTTTGGAGCACAACACAAAGTGAATCCCATAGACGTGGTTCCTTTTGTTGCCACCCTCTCCAAAACTTAAAGTGTCCACCACCTAGGTGGTTCATTGAGTCCTTGTTTTATTATGTAAAACATAAGCTCTTTTCTCAACCTTTGTAAAATCTCAACATGTATCTCTTTTTAAAATAAAGCATGGCTAAGCATGTACAACTTCAATCTTTTCTCTAAGGAGTGTATAGGGAATCCTATTAGGATTTAGCATAGCATAAGTATAAAATTCTTTTCATGCATGTTTTCAAAATCCACTAAGTATAATGAAAATAGTAGGACTTTAAATGATAGTGTCACTTGCCTTTTGGTAGGGAATGGGGGTTCACTCCTTGATCTTGCTAGTCTCACACTTTGCTAATTTCACTACAAGTCAATCAAGTAAAATACCAAATCAACTAACATTCCAAACCACCATTACTCAAACAAAATCACACACACAAGGTAAGAAGGAAACTAAGTCATGCATAAGTATGCAAAGGATGGTTCTATTGCAAGGATGGTATCCACTAGGTTTCTAAACTTTGTAAGGTCCAAATTGGTCATTTACCAAAATGGAAAAGTCATTTGCAAATGGGTTTTATCTCAAGACCATTTAAAAAATTCATTCATCATTTTATGTGGTGAAAATTATTCTTATCAAAGCAAAACTTTATGTTTTTCACTAAGTGAGTTGCCCTTGGCAAGGCTTGGTGTTTTGGGTCAGTAAGTTTGGTCCAAAACATTTTCCTAAAGTTTTCCTTGCAAAAACATTTCCATAATAAAATCCATGAGTTTATTTGGCTAGAAAATGACTAAGTTAAATAATTCAACCTATACTTTACCAAAATCATTTTTAACACCAAGGGTTGGTTCCTAGGGTCAGTATGGTCACATAAATCCATTTTGCAAAGGTTTTAATCCTAAAATCAATTTTAAACAATTTTTCTACTCTAAACAAGCTCACAAAAGGATCTACAATTTCAAACAAGATAACAGATACTATTTTCGAAACTAAGGCCATGGTTGGCTAGGGCTTGTTCTCCTGAATCCAACGATATAAAATTTATAATTTTTGGACGTGTGGATCCAAATTTATGGAATTTACAAAATTGAACATCAATTAGATCAATTCTGTTTTAAATCCAACCAGCAGAGACACGTGTCTTAATCTAATTCGTCGATACCGGTTCGCTGGGATCGAGCTACGTGAGCCACTGGATCTAAAGCAAATCCTACGACGCAGATGCTTCCATACCCCTTCGATAAGTGACTCTATCCTAGCCAGTGGATCGAGATCGAACGGTTGCGGCAGGGTCGACCTAAAGTGGGCGGCGCTCCGGTGGCTAGCGGCGGCGGAGCGGTCGGTAGACGACGGAGGCGATGCTATAGGAGGTGGGGGAGAAGGAGGGGTTGCTCACCAGGCTCAGGGGGTCACGGCGAAGCTCAAGGTACTGACGGTTCGACGAGGGGCACTCTGGTTCAGCCGCGATTCCTCGCCGGAGTAGTGGACGGCGACGGACGGTTCTGTCCACGGTCGAAGACGAGGCTGTGGTCCACGAGAAGACAAACGGAGGACTGGGTTAGACGTAGGATATCATGGCGGAGCTGTGAGCGTGAACGAGAATGGTTGGGGTAGTCTGATTTACCAGAGAGGTTCCGCCGGAGTTTGCAGACAGACGGTGGCGCTCAGGTTGACGATGGGTTGTCGCTGCAGATCGCCCTAAGGCAAGACAGAAGCAAGTTCAGATGCGCAAGAGTAAGGCGATGATGTGCGCGTGATCTAAGAGGCGCGGGGTGGTCGGTGTTCACCTGGATTGCTTGACGGAGCAATGGCAGACGGCGGCGCTCGTTCGGTGTCGTCGTTGTCGACGCTCTGGGATGCTCGGGGACGAGCTGGGCTACGGAGATGATCGCCAGGAGGTGGGGATCACGATAGCACGGTCGAGGAGGCAAGGGGCGGTCAGGTTTGGTCGGAATCGGAGATGGGAGCTCGTCGGAGCAGAGGGTGCTTGGGGAGGAATTGAGGGCGGTCTAAGGCGTGCCAGCGCGGGGTGTCAGAGGGGAATTATAGGGGAGACACGGGCGTTTATGTCTGCGTGATCAACTCGAGTAACGGCGGTCGCGTTAAGGCGAATTGAATCCGCGGTTTGAAGGCAGCAACGACAGCGAGGGAGAGGGCGTGGTCGTCGCGCGGGGAAGAAGAAGGAGGTGGCGGTGGGGTCCTCTGGTCAGTGGGAAAGGGGAAGGGAACGGGGTCCACTTGTCAGCCTCAGTGCGGGTTTCTTTTGCGGTGCAGAAAAACGGTTCGGGAGAGGAATAAGAGGAGGTGGGGTCGTCTCGTCAGCGAGTGAGTGAGAGGGAGAAGTGGGTCCTGGTTTTCATTGACTCAGTGGGTCAGTATCTGGGTGTAAAATGTTTTCCTTCGGGGAGGGAGTACTGGGCTGGACTGGGCTTCCTAGGCTGCTGGGTTGGGTCTGTCCTTTTCCATATTTTTTTTCTGCCTGTTTGTTTTATTCTTTTCTATTTCTATTTTCTGATTTGATTTTCAAACAAATGATTTAATCAACAATTCAAACCCTTCAAACAATTCAAACTTGTAATGAGTTTTTGGTTCTGTTTAGTAGCATAAACTAACTTCCAAAAACCAAATAATTTTTTAAATCTTTTTAGGTTCCATTTATTAATTAAATAAAAAGGTTCATTAGTTATTTAATAAAATAGGGTTTGATTATTTAATAAAATCTCCATTTGAAATCCAAAATATTTTCAAAACTCAAACAGTAGATTTTATTTGGAAATAAAACATATTTGGAAAATTTTGTTCAAAACAAAATAACATTCTTACTTTAGGCTCCATTAATAATTAAATAGATTGGACCTTAGTTATTAAATCAAATAGGATTTGTTTTATTTAGTTATTTATTTTGAAATCTAAAATAAAGCCAAAACACTTTAGTATGTTTTATTAGAGAATATAAAATACTTGGAAACTTATTTTAAATAAACAAGTTTTGATGGTTTAGAAATAATAAAACCTTTATTAATAAAATTATTGGATATTAAATCCTTATTACTTTATTTAAATAAACCTTTACTATTTTTAATCAAACAAATCATTTTATTTTAAGTACTGGGCCAAGGTTTAATTTGGATCTTGTAAAATAATCTTTATTTATAGACTCATCTTTTCTTTGAATACCAATTCTTTTATTAAATGATTCCAAAATAGTAATTTCCAAAACATTTTTAATTTCCTTTAATTAAATGTTTAACTTATTAAATTCCTTTAGGATTTTATTTAATTCAAATGGGTTTGAGGTTCCATTTAAACTCAAAAAGTTTCTTCTGGCTCTGAAAATCAACAAAGTTTTATTTTATTCATTTATTTTCACATTACAAGATTTGGAAAATCTTGGGATGTGACAGGCTACCACCCTTAAAATAAATCTCGTCCCGAGATTTGGGAAGGCTTAGGGTTACAAGCAAATTCAAACAAGTAGGGTACTACCACCCTTAAAAATTTTCAAACAAAAATTACATATTGTCCTTCTTGGAATCCTGGGGAAAGTTTCTCATAGCAAACACTTGCATGGATTCCTTGGTTTCCATACTTGACTCATGGGCCAAGATTGAGCTTCTCCATAGGCTTGTTCAACTTGTTCTTCATTCTTTCTGGACAGTTCCTCGCATAGTGTCCTGAGTTCTTGCAGTTGAAGCAATGAATGTCCTTGAGTTCTTTACGTGGCTCTTGTGGGCAAGTTGCTACATAGTGGCCTGGTTCTTTGCAGTTGTTGCACCACACTTGGTCAATCTCTTTATTCCTCTTATTCTCTGGGAATCCACTGGAGTAGTGTCCCATTTCCTTACATTTACGACATTGTGCAAGGCTCATGTCTTGCTTGGGCTTCTTGATTTTCTTTGATCCTTTGAATTGGGTTGTCTTGTTTGGTGGTATGAGTGGTCCTTTTCCTTTGGTAGACTTGGATCCTTCTTGTTTCCTTTGTTCTACCATGGCATAGATGGGACATAGGCCAGGAGTATGATCACTTCCTTCACAAAGGTAACAAGTAGCTTGAGAGGTGGTGCATTGTCCTACGGGATGGTCTTCTTCACAATTGGGGCATTGTCCTTCATGCTCCGTGGAAGTATGATCCTTGTCTCCACAAATAATGCAAGCTGGGTCTCCATCTAGAATAACATTCTTGTCATCCTTGTTATCATACATTCTTCTGGGATAGTTTTCTTCCATGCTAATCATTTGATTAGTCACCTTAAGCATCAGTTGAGATTGTTCCTCCAAATCTTTATCACTATTGTTGGCTAGGAACTGAGCTGTCAGTTGGTTCAACTGATGTTGGGTTGCTATGAGCTCCCTCATACTGTCATCTTGGTTGGTGTTGGTGTCATCAACCTTAATGTTGGAGTCCTTTGGAGTAGACATCTGTTTGGGTTGAAGGAAGATTAGAATGGGAAAGATATTTCTAAGGAAATATTTCTAATCACACACATCACAATTCACACAAGCAATGTGCATGCAATCACAAACCAAACTTTTCACTCACACAAGGTTCAAGCACATACTTAGGAAACAAAATATTTTTTTGTTACACCACATAAGTTGGGGTGTTTTGACTTAGCTAAAATATGGTGGTCTATCTATATGGTTCACTTGTGATCTTTCCTTCCTTCATGATTCTTCTTACTTGAGATCATGGTTTCCTTGAGACAAACTCTTGGTTACAACACTTCAAAGTTATTGATGGTTCCTTCTTATTTTGCATTCCCTCAGTCTCTAACTCTTGAGTAAGATTTTCCTTGTTTCACTTGTTGTCCTTAGTGATATCCTAGTTGTAAGTCCTTGGTGAAGAGGCTGAAGATGTTGAAGTCATTAGAGTTTGAAGTCATCCTTTGCACATGGTGTAGTCTTGTCCATGGGTAGGTTTTTCCATCAAGTTGATGTAGAAGAGATGTAGAGTTGAAACCAAAATGGTTGAGGAAAGAGTTTACAAGTGTTTTTGTAAATAAGTTTTTGGAACAAGTATAACTCCTATTTTCCTAAGGGTTTTTGTCCAATCCTAGGGTTTACAAATCCTACAGGCAACACAATGCTCTGATACCATCTGTAGAGGTCCCAACCTGATAAGGTAGATTCCTCCTGTGTTTTACTATGCTAGTCCCTAGATTATTAGCTAGCATCCACAGTTAAGATGTAATATCAAGATACAAAGGTCATAATATAAATTTATAATCAGAAATAACAAAAGTTTATTACATCAAACATAGCTCATTTGGCTATTTCAATACATTGCAGCGGAATAACTATAGTCATGAGTCCTTCATCTTCAAAGTGCCACAGGCAGATGTTGGTTGTAGACTTTGTAATCCTAGTCAATCAAACAATCTTCATTTAGAAACAATCAACCTGCAACATTACAAGTTACAGCCACAAGGGTCAATACATTTGAATTGTATTGGCAAGTTTCACTTCTATGTATAATAAGAGTGGATCCTATCATTATATGCACATTTGGCTAAGTAGAGTTTAAGGCTTATTTGCATAAAACATTGTTTTATCCTAACTTTTCAAAAAGGGTTTTTTAAGTCCTTTGTCAAATTTCTTTTCCAAGTCCTTTGTCAAATTTCTTTTCCAAGTCCTTGAACTCCTTGGTAGAAACTCAAGTGTTCAAGTCCTTGTCAAAATCTCTTGAGCCACTTGGTAACCCCAAGTGCAACAAGTTTTATCAAAACTCATGAGTTCCTTGGTAACCCCAAGTACATCATACTCTTGAGCACCTTGGTAACTCCCCAAGTGCAACAAGTTTTATCAAATCTCTTTGAATTCCTTGGTACCCCTAAGTGCATCAAGTTTTTATATTAGAAGTTGGAATGTCGAGATCTCCCATAGTTCAAACTTTAGTTGCTCAGTATTGTCCATAACCGGGGACACGGCTAAGTACTTAGATTTTATTAACTTCTGCAGAAGGAGTACACTTTACCCACATGACACATTCCCATCCCGTTGCCACCAGTGGCCTACTGGATTAGTGCTCACCAAGATGGAGTACCGGCAGACTGAGAGTGTGACGAAGTCTTTCCAAAAGGTCCTCCGATACATCATTGCTAGCTTGCCTTCAGCTCCCATGAAGCATTCCAGATCCCCATGTCCGGTAACTAAAGACAATGTATGGGTCTTCCTAATGTAGTTGACTAAGCCAGAGCCATAATAGCATGTGGTTGCACACGAAAGCCACAATTGGATAAACATGTTCAATCTCTAAGTTTCCTAGGTGGTTTTCTTTTGGAGCACAACACAAAGTGAATCCCATAGACATGGTTCCTTTTGTTGCCACCCTCTCCAAAACTTAAAGTGTCCACCACCTAGGTGGTTCATTGAGTCCTTGTTTTATTATGTAAAACATAAGCTCTTTTCTCAACCTTTGTAAAATCTCAACATGTATATCTTTTTAAAATAAAGCATGGCTAAGCATGTACAACTTCAATCTTTTCTCTAAGGAGTGTATAGGGAATCCTATTAGGATTTAGCATAGAATAAGTATAAAATTCTTTTCATGCATGTTTTCAAAATCCACTAAGTATAATGAAAATAGTAGGACTTTAAATGATAGTGTCACTTGCCTTTTGGTAGGGAATGGGGGTTCACTCCTTGATCTTGCTAGTCTCACACTTTGCTAATTTCACTACAAGTCGATCAAGCAAAACACCAAATCAACTAACATTCCAAACCACCATTACTCAAACAAAATCACACACACAAGGCAAGAAGGAAACTAAGTCATGCATAAGTATGCAAAGGATGGTTCTATTGCAAGGATGGTATCCACTAGGTTTCTAAACTTTGTAAGGTCCAAATTGGTCATTTACCAAAATGGCAAAGTCATTTGAAAATGTGTTTTATCTCAAGACCATTTAAAAAAATTCATTCATCATTTTATGTGGTGAAAATTATTCTTATCAAAGCAAAACTTTATGTTTTTCACCAAGTGAGTTGCCCTTGGCAAGGCTTGGTGTTTTGGGTCAGTAAGTTTGGTCCAAAACATTTTCCCAAAGTTTTCCTTGCAAAAACATTTCCATAATAAAATCCATGAGTTTATTTGGCTAGAAAATGACTAAGTTAAATAATTCAACCTATACTTTACCAAAATCATTTTTAACACCAAGGGTTGGTTCCTAGGGTCAGTATGGTCACATAAATCCATTTTGCAAAGGTTTTAATCCTAAAATCAATTTTAAACAATTTTTCTACTCTAAACAAGCTCACAAAAGGATCTGCAATTTCAAACAATCTAACTGATACTATTTTCGAAACTAAGGCCATGGTTGGCTAGGGCTTGTTCTCCTGAATCCAACGATATAAAATTTATAATTTTTGGACGTGTGGATCCAAATTTATGGAATTTACAAAATTGAACATCAATTAGATCAATTCTGTTTTAAATCCAACCAGCATAGACACGTGTCTTAATCTAATTCGTCGGTACCGGTTCGCTGGGATCGAGCTACGTGAGCCACTAGATCTAAAGCAAATCCTACGACACAGATGCTTCCATACCCCTTCGATAAGTGACTCTATCCTAGCCAGTGGATCGAGATCGAACGGTTGCGGCAGGCTCGACCGAAAGTGGGCGGCGCTGCGGTGGCTAGCGGCGGCGGAGCGGTCGGTAGACGATGGAGGCGACGCTATAGGAGGTGGGGGAGAAGGAGGGGTTGCTCACCGGGCTCAGGGGGTCATGGCGAAGCTCAAGGTACTGACGGTTCGACGAGGGGCACTCTGGTTCAGCCGCGATTCCTCGCCGGAGTAGTTGACGGCGACGGACGGTTCTGTCCACGGTCGAAGACGAGGCTGTGGTCCACGAGAAGACAAATGGAGGACTGGGTTAGACGTAGGAGATCATGGCGGAGCTGTGAGCGTGAACGAGAATGGTTGGGGTAGTCTGATTTACCAGAAAGGTTCCGCCGGAGTTTGCAGACAGACGGTGGCGCTCAGGTTGACGACGGGTTGTCGCTGCAGATCGCCCTATGGCAACACAGAAGCAAGTTCAGATGCGCAAGAGTAAGGCGATGCTGTGCGCGTGATCTAGGAGGCGCGGGGTGGTCGGTGTTCACCTGGATTGCTTGACGGAGCAATGGCAGACGGCGGCGCTCGCTCGGTGTCGTCGTTGTCGACGCTCTGGGACGCTCGGGGACGAGCTGGGCTACGGAGATGATCGCCAGGAGGTGGGGATCACGAGAGCACGGTCGAGGAGGCAAGGGGCGGTCAGGTTTGGTCGGAATCGGAGATGGGAGCTCGTCAGAGCAGAGAGTGCTCGGGGAGGAATTGAGGGCGGTCTAAGGCGTGCCAGCGCGGGGTGTCAGAGGGGAATTATAGGGGAGACACGGGCGTTTACGTCTGCGTGATCAACTCGAGTAACGGCGGTCGCGTTAAGGCGAATTGAATCCGCGGTTTGAAGGCAGCAACGGCAGCGAGGGATAGGGCGTGGTCGTCGCGCGGGGAAGAAGAAGGAGGTGGCGGTGGGTCCTCTGGTCAGTGGGAAAGGGGAAGGGAACGGGGTCCACTTGTCAGCCTCAGTGCGGGTTTCTTTTGCGGTGCAGAAAAACCGTTCGGGAGAGGAATAAGAGGAGGTGGGGTCGTCTCGTCAGCGAGTGAGTGAGAGGGAGAACTGGGTCCTGGTTTTAATTGACTCAGTGGGTCAGTATCTGGGTGTAAAATGTTTTCCTTCGGGGAGGGAGTACTGGGCTGGACTGGGCTTCCTAGGCTGCTGGGTTGGGTCTGTCCTTTTCCATATTTTTTTTCTGCCTGTTTGTTTTATTCTTTTCTATTTCTATTTTCTGATTTGATTTTCAAACAAATGATTTAATCAACAATTCAAACCCTTCAAACAATTCAAACTTGTAATGAGTTTTTGGTTCTGCTTAGTAGCATAAACTAACTTCCAAAAACCAAATAATATTTTAAATCTTTTTAGGTTCCATTTATTAATTAAATAAAAAGGTTCATTAGTTATTTAATAAAATAGGGTTTGATTATTTAATAAAATCTCCATTTGAAATCCAAAATATTTTCAAAACTCAAACAGTAGATTTTATTTGGAAATAAAACATATTTGGAAAATTTTGTTCAAAACAAAATAACATTTTTACTTTAGGCTCCATTAATAATTAAATAGATTGGACCTTAGTTATTAAATCAAATAGGATTTGTTTTATTTAGTTATTTATTTTTAAATCTAAAATAAAGCCAAAACACTTTAGTATGTTTTATTAGAGAATATAAAATACTTGGAAACTTATTTTAAATAAACAAGTTTTGATGGTTTAGAAATAATAAAACCTTTATTAATAAAATTCTTGGATACTAAATCCTTATTACTTTATTTAAATAAACCTTTACTATTTTTAATCAAACAAATCATTTTATTTTAAGTACTGGGCCAAGGTTTAATTTGGCTCTTGTAAAATAATCTTTATTTATAGACTCATCTTTTCTTTGAATACCAATTCTTTTATTAAATGATTCCAAAATAGTAATTTCCAAAACATTTTTAATTTCCTTTAATTAAATGTTTAACTCATTAAATTCCTTTAGGATTTTATTTAATTCAAATGGGTTTGAGGTTCCATTTAAACTCAAAAAGTTTCTTCTGGCTCTGAAAATCAACAAAGTTTTATTTTATTCATTTATTTTCACATTACAAGATTTGTAAAATCTTGGGATGTGACAGTATCTAGTGGCTTCTCATGCCTAGTGACTATGTGCTGATTGGGTTTATCTCTAGATTAGGGTTCTTGCTCAGATTAGGGTTCATAACCCCATTTTGATCATATCCTTGATGCTTTAGATCTAGTGTTGATCATATCTGGACATGAAGAATGATTGTCTGTTGTGGTTAATGATTGGTAGTGTCTTTGATGATACTGGTTGCCTGTCAGATTTATTCTAGTGGTAATCCACTATGATCCATGCTAGTGTTTCAATGGAATCCTTGATTGGATTATGTTGTTGATCTGAGAGTTTACTCTACTGTTAGAATGCTTATACTGACAGTAGTTTCTTTCAGTGGTTGCTTACTGTAATTATAATGCTGGCTTGTATAAGATTATACACACTAAATCAAATCATTATATGTAATGATTTTTTGTGGATGTATAGATGAATTTAATGTTGATTCCTGAAACTTGGCTTAAGGAAAATGATATGTAGTGGTTTGTCCCTTTTTCTATGGGAACTAAGTAAAGATTGGTTTTAGTTCCTTAAGAACTTGTCCTTGTGATACCATGATATTCTAGCACACAAGTGATTGGGTTTTTATTTCTGGGCTTAGCTTGATAAGGCTTATGATTAAAACTGATAAGATGATATGAAAGCTTTCTTATCTTTCCTGCTTATGATGTTGGTCTGAGGCTCTAGGATTTAATTCCTAGTTAGTTGGGCAATAATTTGTTTGAAACTTATAGGATTAGAGGTGCTACTCTCTTGGAGAGATGTGCCCTGATCTGATAAGATCAAATGAATGATCTAAGTTGCAAAAGTAACACTGAACTCAGTGATGTTGGTCTGAGAGTTCAGTGCTTGTGGTTAAGCTTGATTTCTTATCTTATACTTGAAATCTCTAGGATAGATTCACCCCTATTGGGTGATTGCTGAGAGATCATTCCATAAAGCAACACATGCTTTTGTTTAGATAATATGATGAAATCATGTGATGGTTTTATGAGGCTCACCACAAATTTTGATGTTGGTGTAGTAGATTGATGATGATCTTGATCTTGATCTACTTTTGTTGGGCTCCTGAGCTTGCTCTTGAGCTTGCCTGCTCCTCCTAGCTCCTGGGCTTGACCTTGCTGTCTACCAGATCCATCCCCCTCCTTATGTCACCATCCTGGTGATGTTTGGGTTGATCTGGGTGGTTTGATTTGGCTGTTGTTCTTGGTTTAGCTGTTGTTTACCCTTGCTGTGCTGGTGTGTTGTGTAGTGGAGAGATGCACTGATGTGCTCCTCCACGGCTATGCTGTGGTTTTGTGATATTTGGTTGTGCTTGTGAGGTCGACAGCACACCATCTGCATGCTGGTGTGTGTCCAGCTTGTGTGCCTGCTATGCACTTGTGGATAGGTTCAGAAATTTTGAACTTACTATTACTAGCTTACTTTTACCTGGCAGGTGAATTGATCCCTTTTTGCTATCATTTACATTCTGGCTGTGAATTTATGAATGATGAAATCTTTCATATTGGTTAAATTTGCCCCTTTATAACATTTCTCAATGATGAGTTTGTCAAGTGCACCTCACTGACATATCTGAGAGAAATATACTAACACTAAGCTTATTTTGTTTTTATTTATTCTTTGTTTTACATGTACAAAGATAAAGATGAAGATTTAGTGTAGATTTAGATATAGGATAGTTAGTAGATATTCAAAGTAATTTTCTTATTCTTTTGTAATCTTTCTTTTATAATTCTTGTAATCTTTATTTTATTCAATTGTAATAAAGATTATATATTTATTAATAAAGAATATTATTATTCTTTACTCTTTTGTAAATTGTGAAGTTTGGAAGGACTTCTGTAGTTACATTCTTTGTACTTGTTTATGTGCTAATGAAATAAATTTCATATTCAATATTGTTTTTGGATAAGATTTAACTTATAATACTTTTATCTTAATTAATTTAAGATTCAAATCTTATATCAAAATCATCTAAATTATTATTCAAACACTCAAGTTTAAATTATAAAACACTTAAAGTTTAAAATCCAAACTCATTTCAAACACACATAATTCCTTTAAGATCACATCAAAGTTTATAGCAATCCTCCTTTAAGTCTAAACCTAATCTTAAAGTAAGAAAGAAACATTGATCGCTCAAGTTTTTATTTGGCGAAAATTTTACCCACATTTTCACAAATAGATGCATGCAACAATTCATATTTCTAAATCTACCCTTCGTTAGGTTCCTAAATGCTGGGATGTTACAGACTTCCCCCCTTAAATTAAAATTTGTCCCGAAGTTTGTGGAGATGTACCTGAATAGTTCTAGATAAGATTTTCTTAAATCCTCTTCCTTCTCCCATGTAGCTTCCCTCTCAGGGTGATGTTCCCACTGTACCTTGCAATATTTGACTGCTCTGTTCCTCAATCTTTTCCAGTTTTCTTCCAGAATCTTACAAGGCTTTTCAATATAGGTCAGGTCTGCTTGTAGTTCTATCTCTTGATGTGTTATTGCATCATCTGGAACTTTCAAACATTTGCAATGTTGTGACACATGGAAAACATTATGCACTTGAGCCAATCTTGATGGTAATTCTAAAGAATAAGCTATAGTTCTGTTTTGACTCAGTATCTTGAATGGTCCGATATATCTTGGACTCAATTTCCCTTTAACTCCAAATCTTTTTAATCCTTTCATAGGACTTACATTCAAATAGACCATATCTCCCACTTCTGGATGCCATGATCTTCGGCTTTGATCCGCATAACTTTTCTGCCTGCTCTGGGCTATTTTCAGTCTATCCCAAATCTTATCAATGATGTCTTGTCTCTCCTTGATATAATCTGGCGCAAATTCTTTGCTACTTATAGGTTCATACCAACATATCGGTGATCTACACTTCCTTCCATACAGAATATAATATGGAGCTGCCTTCAGACTACTCTGATAGTTATTGTTATAAGAAAATTCTACCAATGGTAGGTGATCTTCCCATGTTCCTCCAAAATCTAGTGCACAAGCTCTCAACATGTCTTCTAGTATTTGATTTGTTCTTTTAGTTTGACCTCCGGCCTCAGGATGATATGTCGTGCTGAAATCTAATTTTGAACCAAGTGATTAATGCAATTGCTTCCAAAATGCTGAAGTAAACACTGATCCCCTATCAGTTACGATCTTTTTGGGTACTCCATGCTTACTTACTATCTCTTTAACATATACTTCAACTAACTTCTCGGCATTATCCTTTTGATTCACTTGAATAAAATGTGCACTCTTAGTGAGTCGGTCCACAATTACCCATATCATATCCTTCTTTTTTGGTGTCATAGGTAATCCTGTAATGAAGTCCATACCTATTTCCTCCCACTTCCATTCAGGAATTTCCAAGGGTTGTAATGGTCCTGCTGGATTTTGATGTTCAGCTTTCACCCTTTGACAAGTATGGCATTCAGATACATATTTAGCAATATCTCTTTTCATGTTATTCCACCAGAATAGTTCTTTCAAATCCATATACATCTTAGTACTCCCTGGATGTATAGAATATGGTGTATCATGTGCTTCTTTGAGTATGAAATTTCTGATCTCAGTCACCTCTGGAACACATATACGGTCTTGGAACCATAAAGACCCATAATCCCCAAGGCGAAAAACTGATTTTTGCCCTTGAGATATCCTCCTAATTTCCTCAGCAATAAAAGGATCTTATTCTTGATGTCTAAAAATTTCTTGCTTAAGATCACTGTCCTGCTCTACAACTACCTGCATAGTATCTAATCCTCCAAGAACCTTTGTTCTGATGAATTGAAGTTCTAATCTTTCCAAGTCCATTTGTAACTCTTTTGGTAACTCTCTATTGCTTGGCTGAATATCCGCACTCTTTCTGCTTAAAGCATCTGCTACAATATTTGCTTTCCCTAGAGTGTAATTGATTGTTAGATCATAATCCTTGATTAATTCCAACCAACGCTTATGTCTCATGTTCAATTCCTTTTGAGTGAAGAAATATTTGAGACTTTTATGGTCAGTGTATAACTCACATCTGGCTCCATAAAGAAAATGCATCCATCCTTTCAGTGCAAAAACTACTGCTGCTAACTCTAAATCATGAGTTGGATAGTTGACTTCATGTGGTTTCAATTGTCTTGAATCATAATCAATTACTTTCTGATGTTGCATTAATACACAACCCAACCCTTCTTTAGATGCATCACAGTATACGGTGAAATCCTTCCCTGTTTTAGGAACTGCTAAGATTGGAGCTGTGGTTAATCTAGTCTTCAAATCTTGGAAACTTGCTTCACATTTAGCATCCCACTTGAATGGTGTATTCTTCTTTAATAATTTGGTAATTGGTCCGCCTATTTTGGAGAAACCTTCAATGAATATCCGATAATAACCAGCCATTCCTAAGAAACCTCGAATTTGCTTCACATTGGTTGGTGCAGTCCACTCTAGTACCGACTTAACTTTAGATGGATTCACAGCAATCCCATCTTTACTGATCACATGACCGAGGAATTCTACCTCATCTAGCCAAAATTCACACTTACTGAACTTAGCATAAAGCTTATGTTCTCTTAAAGTCTGCAATGCTATTCTCAAATGGTTAGCATGCTCTTCCTTATCCTTGGAGTATATCAAAATATCATCAATAAAGACGATGACAAACTTGTCCAAATATGACATGAAGATCTTGTTCATCAGATTCATGAATATTGCTGGTGCATTGGTCAAGCCAAACGGTACTACTAGATACTCATGGTGTCCATATCTTGAGACAAATGTTGTTTTTTGGAACATCTTCCGGCTTAATTTTTATTTGATGGTATCCAGATCTTAAATCGATCTTTGAGAATACTCCAACTCCTTTCACCTGATCAAACAAATCTTGAATTCCCGGTAAAGGATACTTATTCTTGATAGTCACGTTATTCAGATTTCTATAATCACCACACATCTGTCTTCCATCATCTCTCTTATCCACAAAGATTACTGGTGTTCCCCATGGGTATACACTTTCCTGTATAAATACTTTTCTTGCTAACTCATCAATTTGCTCCTTGAGTTCTTTCAACTCTTTGGGTCCCATTTTATATGGTGCTTGATCTATTGGTGTTATATCTGGTATTAGGTCAATGGTGAACTCTATCTCCCGGTCTGGTGGCATTCCCGGTAACTCTGTTGGAAAAACATCTTGGAATTCTTTCACTATAGGAATCTCTTCTAATTTGACTTCCTTCATTGAATTTCACTACAGATCCACCATGATATGACTGTGTTTATCTTCTTGGTAAACTATCCTTGCTCCACTTGGAGTTTCGATTGAGATAGTTTTCTCCTCACAATTAATCTAAGCTTCGTGTTCCATCATCCAATCCATCCCTAGTACTACTGCAATTCCATTCAAAGGAATCACATAAAGGTCTGCGAAATATGTACAACCACAGATCGAGATAACCTGATATTGTTTTATGTGGCGTACAATCACATCCCCTCCTGTCGTAACTACGGTCATAGGACTTTCTAACGTTTCCCTTCTAATCCCAAACATATCACAAAATTCTTCAGAAATGAATGAAGTAGTTGCACCAGTATCAAATAGAACTTTTCCGGGATTGGTAAGTATATTGAGCGATGCTCCGAATTATCCACCTCCTCGAGGGTTGCACAGTTCAGTTTTCCGGTAGGTCGGTTTCTCTTGCCATTGTTGTTCTTGCCATTGTATCCTCCTTTATTGGGATGTCCATTGCCCCCACTGGCTTGTCCTCCTCCCTTGGTAGGCCATCCTCCTGGTGGTTTGCTCGGAAAATCTGGCTTGATATGCCCCTTCTGACCACAACCATAACAGATCACTACAGGCTTTTTGCACTCCCTCTGGAAATGCCCTGGAATTCCATAGTTGTTACAGATAACATTCCTTCTCAGATTAGATTGATTTCCACCACTACCTTTGTTATTGTTATTGTTATTGTTGTTGTTGCCATAATTCCTATTCCGAGGTTTGAACTCCAGGTTAGGTTTAGGTTTGCTTGCCTGAATCCTCTTGGTTTCCTTCTTGGCTCTCTTCCTCCGATCCTCTTGGACATTCTTGTAATCATCTTCAAAAGTAATGGCTGCATCCAACAACTGCTGATAAGTTTGCTTATTGGCTAACCTTAGCTGCATCTTCACAAATGGATTTAATCCACGCAAGAAACGCTTCTTCCTCTTCTCTTCAGTGTTAACATCCTCCTCAGCATAACGAGACAGTTGGCTGAACTCCCGGATGTACTTCATGACACTAGTATATCCTTGCCGAAGCTCCTCAAATTCTCTCCTCTTCAAATCCATGACGCTTTCCGGAACATGATATTCAAGGAATCTCTGCTTGAAATCCTCCCAGGTAAACTCCCTTCCTGGTTGTTGCATGACTAACTGATTTTCCCACCATGATGCTGCAGGTCCAGTCAGCAGATGAGTTTCATACCTCAATTTCTCCTCATCATTGCAACCTACAGTTTTCATCTTCCTTTCAGTATCTGCTCGCCAGTCTTCAGCATCCATTGGTTCAGGAGATGATGCAAAAGGTAACGGTCTTGCATTCTGGAAATCAGATAAACTCACTCCTCCACCTTCAGGTGCCCTCTGATTTTCTCTCCCCAGCAATTCTTCCATGAACTTGTTCTGGGTCTCTTGCATCATTTGCATGCATTGCATAAAATTTTGTTCTATTAATGGCCCCATTGGTGGTGGTGGTGTTAATGCTCCTTGATTTGCTGCATCGGCATCGGCCTTTTCCTTGGCCTCACGCTCCATCCGCTGCTGCTCAGTTTCCATTTCTACACATGTATCCATGACCCCCTAGTCCTGCATCACAAAGCGAATACTTATAATTACATCATGCACATGTGTTCTAAGCTCGACTTTACGCATATAACTAGTCACACAATGAAGATCCAAAAAAATCCAAATATGCATTTCACACATTCTACATAATATCGTAATGATACAAAGTCATTACAACATATACCATATTGGTATTATTACAAAGCTACCTTATTTATGAGTACAATACACAGTACTTGATACTACTAACTAGTTGCCTCCTTCTAGTAGTAACTACGCTCATCATACATGCCTGATGTTCAACCGTGATGACGTTTTGTCCGTCGCACAGTTTCTGGAACAAATGGCTTTCCAGAAGGAACATACTCAGTATCTGAAGTATTAGGGCTTGAGTCATTACTCAACCTGAGCGCATTGACTCCCTCCAGATCAGCTAAAAATTCTTAAGAAACATATTCAACATTATCTCTAGCCTGCATCTCCCGAGCTTCATTCCTTGAGTTATCAACAGGATACACAGATCCTGCTGCTTCACAGGTGCTCTCGTGACCAAGATAGTTAAACACTGGATAATGTATATTCCCTGGTTTTTGAGAAGATGTTGATGATTCAAACACTCTCTCCTCAGGATCTTCTTCTTCATCCTGATCATCTATTGACATGGTATTTCTACTTCTGTTATTAGGGTTCATCCTTGCACCCATCCAACTAGATTGTCCAACATTTCTGCCAGAACCATCTGTGGACATCTGGTGTTCATGAGATCCATTATATGATCCCATCCTCCAACCATCCGAATTCTCAATAGGAAGTTCTGAGTCAGAACCATCCTCTGAGCCCTGTGGTACTGCATACCGCATATCCATAGTAGGATCATGTGTAGGTTCAGGTCTTGGTGAGTAAGGATATGGTGTAAAAGATTCCAGATCTATAGGTATATCCTTAAAGATTGGTGTTTCACTACTACTTGCTTCTTTATCTAACTGTAATGATAACTGCTTCCTCCTTTCCGGATCAGTTAGATCCTCTAACATGTCATTTTTGTCTTCGACAATCACTTGATGAGTCTTATAAAAAGACGCAACGATTGTCCGGTATCTATCCATAAACTTGGAAGCTAACTTATGATGCTTCTTAACCAAATTAAGATGATCCGGTATAGGCTCCGAGTCTATAGAATCATGAGGTATCACAGAGAATGTGGTACCTTCTAGCTCCTTGGTTTTCTGCTCCCGGATATTAGCTATCGCCTCCAAAACTGCAAGATGATAGGCTGCTAAATGACTCCTACCTTCTCCTATGGGTAGATCGTGATATAATCCATGCTTCTCTGGAAGTTGGATACTCACACGATACTTGGATAACATCCGGCCATCAAGGTAAGTGATAATGTTCACTGGAATTCTAGTTGGACAATTAAAGAGTTTTAAAAGTTGACGAAGTTGGTCTGTAAATGATCCTTGATAATCATCAAGAGTCTCCTCTTTCCTTACCAAAGTCTGTTTTGGAAACTTGGGTGCCATATCTCTGTATATCAGAAAAATAATTTTGATTAGTATCCAATGATATATTGCATCATCACAAAGAATTATCACACTAAAACATATAACGAAATATTCCCATTTGAATACCCATTATATTACTTTTAGAGAATTCTTTATCGTTGCTGGCTTTCCTACAGGTAATACCCTTTACTAGGTTTCCAACCTAAGGTCAAAGCTATTTGCTCTGATACCAACTGCGGTGACCCAGCATACCACTGCATGTGTAGTATACTATAGTCGTTGACATGACAACCACAGAACACCGTTCCATAAATATCACATCCCTCCGAGTGGTACAACAGAAACATTGCGGGTCCATATTACAAAAGCACACACATTATTATTATTACAATACCGGAAGTTCAAGACTTCTGAAAGATCCAACTTACAAACCAAATATAAAGTGTTCAGCGGAATTTAAAAGTAGCAACTCTGACTAGGAGTTGAGATCAACAGCTTATTCTATAGAGTTCATGCTCCTCGGATCCGTTAGTTACTACTAACTAGGTACTTAATTGGACTCGTTGTCATCGACACCGTAGCCGGATCACGTAATCCATGCCTTCAATTCCTCCAGATAGATCAGGTTCCTCGTAGAACACATCTTCTTGTCATTCAGCTGCATACATTGGCACGTCTTCGGGATCCTCAGAGTCTAAGCAAGGTATCAAAGGAAAGAATGAGTAACATCGTTACCCAACAAGTTCATTATATGCAAGGTGGGAAGTTTGATGCTCTAACTACCACCTCGGATTATAAATCCTTGGTACTATGCAGTTTTTGTAAATCTTTCTTCAAAGATTGATTTTATTCTGAAAAACTATGACAATCATCCTTCACAGGTTGACTAGAACTTTCATGGAGTTCCTTTCCTGCCGCATTCGTAGCTCCTTCCCGGAACAGGGAGTAACAAGTTACAGTTCTTACACTATGCAGAGGTGCGTTACTTTACCCATGAGAGATCAACTCCTTGTTGCACAACCGGGCATACTTTCCCGTCCACAATTCCATGATGTGTGGCCCAGTAGTTGGTCCAAGCCAATCACTACCCCCTTCGCGACCCCGCGTGCCTCCTTGGTGTACACCATGCCGACATAATGAATTACGACAATGGTTTGTACAAACCATTAGATGCCAGAACTATCGTGGGATGATGAGGGTTCCCACCCATATGCTGCATATCCTCTACGAATTACCAATTAATATGCACGCTACGAGGATAATAGCCACGACCTGCACATCCGGCTTCATGCGAGAGGAGGAAGATACAACTGACTTCTCTGTCCCATTCCAAATCTCATGGCTAACGCGTAATATACGGCGCTAGAATCACTGATGTCAGGGGTTAAGTCCCTACTTGATCATCATTGTTGCAAGTAGAACCCTAAGTTCTATTGCTCCATTATATCACCACTTAGGATGATATCTATGATTTCTTTATTTATGAAAATAATATTTTTGTTCTTTTATAGCATACAGGATAACACACAATTTGCAAATACTTTGATAAAGACTCTTCAAAGGACATGAGAAAGTGATGAACTTGCCTTGTGATGGCAAGGTAGTGAAGTCTGATGCTTGCACTGGACCTTGAGCTTCTAGTTCTACAAAAACATCATTATTGCCCAGTAAGGACAATATTTAAAGAAGCAAAATGATTATGCAAGTAATGTAATGCATTATTTAATTCTATATGCATTTTACCTATATAAGGTGCCTTTTAGTAAAGCATTTATAAATATTATGTTTTTATATTTATTGCATATATTGAATTATTTTATTTTATTTCCCTTTGACTTTTATTAATTTAATAATTATTTTAGGAATTATTAATTATACATTAACTTTATTACTAAATATTTATTTAGTATTTTTTATAAATACTATAATATTAATAAATAATGAAAGTGGGTTTTAGTTATTTTTATCACCTTTCAATAATTTTGTAAAATTCCATAAAAATATGTAAATTACAAAATTCTTATAAAAATTTAAATGTCCAAAATTTTATATTTCATTTTATTTGGACACTGTGTATTATTGCAAATCCAAAAATATTTTATTTATAATTTTTGGAATTTTATTTTATTTTCTATAATTTTATAGAGGTCAGGGGCATTTTGGTCTTTTCTAGTTGATCAAAAATCTATTAAACAACTTGGGCTGGCCTTTTGGGCTTATTGGGCCAGTGTGGCCCAATAGGGAAAGGTAAAAGTATCACCCCGAAGGGTTTTGGCCTAGCCAGCCCACGCTCTCTGCCTCCTCTCTCCCTCGACTTTATCCTCTCCTCCTCTAACTCGACCCCGTGGCCGGCGATGCCGCCACCGTCGATTCCCGCCGCCGTCGGCCATTCTGGCCGCCGCCGTGGTGCGAGTTGAGGTTGTTGACGACGCTCGTTCGTTCTATCCACTTGGATTTGACTCTGGGGCTTCCCGTGGCTAGGTACACCCCATTCCCGAACCCTAGGGTTAGGAAAAGGTACTGTCGCCGCCGCTATCCCGCCTGCGGTGGTGTAATGGGCTCGTGTGCTGCTGCGCCCGCCGCCGTGGCAGGTGCAGGTTGCAGCGCCCCTCTGGGTGCTCCCTGTGCCGCCGCGGTTCGTTGGCCTCTCTGCTTCCTCTTTGATTCGTCAGCGAGGACCTCGGGTAAGTTGTCTCTGTGGTTCTTGTCCATGTTACTGCCATGATTCTCTCTGTGTGTATCTAGTGGCTTCTCATGCCTAATGACTATGTGTTGTTTGGGTTTATCTCTGGATTAGGGTTCTTGCTCTGATTAGGGTTCATAACCCCATTTTGATCATATCCTTGATGCTTTAGATCTAGTGTCGATCATATCTGGACATGAAGAATGATTGTCTGTTGTGGTTAATGATTGGTAGTGGCTTTGATGATACTGGTTGCCTGTCAGATTTATTCTAGTGGTAATCCACTATGATCCATGCTAGTGTTTCAATGGAATCCTAGATTGGATTATGTTGTTGATCTGAGATTTTACTCTACTGTTAGAATTCTTATACTGACAGTAGTTTCTTTCAGTGGTTGCTGACTGTAATTATAATACTGGCTTGTATAAGATTATACACACTGAATCAAATCATTATATGTAATGATTTTTTGTGGATGTATAGATGAATTTAATGTTGATTCCTGACACTTGGCTTCAGGAAAATGATATGTAGTGGTTTGTCCCTTTTTCTGTGGGAACTAAGTAAAGATTGGTTTTAGTTCCTTAAGAACTTGTCCTTGTGATACCATTATATTCTGGCACACAAGTGATTGGGTTTTTATTTTTGGGCTTAGCTTGATAAGGCTTATGATTAAAACTGATAAGATGATATGAAAGCTTTCTTATCTTTACTGCCTATGATGTTGGTCTGAGGCTCTAGGATTTAATTCCTAGTTAGTTGGGCAATAATTTGTTTGAAACTTATAGGATTAGAGGTGCTACTCTCTTGGAGAGATGTGCCCTGATCTGATAAGATCAAATGAATGATCTAAGTTGCAAAAGTAACACTGAACTCAGTGATGTTGGTCTGAGAGTTCAGTGCTTGTGGTTGAGCTTGATTTCTTATCTTATACTTGAAATCTCTAGGATAGATTCACCCCTATTGGGTGATTGCTGAGAGATCATTTCATAAAGCAACACATGCTTTTGTTTAGATAATATGATGAAATCATGTGATGGTTTTATGAGGCTCACCACAAATTTTGATGTTGGTGTAGTAGATTGATGATGATCTTGATCTTGATCTACTTTTGCTGGGCTCCTGAGCTTGCTCTTGACCTTTCCTGCTCCTCCTAGCTCCTAGGCTTGACCTTGCTATCTACCAGATCCATCCCCCTCCTTATGTCACCATCCTGGTGATGCTTGGGTTGATCTGGGTGGTTTGATTTGGCTGCTGTTCTTGGTTTAGCTGATGTTTACCCTAGCTATGCTGGTGTGTTGTGTAGTGGAGAGATGCACTGATGTGCTCCTTCATTTTGCTTAATGCGATAAATAAAGGAAGATAAAGTAATTCAGCTTAATATACCCTATTACACATTAACGTACCAATTAAACAATGCGATGAAGAAAGATAAAGTACCAATTAAACAATATTACATCTCGAATAATCCAGCTAGTACAACAATAATAAAAGATAATATATCCCTATTACACATCTAGCTCAACCAAGACATTGACCCCCGGCCACTGATCCGCGGGAGGTGTGCACCCAAAGAGTAGGAACCATCACCGAAAAATATCTCGGGTAATGTGCCTGAAGAACCTGCCAGGTATCGGAGACCCTAACTTCCAAAATATACATGTAACGTCGGACGTGCTCGTACTCCTCCCTGACACGACGCTGTACCGCCTCGTCGGGGTCCGGCTCCCTCTGCATCGCGCCTGGACTACTCGCCTGCCACCATAGAAGTATTCCTCACCAAACTATGCCTCCATGCTGGTAGCACCTCCCAGTGCCACCCGGCGGAGCCCAGTCCCGTGCATGCCCGGCGACAGAGCCTAGTAGTCCTCTATTGTTCCCGCCGAGTGAATGATGAGGACGCGACATAATCCTAAACACTAAATTAAACCTATACACTTAATTAAACATGATGACAGTAAATAGTATCAACTAAGATAAACTATATTAAACACTAACTACCTAATTAGTAAAATATCCTAAAATCTCTAAACAAAATTACACTAACAAAAATCTCTAAACAAAATTACACTAACAAAAATCTCCTAAAATCTCTAACTAAAATCTCTAATAAACTAACTAACTAAAGTTCATAAACTAAATTATAACTAACTAACTAATTAACCCTAAACCCTGAAATAACCCTAAATACAAACTAACTAATTAACCCTAAACTACTAATTTACACTAATTAACACAAAATTACAATAACAAAAAATAAATATATGGGCGGCCGGAGAGCTCACCTGCGGGGCGGGGAGACACGGGCGGCGGTGCAGGCGGCGCAGAGTGGTCAGCGGGTCGCCGGGGCGGTTGATGGGGGTGCGGGCGACGGAACGGGCGCGGGCGAAACGGGTGCGGGCGGCATGTTGGGTTAGTCCCGGTTTTTGCTACAAACCAGGGCTAAAGGGTTTTCGGGCCATCGCGTTTCACGCGCGAGCCGCACCCTGATATCCCACGAGTATAGGTGATCGTGTTTAGCCTTTTCAATAAGTAAGAGTGTCGAACCCAACGAGGAGCTAAAGGTAGGATAAATGTTCTATCAAGTTCTATCAACCACTGATACAACTCTACGCATACTATACGTTTGCATTATCTTGGAAATAAAACTAGAGCAATAGAACAAGTACTAGAGATAGCTTTGCAAGATAATAAATAACAAGAAATGAAACCTAAATATACACGCGTTTCACTACTTGTAATTCCATATACTATATGATTGGATTGTTAGCAAACATCCATAAAAACTAACAATTCACTAAGGTTTCCCCAATCAAAGCGTTAATTTAATGGTCCTCTTACTCCCATACGTGCAATGTTTCGGTTCGCGTCCTTAGGTTTCTGTCACTCCGGCAGAACTTCCCCCTTCCTCTTACACATACTACAAACCCTATGATGTTTAATCCATGCGCGCACAAATATAATGGACACCAAAAAACTGTACCATATCAATATACAACTCTAATGAACCAAAGACGTTCAACCATTCAATCTAAGAACAAAAATACTACACAAACATGACATAGATCATAGGATTATAACTTATAGCATCAAACACCATGTTTACGTAGGACAGTACATAGACGTGTCGGAGGATGAACCACTGCATACTTGGAGGATTAGGTGATGGAGATGGCGGTGAAAATGGTGAAGAGGGCGGCGGCGGTGTCGGCGGTGACGCGGGGGACTCCTTTCCCGCCGCCTATATCGTGGGGGAGCACTGCCCCTTAGCCCCCTTCTGTGATGGCTTCTTGGGAGCCCTCCCCCATGGAGATGGGATCCATGGGGGAGGCAAAAACGTGGCTTTGGTGGCTGCAAGTTCGTGGGTGGAGGTGTCTCCCATAAATTAGGTTTCCTCCCTTTATATAGCTTCTCGGATTCCCGTCGCCCCATCTTGGGTTGCAGGAAATTGGGCCTAGAGGCTCTGTATGGACTCGAAATCTGATAAATTTTATGTCCAGAATGATTGTCATGAAATTTCCTACAACTTTGTAGTCGAAGAGTTTTTCGTTTGACGCTGTCTTCGACCCGAAACGTTACCATCTTCAAAAAGAGTTCTAAGACAGATTCCTTGAAAATTCCAATTTGACTCCAACAAGAGTTCCACTTGTATTCTTGATAATTCTTACACATCAAAGTGTATAAGAAGAACATTGTGCAATTTTGCAACTATTAGTAGGTTAGTCCAAATAACTCATGAACTTTATATAAAAATAAGTGTCAAAAGCATAATAATAGCATAAAACCATCAAATACAGATACATTATGGACTTATCAACATCCCCAAGCTTAGTTCCTGCTCATCCTCGAGTAGGTAAACGATAAAAACAATATAATTTTTTAGATGACATGCACCATCATAATCTTGATCAAACCATTTGAAAAGCATGGATAGCTGGGATCAAAGTAATCTAAACATGAGCATGAAATATATAGTTCTAACTATAAGACATAACAACCAAGTTGCAACATGAAAAGGTTACAAACAAAGATCATGAATAACAATGCATTGAAAAACGTTTGTTTGTTTCACATAAATAAAACATAATAAGAGTGATATTCAGCTTGTCCCTCATGGTATAGAAAATCATAAATTCATAGGACACCTTCAAAGTTCATAAGGGTGACTATATACAAATAGTTCAAGAACAAGCAATATCAACCTTATGAATCAATCAACAAGTTTTAGGACAATGCACATAGAACTAAGAATGGCAACTATGCTCTCTTAATTGGTGCCTATAGATAGAAGGTGGAGACTCAATATAATAGTGGAAGAAAGGACCTTCAAAGAGAAGTAGGGATTTAAAGTTTCATAAAGAGCTTCCAAAAATTATGGTACTTGTTAGCTTTCAGCTCTCATTGCCCCTATCATAAGCATCTTGAAGTGATTAAGGTTAAAGTGAACAAATATGGAGTATATGCTTGACAAAGTATAAGTTGGCAATCTCATGTCCCTTGAGTACGAGGGCCTCTCCTCATGCTACTCAACTTTAGTCACCGGTAAGTTCTTGTCATAGTAAGTACATGTGGATCATAGAGAACCGCCAACGGGGTACCCCTTGCCCAATGATACAAGAGATCTCTCACAACAAAATGACAAGGCAAGAAGACAATGAGCATCTCAGCAATCTTCTTATTTACCATGCGAAAATAGTGCTTTTTTCTCTCTTTCCTCTTTTCTAATCTTTTTTTCTTTTCCTCAATCTCTATCTCTTTTTTATAAGAAGAATGCTTCATAGATTGCTCACTATGGTGATGCTGCAATTTTCCACCATGATTAGGCGTGGCTTATGCTAGCTGCCCAAGCGTTTCTCTAACACACATACATAACTTCATGGACTTACAAGCTCCCCTTTCATTTCACACCGACGACATCCATAAACAAAAGAGCATGATATCAATTGGGGAGATATTTACAAGTGTTGAAAGCGTTCCATGTGACAGCACGGTTCTGCTAATCCCAACTAATAAGTGCAAGCATATACAACATAGATGACACAATGGTTCAAGTTTATTAGGGGCAAGAAAAATAAAGTATGCCATCAAGTTTGTGAGAGCTCTAAGCACTAACTTTCACATAACAAGTTTAATTTGGAAGATAGATAAAACCAGAATATACTTGGAATGGTGTAGCACACCATGCATAGGAATTTATAGTGGACACTTTGGAATAACTTGGTTTCTTGGGAGTTGGATGCATGAGTAGAGCTTACTCAATCCAAGTGGAAGCTAGCAAAAGACTGGGAGCGACCAACTAAGAGATCAATAATGGCCATAATCATGCAGAGTGACAAAACATTACTAATCAAAGCATAAAGTGGTACCACAAGTCAAAAACTAAATGATCATAGAGGCTATGCTGATTGGTTCATAGTCATACCATGATGTGATGTGGCATCCCGCAAAAACCACTACTAGAAAATCGCGTTGAATGTGCATTGCATCGTCATCATCATGTATTGTTTGTCAAAAACTAATTTCGTAAAACCTGTTTTGAATTTCCAAACGCCCCATCTTTATTCAAACGCAAAAACCCGGGTCTCCGGAGTTAATTTGTTTGTTGCTATCGGGTTGCAAACGGCCCAATTAGAATAAATAAAAATTTAAATTATTTTAATAGGGGCAGTCGAACGGCCGACTGACCCGATCGACCACCCCAGGAAATAATAAACGGTCCAACTACACCGCTCCTAAATCCTAAAGCTACCCACTAGTCTACCCAACCCATCCCTCCACCTCACCCCAACCTATAGGCTGCTGCCACCTCACTTCCTCCCTCTCCCTCAACCACTCACACCCCGCCACATGGCCCCTCTCTCTCTCCTCCCTCCCCACCTGGCCACACACTCTCCACACAACACCACACACGCACACAGGATCCAATCCACCAACCCCGGCCCCACCCCTGGCCCTGTCGCCCCGCTCCCCCTGCTTCTCTCCCAAGCCCGCGCGCCAGGCTCCCCTCAGCCCTGCGCCGCTGCGCTCGCCTCGCCGCCGGTGGCCCCTCGCTCCGCCGCCGCCACGCGTGCTCTTCCCTCCGCGGCCGCCGCCCCGCACCGCCTAGCCCCGCCGCCCACCGGAGCCGCCACCGCCGCCTCGCGACCCCTGCCCTCCACCGCATCCCGCAACCCGCTCAGCCGCTGTGGCTCCCCGTCGCCGCCTCCCACCTGCAGCCGCCGGACCTCGCCAGCGACCCCGGCCCGCGCCCCTCCTTCCCCGACACCTGGTTCCCCTCCGCCGCCTCGCGCCGGCCGCCGCCCGCGAGCCATGCGCGCCGCCGCGTCCTCGCCAGGCCGTCGCGCGCCCCCGACGCGACCTCCGCCTCCGTCGCGCCGTCCCTCCTCGACCTCGCCAAGGACGTCGCCGGCCCCTACCTCGTCCGCCCGCGCCGCCCTGACGGTCTCACCCCCGTCACCCGTGCTCGCCGCCCCGCCGGCCTACCCCACGCCTCCACCGCCGCCCCGCTTCTCCCCAGGTCCCGCGCCGCCGCAGGCCATGCGAGCCCCACGCCTTCCCTCCGGCCGCCGCCAGGCACCAGGGCTGCCGCCTGTGCCTCCCCTCCGCGGCGACCGCAGCGCCGCCGCTCGGGCATGGCCTGCCTGCTCCGTTTTTCCTCGTCCGCCGTCCCGGCCTTCTCCGTTGTGGGTCCCCTCTGCTTCGTCCTCGGCAGGCCCATCCTCGGTTCGCAACCTGCCGCTGCAACTGTGTCCTTTGTTGTTTTCCTGGAGGTTGTCCCTGTGCAAGTACCCAAGAAACAAAGTGAGGACATGGTGGTTGTCATGTGGCCCTTCTATGGATGTGTTTCGAGCCCCTCGTCGGCCAAGACCGCCACACGAACGGAACCCCAAGATCGCCTTCCCCGACCCAAAGGCGTCGAGATCCCGAACCTCCCCAAGATCTACGTCGCGAAACGCCAAGGCCTCCGACATGATCTTCGTCGCGGATACGACAAGTGCTTCCTCGAGGACACCAAGTTCTGCACCCCGGACGCCAAGTCCGACCCGACCCGCGAACCCGCCGAGACCCCTGAACCCTGAGTCCCCGAGCCGAAGGTCGATCTGAAGCGCCAGGACCTAAACCTGCAGAATGCCAAGATCGCTGAGAACGCCAAGATCTTCACCTGACACCGAGACCCCGACGCGACAAGTGCTTCCCCTGAACGCCAAGGCCGAACCTGAGGCCGCCAAGATCGCCACCGGATACGCGAAGTACTTCGTCCCGGAACAACAAGACCCTAACCCCCGGAGTCCGAGAACGATCCCGCCAAGGCCGTCGAACCCTGAACCCTGGACCCCGACCCCGAACCCCGGAACCCTAACAAGATCGCTGAACCCTAAATGTGTGATCCCTTCCCGCCAACCCTATTTTATAAACGAAATATCAACTTGTTGCATACTTAAATTGTCATACTTGCATGCATCTTGTCATGTGGTTTGGGGGCCTTATGCCGATTCACCTAATAATTAAATATGGGGCCCATATGCGGGCAAATCTAGTCTCATATTGGCCTCATTTAAACTTGTGTAGCGAACCAATACTATAATCTTGCCTTGTCAAAACTTGTGTAGATAAATAACTGGAACCATCTAACTAATTGTCGGGACCCCGGTTCCGCTTAATCTGACCTAATTGCACCGCACCTTTGCCATGTCATCCATCATACATGCATCATGTCGATCTTCTGCCGTGTATTAAACATTGCATCCGGTGTTTCTTCTAGTGTTTTGCTTCTTCGCGGATAAGGCCGTTGAGTTGATGTGAGCTTCGCCCCGATCTTCGGTCGAACCCTTCGGCAATGTTTTCAGGCGAGCATCTCCCCCTTTCTACCTATCTTACTTTGCTAGTATTTATTCCCTCCTGTTGATCTTTGCTATCTGTGTTGCGATGCTCTAGTTTCGTACCCGTGATATCCCTTGCAGCCATATATAGCCTTGGACACATCCTATTACCTGTTGTTTGGTAGCTAGATGGACCCGCGTGTCGTAGTCGCTTGCTCAAGAGTTTGCGTGTCGACAAGTACCACCTTTGTTGGAGAAATTGCCGCATGTTGACGTTGGAGATGATCATGGCTTTAATTACTGTTTCACTTTAATTCCTGTTTAACAACTAAAATTGAATTAAGCAGAGGCATCGGTGGGTGATAGGTAAGTTTTGGTTTCCGACCGCCCACTTGTGTCCCGTAGGACCCGAGTTCTTGACACCTGTTCCGAGATCGAGCGCGCTAACCACAGGTGGGGAGATATGGGCCCCCCATTGATAATTACCTGATTTCAAAGTACTGTACTGGGGGCCACAACTAGTTTGAGGTGTTTTTACTATCCTGTACTTATGCCATGTTTACTGCTTTATTTACGTTTGTGCGAGGAGCACACTGTACTGTTTAGGAAGCGGAATGTTTTCGCGGTATGGGCAGTCCCCGTTTGGGGGCGTACTGTCGCATACTGCCATTGTCGCAAACCCTGAGTCCGTCTCGGAGACCGACCGACTCCGTTGCGGGTGTCGACTCGGTGGGGTGGCACCCCGTGCTTGCTTTGGGTCTGGGAACGTCGTGACTTAGGCCCCGCCGACATACCGATGGGTGTATGTTAACTGATCTGGCAAAAAGGGTCGAAGTGCCTGTGGATACTTTGGTGCACCCCTGCAGGGTTAAATCTTTTCGAGAAGCCGTGTCCGCGGTTATGGACGACTTGGAGCACAGTGTCTGATCATAGACAACTATAACTAAAGTTTACTGTTTTAAATTGACTTGCTTCCGATATGATTAGTAATCAGCTTCACTACAACGGCATGGCTAAGTAAAAGTATCAACGACTGCTGGGTTTGGGTTATCTCATGATAATTGTATCTGACTAGTAAGTGTTGCCACTATAACGGAATGATTAACTAAAAGTGCCCACTGCTTACTTTATCAGGACGATTCTCTAAACCTGACTAGTAAATGCTGCAACGATAACTGAATAAGTAAAACTGCCAACTGCGTGAGTTCCTCGGTTGACTTCCTCGTTTGGTTTCGAGGGGGAAACGCCAGGATGGGTTTGTTTGATAATAGTATCAGGTTGGATCCGAACAGGTCTTTCTCACCCCTCTCTGATAGCCGCCAGTTGTATCGAGTCTCTATAGGTTGTTTAGTGCATGTTGCCGCTGCCGCTCAGTCCACCATACCTATGTAGGCGAGGACCGCCGAATTCTAGCCTCGCCGTGTACTGGCCTCAGTACTGACGCTCCTTCTTTTTCCTTTGCCCTTTGTCGGCACCCCTTTTGTTTAAGCAGGTTTTGAGATCGACGTCGTTAGCAGGGTTACCCTTCCGGCTTGGCCTGGGCAGGGTTATGGACGCCATTGGTTATTCTTCAGGGCTCTTAGCCCCATTTGCATCTTGTCCGTAGTCGGACGCTCGATTATTTTCAAGGTGATTTGGATCTTTGTACCGTATATTTGTATTCTTGACTCTTTGAGTCGCTGCTGTATATATATCTGTTCTGTGGGTCCCATCGAGGACTGTTGTGTAATGTTATTACTTTGTTTTTCCACCCGCACGAAAGTGCCTGGTGGGCACCTTCGAATCGTTTCTATGCGGGTTTGGCGAGTTTTGCTAAAACTTGCATAGGGCCGATTCTGAGGGTGTTACAGAGTGGTATCAGAGCTCAGCAGATGCGATACCCCACAAGTCCAGCCTGTAGGATAACCTAGCTAACGGCCGAAGTGGAGTGTCAAACTATTTTTGAATATCGGTTGGATAGTTCTGATTAGGTCTGATTTTACTCCTTACCCCTCTGCTGTTCTCCTCTTACCCCTACGTGTTTTGAATCCGCTCTCGTCCCTTTTCTTCGAGTCCAGGAATTCTCGTGGTTGGGTTCCGTCGTACCTTCAGGGTTTCGCTTCCTCCTTTGGTAACGGTGTTGCTACCTCTGGTCTTCATGCTATCCGAGGAATCCTCCGTCTGGTGGACTTCTCTTGTTCCTTGTTCGTGCCTTCCGGTGTTTTCCGACGCGACGACATCCTCTGCGCCAGATCCGATGCAGAGTCTGCATCACTCCTTTGTTTCCGAACCTCGCTTGTCGAGATCTTCAGTCTGAATCCGAGGGTTGATTGTATAATCTGTCTATTCGTGTACAGAGTAATGCTTTGAGTGCGGGATGGAGTCGCGACCATACCACTACTCTTATCATTTGCTCGGTATATTGAATAGTGGACCGATGCAATTTTACTCCTTCCATGGAAGTTAGAGGTGGCCTTATCTTTAACTTCGTCCGTTGTTTATCCGGAGTGTTCTCTTGACGAACAGGGACAACGAACTCTTGTTAGTGGTGTCGCGAAGATCTACACGAAGCGAGAAGACGCAGATCGCCGACCTTCCTTCCGGTACCATGAGGCGGATCTCGAGGGCGAGATCCCTTGTTAGTGGTGTCGAATTGTGGCATCCCGCAAAAACCACTACTAGAAAATCGCGTTGAATTTGTGCATTGCATCGTCATCATCATGTATTGTTTGTCAAAAACTAATTTCGTAAAACCTGTTTTGAATTTCCAAACGCCCCATCTTTATTCAAACGCAAAAACCCGGGTCTCCGGAGTTAATTTGTTTGTTGCTATCGGGTTGCAAACGGCCCAATTAGAATAAATAAAAATTTAAATTATTTTAATAGGGGAAGTCGAACGGGCCGACTGACCCGATCGACCACCCCAGGAAATAATAAACGGTCCAACTACACCGCTCCTAAATCCTAAAGCTACCCACTAGTCTACCCAACCCATCCCTCCACCTCACCCCAACCTATAGGCTGCTGCCACCTCACTTCCTCCCTCTCCCTCAACCACTCACACCCCGCCACATGGCCCCTCTCTCTCCCTCCCTCCCCACCTGGCCACACACTCTCCACACAACACCACACACGCACACAGGATCCAATCCACCAACCCCGGCCCCACCCCTAGCCCTGTCGCCCCGCTCCCCCTGCTTCTCTCCCAAGCCCGCGCGCCAGGCTCCCCTCAGCCCTGCGCCGCTGCGCTCGCCTCGCCGCCGGTGGCCCCTCGCTCCGCCGCCGCCACGCGTGCTCTTCCCTCCGCGGCCGCCGCCCGCACCGCCTAGCCCCGCCGCCCACCGGAGCCGCCACCGCCGCCTCGCGACCCCTGCCCTCCACCGCATCCCGCAACCCGCTCAGCCGCTGTGGCTCCCCGTCGCCGCCTCCCACCTGCAGCCGCCGGACCTCGCCAGCGACCCCGGCCCGCGCCCCTCCTTCCCCGACACCTGGTTCCCCTCCGCCGCCTCGCGCCGGCCGCCGCCCGCGAGCCATGCGCGCCGCCGCGTCCTCGCCAGGCCGTCGCGCGCCCCCGACGCGACCTCCGCCTCCGTCGCGCCGTCCCTCCTCGACCTCGCCAAGGACGTCGCCGGCCCCTACCTCGTCCGCCCGCGCCGCCCTGACGGTCTCGCCCCCGTCACCCGTGCTCGCCGCCCCGCCGGCCTACCCCACGCCTCCACCGCCGCCCCGCTTCTCCCCAGGTCCCGCGCCGCCGCAGGCCACGCGAGCCCCACGCCTTCCCTCCGGCCACCGCCAGGCACCAGGGCTGCCGCCTGTGCCTCCCCTCCGCGGCGACCGCAGCGCCGCCGCTCGGGCATGGCCTGCCCGCTCCGTTTTTCCTCGTCCGCCGTCCCGGCCTTCTCCGTTGTGGGTCCCCTCTGCTTCGTCCTCGGCAGGCCCATCCTCGGTTCGCAACCTGCCGCTGCCACTGTGTCCTTTGTTGTTTTCCTGGAGGTTGTCCCTGTGCAAGTACCCAAGAAACAAAGTGAGGACATGGTGGTTGTCATGTGGCCCTTCTATGGATGTGTTTCGAGCCCCTCGTCGGCCAAGACCGCCACACGAACGGAACCCCAAGATCGCCTTCCCCGACCCAAAGGCGTCGAGATCCCGAACCTCCCCAAGATCTACGTCGCGAAACGCCAAGGCCTCCGACATGATCTTCGTCGCGGATACGACAAGTGCTTCCTCGAGGACACCAAGTTCTGCACCCCGGACGCCAAGTCCGACCCGACCCGCGAACCCGCCGAGACCCCTGAACCCTGAGTCCCCGAGCCGAAGGTCGATCTGAAGCGCCAGGACCTAAACCTGCAGAATGCCAAGATCGCTGAGAACGCCAAGATCTTCACCCGACACCGAGACCCCGACGCGACAAGTGCTTCCCCTGAACGCCAAGGCCGAACCTGAGGCCGCCAAGATCGCCACCGGATACGCGAAGTACTTCGTCCCGGAACAACAAGACCCTAACCCCCGGAGTCCGAGAACGATCCCGCCAAGGCCGTCGAACCCTGAACCCTGGACCCCGACCCCGAACCCCGGAACCCTAACAAGATCGCCGAACCCTAAATGTGTGATCCCTTCCCGCCAACCCTATTTTATAAACGAAATATCAACTTGTTGCATACTTAAATTGTCATACTTGCATGCATCTTGTCATGTGGTTTGGGGGCCTTATGCCGATTCACCTAATAATTAAATATGGGGCCCATATGCGGGCAAATCTAGTCTCATATTGGCCTCATTTAAACTTGTGTAGCGAACCAATACTATAATCTTGCCTTGTCAAAACAACATTTAAATTGCGGGGTAGATAAATAACTGGAACCATCTAACTAATTGTCGGGACCCCGGTTCCGCTTAATCTGACCTAATTGCACCGCACCTTTGCCATGTCATCCATCATACATGCATCATGCCGATCTTCTGCCGTGTATTAAACATTGCATCCGGTGTTTCTTCTAGTGTTTTGCTTCTTCGCGGATAAGGCCGTTGAGTTGATGTGAGCTTCGCCCCGATCTTCGGTCGAACCCTTCGGCAATGTTTTCAGGCGAGCATCTCCCCCTTTCTACCTATCTTACTTTGCTAGTATTTATTCCCTCCTGTTGATCTTTGCTATCTGTGTTGCGATGCTCTAGTTTCGTACCCGTGATATCCCTTGCAGCCATATATAGCCTTGGACACATCCTATTACCTGTTGTTTGGTAGCTAGATGGACCCGCGTGTCGTAGTCGCTTGCTCAAGAGTTTGCGTGTCGACAAGTACCACCTTTGTTGGAGAAATTGCCTCATGTTGACGTTGGAGATGATCATGGCTTTAATTACTGTTTCACTTTAATTCCTGTTTAACAACTAAAATTGAATTAAGCAGAGGCATCGGTGGGTGATAGGTAAGTTTTGGTTTCCGACCGCCCACTTGTGTCCCGTAGGACCCGAGTTCTTGACACCTGTTCCGAGATCGAGCGCGCTAACCACAGGTGGGGAGATATGGGCCCCCCATTGATAATTACCTGATTTCAAAGTACTGTACTGGGGGCCACAACTAGTTTGAGGTGTTTTTACTATCCTGTACTTATGCCATGTTTACTGCTTTATTTACGTTTGTGCGAGGAGCACACTGTACTGTTTAGGAAGCGGAATGTTTTCGCGGTATGGGCAGTCCCCGTTTGGAGGCGTACTGTCGCATACTGCCATTGTCGCAAACCCTGAGTCCGTCTCGGAGACCGGCCGACTCCGTTGCGGGTGTCGACTCGGTGGGGTGGCACCCCATGCTTGCTTTGGGTCTGGGAACGTCGTGACTTAGGCCCCGCCGACATACCGATGGGTGTATGTTAACTGATCTGGCAAAAAGGGTCGAAGTGCCTGTGGATACTTTGGTGCACCCCTGCAGGGTTAAATCTTTTCGAGAAGCCGTGTCCGCGGTTATGGACGACTTGGAGCACAGTGTCTGATCATAGACAACTATAACTAAAGTTTACTGTTTTAAATTGACTTGCTTCCGATATGATTAGTAATCAGCTTCACTACAACGGCATGGCTAAGTAAAAGTATCAACGACTGCTGGGTTTGGGTTATCTCATGATAATTGTATCTGACTAGTAAGTGTTGCCACTATAACGGAATGATTAACTAATAGTGCCCACTGCTTACTTTATCAGGACGATTCTCTAAACCTGACTAGTAAATGCTGCAACGATAACTGAATAAGTAAAACTGCCAACTGCGTGAGTTCCTCGGTTGACTTCCTCGTTTGGTTTCGAGGGGGAAACGCCAGGATGGGTTTGTTTGATAATAGTATGAGGTTGGATACGAACAGGTCTTTCTCACCCCTCTCTGATAGCCGCCAGTTGTATCGAGTCTCTATAGGTTGTTTAGTGCATGTTGCCGCTGCCGCTCAGTCCACCATACCTATGTAGGCGAGGACCGCCGAATTCTAGCCTCGCCGTGTACTGGCCTCAGTACTGACTCTCCTTCTTTTTCCTTTGCCCTTTGTCGGCACCCCTTTTGTTTAAGCAGGTTTTGAGATCGACGTCGTTAGCAGGGTTACCCTTCCGGCTTGGCCTGGGCAGGGTTATGGACGCCATTGGTTATTCTTCAGGGCTCTTAGCCCCATTTGCATCTTGTCCGTAGTCGGACGCTCGATTATTTTCAAGGTGATTTGGATCTTTGTACCGTATATTTGTATTCTTGACTCTTTGAGTCGCTGCTGTATATATATCTGTTCTGTGGGTCCCATCGAGGACTGTTGTGTAATGTTATTACTTTGTTTTTCCACCCGCACGAAAGTGCCTGGTGGGCACCTTCGAATCGTTTCTATGCGGGTTTGGCGAGTTTTGCTAAAACTTGCATAGGGCCGATTCTGAGGGTGTTACATGTGAGCATGTGCCAAGTCAACCCAAACAAAGCATCAAAGGAGAATACCAGAATATTATGCTTTTGTATGCTAAAACAACGCATGATTCTTTCAAGGCACATTAAGCAATCCCAATTATTTGGAAAGTCATGCTACAGTAATAACCACTAAGCATAGGGTGAAAACAATATCAAACATGACATGATAAGGTCTAGGCCACAGTCAAAAAAAACTCCTTTTGTACCACTTATAAACATGAAGCTTCCTACTCCTTCTCCAACACCAATCAATTTATTTGAAACAACACAGAAAAAACGGGGGTCCAACCACTTTATTCAAGCAAACTAAGCAAACAAAAACCAAAAAAAAAACTAAGATGTTCAAGAACAGCACAACAGTGCATGAAACAATAAAAACGAAGTGTCTAGAAAGAGACCTGAGATTTTTATTGATGAAGAAGGGGATGCCTTGGGCATCCCCAAGCTTTGACGCTTGTACCTCTTGAATATTTCTTGGGGTGACACGGGGTGGCATCCCCAAGATTGATCTTTTGTCCATTATTCATCTCATTACATCATTCTTTCCTTACACCTGAAAATTTTCCTCCGTACAAAACTTCACACAATCTTCATCAGCAATATTAGTGCATTCAAAAGATAATAGACCTTTGGGTTTAGTTTCAAAAAATCAAAACTTTCACTAAAGACACAAGCTAATGTAGCAATTCCCTCAAAAATCTCATTTTCCCAAAGAGAACCCGAAAAGGAATCAATAAGAAGCAAATGCAAATAATGGCAGAAATCTGTCAAAACACACTAGTAGGTAGAAACCAATTTTTTTTAAGACCTTCTGTTGCTCAAATCAAAAAGTGTTTAACTAACGAAAGTTAGCTAACAACCTGGGAGATTTATTCATAAAAATTACAGCTCAATCCGACTTACAGAGAGTTTTCAAGAATTTTTACAGTGGAGCACAAAAATCTGTTTTGGGACAGCAACTCCCCAAATTTTACTTCCCTCTCATTAGAGGTTATTCTTGGCACAAAAATCAAATAAAAAGGATAAGGAGAGGTTATTACAGAAGTAATTTCTTTAACGCCTTTAAGTTAGACACAAGAAGAAAGATTCAAGTATTTTCAAATAAAGAAGCATTAAGAGCAACTTTTGTTTTAATAGGAGAGGCAAAAGGTATTATGTACCTTTCTTGAATGGGAATTGATATTTAATGGTTCCTTCCTTCAGTTGAAAAGTTTCCATGGAAAATTTTGTTTTGGTTTCATAGGCATGAACACAAGTGTTTAAGGTCGACCCCCACTTAACCATTACTCATCTTTCCAATCACTTCCCTTTTTGAAAATATTTTTAGGTAACAAGTACATCTATTTTTTTTGTAATTCACAATCTCTATCCATACTAAGAGAGAGACCAACTTAAAATTGAAAGTAAAAACTACTTAGAGATAAATCAAACAAGTGCACACAAGAATATTCACCCACACACTATTGCTCCCCGGCAACGGCGCTAGAAAAGGTCTTGATATCCCACAAATATAGGGGATCATGTGTAGCCTTTTAGATAAGTAAGAGTGTCAAACCCAACGAGGAGCTAAAGGTAGGATAAATGTTCTCTCAAGTTCTATCAACCACTGATACAACTCTACGCATACTATACATTTGCATTATCTAGGAAATAAAACTAGAGCAACAGAACGAGTACTAGATATAGCTTTGCAAGATAATAAATAACAAGAAAGTAAAGCTAGTTGCTGCAGCAATAAAATACACTAAACTAATAGAACCATGAGTGTGGAATAGTAGTGTTAATTGTTGTGTCTTTGTCCAAGTTTAAATGGCGAATAAATCGGGTTCATTGTCTTCGATGCAGTTTTATATGTGGGAGAGGCTAAATATACACGCGCTTCACTACTTTGAATTACATGTACTATATGATTGGATTTTTAGAAAACATTCGTAACTACTAACAATGCATTAAGGTTTTCCCAGCCATATCCTTAAGTTAATGGTCCTCTTACTCCCATACGTGCAACGTTCCGGTTCGCGTCCTTAGCTTTCTGTCACTTCGGCAGAACTTCCCACTTCCTCTTACACATACTACAAACCCTATGATGTTTAATCCATGCACGCGCAAATATAATGGACACCAAAGGACTGTACCATATCAATATGCAACTCTAATGAACCGAAGACGTTCAACCATTCAATCTAAGAACAAAGAAACTACACAAACATGACATAGATCATAGGATTATAACTTATAGGATCAAACACCATGTTTACATAAGACGGTATAGAGGTGTGTGGGAGGATGAACCACTCCATAATAGGAGGATTAGGTGATGGATATGGCGGAGAAAATGGTGAAGAGGGCGGCGGCGGCATCAGCGGCGGCGCGGGGGACTCCTTCCATGTCGCCGGTATCGTGGGGGAGCACCGCCCCTTTGCCCCTTCCTTCATGAATTCTTGGGAGCCCTCCCCCATGGAGATGGGATCCATGGGGGAGGCAAAAACGTGGCTTTGGTGGCTGCAAATTCGTGGTGTGGAGGTGTCTCCCACGAATTAGGTTTCCTCCCTTTATATAGCTTCTCGGATTCTCGTCACCCCATCTTGGTTTGCAGTAAATTGGGCCTAGAGGGGCCGTACGGACTCGAAATCAGATAAATTTTATGTCCAGAATGATTTTCGTGAAATTTCCAACTACTTTATAGAAGAAGATTTTTCTGTTTGACGCCGTCTTCGACCCGAAACGTGACCATCTTCAAAAAGAGTTCTAAGACAGATTTCTTGAAAATTCCAATTTGCCCCCAACAAGGGTTCCACTTGTATTCTTGATAATTCCTACACATCAAAGTGTAAAACAAGAATATTGTGCACTTTTGCAACTATTAGTATGTTAGTCCAAATAACTCATGAATTTATATAAAAATAAGTGTCAAAAGCATAATAATAGCATAAAACCATCAAAAATTATAGATACGTTATGGACGTATCACACCCCTTTAGTCCCGGTTTGTAACACATACCGGGACAAAAGGTGTATGTTTTGCGCCAATAAGAAAAAATATTGACAATTAGGAAAATTAATTATTATATATCAAAATTTGTAGAAAAAAAAAGATCTATAATTTAAAGCTATTATCCTACTTTATTATACAGATGTAAATAAAATAATTTATTATTTTAGAAATATTCTATTTATCTTGGAAATATTCACAACCAGTTTAGAGTTTAGGGTTTAGGGTTTATTTTTTATATTTTAGGGTTTATTGTTTATGGTTTATGTTTTAGGGTTTATTATTTATGGTTCAGGGTTTATTGTTTATTGTTTAGGGTTTAGGGTTTAGAGTTTAGGGTTTATTGTTTAGTGTTTAGGGTTTAGGGTTTATGATTTAGGGTTTAGGGTTTCGTGCTTCCCGCCATTTCCCACCGCTCCCCGCCAAGTTTTCCCGCCATTTCCCTCTAACCGGAGCTTTTAGTCCCATTTGTAGCCCCTAACCAGGACTAAAGATATTTCCTGCCATTTCCCACCGCTTCCCTCCAAGTTCTCCCGCCCTTTCCCTCTGAACCGAGATTTTAGTCCTAGTGGTAGCCACAAACGGGGACTAAAGATATTTCCTTCCATTTCCCACCGCTTCCCGCCAAGTTTTCCTGCCCTTTCCCTCTGAAGGGATCTTTTAGTCCTGGTTGTAGCCACTTACCGGGACTAAAGATATTTACCGCCATTGCCCACTGTTTCCCGCCATGTTTTCCCGCCCTTTCCATCTATATATAGGCCGACCGCGCCATGGAAATCCACACATCCACACCTTCTGCTCTCACAACAATGGACAATGCCTACTAGACCATTTTGACCCTCGAGCAGGACGAGGCGCTGTGCGCCTCCAGCTACCCATGCCCGCCAGGCTACCAGCCGCCCGCCGGCTGGATGCTGAGCGCTGGAGGGGTTCCTGTCCCTCCTGTGCCTCAAGGTTCGGCCTGGAAGGCGGCCATAATGAACCACTTCTACCTCGAGCTCACGCCGGAGCAGCGGATGAATCCCAGTGGGATCCTGACAACTACGACACCTGGAATGCTTTCTTCGTTAACAGGCGGGAAAGGGATCTCGCGAGGTACAAGGGTGACAGCCCGCCCCCGGTGAACCACAACGAAGCAGGTCGCCGCCTGTGGTGGGTGAACCATACTATCATCAGCGTTATGCGCTACATTGTCGGGGGAGACCATCCTCGCCTGCAGTGCCCACCTATCCCTCCACAGAGCCACAAGAAGGATGGCGCTAGCGGCATCATCATCTAGGAGCCCCCTCCCCCACAAGTCGTGAATCCGAGACCGGAGTGGTAGGTGCCACCGGTATATGCCATGTCTGGGCTGAGGATCTAGCCGCGTGATCTTAGCCATGAATACGATGACGATGACGATGACAAAGATGACCCTGAAGTTGTGTACTATAGGACTAGGAATGCTTATGACTAAAGGGGCGGCTTTATTCCTAATTCCGTAGTCCCGATTTTAATATTAATAAATGTCTTGAGTCTTAGCTAGTCTAGGTTTGTGGCTGGATCGAGACTAAATATGAATATGTTGTTGTATTCTTGTGAGTTCGCTGAAGTGATCAAATGCTCTTTTTCTACCTGCCTTCAGCAATCTCACAAATTGTAAAAAATAGGGTTAATTCACAAAAGGTTTAACACATTATTACATCACCAACATCCACATCTAGTGTTGTGGTTCTCTTCTAGTCCGTAACCATGGAGCATCTTCCTTATTTAACGGTATGTTTGGGTCAGTTTTCACTTTGAATGGCGGAATTTCATGAAATTTTTTATAATCTTCTGACATGTCTGTCTTATCCTCAACTCCCACCATATTTCTTTTATCCTGAAAGAACCATGTGGTGCTTTGGATCATCGTATGATATTGTATTCTTTTGCTTATATTTTCGTCTAGTAGATATATACTTCACATAGAAAACTTGAGACACATCATTGTCAAGGACGAATGGTTCATCTCTGTACAAAAGATTATTGAGATCCACTGTTGTAATTCCATACTGCTGGTCTACCGTTACCCTGCCTCCTATCATCTTGACCCATTTGCATCGAAACAATGGGACCTTAAAATTAGGACCATAGTCAAGTTCCTGAAGGGAATATGCCCTGAGAGGCAATAATAAAGTTGTTATTATGTATATTCCAAGTATATGCTAGATGTTTATTTTGCATGCTATAATTGCATTAATACAGAAATGTTAATACATGTGTGTTTAATAAACAAACAAAAAGTTCCTAGTTATGCCTCTCTTATAAACTAGATCATTGCTTAACAAGATGATCAAAGTTTCCTGATCATGGACATTGGATGTTGTTAATAATGAGGTCACAACATTATTGGAATGATGTGATGAACATTCATCCAAAGTATAGAATTACGATCAAATTCATTGAGTTTATATTTCTATAACATCATACGTAGTAATCCTAATCCTTAGACCATGAGATCATGTCAATAACTAACACTAGAAGAGTATCTTGATAACATCAAACATCACACCATAATAGGGTGATTATAAAGATGGGTTCGGTGCTACTAAGGTGTTTTTTTGAGGCCCATGGATCAAGAGTGGAATTTGTTCATCCCGATAACGGATAGATATACTCTGGGCCCTTTCGGTGATATCACATTGGTTAGCTTGCAAGAAAGTGATTTGATCACTAGAATGTTATATCACGGGAACAAGAAAAGATTACATGTCATCAACAAGATCAAACTAGGTATGAAGATACCGATGATCGAATCTCGGACATGTAATATATCGTGAGACAAAGGGATTAAGATTCTAGCGTAAAAGGTTCACACGATCACAAGAAAGTCATCGTTGAATGTGTGGGAGTCAGTATGGATCTCTAGGTCCCGCTTCTAATTATTGATCCGAGAGGGGTCTCGATCATGTCCGCATTATTCACGAACCGTAGGGTGACACACTTAAGAGACACCGACACCATTTGGAACAAATAGTTTCATGCTGAAAAGATTTACAAAGCGCAATAATTTATTTCACTAGACACCGAAACCGTTTCGGGTGAAATTGCTGAAAGATGTTTCTCCATGTGAAATGAAATACTAGCAAGGGGTTTTATGTGAATGTTTGTCTATTAAAGTAATTGATAAATTTCTGAATAAATAAAAGGAGTTTTATTTAAAGAGAGATTGCATTAAATTTGGTGGAAATTTAATGGGATTTTTGAGTGGGATTTTGATAGGAGAAGTGAAGGGCCAAATTGTGAGTGGAAGCTCCACCCACATGAATGGAGGAAGGGGTGGGGCAGCCCCCCATTCCCCGGCCACCCCTTGGGGTGCCCCCCTCCCTCCTACATAAATCCCCCTCTCACTCCTTCTCACTCACACCTCCTTGTGAAGGATCTCTCTCCCCCTCTAGTTTATCCCCCATGGTCTCGGACTAGCGAGATACATCTTCCCGATGGATTTTTGGAAATAAGAGTTGTTTCTTCCACTGCATCACTGGAGCGAGGAGGCAGAGTTTGCTCGTTGGCCTGGATGTGTGTGCGAGCACGGATGCACTGCTGATTTGCGGCGCTGGACTTCTTCTCAATCTTGAGATCGGCAATTGTTCATCTACATCATCCACGAGTACAACCTCATTAAAATTTGTCAGTCTTCAAGGGTATGTTCTCTATGGATTTATATCCACCCGCTTCTTGTATATAGTAGATAGATCATACATAGTTATTCCCATCGTAGGAAAAAATTTGTGTTCTATGCTGCAAACACTACAGTGGTATCAGAACCAGATCTATGCGTAGATGCTTTGCATGGATAGTACACATATGAGTATGTGGGCGATGATGATCATGTTATTGCTTCTTGGTTGTACTTTTGATATTGGTGGCATACTGGGATGAAGCGGCCTATACAAACTTTACATGACCTCGCACATGAGACATGTTCCACGATTGACATGCAACTAGTTTTGCATAAGTGGCTAGGGGGTGTCTGTCTCTCCTACTATAGTCAATATATAATTTGCAACGAGTTGTCAATAAGTTGGTTATCTTCATTGTGGTTCCATGTTCGTAGGTAAGAACGGTTCTATCTTTGAAAGACCTAAGCCACGTAAAACTTGCAATGGATAAATTAGAAGAGTCTAGTTTAGATTGTTGCTGGGCTAGTGTCATGATATGGTGATGTTATAAGTAAAAGTATAAGTCGATACTCTTAAAACACACATAACGTGTAAGTTCCATAGACCTTGGCCTTACACATAAAGGAATGATGAATATCATACCACGATGCACATGATGATGATCAAGTGCAAGAACCATATCATTTCACTTGTCACATATGATGTTTGTTACATCTTATATTGCTTTTTTCGCGTTTTATTAGCATAATAAGATGATCCCTCATTTAGATATCAAGATAAAAATGTGTTCTCCTTTAAGTATGCACCGATTATGTTTTGCCGCTCCAAGACATCACGTGATGATCGGGTGTTCTTGGTTCACGATCATATTTCGGGTGTAAGACAGTTTTACACACGCGAATACTAAGGTTCTTACTTGGCAAGCCTAGAATGTACATACATGGCCTCAGAACATGGACTGAAAGGTTAAGCATGAGTCATATGTAGATATGATGCCCATATAGATGCTCGCCTTTGAAGCAACAGTGACTCACGTGATGATCGGACTTGGTGTAGTGGATTGGTTCATGTAATCACCAAAAAGGCACGAGGGATGTCGTTTTTGAGTGGGATCTCATCCTTAATTTGGATTAGTTGAACTCGATCTATCATAAACTTAGTCTAAACTTTACAAATTTTGTTGTAGATGGCACCACCTGCTTTTAATTTCAATGTGTTCATGGAGAAAGAGAAACTTGTAATGAATGGTAGCAACTTTACCAACTGGTTCATGAATTTAAGGTTTTCCTCAATGATGCACAAAAGCAATATGTTCTAGAAGGTTTGGTAGGTGACGCTCCTGCAAGCGATGCATCTTAGTATGAGTGTAATGTGTATGCACAAAGCTTAATGACTAAACTCTTATGAAATATGCGATCCTTTTGTCATTGGAGCCTGAACTCCAAGGACGCTTTGAACTTAGCAATGTTGATGCTATGGTGAAGGAACTCAAAGCCATGTTTGAGAGCCAAATCCACGCTGAGAGATACACGATCTCTAGCGAGTTCTTTAGTGTAAAGATAAAGGAACACATCTCTATGAACGATCACGTCATGATGATGGGATATGTTCAACGTCTTAAGGCACTAGGATATGATATCCCAGTTGATCTTGCGATGGATAGAGTTCTACAGTCACTCCCACCCAGCTACAAAGAGTTTGTGCTAAATTACAAGAAAAGTCGGCTGATTGGATCGCTCACCGAACTTGCTTCCATCTTGGTAGCTATCAAAGTAGACATAAAGGATAGGAATCTGGAGTTGATGGTTGATAAGGTCGCATCCTCTAGAGAAAGGGCCGTGGCCAAAGCAAAACTCAAGATGGGAAGCACTTTTGTTGTACCTGAGAAAATGGTCAATGGAGGTCCTAAGCCTGATATTGAATGTTTTTATTGCAATAAGTTGGGTCACTGGAAAAAGAACGGCCCCAAGTATTTGGCAGACAAGAAGGCCGGCAAGGAAAATAAAGTTATATACGATATACATGCTATTGATGTCTACTTGACTAGTACTCACAATAGAACCTGGGTATTTGATACCGGGTCAGTTGCTAATATTTGTAACTCGAATCAGGAGCTGTAGAACAAGCGACCGCTAGCAAGGGGTGAGATCAAGATGCGTGTCGGCAACGGATCAAGCGTTGATGTGATCACCGTCAAAACGCTACCTCTCCCCTTACCATCGGGATTAGTTATAAACCCGAATAATTATTATTTGGTGCCTGCACTGAGCATGAACATTGTATCCGGATCTTGTTTGATGCACAGTGGTTATTCATTTAAATCTGAAAACAATGGTTGTTCGATTTATATGAATGATATCTTTTATGGTCATGCACCTGTGATGAATGGTTTATTTCTGTTGGATCTCGATAATAGTGTTACACATATTCATAATGTTGATGCTAAAAGGATTAAACTTAATGATGATATATACGCATATATGTGGCACTGCCGTCTAGGTCATATTGGTGTTAAACGCATGAAGAAGCTCCATTAGGATGGACTTTTGGAATCGCTTGATTTTTAATCATTTGATACATGTGAGCCATGCCTTATGGGCAAGATGACTAAAACGTCGTTTTCCGGTTCAATGGAATGGGAGACAAATTTATTGGAAATCATACACTCTGATGTGTGTGGTCCAATGAGTGTGTCGGTGCAAGGTGGATATAGTTATTTTGTTACTTTCACGGAGGATTTGAGTAGATACGATTATATCTACTTGATGAAAAACAAGTCTGAAACTTCTGAGAAGTTCAAGGAATTTCAGAAGGAAGTGGAAAATCATCGTAATAGAAAGATCAAATTTCTACAATCTGACCGTGAGGTGAGTATCTAAGTTATGAGTTTGGCAAACATATGAAAGATTGTGGAATAGTTTCACAACTCACACCTGCCGGAACACCACATCGAAATGGTGTGTCGGAATGTCGTAATCGTACTTTACTAGATATGGTTCGATCTATGATGTCTCTGACGGACTTTCAACTGTCATTTTGGGGTTATGCACTAGAAACTGCTGCATTCACTTTAAATTGGGCACCATCTAAATCCGTTGAAAAGACATCGTATGAATTTTGGTTTGGAAACAAACCTAAGCTGTCATTTCTTAAAGTTTGGGGATGCGATGTTTATGTGAAGAAGCTTCAGCCAGATAAACTCGAACCCAAAGCGGAAAAATGCGTCTTCATAGGATACCTTAAGGAAACTATTGGGTATTCCTTCTATCATAGATCCGAGGGCAAGGTTTTCGTTGCCAAGAATGGGTCCTTTCTAGAGAAAGAGTTTCTCACAAAAGGTGTGTGTAGTCGAAAGGTATAACTCGAAGAGGTTGATGAACCTTCTCTTCATAATATGGCGAGTAGTGCAGTGCCGGAAGCCGTTCTAGAGTTGACTTCACCAAATGAAGAGGGAACTAATGATAACGTTCATGAAGCTCCGAAAGAGAATACTACCAAACCTCGCAGGTCTAGCAGGACACGTGTAGCTCCCGAACTGTATGGAAATCCTTTTATGAATTTCATGGTCGATGAAATTGATGACCCTGTGACGTATGAAGAAGCGATGATGAGCCCAGATTCCAACAAATGGCTAGAAGCCATGAAATCCGAGATGCAATCCATGTATGAAAACCAGGTTTGGACCTTGGTGGACTTACCTCACGATCAAAAGGTCGTGGAGAATAAATGGATTTTCAAAAGGAAGACTGATGTCGATGGTAACATAACCGTCTATAAAGCTCGAATTATCGCAAAAGGGTTTCAACAAATTCAAGGAGTTGAGTACGATGAGACATTCTCTCCCGTAGCGATGCTAAAGTGAGTTAGGATTATGTTAGCAATTGTTGCATATTTTGACTATGAGATATGGCAGATGAATGTCAAAACTGCATTCCTCAATGGCAACATTGAAGAAGAGTTGTACATGGTACAACCAAAGGGTTTTGTCGATCCTAAGGATGCTGACAAGGTATGAAAACTTCAGCGATCCATCTATGGATTGAAGCAAGCATCCCGGATTTGGAATATCTACTTTGATGAGGTGATCAAAGATTTTAGATTTATCGAAACTTATGGAGAGGCTTGTATTTACAAGAAAGTGAGTGGGAGCGATGTGGCATTTCTGATATTATATTTGGATGACATATTACTGATCGAAAATGATATAGATCTTCTAAATAGTGTTAAAAGTTATCTAAACAACAAATTTTCAATGAATGACCTAGGTGAAGCGTCATACATATTAGGCATAAAGATCTATAGGGATAGATCTAGGCACCTAATAGGGCTATCACAAAGTACATACCTTGATAAGATTTTAAAGAAGTTTAAAATGTACGGAAGTAAGAAAGGGTTCTTACCGATGTTGCAAGGCAAGACATTGAGTAAGACTCAAAGTCCGGCTACGGTGGAAGAAAGAGAGATAATTGACAAATGCCCATATGCTTCATCCATATGATCTATAATGTATGCCATTCTATGTACAAGACCGGATGTGGCACACGCTATTAGTTTGACTAGTAGATACCAATCTGATCCAGGATCAGAACACTGGATAGCGGTCAAGAATATCCTTTATGTACTTAAGAAGAACTAAGGATATGTTTCTTGTGTACGGAGGTGAAGAAGAACTCGTCGCTAAGTGTTATGTTGCCGGTAGCTTCGACACCGATCCGGATGACTCTAAGTCTCAATCCGGATACATATTTCTCATGAATGGTGGAGCGGTTAGTTGGAGGAGTTTCAAACAACCCGTGGTGGTGGGATCAACAACGGAGGACGAATATGTTGTTGATTTGGAAGCGGCTCAGGATGCAGTTTGGATGATGGAATTCATAACCGAACTGGGTATGGTTGCTAGCATGTTGGACCCAACGGTGATCTATTGTGACAACAATGGAGCTATAGCCAATGCCAAAGAACCAAGGTCTCACAAGAATTCCAATCATATTAAGCACCGATTTCACTCCATCCGCGAGCATGTCAAGGATGGAGATATAAAGATTTGTAAAGTACACATGGATCTCAATGTAGCAGATCCGTTGACTAAAACTCCCCCTAGAGCATAACATGATCAATACCAGGACTCCATGGGTGTTAGATTTATCACTATGTAACTAGATTATTGTCTCTAGTGCAAGTGGGAGACTGAAGGGAATCTGCCCTGTGAGGCAATAATAAAGTTGTTATTGTGTATATTCCAAGTATATGATAGATGTTTATTTTGCATTATATAATATTAATATAGAAACGTTGATACATGTGTGCTTAATAAACAAACAAAAAGTTCCTAGTTATGCCTCTCTTATAAACTAGCTCGTTGATTAACACGATGATCAAAGTTTCCTAATCATGGACATTGAATGTTGTTAATAATGAGGTCACAACATTATTGGAATAATGAGATGAACATTCATCCGAAGTATAGCATTACGATCAAAGTCATTGAGTTTATATTGCTATAACATCATATGTAGTAATCCTAATCCTTAGACCATGAGATCATGTCAATCACTAACACTAGAAGAGTATCTTGATAACATCAAACGTCACACCGTAACAGGGTGATTATAAAGATGGGTTCAGTGCTACTAAGGTGTTATGTTGAGGCCCATGGATCAAGAGTGGAATTTGTTCATCCCGATGACGGATAGATATACTCTGGGCCCTCTCGATGATATCACATTGGTTAGCTTGCAAGCAAGTGATTTGATCACTAGAATGTTATATCACAGGAACGAGAAAAGAGTACATGTCAGTAATGAGATCAAACTAGGTCTAAAGATACCGATGATCGAATCTTGGACATGTAATATATAGCGAGACAAAGGGATTAAGATTCTCGCGTAAAAGGTTCTCATGATCACAAGAAACATCGAATGTGTGGGAGTGAATATGGATCTCCAGGTCCCGCTTCTGATTATTGATCTGAGAGGGGTATCGATCATGTCTGCATTATTTGTGAACCATAGGGTGACACACTTAAGAGACACCGACACCATTTGGAACAAATAGTTTCATGCTAAAAAGATATACAAAGCGCTGAAATTTATTTCATTAGACACCGGAACTATTTTGGGTGAAATTGCTGAAAGTGTTCCTGCATCTGAAATGAAATACTAGCAATGGATTTTATGTGAATTGTTGTCCATTAAAGTATTTGACAAAATTCTGAATAAATAAAAGGAGTTTTATTTAAAGAGAGATTGCATTAAATTTGGTGGAAACTTAATGGGATTTTTGAGTGGGATTTTGAGTGTTGAAGTGAAGGGACAAATTGTGAGTGGAAGCTCCACCCACATGAATGGAGGAAGGGGTGGGGGAAGCCCCCCATGCGCTGGCCACCTCTTGGGGTGCCCCTCATTCCTATATAAAGCCCCCTCTCACTCCTCACTCACACCTCCTTGTGAACGATCTCTCTTCCCCTCTAGTTTTCTATGCTGCAAACCCTACAGTTCCCATATGTCCTCTATGTAACCATAATATGTGTCCTTATGCCCATTGTCATCTGATTCATCAAATCAAACACCACTGTTTTGGTTGGTTCTCTTTTTATCTTGGTCGTAGGTGTATAACATATTCCCATTTATCTTGTACCCTTGGAAAGTCAATATAGTTGAAGATGGAGACCTGGCCAACAAGTACAACTGATCTCCAACAGTGGTGTCAGTCATGAGATGTGTCCGCAACCAACCGCCAAAAGTCTTCATGTGTTCATCTCTAATCCAAGAGTCGGACTGCCCCGGGTAGTTGGAGCGTACAATATTCTTGTGTACCTCGATATATGGAACCACCAAGGTGGAACTTTGTAGAACTGTATAGTGTGATTTAGTGAAAGAATGCTCGTCCATACATATCTTTGATTTCTTTCCTAGTGTGCCTTTTCCACTAAGTCTCCCCTCATGCCGTGATTCAGGTACACCGATCGGCTTAAGGTCATGAATAAAGTCAACACAAAACTCAATGGCCTCCTCTGTTCAATAGCCCTTGGATATGCTTCCTTCTAGCCTAGCAGAGTTATGGACATATTTCATTAAGACTCCCATGAATCTCTCAAAGGGGAACATATTGTGTAGAAATACAGGACCTAGAATGGTAATCTCTTCGACTAGGTGAACTAGGAGGTGCATCATTATGTTGAAGAAGGATGGTGGGAACACCAACTCAAAGCTGACAAGACACTGGACCACATATTTCTGTGACCCTGGTAGACTTTCTAGATCGATTACCTTCTGAGAAATTGCATTGAGGAACGCACATAGCTTCACAATGGGTACTCTAACATTTTCGGCAGAAGCCCCCTCAATGCAATCGGAAGCACGGGGCAGTCATGAGACTTCAGGTTCTGTAATTTTTTCTCTGCCATATTTATTATTCCCTTTATATTCGACAAGAATCCAGAGGGGACCTTGATACTACTCCGGTATTCAAAAAAGATTTCCTTCTCTTCTTTGGTAAGAGCATAGCTAGCAGTACCTTGAAACAGCTTTGGATGCATGCCGTCTCGGTCTTCCATACGTTGTTGGTCCTGTCATGCTTCTGGTGTATCTTTATTCTTTCCATACACACCCAAGAAGCCTAGCAATATCACGCAAAGATTCTTCATCAGGTGTATCATGTTGATTGCAGAGCAGGCCTCTAAGACTTTCCAATAGGGTATCTCCCAAAATATAGATTTCTTCTTCCACATGGGTGCGTGTTCGCCAGCGTCCTTCGGAATGGACTGTCCGCCAGGACCCTTTCCAAATATTACTTTTAACTCCTTCACCATATCAAATACATCATCACCAGTACGACGTATAGGCTTACTTTGGTGATCTGCTTCACAGTTAAAATGCTTGCATTTCTTTCTTAGGGAATGCGTGGGCGGAAGAAAACGACGATTCCCTAGGTACACATTATTCTTACATTTATCCAAATAAATACTTTCAGTGCCATCTAAATATTTTGTGCATGCATTGTATCCCTTGTTTGTATGTCCTGAAATGTTACTAAGACAGCCAATCATTGATGGTTACGAACAACAATGCTTGTAGGTTAAATTCCTCATGTTTGTGCTCATCCCACACACGTACACCTTTTCCATGCCATAGTTGTAAAAGTTCTTCAACTAATGGCCTTAGGTACACATCAATGTCGTTGCCGGGTTGCTTCAGGCATTGGATGATCACTGGCATCAAAATGAACTTCCGCTTCATGCATAACCAAGGAGGAAGGTTATAGATACACAGAGTCATAGGACATATGCTATGAATACATCTCTTCTCCACAAAAGTATTCATTCCATCTGTACTTAGACCAAACCATAAGTTCATCGCATCACCTGCAAAGTCCGGGTAGTTTCTCTCAATTTTTCTCCATTGCGAGACAATGATGAAGAAGTAGAAGAACGTGCATCATATGAGCTAGATGATGATCTTGGTCGGGCCATTGTTGATGCAAAGGGAGAATGTGATAGCAAAAGGGAGAGGTTGAAATTTGAGCATATGTTAGAGGATCACAACAAATTGTTGTACCTAGATTGTGAAGATGGCCACAAAAAGCTAGGTAGCACACTAGAATTTCTGCAATGGAAGGGAGAGATCGGTGTGCCTGACAAGGGATTTGAAAAGTTTTTGATGATAATGAAAAAGCTGCTTCCAAAGGATAATGAACTGCCGACCAGTACTTAAGAAAAGGAGGTTGTCTGCCCTCTAGTATTAGAGGTACATAAGATACATGCATGCATTAATGACTGCATCCTCTACCATGGTGAGCAGTACGAGAATTTGGATACCTGTTCAGTATGCACTGCATTGCGGTATAACATCCGACAAGATGACCCTGGTGATGTTGAGGGGGAGCTCCCAAGGAAGAGGGTTCCCGCTAAGGTGATGTGGTATGCTCCTATAGTACCACGGTTGAAACATTTGTTTAGAAACGAAGAGCATGCCAAGTTGTTGCGATGGCACAAACAAGACCGTAAGAAAGACAAGATGTTGAGACACCCAGCTGATGGGTCGCAGTGGAGAAAAATTGAGAGAAACTACCCGGACTTTGCAGGTGATGCGAGGAACTTATGGTTTGTTCTAAGTACAGATGTCATGAATCCTTTTGGGGAGAAGAGCTACAGTCATAGCACATGGCCTATGACTCTGTGTATCTATAACCTTCCTCCTTGGTTGTGCACGAAGCGGAAGTTCATTATGATGCCAGTGCTCATCCAAGGTCCGAAGCAACCCGACAACGACATTGATGTGTACCTAAGGCCATGAGTTGAAGAACTTTTACAGTTGTGTCATGGACAAGGTGTATGTGTGTGGGATGAGCACAAACATGAGGAATTTAACCTACAAGCATTATTGTTCGTAACCATCAATGATTGGCATGCTCTTAGTAATATTCCCCGATGGTGTCTCCAACCGGGACTAAAGGAGACTCCAACTAGGACTAAAAGTGGGTGACGACACTATATGTCGTGAGTGGAGACACTATGCCAGTGAGTGGCGACACTATTTAAGTGAGTGGAGACACTATGACTGATGTATATGGACGCTTATATTCTTGTAGACAGTGTTGGGCCTCCAAGTGCAGAGGTTTGTAGAACAGCAGAAAGTTTCCCTTAAGTGGATCACCCAAGGTTTATCGAACTCAGGGAGGAAGAGGTCAAAGATATCCCTCTCAAGCAACCCTGCAATCAAGATACAAGAAGTCTCATGTGTCCCCAACACACCCAATACACTTGTCAGGTGTATAGATGCACTAGTTCGGCGAAGAGATAGTGAAATACAAGTAATATGGATAATTATAAGTGGTAGTTGCAAACTGAAATAAAAATGGCAGCAAGAAAACATGTAATAGGACTGATTGTAAACGGTGTTTCAATGCTTAGAAATAAGGCCTAGGGATCATACTTTCACTATTGGACACTCTCATATAAATATCTTCTCTTCATTATGCTACTCTTAACTACTCTTTGGTTGGATAACTCCAATCCATGGTAGGGCTACAAAAGATCTCCTTAAAGTTCGCATTCCCCATCTAGGTAACCCCACACTATCACCTTGAGTGCTAGATGGTTCCAACAAACACCACAATTTCATAGAGACATCCAACTCAAAATATAACTCATGATAAGTATTTCTGTAATCTTTAGCCTAAGTGCCACACGGTGTGCACACTGTCAACTTCACACACGTGGAGATAAGCATAGATTAATTAAAGCACTTGAGTAGCAGAGTAGATCTACTTATTCAACTAGATTACAAAGCTCATGATCACAATAAGATCACGCATAGAGAGAGAGAGATGAACACATAGCTACCGATAGAGCCCTTAACCTCGAGGGAGAACTACTCCCTCCTCATCATGGGAGTCAGCAACGGCGATGGAGATGTCGGTGGAGTCGATGGAGATGGCTCCGGGGGCAATTCCCCGTCCCGGCAGGGTGCCAGAACAGAGACTTTTGTCCCTGGAATCTCCCCTTTGGTGGTGGCGGCGCTGCGGAACTTTTTGTGGAATTATGATCTCCATTTTAGGGTTTTATCCTCGGGGGCAATATATAGGCGAAGGGGCAAGGTCGGTGGACGCCCAGGGGACCCACACCACCTGGTGGCGCACCCCTAGACGTGCCACCGTAGGGTGTGGCCGCCTAGTGGCTCCTCTTTGTCTCCCCTTCGGTCTCCGTGTCGTGTCGGGTAAAGTACTGACTTTGGATTTTGTTCCGTCCAATTAAGAGAATATTTCCTTACTAGCTTTTCTGAAACGAAAAATAGCAGAAAACAGGCAACTATCACTGCGGCATCTTGTCAATAGGTTAGTTCCAGAAAATGTATAAAAATGCCTCATAGTGTAGACAAAACATAAGAAAGTTGATACAAAACAAGCATGGAGCATCAAAAATTATAGATACGTTTACGACGTATCAAGCATCCCCAAGCTTAACTCCTGCTCGTCCTCGAGTAGGTCAGTGATAAAAAGAATAATTTTTTAGGTGACATGCACCATCACAATCTTGATCAATATATTGTAAAGCATTGATAGCTGGTATCATAGTACTCTAAACATGAGCATGAAAGATGTAGTTCTAACAATAAGACAAAGCAACTAATTTGTAACATGAAAATGTACAACCAAAAGATCATGAATAGCAATGCATTGAAATACATTTGTTTGTTTCACATATAGAAAACATAGCAGGAGTGGTATTCAGCTTGTCCCTCATGGAATAGCAAAACATAAATGCATAGGACACCTTCAAAGTTCATAAGGGTGACTAGATACAAATAATTTAAGAGCAAGCAATACCATGATTATGAATCAATCAATAAGTTTTGGAACAATGCATATTGAACTAATAATGACAACTATGCTCTCTTAATTGGTGCATAAAGATAGAAGATGGAGACTCAACATAAAAGTAAAAAAGAAAGGCCCTTCACAGAGGGAAGCAGGGATTTCAAGTTTCATAAAGAGCTTCCAAAAATTATGGTACTTATTAGATTTTAGCTCTCATTGCCCCTACCATAAGCATCTTAAAGTGATTAGGGTTAAAGTGACACAAATATGAAGTATATGCTTGACAGATCATAAGTTGAAAATCTCATGTCCCTTGAGTATGAGGGTCGTTCCTCATGCTACTCAACTTTAGTCACAAGCAAGTTCTTCTCATTGTAAGTATATGTGTATCATAGAGAACCGCCAACAGGTACCCCTTGCCCCATGGCACAGGAGATATCCCATATCAAAATGACAAGGCAACAGATAATGAGCATCTAAGCGATCTTTTTATTTACCATGAGTATGGTGATTTTTTTATTTTATCTTTTTTTCTATATTTTTTCTGAAGATGCTTCATAGATTGCTCACTATGGTTATGCTGCAAGTTTTCACCATGATTAGGCATGGCTTAGGCTAGCCGCCCAGGCGTTTCTCTAACACATATATAATTCTTCATGGACTTACAAGATCCCCTTTTATTTCACACCACCGACATCCATAAACAAAAGATCATGATATCAATTGGATAGATATGTACAAGTGTTGAAAGCGTTCCCCATGATAGCATGGTTCTTCTAACTCCCAACTTATAATTTTCAAGCATATAAGCAACATAGATGGCACAATCGTTCAAGTTTATTAAGTGCAAGAAAGTAAAGTGTGCCATCAAGTTTGTGAGAGCTTTAATCACTAATTTTCACATAACAAGTTTAATTTGGAAGATAAATAAACACATCAATATACTTGGAATGGTGTAACACACCATGCATAGGAATTTATAGTGGACTCTTTGGAATAACTTGGTTTATTGGGAGTTGGATTCACTAGTAGAGCTCATACTCAGTACAAGTGGAGGCTAGCAAAAGACTGGGAGCGACCAACTAAGAGAGCAATAATGGCCATAATCATGCAAAGCGACAAAACATTATTAATTAAAGCATAAAGTGATATCAAAAGTCAAAAACTAAATGATCATAGAGGCTAAGGTGACTGGTTCGTGGTCATAACATGGTGTAAGCATGTGCCAAGTCAACCCAAATAAAGCATCAAAGGGGAATAACACAATATTATGCTTTTGTATGCTAAAACAACACATGATTCTTTCATGGCACATTAAGCAATCTCAATTGTTTTAAACAAGTCATGCTACAACAATAATGACTAAGCATATAGTCAAAGCAACATCTAACATGACATGATAAAGTCTAAGCCACAGTCAAAACAAGCTTCCTTTTGTACCACTATAAGCATGAAACTTCCTACTCTCTTCCAACACTAATCAACTTATTTGAAACAACTCACAAAGATAATAATAAATAAAGACCAGTGAGCTTGTCTCACCAATTTACAAGAAGAACTAAAAGTTCTAAGCAGAAGGCATAAGAAAACTAAGGATTAATGAAGTGCTAGCAAAAGTGAACACTCATAGAACAATCAGAGTGAAAACTAGAGTGTTCTAAACAATGAAAACGGAGCGTGCATCTCTCCAAAAGAAGTGTTCTGGGATCCAATCAACTTAATACAGCGAGCAAAATAAAACAAAACTAAAACCAAAAACAAAGACGCTCCAAGAACAACATATAGTGCATGAAGCAATAAAAATGAAGTGTCTTGAAAGAAAACCTGAGATTTTTATTGATGACGAAGGGGGTGCCTTGGGCATCCCCAATCTTTTACTCTTGTGTAACACCCTTGGTCACTCAGGACCAACGGCTGTCACTTCTGGCAGCTCAATATGATCTCTAGACTAACCCCACAGACCAACACTAGTCTTTTCTGTGCACTTTGTCCTCACTCGTACGCACCCGGTACCCACTTCCCGGTTAGTCACCCATCCTAGAATTGCTCTAGGCCAAGCACGCTTAACCTTAGAGTTCTTTTCAAATGAGCTTCCAGAAAAGAAGTTGCAACTTGTTGGTATGGGTTTCCTATCAATCCTATTGAGCCATGCGCCAGGGTATCACGTACACCCGCCCTTAAAAGATCGACGTCCTCGTCGATCAACCACAAGCCAGAAACATCCCCTGTTAGCACATGTATGTGCGTCCAGTGCCAGCACATTGCCATGCCGTGTCCACTCCGGGTCACACGCGCCATTCTACACATGTCCGCCACTGACCCGCACACGCCCATGTAACCGCGAGGGTCATCTCTGATACCACTCTATAACACCCTCGATCACTCAGGACCGACGGTTGTCACTTCTGGCAGCTCAATAGGATCTCTAGACTACCCCCCACAGACCAACACTAGTCTTTTCTGTGCACTTTGTCCTCACTTGTGCGCACCCCGTACCCACTTCCCGGTCGGCCACCCATCCTAGAATTGCTCTAGGCCAAGCACGCTTAACCTTAGAGTCTTTTCAAATGAGCTTCGGGAAAAGAAGTTGCAACTTTTTGGTATGGGTTTCCTATCAATCCTATTGAGCCATGCGCCAGGGTCTCACAGCTTGTACCTCTTGAATATTTCTTGGGGTGACATGGGTGGCATCCCCAAGCTTGATATTTTGTCCATATTTCATCTCATCACATCATTCTTTCCTACACTTGAAAATTTCATTCAGACAAAACATCACACAATCTTCATTAGCAACATTAGTGTATTCAAGATAATAAGAATTTGGTTTTAGTTTCAACTCAAGTAGACCATCCATTAAAACAGAAGATAATGTAGCAATTCCTTTTGAAATCTCAAGTGATAAAAAATAACTCAAAAGAAATCGATTTAAGCAGCAAATGCAAATAATGGCAGAAATTTGTCAAAACAGACCTACTGGTAAAGACCGATTTTTTTCGAAAATCTTTTGTTGCTCAAATAAAAAAGTGCAAAAATAATGAAAGTTGGGTAAATAACAGGGGAATGCACACAAAAAATTACAGATCAGTACGACGTTCTGGGATTTTACATGATTTTTTTTACAGTGAAGCACAAAAATCTGTTTTGGGAAATCAACTTAACCAAAACTTACTTCTCTCTCATTAGAGGCTATTCTTGGCACAAAAACCACACAAAAAGGATAAGGGAAGGTTATTACAAAGGAAATAACTTCCAAAACTCAAAGAAACAAAAATAAACTGAAAACAAAAATATAATGGGTTGTCTCCCAAAAGCTCTTTCTTTATAGCCATTAAGATATGCATGATAATTTTGATGATGCTCACATAAGAAATATGAATTGAAGTAAAAGCGAGCATTAAGAAGAAAATATAAAACAAATTTAAGTCTAACCCACTTCCTATGAAAAATAATCTTGTAAAGAAACAAGTCATGAAAGCACAAAGAAACAATCATAGGAAAGCAAAACATGTGCAACTTCAAAATTTTCAACATAAAGAGGGGAAACCTAATATTGTTGAGATACATCAAACCATGTTTCCTTCTCTCATAATAACTTTCAGTAGCATCATGCATAAAATTAACAATATATCTATCACATAAAACATTCTTATCATAAGCCACATGCATAAAATAATTATTACTCTCCACATAAGCATAGTCATTACCTTGGTGTATTGTTTTTGTGCAGAAAATGAACTATCAGGAAAAATCCCGGAAAATATGCCAAAAAAATATATTTCACCAGAAGATCCACGGAGCCAGAAGAAGAGACAGAGGGGAGGCCTGGGGGGGCCAGACCCACCCCAAGCGCGGGCCCACCTGACCCTGCGCCTGGAGGGGGTGCAGCCTCCCCAGGCACCTCCTCAGCCTCCCTCTGCGCCTATAAGTTGCCTTTCAACCTAAAAACCTAGGGGGGTTCGATAGTTTTCTAGAAAGAGTTCCGCTCCACCGCTGCCACCAGAAACCAAGATTCGGATCCAGAAACTCCGTTCTGGCACCCTGCCGCGACGGGGAATTTGGAGAGGATCATCGCCATCGTCATCACCAACGCATCTCCACCAACCACCGATCTTTCCCTCATCAATGAGTGAGTAATCCCCCACTGTAGGATTGGGGATGGTAGGGATTGGATGAGTTATATCATGTAATCGAATAAGATCTATTAGGGCTTAGTGCCTAGTATCTTTATTAGTGCTATTTGACTTTGTTGCAACTTGTTGTGCTCAATGCTTGTCACTAGGGCCCGAGTGCCATGATCTCAGATCTGAACTTATTATTGAATCATTATGATAGTATTGCTTGTGATCTTATCTACAACTTATGTACACATATCATTGTCCGGATCCAAAGGCCCAAAGTGACAATAATTCGGACAACCGGAGGGGATGGCTGTGGTGTGAGGATCACATGTGTTCACGAAGTGTTAGTGCTTTTCTCCGGTGCTCTATTAAAAGGAGCACCTTAATTTCTAGTAGTTCCCTAGAGGCCCTGCTGCCACGGGCTGGCTGGACATAAGATGTTGTGCAAGTTTTCATTGCGAGAACGTATGACTATATTTGGAGCACATGCCTAGGATTTTTTAGTACTTGGATGCTTGTTATTATTTATCTACAATGCCCTAGATCTTAAAGTTACATGTTTAGACTCGTCCATGCAATGTCCGTCCATCCATCCCTATGCCCACCGCACTCGAATCCCACTATTACTGTTACTGCTACTATTGCTCATGTTTTACTGTTGCTGCTGCTTTGCTATTGCTGCTACAAACTGTTGCTACTGATAAACTTCTGTGAGCAAGAACTATTTCCAGGTGGAGCTAAACTAACAACTCAGTAGTTAAGGCTTGCAAGTATTCTTTGGCTCCCCTTGTATCGAATCAATAAATTGGGTAATACTACCCGCGAAGACTGTTGTGATCCCCTATACTTGTGGGTCATCAAGACTATTTTCTGGCGCCGTAGCCGGGGAGCATAGCTTTATTTGTAAGTTCACTTGGATCTATTATTTTTCACTGCTACTCCTTTGATCATGGGTAAGTATCGTAATAGAAAGTTTCCTATTTTACCATCCACTACAAGAAGAGGTACAGTCCTAAACACCTCTGTTGCTCTTGATTCATCGTTTGTTATAAGTAAGCTTGTCATACCGCAACCACATACACATGCTACACACACTGCTACTACTGCTGAGTCTAAAACTTCTTTTGATGCCGACGACTGCTGATGGATCCGAGGTAGCCTTCGCTACCTATTCTGCTCGCTGTAAGCATTATGGGCCGAAGCTGATTGATCTGCTGGCCGAGTACTTACTACGGCAGCAGGGGGAAGCCAAGGCGAGGCAATCCGGCTCCGAGGCTACTCAGGGTGCCGCGTCTTAGGCGATGTAGCTATAGGATAGTTGTAGTCTCTTTTTTTGTAATTATTTTGATGAACAAATCCTTGTGACACGTAGTGGCTTTTGATGCACTTAATGAATTTGTTGAGTTATGTGCTTCTTCTTCTGTGTGTTCATGTCTTTGCATGTCTGTTGATCTAGGGTCCTTCGGGTGCTGATCCCGTTGACACCTCGCCTGCAGTGCGGCTGTGGCCTTCCTTGGATGATTTGTCGCAGCTTGCGTTTCTTTGAGACCGTGTTCGTAGTCTCGAGAAAGAGTTGCTTGGGGTGCGTGGCCATGCCGACGTTTGGAAGTCCAAGGCGGATCGCGGTGCTGCCAGAGAGGAGTACTTGATAGCGGAATTGCTTCGATTATCCGAGCAGCTTCAGTGTAAATTTTTCGAGCTGTTGCCCATTTCTTCGGATGCGCTGCTGGCATTGCATCTTACTTTTGTGCAAGTATTGCAGGTGCTCACCTTGCTCCAAGGGAGGAGAAGGAGCGTGTTGCTGTTCGGGTCAATTGCTTGACTCAACAGGACATGGAAGCCGGCGGGTTCTTCAGGATGGATCGTGACCGTGCCATGGCCCTTGCGACGTTGCAGGATCGCGTTCACCAAGTACCGCGTGTGCTTCGTCAGGTGCAGACTTCATTCGTGTCGGTTCTGCATGTGATGTTTCCTCTGGATGCTGCACCTTCAACCCTCTCTGGTATTCTATCGAAGTTTCGGAACATGCATCATGTCAAGGAATTGGTGCAGCAGCAGCTCGTCGCAGGGGTGAAGGCTGCGTTGTCCCTTGTTAGGCTGCATCATCCTGATGTGGATCTCTCCGCTGTGGCGGCTAGGCCGCCACTTCAGCTAGATGGTGATGTGTGGGATATGCGTCCGCATTATGCTGCTGTACGGCAGTATGCCGAAGAGATCGTAGATCTGTTTGAGCAGCGTGTTCAGGTTATTCTTCAGAGTAGGTACTTCCTATAAAAGAGATAGATGTAAAATTTGTATTTATTTGACTGGGCGTGTTTTGTCCTTTGTTATAAAGGTTTTGTTGTTGTTTGAGCACGTAGTGCTTTGTTGTTGTTTGAGCACGTAGTGCTTTGTACGCATACGTGTCCTTTTCATTAGCCTGACGTGGTCGGCTACTCAGGTGTACACATGTTATCCTCGGTCGATGAAATTGTTAGGTGGGGGAACCCCCGAGTGCATTTGTAGCATGGAGTAGAAGTGCGAATAGAAAACAAAATTTTGGGGCGAGACACTTAGCTTTATTTATATCGTAATGGAGGAGGTACATTGTTCGGCTGAGTAGCCTTGGCTAAATAGCCTTATTGAAAGTAAAGGGGTAGGTAGCTAGGGGTAGAATCGTCGCAGCTGTGCGACGTTCCATGGGTTGGAGTATGCGACTCCAGACTCGACGTGCTTGAGGCGATATGCGCCACCTGGGATGACTTCGGTGATGATGTAGGGTCCTTCCCATGGTGACTCGAATTTCTTCGGTCGCTCTTGCTTGAGTCGCAAGACGAGGTCTCCTTCGACGAAGGACCTTGGGCGCAGCCGTCGGCTGTGGTAGTTGCGGAGACTCTGCTGGTACACGCTGATCGAGCTACTGCTATGTCTCATGCTTCGTCGAGTGTGTCGACGGTGGCTTCGAGTGCATCCGTGGACTCGGCTTCGCTATAAGCGACGACCCGGGGGGGCCTTGTGGCGTACTTCGGCTGGTAGCACTGCTTCGGCTCTGTGCACCATGAAGAACGGCGTGTAGCCGGTGGAGCTATTTGGCGTGGTACGCAGGCTCCATAGGACGGAGGGTAGCTCTTTCATCCAGGCTCCGGCGAGTCGCTCGAGTGGGCTCATGAGGCGCTTCTTGATGCCAGCGCCGATTAGGCCATTGGCCTTTTCCACCTGCCCGTTCGTTTGCGGGTGCGCCACAGAGGTGTATGTGATGTTGATTCCGAGGCCTTCGCAGAAGTCTTGGAATTCTTTGGAGATGAAGTTCGATCCATTGTCGGTGATGATGCTATGCGGTACGCCGAACCTGTAGACAATGGATTCAAAGAACTTGACGGCAGTCTTTCCCTTTTGGTTAGTGACCGGCATGACTTCGATCCACTTGATGAATTTGCCGACTGCGACCAGGAGGTAGACGTGCCCTCCTTTCGAGGACCTTGGCAGCTTACCGATCATGTCGAGGCCCCATTGGGCGAAGGGCCAGGCCAAGGGTATGGGCCTGAGCTCTGACCCGGGTGCGTGTGGTTTGTCGGCGAACCTTTGGCACCCTTTGCATCTTCGGACGATGTATTTTGCGTCGTTCATGGCTGTTGGCTAGTAGAATCCAGCTCGTAGAGCTTTGGCGACAAGGGAGCGACTGCCTACGTGATGGCCGCAGATGCCCTCATGGATGTCTTGAAGTATGGTTTTCCCGTCACCGATGGTGACGCACCTTTGTAGTACACCCGAAATGCTGCGCTTGTATAACTCGGCATTCATGATGGTGAAGGATTTTGACCGGCGAGATATGCGCCGGGCATCTGTCGGGCTATCGGGTAGTTCTCTGTCTATCAAGTACTGGAGGTACGGTCGTGTCCAAGTTTCTTCGACTGCCATGACCTGCATCAGGTTGACCGTGGCGACTTCTGTGTCCAGTTTTTCGGGTCCTTCATGACCTTCGGGTAGCATAGCCCCCGAGTGTTCTGCTTCTTCGGGTGATCCCTTGGGGAATTTCCGCTTGATGGATGGTACGCAGATCTGTTCAAGGAACATACCTGGTGGCACCCTTGCGCAGGTGGAGCCGATGTTGGCGAGTCTGTCGGCCTCCTCGTTGCTTTCTCTTCCAACGTGTTGAAGCTCGCAGCCGTCGAATGCTCCCTCGAGTGAGTTGTAAAGTGCGCGGTACGCGATAATGTTTTCGGCGTGTGCGTCGCACTCATTCATCGTTTGTTGGACGACGAGGTTGGAGTCACCGTAGATGACCAGGCGCGTTGCACCGCAGATCTTTGCCATCCTCATGCCATGGATGAGGGCTTCGTATTCGGCCTCGTTGTTGGAAGCTCGGAATTTCATCCGAAGGATGTACTTCATCTTGTCGCCCTGCGGGGAGGTCAGTATGACCCTGGCTCCTGCTCCAGCTTCGCGCTTGGAGCCGTCGAAATGCATCGTCCATGACTGCGACATGTCTGGGGTGTCTGGCAGCTGCAGCTCCATCCAGTGTACAAGGAAGTCCGGGAGGACCTGAGACTTGATTGCGAGTCGCTTTTCGTAGACGATGTATAGGGGTGACAACTCGATGCCCCACATGGCCACGCGTCTTGTGGCCTCCGGATTGTTTAGGATACTGTTCAGGGGTGCTTCGTTGACGACCATCACCTGGTGCTCCTGGAAGTAATGGCTCAACCGACGAGCCATCATGAACACGCCGTAGGCGAGTTTCTGGTAGTGAGGGTACCTCTGCTTTGTTGGTGTCAATACCTCGCTGAGGTAGTAGATTGGGCGTTGGACCCCATGGGTCTTGCCTTCTTCAGGTCGCTCAACCACCAGCACGGTGCTTACCACCTGGTGTGTGGCTGCTATGTACAGCAGTAGGGGCTCGCGCTCCTTTGGTGTAACCAAGACGGGCGAGGTGGAGAGCAGCCGCTTCAGATCTTCGAATGCGTTGTTCGCTTCAGGCGTCCACTCGAATTTATCTGCCTTGCGTAGCATTTGGTAGAATGGCAGGGCTTTCTCGCCCATGCGGCTGATGAACTTGCTCAATGTCGCTATTCGTCCTGCGAGCTGCTAGACACCCTTGAGGTCTTCGGCTTCTCCATGGCCATGATGGCCCGGATTTTCTTCGGGTTCGCCTCGATCCCTCGCTGGGAGATGAAGTATCCAAGCAGCTGACCCGATGGGACGCCGAAGGCGCACTTTTCGGGATTGAGCTTGATCCTGTAGCGGTCGAGATTATCGAACGTCTCGCGGAGATCGTCGATGAGCGTTCTTTCCTCCCTGGTTTTGATGACTATGTCGTCGACATAGACTTGGACGTTGCGACCTATCTGGTCCTTCAGGCATGCCTACATGCATCACTAGTACGTGGCACCTGTGTTCTTTAGCCTGAAGGGCATTATGTTGTAGCAGAACACTCCGAACGGTGTGATAAACGTCGTTTTCTCTTGATCTTCGACCTTGAGTCGAATCTGGTTGTATCCTGAGTAGGCGTCGAGGAAGGAGAGTTTGTCGCATCCTGCAGTCGAATCGATGATCTGATCGATCCGAGGAAGAGGGAAGTGGTCCTTTGGGCAGTGCTTGTTAAGCGACGTGAAGTCTATGCTCATCCGCAGGATGTCCGTGTCCTTCTTGGGGACCATCACTGTATTTGCGAGCCACTCGCTTTCTTTGATCTCCCTGATGAAGTCTGCAGCAAGTAGTCTGTTGATTTCCATTCCGATGGCTTCGGCCCGTGGCTCGGACAGTCTCCGGATGGACTGCTTGACGGGCTTGGTGTCTAGAAATACGTTGAGTGCGTGCTCGACGAATTACCTGGGAACTCCTGGCATGTCCGCTGGACACCAGGCGAAGATTTCCCAGCGCTCACGGAGGAATTCGACGAGCGCACTTTCCTATGCGGGGCTGAGGTAGTTGGCGATCAACGCCGTCTTGGAGGCATCCGTCGGGTGAACCTGCAATTTCTTTGTGTTGATGGTGGAGTCGAAAGACATGTCAGGTGCATTTTGTCGTGCGACTGGGGGTGCCCCGTTGTCCGTCACCTCGCGGAGCCTTACGAGCTCATCCTGCATGCCGAATGACTGGGAGATTCTGTTGAAGTCCCTGTCGCAGTGGTCCGATCGGGTGAAGATCCCATGGACCATGATGACGCCCCTGGGTCCTGGCATCTTGAGTAGCAGGTACGCGTAGTGTGGTACAGCCAAGAACCTTGCGAATGCTACATGCCCGAGGATGGCGTGGTATTGTGATGGCCAGTCCACCACTTCGAATTCGAGCCGCTCGCATCAGAAGTTGTCCGGCTTGCCGAAGATGACGTTGAGCCATATTTTTCCTAGGGGGAATATGCCCTTTTCTGGGACGATGTCGTGGAACATTGTGTCTGACTGTTCCAGGCTGCACAGCGGGATCCGCATTGCTGCTAGACTTACGAACATCAGGTTGATGCTGTTGGAGATATGCCCAAGAGGCAATAATAAAGTGGGTTATTATCATATCTTCATACTTATGATAAATTTTTACATACCATGCTATAATTGTATTAACAGGAAACATTAATACTTGTGTGATTTGTAAACATAAAAGAGTCCCTAGTAAAGCCTCTTGTTAAACTAGCTTGTTGGTTAATATATGATCATGGTTTCCTGATCATGAACATAGAGATGTTATTGACAACAGGGTCATATCATTAGGAGAATGATGTGATGGACATACTCCTATAGATAAGCGTAGCATAAAGATCAAATCATTTTAATAGTTCAATTGCTATATGCTTTCTGATACATAGTAACCTAATTCCTTCGACCATGAGATCATGCATATCACCGTTACCGGATGGATGCTTTGATGACATCAAACACCATACCGTAACTGGGTGGCTATAAAGGTGGCATTGAGTGTTCGGAAAGTATTGGTTGAGACACATGGATCAAGAATGGGATTTGTCCATCCATATGACGGATAGATAAACTCTGGGCCCTCTCGGTGTAATGTCATCCAATTAGCTTGCAAGCATGTGACTGGCTCACAAGGGATCACATATCACGGGAACGAGAAAAGAGTATTTATCGGTAACGAGGTTGAACTAGGTATGCAGAGATACCAACGATCAAAACCTCAGATAAGTAAATTATCGTGAGACAAAGGGAAATTGGTATCGTATGTAAGTGGTTCATTCGATCGCAAAGTAATCGTAGAAATATGTGGGAGCCATATGAATTTCCAGATTCCTCTATTGGTTATTGTTCGGAGAAGTGTCTCGATCATGTCCGCATAATTCACGAACCGTAGGGAGACACACTTAAGGATTCGACGTTGTTTGAGTAGTTTTGGAATGATGAGTAAGAGACCGAATGTTGTTCGGAGTCTCGGATGGAATCCGGGATATCACGAGGAGATCCGGAATGGTCCGGAGAATAAGATTCATATAAGGAAAGTCCTATTTCGGGGTTGGAGAATAGTTCCGGTGTTTTCATCGGGAATGTTCTAGAAGGTTCTAGAATGTCCGGCACTCCGGAGGGGAAAGGGTACATGAATGTGTTATATCAAGTTGATATTATTGCATCATGTACTAGGTGTCATCGCTGTACCAAAATAGAGGGTTTATTCAAATCCTAGTTTGAAAAAGTCAAACGGCTAGTTTGAAAGTCAAACGGCTAGTTTTGGGAAAGAGGAGAAGGAGGTTTGAAACCGACTTGGGGGAGGAGTTCCTCCTCCCACCGCCGGCCCACCTTGGGTCCGAGTTGGGGAGGGATTCCCCTCCCCAGGCGCGCCTCCCTCCACCTATAAGAGGAGGGGCATGGCTCCCCTCCTAGACACACAAGTTGCCTCCCTCTAAACCTAAACCCTAGCCACAGCCTAGGGATTTCTCCCAAGCCGCCGAGTTAGAGCTTCTAATTGCCCTAGCCGCTGGTTTAGCCCCTTCTAATTGGTGTGTCTAAACCCTAGATCACCAAGGCTCTCTCATAATCCACCATACTCGCTCCGGCTTAAGGCGAAGCCCTGCGAGATCTCCCCTCTACTTCCGGTACCACGCCGTCGTGCTGCTGGAATCACGAGGAGAGTGCTACAACCTCCGCTGCCTGCTGGAACAAGGGAGAGGAAGGTCTTCGTCGAGTACCGAACGTGTGACCGACTGCGGGAGCGCTGCCGGAACGCAGCGCCGGAAGGATCGTCTACGCGATCTTGAGATCGGCAAGAGTACGACTACATCACCCACGAGAATCTGCTCTCGTTAACCGCTTTGGAATCTTCGAGGGTGAGTTCCTCTATCGACTCGTTGCTACAATCTAGTAGATAGATCTTGGCTTGTTTGTTTGCATGCGGTAGAAATTTTTGTTTTCCATGCTACGAACCCCTACAGTGGTATCAGAGCCGTGTCTATATGTATATCTGTTTGCACGAGTAGAACACAATGGTCATTGTGGGCGTTGATGCTTTTATTGTCGATTGCTTCTTGTGTACTTTGCATCTTGCGGTATGTTGGGATGAAGCGGCCCGGGCTAACCTTACATGACATCGTTCATGAGACTTGCTCCACACTTGACATGCAACTTGTATTGCATAAGTGGCTTTGCGGGTGCCTGTTTCTCCTAGCATAGTTAAGATCCAATTTACAACGGGTGATTAACAATACTAGTATCAATGTTGTGATTCTTGTTCGTAAGTTAGAACGACACTTATTGAAAGCCCCAAACCACGTAAAATATGCAAAGAAAGTAGAGGCGTCTAACTTTGTTTTGCAGGGGTGTGAAGTGATGTGATATGGCCATGATTGTGATTATATATGATGTATCCAATGTTCCTTATTGTAAGTTGGAAACCGGCAGGAGCCATATGGTTGTCTTTAAATTCTGTTAAGACCCGCTTGTCTGTTCAAAGTAGTTGTAATATTTGAAGCTGGTGGACAAAAACCATGGAGCGGCGTCATTGACCTTGATGCAATGTCGGTGATGATGGAGATCATGTTCGTGCTTGGAGATGGAGATCGGAAGCACAAGAAGAAAGGCCATATCATATCACATATTATGAATTGCATGTAATGTTAATCCTTTTATGCATCTTGTATTGCTTAGTTTACGACGGTAGCATTATAAGATGATCCCTCAAGCACACAATTTCAAGTTTTAAAGTGTTCATCCTTAGTAAGCACCGTTGCTAAAGCTCGTTGTTTCGAAGGACCACGTGATGATCGGGTGTTTTAGATTCTGCGAGTGTATACAACGTGAGCAAGCCATATTTGCTCATGCGGAAGCTAAGGTTTGATCTTGACGAGCCTAGCATGTACAGACATGGTCTCGGAACACGGATCACCAAAAGGTAAAGCATGAGTCATATAGTAGATATGATGAACATGTTGATTGTTCGCCATTGAAGCTACATCAACTCTCGTGATAATCGGTTTTGATGTGGTGGATTTGGTTCGTGTGATCACTAAAACAATGTGAGGGATATTGTTTTGAGTGGGAGTTCAACGGAAATATGATTAAAAGTTGAACACTATTTATCATAAATTAAATCAAAGTGAATTTGCATAGTTGTTGTAGTCATTGGCATCCGTTTGCCACCTTGCGCTTAGTTATAATTGAGATGATAGAACTATAGAATTCTGGTTAGTTACTTTACGAACTGGTATCGTATTGTTTTGAAGTGTTAATCTAAAGTTTAAAAGTCCTATTGCAAACTTTCAGTAAAGTTCCGGTTACTCCATGAAGTTTAATAATTGGTATTAAAACAAGAGTGACAATTCCAAGTGTTAGTGTATAAGTATCATGTTTGTCTCCATGATTCTTGATATTCAAAGGATTGTCTTAATATCAAGGTTATCTAGGATCTGAAAGAGTTGTTTCAGAAACCATGATGTGTGGAAGATATTGTGATATCTGAAACGAAGTTTTGGTTGCAACATGACAGAGTATAATATGGCAAAAGTCATGTTCTCATATTTGATGAGAATTTGCAAAGGGTTGGTGACACTAGTTGTCCTAATCCACTAAAATGTTTTGGATAGCAACATTATACTCACGATTCATCTTTATAAGCTAAAAGTAGCTTGATCATGGATAATTCCATGATAAGGGTGAATATTTGATGTAGGTAAAATATTTACTACACGAAGAGATTACTAAATAAAGGAATTTGGAAGAACACCAAACATTTGATGATGGTGATCTACTTCAAAGTGAAAGTCCAAAGACATTGGTATTTAATTATACACGCTTTGGATTATGTGTCATATGTATGAATTCACTATTGATGTTGATAGATTCTTTCAAACAGAAAAGGAAATACTGAAAGAGAATCTCATAAATATATGGCACAAAAGAAAAGACTAGAATTTTAAGTATATAGATGATATACATGTTATGGCTATATTCTTTGCTTATTAAACAATGTGGTTCTTAAGTATTTGATACTGAATTTGTTGGTGTGAATCGTCATACGACAACACAATTCATGAACTACAATGGCCTAAGTAACTAGCAAAAGAATATGTGATGATGTTCATCGAGAACAAATAAAGGTTATTGTGTTGCTCGTTAAACATCAAAGTTTGCCTTCAAGATTTGTTTTATCAGGTATTATGAGAACAAAAGGGTTGTTCAAATAATTGCCGCAATCCATAAAAGATGGATGATTCACAAATCTCGTTGGAGAAATCACATCCATAAAACTAGTGCTAAAAATGTCGAAAGACAAATTGATTGAAAGATCACTTAGGAAGTGACATCGCCGTTTAAATTATATTGGAAAGAAAACATGAAGAAACTCCATGTGGATGGAATTTTGGAGTCTTTTGATTTTGATCACATGACACTTGTGAAACTTTCCTAGAGATAATTAAAACTTCGTTCATAGGCCAAAAGGGAACGAATGACTAGCCTATTGGAACTTGTACATATTGTTGTACGAAGTCCATTATGTGTAGTCAAGAGCGATAGATTTCAACTTCATATGCTTTCTCCAAAAATTTGAGTGAATATATGAATATTTACTTAATAAGGATGAAGTATGAAACATTTGAAAAGTTCAAGGACTTTCAAAATGAAGTGCAAGATCATTGTAATAAGAATATAAATAGTTTATGATAAGATCATAAAGGAAGATATTTTGAGTTACAAGTTTAGCATAATACCTAAGATTTAAGGAATCGTTCCGTGGATTTGCATGTCCCAAAACACCATAAGAGTATGGAGCATTCGAGATATGTAATTAAACCTTGTTTGACATGGTAAGATCGAAGGTGTAACTCATAAAACTGCCATTATATTTTAAAAGATTAAAAGATTTAGTGACTACCGTTTTTCCACTGAAAAGAGCTCCATCATAATCCGTTGAAATGACACCATATGTTATGGTTTGGGATAGAACCCAAGTTGTCCTTTCTTAAAACATTGGTATGCTTTGCATAAGAAAGATGTTTGCAACCAAAGTCGGATGAACCTGTCTTTGTATGTTATTTCGAATAACTGTTGAGTATTCCTCCATAACACCAGAGACAAAAGTGTTTGTCGCTTAGAACGTCAAGTTTCTTTGGGAAGGAATTTTTCGTGAAAAGAAAAGTGGGAGGACAATAGAACTTTGATAAGGTTAAAAGAACCTTAGCTATATGTGCAGAGTTGCGCAGCGCCAAAAAGTGTTCCGGAGGCAGCAACAATGCTCATGGCTCACGTGCCTCAAAGGTTGTGGTCACAGAGATCTAAGTTCCTATTGAAACAAGTAGGTCGGGTAAACAATCAAATACCAAGATTTGAGGGTTGAATCATTATTTGAGAATAATGAACCGACTACATGCAAAGAAGCAATGATGGGCCCTGACTCCGTAAAATGGCTTGAAGCCATAAAATCCGTGATAGTTCCATACACGAGAAATCAAGTTCTTAACTTGAAAGACCCTCGAGAAAGGTGTAAGACCTTACAGTTGTGTTTGGATCTATAAAGAAATAGACATGGATGTTTTGCATCTATGAAATGGTCGACATGTTAGGAAAGAGTTCACAACAATGTTCAAGGGTTGACTATGACAAGATTTGATCTTTCATAGCGATATTTAGTCTAGACGGATTAATGTAGCAACCACTACATATAATTTTGTTATATGGTAGTTGAATAAACAAAACAAGTTCTTCTAATAGAATTGTTACCTAGGACGTATGCATGACACGGTCCATAGGATTTTGTTAATTCAAAGGATGCTAAATGCATATGCAAACTTCAATGGTTGAAGTAAGCATCGCGGAGTTGGCATCTTCACAATGATGAAATTGTTAAAAGAGTTTAAATTCATCAGAGACAATGAAGATGCTTGCGTTTGCAAGAAATTAAGTGGGAGCGCTAAGAAATATTTCTAATACATTATGTGGAAGACATATTGTTGATTGGAAATGATGTACCTTTTATTAACACATATTAAGAATTTCATCCCGATGAAAGACTTAGGCAAAACCCAAATATTTGGCATCAATAGACGCTAATATGGTTGTGCCAGAAGTACATATACGAGATATTGAATGAGTTCAATATAGAAACTACAAGAAAGGTTCTTGTCGCATAGAAAGGATTGAATGAGTTCAATATTGATGATATATTCAAGTGTATTGACACTTGGTAAGTGAAACAAAGATTCAAGTATAGATTGATACTTGATGTATGAAATCACAAAGAGTATTTATATCAATTATGCCGTGATATGTACAAATCCAGATATGTCCTATGCTCTAAATGATGTGAGCATATACCAGAATGATTCATAAGATGATCATTGGACAATAGTAAGGATATTCTTATGATCTTTTGGAAGAACTAAGAATATATTGTTTGTAGAAGTGACAAATAGATGGTTAGTTCATTGTAAAAGTACTACATTGATACTAGTTTTGTCACAAAGTACAAATTAAGTTTATCTCAATCTAAACTAAGGGTGGCACAATATAATGGAAAGTAAGTTCCATAATGGATTTGGATGAGTTCCAAAGTTAAGACATTGTGACAGATACTACAACAAAAGGCTAAGTATATGACTGCTATTATAGCAGCTAAAGAGGGCATTTGGGTCAAGTAGTTTGTTATCAAACTAGGTGTAGTTCATAGCGGGATAATACTATGAAGATATATTGTACGACAATATTATCAACATGTTTTAACCCCAAAGAACTAAAGGTCTCACCAAAGGACAAAATTTATACAAAGCCATCTCATTAGAGAAAGAATGATGCGTAGAGACGCAAATACATGCAATTACACACGGACCTGGAAGTGTCAGATCCGGAGATCAGTTGACCACTAGCGAACGTGTACTTACAACACCGGAAAGCCATAGGTGTTGAATACACAAAGGTTTGAAACTAGATTATTGACTCTAGTGCAAGTGGGAGACTGTTGGAGATTTGCCCAAGAGGCAATAATAAAGTGGGTTATTATCATATCTTCATACTTATGATAAATGTTTACATACCATGCTATAATTGTATTAACAGGAAACATTAATACTTGTGTGATTTGTAAACATAAAAGAGTCCCTAGTAAAGCCTCTTGTTAAACTATCTTGTTGGTTAATATATGATCATGGTTTCCTGATCATGAACATAGAGATGTTATTGACAACAGGGTCATATCATTAGGAGAATGATGTGATGGACATACTCCTATAGATAAGCGTAGCATAAAGATCAAGTCATTTTAATAGTTCAAATGATATATGCTTTCTGATACATAGTAACCTAATTCCTTCGACCATGAGATCATGCATATCACCTTTACCGGATGGATGCTTTGATGACATCAAACACCATACCGTAACTGGGTGGCTATAAAGGTGGCATTGAGTGTTCGGAAAGTATTGGTTGAGACACATGGATCAAGAATGGGATTTGTCCATCCATATGAAGGATAGATATACTTTGGGCCCTCTCGGTGTAATGTCATCCAATTAGCTTGCAAGCATGTGACTAGCTCACAAGGGATCACATATCACGGGAACGAGAAAAGAGTACTTATCGGTAACGAGGTTGAACTAGGTATGCAGAGATACCAACGATCAAAACCTCGGATAAGTAAATTATCGTGAGACAAAGAGAAATTGGTATCGTATGTAAGTGGTTCATTCGATCGCAAAGTAATCGTAGAAATATGTGGGAGCCATATGAATTTCCAGATTCCTCTATTGGTTATTGTTCTGAGAAGTGTCTCGATCATGTCCGCATAATTCACGAACCGTAGGGAGACACACTTAAGGATTCGACGTTGTTTTAGTAGTTTTGGAATGATGAGTAAGAGACCGAATGTTGTTCGGAGTCTCGGATGGAATCCGGGATATCTGGAATGGTCCGGAGATCCGGAATGGTCCGGAGAATAAGATTCATATAAGGAAAGTCCTGTTTCGGGGTTGGAGAATAGTTCCGGTGTTTTCATCGGGAATGTTCTAGAAGGTTCCGGAATGTCCGGCACTCCGGAGGGGAAAGGGTACATGAATGTGTTATATCAAGTTGATATGATTGCATCATGTACTAGGTGTCATCGCTGTACCAAAATAGAGGGTTTATTCAAATCCTAGTTTGAAAAAGTCAAACGGCTAGTTTTGGGAAAGAGGAGAAGGAGGTTTGAAACCGACTTGGGGGAGGAGTTCCTCCTCCCACCGCCGGCCCACCTTGGGTCCGAGTTGGGGAGGGATTCCCCTCCCCAGGCGCGCCTCCCTACACCTATAAGAGGAGGGGCAGGGCTCCCCTCCTAGACACACAAGTTGCCTCCCTCTAAACCTAAACCCTAGCCACAGCCTAGGGATTTCTCCCAAGCCGCCGAGTTAGAGCTTCTAATTGCCCTAGCCGCTGGTTTAGCCCCTTCTAATTGGTGTGTCTAAACCCTAGATCACCAAGGCTCTCTCATAATCCACCATACTCGCTCCGGCTTAAGGCGAAGCCCTGCGAGATCTCCCCTCTACTTCCGGTACCACGCCGTCGTGCTGCCGGAATCACGAGGAGAGTGCTACAACCTCCGCTGCCTGCTGGAACAAGGGAGAGGAAGGTCTTCGTCGAGTACCGAACGTGTGACCGACTGCGGGAGCGCTGCCGGAACGCAGCGCCGGAAGGATCGTCTACGCGATCTTGAGATCGGCAAGAGTATGACTACATCACCCACGAGAATCTTCTCTCGTTAACCGCTTTGGAATCTTCGAGGATGAGTTCCTCTATCGACTCGTTGCTACAATCTAGTAGATAGATCTTGGCTTGTTTGTTTGCATGCGGTAGAAATTTTTTGTTTTCCATGCTACGAACCCCTACAGATGCCGCTGCCACCGTCCATGAAGATGCAGCTCATCTCGAAACCTCCGATCTGCGCCTCCAGCACCAGGGCAGCATGACCTGGGCGAGGGATCTGGCAAGGGTGATCCGAACGGTTGAACGTGATGCAGGACTCCGATCCGCTGAGGTACTTAGGGATGGCGGGTGGAGTTGTCACGGCCAGGTTGATCTGACGGGTGATTTTATTATGCACCCTATTCATGGGGCGTCCCTTCTGGATCATCAGTGCTCCTTTCGGCGGGGGTTACCCGTGCCCAACGTTATTTTGTGCTGGTGCGACTGGTTGTTTCGGGCCTCCTACAGGTGGCGGTGGAGGAGCTCCATGCGCTATCTCTCCTGGTGCGGGTGTGTTCCCAAATACAGGGGGTGGAGCTTGCTGCCTCATCTGAACCATGCTTTCGCTCAGCTTCTGGAACTCGCGGCAGTCCTTGAGCATGTGGCTTGCCTTCTTCTTACCATCCTGCTTGTCAATGTATAAGTGGATGGTGCATGGACCCGAAAGTTTTTCGTATGCTGAGGGTCCGTTATCGCGATCGCGGCGCTGCCACAAATGTGATGGGCGTCCTCCATCGCGGAAGTTGCCTCTGTGGTATCCGCCGCTGTTGCGGTTGGCGTCGTTGCGGCGATCGGCGTAGCCGGCCGCGACCATGTAGGGTACATCGCGATCGTCGTAGACGCGTGATCTCCTTTTGTTACGGCGCTCCCGTCATCGGCCGTAATCATCCTCTTCCTCCGATTGTGCCCGGTGGACGGAATCTTCACCGTCGGCCCACCTGTTGGCGATGTCCATGAGGTGGTCGAGTGTCTTGGGCTTGACGCGCCCAAGTTCCTCCTTGAAGTCCTGGCGCTTGACGCCGTCCTTGAAGGCGTCGATGGCCCTTTCTTCGGAGATGTGCGCCGCGGAGTTCTTGGTGTTGGACCAGCGCAGTATGTATGAGCGAATGGATTCGCCCGTTCGTTGAGTACAGGCTCGCAACTCCTTGATCGAGGCGGGCCTCTTGCTAGTGCCTTTGAAGTTTCGGATGAAACTGTAAGCTAGCTCCTCCCAACTTCGGATGGATCCTGAAGATAGGCTGCTAAGCCAGATCCGGGCTGCACCTGTCAGCTGCAGCTGAAGGCATTGCATGGCGGTTTCCTTGTTTCCACCGTGCAGCTTGACGGATGACAGGTGGTCGCTGAGCCATGCCTTTGGGTCCTGTGTTCCATCGAACTTCGGAGTATCCGAAGGAATCTTGAAATTTCGCAACATCCATGTTCGTCGGACAGATCTACTGAAGCACCGGGCTCCTCAGAGTTCTCCTTCGTCTTCGTCCATCTCGGATTCAGACGAGCATGCGCGCTTGGCTCGCGCTTTGTCGATTTTGCTCTGTGTTAGCGCGTCTCTGGCATCGTAATCGCGGCTGCGATGACGCGAGCTCTGGTGCCTTCGAGGAAGGTCATGGTCCTCTTCTTCGGATGAAGGAGTGGGGCTGCGGTCGAACCTGGCCGTAGCTTTCTTTTTCGGCTCCGTAGGATCTTCTTGATGGAGCGCAGCTCCGACGAGTCCGAGTCCGGTGAGTGCGGACTTGTGCATGGATCCTTTCGGGTCCCCCTCCGGAGGTGGGTGGGACGCGAGGTACGCGGTGGCTGCCATGATCGCAGCTTGCGGCGTCTTCGGGATGATGTTGCCGTCGGCATCCATCTCCATGAAGGATGCGTGGAGGGTTCGGGTCACCTCACGGCGCTCCTTGGGGTCCATGTTCTCCGTCCGGGAGCGGTTCTTGTTGCCGTGGTTGCCGTTCGAGCTGGAGCCTATGCCCATGGCGGAGAGCGCAGCTCATCGCGCGCTGGACTCCGAGGCTGCTTGCTTGCGTTTGTCAAGCACCTCTTGCATCTTGACCTGCTTCTTGTGCTCTTCGATCAGTAGCAAATGGTATGCCATCAGCAGGTCCCGTGAGGCGTCTGCAGGCAGGATCGTTCTACCTGCCACGGCGGCACACGCCTGGGCCCATCCTTATTTGCTAAGGCGGATGACATGGCCGGTGTTATTCCCTTCGGGTGGGGGGACTGGCTTCTTTTGTTCCCGCCATTTCGGTCTTGCGGGTTAGGTGTCGGGTTGGGCGGCGGGTTGGGTGTTTGCTGCTCCACGTCGCCCTGGATGACTACGGCGCATTGGTAGCGCTCGTAGATTGGTCCGCTGCTGCCACAGCTTTCGGATCCGGAACCGTAGGTCCCTTCATCCGATGGCGGATCGCACAGATCGGAGTTGCAGCTGCTGCTGTCATATGACTCATCTGTTGATGATGATGTGCGTAGCACAGGGTGTGGGGCCCATGAAGCGAGCCTTATTGATGGTAAGGGCACCCGCTCTGGGAGGCGGAGGGTGCCGGTTTTCCCCACCTAAAAACAGAAGCTCCGAACATGATCTCGAGTCCGTCGCCTACGGGATCGAAGTCCTTCATGGTGGCCGGTGAGTGGGCGGTGAAGTCGAAAGCGCCGAAGAGGAGGTGACTCTCCGTCACCGCAGAGTTGTAGATCGCTCGGGTTGGGACCGTCACGATCGCACAATCAGCGTCCCCAGTTCCCACAGACGGCGCCAATTGACGAGGTTTAATCTCGTCAATGCCCATTGTTATGGACTTGGGTTTTGGAGGAGATGGGGATGCTGGAGATCGCGGAACGGTTAGAAAACAAGCAACACGGGGACACGAGGTTTACCCAGGTTCAGGCCCCCGGAGGGAAAACCCTACTCCTGCTTGTCTACTCTTGATTACGGCAGAACCGGTGATTACAGGGGTGCGCAGATGCAATCTGGCATGGAGGTGTGTATGCGAAAGTATAAGAGAGAGAGAGAGAGATCTAGGTCGTGCCCTCCTGGCCTTTATATAGACTTAGGCAGGTCCCAGGCACAGATCTAGTCGGTTACAGGTTCTAGGGTTTACCCCTTTGAATTTCCTATCTACTCTAGTCTTGCTCTCCAAGGATCCGAAGGCGTCATGGGCCTTGGCCACCCGAAAATCTTCATGGGCCAGCGTATATTTGCCGTGGGCCTTCCTTGGGCTGGACCAGGTATGCTGAGATCGTGTACTCGCGGGGTATAACCATGTCAGTTACTTCTATTGTGCTTGATGCGAGTGGTTCATTAGGTACTTTTCTAGATGCTACTATGGCTAGTCTAGGAAATACCAAAACTCCTAGTTAAGACACTGTTACACCTGTTAGCTCACCTAAGGCTAGTGAGAGTTATGATATTAACACTAATGATTTTGTTGAAGAGTGCCGAAACACACATGGTACTAGTGCTATTAAGAGTATCTTTGCTAGACATATTATTATGCCTAAGTTGTCCTCTAATCCTAAGTTTTCCACTTCTCCCATAGATATTAAAGATGAAGATTATGATTTCTCTCTTGATTTATCTTATTTAGATATTGTTGAGAAAGAACCTTTTTGTGGGACTGAAAATGAGAGTGATGTGGCTCATATGAATGAGCTTTCTACTATGAGTGCTTTGTTTTCTAATGATTTTAAGATGCGCAAATACTTTGTTGCTAAGTTCTTCCCTTTTTCACTAAAAGGAGAAGCTAGGGCTTGGTTTAATAGATTACCTCCTGGTTCCATTGATAGACCTGATTGCTTGATTGCTTCTTTCTTCCAGAAATATTTTCCTTCCAGTGCTAGACATGCTGCTTTGCAGAGACTTTTTGATTTTAAACAGGGAGAAGAAGAGAAATTGCCTGAGTCATGGACAAGGTTCTGTGCCTTGATTCGTGCGCATCCTGGATGTCCATTTCCTAAGAATGAGCTTCTTGATATTTATTATAATGGACTAACTAATGATTCTAGGACCTACCTAGATAGCTTTGCTGGTTGTGTTTTTAGGAAAAGGACTCTTACAGATGCTGAAGAATTAATGACTAAAATAAGCAACAATTATGATGATTGGACTTCAACTGAGCTAAATACACCTGAGCCTATTACTCCTGAACTAGTTGTTCCTGAACCAATTCCAGCAGCAACAACAAAGAAGAGGGGAGTTATTGCATTAAATGATGAAGTGATGAAGGAAGCTCAGAAGTGTCTAAAGGAGAAAGGTATTAGAGCCGAAGATGTGAAGAATCTACCTCCTATAGAATAATTATGTAAGCCAATTCCCCACTCATCTACTATTTAGGTACACTCTCTCCAACACTTTGATGAAGGTGATATTCCCTATGGTAAGCCTCATGATCAATGCTTAGAGGAACTTGACACATTTATTGTTAAACAAGGGTATTTTAATAAACAAGTTCAGAATCATTTATTGGAAAACTCTAGAGCTATCCATGAGTTGAAAGATATTGTGGAAAGAACTTATAGTGATATTAAAATGCTTTGTAAACACTTTCAAATGGTTCAAACTCAACTTGATCAACTTGCTAAGGTACAAAAGGATATGCTAGTTAATGCTTTAGGAGATAAACATGCTTGTGGAATTAGAACTAGGAGTGGTATAGCTACTCAAGATCCTTTATATCCTGAAGGACACCCTAAAAGAATTGAGCAAGATTCTCAACAAGGTGAAGATAGTGGTAGCCCTCGTAAGAGAAAGAAAAATAAACATAAAGTAGTTGAGGAACCACTTGAACCTGCTGTAGATCCTAATAGTATATCTGTCTCTGATGTTGAAACTGAGAGTGGTAATGATAATAATGAATCTCCCGATAAGGAGGAAGGTGAGGAAGAACCTGAGAAGAACACTAAGAACACTAGGTACACAAAGGAAGATTTTATTGCTAATAAACATGGTAAAGAGAGAGAACCTTGGGTGCAGAAACCTATGCCTTTTCCAGGTAAGAAACACAAGTCAAAGGAGGAAGAACACTACAACAAGTTTTGTGAGTGGATGAAGCCCTTATTCTTGCAAATTCATTTGAGTGATGCTATTAAATTGCCTCCTTATTCAAAGTATATGAAGGATATTGTCTCTAATAAAAGGAAGATTCCTAATGAGGAGATTTCTGCTCGACTTGCTAACTACTCCTTCAATGGTAAGGTTCCAAAGAAACTTGGTGATCCAGGTATACCAACTATTCCTTGATCCATTAAGAACAATTATGTTAGAACTGCTTTATGTGATTTGGGAGCTGGAGTTAGTGTTATGCCTTTTTCTCCCTATAAGAGACTCCATCTAGAAAAGTTGATACCAACTGATATATCTTTGCAAACGGCTGGTAAGTCAAATACTATTCCTTTTGGTATATGTGAGGATATTCCAGTTCAAGTTGCTCATAATTGCATGGTCTTAACTGATTTTCTTGTGCTTGAAATGCCTGAAGATGATAATATGTCTATTATTCTTGGGAGACCTTTTCTTAATACTGCAGGTGTTGTCATTAATTGCAATCAAGTAAAAGTAACATTCAATATTAATGACAAAGAGCACACTGTATATTTCTCGAAGAAGGTTGTTAAGAGCTATTGCCTGAATTCCATTGAAAATATTGAGAGCATCAAGGATGGAGAAATATATTGTCCCATTCCACAAGAAAATTTTGAAACTATTTTGATTGGGACCATTGCTATCAAGTATGAGGTAACATAATCACCTTATGGAATGCAAAGTTTTGTTTCATATAAGATTGTTTTGTTAACAAGACTTGATCAACCTTGTTAACAAAAGGCTTTTAATGGACAAAATAATGTTTCCACTATGGTTATACTTGCTTTCTTTTTACTTTTCTCCTTCCTAGTCTTTGCTTTAGCTTTAGTTTTGCTAGTTGTTTTCTTGTTTGAGTTTCTTAGAGCTCCTGTATTTTGGCGTTTGGTTTGCTTTTGCTTCTTCTGAAAAAACTGTTTCTACAAGAAAATCAATTTTCATACCTTGAAAATTGGCCAAAAATAGAGTTTCCCGAAAAATCCTAGAAAAATTCAAAATAAATTTTTCCTCGAAAAAAGGGGCAGAGTGGCACCTGAGGTGACCCAGGGGCCACCCCAGGACACCAGACCCCTGGTAGGCGCGTCCTACTAGGCGGCGACACCTGGGGGGTCTGGCCCACCTGGGCCCCTCCAGGCTGCCTCCTCAAAGCCACCTTCTTTCTCTCTCCCTAAAAACACCAGAAAACTTGCTCAAGCTCGAGTTCTTGTTGTTCTTTCTCGCGATTTTAGATCTCCTTGTTCAGCCCATCTCAAGTGCTGATTTTTTGAGGGATTGCTCCTTGGTATGTGCCTCCTCCACTTGTCCAATTAGACTTTGATTGGTAGATTGTATCTTTAGTATTTTCCTGCTATAGGTGACAGGTTGTTTGAGCTTGCATGCTTGTTCTATGCTTAGAAACTTTGTTTTGATGCATGTGTAGTACTCTAGCAAGTTCCTATAGTAGTTGCTCATCATTTATCAACTTAGAAATCACTTGGTTGATGGTTGTCTAAAAATTTCAGCAAGGAAGATGAGTGCTTATCCACTGAATCAATATGACTTGATGGTGCATGAGCCAATGAAGGTTCATCATGAGGAGGCAGTTTTTCCTTCCATATATCCATGGCATGTATTTATGAGAGCTGCGGGGATCCTCCAAGATTTCCAAACTATGGTTACAAATACAGGGTTGGAACACTTTGTTGAAGGTGAACCATTCAAATATATTATGCTAACCATGGATTTTGTGCAGTACTTCCGGTTCACTTGGTCTACTTCTAATCCCATGGTACATAACAAAATATATAATATACCTGTCGACCTGTCTTTTGCTGATTTCTGTGCAGCAATTAGAGTACCTCAGTGGGGATCTTGTGAGAAGATCAAGGAGAGGCCCAAGTCACTTATGGATTTATATGCTGATATTTTCCAAGGTTTAGACTTCTCAAAGGAAAGTGGTAAAATTAGGAACATTCAGATCCCATCTATTAGATACTTTGCCTATTTCATTACCAAGTGTGTTCTTGCTAGAAAGATTGCTAGAAAGTTGTCTTCTTTTGATCTAGATTTAATCGCAGCTGCTTTGAATAGGAATAGATCTTATAGCTTGGGTGCTCTGATAGCTCACCGTCTCACCACCAACCGTGAGAAGGATGGAATTTGTGGAGGTTTCATTACTTCTAGGTTTCTAGCTTTCCATGGTTTAGAGCCTCAATATTCAGATTATCAGTTCCCCATAGAGAGGCTTGATATTGAATCCATGATTCAACATGGTTTTGTTTCCTTGGGGGCTAATGTGAGAAGTTTACCATATGAATTATCTTTTGCCCAGGAAGGTCGGAGAAAGGGTAGGACTGAGAAAATAGTTTATGTGCTTGCACCTGCTTTTTTTAACTTTGATAACATGCAAGGATGGTCGCCTATGGAGGAGGAGGTTGACACATATGTGGGGGAACTCTCCCAGCAAGAGGATAATGTTGAAGAGGATACCGAAGGCAATTCGGTTCAGCCCTCCAACTTGGGAGAGTCTTCATACCAGCAGCCCTCATTTGATTGGGGCGCGTCTTCTTCTTCATTGCAAGCACCTGATGACCCACCAGCATGGGATTACTATCCGCGCTATTGAGCCCCACTTAGGCCAAAAGCCTAAGATTGGGGGGAGGTATACCGATGTCACACTCATATATATATCATGTTCGGTCGGTTCTTTGTTTATCCATTGTTTTTCTTTCTTTTTGTTTTTGTTGTTCTTTCTAAATACCCAAAAATACCAAAAATATTTTTGTTCTTTCTCTTGGTTTGTTTCTTTGTTTCTTTGCTTTGGTTTGCCTTAAAAGAAAAATCCAAAAAGATTTTGCTTTGTTTGGTTTGCTTTGCTTTTGTTTGGTTTTCTTAGTTTGTTTGTTTCTAAAAAATCAAAAACACCAAAAATATTTTTTGTTCTTCTTTGTTTTTGTGAGTTCTTTGCAAGGTTCAGCTGTCCTCAGTGGATTTTGCTTTCATGTTAATATTCAAGTCACACAAGTGAAGGGCAATAATGAAGATTAGGACAACTTGAGTTGTGGTAAGAGGCTGGTAACAAACTCTATTTGTTTCATTTTTGTACATATACTCATCATTGTGAGGTGTATGTCATTATGGAAGCTTAGTAGTTCTTGCTTGTCTATGATTAGCTCCATCTTGCTAATAGTTTGTAGCATGTCATATGAATGTTTGCTTGCATTGTGTTATTCATACTTTGGTATGATATTGTGGTATCCTCCTCTGACTGTTCATGTGAATCGACTTGGCACATGCTCATGTATGCATATGACTAATCAATAGTCATTAAGCCTCGATGATTTATCTTGCCTCAGAGTTCTTGTATCACTTTCTTGCCATAGTTAGTCTTGTTTTTTTGCAAGCATGATTATGACAGCTATTGATCTCTCGTTTGTCGCTCCCTCTCTATTGCTAGCCTTCACTTGCACTGAGTTTGTGCTCTACCTGTGCTTCCAACTCCCCAAAACCAATATTGCCAGCTGTGTCCACCATACCTACCTATTAGCATCATTTTCTACTTCGGTGCATACATATGCCATGTTTTCTTCCAAATAAAAATGTTTGTCTATTTTGAGAAAGTTAGTTAGTAAAGCTCTCACGAACTTGATGGCACACTTTATTCCTTGCGCTTAATAATCTTGAACCATTGTGACTAGTCCTTGAAAGTTATATGCTTGCTTAGTATATACTGGGAGTCAGCAGAACCGTGCTGTCACGGGGAATGCTTTCAACACTTGTTGGATATCCTATCCAGTTGATACTTTGCTCTTTTGTTTACGGATGTCGACGATGTGAAATAAAAGGGGAGGTTGTGATTTCATGGAGTTTATACATTGTGTTGGAGAAACGCCTGGGCCGCTAGCCTAAGCCATGCTTAATCATGGTGGAAACTTGCAGCATCACTATAATGAGAATTTATGAAGCATCCTCAATAAAAATCTATGCATATGGTAAATAAAAAGATTGCTGAGATGCTCATTGTCTGCTTGCCTTGTCATTTTGGTTATGGGAAAGCTCATGTACCATGTGCAAGGGGTACCCCGTTGGCGGTTCTCGATGATATGCATGTATTTACAATGACAAGAACTTTCAGGTGACCAAAGTTGAGTAGCATGCGGAACGACCCTCGTACTCAAGGGACTTGGGATTTCCAGTCTATGGTCTGTCAAGCATATGATTCAGAGTGGACCTCACTCTCACCTTAACCACATGAAGATGCCTATGATAGGGGCAATGATAGCTCAAAGCTAATGAGTACCTTCCTTTCAGCATTGGGAAGCATTTCAAACCTTCACAAAACCGTTTTCACAACTTTTGTTGAGTCACCATTTATTCTATGAGCACCTTCTTGATAGCATAGTTGTCATTTTTGTGTTTGTTCCAAAACTTGGTTAATTATGTCATGAATTTGATGCTTGTATCTCTGATATATTTATCTCTAGTTTTCATCTGAACTTCAGAGGTGCCTTGGCATTTATATTGTGCTCTTCAAACAGAGGCAAGCGAGATACCACTCTATCATACCTTACTATGAGCATTGAAATGTTGTTTATGTTTATGTTTCATGCTACTTATTATTATTGAGTTGTTTTATCTTCATAGCTTGCAATGACTGTTGAGTATAATTAGTTGCTTACTCCTTATTATGAATTGTCCAAGCATCTACTCCTGTGCTTAGAATATATACATCATATGAAGCAAAGTGTTCGTGAAAATTCATTTATCGCACTCAGTTTTCAACTGAATTGCTTTAGGACAAGCAATAAGCTAAGATTGGGGGGAGTTGACACGTCCAAAACGTATCTACTTTCTCGAACACTTTGCTATTGGTTCTCCTCTAAACTTGTGTGATTTGGATACAACTAACACGGACTGACGCTGTTTTCAGCAGAATTACCTTGGTGTCTTGTTTTTGTGCACAAAATGAACTATCAGGAAAAATCCCAGAAAATATGCCAAAAAATATATTTCACCAGAAGATCCATGGAGCCAGAAGAAGAGACATAGGGGAGGCCTGGGGGGGCCCAGACCCACCCCAGGTGCGGGCCCACCTGACCCGCGCCTGGAGGGTATGCAGCCTTCCCAGGCACCTTCTCGGCCTCCCTCTATGCCTATAAGTTGCCTTTCGACCTAAAAACCGAGGGGGGGTTCGATAGTTTTCCAGAAAGAGTTCCGCTCCGCTGGCCACCAGAAACCAAGATTCGGATCTAGAAACTCCGTTCTGGCACCCTCCCGGGACGAGGAATTTGGAAGGGATCATCGCCATCGTCATCACCAATGCATCTCCACCAACCACCGATGTTTCCCTCGTCCATGAGTGAGTAATCCCTGGCTGTAGGCTTGGGGATGGTAGGGATTGGATGAGTTATATCATGTAATTGAATAAGATCTATTAGGGCTTAGTGCCTAGTATCTCTATTAGTGCTATTTGACTTTGTTGCAACTTTTTGTGCTTAATGCTTGTCACTAGGGCCCGAGTGCCATGATCTCAGATCTGAACTTATTATTGAATCATTATGATAGTATTGTTTGTGATCTTATCTGCAAATTGTGTACACATATCATTGTCCGGATCCAAAGGCCCCAAAGTGACAATAATTGGGACAACCGGAGGGGATGGCTCTGGTGTGAGGATCACATGTGTTCACGGAGTGTTAATGCTTTTCTCCTGTGCTCTATTAAAAGGAGAACCTTAATTGCCAGTAGTTCCCTAGAGTCCCCACTGCCACGGGCTGGCTGGATAGAAGATGTTGTGCAAATTCTCATTGCGAGCACGTATGACTATATTTGGAGCACATGCCTAGGATTGTTTAGTGCTTGGATGCTTGTTATTATTTATCTACAATGCCCTAGATCTTGAAGTTACATGTTTATACTCGTCCATGCAACGCCCGTCCATCCATCCCTATGCCCACCGCACTCGAATCCCACTGTTACTGTTACTGCTACTATTGCTCATGTTTCACTATTGTTGTTACTGTTGCTGTTGCTACTACAAACTGTTGCTACTGATAAACTTCTGTGAGCAAGAACTATTTCCAGGTGCAGCTGAACTGACAACTCAGTTGTTAAGGCTTGCAAGTATTCTTTGGCTCCCCTTGTGTCGAATCAATAAATTGGGTAATACTACCCGCGAAGACTGTTGTGATCCCCTATACTTGTGGGTCATCATTTACGCAGGTTCAGATCCGACTGCGGGAATTGGATCATACTCCTTCTAGCAACCCAGTAATATATCGGCATAAGATGGATGTTATAGCGGATTACAAGAGAGGTTCGCCTGTGCGAGTTGTGATTGTGGTAATAAGATTGGTTGTGCCCTAAAGGATCCCATAGGGCCGGTTTCTATAGATACCAGGACCTAGGGTTACATGAGAGACCTATCTGGCTACGTTACAGAGTCGATAACTAGATACAACTTGGACTACAAGTAATACTACATGCCTAAGTCGGTAACTCCTCTGGGCCTTGTCGTAGCCGGAACTAGCTCATCCTCTTTCTCTGACTGGGCCTCCCATGAAGCAAAGCTCTAACCCGTTGGTGGGTGTTGGCTGTGCGTGGTGCACTTCGTTGGAAACCCGAAGAGCAAGGTGTGATGAGCACATCAACAAGTTTTCCCTCAGTAGAGACTGAGGTTATCGAACCAGAAGGAGGAAGGAAACGTCTCAAAGGTGTTGCAAGCAACGTGGAAACCTGCACAACACAAACTCAAGACTTTGTCCCAACGAACAGTGAGGTTGTCAAGCTCACCGTTTTGCTGTAACAAAGGATTAACTATATGGTGTGGAAGGTAATGGTGGTTTGCAGCAAGTAAATAGTAACAATGGAAGATGTATCAATAGTAAAGATTGGACCAGGGTCCATAGTTCACTAGAGGTGCTCTCCTTAGATAAACAACATGGCATGAAGGGTAAACAAATTACAGCAGGGCAATTGACAGGAACTGAGCAAGGCATAACAATGCAATACTAGTCATAAAGATCCCATGAGATTAGATTGGGCAATACAACAAGATACATAGACCACCATCCAACTGCATCTATGCCAAGAAGTCCACCTTTAGGTTATCATATGAACCCCCTCCAGTATTAAATTGCAAGCAACAGACAACTTCTTTAAGAAAAGTGTGTAAGGTAAACAATCCACTTGTTCCATGAACAAGAGACCGTTGTTTTCTCCCTAGTGGCAACAACACATCTACAACCGAAGAGATTTCTTTCACTTCCCTTGGAAACTAGAGGCATGGACCCACTATCGAGGAGTCACTAGCAACTACTTGGCCAAGATAGCTACTAACAACGGAGAGCATGCAAGATCACAAAGAACACAAACATGATAGAATCAAATAGACAAAACCATTAACAAAACTAACATAATAATCTCAATATCCATCGAATCCCCGCAAACACAACATGCATGATTAGATCTTGATCATGAATGGAGCTCACAAGATCAATAAATGAAAGCACAAGGAGGAGATACAACCATCTAGCTACTATATGGACCCGTAGTCCAAGGTGGAACTACTCGCGCATCATACCGGAGAAGAAGGCCTCCGGGATGATCTCCCCTCCGGCAGGGTGCCGGGAAGAACTTTAGACCCCTCCCCCCCGATCTAGGGACGATGTTGGCGGTGGCTACAGACAGTTTTGTGGAGTTTTGATCGGGTGGCTAGGGTTTCTGCATCGGGGGATTCTTATACGCGAGGAGGCGACGCAGGGGGTGACCGGGGGGCCCACACCCAGCCCAGGAGCAGGCCAGGCTTGGTCGCGCTTGGGGGGGGGTGTGGCCACCCCGTGGTGCCCCTCCGTCTCGTCTTCTGGATTCGTGTCGCCAACCGTAAAATATAGACTTTGGATTTTGTCCCGTCGAATTCCGAGAATATTGATTTTCTGCCTTTCTGGAACCAAAAACAGAAGAAAACAGGCAACTGGCACTGTGGCAACTTGTTAATAGGCTAGTTCCAGAAAAGATATAAAAACACCTCAATGTGTATACAAACCAAAGCAAAGTAGATACTAAACAAGCATGGAACATCAAAAATTATAGATACGTTTCCAACGTATCAAGCATCTCCAAGCTTAACTCCTGCTCGTCCTCGAGTAGGTAAGTGATAAAAGAATAATTTTTGAGGTGACATGCACCTTCACAATAAAGATGAAACCATTTGCAAGCATTGAAAGCTGGGATCAAAGAACTCTAAACACGTGCATGAAAGATGGAGTTCTAACAATAATACAAAGTAACTATGGATGCAACATGAGAGGCTACAAACAGAGATCATCAATAGCATGCATTGAAAAACATTTGTTTGTTTCACACACAGAAAACATGGCATAGTGGCAATCAGCTTGTCCCTCAAAGAGTAGCAAATAGATGCATATGACACCTTCAAAGTTCATAAGAGTGACTAGATAAAAATATCACAAGAACAAGCAATATCACAATATGCATCAATCAATAAGTTTTGGGACACTTCACATAGAACTAAGAATGGCCACTATGCTCTCTTAATGATGCCTAAAGGTAGAAGGAGGAGACTCAATATAAAAGTGGAAGAATGGCCCTTCATAAGGGAAGCAGGGATTTCAAGTTTCAAAAGAGCTTCCAAAAATTATGGTACTTGTTAGCTTTCAGCCCTCATTGCCCCTATCATAAGCATATTGAAGTAATTAAGGTTAAAAGTGAACAAACTATGGAGTATATGCTTGACAAAGTATAAGTTGACAATCTCAAGTCCCTTGAATATGAGGGCCACGCCTCATGCTACTAAACTTCAGTCACCTGTAAGTTGTTGTCATTGTAAGTACATGCGTATCATAGAGAACCGCCAACAGGGTACCCCTTGCACATGGTACAGGAGCTTTCCCATAACCAAAATGACAAGGCAAGCAGACAATGAGCATCTCTGCGATCTTTTTATTTACTATATGCATAGATTTTTATTGAGGATGCTTCACAGATAGCTCACAATGGTGATGCTGCAAGTTTCCACCATGATTAGGAATGGCTTAGGCTAGCGGCCCAGGCGTTTCTCTAACACAAAATACATAACTCAATGGACTTACAAGCTCCCTCTTTATTTCACACCGGTGACATCCACAGACAAAAGAGCATGATATCAACTGAGTACAAAGTACAAGTGCAATGTTGAAAACATTCCCCATGACATCATGGTTCTGCTAATTCCAACGTATAACTGCAAGCATATACAACATAGACGACACAATGGTTCAAGTTTATTAGGGGCAAAGAATATAAAGTGTGCCATCAAGTTCGTGAGGCCTTTAATCACTAAGTTTTCACATAACAAAATACTTTTGAATTGGAAGATAGCTGAAAACAAGAATATAGTTGGAATGGTGTAACACACCATGCATAGGAATTTATAGTGGACACTTTGGAATAACTTGGTTTATTGGGAGTTGGAAGCATGAGTAGAGCTTACTCATACAAGTGGAGGCTAGCAAAAGACTGGGAGCAACCAACTAAGAGAGCAATAATGGCCATAATCATGCAGAGCGACAAAACATTACTAATCAAAGCATAGAGTGGTACTACAAGTCAAGGACTAAATGATCATAGAGGCTATGGTGACTTGTTCATAGTCATAACATGGTGTGAGCATGTGCCAAGTCAAGCCAAAGAAAGCATCAAAGGAGAAAACCACAATACTATGCTTTTGTATGCTAAAACAACGCATAATTTTTTTCAAGGCACACTAAGCAATCCCAATTGTTTGGAACAAGACATGCTACAACAATAATCAATAAGAATAAGGTCAAAAAACACCTAGCATGGCATGATAAAGTCTATGTCATAGTCAATGCAAGCTCCTCTTGCACTTCCAAGCAAGAACTTTCTACTCCTTTCCAACACCAATCGACTTATTTCAAACAACACAGCGAGAACAGGGTCCAAACTAATTTATTGAAGAAAACTAAAAAAACTAAGCAAAGCAAACGAAAACTAATACGCTCCAAGAACAACACAACTGTGCATGAAATAATGAAAACGAAGTGTCTAGACAGACCTGGGCTTTTTATTGATGAAGAAGGGGATGCCTTGGGCATCCCCAAGCTTTGACGCTTGTACCTCTTGGATATTTCTTGGGGTGACACCATGGTGGAATCCCCAAGCTTGAGCTTTTGTCCATTCTTCATCTCATTACATCATTCTCTCTCTACACCTGAAATTTTTCCTTCATACAAAACTTCACACAATCTTCATTAGCAACATTAGTGTATTCAAAAGATAATAGACCCTTGGGTTTAGCTTTAGAATAGAAAAACTTTCACTAAAACACAAGCTACTGAACCAACTTCCTTTAAAAAGCTCAATTCCCCAAAACAGAACTCAAAAGGAAATCGATAAGAAGCAAATGCAAATAATGGCAGAAATCTGTCAAAACAGACCAGCAGGTATAAACCGATTTTTTCGAAAATATTATGTTGCTCAAATCAAAAAGTGTTGAACTAAAGAAAATTAGCTAACATACTGGGGGATTTATTAGTAAAATATCAGCTCAATAATACCTACAGAGACTCCTCACGAATTTTTGTGGCGGAGAACAGAAATCTGTTTCGGGACAGCAACTCCGCAAATCTTACTTCCCTCTCATTAGAGGTCATTCTTGCCACAAAAAGCAAACAAAAAGGATAGGGAGAGGTCATTACCAAAGTAATAACTTCCAAGACTCGAGGAAACACTTGGGTTATCTCCCAACAAGTACTTTTCTTTAACGCCTTTAAGTTAGGCTTGATAGTTTGAGAAGATGCTCACATAAGAAATATAAATTGAAGTAAAAGAGAACATCAAGAAGCAAATTCAAAACAAATTTAAGTATAACCCACTTCCTATGCATAGGAATATTGTAAATAAAAATTCATGAAAGCATAAAGCAACAAGCATAGGAAAGCAAAACAAGTGCAACTTCAAAATTTTCAACATAAAGATGGAAAACTTAATATTTTTGAGATGCACAAAACCATGTTTCCCTCTCTCATAATAACTTTCAGTAGCATCATGAATAAACTCAAAAATATAACTATCACATAAAGCATGCTTTTCATGATCTACAAACACACAATTTTTATCAAGCTCAAAAATAGTGGGATTAAAACCTTCGAACCCACTCTTAGCAATTTTATAATAAGGTAACTGATCATTCAACATAGGACCATCATCTAGAGATTTATCATAAATATTTTCTAAGAAAAACTCCTTAGTACCATGCATTTCGAAGTTAGACACAAATATAGGATTATCATAGATAACAGGAGCATAAATATTATCACAAGTTTTATCCATAGAAAATACTTCAAAAGAATCCACAGGAACATAGCATTCATCCTCCTTTGGTAAACAAGGTGGATAATCAAATAATGTAAGAGGTAAAGAGTTACTCTCATTAGAAGGTATACATGGGTAGATCCATTCTTCCTCCTCTTGACCATTACTCTCCTCCTCTTCTTCATCTAATGAGCTTTCAGTTTCAGCAATTTCTTCTTCCATAGGCTCCTGCAAGGCATTAGTCTCTTCCATTTGTGGAAATCACCTATTAAAATATTCAAGAATATAGCCATTCTCTTCCTTGTAATTATCAAAGCAAAATTTAAGTATCTCATAAACCTCATATTCATAAGGTGCATCATCAGTATTTTCAAGAAAACTGGCAAGTTCAAATGCACCCTTGAAAGCAGTAAATTTTTCAATTTGTTCCACATCATAAAAGTCATAATTTCCTTTAACATAAGAAGATATGGTAACATTATCATTATACTCACATTGAAAAGGCAAGTGTTTATACCTCCTACAGCAACAAGATTTATCAAAGCAATAAGTAACATTATAAGTAGAGCAAACCTCTCTAGCAATAGTATTCAATTTATCAATTTGTTCCCATAAGTGTTTCCCTTTTTGTGACAAATGGTGTTCCTTATATTAATACTTTTTTTCTTCCATGAACCCACCTTGCCAATAAGAACTAGTTTCAAAGAAACCATCCATTGATAGAAAGCATGACTAAGCAAGGCAATAACAGACCAGCAACTAGAGAAGGAACTAATTTTTTTGTGTTTTTGAATAAATAAAGGAAACCAAACTAGACTAATATTTTTGGAGTTTTTGAAAACAAGAGCAAAACAAAACCAAGCAAAAGAAACTAAACAAACTAAAGAGAAGACTCCCCTTGTGAAGACGTCCTTAGCCTCCCCGGCAACGGCGCCAAAAAAATCTTGTTCGTTGTGCGTGGTGCACTTTGTTGGAAATCCCAAGAGGAAGGTGTGATGAGCACAACAACAAGTTTTCCCTCAGTAGAGACCGAGGTTATCAAACCAGAAGGAGGAAGGAAACGTCTCCAAGGTGTTGCAAGCAATGTGGAAACCTGCACAACACAAACTCAAGACTTTCTCCCAACGAAGAGTGAGGTTGTCAAGCTCACCGGTTTGCCGTAACAAAGGATTAACTATATGGAGTAGAAGGTAATGGTGGTTTGCAGCAAGTAAACAGTAACAATGGAAGATGTATCAATGGTAAAGATTGGACCGGGGTCCATAGTTCACTAGAGGTGCTCTCCTTAGATAAATAACATGGCATGAAGGGTCAACAAACTACATCAGGGCAATTGACAGGAACTGAGCAAGGCATAACAATGCAATACTAGTCAGAAAGATCCTATGAGATTCGATTGGGAAATACAAAGACCACCATCCAACTGCATCTATGGCTAGAAGTCTACGTTCAGGTTATCATCCGAACCCCCTCCAGTATTAAATTGCAAGCAATAGACAACAGCTTTAAGCAAAGTGTGTAAGGTAAACAATCCACTTTTTCCATGAACAAGAGACCGTTGTTTTCTCCCTAGTGGCAAAAACACATCTACAACCGAAGAGATTTCTATCACTTCCCTTGGAAACTAGAGGCACGAACCCACTATCGAGCATAAATACCCCCTCTTGGAGTCACTAGCAACTATTTGGCCAAGATAGCTACTAACAACGGAGAGCATGTAAGATCATAAACAACACAGACATGATAGAATCAAATAGACAAAACCATTAACCAAACTGACATAATAATCTTAATATCCATCGGATCCCCGCAAACACAACATGCATGATTAAAAATAGATTAGATCTTGATCATGAACGGAGCTCACAAGATCTATACATGAAAGCACAAGGAGGAGATACAACCATCTAGCTACTACATGGACCCGTAGTCCAAGGTGGAACTACTCGCGCATCATACCAGAGAAGAAGGCATCTGGGATGATCTCCCCTCCGGCAGGGTGCTGGGAAGAACTTCAGTCCCCCCCCCCCTGATCTAGGAACGATGGTGGCGGTGGCTACAGACGGTTTCGTGGAGTTTTGATCGGGTGGCTAGGGTTTCTGCATCGGGGGCTTCTTATAGGCGAGGAGGTGAGGCAAGGGGGTGCCCAGGGGGCCCACACCCAACCTAGGCACGGGCCAGGCTTGGCCGCGCTTGGGGGGTGTGGCCACCCCGTGGTGCCCCGTCGTCTCGTATTCTGGATTCGTGTCGCCCATGGTAAAATATAGACTTTGGGTTTTGTCCCGTCCAATTCCGAGAATATTGATTTTCTGCCTTTCTGAAACCAAAAACAGAAGAAAATAGGCAACTGGTACTGTGGAAACTTGTTAATAGGTTAGTTCTAGAAAAGATATAAAAACGCCTCAAAGTGTAGATAAAGTAAAACAAAGTAGATACTAAACAAGCATGGGGCATCAAAAATTATAGATACGTTTCCGACGTATCACTGGGCCACCCTGGTCAGCGAGTCCTATGGGTATACCCGGAAAGTATATCCCCAACAGTAGGTGGACTAAAAATATCATTTTCATCATTGTGATCATCATACATTGGAGGTATAGTATCATCATAAGAAATAGGATAGTTATCTTTCAAAGTGTGTTCATTTGTAAACTTATTATCATTAGAAGGAACATGGATAGTACTAATAGTACAAAAATTATTAATATCATCATTTTCAGAATTCATACCAAAGAGATTTTCAATATCAAAAGTAGTGTACCTTTCCCAATCATGATCACTACTATAGGTAACAGGCATAGGAACATCATCGAGTTCAGACTCATCAGCAAAAACTATAATATGAGCAACATGCTTAGTGGAAAATACTGTTTCCTCTCTCTCCTTTTACTCCTCCTCTTCTTCTCTTTCTTCTTCCCCTATTTAGGAGGCAGGGGATTGAAAGGAAGCTTCTCTACATACCCTGGTTTATTGTTAGAGACAATAGAAGAAACTTTAGAGGATTCCTCCTTTTCATTAATAAGAACAAAACACATATTAGTCTTGTCATATTTTGGTAAAATCTCATCTTTTATAATATTTTGTATGTAAGTATTTGCGTGGAAATTATCAACACGGTAAAGGTGACAACCATGCAGGATACTATTCATATCAAAAGAACTCATATCTACCAAATAAGTTTTTCTTGATAGCTCTTCACACCCCAAAAATAATGTTAGTTCATCATGCTAATTAGGAGTGATCATGTTATCACAATACAAACATGCAATGCTTATTGGATTAGAAGGGCTATTACTATGGCTTGAGCATTGGAAATTGAAATGACCCACTTTAAATCAAAGTTCACAAATAAAAGGATAGAGGGCACAAACATTTTCACCAAGATCATTTAGAGCCCTATACCATGTGAGTTAATTGGATAAAACTACCACAATTGGGGCTGTCGGGACGAGTCAATACCATTTTCGGTAATTCTCGCACGTCAATACCAACATTGGGACGTTAAAACGCTGACCGCGCTAATTCGCGGTTGAACACGTTTCTGACAATGCTAGCCCATGTTCGGCGCTGACGTGGCTAAACGGCCGTTTCCCCCGACGTTTTGGGTGTTTTTGTAAAATTTTAAGATCCCACATGTCAGTGCACTCTCCTATCTTTTCTCTCCCTTTCAAGTGGACCGCACTAGCCCACTCGTCATCCGTAACCTACAGCCACTCATTCGAGCGAGTTCACGGGCAAGGAGGTGAGAGGCTCGCCGGCCGCCGCGCTCGCCGGCCTGCAGTTCGCCGATGTTGCGCCCTCGCTGGCCGCCCTCGCCACCCCGCGCGCCTCGCCGACCACCGCCCTCTCTGTCCCGCAACAGCTTGCCCGCCCCGCACCCTCTCTGGCCATCGCCCTCGTCGCCCCGTGCCCTCGCTTGCCGGCCGTCGCGCTCGCTGGCCACCACCCTCGCTGCCCCGTGCCCTTGCTTGCCGGCCGTCACGCTCGCCGCCCTGCGCCCTCGCTTGCCGGCCGTCGCGCTCGCTGCCCCATGGCAAGGCAAATACGGCCACCAAGCTCACGGGCAGGAAGGGGAGGGGCTCGCCGAACATCGCGCTCGCCGCCCTCCCCTCGCTTGCCCCGCAGCAGCTCGTCCGCCCCGCACGTTCGTCGGCCGCCCTGCGCGTGCTGGCCCCACAGCAACTCGTCCGACCTGCATGCTCGTCGGACAATCCACCCGTTGCTGCCTTCCCGCGCGGAGTATCTTTGCAAGGAACGGCGGCGAATGGAGGGAGTGGAGCAGTTGTGGCTGGCGGTGGGGAGCGGCGACCCAAGCCAGAGCAGCGGTTGCTAGCAGGAACCCCGGCCACCCTTGTGTGCTAGAGGAGAGGACGGGGACCTCTCTCAGGATTTGGTCAACACGGCTGTGTTGGATTTTTCTTTGAGAGAAAATAAAGGATAAAAATAAAGAAAAAAAATAAGTAAACGAGTGCCTGCCGGTCCGACCGCACGTGTCCTAAACGGCGGGGAAACGGCCGTTTGGCCACGTCAGCGCCGAACGTGGACCTGGCTTGTTAGAAACGCGTTTAACCTGAAATTTGCGCAATCAGCGTGTCGGCGTCCCAATATTGATACTAACGTGTGAAAATTACCGAAAATAGTACTGACCTGTCCCGACAACCTCAATTCTGGTATTTTTATCCAATTAACTCATACCATGTTCTAGTTTTTTCATTCCTGTGGTGGATACAATATTCTTCTTCGATTTGATTCTTTTCACAAGGTCTAAGTACTTCACAAAGATTAACATGCTTATAAGAAATAGTACTTTCTGAGGTTTGAGCATGTTTATTGTAATCATTAATATCAATTTCATTTTTCATGCAAGTGTCTTTAAAAGGTTCATGATACATGTCCCTTTTTTTAGGAGAATTAATATGGGAAGCAAAGGCTCTACAACAATTAACAAGAATTTGAGGATCAAGACCATATTTAGCACTAAGCTCTTGAAAATCAGCAGTTTCAGCGAAAGACTTAATGCAATCAGACTTATAGTTTATACATGGTTCTTTACCTTTGTCGTTATCCCAATCTTCGGTATTTCTTTGAATTATTTCAAGAAGATCCCACTTAGGTTTGACCTGCTACCTTGTGAAAGATCATGTAAACATGCATCTAAATAGTCCTTGTAATGTCCTGAAAGCCTTGCATAAAAAATATTAATAACAATATTACCGGGGAGCTCATGAATGGGACATTTGATCATTAGTGATTTCAATCTCCCCCCAAACTTGGGCAATACTTTCTCCATTATGAGGATGAAAATTATAAATATAATTCCTATCTTTATGAATTTCATGAGGGGGATAAAATTTAGAGTAAAAGAGAGATTCAAGTTCCTTCCACTCCGAATGATGAGGATCATCTAGTAGCTCATACCACTCCCTTGCTTTGTCCTTAAGTGATAAAGGGAATATCTTCCTCTTAACTTGGTCCACTGAAATACCTGCACACTTGAACAACTCGCATAGTTCATGTATAAAGAGTAAATGATTACCAGGATGGACTGTTCCATCTCCAAAATAGCAGTTATTCATTACACATTCAACAATTTCCATAGGTATTTTAAAAGGGACACTTTTAGTATGTGTATTTAAAATATCACAAGCATCATCAGATTTACCACATATGGGAGATAAAGTATCATCAGAGCAAACTTTCTACTCTAAAGCTGGGGTACTAAAAAGATCATTTTCATAAAGAGTAGCTTCCCCAAGCTTAGACGTTTCCATAGTATTAGCAACAATGGTGTTCAAAAACATTAATACTAATAACATTGCTATTAGCACGCAAAGAAAGTTCCATAGGTTTTTTAATTTTCTTTTCAAACCAATCGTGTTCTAACTTAGAAAAATACTAAAAAGCTCTCTAATTTTGTTGTTGTTTTCCATTAAGCCTAACTAGTGAAAATATAAACAAGAAACAAAAAGATATAATTGTAGAATCTAAAGGAAATAACTTTGAGCACTCACACGCCAGCAACAGTACTAGAAGATAACTTAGTAGCCAGAGGATGTGAGTACCTTTTACCTTACTTCCCCGTCAACGGCGCCAGAAAAGAGCTTGATGTCTACGCAAGCTTCTATTCTTGTAGACAGCGTTGGGCCCCCAAGTGCAGAGGTTTGTAGAACAACAACAAGTTTCCCTTAAGTGGATCACCCAATGTTTATCAAACTCAGGGAGGAAGAGGTCAAATATATCCCTCTCAAGAAACCCTGCAATCAAGATACAAGAAGTCTCTTGTGTCCCCAACACACCCAATACACTTGTTAGGTGTATAGATGCACTAGTTCGGCGAAGAGATAGTGAAATACAGGTTATATGGATGATTATAAGTGGTAATTGCAATCTGAAATAAAAATGGCAGAAAGAAAGCATGTAATAGGACTGATTGTAAACGGTGTTTCAATGCTTAGAAACAAGGCCTAGGGATCATACTTTTACTATTGGACACTCTCATATAAATATCTTCTCTTTATTATGCTATTCTGAACTACTCTCTGGTTGGATAACTCCAATCCACGATAGGACTACAAAATCTCTCCTTAAAGTTCGCATTCCCCATCTAGGTAACCCCACACTATCACCTTGAGCGCTAGATGGTTCCAACTCAAAATATAACTCAAAATATAACTCGTGATAAGTATTTCTATAATTTTTAGCCTAAGTGCCACACGGTGTGCACACTGTTAACTTCACACACATGGGGATAAGCAGATATTAATTAAAGCACTTAAGTAGCATAGTAGATCTACTTATTCAACTAGATTACAAAGCTCATGATCACAATAATATCACGCATAGAGAGAGAGAGATGAACACATAGCTACTGGTAGAGCCCTTAGCCTCGAGGGAGAACTACTCCCTCCTCATCATGGGAGTCAGCAACGGCGATGGAGATGGCGGTGGAGTCGATGGAGATGGCTTCGGGGGCAATTCCCCGTCCCGGAAGGGTGCCGGAACAGAGACTTCTGTCCCTCGAATCTCCCCTATGGTGGTGGCGGCGTTGCGGAATTTCTCGTGGAATTCTGATCTCCATTTTAGGATTTTCTCTTCGAGGTCAATATATAGGCGAAAGGGCAAGGTCGGTGGACGCCCGTGGGGCCCACACCACCTGGTGGCGCGCCCCCTGGCCACGCCAACGTATGGTGTGGCCGCCTCGTGGCTCCTTTTCCCCTCCGGTCTCCGTGTCGTTTCGGGTAAAGTATTAACTTTGGATTTTGTTCCGTCCAATTTCTAGAATATTTCCTTACTAGCTTTTCTGAAACTAAAAACAGCATAAAACAAGCAATTGGCACTGCGGCATCTTGTCAATAGGTTATGTAGAGGTCCCAACCTTTAATAAGGTAGAGATCCCTGTGTTTACAATGCTAGTCCCTGGATCAATAGCTAGCATCCATAGTTAAGATGTAATATCACGAAACAAAGGTCATATTACAACTTTATAACCAGGAATAAAATAATTCATTACATCTTACATAGCTCATTTGGCTATCTCATTTCAATGCAGCAGAAATAACTATAGCATGGAGTCCTTCATCTTCAAAGTGCCATAGGCAATTATGTTGGTTGTAGACTTGTAATCCTAATCAACACACTTCACTAACATCAAACAAACCTGCAACATAATAAGTTACAGCCACAAGGGTCAATACATTTGATTTGTATTGGCAAGTGATACTATGGTAGTATAGTGGTATCTATCATCTATATGCTTTTTGCTAAGTGGAGTTTAGGCTTGCTTTGATCAAAATAGATTTTCCTTATCATTTGAAAACACTAAGCTTTTACTTGTCAAAAATCACCCAAGGCATCTCCCAATAGAAATTGGTGATCCTACAACCCTTGTTCAACCACAAGTTTTTAACTTGGAAAATTGGGATGAGGAGATTCTTGATAGCTTCCATGTCTTTATGCTCAAATTTTCCATTACCGGGGACACGGCTAAGTACTTAGTTTCTTCCTTCTACAGAGGTGGTGCACTTTCCCCACAAGACTTGATTTTCACCAAGACAGGACCTTTCAGAAGCCTTCCCTTAGACCAAATGGACGCGTTCCAACCTATCATCCCCTACCACCAACTGTCCATTTGGCTAAGTTATTTCAACCTATATGATTCGGGCAGAGCCCATAATGAAGGGTTTCGCGGCATAGTAAATCAAAATTTTCTACGGAGCGAACAGAGGGAAAGCCAAGATCTAATCTAGGAGATGCAAACAACGAGAGAGATTGGATTAGATCTTCATACCCTTGAAGATTCGCACAGCGGAACGTTCGTCGGAACGTGGGTGATTTAGTCGTACTCGCTTCTCCTCCTCGCGATCCGATCTGATCTAGCACCACAAGTGGCCGTGCCTCCGTGAGATGCACACGTGCAGCACCTCGACGTCTCCTCCTTCCTCGGACCAGCGAGTATGGTGGGGAGATAGATTGGATCTACAACACGATGGCGTGGTGTATATGGTGGAGAATTTCTGCTGCAGGGCTTCGCCTACAAACACTCGGGAGGGGGAGAGGAAGGTAGCAAGGTAGCTAGGGCTTGGAGGAAGGGTTGTAGTAGTGGGGGGAGGGGGCGCACTACCCCTCTATATATAGAGGGGGGGCGGCCAGCCCTTGCCCCTCCTCCAAGCCTATCTCTAGTTTAAACAATTTAAACTCTCCCTTATCTAGAAATCCTATCTCTAGTTTAAACGATTTAAACTCTCCCTTATCTAGAAATCCTATCTCTAGTTTAAACGAGTTTAAACTTATCTAGGATCGGCTGGGCCCTATGGGGCCTTGTGCCCCTGGCCCAATGCGGTCAGGACACTCCCTCATAGGCCCATGCCCCCTCCCGGAAGGTGGGGCCACGTTGGTCCCCTTCCGAAAGGTTCTAGAAGCTTCCGGTACAATACCGATTAACCCGGAACAATTCCGAACTCCAAAAAACTGCACTGCCTTATATGAATCTTATTCTTCGGACCATTCCGGAACCTCTCGTGATATCCCGGATCCCATCCGAGACTCCGAACAAAAATTCATAAACCAATTATCCAATCTATCCTAGCGTCGAGATACGTTAAGTGTGTGACCCTGCGGGTTCGAGAATATGCAGACATGATCTTCTATCAATAATCAACAGCGGGGTCTGGGCACCCATATTGACTCCCACACATTCATCGATGATCATATCGGATGAACCACGATGCCAGGATTCAATCAATCCCATATATATATATTCCCTTCGTCTCGCGATATTTTACTTGCCCGAGATTCGATCGTCGGTACCGTCATACCTAGTTCAATCTCGTTCACAGCAAGTACTTTACTCGTTCCGTAATCCGATATCACTTTGTGATTAACTCCTTAACCACATGCTTGCAAGCGGTGTTGATATCGATTACCGAGTGGGCCCGAAGTATATCTCTCCGACTTGGGAGGTACAAATTCCATCTCGATACATACAACCCAACAGATACTTTCCGATCACCTGAGAGACACCTTTATGATCACCCTCTCATAGGATGACGTTTGATGACCTCAAAGATTTCTTCCGATACTAGGGAGTTGCATTATCTCATGGTCTAAGGAATACAATATTTGACATAGGAAAATCTTCGCAAAGATGAACACGATGAAACGATCTAATTGCTTCGCTTAGTTTGGGTCTGTCCATCATATCATTCTCCCAATGATATGATCTCATTATCAATTGACAACTCATGTCTATGGTTAGGAAACCTTAACCATCATTGATCAATGAGCTAGTCCATAGAGGCGTACTAGGGACACGGTGTTGTTTACAAACCACACAAGTATTAAAGTTTCTGCTTAATACAATTCTAGCATGGAACATAAACTTTATCATGAACAAGAATTATAATAATAACATCTTTATTATTGCCTCTAGGGCATAATTCCAATAGTCTCCCACTTGCACTAGAGTCAATAATCTAGTTTACATCTGGCAACAATCTCACACCCATGGCACTGAGGTGTTGATCATGTTTTACACGTGGAAGAGGTTTAGTCAGTGGATCTGCGACATTCAGATCCGTATGTACTTTGCTAATCTTCAGATCTCCATCTGCTATATAATCTCGGATTATATGATACTTGCGGTTGATATGCTTGGTCTTTGGATGATATCTTGGTTCCTTAGCGAGTGCTATGGCGCCAGTGTTGTCACACAATATCTCTAGTGGGTCCAATGCACTTGGAACCACGCCAAGCTCAGTGATGAAGTTTCTGATCCAAACTCCTTCACTTGACGCTTCTGCAGCAGCCATGTATTCCGCTTCCACTGTAGATCCCGCGATCACGCTTTGCTTGCAACTTCTCCAGCTCACAGCTCCTCCATTCAAAATATACACGTATCATGTCTGAGATTTAGAATCATCCTTGTCGGTGTCGAAACTAGCGTCGACGTAACCTTTTACGACAAGCTGTTCATCACCCCCATAGACTAAGAACATTTCTTTAGTTCTATTTAGGTACTTTAGGATGTTCTTCACGGCTTTCCAGTGTTCCACTCCTGGATCACTTTGATATCTGCTCGTCAAACTAAGAGCATTGGACACATCCGGTCTAGTACACAACATGGCCTACATGATGGAACCTATGGCTGAGGCATAAGGCACTTTGCTCATAGCTTCCCTATCATTTACCGTAGCTGGACACTGAGCCTTGCTCAATATCTTACCTGACAACATAGGCACTGAACCTTTCTTTGCCTTATCCATTCTGAACCTTTTCAGAACTTTGTCTAGGTATGTACTCTGGCTTAAAGCTATCAGGCGTCTTTGTCTATCTCTATAGATTTTGATGCCCAATATATAAGCAGCTTCACCTAGGTCTTTCATTGAAAAACAGTTGTTCAAATAACTCTTCACATCGTTAAGCATGTTGATGTCATTTCTGATAATCAATATGTCATCCACATATAGTACCAGAAACGTCACCGAGCTCCCACTCACTTTCTTGTAGATACAAGCTTCGTAGCAATTTGGAAAAAATCCAAAGCACTTGATCACTTGATCAAAACGAAGGTTCCAACTCCGAGATGCTTGCTTCAGTCCATAAATGGAACGCTGAAGTTTGCATACTTTACTAGCATCCTTAGGATCGACAAAACCTTCGGGTTGCATCATATACAACTCTTTATCAATGTTCCCATTGAGGAAAGCAGTCTTGACATCCATCTGCCATATTTCATAATCATGAAACGCAGCAATTGCTAATAAAATCCGAATGGACTTAAACATCGCTACGGGAGAGAAAGTCTCATCGTAGTCAACACCTTGAACTTGTCGAAAACCTTTTGCGACAAGCCGTGCTTTATAGACGGTAACATTACCATCCGCGTCCATTTTCTTCTTGAATATCCATTTGCACTCAATGGCCTTTCGGTCGCTAGGAGGATCCACCAAAGTCCATACTTGGTTTTCTCTCATGGATCCCAATTCGGATTTCATGGCTTCTAGCCATTTCTCAGAGTCTGGGCTCATCATCGCTTCCTCATAGTTCATAGGTTCACTGTCTTCTACCAACAAGACAGTCAAGACAGGGTTGCCGTACCACTCAGGAGGGGCACGCGACCTTGTCGACCTGCGACGTTCAGTAGCAGCATCGTCCGAAGCTTCATGATCCTTGTCATTAGCTTCCTCTATTGTTGGTGCAGGCGGCACTGGAACAATTTCAGGTGCTGCGCTACTCTCCAATTCAAGAGAAGGTTCAATAACCTCATCAAGCTCTACTTTCCTCCCAATCACTTCTTTTGAGAGAAACTCCTTCTCAAGAAAGGAACCGTTCTTTGCGACAAACACTTTGCCTTCGGTTCTGTGATAGAAGGTATACCCAATAGTTTCCTTAGGGTATCCTATGAAGACGCATTTCTCCGCTTTGGGTTCGAGCTTGTCCGGCATCAACTTCTTGACGTAAGCTTCGCATCCCCAAACTTTAAGAAACAACAACTTAGGTTTAGCACCAAACCACAGTTCATACGGTGTCGTCTCAACGGATTTAGATGGAGCCCTATTTAAAGTGAATGCAGCGGTTTCTAATGCATAACCCCAAAATGATAACGGCAAATCAGTAAGAGACATCATTGATCGGACCATATCTAATAGGGTTCGATTCCGGCGTTCAGACACACCATTGCGCTGTGGTGTTCTGGTGGCGTGAGTTGTGAAACGATTCCACTTGCTTTAAGATGCGTGAGAAAATCATAACTCAAATATTCACCTCCACGATCGGATCGTAGAAACTTAATCTTTCTGTTACGATGGTTCTCCACTTCATTCTGAAATTCTTTGAACTTTTCAAACGTTTCAGATTTATGTTTCATTAAATAGATATACCCATATCTACTTAAGTCATCGGTAAAAGTGAGAAAATAGCGATATCCACCGCGCGTCGAAACACTCATCGGTCCGCATACATCGGTATGTATGATTTCCAACAAGTCCGTTGCTCGCTCCATCATACCGGAGAACGGGGTTTTGATCATCTTGCCCATGAGGCATGGTTTGCATGTGCCAATGATTCAAAATCAAGAGACTCCAAAAGTCCATCAGAATGGAGTTTCTTCATGAGCTTTACACCAATATGACCTAGACGACAGTGCCACAAACAAGTAGTATTATCACTATGTACTTTGCATCTCTTAGCCTCAATGTTATGGATGTGTGTTTCATCCCTTTCGAGATTTAGAAGAAATAAACCATTCACAAGAGGTGCATGACCATAAAACATGTTACTCATATAAATAGAACAACCATTATTCTCCGATTTAAATGAATAACCGTCTTGCAATAAACACGATCCAGAAATAATGTTCATGCTCAACGCAGGCACATAATAACACTTATTAAGGTTTCAAACTAATCCCGAAGGTAAAACTAAGGAGAGCGTGCCGACGGCCATCACATCAAATCTTGATCCGTTGCCAACGCGCATCGTCACCTCATCCCTCGCAAGCCGCCGTCTATTCCGTAGCTCCTGTTTCGAGTTACAAATATTAGCAACTGAACCGGTATCAAATACCCAAGCACTACAACGAGGGCTAGTAAGGAAAACATCAATAACATGTATATCAAATGTACCTTTGATGGTGCCATCCTTCTTGTCCGCCAAGTACTTCGGACAGTTACGCTTCCAGTGACCCTTGTCCTTGCAATAGAAGCACTCAGTGTCCGGCTTGGGACCAGACTTGAGCTTCTTCTTAGCAGGGGCAACGCGCTTGCCGCCGCCTTTCTTGAAGGGCTTCCTTGCTCCCTTACCTTTCTTAAAGGTGGGGGGATTGTTGACCATCAACACATGATTATTCTTTTTGATGTTCACCTCCGCTACTTTCATCTTAGCAAAGAGCTTAGTGATCATATCAGTGGAACCAATATGATTGTGATCAACTACAAAACTTTTGTAGCTAGGAGTGTCAATCTTGAGCTCCTCTGGAATCTTGCAGTCCAGTTGCTCAAGGCGTTGAGTGTAGCCCGACATCTTAATGGCGTGCTCACTAACGGACCTCCCTTCCTCCATCTTGTAGTTAAAGAATTTCTTAGAGATCTAATATCTCTCAGAACGGGTTTGAGTCTGAAACATGTTTTTCAGCTCCTCGAGAATCTCAAAGGGCCCGGCGAACTCCTCAAAACGATTTTGAAGATCCGATTCCATAACATACAACATGACGATCTTAATCAAATCATAATCATCCTTGCGTGACTGATAAACAGCTTTTTCATCAGCCGGTGCATCTATAGCAGGGGCGTCACCTAAGGCTTTCCCAAGGACATAGTCCTTTTGTCCGCCAGACAGAATGATTCTTAGATTTCGGAACCAATTGGTGAAGTTAGACCCATTGTTTCTAAGCTTTTCCTTCTCAGCAAAAACGTTGAAGTTGAAGTTGGATTTGGCCATGTGATCTACGGTATTTGCAAGTACAATTTAGACTATGTTCATGATAAATAGTTCAACTTAATCAAATTACTAGATGAACTCCCACTAAATTCAACATCCCTCAAGTTGTTTAGTGAACACGATCCAAATTCACCACACCTAATCCGATCATCACGAGAAGAGATGTGGTTTCAATGGTAGACAACAAAGTGTCGATCATATCATTCATATGACTCATGCTTAACCTTTCGGTTCTTGTGTTCCGAGGCCATGTCTGTACATGCTAGGCTCGTCAAGTTAGACCCAAGTATTTCCGCATGTGCAAAACTGGCTTGCACCCGTTGTATGTGAGCGTAGAGTCTATAGCACCCGATCATCACATGATGCTTGGACACGACGAACTTTCGCAACGGTGCATACTTGGGGAGAACACAGTTTTTATCTTGATCTTTAAGTGAGGAATCATCTTATAATGCTACCGTCGCGATCTAAGCATGATAAGATACATAAAAGGGATAAACATCACATGCATATAACTTTATGTGACATGGTATAGCCAATCCTCGCGCAATGATCTCCATCTTGTGCGTTCCGGCATGATCTCCATCACTCCACCATGATTGCCTCCACCACGAATAGCAACTACAACTATTGCTAACTACTTAGCGATAAAGTAAAGCTATTACATGGCGTATAAGAAGTTGACTCGCAGGTCATACACAATTATAAAGACAACCATATGGATCCTGCCGGTTGGGTACTCATCGACATGCAAGTCGTGAAACATTACAAAACATGATCATCGCATACAATATACACATCACATCTTGGGCCATACCATATCACAGAAAACACTCCCTGCAAGAACAAGTTAGACGCCTCTACTTTGTTCTTGCATGTTTTACGTGGCTTATGGGAGTAGATGCTAAGAACGATTCTTACCTACGGAAAGCCACAACGGTGATATTATGGTTGCCAAACTCCGGTGTTAATCCCATGACAACTATAGTGAGAGAAACTGACATCCACCAGCCGCATGTGTGGTACAAGCCACACGTCAAGTGCGGAGCCGGTCTCGCGAACGACGTCGCGTAAGGTTGGCCTGGACCGCTTCAATCTCACTATCCCGCGTCATAAGAAGAACACAAACAAGAGGCTTGCAACAGAAAACATCAACGCCCGCAATAACCATGTTGCGTTCTACTCGTGAAACACATCTACGCATAGATGTAGCTCTGATACCACTGAAGGGTTTCGCGGCATAGTAAATCAAAATTTTCTACGGAGCGAACAGAGGGAAAGCCAAGATCTAATCTAGGAGATGCAAACAACGAGAGAGATTGGATTAGATCTTCATACCCTTGAAGATTCGCACAGCGGAACGTTTGTCGGAACGTGGGTGATGTAGTCGTACTCGCTTCTCCTCCTCGCGATCCGATCCGATCTAGCACCACAAGTGGTGGTGCCTCCGTGAGATGCACACGTGCAGCACCTCGACGTCTCCTCCTTCCTCGGACCAGCGAGTATGGTGGAGAGATAGATTGGATCTACAACACGACGGCGTGGTGTATATGGTGGAGAATTTCTGCTGCAGGGCTTCGCCTAGAAACAGTCGGGAGGGGGAGAGGAAGGTAGCAAGGCAGCTAGGGCTTGGAGGAAGGGTTGTAGTAGTGGGGGGAGGGGGCGCACTACCCCTCTATATATAGAGGGGGGCGGCCAGCCCTTGCCCCTCCTCCAAGCCTATCTCTAGTTTAAACAATTTAAACTCTCCCTTATCTAGAAATCCTATCTCTAGTTTAAACGATTTAAACTCTCCCTTATCTAGAAATCCTATCTCTAGTTTAAACGAGTTTAAACTTATCTAGGATCGGCTGGGCCCTATGGGGCCTTGTGCCCTTGGCCCAATGCGGCCAGGACACTCCCTCATAGGCCCATGCCCCCTCCCGGAAGGTGGGGCCACGTTGGTCCCCTTCCGAAAGGTTCTAGAAGCTTCCGGTACAATACCGATTAACCCAGAACAATTCCGAACTCCAAAAACTGCACTGCCTTATATGAATCTTATTCTCCGGACCATTCCGGAACCTCTCGTGATATCCCGGATCCCATCCGAGACTCCGAACAAAATTCATAAACCAATTATCCAATCTATCCTAGCGTCGAGATACGTTAAGTGTGTGACCCTGCGGGTTCGAGAATATGCAGACATGATCTTCTATCAATAATCAACAGCAGGGTCTGGGCACCCATATTGACTCCCACACATTCATCGATGATCATATCGGATGAACCACGATGCCAGGATTCAATCAATCGCATATATATATTCCCTTCGTCTCGCGATATTTTACTTGCCCGAGATTCGATCGTCGGTACCGTCATACCTAGTTCAATCTCGTTCACAGCAAGTACTTTACTCGTTCCGTAATCCGATATCACTTTGTGATTAACTCCTTAACCACATGCTTGCAAGCGGTGTTGATATCGATTACCGAGTGGGCCCGAAGTATATCTCTCCGACTTGGTAGGGACAAATTCCATCTCGATACATACAACCCAACAGATACTTTCCGATCACCTGAGAGACACCTTTATGATCACCCTCTCATAGGATGACGTTTGATGACCTCAAAGCTTTCTTCCGATACCAGGGAGTTGCATTATCTCATGGTCTAAGGAATACAATATTTGACATAGGAAAAGCTTCGCAAAGATGAACACGATGAAACGATCTAATTGCTTCGCTTAGTTTGGGTCTGTCCATCATATCATTCTCCCAATGATATGATCTCATTATCAATTGACAACTCATGTCTATGGTTAGGAAACCTTAACCATCATTGATCAATTGAGCTAGTCCATAGAGGCGTACTAGGGACACGGTGTTGTTTACAAACCACACAAGTATTAAAGTTTCCGCTTAATACAATTCTAGCATGGAACATAAACTTTATCATGAACAAGAATTATAATAATAACATCTTTATTATTGCCTCTAGGGAATAATTCCAACACATAATGCCAAGTGGCTGCACTTGAAGCTTCTCAACATTTGACATCTCAAATCTCTTTGTACCTGGGTGGCATTCCACAAGTGATATACACAAGGTAAACCATAGAAATGGGCCTTGTGTAACCACTCAACCAAAAACCACCAAGCAATTACCAATCCACCCAGGTGTTTCATTCACTTAGTTGTTTTATTAAACAAAACATAAGTCCTTGACTTAGAAATATTCCATAGCATGAATATAATCCACCCTTGTTTTCTACTAGCTAAGCTAAGCATGATAGTAGTAGGAATCTTAACTTAGGAAAATTCTACTAAGGTTTCATCTACTATGATTTCCCATGGCATAGTTTATACTTAGCAAAAATTCCATGCCAGTCCTACTTAGAAATATCACTTATGCATAGTAAAAATAATAGGACAAAAGTATGAAGCACCACTTGCCTTTTTGGTAGAGAATATAAGTTCACTCCTTGATCTTTTCAATATTCACACTCTTCAAATTTCACTACAATTCAATCAAGGCACAAATTCAATCTATCATTCAAGCATTTCATCACATAGAATAATAAAAACAAGCATTGCATGCAAGCATGCCAAAGATTGTTTTATTTGGAAAAGTGGTTTATAATAGGTTATAAACATTATAAAACACCTATTGGTCATTTATAAAGGTGGAAAAATCATTTGATATTAAGTCAGTGAAAATGGCCACTTTAAGTCATTTTTGTTTTGCTTAGAAATGGTTCAAATCAAACTAATATTTTCTAGTGTTTCACAAATACATTTTTAAACATAAATGTTAGTGTTTTATGGTCAAGTGTTTAATATTAAAACCATTTGCAAAAGGTTTTACTTATAAACCATTTTTATACCAAAGCAATATTTTATTTCATTAGAAATGCCTTTAAACAAAGTAAAAATTTATAGGGTTCACCAAATATATTTTAAATCTTAAAACTTGGTGTTCAGGATCAGAGAGTTTGAATCAAATCATTTTCCAAAGCTTTTACTCAAAAAGCATTTTTAAACCATATTCAATATTTTTATTTAGCTAGAATTTATTTTATTCAAAGAAATATTCCCTAGCTTCACAAAATAAAATTTTAAATCCATAAGTTGGTTTCTATGGTCAGTAGGTTCAAAACAATCCATCCACAAAAGATTTTATCACAAAAATAATTTTAGAATGAATTTTATATTCAAAATATGCCTACACATGTTTCTGCAAATATAACCAATTTTCCATAAGCAATTTACTAAATAAAGTGCATGGTTGGAACATACTTGTTTTGCTGATTCCATTGATATAAAATTTGCAAAATTTGGAGGTGTGTATCAAAAGTTATGCAATTTACAAATTGAAGCAACTAATAGATTCAATTCTATTTTTAAAACAAACCCTGAGCCACGTGTTGTGTTCTGATTGGCCAAAAACGGTTTGTGCGGATCAGCTACTGTGATGCGTTGGACTAAAACGGATCTTGCGGCACAGGATCACTCGTACCCCTTCGGGTTATGTTCTATCGTAGCCACGTGATCGAAATCCTACGGCCTAAATCGAATAACCAAGAACGGGCGGCGCTGGCGGTAGTGGTTGGCGGCGACACAGTCAGACGGTGGAGTTCCGGCTGATACAGGAGGCGAGAGAAGACGTGTGGTGGCTCACCAGGTTCGCAGAATGTTGCTGAAGCTCAACGTGGCAGCCGTTTGTCGAGGGGCGCTCGGGGTTAATCTTAATCGCTCGCCGGAGTTGATGTCGTTGTCGGGTGCGCTCAGACGTCATTGAAGGCGAGGCTGTGGATCATGCCATGGCAAGCAAAAGGTGTCGTTAGATGCGCGGGAGAGTGGTGAGTACATGAGCATCAATGAGAAGGGGAAGCACGGTCAGATGTTACCAGTAGAGGTCGCCGAAGTTGGAGCAGACGGCAGCGCTGCTCGGTTGTCGTCGTTGCCGACAGTGTGGGTCAAACGCGGGCAAGCCAAGGTCACTGGGAGGTTCAGGGGGTGTGAGGGAACGCGCTAGTGGGATCTGGGAGGCATGGGGAGATGGTGGCTGGCCGGAATTTAAGAAAAGCTTCGCCGGAGTCGTGGGAGTTCTCGAGCAAAATCCGAGTGGCCTGGTGGCAGAGGGTGGGTGGCTTCTGGGGGTAAATGGGGAGGAAGGTTGGGCGATAAATCGAGCATGGTCACGGCGATGTTTAAGCATGGCATTGATGCGAATTAAACATCGGCATTCATCGGCAGGAAATGGCCAGCGTGGTCACCGCGGGGTGAGGAAGAAGTTCTGGCATATGGGGCTCAGCGGCCAGCGAGAGAGACAGGAGTGGTGGGGTCCGGTCATCATCGACTGCGTGGGTAGGTTCACTAGTGCGAAGTATTTTCTCGCGGGGAGAGAGGGAGTGGGCTGGTGCTGGGCTGGACTGGGCTTGCTCGGCCTGGTCTGGCTGGTTTCCATTTTTTTGTTCTGTTTCATTTTTCTTTTTCTAATTAGATTTTCTATTTTGATTTTATTAAAATGATTTCAAACCTTGTTTGAATTCAAACCTTTTTCAAATGTTCAGTATATTTCTATACTGTTTTAAATAGTTATTTTAAGTCTATTTTAGAATAATTCCTTTATTCTTTTATGGTTTATATTTTATTTAAAATAGCCTCTTGCCCTAATTCAAATAAGATTTTAAATATAAATTCCATTCTTATTTATATTCAAATTTTTATCAAAACCTTTTCCAATAGATTTTATTTATTTAAAAGGGTGTTGAATAATTCATTTTGATTTATTTGAAATATTTTCATATGATCTATTAATCATTTAAACTAGGTAAATGTCTTTATTCCAATGAAATCAAATATGGTTTTTAATTCCAAATAATTTATTTAAATGATTCTTTTATTCCATTTAAGTTAATTAAATAACTTTTATATTCACCTGGTGAAATTCCATTTTATTATTTTCCCATGATTTAATTAATCATTCTTATTAGGGATTTTGTCTTTAATCAAATGGAATAGAATTTGGTTAATGCCATATAATTTTATTTGAATATTCTTTATCCATTTATTTTATTTGGATTCTCTTTATTCCATTTGAATATGGTTTAGGCCAAGTTTTAATTTGGCTTTTAAATACTCCTTAATTATTATTTCTTTCTTTATCTTATAAAATCCATATCTTTTTATTTAAAGATCCAAACTTGTTGATTCCAATTTGTATTATTTTATTTAATATTTGTTTAACCTTTTATATCCCTTTAGGATTAATTTGATCACAATTTGGTATGGATTTCAGATAGGAGCTTTTATTAGCTTTGAAATTTAATTCCTTTATCTTACTAAATTCATAAGATTTTATCCAATGTTCCAAATTGAATGAAATCAATTACTATGGTTTTATTTATTTATCATTCTTGATCATAAATGTTTGTTGACAAAATTTTCATATGGATCAAATCCATGGTCTTAGAATAATCTTGGAAATGATGTCTTCCATTAGGGTTTTAGAGTTTTGGTTTATTTTCCAAGTGTTTAAATTTCAAGATGCATTTATGAAGAATGCATTTCACTTGATTTGAATTTAGTTGGATTCAAATTTAATTCAAAGTTTGTTCAAGATGGGTTTTGATGTTTCCACTTGAAATCAAAAAGTTTCTTTTCACCCTAAATTTCAACAATTATTTATTTTGTTTATTTATTTTTCACATTTCAAAATTTGGAAAATTTTGGGATGTGAGGGTTTAGTTCCAGAAAAAGTATAAAAATGCCTCAAAGTCTAGACAAAACATAAGAAAGTTAATACAAAACAAGCATGGAGCATAAAAAATTATAGATAAGTTTACGACATATCAATGACACGGGTGAGTTTCGACATTATGTTGTGAGTGTCGACACTATGTTGTGCTGATTAATCTATAAATAGGCTTTCTTGTGAAATATCAACTGCAACAAAGATCGTGTGCGAGAACAGGGACACCACTATGGCGGAGCTTCTCTAAGATGACTTAGGACCTCGTCCTCGGACTTATTGGATGAGCTCGCCGCAGAGGCAGTCCCTAATATGTGAAATTAGTTAGCTCCACCGGCATACTTATCTAGCTAGAGAAGATATAAACTGAAAGATGGTGTGCGAGAGCAGGGACACCACTACGGCAGAGCTTCTCGAAGATGTCTTAGAATCCCGTCCTCAGACATCTTCGAGGAGCTCGCTATAGAGGCACTCCATAATTTAATTTGGTAGCTCCCCGGCGTGTTCATGTTTTTGGTTCTTACTTGCTTAAATGGTCGATTATTAAAATGCTAGGGCGCCACTATATATATGTGTGCCTTCATAGTTTTTGTTCTTATTTTTGTTGCAATGGATTTTGTGACAGCAGGTAGAAGAAGAAGGATATTTTGTTGCTCGACGGTGACATGATACATCTGTGAATCGTATAAATTTCGAGACTATGTGTCAAACCAAGATATACAGATAGGATGAACTCATGTATCTCTGTGCTTCGATGAATCAAATGAATTTCGAGGACTATATGTGCCAAATTAACCAGATATATAGAGATAGAATCCACATAAATCCCTCCATTTCTAGAGCATGAAATAAGCTAAAACTAGCAATGAAAGATGAAAGGATGGAGTTTCTAAACTCTTAGGACCCTTAGATAGATGTGGAGCCAAAAAAATCTTCACAAATCTTTAGAAAAATCGGCAAGAACTCGATCTTGAGGGAAGAAATTTGAAGGAGATGCTTGTGTGAGCTTGAAATGGCTCGGACAGGAAGAGGAAGAAGATATAGTCGGGACATTAGTCCGAATTTGTTACATAAACCGGAACTAATAGTTCACAGGACAGGCCCTTTCTAGCGCCAGACTCTTTAGTCCCGATTCGAACCGAGACTAATGTCTTCTGGGCCCTGCGGCCGTTTCTAGCCGTTATGACCAGAGCATTAGTCCCGGTACCAGAACCGGGACTAACGCTCTGGACCAAAGCTCCGTCTTTTACTAGTGTATGCTTGAGAAATATGTGCCTAGCTTACGTTTGCGTATTGCTAGCTCATATCATACGGCACTATAATACATGAGGGATCCCGTCTAGGTGGGACGTTGCCTACCATTACCACTTACCATTACCCCTGAAGTATGGATGTGCTACAGTTTGGATCAATGCCACTCATGGCACTTATCAAACATGGTATCATGGTCTAGTACCATCCAACACTGGATTCGAAGTTCATTTATGCTGCAGAGTCCAAGAAGGTCAAAATAATTTGGTGCCGCCAAACCTATGAGCGGACACAAGGCCTTGGTTACACGGGCACACAATTGTCCTAACAAACATTAAGACGGCTCTAATATTAGTTGAAGGAAATACAACACGTACAAGGCCGTGAACCATCTTCACAGGATGGGGGCACGCCCGTCCTATGAAGATAATGATCGATAATCACTCTTGACATACTGATCTTGGTTGTACCGCTGATCTAAAGTCAGTCCATTAGGATATAATGCCTAGAAAATGCAAGTCCTACTCGTAGCATGTTGACTAGTGAATAGTACAAAAAAGGCACATCTCACGAGTTGGTGGATAGTTGACTCTACTAAGAGCGTAACATTCTGCTCAAAGCACATGAACCAATTCGTGCTAACAAAAAGAGTCCAACCCATGTGATGGATAGCTTGCTTTGTAACTTGATACTACATTCATTTCAAGGCTTAAGGTGCACACATTTTCCAAAGCAAAGTTTCACCAAAAAAATTAAGCAACAAAATCACGATTATATTCTACATAATTAGTACCGTTGGATCCGTATTGAAAAAACTTTATAGTGATATTAGTTTTATATCAGAACTCTTTACGTATTTAGAGTAATTATTGGTCAAAGAAAAAACACGCAAACGAGAACGCCTTAAGCCTTGAAACGAAGGGAGTAGTTGTTATTAAAGTTGAAAATTTCTGTCACACTGACTAGGACTCTCCGTCTTGGCAATCCTTTCCTACTCTCACACATGAAGATCGGAGGCCATGATGAATTTTCCACTCCCTGCCTACTCAGTTTTAGCCATTGCCGTATTAGCGTTCTACCATATGCAAACAAGCAGTACACTCACCTACCAAAGAGGATTGTTTCATGATTAATTCCATTTACTATGGTGCGGGTAATGGAGCAGGATATACTGCTCTACTTTTTATCGAGAAAAAAGTCCTGCTCTATGTTTGATACTACCTCCGTTCCTTAGAATAAGGCCTATAAATTTAGTCAAAAATCAAACAGTGCAAAGTTTGACCAAGTTTATAAAGAAAACTATCAAAAACTATGATAATAGATAACTACAGTATGAAAATATATTTTATAATATATCTAATAATATTGATTTGACCTTCTAAAGGTTAATAGTTTTTCCTAAAAGTTTGGTCAAACTTTGTAATATTTGACTTTTGACTAAATTTATACGCCTTATTCTAAGGAACGGAGGGAGTATACACTACTGGAAAAACCATCTTCGGTTCGATGTGAACAAGGCCAGCAGTCCCGGCCTGGCATAGGCCGCGACTAGTGGGAGCACTAGTCCCGGGCCGTCAGGCCTCTAACGGCTAGAAACGGCCATAGTCACTAGTCCCGGGCCGGACCAGGTCATTAGTCCTGGTCCGTAATACTGCCCGGGACTAATAACCTGGATCAGGCCAGCTGGTCCTTTCGTGGACTATTAGTCCCGGGTCGTATCACGGCACGAGACTAGTTGTCCACCACTATATATTATGCCTCTTGTCCTGCTGTCCTAAAGCATATGGTGGCCATTTTTCTCAAAGAAGCAAGAGAGTTCATGCCATTTTTTTCTCAAGATTTGTCAAGATTTAGTTTGCAACACCTAAATCCAAAGCTTTAAAAGGTTAGAACTTCATTCTTTCATCTCTTATTGCTGCTTTAGCTCTATAATGCTCTAGAAGTATAGAGATATGGATCAAATGCATGCATGCTCTAGAAGTAGCTAGAAGGATTTTGATATATATGTGTAACAAATTTTGATTAGGCACATAGTTACTAAAAATTGAAATATGTAATTTTAGAGTTTGAGAGCTTAGAATGGAATGAGGTTTTCACTGATAGAACAATAATAAAAAAACTCCACATTTATCATGTTGATTGTTTTCTCCAATTCACAAATTGGTGCATGTAAATTTTTCAAAATTCAAAATCAATGCTCTAGAAGCTCTCAATATAACTTGTAATAATTTTATCATGTTATGTAATGGTTTTTGATATACTTTTACTATAATGCAGATGGTCCGGGAATGGATGTACGGTACTGACCGACGCTCTGGCGAGTTCATTAATGGCGTTCATGAATTCATCCGTGTTGTTGATGCAAACAAGCGTAATGGTTTTGTATTCTGTCCATGTAATGGATGTAGGAATCAAAAGGATTACTCTGACTCAAAAACCCTTCACAGCCACCTGTTGAAGTCCGTCTTCATGCCCAGTTATAATTGTTGGACCAAGCACGAAAAGAGAGGGGTTATAATGGAAGACAATAAAGAAGAGGAGGAGGATGACAACTATCATGGTTTTCCTGAGTACGGAGATACTTCCATGGGGGATGCTGAAGGGGAGGATGAAGAAGAGACACATGATGAACCTGCTGATGATCATGGTAGGACCATTGCCGATGCACGAAGAGATTGTGAAACTGAAAAGGATATGGAGAAGTTCAATCACATGTTAGAGGATCACAAAAAGTTGTTGTACCCAAATTGCAAAAATGGTCTGAAAAAGCTGGGCAGCACACTAGAATTGCTGCGATGGAAGGCTTAGTGTGCTATACCTGACTCCTCATTTGAAAAGTTGCTGAAAATGATAAAAAATATGCTTCCAAAAGATAACGTATTGCCCGCCAGTACGTACGAAGCAAAGAAGGTTGTCTGCCCTCTAGGTTTAGAGGTTCAGAAGATACATGCATGCCCTAATGACTGCATGCTCTACCGCGGTGAGGAGTATGAGAATTTGGATGCATGCCCAGTATGCACTTCACTTCGGTATAAGATTAGACGAGATGACCCTGGTGACATTGAGGGAGAGCCCCCCCCCCCCGGAAGAGGGTTCCTGCCAAGGTGATGTGGTATGCTCCTATAATACCACGATTGGAACGCTTATTCATAAACAAAGAGCACGCCAAGTTGTTGCGATGGCATAAAGAGGAACGTAAGTCAGACGGGATGTTGATACACCCCGCTGATGGGTCGCAATGGAGAAAAATCGATAGAAAGTACCCGGACTTTGCAGATGACGCAAGGAGTTTAAGGTTTGGTCTAAGTACAGATGGCATGAATCCCTTTGGGGAGCAGAGCTCCAGTCACAGCACCTGGCCCGTGACTGTATGCATCTATAACCTTCCTCCTTAATTGTGCATGAAGCGGAAGTTCATTATGATGCCAGTGTTGATCTAAGGTCCGAAGCAACCCGGCAACGACATTGATGTGTACCTAAGGCCATTAGTGGAAGAACTTTTACAGTTGTGGCACGAACTCGGGATACGCGTGTGGGATGAGCACAAGCAGGAAGAATTTAACCTCCGAGCATTGCTTTTTGTAACAATCAATGATTGTCCTGCTCTTAGTAACCTTTCAGGACAGTCAAACAAGGGATACAATGCATGCACACACTGTTTATATGAGACTGAAAGTATATATTTCGAACATTGTAAGAAGAATGTATACAATGAGGATCGTCGATTTCTTTTGGCCAAGAATCCCTTAAGAAAGAAAGGCAAGCATTTCAACGGTCTGGCATGTCACCAGACGAAGCCTAAGGAGCGTACTGGTGCTGATATATTTGGTATGGTCAAAGATTTGGATCAAATGGTAACCTTTGGTAAGGGTCCTGGAGGAAAATCTATTTCGAAGGACGCTGAAGGACACACACCCATGTGGAAGAAGAAATCTATATTTTGGGAGCTACCATATTAGAAATTCTTAGAGGTTCGCTCTGCAATCGATGTGATGCATGTGACGAAGAATCTTTGCGTGAACCTGCTAGGCTTCTTGGGCGTGTATGGGAAGACAAAAGATACACCACAAGCACGAAAGGACCAACAACGTACAGAATGGTTTCAAGGTCATTCCAGCTACGCTCTTACCAAACAAGAGAAAGAAATATTTTTTGAATGCCTAAGCAGTATTAAGGTCCCGTCTCCCTTCTCGTCGAATATAAAGGAAATAATAAATATGGTAGAAAAAAAGTTCCAAAACCTAAAGTCTCATGACTGCCACGTGATTATGACGCAAATGCTTCTGATTGCATTGAGGGGGCTTCTACCAGATAATGTTCGAGTACCCATTGTGAAGCTATGTGCATTTCTCAATGCAATCTCTCAGAAGATAATCAATCTTAAAGATATACCACGGTTACAGAATGATGTGGTCCAATGTCTTGTTAGTTTTGAGTTGGTGTTCCCACCATCCTTCTTCAATATTATGACACCTGCTGGTTCACCTAGTCGAAGAGATTTCCATTCTCAGTCCTGTATTTCTACACAATATGTTTCCCTTTGAGAGGTTCATGGGAATCTTAAAGAAATATGTTCGTAACCGTGCTAGGACAGAAGGAAGCATCTCCAAGGGCTATGGAACAGAGGAGGTCATTGAATTTTGTGTTGACTTCATTCCTGACCTTAAGCCGATTGTTCTTCCTCAATCGCGGTATGAGGGGAGACTGAGTTGAAAGGGTACTCTAGGAAGGAAATCAATAATATGTAGGGACGGACATTCTTACACCGAAGAACATTACACCGTTCTACAGAATTCTATCTTGGCAGCCCCATATATCGAGGAACACAAGAAAATTTTACGTTCCAACAACCCTGGAAAGCATGACTCTTGAATTAGAGATGAACACATGAAGAGTTTCGGCGGTTGGTTGCAACATCTCATCAAAAACAACACTCTTGGAGATCAGCTATACTTGTTGTCTAGGTCACCATCTTCGACTATATCAACTTTCCAAGGGTACGAGATAAATGGGTATACATTTTACACGATAGCCCAAGATAAAAAGAGCACCAACCAAAACAGTGGTGTCCGCTTTCATGAAACATACAACAATGGGTCAAAGACCACATATTATGGTTACATAGAGGAGATATGGGAACTTGACTATGGACCTACTTTTAAGGTCCCCTTGTTTCGGTGCAAATGGGTCAAGCTGACAGGAGGAGGGGTTGAGGTAGACAAGAAATACGGAATGACATCGTTGGACCTCAACAATCTTGGGTACTTAGACGAACCATTCGTACTAGCCAATGATGTGGCTCAGGTTTTCTATGTGAAGGACATGTCTACCAAACCTATAAAAAGAAAAAATAAGAAAAAGAATACATCAGACGATGAGCCAAAGCGCCACATAGTTCTTTCAGGAAAAATAAACATCGTGGGAGTGGAGGACAAGACAGACATGTCAGAAGATTGTGATAAGTTTCATGAAATTCCGCCCTTCGCGGTGAAGGATGACCCAAGCATCATGTTAATGAATGAAGATGCTCCATGGATACGACGGGATCAGAAAGGAACACACGCGAAGAAATGACACTACTAGGAAACTAGCTATAGATAGACAGACCTTTTGTGGCGCATGGTTCTGACCATGTGCCACAAAAGTTGTCCAGTGGCGCATTTCATCAAATGCGCCACAGAATTCTTCCAACTTCTGTGGCGCATATAGGAAAAATGCGCCACAGAAGTTGGAACTTCTGTGGCGCATATGTCCACATGCGCCATAGAAGTTTCAACTTCTATGGCGCATATGGACATATGCGCCATAGAAAGCTCGGGTGGACCCTACCACAGAATTCATTGACTATACTCTGACCAACATTCTGTGGCGCATATGACCATATGCGCCATAGAAGTTTATCTTCTGTGGCGCATATAGAGGCATACGCCATAGAAGTTGGAGTAGGAAAAACAGATTCTACCCCCCCCCGGATCGCCTTTTTAGCCTTGTGAAAAATAATATAAAATGAAAAACACTTCAAAAAATAAAATCCTTTCACATAGTGATAGGTAATATGGTCTAGTTTGTAGGAAAATTAACAAACATGCATTTCGACTTTTTATACAAAAAATTTTTATGTCACGGTAAAACGGCCGTAACTTTTGCATACGATGTCGGAAAAATACGTATAATATACCAAAATGACGAGGACGAGATTTCGCATGCGCTCGCAACCACCTTTGGTTGTTTAGCAATTATTTAAAATTTCAAAATTCGAAAAGAGTACAAAGTTATGGCCAAAATATCATTTTTTCCTACCAAAAAATAAAAAATGAGGACAAACTTCTGTGGTGCATTTCTTCCATATGCGCCACAGAAGTTTTGGGAGGGATTCGAATTTTGAATCCCTCCCCCTTCTCCCTCTCTTATACTCTTCCACACCTCCATCCTTCTTCTCTCATTCTCCTCACCTTCTCCTCCTCCTCCTTCTCCTCCACCCCGGTGAGCTTCTCCTCCTCCTCCTCCACCACCACCCCGGTGAGCTCCTCCCTCCTCCACCCCGGTGAGCTCATCCTCCTCCTCCTCCTCCCACCTCCCTCCTCCATCACCCCGGCGAGCTCCTCCTCCTCCCACCTCCCTCCTTCACCCCGGCGAGCTCCTCCTCCTCCTACCTCCCTCCTCCACCCCGGCGAGCTCCTCCTCCGACGACCTTCTCCTCCTCCTCCTCCTCCTCCTCCGGTAGCCTCCTCCTCCGGTGGCCTCCTCCTCTCCTCCACCGGCGACCTCCACCTTATCCACCAGCGACCTCCTTCTCTCCTCCATCGGCGACCCCCACCTCCAGCGAGCACCACCTCCGGCCAGATCTGGCCGGCGTTTTTTTTTGAAATTTGAAAAAAACTTCTGTGGAGCATATTGGCCAGATGCGCCACAGAAGTTTGAGATCTGGTTCGGGACTTTTGTGGCGCATTTTGGCCATATGTGCCACAGAAGTTTTTCAGACTTCTATGGCGCATTTCAATATGCGCCATAGAACTGAACTTTAGTGGCGAGATAACAGTGGCGTATCTCATATGCGCCATAGAAGTCCCAAAATGGTGCGCCACTGATGGGCCTTTTCCTAGTAGTGTGATATGTAATAATTGTAACATTTTATGAGTGAAGATGCTCCATGTGTCCATTTTTATAGTGTTGTCTGCAAACAATCTTGAGTGTGTTAGTCCCGTTTTGTGGCTGGACCGGGACTAAAGGAGGGCCTTTAGTCCCGATTCATGCTTACCATTAAGATATGATCTCCAAATGCGTGAGGTCACATATTAGGGAGTGCCTCTATGACCAGTTTCTCGGAGATGCCGGAGGACTGGGCTCCGGCGGCATCTCCCTGAAACTAGCCATAGTGGTGTCCCTGTTCTCAAAAACCATCTTGCAGCATGTAACTTCTCTAACTAGATCAATACGCCTGGGATATAACTAATTTCACATATTAGGGAGTGCCTCTATGACCAGTTTCTCGGAGATGCCGAAGGACTAGGCTCTTGCGGCATCTCCCTGAAACTGGCCGTAGTGGTGTCCCTGCTCTCGAAAACCATCTTGGAGATGCCTCAAACTGGCTGGAGGACTGGACTCACAAGGATGCCTATTTATAGTACAAGCAGCTCGGCATAATGTCGACACTCACGACATAATGTCGACACTCACCCCTATTATTAGTGTTGACTCATGTTTTGTCCCGGTTGGTGTCTCCAACCGGGACTAAAGGTTCATCTTTAGTCTCGGTTGGTGACACCATCCGGGACAAGGTACAAGCCGCACGACATAATATCGACACTCACCCCTATTATTAGTGTTTCCTGGCCCAGTCTGCCGCAATCCCTTCAGTCGCGGTTGGTTTCTCCAACCGGGACTAAAGATGAACCCTCTCTTTATAGGCATTTCCCTCTATTTATTATGTAACACTCAAGACATTTATTAATATTAAAACCGGGACAAATCGGGACTAGCTAACACTCAGGACTAAAGTTGCCCCCTTTAGTCATAATCATGCCTAGTCCTATAGTACGCAGCTTCAGGGTCTTCTTCGTCATCGTCATCATCATCGTCATCGTCACCTGCCACTCCGGGGATCGTCAGCCAATCCATGGCATATACCAGGGGCCATTCCAGCCTCGTATTCACGGAGGGCGGGGGAGGGGTCTCCTGGAAGATGATGCCGCTACCGCCGGGCCGGTGTGGGGCCTTTTTGTGGCTCTGTGGCGGGTGGACTCGTGGGCACCGCAGTAGAGGATGGTCTCCCCCGGCGATGTAGCGCATCACTCCGATGATAGTACGGTTCGCCCACCACAGACGACGGCCGGCTTCGTTGTGGTTCACCAGGGATGGTCCATCACCCTCATACCTGGCGAGCTCCCTTTTGCGCCTATTTGCGAAGAAGGCATTCCAGGTGTCGTAGTTGTCGGGATCCCACTGGGGATCCATCCGCTGCTCCGGCGTGAGCTCATGGTAGAAGTGGTTTGTGATGGCCTCCTGGCGTGCAGAACCTTGAGGGACAGGAGGGACAGGAACCCCTCCAGCGCTCAACATCCAGCCGGCGGGCGGCCGGTAGCCCGGCGGATAAGGGTAGTTGGAGGCGCACATCGCCTTGGTCTCCTCGAGGGTCAGAATGGCCCAATAGGCGTTATCCATTGTTCTAAGAGAGGAGGGTGTGGATGTGTGGATAGCCATGGCGCGATCGCCCTAAATATAGAGGGAAAGGGCGGGAAAACTTGGCGTGAAGCTTTGGGAATTGGCGGGAAATATCTTTAGTCCCGGTTAGTGACTACATCCGGGACTAAAAGCTCTCGTAGAAAGGAAAGGGCGAGAAAACTTGGCAGGAAGGGGTGGGAAATGGCGGGAAATATCTTTAGTCCCGGTTTGTGACTACAATCAGGACTAAATGGATATTATATTAAGATTCTTTATAATAAAAGATATGATTTTCCAAAGTTTTTATATTTGATTTGAATTAAAAAAAGAAAATTTACAAATGAAATAATTTGTAAATGATGCAAACATATAAATGGATATTATATTAAGATTCTTTATATTTTTCTGATAATAATAGACATATTATTTGGATTATTACAATAAAAGATATGATTTTCCAAAGTTTTTATATTTGATTTGAATTAAAAAAAGAAAATTTACAAATGAAATAATTTATAAATGATGCAAACAGATAAATGGGTATTATATTAAGATTCTTTATATTTAATGATAATAATAGACATATTATTTGTTTTATTTGGATTATTACAATAAAAGATATGATTTCCAAAGTTTTTATATTTGATTTCAATTAAAAAAGAAAATTTACAAATGAAATAATTTATAAATGATGCAAACAGGTAAATGGATATTATATTAAGATTCTTTATATTTTTATGATAATAATAGATTTGTTTTATTTGGATTATTACAATAAAAGATATGATTTTCCAAAGTTTTTATATTTGATTTGAATTAAAAAAAGAAAATTTACAAATGAAATAATTTATAAATGATGCAAACAGATAAATGGATATTATATTAAGATTATTTATATTTTTCTAATAATAATAGACATATTTTTTGTTTTATTTGGATTATTACAATAAAAGATATGATTTTCCAAAGTTTTTATATTTGATTTGAATTAAAAAATAAATTTTACAAATGAAATAATTTATAAATGATGCAAACAGATAAATGGATATTATATTAAGATTATTTATATTTTTCTGATAATAATAGAATTATTATTTGTTTTACTTGGATTATTACAATAAAAGATATGATTTTCCAAAGTTTTTATATTTGATTTGAATTAAAAAAGAAAATTTACAAATGACATAATTTATTAATGATGCAACAGATAAATGGATATTATATTAAGATTCTTTATATTTTTCTGATAATAATAGACATATTATTTGTTTTATTTGGATTATTAAAATAAAAGATATGATTTTTCAAAGTTTTTATATTAGTTTTGAATTAAAAAAAGAAAATTTACAAAAAAACAATTAGTCGCGGGTCGTGGATGGACCCGGGACTAAAAGGTGCCTGCGCGCATGAAAACGAAGAGGCCGAAAAAACCCTTTAGTCCCGGGTCGTGGCTTAACCCGTGACTAAAGGGGGGTCTTTAGTCACGGGTTAAGCCACTGCCCGGGACTAAAGACCCTTTAGTCCCGTCCCGTGGCTTAGCCCATGACTAAAGGGTGTGTCCCTATATATTCTGCGTGCCACCTCCCCTACCCAGCACTTGCATTTCTCGACGAAGACAAAGCAGACGACGAACGCAGAGACGAAACACAGGGAGTTGCTGTCTAGCCACCGATTCCACCGCGCCGCCATGACGTGCTCCGCCGCTCCGCTCTCCGCCGTGCCACGCTCCGCGCCGCCTCGCTGTCGTGCGCCGGCGTCGGTGAGCGCTCGATCAAGGCCGGGTGGTTTTTTTATTTTAGTTAGGATTAGGATTATTATTGTTTTAGTTAATTATTAGGATTAGTATTAGGATTATTATTAGGATTATAATTGTTGTTTTAGTTATTAGGATTATATTGTTTTAGTAGTTATTAGAATTAGAATTATTGTTTTAGTTATTAGGATTAGTATTAGGATTATTGTTTCATTAGGGTTATTTTTTGTTTTAGTTATTATGATTATTGTTTTAGCAAAAAAAATTAGGATTATATTGTTTTAGTTATTAGGATTATTGTTTTAATTAAAATATTAGAATTAGGATTAGGATTATCGTTTTAGTTATTTTTTTGTTTTATTTATTAGGATTATATTGTTTTAGTTTTTTTTGTTTTACCACAAATAATATTAGGATTATTTTTTTAGGGTTATTTTTTTGTTTTAGTTATTATGATTATTGTTTTAGCACAAATAATATTAGGATTATTATAATTAGGATTATATTGTTTTAGTTATTAGGATTATTGTTTTTTCTAACCTGTTTAACTCTCTTTTTGTTATAGATAATTAAGTCATGGATCCATCCGAAGATCCTGGTCGTGTCGGTGAAGGTTTTCTTCAGGGCATGATAAGAGGTGAAATTCCTCTTAATATTGCTATCGGCGAAGATATTTTGCTCGAGGAAGAGATATACTCATATTTGAATCCATCCGGTGATGGACTAGAGGAAAACCTAATGTACCAAGGGGAAGACCAAATGGACGAAGGGCAAAGAAATAACAACAATAATGATGGCCCCTCGACAGGATCCAACGAGGTATATATATATATATATAAAGTCTCGTGTTACCTCTATTCATTAACTGATCTAGATATATATTAATCACTCTCTCTTCTTCTTTTATCCCACCGGATCGAATCAATCGACAGCTTGAACGAAACGAGGGCCGAACAAAAAGTTGGATGGTAATCAGAGGTTCACCATCGAAGAAATAGTTGATGATGGTGAACCGATTGCTCCAGAGAAGCACCGGAGGATGTTTATAAATCAATGCGGGGTGCTTGTTAGGGACAACTTGCCGATCACCATCCAAGAATGGAATAAGTCAAAGAAACCCGGTGAAGAATCCAACAGCTATGTCACCGATGATGCCAAGGATGACCTTTGGCAGAAGCTCATAGCGCATTTCATACTACCTCCAGAGTATGAGGAATTTGAGGTATATGGTATTACCCCAAGGCCGGGTGGGCTTGAATATAGAGTGAAAGTCAAGGAGTGGGCACTGAGCAAGATGCCTGAACTGTACCGGAACCACAAGAAAAGTTTATACGCGAAATATGTCGCAAAAAAGATAACTCCAGACTTCAAAGGAGTAAACGAGAAGTTAAGAGAACAATGGCCCGATTTTGTACAGTACAAGCAATCTGATAAAGCAAAGGCAAAGTCGGCAAAGAACGCGTTAAATGCTTCCAACAAGAAATACCATCATAAAATAGGGACAGGTGGCTACGAGAGTGTCGTCCCTAAGTGGGAAACTATGGAGAAGGAAATGAGGTCTAGAGGCGTCACTCCTGGTACAGATGGATGGCCCGAGAGGTCAAAGCACTGGTGTTACGGGCACGGGGGATCCTTGGACCCAGAAACAGGGAAGACATTATGTCAGAGAAAATTCGAAAACCCTCCAAAGACCTTATTAAAGCAATGAATGATGCTCAATTGGGATTATTCCGTCTCGAGAGAGAGAATGACGAGCTGACACGCGCCCTAGGGAATCCTGAAAAGAGAGGACGAACACGAGGCAAAGGCTCCGCTGTCTCGTGGAAGAAAGGGTTTCCTCAGTACGATGCCAGTTACAGAAGCCGTCAGAGAAAGAAGGACCGGGAGGCAGACCGGATCTCCAGGGTAGAGCAGGACCTAGCTGATCTGAAGAACCTCATGCATGAAATTAGCCAAAGGCCGCCGTCGTCAACTCACCCGCGGTCTAATGATCCTGCATTGGATCTTAGCCAGCGGAGAAGCAGCGTGGCTTCCACGGAGGTCTGGGCTGATGATCAAGCACTGCTGGATGATGCACCGGCTCCTCACTACCCCGTGGATGATGTCAGAGAGATGGCACAATGTGAGCTACATCAGCCAATGAATAACCTGTCCTTCAAGGTGGCGATCGGCACTGCTTTACCTTGTCTACCTGGAGCACTCCACCATTCACTTCCGATTCCACCAGGCTATGCTCGTGTCACGGTGGATGACATAGTGGAGGATTTTGCGGACCTAGAGATTGAAATCGCTACGCCTGAAGGCCTTACGAAACTAGGATATGTCAAGCGTAACATCATTCTATGGAATAAGAAGTACATCATGTTTCCAGGCTCGGCGCATCCAAGGAATCCTAGTACACCCCGCATCGAATATCGTCAACCTCCAAGTCCACCCCAACCCGATTATCGCCAACCTCCAAGTCCACCCCGCCCCGCTGACGATCGCCACAGCAGGAGTACATCAACTCGATCTCCGCCTCCGCGCAATACTCGATCTCCGCCTCCGTACAATACTAGTACCTCGTCGAAGAAACAGAAGTTCGACGGTCCCCCGCGCCCCATATCGAAGAAAGGTCAAACGCCAAATATAGTCGACATCCCGCCGGCTCTTCCAAAGAGACCCTATGATAAGACCAATGAGGAAACTAACACGAATGTGGCTGCCCAAGTTAAGGCGCATTTGGACCCAAAAGCCTGAGCCAAATCCGGTATATAATGAAAAAACCAAAAAGTGGGCTAAGTCATTTCTTGAGCAACCATCCCAGATATCGATGAATCTGGAATCAGACTATGACCGGGAGATTATTAAGCAAGCACAGAAGAAGAAGAAAATCACAAGTGCAAAAAGCAGGAAGCACGTTGCCCAGCTCGGAGCACAGAAGAATCAATCGGTCGCCCCGCTCAAAGTCATTTCAGACCTCGACAAGGCCTTTAGATCTGAAATCGATATGGACATGCAAATAATGGACCCTAGAGCCCGTAATAATGCTGCACTTATGGGAATCAATGTATCGCAGGCCAAAGCACTTGCTAACGAAGCAAATATGTCTCTTGGTCAATATTTAGGCTATGAAGATACGCCAGTGGGTCAGATAGTACGGCAGTATGTCCAAAGGGAGCCTCTAGTCAGTAATGAGGAGCTCGCGCGTCTATCCACACATATGTGAAATCTGCACGAATGGTACATGTCGCAAGCAGAAAAAGCATCAGAAAGATTGGTTTCTGGTGGACGTTAGAAAGGAGCATCACTTCAAACCATACTCGATACAGGTTCAAATAACCAAACTATTTTAGTTATACAACCAGCGCGCTCTTGACAAATCTATCATTGGTTTCTACTGTTTGTAAGTTATTTATTTCTATAATTAATTTTGTAGCTCAACTCGTTCATTGCATTTAATATATTATCCTAACTCTATATCCTTTTGTATGATGATATTATATTCTGCAGAATGAATATGCTTGAATGCAAAAGAGCTAGAAGATACGACGTTGGGTTTATTGACCCATATATCATTAATGAATATACGTTAAAGAATCACCCCAAGGACGTGGATGAAGACCTGTGCAGGTTCTTAAACGAGCATAGTTTTGTTAAGGAAATAATATTTCCTTACAACTTCAAGTGAGTGTTTATATCTTGTACACATTTTATTTTTACTTACTGGATGAGCTATGCATGTATGCTTATGTAAACGTCCGCAGATTCCACTGGATCTTGCTAAACATTCAAGTTGACAAGTCCCTAGTTGAAGTCCACGACTCATTAAGTTGGGACCAGGAGCAGTGGAGCGACATGAAAGCAATGCTCCATAAGTAATTTCAATCATTATCGCATTATATCGTCCTCTTTCATTCATTTCCTGATATCAAGTAACTAATAACTCCTTTGTTCATTTTCTTTGTCGAGCAGGTGTTGGACACAGTTTAGACAAAAAATACCAGGCCCATTCAAAGAGGAGATAACTTATAAAATGGTGAAGAGTTTACAGAAGCCACCGGGAACTCATTTATGTGGATACTACGTCTGCGAGTACATCCGCGAGTTGACCAGTGAGCGGAAAGTTGACTCACATTATATTTATGATTTGCGGGAGAAACTAGAGCCAGACCAGCGCATGAGAGCAATTCAAGAGGAACTGGCGGGATTTATGATTAAGGAAGTCCTTGATGTACATGGAGAGCATTATGCGGATGACGTGGAACTCGATTTGCCTTAGTCATCTTCATGTAGCTGATATGATATATATATTCATCAATGACCATGTAATTTCAAAACATTTCTTCCTTTTGATATAATTGATTATATGTATGCTTGCAAGGGATCAATTAATTATATAAATGCATCGACGTGTAGTGTGTATGTATGTCACATCCCAAGATTTTCCAAATCTTGTAATGTGAAAAATAAATGAATAAACTAAAACTTTGTTGATTTTCAGGGTGAGAAGAAACTTTTTGATTCCAATTGGAACCCTTCAAACCTTTTTGATCAAACAAATCCTAATGGGATTTGAAAAGTTAAACAATTAATAAAGAAAATATTTTGAATAAGTGGAATTACTATTTTTGGATCTTTAAATAAAAGATTTGGTTTTTCAAAAGAAAAGGTGGATTTATAAATACATATTATTTTATAAGCCAAATTAAAACTTGGCCAAGCTTTTGAAATAAAATATTTCTATTTGATAAAAATAGTAAAGGTTTATTTAAATAAAATAATAAGGATTTAATATCCAAGTTTGTTAAAAATAAAAAGGTTTTATTATTTTAAAAATAAACACTAAAAATTATTTATTTATTTTAAATAAGTTTTCCAAGTATTTTATATTCCCAAATAAAACCTACTGAAGTGTTTTGGTTTTATTTTAGATTTCAAAATAAAGTTTTTAATAAAACAAATCCTATTTGAATTAAATGAATAAGGTCCATCTTATGTAATTATTAATGGACCCTAAAATAAAACGTTATTTTATTTTAAACAAGTTTTCCAAGTATCTTCTATTTTCAAATAAAACCTACTGATTTGGTTTTGAAAATAATTAGATTTCAAATGGAGTTTTTAAATAAATTAAAACCCATTTGATTTATTAACTAGTGTCCATTTTATTTAATTATAAATGGACTCTAAAATAAAAATATTATTTTATTTTGGGAATTGGTTTATGTTGTTAAAAAGAACCAAAAATTCAATTGCCAAGTGTGATGAATGTTTGAATTAATTTGAATGTTTGAATTGTTGTTTGAATTTCCAAAACAAAAAATAGAATTAGAAAAAGATAAAACAATCAGACAGAAAAAAATATGAAAATGGACTGACCCAACTCACCAGGCCCAGCAGCCCATTCCAGCCCAACTCCTGTTTCCCCATGCACGAAACGTTTTTCACCAGAAACAGAACCCGCGCAGTCACTAAACACTGGCCCCCACCTCCACTCCCTTTCTTTCGCTGACGAGCAGACCCCACAACCTGCTCATCTTCTTCCTCCCCCGCGTTGAACTCGCCAGCCGTTGCTGCCGTTGATTCCTCCGGTTGAATTCGCTTTACTGATGCGTTTATTCCTCGCTGTAACCACGCAGTGATAAACGCCAGCGTTTCCTCCCCATTCCCCCCCCCCGTCACCTCACCTTAGCGCGCCCCCAGGCCGCAGAATTTTTCCCTATACTGCCACTGCTCCGACGACTCTCCGGTGACGATTCCGGCGACCCAGAGCCGCCCCTTGCCTCATCAACCACGCACACATACTCCACACATCCTGGCGCATCTCCCCGAGCCACTGGTTCGCCCGCGAGTGCCCCGTAACGTCGGCTTCATCAACCTCAACTCGCCACCGCCGTTTGGTTCTTCTCCGACGACCTCTCGCTGGTAAACCAGACCACCCCGACCCCTCTCAATCACGCACACACCATCATCGTGTCCTTGCGCGTCTGACCATGCGTTTCGTTTGTCTCCTAGTGATCCATAGCACCGTCCTCGACGTCGACTGAGCGTGGCCGAGGCGCAGCTCCACTCCGGCGAGCGATTAAGCCTGCTCCAGTGCGCCCCTTGCCAAGACGGCACCACCTTGAGCTTCCCTAGGCTTCTACGAACGCGGTGAGCATCTCCCCACCTTCCATTGCTTCATGTATCGCCGGCGCCGCCACCGTCTGGCCACTCCGCCGCCAGTAGCCACCGCAGCGCCGCCCATCTATGGCTGGCACGATGTACACCGTAGGATGTAAATCCAAGCGCCACGATAGAACAGGATCGAAGGGGTATCGAGTGATATGTGCCGTGCGATCAAGTTGGATCCTGCGGTCTGTGTCAGTCGATCCGACCGAAGCGGTATCAGCGAATAGAAACACGTCACGTGTCTCTGTTTAGTTGAATTAGAACAGAATTGATCTATTAGATTTCCAATTTTGTAAATTGCACAACTTTAGTTCCACACGTCCAAATTTTGCAAACTTTATATCAATGGAATCAGTGGAGCAATCCCTAGCCAACCATGCCTTTTGTTTACTAAAAAGCCTCTGGTAAAATGTTTGTTTTTGCAAAAACATTTGTATTCTTGTTTAGATTGTAAATATTCTTCTAAAATGTTTTTGGGGATAAAATCTTTGGCAAATGGTATGATTTGAACCTACTGGCCATAGGAAACACTTTGTGGATTCAAAAATGTATTTGGTGAAACAAAATAATGATTCTTTGATTTAAAACCATTTCTCGACAAATAAAAATATAGTTTATTTATCAAAAATGGTTTTGGAAGAAAAATTTTGGGAAATGTTTTGTTTTAAACTCTCTGACCCCAAACACCAAGTTTTATGGTTTGAAAACATATTTGGCGAACCCTATAAATTAATGCCTTAGTAAAAAAATTTTACACCACATAAAATGATACCTTGTTTTGAAAATGGTTTATAAAGTGAAACCTTTTTGCAAATGACTTTGCCACTTTATAAAATGACCATTAGATGTACCCAAATGTTTATGACCCATTAGGAACCACTTTTCAAATAAAACAAAGCTTGGCATGCTTGCATGCATTACTTTGACTTTATGATTTTATGTGATGAATTGCTTGATTGGTAGATTGAGTTTGTGCCTTGCTTGATTGAATTGTAGTGACTTGAAGAGTGTGATTGTTGCAAGGACAAGCAGTGAACTTATACCCTCTACCAAAAAGGCAATTGATTCTTCATACTTTTTGTCCCATTACTTTCACTATGCATTAGAGAATTTTTCTAAGTAAAACTTGCATGGAATTTTGTTATGTATAAACCTTGCTATAGGAAAACCTAGCAGATGAAACCTTAGTAGAAATTTTCCTAAGTTAAGATTCCTACTACTATCAAGCTTAGCTGAGCTAAAAGAAAACAAGGGTGGAACATATATCCATACTATGGAAAATTTCTAAGTCTGAGGACTTGTGTTTTTGTTTAATAAAACAACTAAGTTAATGAATCACCTGGGTGGAATGGGACTTGAATGGTGGATTTTGGTTGAGTGTTTCACAAGGCCCATGTTTATGGTTGACCTTGTGTATCTCACTTGTGGATGGCCACCCAGGAACAAAGAGATTTGAGATGTCAAATGTTGAGAAGCTTCAAGTGCAGCCACTTGGCATTATGGGCTCTGCCTGGATCATATAGGTTGCAAGAACTTAGCCATATGGACAGTTGGTGGTAGAGTTTGATAGGTTGGAGCGCGTCCATTTTGGTCTAAGGGAAGGCTTCTGAAAGATCTTGTCTTGGGAAACCAAGTCTTGTGGGGAAAGTGCACCACCTCTGCAGAGTGAAAAATCTAAGTACTTAGCCATGTCCCTGGTAAAGGACAATTTGAGCATCAAGACATGGAAGCAATCAAGAATCTCATCATTCAAATTTCTAAGTTAAAAACTTGTGGTTTGAACAAGGGTTAAAGGATCTTCAATCTTTGATTGGGAGAAATGATTTTGTCAAGCAAAAACTTAGTGTTTTCAAAATGATAAGGAAAATCTATTTTGAGCAATGCAAGCCTCAAATCCACTTAGCCAATTGCATATAGATGATAGACTCCACTATACTACCATAGTATCACTTGCCAATACAATTCAAATGTATTGACCCTTGTGGCTGTAATTTGTAATGTTGTAGGTTTGATTGATTTTAGTGAAGATTGATTGATTAGGATTACAAAGTCTACAACCAACATGTCTACCTGTGGCACTTTGAAGATGAAGGACCCCATGCTTATAGATATTCTGCTGCAATGTATTGTAATAGCCAAAAGAGCTATGTAAGATGTAATAAAATTATGTTATTCCTGGTTATAAAGTTGTATTATGACATTTGTTTCTTGATATTACATCTTAACTGTGGATGCTAGCTATTGATCCAGGGACTAGCATTGTAAACACAGGGGACTCTACCTTATTTAAAGGTTGGGACCCTTACAGATGGTATCAGAGCATTGTGTTGCCTGTATGATTTGTAAACCTATGATTGGACAAAAACCCTTAGAAGAATAGGAGTTATATTTGTTCCAAAACTTATTTACAAACAATATTGTAAACTCTTTCCTCAACCATTTTGGTTTCAACTCTACATCTCTTCTACTTCAACTTGATGGAAAAAACCTACCCCATGGCCAAAGACTACACCATGTGCAAGGGACATCATCAACTCTAATGACTTCAACTCCTTCAACTCTAATGACTTCAACATCTTCAGCATATTCACCAAGGACTCCAACCTTGGATACCACTAAGGACTACAAGTGAGACTTGGAAATCTTGCTCAGGATATGGAGACTGAGGAAATGCAAAATTAGAAGGAGTTCACTTCACTTGAATCTTTTGTGACCAAGAGTTTTCCTCAAGGAAACCATGATTTCATGAAAGAAGAACCAACCAAGAAGGATGGAAAGATCACAAGTGAACCATATAGATAGACCACCATATTTTAGTTAAGTCAAACTCACCAACTTATGTGGTGTAACAAAAATATTTTTGGTTGCCTAAGTATGTGCTTGAACTTTGTTGTTTGAGTGAAAAGTTGTTTGTGATTGCTTGCACATTGCTTGTGTGAATTGTGATGTGTGTGTATAGAAATATTTCCTTGGAAAAATATTTTTGCCTATTCTAATCCCAATTCAACCCAAACAGATGACTACTCCAAGAGACTCCAACATCAAGGATGGTGACAACAACAACAACAACCAAGAGGACAACATGAGAGAACTTATAGCAACCCAAAACCAGTTGAGCCAAGAGACAACTCAGCTTTTAGCCAACAACAATGGATTAGACCCAGCCATACAAAGAATTTTGAAACTTCAATCCCAATTGTTGCAAGGATTGGTTACTCAAATGATCAACATGGGAGAAAATTTTCCCAAAGAGCTAATGACAACAAGGATGACAAAGATGCTATTCTAGAAGGAACCCAAGCTAGCAATATTTGTAGAGACAAGGATCATACATCCAAGGAGCATGAAGATGAATGCCCCAAGAAGATAGAAAGATTTCCCACCTCTGAGGTGAGGTATGAAGAACATGAACTAGAAGAACTCCTAGCTTTGGAGAGACCCAAAAAGAAGAAGAAGGATATTACTCAAGTGCAATGTTACAATTGCAAAGAGAAGGGACACTATGCCAGTGAATGCCCGGAAAAGAAGAAGAACCAAGGAAACAAACAAGAGGAAATGATACCAAAGGAAAAGAAAGATATTAGCCAAGTGTGGTGCAACAACTGCAAAGATCTAGGACATTATGCAAGCAACTGTCCAGAAAAGATGAAACACAAGATAAACAAGCCTATGAGAGATCTCAGCCTTGTCACATGTTTCAAATGCAAGGAGCTAGGCCACTACGAAAACTTCTGTCCGGAAAGTTACATCAAGATCCCAAGAAGGCCAATATGTAATTTAGTTGGAAATTTTTTAAGGGTGGTAGTAACCTAGATGATTTGAGCCAATTTGTAACCCTAGCCTTCCCAAATCTCGGGACGAGATTTATTTTAAGGGTGGTAGCCTATCACATCCCAAGATTTTCCAAATCTTGTAATGTGAAAAATAAATGAATAAAATAAAACTTTGTTGATTTTCAGGGTGAGAAGAAACTTTTTGATTCCAATTGGAACCCTTCAAACCTTTTTGATCAAACAAATCCTAAAGGGATTTGAAAAGTTAAAAAATTAATAAAGAAAATATTTTGAATAAGTGGAATTACTATTTTTGGATCTTTAAATAAAAGATTTGGTTTTTCAAAAGAAAAGGTGGATTTATAAATAAAGATTATTTTATAAGCCAAATTAAAACTTGGCCAAGCTTTTGAAATAAAATATTTCTATTTGATAAAAATAGTAAAGTTTTATTTAAATAAAATAATAAGGATTTAATATCCAAGTTTGTTAAAAATAAAAAGGTTTTATTATTTTAAAAATAAACACTAAAACTTATTTATTTATTTTAAATAAGTTTTCCAAGTATTTTATATTCCCAAATAAAACCTACTGAAGTGTTTTGGTTTTATTTTAGATTTCAAAATAAAGTTTTTAATAAAACAAATCCTATTTGAATTAAATGAATAAGGTCCATCTTATGTAATTATTAATGGACCCTAAAATAAAATGTTATTTTATTTTAAACAAGTTTTCCAAGTATCTTCTATTTTCAAATAAAACCTACTGATTTGGTTTTGAAAATATTTAGATTTCAAATGGAGTTTTTAAATAAATTAAAACCCATTTGATTTATTAACTAGTGTCCATTTTATTTAATTATAAATGGACTCTAAAATAAAAATATTATTTTATTTTGGGAATTGGTTTATGTTGTTAAACAGAACCAAAAATTCAATTGCAAAGTGTGATGAATGTTTGAATTAATTTGAATGTTTGAATTGTTGTTTGAATTTCCAAAACAGAAAATAGAATTAGAAAAAGAGAAAACAATCAGACAGAAAAAAAATATGAAAATGGACTGACCCAACTCACCAGGCCCAGCAGCCCATTCCAGCCCAACTCCTTTTTCCCCACGCACGAAACGTTTTTCACCAGAAACAGAACCCGTGCAGTCACTAAACACTGTCCCCCACCTCCACTCCCTTTCTTTCGCTGACGAGCAGACCCCACAGCCAGCTCATCTTCTTCCTCCCCCGCGTTGAACTCGCCAGCCGTTGCTGCCGTTGATTCCTCCAGTTGAATTCGCTTTACTGCTGCGATTATTCCTCGCCGTAACCACGCAGTGATAAACGCCAGCGTTTCCTCCCCATTTCCCCCCGTCACCTCACCTTAGCGCGCCCCCAGGCCGCAGAATTTTGCCCTACACTGCCACTGCTCCGATGACTCTCCGGTGACGATTCCGGCGACCCAGCGCCACCCCTTGCCTCATCGACCACGCACACATACTCCACACATCCTAGCGCATCTCCCCGTGCCACTGGTTCGCCCGCGAGTGCCCCGTAACGTCGGCTTCGTCAACCTCAACTCGCCACCGCCGTCTGGTTCTTCTCCGACGACCTCTCGCTGGTAAACCAGACCACCCCGACCCCTCTCAATCACGCACACACCATCGTTGTGTCCTTGCGCGTCTGACCATGTGTTTCGTTTGTCTCCTAGTGATCCATAGCGCCGTCCTGGACGTCGACTGAGCGTGGCCGAGGCGCAGCTCCACTCCGGCGAGCGATTAAGCCCGCTCCAGTGCGCCCCTTGCCAAGATGGCACCACCTTGAGCTTCCCTAGGCTTCTACGAACGCGGTGAGCATCTCCCCACCTTCCATTGCTTCCTGTATCGCCGGCGCCGCCACCGTCTGGCCGCTCCGCCGCCAGTAGCCACCGCAGCGCCGCCCATCTATGGCTGGCACGCTGTACACCGTAGGATGTACATCCAAGCGCCACGATAGAACATGATCGAAGGGGTATCGAGCGATCTGTGTCGTGCGATCAAGTTGGATCCTGCGGTCTGTGTCAGTCGATCCGACCGAAGCGGTATCAGCGAATAGAAACACGCCACGTGTCTCTGTTTAGTTGAATTAGAACAGAATTGATCTATTAGATTTCCAATTTTGTAAATTGCACAACTTTAGTTCCACACGTCCAAATTTTGCAAACTTTATATCAATGGAATCAGTGGAGCAAGCCCTAGCCAACCATGCCTTTTGTTTAGTAAAAAGCCTCTGGTAAAATGTTTTTGTTTGCAAAAACATTTGTATGCTTGTTTAGATTGTAAAAATTGTTCTAAAATGTTTTGGGGATAAAATCTTTGTCAAATGGTATGATTTGAACCTACTGACCATAGGAAACACTTTTTCGATTCAAAAATGTATTTGGTGAAATAAAATAATGATTCTTTGATTTAAAACCATTTCTAGACAAATAAAAATATAGTTTATTTATCAAAAATGGTTTTGGAAGAAAACTTTTGGAAAATGTTTTGTTTTAAACTCTCTGACCCCAAACACCAAGTTTTATGGTTTCAAAACATATTTGGTGAACCCTATCGATTAATGCCTTAGTAAAAATATTTCTACACCTCATAAAATGATACCTTGTTTTGAAAATGGTTTATAAAGTGAAACCTTTTTGCAAATGACTTTGCCACTTTATAAAATGACCAGTAGATGTACCCAAATGTTTATGACCCATTAGGAACCACTTTTCAAATAAAACAAAGCTTGGCATGCTTGCATGCATTACTTTGACTTTATGATTGTATGTGATGAATTGCTTGATTGGTAGATTGAGTTTGTGCCTTTCTTGATTGAATTGTAGTGACTTGAAGAGTGTGATTGTTGCAAGGACAAGCAGTGAACTTATACCCTCTACCAAAAAGGCAAGTGATGCTTCATACTTTTTGTCCCATTACTTTCACTATGCATTAGAGAATTTTTCTAAGTAAAACTTGCATGGAATTTTGTTATGTATAAACCTTGCTATAGGAAAACCTAGCAGATGAAACCTTAGTAGAAATTTTCCTAAGTTAAGATTCCTACTACTATCAAGCTTATCTGAGCTAATAGAAAACAAGGGTGGAACATATATCCATACTATGGAAAATTTCTAAGTCTGAGGACTTGTGTTTTTGTTTAATAAAACAACTAAGTTAATGAATCACCTGGGTGGAATGGGACTTGAATGGTGGATTTTGGTTGAGTGGTTCACAAGGCCCATGTTTATGGTTGACCTTGTGTATCTCACTTGTGGATGGCCACCCAGGAACAAAGAGATTAGAGATGTCAAATGTTGAGAAGCTTCAAGTGCAGCCACTTGGCATTATGGGCTCTGCCTGGATCATATAGGTTGCAAGAACTTAGCCATATGGATAGTTGGTGGTAGAGTTTGATAGGTTGGAGAGCGTCCATTTTGGTCTAAGGGAAGGCTTCTGAAAGATCTTGTCTTGGGAAACCAAGTCTTGTGGGGAAAGTGCACCACCTCTGCAGAGTGAAAAATCTAAGTACTTAGCCATGTCCCTGGTAAAGGACAATTTGAGCATCAAGACATGGAAGCAATCAAGAATCTCATCATTCAAATTTCTAAGTTAAAAACTTGTTGTTTGAACAAGGGTTAAAGGATCTTCAATCTTTGATTGGGAGAAATGATTTTGTCAAGCAAAAACTTAGTGTTTTCAAAATGATAAGGAAAATCTATTTTGATCAATGCAAGCCTCAACTCCACTTAGCCAATTGCATATAGATGATAGACTCCACTATACTACCATAGTATCACTTGCCAATACAATTCAAATGTATTGACCCTTGTGGCTATAATTTGTAATGTTGCAGGTTTGATTGATTTTAGTGAAGATTGATTGATTAGGATTACAAAGTCTACAACCAACATGTCTGTCTGTGGCACTTTGAAGATGAAGGACCCCATGCTTATAGATATTCTGCTGCAATGTATTGTAATAGCCAAAAGAGCTAGTTAAGATGTAATAAAATTATGTTATTCCTGGTTATAAAGTTGTATTATGACCTTTGTTTCTTGATATTACATCTTAACTGTGGATGCTAGCTATTGATCCAGGGACTAGCATTGTAAACACAAGGGACTCTACCTTATTTAAAGGTTGGGACCCTTACAATGTAGTAGCATATAATATGTATACTGAAATATATGTTTGAATTATAGTGAAACACAAAACGAAAAAGGAACAAAATGGCAAAAAAAAAGAAAATACACAATCTCTGCCGTGGCAGAGAAATGTGTGTTTCTCTGCCGCGGCAGGAAATCTTTTAGTCCCGGGTGGTGTTACAGCCCGGGACTAGAGGGTTTCCGCCCCCCCGCTGCGCTGAAACAGCCACGTGGCTGTATCAGTCGCGGGCCGTTGCGAGCCGGGACTAGAGGGGGGCATCTAGTCCTGTTTTCGCAGTGCTGGCACTGGTAGAAAACGCCCCATGCGTCCCGGTTGGTAAGGGCCATTAGTCCCGGTTGCCCAACCGGGACGGGGCAATCGGGACTAAAGCTCCAACCATTAGTCCCGGTTGCCCCACCAACCGGGACAAATGGGGGCACACGTGGCGGCATCAGAGCGCGAGGGGGGTGGAGCATTAGTCCCGGTTCGTAACACGAACCGGGACTAATAACCTGCTGCCGCGGCAGAGATTTGGCCCATTTCTCTGCCGCGTCAGAGAATTCATTTTGGCACATTTTGTTGCCGCGGCAGCATTTTCGCCACTTTTTGTGCCGCGGTAGAGAATTCATTTAGGTTGTTTTATTGTTTATTTAGTGTTTTGCACTTATCAATGAAGGAACCTTATATTACACAAGATCATCATGACAACATTACATTCAATACATAGATCGAGTTCATGCACTACATACAAAAGTTGCTATTCGATGCTACCGGCCAATTTCTTGAAAGTTGCTATTTTTACAATTCCTATTGTCTATGCACAGCCGAGTAGTATTCCCCTTGTGTGTTTAGGACTTCTGCATCCAAGAATCCCGCCAATTCCTCATGTATTGCTCGCATGCGATCCTTTGGCAGAAGACCGTCCCGTAGACGTTCGATCTGATTTAAAAAAGGAGTCAGCCTATATGAATATGAAACTAAACACAATTTGATTGTAATTAAAAACTATAGAAATTGTTTACGTACGTGGAGTTGCTCTAAATTCCTGCCCTTCTCATCGCACGTCTACCGGATGAACTCGCATACATAGTATCCACATAGATTGTTACCTGGTCCCTGCGTCAGGCACTTTACGACAACAGAGTTCAATCAAAATAATAATCAAGCATGATAATAACTGTATCAAAACTAGAATCAAAGAGATGCGCGGATATAGCTAGTGGTTCTTACATCTATTGGTTGAAATGTAAGCTCCTCTTTCCAAACACCCCTAGCCTTCTTGGTGAACCGTTTCCAAGCGCTGCCCGGCGTAGAAAACGAATAAAATAAGTTATTAAGTACTTGATATCATAAAATTCACGAACGTTGCCGATATAGTGTCGTAATGATTAGAATTACCGCTGGAGAAGTATCTGCATGTCCTTCCACGTCTCAAGGGGTTTATGTTTCGAGTCCATGACTAGTACACGCCCTTTGTCAAGTTGAATGATTAACAGAATATAGTGGTACCTGCGAATGCAAAACTAATCAATTATATACTTAACATCGAGTAAGCGAAATAGAAAGTGTATACAAGACAATAACACTCACTGGAAGTTGTAAGGAAATAGTATTTCCCTTTTGGTTTCTTGAAACCTTAACGCGTGTACTATATTATCCTCTGTATCATGGGGGCTTATTTTGAGATTAGCTTCATGAACCCAATATGGGTCAATGAAGCCAACGTCATAGATTTGTCCTCTGCTGCATTCGAGAATCTTCATTCTGCATATTAAAGTATGATTATATACATGCAATAAACAAAATATTATAGATGGAGACTAAATTAATTACAGAATTAGTACTTACAGACAATAGGCACTCATGATCGATTTGTCCAAGGCGTCTTGATTGAATAATTGAAATAGTTCATCAAATTCAATGGATATCATGTCATCCTTATCTTTCCCATGATGCTTTTTTGTAACCCTCAGCACTATCCAGTTAGCCCCGGCCCTTGTGGCATGCATGTACCAGTTATGCAATCTTCGCATTTTTGTTGGAAGATTGTTTACCTCCTCAGGTTTGACGAGAGGTTTTTCGTACTGGTATTGGTATGCTACTTCACTCACGGGGAAGAACTCTAACTGGGATAAGTACTGGGAAATACTCATACCTTGAGCAGCGGCAGCTTCTCCGTATTGTGCAACTACCTCTGGATCATACTGCTCTTCGGCCCCATATTTTCTCGACCCCACATTGGTTTGAGAAATCACCTTGAGAGGGGTGCAAGTCTGTTTTGCTTGTTCTCCGAGCTGGGCAACAGATTTCTCGCTTGCATCAGTACTGCTCTTCGAGGCTTTTTGTGCTGCATGTGACTTGAGAATAGAACGCTCATAGTCTGATGACAGCTTTGGCTCGGGTTGATGAAGAGTCTTTAGCATTTTCAACACTTTGGATTTTTCTTCTTTGGTGCTGGGGAACTCTGGCTCTTTCGGCCGCCTCAGCTTAGCAAAAAACGCTGTCGTTTCCGCATCAACGATCGCCGCAGTCTCCTCTTCAGTACAGTCATAAGCTCTCTTGGGAGGAACCGTTGGTACTTTTGGAAGAGGCTCTTGTTTACGTTTCAGCGATTGCTTACGACGCACAGTAGCAGTACGCTTACGCTTTTTATCCTGAGGCGCCGGCGATGGCTGCACCGGAGATTGGTGAGGCGACGGAGCCGGGTGAGGCGACGAAGACGGCTGCCGCGGCGGCGACGACCTCGCTGGAGACGGGTGAGGCGGCGGCGAAGATGGCCTTGGCGTGTGATTTCGAAGCACGATACAATCCTTCGGCCATAGAATGGTGAGGTTTTTTGCGTCACCCAGCACAGTCACATCCCCTTCACCAGCAGGGTAGTGAAGATCCAAAACCTCAAAGGTGGGCATGATTTCATCCACGCCGACAACAGCGTAGCCCTCTGGAACCGGACGACTGTGGTAAGTTTGTGTGGGTCCAATTGGTAAGGCATAGCCGACCGCCACCTTCATTGATATGTTCACAACTTTGACATGTAGCTCGCAGTGTGTCATCTCTGTGATATCATCCACTGGGTAGCCAACAGGAGCCATCGTCGGTGCATCATCGGCATCGCCATTGTCATCACCCGGGACCTCGGTGGAAGCCACACTGCTTTTTCGATTATTCGATAGGCCGCTAGCATCGATTGCAGTGTGCTGCTGAGATGGGCCGGTAGTACTTTGCTCTTTAAGTGAGTTAATTTCATCTTGTTGTTGCTTTAATCGTTCTTCAATTAAACGCATTCGCTCTTTCTGACTTTCTGCTTCAACTGTCGCCCTGTCCTTACTCCTCTGACGGCTTCTATCAGGATATTTCTTCCTCTCTTCGGGAAACCCAGTCCTCCATGATTGGGAGCCTATTGTGCCTCGTGTTCGTCCATCATGTTCCTTATTTCCAAGGGCGAGTGTGAGCTCATCATTCTCTCTATCGGGAATGAAGTCCCCATCTTTAACAGCCTTTACTGCTTTTCTCATCCTCTCGATTGGCAAGGGTCTTCTTTATGTCGTATGTTATATATACACCTCCCTTCCGAGTCCAACGTGCCCCCATGCCCGTAAAACCAATTCCTTGCACGTTCTACCCAATCGTCTGTCTCTGGGGTGATATTTTTATCACGCAGTTCCTGCTCAAGTTTCTCCCACTTAGGAATGCCAACCTTGTAGCCACCTTGCCCCATAGTATGGTGATACTTCTTCTTAGCAGCATTCAGCTCATTCGTTTCAGACATTTTCTTAGCTTTTTCTGATTTCTTGTATTCCATAAACTCATCCCAGAATGGTTTTATCTTCTCAAACTGAATATTCTTGAAATCGGGAGTCTTCTTTTTCACGACATAGTCAAGGTGCAATCTTTTCTTCCAGTTGGTGAAACACTGGGCCATCTTCTTCAAAGCCCACTCCCTGACCTTAGCCTCCATGGCTCTCCCATGTTGTAAGGCGTCCTCAACTGGATCCTCCGCATTTGTATCCAGCTCTATCTTCGGTAGTTTGAAATTAACCATGAGCCTCTTCCACAGTAAATCTTTGGCGTGGTTAGGGACAAATAAACATGTCCCCTCTTCATCCGCATTAGCAGGCCTATTCCAATTTCTAATGGTGATCGGGATTAAGTCCCTAACGATTACTCCGCATTGTGCCACAAATTTGGTTGCGACAACTTCGGGAGCTGTTGGCCTGCCGTCTACAGCGACATCTTCGATCCTGAACCTCTCATGGTCTTGCAACTTTTTGGTTGGGCCTCGTCTGCTCTTTTCAGTAGATTCCTTCGATCCGGAGGGCTAAAAGAAGAAAGATCGCCGTTACTATTTCTATATAGATAGCAGATGATTAATTAATGAATTGATTTATATTACATGCACCTTGCCGGAGCGGTCGTCTTCTCGATTACACAAGGCATCGCCTTCTCCCTCGCGAAAGGCAACACCTTCAACCTCAAACAAGTTGTCTACTCCGGTAAAAAGAGGATCACCCTCACCGGAGTTGTTCAGAAACGTTGATACGTCTAAATTATCTTCCCCACGGATCACACCTTGGATCAACTCTTCCTTTTCTTCGTCTCTGACGTGTGGGTCCATATTTTCTGCATAGGTGGAAAAACGAATAAGTCAAAGCGGCTAAAGGAGAAAGTTAAGGAGAAACCCTAATATATACATACACAATAATAAAAATGAAGAGAAACCCTAAACCTAGCTACAAAAAGGAAACTGTGTAGTAGATAGGTAACTCTAGCTAAAATCAACTAAAATCAATATTCCGGAGTTCCGAGGGGTGTAAAACCTAGTTCGGAGAAACCTCGGATGCATATGAGAGGGGAACATGAGTATAAGGCTACAAAAGGGAAACTATCCAGCAGATAGGTAACACTAGATACTAACAAAATACCATATTGGAATCGATCTCGATATCGTATTCTACCGAGAAGAACCAAATCACCGGAAAGAAAGAGAAACAATCAACACATGGCATCGATGCAATGCTCAAGCAATGATGATGATACGACAAGTTAATGTGCATTGGAATGTAACCCTAAAGCATGCTCGACAAGTTAATCGGGGTTCCGAGGGGCGCAAACCCTAACTCAAGGAACTCCGGAATCACCTGTTAGGGTTACTAGGGTGTTCTAATTAAACTTGTTATTTAAGTTGTTGAACAATGCATGATTATGGCATAGATAGATAGTTCTCATTTTTCTGAACATTTTGGTATATTATTTGTATTTTTCTGAATTACAGATTAAAAGTTATTGAATTTACAAGTTTTATTCAAATTCTGAAATTATTAAATCAAATGTTTAAACCTTTTGCACCATAGTATGACAAGGATAATGATATGACAAGTTAATTTGTATTAAAAAGTAACCCTAAGACATGCTCGGCAATTTAAACGGGGTTCCGAGGGGTGAAAACCCTAACTCGGCGAAACTCCGGAGTATATGAGAGGGGTTGATTTTGTTTTCTAATTAAACTTGTCTTGAAAGTTGTTGAACAATGCATGATTATAGGTTAAATAGTTAGATCTCATTTTTCTGAACATTTTGATATATTATTTGTATTTTTCTTTGTTATAAATAATTAATTATTAAATTTACAATATTATATCAATTTATGGATTTAATTAAACCATTTCTGAATTTAAACAAAACAGAAAACATTTTTGCTTAGACACATGGCTCTCAAATTTCTGAACATTTTGATACATTATACATATTTTTATGATTAAATATGAATTAGTTATTGATTTTACAAAATTATATTAATTTCTGCTATTTTTAAACATTTCTAAAAAGGATTAAGCCATTACTGCATCACCCTGACGTCATCAACCCTATCCCTAACTTTCTACACCGGGGCTGCTCCTACCCACAACCACTGACTAGGGGGCCCTAGGCCGATCTGGGTCCACCCCGTGGCCACGTAGGCGCCACGTCAGACGTGGCGGCGCGGGAGGCGTCAGGCGGTGGTCGCCGGCGACGATCTAGGCCACCCCACCGCACCGCACCGCTGACACCGCCGCCACACATCTCGCGCCGCTGTCGTCGCCGCCGCACATCTCGCGCCGCCGCCGCACCCACCCGTCGGTGCCTGCCCGTGGCGGCAGGGGGAGGAGGAGGAGGGGGAGGACAGAGGCATGATGGAGAGGGGAAGGACGGAGGCAGGCCGTACCTTCTGGCGGCCGGTGGGACGCGCGGGCGACGGTCGTTGGAGGTGGTGGCGACGGACGTTGTTGGGCAGCCTGACGGCGGGGCGGCGGCGGGCAAGCTTGACGAAGCGGCGGCACTGACGACCACGGGCAGCTGACGGTGAGGCGGCGACGCAGGCAGCCTGCCGGCGTCGGGGGCGGCGAGCTCGGGCAGCCTGCCGGCGTCGGGGGCGGTTGTGCGCGCGTCGGTGAAGCAGAGAAGTGATGGGGAAGGGAAGAAGAAGAAGAAGAGGCGCCCAGTTATAACCAAGGACCTTTAGTCCCGTTGGTGGCTCCAACCGGGACTAAAGGGTCATACGTCCCGGTTGGAGCCACCAACCGGGACCTATACTCCAATATTTTCAGCTTGGCGCGCAGGGGCTCTTTAGTCCCGGTTGGTGGCTCGAACCGGGACATATTCCCCTTTTTTTCTAAAAATTTCAGGTGTTTTCACTCTGTTCCCGCCTTATTTTTTATTTTGGGGTTTAAATTTGTATTGTTTTTTAAATGATAATTAATTTGGAATTTAGAAAAACTTTAAACATAAGAAGTGTTTGGATTTGAATAAATAATTCAAAAACATTTTCTGTTTTAAAAAATAATTAATGTAACCATTTAAAATATGAACCATTTAAAATTAAAAATGAATTAACTTATATTTTTTAATATCAATTTGGAATTTAGAAAAACTTTAAACATAAGAAGTGTATGTTTGAATAATAATTCAAAAACATATTCTATTTTTAAAAAATAATTAATGTAACCTTTTAAAATGAATTAACTTATATTTTTGAATATTAATTTGGAATTTAGAAAAAATTTAAACATAAAAAGTGTTTGGATTTAAATAAATAATTCAAAAACATTTTCTGTTTAAAAAATAATTAATGTAACATTTAAAATATGAACCATTTACAATTAAAAATGAATAAACTTATATTTTTTTAATATCAATTTGGAATTTAGAAAAAATTTAAACATAAAAGTGTGTTTGGATTTAAATAATAAAATTCAAAAACATTTTCTGTTTTAAAAAATAATTAATGTAACCATTTAAAATATGAACCATTTACAATTAAAAATGAATTAACTTATATTTTTTTAATATCAATTTGGAATTTAGAAAAACTTTAAACATAAGAAGTGTATGGATTTGAATAAATAATTCAAAACATATTCTATTTTAAAAAATAATTAATATAACCTTTTAAAATGAATTAACTTATATTTTTGAATATTAAATTGGAATTTAGAAAAAATTTAAACATAAAAAGTGTTTGGATTTAAATAAATAATTCAAAATATTTTCTGCTTTAAAAAATAATTAATGTAACCATTTAAAATATGAACCATTTACAATTAAAAATGAATTAACTTATATTTTTTAATATCAATTTGGAATTTAGAAAAAATTTAAACATAAAAAGTGTTTGGATTTAATAAATAATTCAAACACATTTCTGTTTTAAAAAATAATTAATGTAACCATTTAAAATATGAACCATTTACAATTAAAAATGAATTAACTTATATTTTTTTAATATCAATTTGGAATTTAGAAAAATTTTAAAACTAAGAAGTGTATGGATTTGAATAAATAATTCAAAAACATTCTATTTTTAAAAATAATTAATGTAACCTTTTAAAAATGAATTAACTTATATTCTATTTTTGAATATTAATTTTTAAACGACCCGTTTTTTGCGCTCGGAAAATGGAAAGGGCTTTTCCGTGCGACCAAAGGAAAACTTCCTCCTGCAAACATTGTTCTCCTACCAATGTCCACATGCATGCATAATGGACAAAAAAAACTATGGATTCACAAACATCACAACTATGCCGTGATTCAGCACATAACATCGGTCATTTGGACCGAAAGCCATGAAACCTCGAACATGATAGGTCATTTTGTGAAGGTTTTTTCGAAACATGATCAATATACCAAGTCTGGTATTTTTCCTTTCAACTATGTAACATAATATGACACCACGCGAAGGATTTTCATTGTTCGGATTTTTTTTGAATTTATTATGCCCGTTTTGAATTATCTGAATTTCTAACTATGGTCGAACCGGTGTGCATGAAGATAGGGGACGGGCATCGTTAGAACTTGCATTGGATCTCTGAAGAAACCACATATTGCGAGTCTAAAAATGATTTTTTCAAAAAATCACGGGCGATAGATCATGTACCTGTAGTACAAACCGGACCCACTTCCTACCGATTCGGCAGACATTTGTCCTTTTTACCCGGGATGGACGAAAAGGTTTGAGATGTACCGGTTGGGAGATAGTCCATGTAAGGTGGTCTAGTATTTTAGGAAAATGGGACGGTAGAATTGTGAAACGGCATTTTGGTGGTTACTTCACAAAACGACCCGTTTTTTGCGCTCGGAAAATGGAAAAGGGCTTTTCCGTGCGACAAAAAGGAAAACTTCCTCCTGCAACATTGTTCTCCATACCAATGTCCACACACATGCATAATATGGGCACAACATCACAAACTATGCCGTGATTCAGCACTTAACATTGGTCATTTGGACCGAAAGCCATGAAACCTCGAACATGATAGGTCATTTTGTGAAGGTTTTTTCGAAACATGATCAATATACCAAGTCTGGTATTTTTCCTTTCAACTATGTAACATAATATGACACCACGCGAAGGATTTTCATTGTTCGGATTTTTTTTTGAATTTTATGCCCGTTTTGAATTATCTGAATTTCTAACTATGGTCGAACCGGTGTGCATGAAGATAGGGGACGGGCATCGTTAGAACTTGCATTGGATCTCTGAAGAAACCACATATTGCGAGTCTAAAAATGATTTTTTCAAAAAATCACGGGCGATAGATCATGTACCTGTAGTACAAACCGGACCCACTTCCTACCGATTCGGCAGACATTTGTCCTTTTTACCCGGATGGACGAAAAGGTTTGAGATGTACCGGTTGGGAGATAGTCCATGTAAGGTGGTCTAGTATTTTAGGAAAATGGGACGGTAGCATTGTGAAACGGCATTTTGGTGGTTACTTCACAAAACGACCCGTTTTTGCGCTCGAAAATGGAAAAGGGCTTTTCCGTGCGACAAAAAGGAAAACTTCCTCCTGCAACATTGTTCTCCATACCAATGTCCACACACATGCATAATATGGGCACAACATCACAAACTATGCCGTGATTCAACACATAACATCGGTCATTTGGACCGAAAGCCATGAAACCTCGAACATGATAGGTCATTTTGTGAAGGTTTTTTCGAAACATGATCAATATACCAAGTCTGGTATATTTCCTTTCAACTATGTAACATAATATGACACCACGCGAAGGATTTTCATTGTTTGGATTTTTTTTGAATTTATTATGCCCGTTTTGAATTATCTGAATTTCTAACTATGGTCGAACCGGTGTGTATGAAGATAGGGGACGGGCATCGTTAGAACTTGCATTGGATCTCTGAAGAAACCACTTATTGCGAGTCTAAAAATGATTTTTTCAAAAAAACACGGGCGATAGATCATGTACCTGTAGTACAAACCGGACCCACTTCCTACCGATTCGCAGACATTTGTCCTTTTTAACCCGGGATGGACGAAAAGGTTTGAGATGTACCGGTTGGGAGATAGTCCATGTAAGGTGGTCTAGTATTTTAGGAAAATGGGACGGTAGAATTGTGAAACGGCATTTTGGTGGTTACTTCACAAAACGACCCGTTTTTTGCGCTCGGAAAATGGAAAAGGGCTTTTCCGTGCGACAAAAAGGAAAACTTCCTCCTGCAACATTGTTCTCCATACCAATGTCCACACACATGCATAATATGGGCACAACATCACAAACTATGCCGTGATTCAGCACTTAACATTGGTCATTTGGACCGAAAGCCATGAAACCTCGAACATGATAGGTCATTTTGTGAAGGTTTTTTCGAAACATGATCAATATACCAAGTCTGGTATTTTTCCTTTCAACTATGTAACATAATATGACACCACGCGAAGGATTTTCATTGTTCGGATTTTTTTTGAATTTATTATGCCCGTTTTGAATTATCTGAATTTCTAACTATGGTCGAACCGGTGTGCATGAAGATAGGGGACGGGCATCGTTAGAACTTGCATTGGATCTCTGAAGAAACCACATATTGCGAGTCTAAAAATGATTTTTTCAAAAAATCACACGGGCGATAGATCATGTACCTGTAGTACAAACCGGACCCACTTCCTACCGATTCGGCAGACATTTGTCCTTTTTACCCGGGATGGACGAAAGGTTTGAGATGTACCGGTTGGGAGATAGTCCATGTAAGGTGGTCTAGTATTTTAGGGAAATGGGACGGTAGCATTGTGAAACGGCATTTTGGTGGTTACTTCACCACAAAACGACCCGTTTTTTTTGCGCTCGGAAAATGGAAAAGGGCTTTTCCGTGCGACAAAAGGAAAACTTCCTCCTGCAACATTGTTCTCCATACCAATGTCCACACACATGCATAATATGGGCACAACATCACAAACTATGCCGTGATTCAACACATAACATCGGTCATTTGGACCGAAAGCCATGAAACCTCGAACATGATAGGTCATTTTGTGAAGGTTTTTTCGAAACATGATCAATATACCAAGTCTGGTATTTTTCCTTTCAACTATGTAACATAATATGACACCACGCGAAGGATTTTCATTGTTTGGATTTTTTTTGAATTTATTATGCCCGTTTTGAATTATCTGAATTTCTAACTATGGTCGAACCGGTGTGCATGAAGATAGGGGACGGGCATCGTTAGAACTTGCATTGAAGAAACCACTTATTGCGAGTCTAAAAATGATTTTTTCAGAAAATCACGGGCGATAGATCATGTACCTGTAGTACAAACCGGACCCACTTTCTACCGATTCGGCAGACATTTGTCCTTTTTACCCGGGATGGACGAAAAGGTTTGAGATGTACCGGTTGGGAGATAGTCCATGTAAGGTGGTCTAGTATTTTAGGAAAATGGGACGGTAGCATTGTGAAACGGCATTTTGGTGGTTACTTCACAAAACGACCCATTTTTTGCGCTCGGAAAATGGAAAAGGGTTTTTTCGAAACATGATCATTGTTCGGCACAAATTTAGTCCTGGATGTATTCTGAAACCGGGACTAAAAATATTTTCCGCCATTTCCCACCTCTTCCCGCCAAGTTTTCCCGCCCTTTCCTTTCTACTAGAGCTTTTAGTCCCGGATGTAGTCACTAACCGGGACTAAAGATATTTCTCGCCATTTCCCAAAGCTTCACGCCAAGTTTTCCCGCCCTTTCCCTCTATATTTAGGGTGATCGTGTCATGGCTATCCACACATCCACACCTTCCTCTCTTAGAACAATGGACAACGCCTACTGGGCCATTCTGACCCTTGAGGAGACCGAGGCGCTGTGCGCCTCCAACTACCCTTGTCCACCGGGGTACCGCCCGCCCGTCGGCTGGATGCTGAGCGCTGGAGGGGTTCCTGTCCCTCAAGGTTCCGCAGGTCAGGCGGCCATCACAAACCACTTCTACCACGAGCTCACGCCGGAGCAGCGGATGGATCCCCAGTGGGATCCCGACAACTATGACACCTGGAATGCCTTCTTCGCTAATAGGCGTGAAAGGGAGCTCGCCAGGTACGAGGGTGATGGCCCGCCACCGGTGAACGAAAACGAAGTCGGCCGTCGTCTGTGGTGGGAGAACCGTACTATCATCAAAGTGATGCGCTACATCGCCGGGGGAGACCATCCTCGCCTACGGTGCCCACGAGTCCACCCGCCACAGGCCCCACACTATCCCGGCGGTAGCGGCATCGTCTTCCAGGAGACCCCTCTCCCACCCGCCGTGAATCCGAGGCTGGAATGGCCCCTGGTATATGCCATGGATGGGCTGAGGATCCCCGGAGTGGCAGGTGACGATGACGATGATGATGACGACGACGATGAAGACCCTGAAGCTGCGTACTATAGGACTAGGCATGATTATGACTAAAGGGGGCGGCTTTAGGCCTGAGTGTTAGCTAGTCCCGATTTGTCCCGGTTTTTAATATTAATAAATGTCTTAAGTGTTACCTAATAAATAGAGGGAAATGCCTATATAAAGAGAGGGTTCATATTTAGTCTCGGTATGATTGCGGCAGAGTGGGCCAGACAACACTAATAATAGGGGTGAGTGTCGACATTATGTCGTGCGGCTTGTACCTTGTCCCGGATGGTGTCACCAACCGGGACTAAAGATGAACCTTTAGTCCCGTTGGAGACACCAACCGGGACTAAAGATGAGTCAGCACACTAATAATAGGGGTGAGTGTCGACATTATGTCGTGAGTGTCGACATTATGCCGAGCTGCTTGTACTATAAATATGCATCCTTGTGAGTCCAGTCCTCCAGCCAGTTTGAGGCATCTCCAAGATGGTTTTAGAGAGCAGGGACACCACTACGGCCAGTTTCAGGGAGATGCCGACGGATCCCAGTCCTCCGGCATCTCCGAGAAACTGGTCATAGAGGCACTCCCTAATATGTGAAATTAGTTAGCTCCGAGGCGTATTGATCTAGTTAGTGAAGTTACAAGCTGCAAGATGGTTTTCGGAGAGCAGGGACACCACTGCGGCCAGTTTCAGGGAGATGCCGACGGAGCCCAGTCCTCCGGCATCTCCGAGAAAAGTCATAGAGGCACTCCCTAATATGTGAAATTAGTTAGCTCCGAGGCGTATTGATCTAGTTAGTGAAGTTACAAGCTGCAAGATGGTTTTCGAGAGCAGGGACACCACTGCGGCCAGTTTCAGGGAGATGCCGATGGAGCCGCCGGGCAGTCCTCCGGCATCTCCGAGAAACTGGTCATAGAGGCACTCCCTAATATGTGAAATTAGTTAGCTCCGAGGCGTATTGATCTAGTTAGTGAAGTTACAAGCTGCAAGATGGTTTTCGAGAGCAGGGACACCACTGCGGCCAGTTTCAGGGAGATGCCGACGGAGCCCAGTCCTCCGGCATCTCCGAGAAACTGGTCATAGAGGCACTCCCGGTCCAGCCACAAAATGGGACTAACACTCAAGACATTTATTAATATTAAAAACTGAGACTACAAAACCGGGACTAAAGGCCACAAACCGCGAAAGATATCCTTCGGTCAAGCCACAAACCGCGAAAGACATGAACTAGAGTTACATAATATGAGCATGAACTTCTTGGCATATGTCATTCCTTATGACCGCTTCAGACGTAACCATGGAGCATCTTCTTTACTTAACGGAATGCTTGGATCAGTTTTCACTGTGAAGGGCGGAATTTCATCAAACTTATTATAATATTCTGACATGTCTGTCTTGTCCTCGATTCCCACGATGTTTCTTTTCCCTGAAAGAACTATGTGACGCTTTGGCTCATCATATGATGTATTCGTTTGCATATTTTTCTTTTTTTCGGTCTGGAGGACATGTCCTTCACATAGAAAACCTGAGACACATCATTGGCTAGGACGAATGGTTCATCTCTATAACCAAGATTGTTGAGATCCACTGTTGTCATTCCGTACAACTGGTCTATCTTTACCCCTTCCCCATTCAGGTTGACCCATTTGCAGCGAAACAAAGGGACCTTAAAAGAGACTCCATAGTCTAGTTCCCATATCTCCTCTATGTAACCATAATATGTGTCCTTTTGTCCATTCTCGTCTATTTCATCAAAGCGGACACTACTATTTTGGTTGGTGCTCTTTTATCTTTGGGCGATCGTGTAGAATGTATTCCCATTTATTTCGTACCCTTGGAAATTCAATACAGTAGAAGATGGTGACGCGGCCAACAAGTATAGCTGATCTCCAACAGTGGTGTCATTCAAGAGATGTGTCCGCATCCAACCACCGAAAGATTTCATGTGTTCATCTGTAATCCATGATTCAGGCTTCCCCGTGTTTTTGGAGCGTACAATATTCTTGTGTTCCTCCATATACGGAGCTGCCAAGGTGGAATTATGTAGAACTGTGTAGTGTGCTTTAGTGAAAGAATCCCCGTCCCTACATATCATTGCTTTCTTTCCCAGCGTGCCTTTTCCACTTAGTCTTCCTCATGCCGCGAGTCAGAACACCAATCGGCTTAAGGTCAGGAATAAAGTCAACACAAAACTCAATGACCTCCTCTGTTCCATATCCCTTGGAGATGCTTCCTTCTGGTCTAGCACGGTTATGAACATATTTCTTTAAGACTCCCATGAACCTCTCAAAGGGGAACATATTGTGCAGAAATACCGGACCGAGAATGGCAAACTCTTCCACTAGATGAACCAGGAGATGCGTCATAATATTGAAGAAGGATGGTGGGAACACCAATTCAAAACTAACAAGACATTGTACCACATCCTTCTGTAACCTTGGCAGAATATCTGGATTGATTACCTTCTGAGATATTGCATTGAGGAATGCACACAGCTTCACAATGGGTACTCGAACATTTTCTGGTAGAAGCCCCCTCAATGCAATCGGAAGCAACTGCGTCATAATCACGTGACATTCATGAGACTTCAGGTTTTGGAAATTTTTCTCTGCCATATTTATTATCCCCTTTATATTAGATGAGAAGCCCGACGGCACCTTGATACTGTAAAGGACTTCAAAAAAGATTTCCTTCTCTGCTTTGGTAAGAGCATAGCTGGCACGACTTAAGTGACGCCCTTTATCCGTCTTGTTATCTGTATGCATGTTCTTTGGGTCTTTCATAATTTGTTGGTCCTCCCGTGCTTCAGGTGTATCTTTTGTCTTCCCATACACGCCTAGGAATCCTAGCAGGTTCACACAGAGATTCTTCGTCACGTGCATCACGTCGATTGAAGAGCGGACACGCAGGACTTTCCAATATGGCAGCTCCCAAAATATAGATTTCTTCTTCCACATGGGTGCGTGTCCTGTAGCGACGTCGTTCGGAACTGATTGACCGCCAGGACCCTTTCCAAAGATTACTTCTATGTCCTTGACCATACCAAATACATCATCACCAGCTGGGAGTTCAGGCTTCTTCCGGTGATCTGCCTCACCTTTGAAATGCTTGCCTTTCTTTCTTACGGGATGATTGGTCGGAAGAAATCGTCGATTCGCTAGGTACACAACCTTCTTGCATTTATGCAAATATGTACCTTCGGTCTTATCTAAACAGTGGGTGCATGCCTTATATCCTTTGTTTGTCTGTCCTGAAAGGTTACTAAGAGCAGGCCAATCATTGATGGTTACGAATAACAACCCTCGTAGATTAAATGACTCCTGTTTGTTCTCATCCCACGCACGTACACCTGGTTTGCCCCACAACTGTAAGAGTTCTTCAACTAATGGCCTAAGGTACACATCAATGTCGTTGCCCGGTTGCTTCGGGCCTTGGATGAGGACTGGCATCATAATGAACTTACGCTTCATGCACAACCAAGGAGGCAGGTTGTAGATACATAGAGTCACGGGCCAGGTGCTGTGACTACAGCTCTGCTCCCCAAAAGGATTCATGCCATCCGTACTTAGACCAAACCATAAGTTCCTTGCGTCACCTGCAAAGTCTGGGAAGTCTCTCTCGATTTTTCTCCACTGTGACCCATCAGCAGGGTGTCTCAACTCCCCGTCTTTCTTACGGTCTTCTTTGTGCCATCGCAACAACCTGGCATGCTCTTTGTTTCTGAACATGCGTTTCAACCTTGGTATTATAGGAGCATACCACATAACCTTAGCAGGAACCCTCTTCCGGAGGGGCTCTCCCTCAACATCACCAGGGTCATCTCGTCTGATCTTATACCGCAACGCGTTGCATACCGGGCATTTATCTAAATTCTCATACTCCTTACCGCGGTAGAGGATGCAGTCATTAATGCATGCATGTATCTTTTGCACATCTAATCCCAGAGGACAGAGAGTCTTCTTTGCTTCGTAGGTACTCTCGGGAAGTTCGTTATGTTTTGGAAACTTCGGCTTCATTATTTTCAGCATCTTTTCAAATGAGGAGTCAGTTAGACCACACTCTGCCTTCCATCGCAACAATTCTAGTGTCGTACCGAGCTTTGTGCTGCCATCTTCACAATTTGGGTACAACAATTTCTTGTGATCTTCTAACATGCCCTCTAACTTCAACTTCTCATTTTCTGTTTCACAGTCTCGCTTTGCATCAGAAATGACCCTACCAAGTTCATCAGCCGGCTCATCTGATGCCCGTTCTTCACCTTTTTCCTCTCCATTATCTTCCATTGCAGTATCACTGTATTCAGGAAACATATGATGATAGTTGTTATCATCATCTTCTTCTTCACCATCTTCCATCATAACCCCTCTCTCCCCGTGCTTGGTCCAGCAATTATAGTTGGGCATGAAACCTTTCATAATCAGGTGGCCGCGAATGATTTTCGAGGAAGAGTACTCCTTGTTGTTCCGACATTGAACACATGGACAACGTATAAATCCATTCTCTTTGTTTGTCGTAGCCACATCGATAAATTTATCCACGCCTTTGATATACCCGGCTACCCGCCGGTCACCGTACATCCATTCCCGACCGTTCATCTGCATCATATAAGTAAGTTTATCAAAAAACAGGACATCATAAATAGTGAAATAACCAATTCACACCGACACATGAATTGTATCAATGACCTAGAAAAGATAAGATTGCTAACCTCGATCGAGGGAAATAAAGAGGAGAAAGCTCAAGTGCGTCTCGGACACCTTCTATATTTTTGTTCTATGAGAAATTCAACGGAATTTTTCACTCAAACATTTCAACAAACACCTTCAATGCATGCATGAAAAAAAACTAGCACACACCCTCACACCTTACACCATTCGAAAAAACAGAGTGGAGGCAGAGGGGGCTGGGGCGTTGCATTTATAGAGGGCAAGGGGTCTTTAGTCCCGGTTGAAGCCAGCAACCGGGACTAAAGGTGCGTGCCAGGCCACATGGCTGTGGCCAAACCTTTAGTCCCGGTTGGTGGCTCCAACCGGGACGCATGCCCCCTTACCAACCGGGACCCATGCCCCCTGGCCCCGTGCCCGCTCCAACCGGGACGCGTGCCAGCATTAGTCCCGGTTGGTGGCGCAACCGGGACTAATGCTCCGAGGGGTCGCGAATGGATGGCCCTTTTTCCTCTAGTGTGGGCCAAAACCGGGACTAGAGCCCGTTGCGGTCCGGGACTACAGCCCTGTTTTCTACCAGTGATAAGAGGACAAGTCGATCAATCTCAATGATTGGCATGATGACACCCATCTCCTACAAGAGGCATGGCCTCGAGCCCACATGCTCTCATAGTTCTGTGTGCCGGCCGATGAGTATATACCGCCGAGAAGAATGGTATTGAGGCACCTGAGGGGGCCTCATGAAACAAACTATTCATAGGTAGCCAATTAACAATGTTGCTGGCTTGTTTCATGTGCCTCATGTTAGCATCCTTGCTAAAGTGGCATTTTATCTATACAAAACTCAAAATCTCACTTTATTGAAGACAAAGATATGCATGCCAAAAGTGTCAGTGCTACAATGTTTAACTGCCTCACATGTGGTCAAAGAAGAGTTGTGTTTGAGCTTTCTCACGCCTAACATCCTAAGCACAATGCACATGGTGCCAGACTAATAGGCTTAAGATTACTTATCCATATTTGTTTCCTCTCGTAGTATTAAAACTACAAAGAGTGATCATATGAAATGACGCATAAATAATGTCCCTTGAGTGATCATATCTTGGGGTTCGTACAATCAGTAAGGTATATCTTTGGTTGATCCTAATGACTGGGGGAAAGATTAGTGAGTGAAATCTTAACACCTATTGATTGTTGCTATGATGTTCTAAAAGAAGAGTTGTCTGTTGTCTTTCGACAAGAATTCTCAGAAGTTGGCACCGAAAGAATTTTTATTCTGGGATAGCCAATGTTGTGGCATAACCTCAAAGTTTTCTTGGCATGAGCCGAGGATCTTCTTCAAAAAGTATACATGTTTGCAATTTTGCGTGCAAGCGAGGCACCTACCTAGCGATGAGTCTGCTAGTGGCGTTCCTTCGAGAAAAAAGTTAGAAGTGCATGGTTCATGCACGTATCTGGTGTGGTACAGGCTTGCTGAAACAAATGCAGGTCTCGTGCCTTCCCTTTTTCTCCACTGAGTCCAGAATACTGTGAGACGATTTCGCCATTGAAAGTAAATTTTCAGCTGAAAACCAGTTAATCATCGTCATGAACTGGGTTAAGAAAGAATTGTACGCGTTTGTCTGCACGTACTATATACTAAATCCTTGTATCGGACGGTGGAGTTGTTGCATATACTTCTTCCTTCCTTCATGAAGAACAAAATAAGTGCATTTTCCATACCGTAGTGCTCTGGTGCTCTACGCATTTGCATGAGAACCATGCCTCTAGGCATCGGTTCCTTAGGCATATGAGTTTCAATGAAAACAGAAAGTGATCTCATTGGTGTTGTTGTTTGGAGTGTCATATCGTGATGGTCAATATATAAAAGGGTCCATGGATGACGGTGATGAAGCATTATACATGCCGCCACACATTCATGTTAACTGTTTGGCTCGCATGGATGATATATACTTCATTCTTGTTTTTTTCCAACACACCATGAAAGAAATGACCAACATTTGCTCAATGCGTTCTCGAGAACACCGATGTAGCTCCGACAATGTGGCATTTTAAGACTATGCCTGATTCATGGGGGCAATGCTAGCTCTCCATTGCTGAGCATCTGAGGTGGACGACATAGACACCGCTCGATGCTAAGGACATTATTTGTCTGAGCAAAGAATGCTCTGGCACTAGATACATCAGCATTCACCAGTTGCTAATCAACAGTGTGGAAAGGTATGGGAGAACGCACAGCACCAATAGGACCGGCTGCTCATATATATATTGATAATGTTAGGTACAACCCTAGAAATACACGGAGACCTATAACTAATACAACACATATCTCAACACCCCCCGCAGTCAAAGGGTTGGTACCGACACATAGACTGGAGCGAAACTCACGAAAAGTCGTCGACGGTAATCCCTTCGTCATGATGTCTGCAAATTGCTGAGAGGTCGGCACGTGAAGAACTCAAACGTGACCAAGAGCAATTTGCTCACGGACAAAGTGAGTATCCAGCTCAATGTGCTTGGTGCGTCGATGATGAACGAGGTTGGCGGAGAGGTAGACAGCCGAGACGTTATCATAAAATACCACCGTGGCCTTGTCGATGGGACAAGAAAGCTCAGAGAGAAGCTGACGAAGCCACGTGCACTTAGCCACGACGTTAGCCACGGCGCGGTACTCGGCCTCGGCGCTGGAGCGAGACACGGTGGGCTGCCTCTTGGAGGACCAAGAGACGAGTGATGAAACGAGATAGACACAGTAGCCCGAGGTGGAGCGCCACGTGTCAGGGCAGCCAGCCCAGTCCGTATCCGAGTAGGCGACGATGTCGATCGAGGGCGAGGCGTGCAACGAGAGGCCGAAGTCCATGGTGCCGCGGATATAGCGGAGTATCCGCTTCACCCCGGACTAGTGAGCGTCCCAGGGAGCATGCATGTGCAAGCACACCTGCTGCACATCATACTGCAACTCCGGACGTGTCAACGTCAAATACTGCAGGGAACCGACAATGGAGCAGTAGAACGGCGCGTCGTAGGCCAGCGATCCATCGCTGGCCAAGAGCTTGGCCTTCGTGTCGACAGGTGTGGGCACGGGGTGGCAGTTAAGCATCCCTGCGCGCTCGAGAAGCTCATGGGCGTACTTCCGCTGATGAAGAAAGAACCCATCCGCGTGCCGGACAACCTCGATGCCGAGGAAGTAGTGGAGTGATGTCTACGCACTTCTATTCTTGTAGACAGTTTTTGGGCCTTCAAGTGTAGAGGTTTGTAGAACAACATCAAGTTTCCCTTAAATGGATTACCCAAGGTTTATCGAACTCAGGGAGGAAGTGGTCAAAGGTATTCTCTCTCAAGCAACCCTGCAATCAAGATACAAGAAGTCTTGTGTCCCCAACACACCTAATACACTTGTCAGGTGTATAGGTGCACTAGTTAGGCGAAGAGATAGTGAAATACAAGTGGTAACGGTGCCAGAAAATAGCTTCTGACTTGTTGTTGACGTGGGGTAACGGTGCCAAAAAAGAGCTGATGGCGTGGAAGAAAGGTAAAAGCCCAAAATCTCCCCGGCAAACGGAACAAAGATGGAAGCAAGCAAACATACAACAGATCTAGATGCAAACGGTGTTTCAATGTTTAGAAACAAGGCCTAGGGATCATACTTTCACTAGTGAAGACTCTCTCATATAAATATCCTCTCTTCATGATACTACTCTTAACTACTCTCCGGTTGGACACTCTAATCCACGGTAGGGCTTTCCCCAATCTAGATAATCCCACACTGTCACCTTGAGAGCTAGATGGTTCCAACAAACACCACAATTTCATAAAGACATCCAACTCCAAATATAAATCATAAAAAATATTCAATCTAGCCAAAGTGCCACACAGAGTATGCACGCTGTCACTTTCACACACGTGGGGAAAAGCGTAGATCTATTAAAGCACAAAGAGTATTTATGTAGACTCAAACCTAAGTGCCACCATGGCGTGCACGCTGTCACTTTCACACACATGGTGAGAGCAGAGATCTAATGAAGCACTTGAGTAGCAAGGTAGATATACTTGATTACAAAGCTCATGACCATAACATGATCATGCATAAAGAGAGAGATGAACACATAGCTACCGGTAGAGCCCTTATCCTCGAGGAAGAACTACTCCCTCGTCATCATGGGAATCAGCAACAGTGATGAAGATGGCGATGGAGATGGCTTTGGGGGCACTTCCCCATCCTAGCAGGGTGCCGGAACAGAGACTTTATGTCCCTCGAATCTCCCCTTTGGTGGCGGCGGCGCTACAAAGGTTTTCGTGGATTTCTTCTAGATGCCATAGGGTTTTTGGGTCGGAGGCTTCTTATAGGCGCAGGAATCAAGGTCGGTGGGGGTCCAGGGGGGCCACACCCCCTCCAGGCGCCTCCAGGGCTTGCCCGCGCCTAGGGGGTTTTGGCCACCCTGTGGCCCCCCTCCGGCTCTGCTTCATGGTTCCGTGTTGCTCCGGGAAAAAAATAACTTTGGCTTTTGTACCGTCCAATTCCGAGAATATTGATTTTCTGCCTTTCTGGAACCAAAAACAAAAGAAAACAGGCAACTGGCACTATGTCAACTTGTTAATAGGTTAGTTCTAGAAAAGATATAAAAACACCTCAAAGTATAGACAAAGCAAAGCAAAGTAGATACAAAACAAGCATGGAGCATCAAAAATTATAGATGCGTTTCCGACGAATCATGGAGCGGGCCGAGGTCCTTCAGGGCGAACTTAGCGCGAAGGTGGTCGGTGAGCTGTCGAAGGAGACCATCAGTGCATGCCGTCAGGATGATGTCGTCGACATATAGCAACAGGGAGGCAGTGTCGGTGCCTGGTCGATAGACAAATAGCGATGCATTAGAACGTGTGGAGTGGAAGCCAAGCTGATGCAGGATCGCGGCGATGCTCTGGTACCAGGCACGGGGCGCCTGCTTCGGTTTGTACAAGTACCATACAAGTACCGAGAGAGCAAGCACACATGATCCGGATGGTCGGCGTCGACGAAGCCGATAGGTTGCTGGCAGTACACCTTCTCGGAGAGATGCATGGAGAACGGCGTTGGAGACATCCATCTGGTGCACCGGCCACTCGTCAAAGGTTCCTGCTAAAACGGAAACACCAACTCGTCAAAGTAAACGTGCCGGGAGGTGAAGACGCGATGTGAGACCGGGTCGTAGCAGCGGTAGCCCTTGGTGTTGGCTGGGTAGCCGAGAAACACACAAGAGAGAGAGCATGACGCTAGCTTATGTGCGGCGGTGGCGGCGGTGCTAGGATAGCAGCGGCAACCGAAAATGCGGAGATCATCGTAGGAGGGTGGCACACCAAAGAGAAGATGGTGCGGCATGTATTGCCAACGCACGCGGCAGGGGTGGATGTTGAAGAGAAGGGTCACCGTGGCGAGGGCATCCAGCCAAAACCGTGGGGGCATGTAAGCATGGAACAAAAGGGTGCGCACACAGTCATTGATAGTACGAAGGATGCGTTCATCACGACCATTTTGTTGGAAAGTGTAAGGACACGTGAGGCGAAAGATGGCGCCATGGGAGGTGATAAGTGTGCGGATTGTGATGTTGTCGAACTCTTTGCCGTTATCGGTTTGCAAGGCATGGATGGGGCGGCCGAATTGGGTGGAGACGTATGCGAAAAAGGCGGTGAGAGTGGCAGGGACGTAGGATTTGCGACGTAGGGGAAAAGTCCACACAAAGTGCAAGTAATCGTCCAAAATCACAACATAATAGGTATAACCAGAATTACTCGGAACCTGCGAGGTCCAAACATCACTATGAATAAGTTCAAAGGGAAAAGACGCGACTGTGGAGGAAGAATTAAACGGAAGATGAACATGTTTGCCTAGACGACATGCCTCACAAGAATGAGCATCCGTTTTATTACAAGTAAAATCAAATCCTTGTAGTATTTGACGAAGAGCTGTGGAGCTAGGATGGCCGAGGCGGGTGTGCCCTAGGTCGACACCAACGGAGAGGGCGAGTGGGCTGCTGGCGGTGGTGGAGGACGACCAAACAGGGTACAAATTGTCAGGGCTGTCACTATGGTGGAGAAGCATCCGAGTACGACCATCCTTAATAGAAAAACCAAAAGTATCAAATGTTGGAATTATGCCCTAGAGGCAAAAATAAAGATGTTATTATTATAATTCTTGTTCATGATAAAGTTTATATTCCATGCTAGAATTGTATTAAGCGGAAACTTTGATACTTGTGTGGTTTATGAACAACGGCGTGTCCCTAGTACGCCTCTATGGACTAGCTCATTGATTAATGATGGTTAAGGTTTCCTAACCATAGACATGAGTTTTCGATTAATAATGAGATCATATCATTGGGAGAATGATATGATGGACAGACCCAAATCAAGTAGAGAAACTAGATCGTGTCATCGTGTTCATCTTTGCGAAGATTTTTCTTATGTCAAATATTGTATTCCTTAGACCATGAGATAATGCAACTCCCTGGTATCGGAAGAAAGCTTTGAGGTCATCAAATGTCATCCTACGAGAGGGTGATCATAAAGGTGTCTCTCAGGTGATCGTAAAGTACTTGTTGGGATGTATGTATCGAGATGGGATTTGTCTCTCCCAAGTCAGAGAGATATACTTCGGGCCCACTCGGTAATCGATATCAACACCGCTTGCAAGCACGTGGTTAAGGAGTTAATCAAAAAGTGATATTGGACTACGGAACGAGTAAAGTACTTGCTGTGTACGAGATTGAACTAGGTATGCCGATACCGATGATCGAATCTCGGGCAAGTAAAATATCGCGTGACGAAGGGAATATATATATATATGGGATTAATTGAATACTGGCATCGTGGTTCATCCAATATGATCATCGATGAATGTGTGGGAGTCAATGGGTTTCCAGACCCCGCTGTTGATTATTGATAGAAGATCATGTCTGCATATTCTCAAACCCGTAGGGTCACACACTTAATGTGTCTCGACGCTAGGATAGAATGGATAATTGGTTTATGAGTTTTTGTTCGGAGTCTTGGATGAGATCCAGGACATCACGAGAGGTTCTGGAATGGTCCGGAGAATAAGATTCATATAAGGGAAAGCAGTTTTTGGATTTCGGAATTGTTTCGGATTGTTCGGTATTGTACCGGAAGCTTCTAGAACCTTCCGGAGTGGGACCAATGTGGCCCCACTTGTCAGGAGGGGGCGTGGGCCTACGAGGGATTGCCCTGGCCGCATTGGGCCAGGGGCACAAGGCCCCATAGGCCCAGCCGGCCAAAACCCTAGGGAAACCTTCTAGAAGGAGGGGGAAAACTTGCCCCCCCACTCCAACCCTTGGGGCCGCCGCCCTAGGGCTTGGAGGAGGGGCCAAGGGGGCTGGCCAGCCCCCCATAGAAACTCTCCACCTTTGCACCACGCCGTCGTGTTGTAGATCCAATCTATCTCTCCACCCCACTTGTTGGACCGAGGAAGGAGGAGACGTCGAGGTGCCGTACGTGTGCATCTCTCGGAGGCATCGCCACTTGCGATGTTGGATCGGATCGGATCACGAGGAGGAGAAGCTAGTATGACTACATCAACCACGTTCCGTTGAACGTTCCGCTATGCGAATCTTCAAGGGTATGAAGATCTCATCTATTCCCCCTCATTGTTTGCATCTCCTAGATTAGATCTTGGCTTTCCCGTTCGCATTCGTAGAATTTTTTTGATTTACTATGCTACGAAACCCTTCAGTGGTATCAGAGCCAGGTCTATGCGTAGATGTGTTTCACGAGTAGAACGCAACATGCTTGTTGCGGGCATTGATGTTTTCTGTTGCAAGCCTCTTGTTTGTGTACTTCTTATGACGCGGGATAGTGAGATCGAAGCGGTCCAGGCCAACTTTACGCGACCTCGTTCGTGAGACCGGCTCCGCACTTGACGTGTGGCTTGTTCCACACATGCGGCTGGTGGATGCCAGTTTCTCTCACTATAGTTGTCATGGGATTTACACCGGATGTTGGCAACCATAATATCACCGTTGTGGCTTTCCGTAGGTAAGAATCGTTCTTAGCTTGTTACTCCCATAAGCCACGTAAAACATGCAACAACAAAGTAGAGGCGTCTAACTTGTTTTTGCAGGGAGTGTTTCTGTGATATGGTATGACCCAAGATGTGATGTGTATGTTGTATGCAATGATCATGTTTTGTAATGTTTCACGACTTGCATGTCGATGAGTACACAACCGGCAAGAGCCATATGGTTGTCTTTATAATTGTGTATGACCTGTGTGTCAACTTCTTATACGCCATGTAATAGCTTTACTTTATCGCTAAGTAGTTAGCAATAGTTGTAGTTGCTATTCGTGGTGGAGGCAACCATGGTGGAGTTATGGAGATCATGCTGGCACGCACAAGATGGAGATCATTGCGCGGAGATTGGCTATACCATGTCACATAAAATTATATGCATGTGGTGTTTATCCTTTTATGTATCTTATTATGCTTAGATTGCGACGTTAGCATTCTAAGATGATTCCTCACTTAAAGATCAAGATAAAACTGTGTTCTCCCCATGTATGCACCGTTGCGAAAGTTCGTCGTGTTCAAGCATCACGTGATGATCGGGTGCTATAAACTCTATGTTCACATACAACGGGTGCAAGCCAGTTTTGCACACGCGGAAATACTTGGGTTTGACTTGACGTGCCTAGAATGTACAGACATGGCCTCGGAACACATGAACCGAAAGGTTAAGCATGAGTCATTTGAATGATATGATCAACACTTTGTTGTCCACCATTGAAACCACATCTCTTCTCGTGAAGATCGGATTAGGTGTGGTGAATTTGGATCACGTTCACTAAACAACTTGAGGGATGTTGAATTTAGTGGGAGGTCATCTAGTAATTTGATTAAGTTGAACTAGTTATCATGAACATAGTCTAAATTGTACTTGCAAATTTTGTAGATCAAATGGCTAAGTCCAACTTCAACTTCAACGTTTTTGCTGAGAAAGAAAAGCTTAAGAACAATGGGTCTAACTTCACCAACTGGTTCCACAATCTGAGAATCATTCTCTCTGGCGGACAAAAGGACTATGTCCTTGAGAAAGCGCTAGGTGACGCCCCTGCTGTAGATGCGCCGGCTGATGAGAAAGTTGTTTATCAGTCGCGCAAGGATGATTATGGTGTGATTAAGAGCACCATGTTGTTTGCTATGGAATCGGACATTCAAAATCGTTTTTAGGAGTTCCCTGGGCCCTTTGAGATTCTTGAGGAAATGAAAACTATGTTTCAGAATCAGGCCCGTTCTGAGAGATATGAGATCTCTGAGAAATTCTTTAACTTCAAGATGGAGGAAGGGAATTCCGTTAGTGAGCACGCCATTAAGATGTCGGGCTACACTCAACTCCTTGAGCAACTGGACTGCAAGATTCCAGAGGAGCTCAAGATTGACACAGTTCTGCAATCACTCCCTCCTAGCTACAAAGGTTTTGTAGTTACTCATAATCATATTGGTTCCACTGATACGATCACTGAGCTCTTCGCTAAGCTGAAAGCTGCGGAGGTGGACATCAAGAAAGATAATCATGTGTTGATGGTCAACAAGCCCCCAGCTTTAAGAAAGGTAAGGGTGCAAAGAATCCCTTCAAGAAGGGAAGCGGCAAGAGCGTTGCCCCTGCAGAGAAGAAGCTCAAGTCTGGACCAAAGCCGGACACTGCATGCTTCTATTGCAAGGACAAGGGTCACTTGAAGCGCAACTGTCCGAAGTACTTAGCGGACAAGAAAGCTGGCACCATCAAAGGTATATTTGATATACATGTTATTGATGTTTTCCTTACGAGCCCTCGTTGTAGTGCCTGGGTATTTGAAACTGGTTCAGTTGCTAATATTTGTAACTCGAAACAGGAGCTACGGAATAGACGGGGGCTAGCGAGGGATGAGGTAACGATGCGCGTTGGCAACGGATCAAGAGTTGATGTGATGGCCGTCGGCACGCTCTCCTTAGTTTTGCCTTTGGGATTAGTTTTAAACCTCAAGAAATGTTATTATGTGCCTGCGTTGAGCATGAACATCATATCTGGATCGTGTTTATTGCAAGACGGTTATTCATTTAAATCGGAGAATAATGGCTGTTCTATTTATATGAGTAACATCTTTTATGGTCATGCACTTGCTATGAATGTTTTATTTCTTCTGAATCTCGAAAGCAATGAAACACACATCCATAACATTGAGGCTAAGAGAGTGCAAAGTAGATAGTGATAATTCAACTTATTTGTGGAACTGTCGTCTAGGTCCTATTGGTGTAAAACGCATGAAGAAACTCCATTCTGATGGACTTTTGGAGTCTCTTGATTTTGAATCATTTGACACGTGCGAGCCATGCCTCATGGGCAAGATGATCAAAACCCCGTTCTCCGGAATAATGGAGCGAGCAACGAACTTGTTAGAAATCATACATACCGATGTATGCGGACCAATGAGTGTTTCGACGCGCGGTGGTTATCGCTATTTTCTTACTTTTACTGATGACTTAAGTAGATATGGGTATATCTATATAATGAAACATAAATCTGAAACATTTGAAAAGTTCAAAGAATTTCAGAACGAAGTGGAAAACCATCGTAACATGAAAATTAAATTTCTACGATCCGATCGTGGAGGTGAATATTTGAGTTACGATTTTCTCACGCATCTTAAAGCAATCGGAATCATTTCGCAACTCACGCCACCCGGAACACCACAGTGCAATGGTGTGTCTGAACGCTGGAATCGAACTCTATTAGATATGGTGCGATCGATGATGTCTCTTATAGATTTGCCGTTATCATTTTGGGGTTATGCATTAGAAACCGCTGCATTCACTTTCAGTAGGGAACCATCTAAATACGTTGAGACGACAACATATTAACTGTGGTTTGGTGCTAAACCTAAGTTGTCGTTTCTTAAAGTTTGGGGATGCGAAGCTTACGTCAAGAAGTTGATGCCGGACAAGCTCGAACCCAAAGAGGAGAAATGCATCTTCATAGGATAGCCTAAGGAAACGATTGGGTATACCTTCTATCACAGATCCGAAGGCAAAGTGTTTGTCGCAAAGAACAGATCCTTTTTTGAGAAGGAGTTTCTCTCGAAAGAAGTGAGTGGGAGGAAAGTAGAGCTAGACAAGGTTATTGAACCTTCTCTTGAGTTGGAGAGTAGCGCAGCACCTGAAATTGTTCCAGTGCCGTCTACACCAACAATAGAGGAAGCTAATGACAAGGATCATGAAGCTTCAGATGATGCTACTACTGAACGTCGCAGGTCGACAAGGTCGCGTGCCCCTCCTGAGTGGTATGGCAACCCTGTCTTAACTGTCTTGTTAGTAGACAACAGTGAACCTGCGAACTATGAGGAAGCAATGATGAGCCCAGACTCTGAGAAATGGCTAGAGGCCATGAAATCCGAATTGGGATCCATGAGCGAAAACCAAGTATGGACTTTGGTGGACCCTCCTAGCGACCGAAAGGCCGTTGAGTGCAAATGGATTTTCAAGAAGAAAACGGACGCGGATGGTAATGTTACTGTCTATAAAGAACGGCTTGTCGCGAAAGGTTTTCGACAAGTTCAAGGTGTTGACTACGATGAGACTTTCTCTCCCGTAGCGATGTTTAAGTCCATTTAGATTTTATTAGAAATTGTTGTGTTTCATGATTATGAAATATGGCAGATGGATGTCAAGATTGCGTTCCTCAATGGCAACATTGATGAAGAGTTGTATATGATGCAACCCTAAGATTTTGTCGATCCTAAGGATGATGATAAGGTGTGCAAACTTCAGCGTTCCATTTATGGACTGAAGCAAGCATCTCGGAGTTGGAACCTTCGTTTTGATCAAGTGATCAAGAGCTTTGGATTTGTTCCAAATTGCTATGAAGCTTGTATCAACAAGAAAGTGAGTGGGAGCTCAGTGACATTTTTGGTACTATATGTGGATGACATATTGATTATTGGAAATGACATTGATATGCTTAACGATGTGAAGAGTTATTTGAACAAATGTTTTTCAATGAAAGACCTAGGGGAAGCTGCTTATATATTGGGCATCAAAATTTATAGAGATAGACAAAGACGCCTGATAGCTTTAAGCCAAAGTACATACCTAGACAAAGTTCTGAAAAGGTTCAGAATGGATAAGGCAAAGAAAGGTAAGATATTGAGCAGGGCTCAGTGTCCAGCTACGGTAAACGATAGAGAAGCTATGAGCAAAGTGCCTTATGCCTCGGCCATAGGATATATCATGTATTCCATGCTATGTACTAGACCGGATGTGTCCAATGCTCTTAGTTTGATGAGCAGATATCAAAGTGATCCAGGAGTGGAACACTGGACAGCCGTGAAGAACATCCTAAAGTATTTAAATAGAACTAAAGAAATGTTCTTAGTCTATGGAGGTGATGAACAGCTCGTCGTAAAAGGTTACGTCGATGCTAGTTTCGACACCGATAAGGATGATTCTAAATCTCAGACAGGATACGTTTATATTTTGAATGGAGGAGCTGTGACCTGGAGAAGCTGCAAGCAAAGCGTGATCGCGGGATCTACAGCAGAAGCGGAATACATGGCTATTGCAGAAGCGTCAAGTGAAGGAGTTTGGATCAGGAACTTCATCACTGAGCTTGGTGTGGTTCCAAGTGCCTTGGACCCACTGGAGATATTGTGTCACAACACTGGCGCCATAGCACTGGCTAAGGAACCAAGATATCATCCAAAGACCAAGCATATCAACCGCAAGTTTCATATAATTCGGGATTATATAACAGATGGAGATCTGAAGATTAGCAAAGTACATACAGATCTGAATATCGCAGATCCATTGACTAAACCTCTTCCACGAGCAAAACATGATCAACACCTTAGTGCCATGGGTGTTAGATTGTTGCCAGATGTAAACTAGATTATTGACTCTAGTGCAAGTGGGAGACTGTTGGAATTATGCCCTAGAGGCAATAATAAAGATGTTATTATTATAATTCTTGTTCATGATAAAGTTTATATTCCATGCTAGAATTGTATTAAGCGGAAACTTTGATACTTGTGTGGTTTATGAACAACGCCGTGTCCCTAGTACGCCTCTATGGACTAGCTCATTGATTAATGATGGTTAAGGTTTTCTAACCATAGACATGAGTTGTCGATTAATAATGAGATCATATCATTGGGAGAATGATATGATGGACATACCCAAATCAAGTAGAGCAATTAGATCATGTCATCGTGTTCATCTTTGCGAAGCTTTTTCTCAAATATTATATTCCTTAGACCATGAGATAATGCAACTCCCTGGTATCGGAAGAAATCTTTGAGGTCATCAAACGTCATCCTATGAGAGGGTGATCATAAAGGTGTCTCTCAGGTGATCGGAAAGTACTTGTTGGGTTGTATGTATCGAGATGGGATTTGTCACTCCCAAGTCGGAGAGATATACTTCGGGCCCACTCGGTAATCGATATCAACACCGCTTGCAAGAACGTGGTTAAGGAGTTAATCACAAAGTGATATTGTACTACGTAACGAGTAAAGTACTTGCTGTGAACGAGATTGAACTAGGTATGCCGATACCGATGATCGAATCTCGGGCAAGTAAAATATCGCGTGACGAAGGGAATATATATATGGGATTAATTGAATCCTGGCATCGTGGTTCATCGAATATGACCATCGATGAATGTGTGGGAGTCAATATGGGTTTACAGACCCCGCTGTTGATTATTGATAGAAGATCATGTCTGCATATTGTCGAACCCGTAGGGTCACACAATTAACGTGTCTCGACGCTAGGATAGAATGGATAATTGGTTTATGAGTTTTTGTTCGGAGTCTCGGATGAGATCCAGGACGTCACGAGAGGTTCCAGAATGGTCCGGAGAATAAGATTCATATAAGGGAAACCAGTTTTTGGATTTCAGAATTGTTTTGGATTGTTCGGTATTGTACCGGAAGCTTCTAGAACCTTCCGGAGTGGGACCAACGTGCCCCCACTTGTTGGGAGGGGGCGTGGGCCTACGAGGGAGTGCCCTGGCCGCATTGGGCCAGGGGCACAAGGCCCCATAGGCCCAGCCGGCCAAAACCCTAGGGAAACCCTAGGGAAACCTTCTAGAAGGAGGGGGAAAACTTGCCCCGCACTCCAACCCTTGGGGCCGCCGCCCTAGGGCTTGGAGGAGGGGACAAGGTGGCCGGCCAGCCCCCTATATATAGAGGGCAGGGGCGTAGCCCTCCTCCCCCACTCCTTCAACCCTAGCCGCCATACTGCTGCCCTCCAGATCTCTCTCTCCCGACTGCGCGTAGGCAAAGCCCTGCCATAGAAACTCGCCAGCTTTGCACCACGCCGTCGTGTTGTAGATCCAATCTATATCTCCACCCCACTTGCTGGACCGAGGAAGGAGGAGACGTCGAGGTGCCGTACGTGTGCATCTCTCGGAGGCATCGCCACTTGCGATGTTGGATCGGATCGGATCGCGAGGAGGAAAAGCTAGTACAACTACATCAACCATGTTCCGTTGAACGTTCCACTATGCGAATCTTCAAGGGTATGAAAATCTCATCTATTCTCCCTCGTTGTTTGCATCTCCTAGATTAGATCTTGGCTTTCCCGTTCGCATCCGTAGAATTTTTTTGATTTACTATGCTACGAAACCCTTCATCAACTTCCACAGTCACAGAGTTATCACGAGCAAGAGAACAAACGGAAACGAGGTTTTGGATTAACTGAGGAGAAACAATGACATTATTGAGAGAAAGAAGGTTGGAGGTGGAGGGAAAAGAGACGGAGCCAGTGTGAGTGATAGGAAGAGCATAACCGTTGCCGACGATTATGCGGGAGGAAGTGGAGGCGGGAGTAGAATTAGAGAGAGTACCGGGGTAAGCGGCCATGTCCGTGAAGGCGCCGGTGTCCATGAACCAATCACCGCCACCGCCGTACTCGCCCGTCGTGGGGGCGGTCTATAGAGCGGTCAGCAGTGCGGGGTCCCACTGGGCCATGCTCGGCGGCGCGGAGTAGTAGGTGGGAGGAGCCGGGGGTGCAGCATAGTCGGTCGTGACGGCGGATTGGGCCGCCGCGAAGAGGGCCTGGTGCAAAGCCGAAAGCAGCCCCATGGTGTCAGTGTATGGGGTGCGTGGCACAGGCATGGTGTAGGCGTGGACGACCCCGGTCCAAGGGTTATGCCCGGCGATCCATGGCAGCATGGGAGAGATCTGCTGCAGTGGAAGGGGCCGGGGGTGGTGGCGGTGTCACCGGCGTTACCACCACCGTTGACGCCACCGTTGGCGGGAGGTAGAGGCGCGAGTGGCGGGGTGAGTAGAAGCCCGGAGGCGGGCCCAGGGCGCGAGGTGGAAGGGCCGGTGTGCGAGGCGCGGGGGCAGGGCCGCCCCGGGAGAAGACGGAGACAAAGGCGGTGTGGGCCACCCGAGTCCGGAGGTGCTTGATCCGGCGCTCCTCAAGACGGAGATAGTCCATGGCCTGCTCGAAAGTCGGCGTGGTGAGGAGCGAGAGGTTGGAGGCGGCGTTGCTAAGATCCTCGCCGAGGCCGGCCAACAGCGTCGAGAGCATGATCTTGTCATCGATCGGGAACTCCAAGTCGCGAAGCTCGTCGGAAGGGCTCTTGAGAAGGAGGCAGTATTCGTCGAGGGAGAGGTCATTTTGGTGGGTTCCGAAGAACTCCTGTTGGAGGAATGTGACGCGCTAGATCTTGGTGTCGGTGAATAGGCCGGTGATCTTGGTCCAGACGGTGAGCGCGGAGTCGCCGTCGCGGACGACAGTGCGGAAGATCTCGTTGGAGACGGTCTGGAAAAACCAGCAGATGATGGTCGCGTCTATGGCCAACCAATCGGGGTCGTGTGGCATGGCAAGGAGGTCGATGGTGCCGTCGACATGATCAAGGAGATCATACTCGCGAAAGAGAAGGCCGAATTATGTCTTCCACGGGAAGAAATTGACAGCGGTGTGAGAGAGCTTCACCGGCACGCGCTCGAGGATGGGGACGTCACGGATGACGGCGACGGAGGGGCCGGCGAAGGGGTTGCTACTCCCAGAGACGGAGGAGTTAAAGGGGTTCTCGGAGGAGGGGGAGTTGAAATCGGCCATGGCGGAGGTAGGTGTAGGGCGGAAGCGGTGGAGTTGGGGAAGGAGGAGAGGCCGGCGGCGCCTTGGAGGAGAGGAAGGAGGCAGCTAGGGTTTGGAGGGAAGAGGCCGGCGGCGCCCAGGGAGAGGAGGGGAGGCGGCTAGGGTAGGGAGATCGTAGTTAGGCTGATACAATGTGGAAAGGTATGGAAGAACGAATGGCACCAATAGGACCGGCTGCTCATATATATATTGACAATATTATAGGTATAACCCTAAAAATACACGGAGACCTATAACTAATACAACACATATCTCAACAAACATATTACCATATGGTTTTCCATGTATACTAGTCTCATGTTTCTAACATGGCTATCAGAACGACGGGCACAATCTCTCATTCCTTCAAACTGTCCCGCTAAAACGTGAAAAACCCTATTTTGACTGTACATTATTCCATATTCCGTTTGGAATGCCTATTCATAAAATCTCAAGACCAAGTGACATGGTTTTAATCGTACCATGAAAGTTATATGTTTCAGAGTAATTGGTACAAATACAAAATGTAGTGGCACAATCCTTCAGGGCACGTACGTATTTATGGGGCAGTGAAGCAGGCCATCAATGTGAACCCCTTTGAGTTTAATCATTGCCATTGTAGCATTAAACATGTCGCATGCTGACAATAAAGAAGATCCCATGGTTCAAGTGTAATCGTGTAATCCCTCAGTTCTATTATTGAATTGCACCGTCAAAGTTAGATGATCGCAATAAAATTGATGAAATTATTCAGAATGATTTTGAGATTCAACCTACATCCAAAGGTACACACGTAACATTTTTTTTGCTACCACGCTTTATTTCAAGACGTGTTGAGTACACAATAGCATGCTCAGCTAGCGCCTAACTTCATCTTTGCTGGACCACGAGTGGTCCACTAGTTATACGTCATGTTCAACGAACGCTAAGGTCCAGAAGTTGGCCGGTTTCATGAAATTATTTGTATTGTCTTCTTCCTCCTATCATCCGAGGGTATATCTAAAGGCATGCATACACTTTACTAAGAGAACATAACATATTTTTTTTTGGTTTGTCTCGCCTAATGAGCACCTGTCTGGGGGTATTTTTCTGAATTTCAATTTTTACCCCGTAGTTGGCATTTGTGACACATATTACCCTATTTAGTGAAACTTTTACCTAAATGTCTCAATTAGGAGACTTTAAACACGGTTTTATCCCAGTTTAGTATTTTTTTGTTTTTATTAGATAGGACCGACATGTTACGTCATGTGGCGCGAAAAAATGTATAACAGTCGGAGCTTGCCATCAACAATCATGTCCAAACTTCTTATATCCAGTTGTTCAATTTCTTTTCATCATTTTGATATTTTCAAACCCCAGTCATCACTTCACGCCTTACATAACAGTCACACATAAAAACGAAATGGTCCAAATCTTCTAAAAGGGGTATTCTAGACGAATTTTGACTCGACGGTGTAATTAGTGTCACAAATATATAATTAGGGGGAAAAAATAGAATACACTCTTTTGGATAAATGCACGTGATTAATACGTGCATAGCCAAAATAAAACATATGCTCCCCACGTATGGGTCATACAGAAAAATATTATATGCGTGGATGCCATGAACATATTAATATGTGTATGGCTGAAATAATGGATCACACGTAAATATAAATTTGTGATAATAATAATAATTGATGATTTTACAATGAGAGAATACAATGATTTATATAGGAGAGGGGGGAGAGGAGGTGCAGCGCACCGGCCTAAACCCTAACTTGATATGCAAGTAAATATAATCTAACACCCCCCCGCAGTCTCAACCGTGGGCTCGACAACGTTGAGACTGAAACAAAACTCTGTAAATGGTGTAGTAGCAAGTTCTATGGTAAAAATATCTGCAAACTGGACCGTAGAAGGCATATGAAGAACACGCACTTCTCCCAAAGCGACCTTCTCTCGAACAAAATGGATGTCAATCTCGATATGCTTTGTCCGCCGATACTGAACTGGGTTACCAGACATGTAAACAGCTGAAATGTTATCACAATATAGCATTGTGGCCTGACCAATAGGTCGATGTAACTCAACAAGTAACTGACGCAACCAAACTGTTTCAGCAACTGCGTGAGCAACAACATGGTACTCAGCCTCTGCGGACGAGCGAGAAACCGTAAGCTGACGCTTCGAGACCAAGAAATTAAATTATTGCCAAGAAAAACACAGTATCCTGAAGTGGATCGACGAGTGTCTGGACAACCAGCCCAGTATGCATCGGAATATGCTGTCAATGATGTGGGTGATGAGTGGTTGATATGCAAACTATGATCTAATGTACCTTTGAGATATCTAAGTATGTGTTTGACATGGTAAAAATGCGGGACTCTTGGATCATGCATGTAAAGACAAGCTTGCTGGACAGCATATGATATTTATGGACGTGTAATGGTGAGATACTGAAGGGGTCCAGTTAAGCTACAGTATAGAGTCGGATCAGGAAAAATATCACCATCCGAGGAAAATTTAGAAGAAGTATCTACAGGTGTACGGGATGGTTGAAAATCTAACATTCCAGCCCTAGTTAGGAGATCAACAGAGTACTGACGTTGAGAGAGAAAAAGACCAGAAGAATCACGAGTGACAGCTATACCTAAGAAGTGATGAAGGGAACCTAGATCAGTCATAGAGAATTCAGTTTGTAGGAGAGAAATAATATGAGTGAGAAAAGCTGTGGAGGAGACAGTGAGAACTATATCATCAACATAAAGTAGAAGATATGCAACCTGGGTGTTAAAGTGGTAAACAAAGAGAGAGTAGTCAGAACGAGAGGGAATGAATCCTATAGTTTCAATAAAGGTAGAAAAACGTTGAAACCAGTCTCGGGGTGCTTGTTTGAGGCCATAGAGAGATTTTTGGAGAAGGCAAACGTGATCAGGAAAAGAAGAATCTTCGAAACCGGAAGGTTGTTGAGAATAGACGACTTCGTTTAAGGAACCATGGAGGAAAGCATTTTTTACATCGAGTTGATGAATGGTCCAGGAAGAGGAAACATCAAGACTAAGAATGGTTCGGATGGTGATAGGTTTAACTACTGGAGAGAAAGTTTCATCGTAATCGACACCGTGTTGTTGAGAGAACCCACGACAAACCCAATGCGCTTTATACCGAGAGAGAGTGCCATCAGAATGAAATTTTTGACGGAACACCCACTTTCTAGAAACAAGATTTGCATTAGGAGGTCGGGGAACAAGTTGCCATGTGTTATTGGATTGGAGTGCTTGAAACTCATCAGCATGGCAGCGGACCAGTTTGGATCAAGAAGAGCAGATTTGTATGTTTTGGGAAGAGGTGAGAGAGTTAGAGAAGCATGAAGATTGAGGCGTGTCTTAGGAAGTCAAAAACCAAAATTGGCACGTGTGCGCATGGAATGGTCGTTGTTAGGTGCGATAATGGGAATGGCATGTGAAGGAGGAGCTGCTGCATCCGGCGCAGCGGAGGAGGAGGACGTAGCAGCATGAGGGGCAGAGGATTGGGTAGTTTGATTGTCGGGGGCAGGAGTTTTGGGGCGGCGAGCGTAAACCTGGGTTATGGGTGGTCGAGACACGGGTGCTGATGGGGTTGTCGGGGCAGCCGAGTCGTCCGGGGCAGGGTTAGGGACTACCGTGGCAGGAGAATCGGGAGCGGTATTGGTCGAGGCGGGATAGTGGGCAGCCGTGGCAGGGTTGTAGGGCAGGTTAGGAACGAAAAAGTGAGGTTTTATGGAATTGGCTGGGTGAGGGGTGGATGTGGTGGGAGTAGATGTAGGGGTTCTAGTGGCAAAATGAAAGGTGTTTTAATCGAAAGTGACATGCCTAGAGATGTGAATGTGACCGGTCACAAGATCAAAACATCGGTAGCCTTTGTGTTCATCTGAATAACCTAGGAAGACACAAGGAAGGGAACATGGAGAGAGTTTTTTTGGGGAAGTTGCATAGACATTGGGAAAGCAAAGGCAACCAAAAACGCGAAGCTCAGGGTAGTTTGGGTGAGAGAGAAAAAGGGAGTAGAAAGGTGTGGTGTTTGGGTTAGTGCTAGATGGTCGAATATTGAGGAGATAGGTTGCGGTTCTAAGAGCTTCAGCCCAAAACGTGGAGGGCATAGATGATTGAATGAGGAGTGTGCGAACTATGTCATTGATGGTGCGGAGTGATCGCTCAGCCTTGCCATTTTGTGGGGAAGTGTAAGGGCAAGAGAAACAAAGGAGAATGCCATGTTTTAGAAAGAAATTACGGTTTGCAAAGTTGTTAAATTCTTTTCCATTGTCACATTGGATAAATTTTATGGGTAAAAAGAAGTGTGTGTTGACATAGGTTTTAAAGTTGATAAAAAATGAGTGGACATCAGATTTGTTGTGAAGTGGAAAAGTCCAAACGAAGTGTTTAAAATCATCTAAAATAACTAAGTAGTATTTGAAACCGGAGAGACTCATAGTTGGAGAGGTCCATAGATCACAGTGCAAAATTTCAAAGGGATAAGTACTATGAGAAGTAGAATGCGCAAATGGTAGACGGACATGTTTTCCTTGTTGACAAAACTCACAAACAGAGGAATTATGAACCTCTTTATTAAAAATCACTAAGTAGAGAGGATAAAGTGGCTTTATTCGGATGTCCTAAGCGTTTATGCCATAGATCTACGGAGGCGAGCATGGATGATGGAGACGAGGCCGCAGGAGCGCCATGAACAGAGTAGAGGTCGCCAGAGCTATCGAAGCGAGTGATCTCCGTCTTGGTCATTAAATCCTTCACGGACAAGCCAAAAGGGTCAAATTTGACGGAAACATAGTTGTCTTTGGTGAAACGATGAACATAGATTAAATTTTTAATGAGGGCTGGTGCAACTAAGACATCTTTAAGTAGGAGTGTTTTGGAAGTGGAAGATGCAAGGTTTGTATGACCGACACATGAAATTGGTATGGAGGAACCATCGCCTAATGTAATGGATGAAAAATGAGATGGTATGCAAGTTGACAGCATAGTATTCGATGAAGACATGTGACTAGAAGCACCAGAATCGAAAATCCAATCAGTACCTGAGTTACCTTGAGCATCAAAATTATTCATGGCCTGTAGAAACGCAGCTTGGTCCCAGCTCGGAGTAGAGGGAGTCGGTGCAGTTGACGGAGCAGGTACTGGCGCAGGTGGTGGCGGTGCGGCAGGAGTCGAGTACATGGTGTATGACGAGTAGTAGCCTCCAGGATTATAAGTGACCGGTGCCGAAGGGACATAAGGACCCATAGCAAAGGGCATCGGCGAGTGCATCGGCGAGGCATAGGGAGTCGGCGATGGTGCAGCATACATGGGCGGTGAAGGAGCGGCGTAATGAGCTTGTGCAGGGATCCATGGTGCAAGGAGGCCAGGTGAGTCTGTATGAGGATGCACGCCGGGCTGCCACGAACCAGTGTAGGCAGGTGGCGCGCCAACAGGAGAGGGCACGGTCCAGGGCATTGGCCAATCCTGAACCATGCCAGTCCAAGGGTCCTGAGAAGATCGCCAAGCTGGTTCTGCAGGTGGAGCTGGTGGTGGTGCCGGGGCAGGTGGAGGAGCCGGTGCTGTTGGAGGAGGCTGTGGTGCAGGCGGCCGATAGATAGGCCGGGTGCCCCTATAGTTGGGGCTAGGGCGCCAACCTGGCGGTGGAACAGGCGCAAGCGGCACCGGAGGCGGTGGCGGTGCAGGAGGCCGTGGAGCAGCAGCATAGGCCTGAGGGCGAGACTCTTGAGTGGTCATGGTGCGGTCCGCCCAGGAGAGCATGGAGCGGACTTCTGCAAAGGAAGAAGATGGCTGTATTAGGGGGATGAAGGACTGCTGCTTGTCTAAGCGCTGATTGAGGCCGACGAGGAGGATCTTGATGAGCTGTTTGTCCTCAACGGGATCATCGAGTTCACGGAGTTCATCGGCGATGGTCTGGAGGCGCTGGCAGTATACCCCCACGGGCAAGTCGCCCTGGGCGGTGTTTCGAAGCTCCGTGTTGAGCGTGTTGACATGGGCGTCGGCGTTGTCCTGAAAAAGCTGACGGAGGGCTGCCCAAAGGGCGGCGGCGCTGGTGGCAGCCCTGAAAACGAGATTGAAAATCTCGGTGCTCACCCGCTGGTAGATCCACTGTATCACAGCGAGATCATCCTTGACCCAGCGGGGATCCGAGGGTGACAGCGGGATGTTGGGGTCGACGTGCGCCATGAGGTTGCAGCGGCCCAAGTGCACCTCAAAAAGATGCCTCCAATGGTAGTAGTTATGTTTGGGGAGATCTAAAGTGATGGGAATCAATGGAGTAACGTCGGAGATTGTATCAGCGAAGTTGATGGTGGTGGTGATAGAAGGTGGGGCGGATGAGGTGGATGGTTTGGCAGCCGCGACAGCGGCCATGGCGGCGCGCCACTCAAAGAACCCCGGAGGGCGCGGCGGCGGGGTGGGAGCCATGCCCTAGAATCTAACCTTAATCTGATACAATGTAAATTTGTGATAATAATAATAATTGATGATTTTACAATGAAAGAATACAATGGTTTATATAGGAGAGGGGGGAGAGAAGGTGCAGCGCACCGGCCTAAACCCTAACTTGATATACAAGTAAATATATTTCTATTACAGGTAGCCTTATCAACACAGAATTGTGCCTCGATGACTATTGATACTCTGATCTCGTGTCCAAGTCTCGTGAAGTACTTGGGGTCCTCGCTGATTTCCATGGAGGTAGCTAGAACTGCCACACATACCACATCCACACATCCCACTCTGTCCCAACCTGATAATATGGCTTAGTGCACCCTTAAAGCACATGTCAATTACTATGGGGTGACCGTTGATACTAGTCATATGTCAAAACATGAAAATGAGATAAAGTTTTTTGGAAATATTAATATTAAGGATATCAATTACACTCAGCCTCTACAACAACGCATGTCCTAGCGGCCCTACGGATACACACAGCTCAGAAAAAAGAAAGAGGAATTACGAAAAAGAAAAGTCCCGCTACAGAGAACTAATCCTCAAAGCAGCGACACTGACACAATCAGAACAACACCAGTAGTCCTCTACTCCAATAACAACGTCTTAAAAAAGGAAACAGTGCCCAAGCGCCGTCGTTGTCCGATCAAAGATCATAGGTTTTCACCCTGGAGAAAGTCCTTGCTCACAAAACAATGTCTTTAACAAGGTCATTGCCAGGCACAACCAGTTAAGGCCAGACCTTGGATTTTCACCCTGCAAGATAAGACTAGAAACTCCTCAGGTGTTGTCTTCCCGCACCAACAGTCGCTGCAACGAGTCCCAATCACGCAGCCAGTTCTTCGTCGCCACAAGAATAAAAATCACCATCGCTACCCTCATATTTCCGCTTTCCTGACATTCTCCGCATCTGACTTCACCATGGCTCTAAGAATGGAACTTGGTGGGAAAAAACAACAGAGCTTCGCAATGCTCCCGCTGAAACAAAACGGCCAGAAAAACAAGGTGCGCACGCACGACCGAATACCTTCCGATCCAGCAATCTCCAGGCATGATACGCCCATGGGAGTTCGTCGACGGAGCCTTCCGGAACCCGCCTCTCCAGACCATATCAACGAGGACAGACATCAAGCAGATCTTCGTCTTCGTGCGAAAGAAACAATAGGACCACCTCCTTTATTAGATCCGACACAGCGATCCCCATACCGCCGGCCGGTTTCCGGAGAACGGATCGAGAAGGCAATTAGGGATAGAGAGCCAATCTAGGTCTTTCAACGGAATCCCATTGTCGGCACCTCCTCCACCAGATCGCCACCCGCCCCACTCCGGTAGAGGCCGCAGCCTCTAGATCCAAGCTCCCACGAAGCCACCGTCGGCCGGAGTCGCGGAGATGTTGATGGCGAGAGGGCCCCGTCCAGCACCGGCAATCTCCTCCCTACCGCCGCACTGGGGCCGGGAGGCCAGATCCCCGCCGCCCCCATCACCGGTTCCGCGCACTTAGGCCGGCTGCCCTCCGGGGGCGACGAGGAGGGAGAGGGACGGAGGGGGAGGAGGAGGCGGCAGGGAAGGTGGCCAGGAAGAAAAATGAGACATGGATGCCACTAGCTCAAATCAGGAAGAAAATTAACTAGCCTAAGAGTACGTCACGCGAATTTAGAGCTCATGACAACATGTGAGGTCAAGTCCTACAACCCTTCGTCAAGAAGAGTACATGAACAAACAACACACTTTGCATCTTCTTGCTATAACTTGACGCTCGCTAGATGGTACAATCCAATCCAGCGACGCATGCCAGCCAGGTTTGTACTGTGGTCTGAACGAGATGAGTCATGCTATCAACCAAACCGTGCACTGACCCCTCTAGAGCAGTTCATACCCCATAACTGACCCCTTTACAGAAGTTCATATCCCATAACTGGGGGTAGATGACTAGTTCTACAGAGGAGAATATAGGGAAAAATACTCCTCAATCTTCTCCAAGCAAATATGCATGCAATGTTGTGCTTCATTATTATTCGAATACTAGCATATCTTCCGATTGTGCAGTAACACTTGAAAGAGAGACATTACATGCACGGAATTCATCTCTTCTGAGTAGGAAAATCTTACCCGAGTTTCAGAAAGCCCAACCCAGGAAGACTACGAGAGAGAAGATATTTGATCATAAGTATATCATCCCCCACCCCCACCCCTCCCCCCCCTCCACACACACACTGCGTCGTGCCCATGCCAGTGGCGACGACGTCTGGCGCAAGCCATTCCTTAATTACATTAAACATGGGACACTCCCCCATGATATAGTAGAAAATGCGCAGGTTGCGGCGATGCCTGCCTTCCTTTGTAGTGCTCTTTTCGTTAGGAGATGCTGCTAAAGTGTGTGTCCAGAAATGAAGCTGATCAAATTTTGCAAGAAGTCCATCATGGTATGTGGGGTGGGCATCAAAGTGGAACAAAAATGTATCATAGTATCAAACTAAGTGGCTACTTTGGCCAGGGATTATGACAGACTGTCTTAGAGTAGCAAGGTCATGTCATAGCTGCCAAATTCATGGTGTTATAAAACACCAACCACCAGTTCCACTACATCCAATTGTACACGCATGGCCTTTTGACGCATGGGGTATTTATGTCATTGGTCCATTTGAGCGTCCATCTTCTAGAGGGCACAAGTTCATACTAGCAGCAACAAACTACTTTTCTAGGTGGGCGGAAGTAGTATAATTAAGAGAAGTAAAGAGTGACAATGTTATAAACTTTTTAGAGCATAATATCATTTATCGCTTCAGAATTCCACATCACATTACTTCAGATAATGCCAAGGCTTTAAGTCTCGTAATATGGTCAAGTTCACAGCCAAATATAAAATCCAATGGAATTATTCCACATGATATTATCCACAAGCCAATGGGTTAATTGAAGCATTTAATAAGACCCTTGGCCAGATTTTTAAAAACACAGTTCATAAGCATTATCATGACTGTCATGATTATCTCTATGAAGCCTTATAAACATACCGTGTTATGGTTCGTACGCCAACTCAAGTTACACCCTACTCCCTAGTATATGGGAGCGAGGTTGTTCTTCCTATAGAGGTGGAGCTTCCATCCCTAAGAGTGGCCATTCATGATGAGATTACCCAAAATTAGCAAATCCGGATGTGCTTTCAGTAGCTAGATTCTTTGGAAGAAGATCGATCTAAAGCACTCCAAGATTCAGAGTTATATCGTCGCAACATGGTGCGTGCGTATGAAAAACTTGTTAAGACATGAGTTTTCCGAAAGAGGGAACTTCTTCTTGTACTTAGGCGCCCCATTGTGGTAAAAGGCAAAGACAAAGGAAAACTTGAGCCTAAATGAAAAGGACCATTTGTTATTGAGCAAGTGTGTGACAGCTGTGTGTCACCTATCTAGGGAATGTCCAATTCCTCCTATTAATAGGAGGTACCAAAGAAATATTACGTGTGACCATCTTTGCACGCCAGTTTGCTTCTTTATTTTTTTATCTTTTATTCTTTTTTTTGTTTTTCCTAAAAAACAAAGTTTTAAAAAACCCATGGACATCAATGTCCTACAATAACGGCTTTCCCTAAACACACCATGCTAGTGATTGAAGACTTGGGCACTCTCAAGCTAGTTTGAAGGTGGCGCATGTGTCATAAATAAAGTGGAGCAGTACTTATACCCACTACACACGACACATGATGAGGTGTATGCTTTCAGCGAGGATGATGAAAATACTCGGGATACTTGTGTTCTAAGGTCCCATACTTCTCATGTTTATTGCCATGTTTTAGGATCATACAGACACGATGCCCTGGGGTAACCTATAGGAAAAGGTCAAGAAAGGCATGCTTGGCCAACAAAAGTTGAGTTCAGTGAGAGACTCTTGACATCCCCGGGGTGTTCTTCCACCATAACCAAAATGCCTATGAGGGTCTATGTAGTCCACAAAGTTGTATGGACTCTTCAAATTCTTAAGGTGAGTCCCTTAGCAACCGCGAAGGAATATGCTCCAAGAAGTTCAATAAAATTCTCTCCTACAAATGAGGAAATCCCATCAAAAGTCATGAATTTCAAGCAATACTTCAATACCAAAAAAGTCAACCAAAGAAGCAAGTCTACATCAAGAAAGTCAAGAAGTAGGGGACTCATTTGAATAAAGGAGGGGAGTAGTCATGTACCAACCCTCAACATGGCCATGAAAAATCGCCAAGCCAATTATCCTATAACCATATTACATTAATCATCCTTGCCTATCTCTATGTTCTTGAGGCATGCGCAAGGGCATGATGAAGTCATGGTATCATTAAGAGGCATGAAGTCTAGACACTAGTGGAAACCGCCCCATGTGTCCCGTTGGTAAGGGCCTTTAGTCCCGGTTACCCAACCGGGACGGGGCAATCGGGACTAAATCCCCAACCTTTAGTCCCGGTTGCCCCACCAACCGGGATAAAAGGGCGTACATGTGGCCGCTGCTGAGTGTAAGGGTGGAGGAGCAACCGTCCCGGTTCGTAACACGAACCGGGACAAATAACCCTCTGCCGCGGCAGAGATTTGACACATTTCTCTGCCGCTGCAGAGACTTCATTTTGGCAAGTCCCCGTCTGCCGCGGCAGATATTTGACACATTTCTCTGCCGCGACAGAGAATTCATTTTGGCAACTTTTTTTGTCGCGGCAGCATTTTGACCACTTTTTATGTCGCGACAGAGAATTCATTTATGTTGTTTTATTTTTTATTTATTGTTTTGCACTCATCAATGAAGGAATCATTGTATTACACAAGATCATCATGACAATATAGATCCAAGTGTCGAACATATTACATTCGATACACGGAGTTCATGCACTACATACAAAATAAGCTCTTTGTACAATCCCTATTGTATATAGACACCCGAATAGTATTCTCCTTTTGGGTTTAGGACTTCTGCATCCAAGAATCCCGCCAATTCCTCCTGAATTGCTCGTACGCGATCCTTTGAGAAAAGACCGTCCCGTAGACGTTCGATCTGATTTTAAAAAGGAGTCAACTTATATGAATGAAAAAAAAACACAATTTGATGGTAATTAAAAACTATAGAAATTGTTTACGTACGTGGATTTGCTCTAAATTTATGCCCTTCTCACAGCACATCTGACGGATGAACTCGCAAACATAGTATACACATAAATTGTTCCCTGGTCCCTGCGTTAGGCACTTTACGAGAACACTTTATGAGAACAGAGTTCAATCAAAAAAATAATCAAGCATGATAATAACGGTATCAAAAATAGAATCAAAGAGATGCGCGTATATAGCTAGTGGTGCTTACACCTAGTGGTTGAAATGTAAGCTCCTCTTTCCAAAAACCCCTAGCCTTGTTGGTGAACCGTTTTCAAGCACTGCCCGGCGAAGAAAACGAATAAAAGAAGTTATTAATTACTTCATATCATAAAATTCACGAACGTTGCCTACATAGTATCGTAATGATTATAATTACCGCTGGAGAAGCATCTGCATGACCTTCGACGTCTCAAGGGGTTTATGTTTCGAGTCCATGACTAGTACACTCCCTTTGTCAAGTTTAATGATTAACAGAATATAGTGGAAGCTACGCATGCATAACTAATCAATTATATACTTAACATCGAGTAAGCGAAATAGAAAGTGTATACAAGACAATAACACTCACTCGAAGTTGTAAGGAAATACTATTTCCCTTCTGGTTTCTTGAAACCTTAACGCGTGTACGATATTATCCTCCGTATCCTGGGGGTTTGTTTTGAGATTAGCTTAATGAAACCAATATGGGTCAATGAACCCAATGTCATAGATTTGTCCTCTACTGCATTCGAGAATCTTCATTCTGCATATTATAGTATGATTATATACATGCAATAAACGAGGTGAGATAGCTAGAGACTAAATTAATTACAGAATTAGTACTTACAGACAATAGGCACCGATGATCGATTTGTCCAAGGTGTCTTGATTGAATAATTGAAATAGTTCAACAAATTCAATGGATATCATGTCATCTATTTCTTTCCCATAATGCTTTTTTGTAACCTTCAGCATTATCCAGTTAGCCCTGGCCTTTGTGGCATGCATGTACCAGTTATGAAATCTTCACATTTTTGTTGGAAGATTATTTACCTCCTCAGGTTTGACGAGAGGTTTGCCATACTGGTATTTGTATGCTACTTCACACACGGGGAAGTACTGTAACTGGGATAAGTAGTGGGCAATACTTATACCTTGAGAAGCGGCAGCTTCTCCGTATTGTGCAACTACATCTGGATCATACTTCTTTTCAACCGCATATTTTCTCGACCCCACATTGGTATGGGAAATCACCTTGAGAGGGGCGCAAGACTGTTTTGCTTGTTCTCTGAGCTAGGTAACCGATTTCCCGCTTGCATCAGTACTGCTCTTTGAGGCTTGTTGTGCTGCATGTGACTTGAGAATAGAACGCTCATAGTCTGATGACAGCTTTGGCTCGTGTTGATGAAGAGTCTTTAGCATTTTGAACACTCGGTCTTTTTCTTCTTTGGTGCTAGGGAACTCTGGCTCTTTCGACCGCCTCAACTTAGCGAAAAACGCTGTCGTCTCCGCATCAACGATAGCCGTAGTCTCCTCTTCAGTATAGTCATAAGCTCTCTTGGGAGGAACCTTTGGTAATTTTGGAAGAGGATCTTGTTTATGTTTCGGCGATCGCTTACCACTACGCAGAGTAGCGGTGGTACGCTTACGCTTTTTATCCTGAGGCGCCGACGATGGGTACCACGGCGATGCATGTGCCGGAGATTGGTGAGGCGACGGAGACGGGTGAGGCGACGGAGCCGGGTGAGGCGACGGAGCCGGGTGAGGCGACGAAGACGGCTTCCGCGGCGGCGACAACCTCGCTGGATACGGGTGAGGCGGCGGCGAAGATGGCCTTGGCGTGTGATTTGGAAGCACAATACATTACTTTGGCCATAGAATGGTGATGTTTGTTGCTCCTCGCAGTTCAGTCACATCCCCTTCACCTGCAGGGTAGTCAAGCTTCAAACCTTGAAAGGTGGGCATGATTTCATCCACCCCGACAACAACGTAGCCCTGTGGAACCGGACGATAGTGGTAAGTTGGTGTGGGTCCAATTGGTAAGGCATAGCCGACCGCCACCTTCATTAATATGTTCACAACTTTGACATGTAGCTCGCAATGTGTCATCTATGTGATATCATCCACTGGGTAGCCAACAGGAGCCATCGTCGGTGCACCACCATCATCATCATTGTCATCACCCGGGACCTCGGTGGAAGCCACACCGCTTTTTCGATTATTCGATAGGCTGGTAGCATCGAATGCATGTTCTACCACCATGTGCTGCTGAGATGGGCTGGTAGTACCTTGCTGGCTAAGTGCGTTAATTTGATCATGTTGTTGCTTTATTCGTTCTTCAGTTATACGCGTTCGCTCTTTCTGAATATCTGCTTCAACTTCCGCCTTGTCCTTTTTCCTCTTACGGCTTCTATCAGAATATTTCTTCCTCTCTTCAGGAAACCCAGTGCTCCAAGGTTTAGAGCCTATTGTTCCTCGTGTTCGTCCATCATGTTCCTTATTTCTAAGGGCGAGTGTGAGCTCATCATTCTCTCTATCGGGAATGAAGTCCCCATGTTTAACGGCCTTTACTGCTTTTCTCATCTTCTCGATTGGTACGGGGTCTTCTTTATGTCGTATGTTATATATACACTTCCCTTCCGAGTCCAACGTGCCCCCATGCCGGTATAACCAATTCTTTGCACATTCGATCCAATCGTCTGTCTCTGTGATGATCTTTTTAGCACGCAGTTCATCCTTAAGTTTCTTCCACTTAGGAATGCCAGCCATGTAGCCACCTTGCCCCATAGTATGGTGATACTTCTTGTTAGCAGCATTCAGCTTATTCGTTGCAGACATTTTCTTAGCTTTTTCTGATGTCTTGTAATTCACAAACTCAGCCCAGAATGGTTTTATCTTCTGAAACTGAATCTTCTCGAAATCCGGAGTCTTCTCTTTCACGACATAGTCAAGGTGCAATCTTTTCTTTCAGTTGGTGAAACACTGGGCCATCTTCTTCATAGCCCACTCCCTGACCTTCATCTCCATGGCTCACGCATGTTCTAAGGCGTCCTCAACTGGATGCTCCGCATTTGGATCCAGCTCTATCTTCGGTAGTTTGAAATTAACCATGACCCTCTTTCATAGTAAATCTTTGGTCACGGTAGGGAGAAATAAAGACGTTCCCTCTTCTCCGGCATCAGCAGGACTATTCCAATTCCGAATGGTGATCGGGATGAAGTCCCTGAGGTTTACTACGCATTGTGCCACAAATTTGTTTGCGACAACTTCAGGAGCAATCGGTTTGTCGTCTTCACCGATATCTTCGATCCTGAACCTCTCATGGTCTTCCAACTTTTTGGTTGGGCCTCGTCCGCTCTTTTCAGTAGATTTGTTCGATCCGAAGGGCTAAAAGAAGAAAGTTCATCGTTACTATTTCGATATAGATAACAGATGATTATTTATTTAATTAATTATATTAAATGCACCTCGCCGGAGCGGTCGTCTTCTCGATCGTACAAGGCATCGCCTTCTCCCTCGTGGAAGGCATCACCTTCAACCTCAAACAAGTCGTCTCTTCCGGCAAAAAGAGGATCACCCTCAACGGAGTTGTTCAGAAACATCGATACATCTAAATTTTCTTCCCCGCGGATCACACCTTAGATCAACTCTTCCTTTTCTTCATCTCTGTCATGTGGGTCCATATTTTTTGCATAGGTGGAAAAAACGGATAAGTCAAAGCGGCTAAGGGAGAATGTTAGGTAGGGTGTTGAGAGATATAAACCCTAATTCGGAGAAACCCTAATATATACATACACAATGATAAAAATGAAGAGAAACCCTAAACCCTAAACCTAGCTACAAAAAGGGAACTATGTAGTAGATAGGTAACTCTAGCTACTGACAAAAGACCACATTAGAATCATATGCATCATAGCGATAAAGTAGATACTTTGTAATAGGTTCATAATGAGAGGCTACGCTTGCCCACGGGCTCAGATCCTATCGCGAAGAACCAATACCAGAAAGAAAGGTGACAATTCAAGACATGGCATAATGCAATGCGCAAACAATATGTATGACATGTCAGATTAGATACTACGCAGTAACCCTAATGCATGTCGATTTAAGAGGGTTCGGAATGCCCTGGCAAAGATGCATCGTCAAACTCACATGTATATGAGGGGTATCGGTGTTCTTCCAACACGCGCGGAGGGGTGCGCTGGAAAGAGCGTGACGAGGGGAACCACATAGTGGCGGCGCCGTCCCTTTAGGGTCACCGGAGCGAGGCCTGCAACGAGCGGCAGCGACGGATCTCACAGACGAACGGCGCGCGACAGCTACAAAGATCTAGGAGGTAAACGGAGGGTGCGCCCTGAGCACCAGAAGCTCACCACGATGCTCGACGTGGGGTCGTGGAATCCAGGCAAGGCCGGAGGCGAGATAATCGATGGCGATGAGCTTTGTCGGGGTCGGGGCTTGATTCCTTTAGTGGGACGAAACAGGGGACCGAGGCGAAGCTGCTGGCACCACCAGATGGTCGAGGGGAGGCCGGGAACGGCGGAGACGGCTGGCTACTGGGGCCGGCTAGGGTTTGTCCAGAGAGGGAGAGAACACACACGAGGGGGAGAAAGAGGGAGAGAACGCACGACGATGCACGGCAGCGGACAGAGGTGATGGCGGGAAGCCTGATGGCGGGGCGGCCGGCGACGTCTCCATGTGCGTGCGTCTCGGGATCATATCAACTAAAATAATCATCACTAGTGCGTGCGCGCGCGTCGGAATCTACATCATCTAAATATACACCTAAATCATCTAACAACTATACACCTAAAATCTAAATAATATATACATACACCTAATAAAATAATATATGCATACACACACCTAAAATATAAATACATCTACACATGTCAAAAAAAAATATACATCTACATATGCATATAGATTCATGCATATATACACAGTACTAAAAAGCCCTCTCTCGGGTGGTACCGGCGGTGTACGCGGGCGGCGGCCGGGAAAGGAGAGGGCAACGGAGCACGCAGCGGTGGACGCGGGCGGCGGAGCACGCGGCGGTGGCGGCCGGAGCACGTGTGGCGAGGTCGACGGAGATGGAGGGCGCACGGCCGGAGACACAGACGGAGGACGGAGGCGGCGGCGCGGAGGCGGAGGCGCTAACGACGACGGCGGGCACGGGCAGCCTGTCGGCGTCGTGGTGATCGGGGGCGGCGTTGTTGATGAAAGCAGAGAAGAAGTAGAGAAAAGATTTGGGGAATAAGAAGAAGAAGAGGCGCGCAAGTTATAATGGGGGGTGTATACCTCCCGGTTGGTGGTTCAAACCGGGACTAAAGGGTCATATGTCCTGGTTGGAGCCACCAACCGGGACGTATACTCCACTTTCTTTTCATCAGACCAAGGGGCGAGCGCAGGGGTCTTTAGTCCCGGTTGGTGGCTCCAACCGAGACGTATGACCCTTTTTTCAAAAAAATTCAGGAGTTTTCTCTCTGTTCCCGCCATATTTTTTATTTTGGGGTTTAAATTTGTAATGTTTTTTAAATGATAATTACTTTGGAATTTAGAAAAACTTTAAACATAAAAAGTGTTTGAATTTGAATAACTAATTCAAAACCATTTTCTGTTTTTAAAAATAATTAATGTAACCATTTAAAATTAAAAATGAATTAACTTATATTTTTTGAATATTAATTTGGAATTTATAAAAACTTTAAACATAAAAGTGTTTGGATTTGAATAACTAATTCAAAACCATTTTCTGTTTTTAATTTGGATTTGAATTAACTTATATTTTTTATATATTAATGGGCGGGAAGAAAAGGACGGGTAATAATGGGCGAGAAGAAAATTTTATTATGATAGAACTGGAATTAAAGTACATAATGCAACTAACACTAAGTTACATAAAGCACGACTAAAGATTAAGATACATATAAGAACTAAAAATTAAGATACATGGCCAGATTGAGTCACAATCGACTGAACTTGTCTTGCAATATTGGAGTGATTCAGTCATGCTCCTGCTTACACCTATAATATTTGCCACTATAGTCGTCGTACTCGCCGCGGCCGTCGTCGCTGTCGTCGTCGGGGTCGCCTTAGTTGAACCTTGAAGGCTGAGTAAGAGTGGTATGGACTTGAGGGTAGCACAGGCGGGGATTAGAGTCGGCGGCCGTGTCGTAGGCCATGACGCTCTGGAGAGTCTGGCAGCGCCACCACAGCCGACGACCGACCTTGTTGAAGTTCGGAGGAGGTGGGCCGTCCTCCTCGTGCCTGGCGAGCACCCTCTCACGCCGATCCCCGAAGAAGGCTTCCCAAGTCGGGAAATAGTCGGGATGCCAGTTGGGATTCCTCTGCTGCTCCGGCGTGAGCTCGAAGTAGTAGTGGTTCGTGATGGCCATCCGGCACGCCACACCTAGTGGGACAGGAGGAACCGGCACGCCTCCGGTGCTCAGCATCCAGCCGACGGGGACGGAGTAGCCCGGCGGGCAGGGGTAGTTCGAGGCGCAAAGCGCCTCCGCCTCCCTGGGTGTTAGTCGTATGGTGGAAGCCATGGGAAAGAGTGATTGTTGCAGATATGCCCTAGAGGCAATAATAAATGTAGTTATTATTATATCTTTGTGTTTATGATAAATTTTTACATTCATGCTATAATAGTATTACCAAGGAAACATTGATACTTGTGTGATTTGTAAACTTAATTTGAAGTCCCTAGTATAGCCTCTATACATCACTAGCTTGTTGGTTGATAAATGATTGTGGTTTCCCTATCATGAACATTGAGATGTTATCAACAACAAGATCATATCGTTAGGAGAATGATATGGTGGACATACTCCTATAGATAAGCATAGCATAAAGATCAAGTCATTTCAATAGTTCAATTGTTGTATGCTTTCTGATACATAGTAACCTAATTCCTTCGACCATGAGATCATGCATATCACCTTTGCCGGATGGATGCTTTGATGACATCAAACACCACACCGTAACTGGGTGGCTATAAAGGTGGCATTGAGTGTTCGGAAAGTATTGGTTGAGACACATGGATCAAGAGTGGGATTTGTCCATCCATATGACGGATAGATATACTCTGGGCCCTCTCGGTGGAATGTCATCCAATTAGCTTGCAAGCATGTGACTGGCTCACAAGGGATCACATATCACGGGAACGAGAAAAGAGTACTTATCGGTAACGAGGTTGAACTAGGTATGCAGAGATACCGACGATCATAACCTCGGATAAGTAAACTATCGTGAGACAAAGGGAAATTGGTATCGTATGTAAGTGGTTCATTCGATCGCAAAGTAATCGTAGAAATATGTGGGAGCCATATGAATTTCCAGATTCCTCTATTGGTTATTGTTCGGAGAAGTGTCTCGATCATGTCTGCATAATTCACGAACCGTAGGGAGACACACTTAAGGATTCGACGTTGTTTGAGTAGTTATGGTATTATGAGAAAGAAACCGAATGTTGTTCGGAGTCTCGGATGGGATCCGGGATATCACGAGGTGATCCGGAATGGTCCGGAGAATAAGATTCATATAAGGAAAGTCCCGTTTCGGAGTTGGGGAATGATTCCGGTGTTTTCATCGGGAATGTTCTAGAAGGTTCCGGAATGTCCGGCACTCCGGAGGGGAAGGGGTACATGAATGTGTCATTGCATATTGGAATGATTGCATCATGTACTAAGTGTCCTCGCTGTTCCAAATAAAGGATTAAATTGAATCCTAATTTGAAAAGTCAAATAGCTAATTTGAAAAGTCAAACGGCTAAAATTGGAAAGAGGAAAAGAGGAGGGAGTGTGAAACTGAGTTGGGGAGGGAGTCCTCCTCCCCAAGCCGGCGCACCACCCAAGCCGAGTTGGGGAGGGACTCCCCTCCCTCCCCTTGGCCGCCGGCCCCTCCACCTATATAAGGAGGGGCAGGGCTCCCTCCACCTATATAAGGAGGGGCAGGGCTCCCTCCTAGAACACACAAGTCCCTCACCTCAAACCCTAGAAAGCTGCAGCCCTCCAAAGCCGCCGCCACCCCTAGGGTTTTGCCCTAGCCGCCGACTTGGGGTCCCCGGAACCCTAGCCGCCGGCTCTAGCACTTCCTCCTTGGTGTGTCTAAACCCTAGATCGCCGAGGATTTCTCTCATACTCCACCATACTCGCTCCGGCTTAAGGCGAAGCCCTGCGAGATCTCCCCTCTACTTCCGGTACCACGCCGTTGTGCTGCCGGAATCACGAGGAGAGTGCTACAACCTCCGCTGCCTGCTGGAACAAGGGAGAGGAAGGTCTTCGTCGAGTACCGAATGTGTGACCGACTGCGGGAGCGCTGCCGGAACGCATCGCCGGAAGGATCGTCTACGCGATCTTGAGATCGGGAAGAGTACGACTACATCACCCACGAGAATCCGCTCTCGTTAAACACTTTGGAATCTTTGAGGGTAAGTTATTCCATCGACTCGTTTCTACAATCTAGTAGATAGATCTTGGCTTGTTTGTTTGTATGCGATAGAAATTTTTTGTTTTCCATGCTACGAAACCCTAAAGTGGTATCAGAGCCGTGTCTATATGTAGATCTGTTACACGAGTAGAACACAATGGTCATTGTGGGCGTTGATGCTTTTATTGTCGATTGCTTCTTGTGTACTTTGCATCTTGCGGTATGTTGGGATGAAGCGGCCCGGGCTAACCTTACATGACATCGTTCATGAGACTTGCTCCACGCTCGACATGCAACTTGTATTGCATAAGTGGCTTTGCGGGTTCCAGTTTCTCCTAGCATAGTTAAGATCCAATTTACAACGGGTGATTAACAATACTAGTATCAATGTTGTGGTTCATGTTCGTAAGTTAGAACGACACTTATTGAAAGCCCCAAACCACGTAAAACATGCAAAGAAAGTAGAGGCGTCTAACTTTGTTTTGCAGGGGTGTGCAGTGATGTGATATGGCCATGATTCTGATTATATTTGATGTATGCAATGTTCCTTATTGTAAGTTGGCAACCGGCAGGAGCCATATGGTTGTCTTTAATTTATGTTAAGACCCGCGTGTCTAAGTAGTTGTAATAGTTGAAGCCGGTGGACGACAACCATGGAGAGGCGTCATTGACCTTGATGCAATGCCGGTGATGATGGAGATCATGTTCGTGCTTGAAGATGGAGATCGGAAGCACAAAGAAGAAAGGCCATATCATATCACATATTATGAATTGCATGTGATGTTAATCCTTTATGCATCTTGTATTGCTTAGTAGACAACGGTAGCATTATAAGATGATCCCTCAAGCACATGAATTTCAAGTCATAAAGTGTTCACCCTTAGTTAGCACCGTTGCTAAAGCTTGTTGTTTCGAAGCACCACGTGATGATCGGGTGTGTTAGATTCCGCAAGTGTATACAACGTGAGCAAGCCAGATTTGCTCATGCAGAAACTAAGGTTTGATCTTGACGAGCCTAGCATGTACAGACATGGTCTCGGAACACGGATCACCGAAAGGTAAAGCATGAATCATATAGTAGATATGATGAACATGATGATTGTTAGCCATTGAAACTATATCAACTCTCGTGATGATCGGTGTTGATGTAGTGGATTTGGTTCGTGTGATCACTAAAACAATGTGAGGGATGTTGTTTTGAGTGGGAGTTCACCTAGATTAACTTTATTATTAATTTGAACTCAATTTGTCATAAACTTAGTCTAAACTATTGCAAATATGTTGTAGATCAATGGCAGCCCCTACCATCAATTTTAATGCGTTCCTAGAGAAAGAAAAGTTGAAAAACAATGGAAGCAACTTCGCGGATTGGTTCCGCAATTTGAGGATTGTCCTCACAGCTGGTAATTTGACCTATGTGCTGGATGCACCGCTGGGTGACCCACCTGCAGCTGATGCTTCCGATGAAGTAAAGAATGTTTACCTCGCTCGGAAGAATCAGTACTCCATAGTTCAGTGTGCTATCTTGTATGGTTTGGAATCGGAGCTTCAGAAAAGGTTTGAGAATTCAGACCCATATGATATTGTCGAGGATCTCAAATTGATCTTTGAGACTCATGCGGCAATTGAAAGTTATGAGGCTTCTGAAAAGTTCTTTAACTGCAAGATGGAAGAGGGCAGCTCCGTCAGTGAGCATGTGCTTAAGATGTCTGGGCACGCAAACAAACTTCAAAGCTTGGGTATAGTGATTCCTAATGCTTTGGGGATTTACCGTGTCCTCCAATCACTACCACCAAGTTACAAGAACTTTGTGATGAACTACAACATGCAGAACATGAACAAGCAGTTGCCAGAACTGTTTGCTATGTTAAAGTCTGCAGAAGTGGAGATCAAGAAAGAGCACCAAGTGTTGTTGGTCAATAAGATCACAAATTCAAGAAAGGCAAGTCTAAGCAGAAGGGACACTTCAAGAAGGGTGGTAAGAAAGTTACCACGCCGGCGAAGAAGACCAAGGCTGGACCTAAGCCTGAAACTGAGTGCTTTTACTGCAAGGTAGAAGGTCACTGGAAGCGGAATTGCCCAAAGTACTTGGTGGATTTGAAGAACGGCAACATCAAGAAGAAAGGTATATCTGATATACATGTTATTGATGTTTATCTCACTAGTACTCGTAGTAGTGCCTGGGTATTTGATACTGGTTCGGTTGCTCATATTTGTAACTCGAAACAGGTGCTGCAGAATAAACGGAAGCTAGCGAAGAACGAGGTGACGATGCGCGTGGGAAACGGATCAAAGGTTGATGTGATCGCGGTCGGCACGCTACCCCTTCATCTACCATTGGGATTAGTTTTATACTTAAATAATTGTTATTTGGTGCCTGCGTTGAGCATGAACATTATATCGGGATCTTGTTTATTGCGAGACGGTTACTTGTTTAAATCCGAGAATAATGGTTGTTCGATTTATATGAGTAATATGTTTTATGCACATGCACCTTTGATAGATGGTCCATTCTTATTGAATCTCGATAGTGGAAATACACATATCAACAACATTGAGGCTAAACGTTTGAAATCAAGCGATAATTCGACCTATATGTGGCACTATCGTCTTGGTCACATTGGAGTGAAGCGTATGAAGAAACTCCATTCCGATGGACTTCTTGAATCACTTGATTTCGAATGACTTGATAGATGCGAAGCATGTCTGATGGGTAAAATGACTAAGACTCCATTTTCTGGTATGATGGAGCGAGCTACGGACTTATTGGAAATCATACATACCGATGTGTGTGGTCCAATGAGTGTAGCATCGCGCGGTGGTTATCGTTAATGTTCTTACCTTCACGGATGATTTGAGTAGATATGGGTATATCTATTTCATGAAACATAAGTACGAAACTTTCGAGAAGTTTAAGGAGTTTCAAAGTGAGGTAGATAATCAACGTAACAAGAAGATTAAATTTCTACGTTCTGATCGTGGAGGTGAATATCTAAGTTACGAGTTTGGCGAGCATTTGAAGAAATGCGGAATACTTTCACAGTTGACACCGCCGGGAACACCACAGCGTAATGGTGTGTCCGAACGTCGTAATCGAACTCTCTTAGATATGGTTCGTTCTATGATGTCACTTACAGATTTACCGCTATCATTTTGGGGTTATGCATTAGAAACAGCCGCATTCACTTTAAATAGGGCACCGTCTAAATCCGTTGAAACGACACCGTATGAATTATGGTTTGGGAAGAAACCTAAATTGTCGTTCCTTAAAGTTTGGGGATGCGAAGCCTATGTAAAGAAGTTACAGCCGGACAAGCTTGAACCCAAAGCGGAAAAATGCGTCTTCATAGGATACCCGAAGGAAACTATTGGGTATACCTTCTATCATAGATCCGAAGGAAAAATCTTCGTTGCCAAGAATGGATCCTTTCTAGAGAAGGAATTTCTCTCGAAAGAATTGACTGGAAGGAAAGTAGAACTCGACGAGGTTGTCGAACCTTCTCTCGAAATTGCGAGTAGCGCAGGACCGGAAGAAGTTCCTATCGTGCCTGCACCAATTAGAGAGGAAGCTAATGATGATGATCATGAAACTTCGGTTGAAGTTGCTACAGAGCCTCGGAGGTCAACGAGAACTCGTACCACTCCAGATTGGTATGATCCCGTTATGAGTGTCATGTTGGTGGACAACACCGATGACCCCGAGACATATGAGGAAGCGATGATGAGCCCAGATTCCAATAAATGGAAAGAAGCCATGAAATCCGAGATTGGATCCATGTATGAAAACCAAGTATGGACTTTGGTGGACTTACCGGATGGCCGAAAGGCTGTCGAGAACAAATGGATTTTCAAGAAGAAAACATATGCTGATGGTAATGTTACTGTCTATAAAGCTCGACTTGTCGCAAAAGGGTTTCGACAAATTCAAAGAGTTGACTACGATGAGACTTTCTCACCAGTAGCGAAGCTAAAGTCTGTGAGGATTATGTTAGCAATCGCTGCATATTATGATTATGAGATATGACAGATGGATGTCAAAACATCATTCCTCAATGGAGACATTGATGAAGAGTTGTATATGATGCAACCCAAAGGTTTTGTCGATCCTATAGATGCTAACAAGGTATGCAAACTTCAACGGTCCATTTATGGATTGAAGCAAGCATCCCGAAGTTGGAATCAACGTTTTGATAAGTTGATCAAAAGTTTTGGTTTTATACAAACTTATGGAGAAGCTTGTATTTACAAGAAAGTGAGTGGGAGCTCTGTAGCATTCTTAATACTATATGTAGATGACATATTGTTGATTGGGAATGATGTAGACCTTCTTAATAGTGTCAAGGAATATTTGAATAATAGTTTTTCAATGAAGGATCTTGGCGAAGAAGCTTACATATTAGGCATAAAGATTTATAGAGATAGACCGAAACGCCAAATATCATTGTCACAGAGTACATATTTGGACAAAGTTCTACAGAGATTTGGAATGGAAGATAGCAAGAAAGGGTTCTTTCCCATGTTGCCCAATACGACCTTGAGTAAAACTCAAAGTCCGACATCGACAGAAGATAGAGAAAGGATGAGTAAGACTCCCTATGCCTCAGCCATAGGATCTCTAATGTATGCCATGCTATGTACTAGACCCGACATTGCATATGTTGTTAGTTTGAATAGCAGATATCAAAGTGATCCAGGAGTGGATCATTGGACAGCGGTCAAAAACATCCTTAAGTACTTGAGAAGAACTAAGGATATGGTTCTTTCTTATGGAGGTGATGAACAGCTCGTTGTTAATGGTTACACCGATGCTAGTTGGAACACCGATCCGGATGATTCTAAATCAAAATCTGGATACGTATTTATTTTGAATGGTGCAGCAGTTAGCTGGAGGAGTGCAAAGCAAAGCGTTGTGGCGAGATCTTCAACTGAATCGGAATACATGGCTGCTTCGGAGGCTTCACAAGAAGCGATATGGATGAAAGAGTTCATTACAGAGCTGGGTGTGGTTCCTAGTGCGCTGGACCCAATGTCTATCTACTGTGATAACATGGGCGCCATAGCCAATGCGCAAGAACCAAGGTCACACAAGAAGCTGAAGCACATCAAGCTACGTTTTCACGCTATTCGAGAACATATCCAAGATGGGGATATAAAGATTTGCAAAGTACACACAGATCTGAATGTGGCGGATCCGTTGACTAAACCTCTCCCGAGGGCAAAACATGACCAACACCAAACTGCCATCGGTGTTCGGTATATTACCATGTAAGCTAGATTAGATGACTCTAGTGCAAGTGGGAGACTGTTGGAGATATGCCCTAGAGGCAATAATAAATGTAGTTATTATCATATCTTTGTGTTTATGATAAATGTTTACATTCATGCTATAATAGTATTAACAAGGAAACATTGATACTTGTGTGATTTGTAAACTTAATTTGAAGTCCCTAGTATAGCCTCTATACATCACTAGCTTGTTGGTTGATAAATGATTGTGGTTTCCCTATCATGAACATTGAGATGTTATCAACAACAAGATCATATCATTAGGAGAATGATATGGTGGACATACTCCTATAGATAAGCATAGCATAAAGATCAAGTCATTTCAATAGTTCAATTGCTATATGCTTTCTGATACATAGTAACCTAATTCCTTCGACCATGAGATCATGCATATCACCTTTGTCGGATGGATGCTTTGATGACATCAAACACCACACCGTAATTGGGTGTCTATAAAGGTGGCATTGAGTGTTCGGAAAGTATTGGTTGAGACACATGGATCAAGAGTGGGATTTGTCCATCCATATGACGGATAGATATACTCTGGGCCCTCTCGGTGGAATGTCATCCAATTAGCTTGCAAGCATGTGACTGTCTCACAAGGGATCACATATCACGGGAACGAGAAAAGAGTACTTATCGGTAACGAGGTTGAACTAGGTATGCAGAGATACCGACGATCATAACCTCGGATAAGTAAACTATCGTGAGACAAAGGGAAATTGGTATCGTATGTAAGTGGTTCATTCGATCGCAAAGTAATCGTAGAAATATGTGGGAGCCATATGAATTTCCAGATTCCTCTATTGGTTATTGTTCGGAGAAGTGTCTCGATCATGTCTGCATAATTCACGAACCGTAGGGAGACACACTTAAGGATTCGACGTTGTTTGAGTAGTTATGGTATTATGAGAAAGAAACCGAATGTTGTTCGGAGTCTCGGATGGGATCCGGGATATCACGAGGTGATCCGGAATGGTCCGGAGAATAAGATTCATATAAGGAAAGTCCCGTTTCGGAGTTGGGGAATGATTCCGGTGTTTTCATCGGGAATGTTCTAGAAGGTTCCGGAATGTCCGGCACTCCGGAGGGGAAGGGGTACATGAATGTGTCATTGCATATTGGAATGATTGCATCATGTACTAAGTGTCCTCACTGTTCCAAATAAAGGATTAAATTGAATCCTAATTTGAAAAGTCAAATAGCTAATTTGAAAAGTCAAACGGCTAAAATTGGAAAGAGGAAAAGAGGAGGGAGTGTGAAACCGAGTTGGGGAGGGAGTCCTCCTCCCCAAGCCGGCGCACCACCCAAGCCGAGTTGGGGAGGGACTCCCCTCCCTCCCCTTGGCCGCTGGCCCCTCCACCTATATAAGGAGGGACAGGGCTCCCTCCTAGAACACACAAGTCCCTCACCTCAAACCCTAGAAAGCTGCAGCCCTCCAAAGCCGCCGCCACCCCTAGGGTTTTGCCCTAGCCTCCGACTTAGGGTCCCCGGAACCCTAGCCGCCGGCTCTAGCACTTCCTCCTTGGTGTGTCTAAACCCTAGATCGCCGAGGAGCTCTCTCATACTCCACCATACTCGCTCCGGCTTAAGGCGAAGCCCTGCGAGATCTCCCCTCTACTTCCGGTACCACGCCGTTGTGCTGCCGGAATCACAAGGAGAGTGCTACAACCTCCGCTGCCTACTGGAACAAGGGAGAGGAAGGTCTTCGTCGAGTACCAAACGTGTGACCGACTACGGGAGCGCTGCCAGAACACAGCGCCGGAAGGATCGTCTACGCGATCTTGACATCAGGAAGATTACGACTACATCACCCATGAGAATCCGCTCTCGTTAAACACTTTTGAATCTTCGAGGGTAAGTTATTCCATCGACTCGTTGCTACAATCTAGTAGATAGATCTTGGCTTGTTTGTTTGTATGCGATAGAAAATTTTTGTTTTCCATGCTACGAAACCCTACAGTGATGAGGTAGCAGATATGAGTCTAGAGATGTGCAATGACAATGGAGGCCAATACTACATATATGTACTGAGAAATGGCGGGAAGAAAACTGTGGGAAGAAATGGCGGGAAGAGAAATGACGGGAAAAAAATGCGGGAAGAAATTGCGGGAAGAAAAATGGCGGGAAGCAATGGAGGGAAGAAACTTGGGTTTAGGGTTTAGGGTCTAGGGTTTTGGGTTTAGGGTTTTGTGAAGGATTTTTCGAGACATGATCAATTTACCAAGTCTGGTATTTTAGAAAAATGGGACGGTAGCATTCTGAAATAGCATTTTGGTGGTTACTTCACAAAACAACCCTTTTTGCGCTCGGAAAATGGAAAATGGCTTTTTCATGCGAAGAAAGGGAAAACTTCCTCCTATAACATAGTTCTCCATACCAATGTCCACATGCATGCATAATATGGGCACAGCATCACAAACTATGCTGTGATTCAACACATAACATCGGCCATTTGGACCGAAAGCCATGAAACCTCGAACATGATAGGTCATTTTGTGAAGGTTTTTTCGAGACATGATCAATATACCAAGTCTTATATTTTTCCTTGCAACTATGTTACATAATGACACCACGCGAAGGATTTACATTGTTCGGACTTTTTTTGAATTTCTTATGCCTGTTTTGAATTTTTTGAATTTCTAACTATGGTCCAACCGGCGTGCATGAAGATAGGGGACGAGCATCGTTAGAAATTGCATTGGATCTCTTTAGAAACCACATATTGCGAGTCTAAAAATGTTTTTTTTTTCAAAAAATCACGGGCGTTAGATCATGTACGTGTAGTACAAACCGGACCCACTTCCTACCAATTCGGCAGACATTTGTCCTTTTTACCCGGGATGGACGAAAAGGTTTGAGATGTCCCGGTTGGGAGATAGTCCATGTAATGTGGTCTAGTATTTTAGAAAAATGGGATGGTAGCATTCTGAAACAGCATTTTGGTGGTTACTTCACAAAACGACCTTTTTTTGCGCTCGGAAAATAGAAAATGGTTTTTCCGTGCGACGAAAAGGAAAAATTCCTTATGCAACATTGTTCTCCATACCAATGTCCACATGCATGCATAATATGGTCATAGCATCATAAACTATGCCGTGATTCAGCACATCACATCGGTCATTTGGACCGAAAGCCAGGAAACCTCGAACATGATAGGTCATTTTGTGAAGGTTTTTTCGAGACATGATCAATATACAAAGTCTTTTATTTTTCCTTTCAACTATGTCACATAATATGACACCACGCGAAATATTTACATTGTTCAGACTTTTTTTTTTGCATTTTTTATGCCCGTTTTGAATTTTTTAAACTTCTAACTATAGTCGAACCGGCGTGCATGAATATAGGGGACGAGCATCATTAGAACTTGAATTGGATCTCTGAAGAAACCACATATTGTGAGTCTAAAAATGATTTTTTAAAAAAATCACGGGCGTTTGATCATGTACATGTAGTACAAACCGCACCCACTTCCTACCGATTCGGCAGACATTTCTCCTTTTTACCCGGGATGGACGAAAAGGTTTGAGATGTCCCGGTTGGAATATAATCCATGTAAGGTGGTCTAGTATTTTAGAAAAATGGGACGGTAGCATTATGAAACAGAATTTTGGTGGTTACTTTACAAAATGACCCGTTTTTTGCGCTCGAAAAATGGAAAATGGCTTTTCCGTGCGACGAAAAGGAAAACTTCCTCCTGCAATATTGTTCTCCATACCAATGTCCACATGCATGCATACTATGGGCACAACATCACAAACTATGCCGTGGTTCAGCACATAACATCGGTCATTTGGACCGAAAGCCGTGAAACCTCGAACATGATAGCTTATTTTTTGAAGGTTTTTTCGAGACATGATCAATATACCAAGTCTGGTATTTTTCCTTGCAACTATGTCACAAAATATGACACCACATGAAGGATTTATATTGTTCGGACTTTTTTGAATTTCTTATGCCCGTTTTGAATTTTTTGAATTTCTAACTATGGTCGAACCGGCGTGCATGAAGATAGGGGACGAGCATCGTTAGAAATTGCATTGGATCTATGAAGAAACCACGTATTGCGAGTATAAAAATGATTTTTTTTAAATCACGGGCGTTAGATCATGTACCTGTAGTACAAACCGCACCCACTTCCTACCGATTCGGTAGACATTTGTCCTTTTTACCCGGGATGGACGAAATGGTTTGAGAGGTACCGGTTGGGAGATAGTCCATCTAAGGTGGTCTAGTATTTTAGAAAAATGGGACGGTAGCATTCTGAAACAACATTTTGGTGGTTACTTCACAAAACGACCCGTTCTTTGCGCTCGAAAAATGGAAAATGGCTTTTCCGTGCGACGAAAAGGAAAACTTCCTCCTGCAACATTGTTCTCCATACCAATTTCCATATGCATGCATAATATGGGCATAGCATCACAAACTATGCCATGATTCAGGACATAACATCGGTCATTTGGACCGAAAGCCATGAAACCTCGAACATGATAGGTCATTTTGTGAAGGTTTTTTCGATACATGATCAATATAACAAGTCTGGTATTTTTTTCCTTCCAACTATGTCACATAATATGACACCACGCGAAGGATTTACATTTTTCAGACTTTTTTTGAATTTCTTATGCCCGTTTTGAATTTCCAACTATGGTCGAACCGGCGTGCATGAAGATAGGGGATGAGCATCGTTAGAACTTGTATTGAATCTCTAAAAAAACCACATATTGCGAGTCTTAAAATGATTTTTTCAAAAAATCACGGGCGTTAGATCATGTACCTGTAGTACAAACCGGACCCACTTCCTGCCAATTCGGCAGACATTTGTCCTTTTTATCCGGGATGGACGAAAAGGTTTGAGATGTCCCGGTTGGGAGATAGTCCATGTAAGATGGTCTAGTATTTTAGAAAAATGGGACCGTAGCATTCTGAAACAGCATTTTGGTGGTTACTTCACAAAACGACCCGTTTTTGCGCTCGGAAAATGGAAAATGGCTTGATCATTTGGACCGAAAGCCATGAAACCTCGAACATGATAGGTTCATCTTTAGTCCTGGTTGGAGGGATTTCGGCAGGCTGGGCTAGGCAACACTAATGATAGGGGTGAGTGTCGACATTATGTCGTGCGGCTTGTACCTTGTCCCGGATGGTGTCACCAACCGGGACTAAAGATGAAACTTTAGTCCCGGTTGGATACACCAACCAAGACAAAACACAAGTCGACACTAATAATAGGGGTGAGTGTCGACATTATGTCGTGAGTGTCGACACTATGCCGAGCTGTTTGTACTATAAATAGGCATCCTTGTGAGTCCAGTCCTCCAGCCAGATTGAGGCATCTCCAATATGGTTTTCGAGAGCAGGGACACCACTACGACCAGTTTCAGGGAGATGCCGCTGGATCCCAGTACTCCGGCATCTCCAAGAAACTAGTCATAGAGGCACTCCCTAATATGTGAAATTAGTTAGCTCCTAGGTGTATTGATCTAGTTAGAGAAGTTACAAGCTGCAAGATCGTGTGCGAGAGCAGGGACACCACTATGACCAGTTTCAGGGAGATGTCGCCGGATCCCAGTCCTCCGGCATCTCCAAGAAACAGGTCATAGAGGCACTCCCTAACATGTGAAATTAGTTAGCTCCCAGGTGTATTGATCTAGTTAGAGAAGTTACAAGCTGCAAGATGGTGTGCGAGAGCAGGGACAGCACTATGGCCAGTTTGAGGGAGATGCCGTCGGAGCCCAGTCCTCCGGCATCTCCAACAAACTGGTCATAGAGGCACTCCCTAATATGTGACCACGCGCATTTGGAGATCAGATCTTAATGGTAAGTACGAATCGGGACAACTTCTTCATAGTTCGGAAAAGTGGTTCTACGAATTGGGACTAAAGGCCCCCTTTAGTCCTGGTCTAGCCACAAAACGGGACTAACACTCAAGACATTTATTAATATTAAAAACCAAGACTACGAAATAGGGACTAAAGGCCCCCCTATATATAGTTCCGGTCAAGCCACAAACCGGGACTAACACTCAATACATTTATTAAACTTGGAAAATTGCAAACATCATAAGATATCCTTCACAAAATGAGCTATCATGTCTCATGACATTTAGGTTCACAATATGCAGCCGACCGGCCAGACATGAACTAGAGGTACACAATATGAGCATGAACACTTTGGCATATGTCCTTCCTTATGATCGCTTCAGACGTAACCACGGAGCATCTTCTTTACTTAACGGAATGCTTGGGTGAGTTTTCACTATGAAGGGCGGAATTTCATCAAACTTATTATAATCTTCTGACATGTCTGTCTTGTCCTCGATTCCCATGATGTTTCTTTTCCCTGAAAGAACTATGACACTTTGGCTCATCATATGATGTATTCGTTTGCATATTTTTTTCTTTTTTTTTGGTCTGGAGGACATGTCCTTCACATAGAAAACCTGAGACACATCATTGGCTAGGACGAATGGTTCATCTCTATAACCAAGATTGTTGAGATCCATTGTTGTCATTCCGTACAACTGTTCTATCTTTACCCCTTCCCCATTCAGGTTGACCCATTTGCAGCGAAACAAAGGAACCTTAAAAGAGACTCCATAGTCTAGTTCCCATATCTCCTCTATGTAACCATAGTATGTGTCCTTTTGCCCATTCTCGTCTGTTGCATCAAAGCGGACACCACTGTTTTGGTTGGTGCTCTTTTTATCTTGGGCGATTGTGTAGAATGTATTCCCATTTATTTCGTACCCTTGGAAATTCAATATAGTAGAAGATGGTGACACGGCCAACAAGTATAGCTGATCTCCAACATTGGAGTCATTCAAGAGATGTGTCCGCATCCAACCACCGAAAGACTTCATGTGTTCATCTGTAATCCATGAGTCAGGCTTCCCCGGGTTTTTAAAGCGTACACTATTCTTGTGTTCCTCGATATACGGAGCTGCCAAGGTGGAATTATGTAGAACTGTGTAGTGTGATTTAGTGAAAGAATCCCCGTCTCTACATATCATTTCTTTCTTTCCCAGCGTGCCTTTTCCACTTAGTCTTCCCTCATGCCGCGAGTCAGAAACACCAATCGGCTTAAGGTCAGGAATAAAGTCAACACAAAACTCAATGACCTCCTCTGTTCCATATCCCTTGGAGATGCTTACTTCTGGTCTAGCATGTTTATGAACATATTTCTTTAAGACTCCCATAAACCTCTCAAAGGGGAACATATTGTGCAGAAATATAGGACCGAGAATGGCAATCTCTTACACTAGGTGAACCAGGAGATGCGTCATAATATTGAAGAAGGATGGTGGGAACACCAACTCAAAACTAACAAGACATTGTACCACATCCTTCTGTAACCTTGGCAGAATATCTGGATTGATTACCTTCTGAGATATTGCATTGAGGAATGCACACAGCTTTACAATGGGTACTCGAACATTTTCCGGTATAAGCCCCCTCAATGCAATCGGAAGCAACTGCTTCATAATCACGTGACACTCATGAGACTTCGGGTTTTGGAACTTTTTCTCTGCCATATTTATTATCCCCTTTATATTAGATGAGAAGCCAGACGACACCTTGATACTATAAAGGACTTCAAAAAAGATTTCCTTCTCTACTTTGATAAGAGCATAGCTGGCACGACTTAAGTGACGCCCTTTATCCGTCTTGTTCTCTGTATTCATGTTCTTTGGGTCTTTCATAATTTGTTGGTCCTCCCGTGCTTCTGGTGTATCCTTTGTCTTCCCATACACGCCTAGGAATCCTAGCAGGTTAACACAAAGTTTCTTCATCACGTGCATCACGTTGATTGAAGAGCGGACACGTAGGACTTTCCAATATGGCAGCTCCCAAAATATAGATTTCTTCTTCCACATGGGTGCGTGTCCTGTAGCAATGTCGTTCGAAACTGATTAACCTTTGGGACCCTTTTTAAAGATTACTTCTATGTCCTTGACCATACCAAATACATCATCACCAGCAGAGAGTTCAGGCTTCTTCCGGTGATCTGCCTCACCTTTGAAATGCTTTCCTTTCTTTCTTATGGGATGATTGGTCGGAAGAAATCGTCGATTTTCCAGGTATACAACCTTCTTGCATTTATGCAAATATGTACCTTCAGTCTTATCTAAACAATGTGTGTATGCCTTATATCCCTTGTTTGTTTGTCCTGAAAGGTTACTAAGAGCAAGCCAATCATTGATGGTTACGAAAAGCAACCCTCGTAGGTCAAATGGCTCCTGTTTGTTCTCATCCCACGCATGTACACCTGGTTTGCCCCACAGCTGTAAGAGTTCTTCAACTAATGGCCTAAGGTACACATCAATGTCATTGCCCGGTTGCTTCGGGCCTTGGATGAGCACTAGCATCATAACGAACTTATGCTTCATGCACAACCAAGGAGGAAGGTTGTAGATACATAGAGTCACGGGCCAGGTGCTGTGACTGCAGCTCTGCAATTGCAATGAATTCTTTATTTCTTTATGTTCAGAAAAATAAGATTGTCTAGTCTTCGATGGGCAGAAAAAAGAAGGCGTTAAGAGACCCTCCTGGCCCAACCCTAGACACTCTAAGATCCTTTTTCAAACCTGCTCTGCTCCCATTTAAGGAAAAAGAATTTCACATTCTTCCTGAAAGGAAGGGAGGATTAGGAAAGTCCTATTGATTTTTGCTTTCTCTAGACCGCCGGGAAAAGCATGAAAAAAAGGCTCGAATGGTACGATCCCTCCGTCACCCCAGAATGAAAGGGGTGATCTCGTAGTTCTTGGTAGACGGTCGACCCAAGCGGATATACGCTATAAAATATATAGCGTAGCGAGCGTAGTTCAATGGTAAAACATCTCCTTGCCAAGGAGAAGATACGGGTTCGATTCCCGCCGGTCGCCCCCTTAATTTAGTAAGGTACTATTACCGTATCCCTTACTATACTTATCCTTCCTTTGCATCCCACTCAAAAAAAGGGGTACGCTACGGAGCCCTTCCCCAAAAGGATTCATGCCATCCGTACTTAGACCAAACCATAAGTTCCTTGCGTCACCTGCAAAGTTCGGAAAGTTTCTCTCGATTTTTCTCCACTGTGACCCATCAGCAGGGTGTCTCAACTTCCCGTCTTTCTTACAGTCTTCTTTGTGCCATCGCAACAACCTGGCATGCTCTTTGTTTCTAAACATGCGTTTCAACCTTGGTATTATAGGAGCATACCACATAATCTTAGCAGGAACCCTCTTCCGGAGGGGCTCTCCCTCAACATCACCAGGGTCATCTCGTCTGATCTTATACCGCAATGCATTGCATACCGGACATTTATCTAAATTCTCATACTCCTTACCATTGTAGAGGATGCAGTCATTAATGCATGCATGTATCTTCTGCACATCTAATCCTAGAGGACAGATAGTCTTCTTTGCTTCATACGTACTCTCGGGAAGTTCGTTATGTTTTGGAAACTTCGGCTTCATTATTTTCAGCATCTTTTCAAATGAGGAGTCAGTTAGACTACACTCTGCCTTCCATCGCATCAATTCTAGTGTGGTACCGAGCTTTGTGCTTCCATCTTTATAATTTGGGTACAACAATTTCTTGTGATCTTCTAACATGCCCTCTAACTTCAACTTCTCATTTTCTGTTTCACAGTCTCGCTTTGCATCAGAAATGACCCTACCAAGTTCATCAACAGGCTCATCTGATGCCCGTTCTTCTCCTCCTTCCTCTTCACTGTCTTCCATTGCAGTATCACTATATTCAGGAAAAATATGATGATAGTTGTTATCATCATATTCTTCTTCACCGTCTTCCATCATAACCCCTCTTTCCCCGTGCTTGGTCTAGCAATTATAGTTGGGCATGAAACCTTTCATAACCAGGTGGCCGCGAATGATTTTCGAGGAAGAGTAATCCTTGTTGTTCCGACATTGAACACATGGACAACATATAAAACAATTCTCTTTGTTTGCCGTAGCCACATCGATAAATTTATCCACGCCGCTTTAATGTACCCGGGTACACGCCGGTCACCGTACATCCATTCCCGACCGTTCATCTGCATCATATAATTAAGTTTATCAAAAACTTCATAAATAGTGAAATGACCAATTCACATCGACACATGCATTGTATCAATGACAGAGAAAAGATAAGATTGCTAACCTCGATCGAGAGAAATAAAGAGGAGAAAGCTCAAGTGCGTCTCGGACACCTTCTATATTTTTGTTCTATGAGAAATTGAACGGGATCATTCACTCAAACATTTCATCAAACACCTTGAATGCATGCATAGGGAAAAAAATAAACTAGCACACCTCTCACACCTTCCACCAAGAAAAAATAGAGGGGAGACAGAGGGCTGTCGCATTTATAGAGGGCGGGATCATACGTCCCGGTTTGTAACATAAACCGGGACTAAAGGTGTGTGTCACGCCACGTGGCTGATGCCCAACCTTTAGTCCCGGTTTGTGTTACAAACCGGGATGCATGACCCCTCACCAACCGGGACACATGCCTCCCGCCACCGTGTCCACTCGAACCGGGACGCGTGCCAGCATTAGTCCCGGTTCGTGGCGCAACCGGGACTAATGCTGTTAGGGGACGCGAACGGATAGCCTGTTTTCTACAAGTGAGAGTGTATGAATTTTCATCCCTGTGAAGGCATCATGAAATCATGTTGTTTTTCACATACACTCACAAACATTAAGTTATCTAGCCACAACTGTTATGGCCCTTCGATAGTTCCTGATGATTAGCTCTTGGGTTACCTTTTTCCGATGTCACGTTCATAGCTAGCTTTCCATGGGAAAGCCAACATCCTAAATATATTAAAAAATTATTTTTTCTCTTTTTCTTGGTTTTCTCTTGCCATGATTCTCGTTTCTGCTCGTGGTCTTAAGGGAGAATGATAAGTTCCCTAAATATTCGTTGTGCAGCCATGATAAGGCATTTCTACTCAACAACACCGCTCGTGGTGCATGACACCATTAACGCTTGTCCAACGACTAGCATTCTACATCAACCAGTGTTTCACACTGGAGGCATCATCATTCCTTGGTGGCCATGAAAACAACACTGGGGGCATTATCCCTTAGTGACCGAGACAACAAAACTGAGGGTACCATCCTCTCCTAGTTCATCTACAACGTCGATGATATTCCGAAGCTTTAAATATTGGGAGTAGCGAAGTGCGCTAGTGCGGTCAGCATCAAGCTGTGAAACACTTCCAGTCTGATGGCTGGCATCGTCTATGATCGCGGCACAATTTATGGGAGCAGGAAAACACGCCGGCCAGTGTCGTCCTGTGAAACCTTTTAATTTTGATGGCTGCATATCATTTATGATCGCATAAATTATTTCTACGCCTGAGCCAAAGTATTGGCAAATAAAGGCTTACACCACTGGCTGGCACCGCAAACCGGTCGCAGTGGAGTTCTACTTTTTCACTGGCTGGCACCAAAAAACCGGTCACAGTGGAGTTCTATTTTTTCACTGGCTGGCACCAATAAACCGGTCGCAGTGGAGTTTTATTTTTTCATTGGCTGGCACCACAAAACTGGTCGCAGTGGAGTTCTATCTTTCTCACTCGATGGCACCATAAAATCGGTCGCAGTGGAGTTATATCTTTCCATCGGCTGCAGCATGTTGCATCTGGTCGCGATGGGGATAAATAAAATCAGGTTGTTGAGATTGGCATATGGCACGAGCCACCATATTTTATGGTAATTGTGCTCGTCCTTGTGGGTGTTTATAAGATAATAGCATGGCCATTCGCTATTGAATTCACATATTTCTTTGTTATATATGGCATGAGTATTTCATCATAGATTGTTATAATCAATCCACCAAATCACTATATTCTGTAGTATGAACATACACTACAGACTTTGTGTAGCACCCTCGGTAAAACCATTACCACAAATCGCTTAGTGTTATGCATCATTATGATTGCATGCCACATTGCATTTGAGCATCGTCATATCATCATGTATGGTTTGCCTAAAACTATGTTCTAAAAGCCTATATTTGTTTTCTAAATATTTCGCGTCTTTAATTTTAATCAAAACCCCCAGGCTTGTCCGGAATATATTGTTTGTCTAAAAACCTATTTAAAAATGTCTTATTTTAAAAGAAATAAATAATTAAAAAACCCTATTTTCTTTAAACCCGGGGAGGCAGTACAACCCCAAACCCTAATTCTACTTTACCGTAGCCTAACCCTAATCCCACCTCTCCCATACTCCTCACCTGTCGCCGCCCCAACCCTGGCCATCGACACCACCCAGTTTTTTTCCCATGTCGCTAACCCTCGCACTCCCCACGTCACCCCTCCCCATTCTCCCGTACCCGAATTCGTCCGCCCACGTGGCCCACCACCTCGTCAAGCTTTCCCCACCGTGTCGCTCACTTCTCGCATCGAACCCCTCTCCTTCACCCCACGATGCCTGCCGCCAGCAATCGCTCGCCCCGCCTCAATCCTCTGCATCCGAGCGCCTCCCTCTCCTAGCTCTGGTCCTCCCCGCCGCCAGGAGGTTCCGCGGCTCTTGCCGTCGAGCCCCTCGCCACCACCGGCCTCTGCAGGCCCTGCCTCCGTCCGCCTCAAGCAACCGCCGCCACCTGGCGTCGCCTCCTCCAGTGCCATCCACCGCTGCCGCGGGCGCCCTCTGCCACGCCGCAAGCCCTCCTCCGGCGCGCTCGCTTCCCTGCCTCTCCGGCCGCCCCTTCCTTGACCTGCAAACCGCGCCCCGCCGCCTGCCGCCGGTTCTCTGCTCCCCGTTGGTTCCTCGCCCGAGCCATTCTGGCTCGCTGCCTCGTTGTCAAGTCGTCGCCGCAGCGCTCCATCGCCGACCTCGTTCACCGCAGTACCGCTCCCCGCGTCCCCCGCAGAGCACCGTCAAAGCCGATCCCATGGCGCCGGCCCCTCGCAGTCGTGTGCCTCCGCGTCTCTACGTTGAATTCTATGGCCGCTCCAGTGCTCTGCTCCTGCATAGGTTGACCAGTGCACCCGCGTGAGTTGGCCACACGTGACCTCTGGCTTCTGGACACAAGACCACCAAGGCTCCCATGCGGGTTTTCTCTAGGGCTGTCGTGTGGTTGTACAACAATGAGAAGATGGTGATATGAAGAGGATGTTTGTGTGTTCTCGCCAAGATCGCCACACCACCCCCAAAATTTGTAGGTGGAATCGTGTTCCCTAATACCAAGATCGTCTCAAGCTCTTCGTGACAAGCAAGATCGACACCGACCCGAACGGATCCGATGAACCCCGGTGCCCATCCACGAGTTTGACATTGACAACCCCGATGCCGAGGACGCCTACACGGAGAGACAAAACCTACCTCATGGACGCGGAACCGAAGCCCCGAACCAAGATCGAGACCGACCCGAACACCTCGGAACCCCAAGACCTTCGCCTCGAGGTGTGACCCCTATCCAAGACCCTATTTTTATAATATGACATTATCATTTGTTGCATATTAATTTGTTCATATCGCGGTTTGAGGGCATTATGCCGAGTCACCTCACAATTAAATATGGAGGCCATATGTAGGCAAATCTAGGCTTATATTGACTCCATTTAAAATTTATGTAGCGAACTGATGCCATGTTTTGACTAGTTAAGACAACATTTAAAATGCGGGGTATCTAAACAACATGAACCATCTAACTTATTATCGGGACCCTGGTTCCACTTAATAGTGCATAATTGCATCGCATCCTTACCATATCATACATCATATATGCATCATGTCTGATCTTCTACCATAGTATTAAATAGTGCATACGGTATTTCTTCTAGTGCTTTGCTTCTTCATGGATTAGGCCGATGAGTTGATGCGAGTGTTGACCTAATCTTCGGATGGAGCTTCGGCAATGTTTTTAGGCGAGCATTCTCCCTCTTTCTACCTATTTTGTTTGTATAGTCTTTGCTTCCTCATATTGATCTATTGCTATCTGTGTTGTGATGCTCTAGTTTTCATACCCGTGATATCCCTTGTAGCCCATATATTGTCTTAGACACCTCCTATTACCTGTTGTTTGGTAGACAGTTGGCCTTGCAAGTCGTAGTTGCTTGCTCAGATGCTTCTTCGCGTCGTCGATGTTCCACCATTGTTGGGTGGTTGCCACATGCTTAATGGTGGAGATGATCATGGCTTTAAATAATGTTTAATAACTAATATTGAATGTAGGTAAATAATGTAGAGGCAATGGTGGGGAGACAATATTTGGTTTTAACCGCCCACTTGTGTCCACCAAGGACCCGAATTCACCTAAAATGCGCCGCGTGTCACCTAATCTGTTTAAAAACTGATTTGAAAACAGAATATTTTGTGCATTTCAAACCCTTATAACTTTGGATCCACACGTCCAAAAATTACAAATTTTATGTCGTTGGATTCAGGAGAGCAAGCCGTAGCCAACTGTGGCCTTATTTTAGAAAATAGTATATGTTAGTTTGCTTGATTTTGCAGATTCTTTTGTGAGCTTGTTTAGAGTATAAAAATTGTTTAAAATTGATTTTAAGGTTAAAACTTTTGCAAAATGGTTTGTTGAGACCTTACTGACCCTAGGAACCAACCCTTGGTGTTAAAAATGATTTTGGTAAAATTTAGGTTGAATTATTTGACTTAGCCAATTTCTAGCCAAATAAAATTATTGATTTTATTATGAAATGTTTATGGAAAGGAAACTTTGAGAAAATGTTTTGGACCAAACCTACTGACCCAAAACACCAAGCTTTGCAAATGGCAACTCACTTGGTGAAAAACATAAAGTTTTTCTTTGATAAAAATATTTTTCACCACATGAAATGATGATGGATTTTAAAAATGGTTTATGGATAAAACCTATTTGCAAATGACTTTGCCATTTTGGTAAATGACCAATTTGGACCTTACAAAGTTTAGAAGCCTAGTGGAGACCATCCTTGCAATAGAACCAACCTTTGCATGCTTATGCATGACTTAGATTCCATTACTTTGTGTGTGAAAAATTGTTTGATTGACTTTGGTTTGGAATGTGAATTGAATTTGTGTTTGCTTGATTGACTTGTAGTGAAGTGTGAGACTAGCAAGATCAAGGAGTGAACCACCATTCCCTACCAAAAAGGCAAGTGATGCTTCATACTTTCTATCCCAATACTTTCACTATGCATTAGTGATTTTGCTAAGTAAACTTGCATGGATTTTGCTAAGTATAGATCTTGCTATAGGAAAACCTAGTATATGAATCCTTAGTAGGATTTCCTAAGTTAAGTTTCCTATTACTACCAAGCTTAGCCTAGCTAATAGAAAACATGGGTGGAAAATATATTCACACTATGGAAAAATATTCTAAGTCTGAGGACTTATGTTTTGTTTAATAAAACAACTAAGTTGATGAATCACCTGGGTGGAATGGAAGGATTGGGATATGTTGAGTGGTTACACAAGGCCAGGGGACTGGTGAACCTTGTGTATCACACTTGTGGATGGCCACCCAGGAAACAAAGGGATTTGAGATGTCAAATGTTGAGAAGCTTCAAGTGCAACCACTTGGCAATATGGGCTCTGCCATGATCATATAGGTTGCAAGAACTTAGCCATATGGACAGTTGGTGGTAGTGTTTGATAGGTTGTAACGCATCCATTTTGGTCTAAGGGAAGGCTTCTGAAAGATCTTGTCTTGGGAAACCAAGTCTTGTGGGGAAAGTGCACCACCTCTGTAGAGTGTAAAATCTAAGTACTTAGCCATGTCCCTGGTAAAGGACAATTTGAGCATCAAGACATGGAAGCAATCAAGAATCTCATCATTCAAATTTCTAAGTTAAAACTTGTGGATTGAACAAGGGTTGTTTGAAATCTTAAATCTTTGATTGATAGATGCCTTGGAAAGGATCTTCAATCCTTGATTGAGAAAAATGATTTTGTCAAGCAAAAACTTAGTATTTTCAAAATGTTAAGAAAAATCTATTTTGAGCAATGCAAGCCTCAACTCCACTTAGCCAAATGCATATAGAAGTTAGACTCCACTATACTACCATAGTACCACTTGCCAATACAATTCAAATGTATTGACCCTTTGTGGCTGTAACTTGTATGTTGCAGGTTTGATTGATTTTAGTGAAGATTGATTGTTTAGGATTACAAAGTCTACAACCAACATCTGCCTGTGGCACTTTGAAGATGAAGGACCACTTGACCGTAGTTATTCCGCTGCAATGTAATGTAATAGCCTAATGAGCTATGTTTGATGTAATAAACTTATGTTATTCCTGGTTATAAAGTTATATTATGACCTTTGTTTCTTGATATTACATCTTATCTGTGGATGCTAGCTATTGATCCAGGGAATAGCATTGTAAACACAGGAGGCTCTATATTATTAGAGTTTGGGACCCCTACAGTCGCGAATGGGGCAGTGATTGGCTTGGAACTACTACTGGGCCCCACATCATGGAATTGTGGACGGGAAAGTACGCCTGATTGTGCAACAAGCAGTTGATCTCTCATGGATAAAGTAACGCACCTCTGCAGAGTGTAAGAACTGTAACTTGTTACTCCCTGTTCCGGGAAGGAGCTACGAACGCGGCAGGAAAGGAACTCCATGAAAGTTCTAGTCAACCTGTGAGGGCTGATTGTCATAGTTTTTTGGAAAAAAATCAATCTTTGAAGAAAGATTTACAAAAACTGCATAGTGCCAAGGATTTATAATCCGAGGTGGTAGTTAGAGCATCAAACTTCCCACCTTGCTTCTAATGAACTTGTTGGGTAACGCTGTTACTCATTCTTTCCTTCGATCCCTTGCTTAGACTCTGAGGATCCCGAAGACGTGCCAATGTATGCAACTGAATGCCAAGAAGATGTGTTCTACGAGGAACCTGATCTATCCGGAGGAATTGAAGGCGTGGATTACGAGATCCACTACGGTGTTGATGAGAACGAGTCCAATTAAGTACCTAGTTAGTAGTAACTAACGGAGCCGAGCAACATGAACTCTATAGAATAAGCTGTTGAGCTCAACTCCCAGTTGGAGTTGCTACTTTTAAATTCCGCTGAACACTTTATATTTGGTTTGTAAGTTGGATCTTTCAGAAGTCTTGAACTTCCGGTATTGTAATAATAATAATAATGTGTGTGCTTTTGTAATATGGACCTGCAATGTTTCTATTGTACCACTATGAGGGATGTGATATTTACGGAACGGTGTTCTGTGGATGTCATGTGAACGACTATAGTGTACTACACATGCAGTGGTTTGGGTCACCGAAGTTGGTATCATAGTCAATTGCTTTGACCTTAAGTTGGAAACCTAGTAAAGGGTATTACCTGTAGGAAAGCCAACAACGATAAAGAATTCTCTAAAAGTAATATAATGGGTATTCAAATGAGAATATTCCGTTATATGTTTTAGTGCGATAATTCTTTGTTATGATGCAATATATCATTGGATACTAATCAAAATTATTTTTCTGATATATAGAGATATGGAACCAAAGTTTCCAAAACAAACTTTGGTAAGGAAAGAGGAGACTCTTGATGATTATCAAGGATCATTTACAGACCAACTTCGTCAACTTTTAAAACTCTTTAATTGTAGAACTAGAATTCCAGTGAACACTATCACATACCTTGATGGCCGGATGTTATCCAAGTATCGTGTGAGTATCCAACTTCCAGAGAATCTTGGATTATATCACGATCTACCCATAGGAGAAGGTAGGAGTCATTTAGCAGCCTATCATGTTGCTGTTGTGGAGGCGATGGCTAATATCCGGGAGCAGAAAACCAAGGAGCTAGAAGGTAGCACATTCTCTGTGATACCTCATGATTCTATAGACTCAGAGACTATACCGGATCATCTTAATTTGGTTAAGAAGCATCCTAAGTTAGCTTCCAAGTTTATGGATAGATATCGGACACTCGTTGCGTATTTTTATAAGACTCATCAAGTGATTGTCGAAGACAAAAATGACATGTTAGAGGATCGAACTGATCCTGAAAGGAGGAAGCAGTTATCATTCCAATTAGAGAAAGAAGCAAGTAGTAGTGCAACACCTATCTTTAAGGATATACCTATAGATCTGGAATATTTTACACCATATCCTTACTCACCAAGACCTGAACGTACACATGATCCTACTATGGATATGCGGTATGCAGTACCACAGGGCTCAGAGGATGGTTCTGACTCAGAACTTCCTATTGAGAATTCGGATGGTTGGAGGATGGGATCATATAATGGATCTCATGAACACCAGATGTCCACAGATGGTTCTGACATAAATGTTGGACAATCTAGTTGGATGGATGCAAGGATGAACCCTAATAACATAAGTAGGAATACCATGTCAATAGATGATCAGGATGAAGAAGAAGATCCTGAGGAGAGAGTGTTTGAATCATCAACATCTTCTCAAAACCCAGGGAATATACATTATCCAGTGTTTAACTATCTTGGTCACGAGAGCACCTGGGAAGCAGCAGGATCTGTGTATCCTGTTGACAACTCAAGGAATGAAGCTCAGGAGATGCAGGATGGAGATAATGTTGAATATGTTTCTAAAGACTTTTCAGCTGAGCTGGAGGGAGTCAATGCGCTCAGGTTGAGTAATGAATCAAGCCCTGATACTTCAGATACTGAGTATGTTCCTTATGGAAAGCCATTTGTTCCACAAACTGTGCGACGGACAAAACGTCATCACGGTGGACATCAGGCATGTATGATGTGAAGGAAATATGCCCTGAAAGGCAATAATAAAGTGTTTAGTATGTGTATTCCAAGTATATGATAGATGTTTATTTTGCATGCTATAATTGTATTAATACGGAAACGTTAATACATGTGTGTTTAATAAACAAACAGAAAGTTCCTAGTTATGCCTCTCTCATAAACTAGCTCGTTGATTAACAAGATGATCAAGGTTTCCTGATCATGGACATTGGATGTTGTTAATAACGGGATCACAACATTAGTGTAATGGTGTGATGAACATTCATCCGAAGTATAGCATTACGATCAAAGTCATTGAGTTTATATTGCTATAACAACTTACGAAGTGATCCTAATCCTTAGACCATGAGATCATGTCAATCACTAACACCAGAAGAGTTTCTTGATAACATCAAATGTCACATCGTAACAGGGTGATTATAAAGATGGATTCAGAACTAATAAAGTGTTATGTTGAGGCTCATGGATCGAGAGTGGAATTTGTTCATCCCGATGAAGGATAGATATACTCTAGGCCCTCTCGGTGATATCACATTGATTATCTTGCAAGCAAGTTATTTGATCACTAGAATGTTATATCACAGGAACGAGAAAAGAGTGCATGTCGGTAACGAGATCAAACTAGGTATGGAGATACCGATGATCGAATCTCGAACATGTAATATATCGTGAAACAAAGGGATTAAGATACTAGCGTAAAAGGTTCCGACGATCACAAGAAAGTCATCGTTGAATGTGTGGGAGTCAGTATGGGTCTCCAGATCCCGATTCTGATTATTGATCCGAGAGGGGTCTCGATCATGTCCGCATTATTCATGAACCGTAGGGTGACACACTTAAGAGACATCGACATCCAATTGGAGCAAATGTTTCATGCTGAAAGAATGAACAAGCGCAGGAATTTATTTCACTAGATACCGAAACAGGTTTTCGGGTGAAATTGCATAAAGTGGTTATGCATGTGAAATAGAATTCTAGCAAGGGGTTATTTGTGAATGTTTGTCATTAAAGTAATTGACAAAATTCTGAATAAAATAAAAGAGTTTTATTTAATGAGAGTTTGCATTAAATTTGGTGGAAATTTAATGGGAATTTGAGTGGACTTTTGAGTGGAGGGAATTTAAAGGAGATTTGTGAGTGGAGTGTCCACCCACATGAAGAGGGGAGGGCAGCCCCCATGCGCCGGCCACCCCCTTGGGGTACCCCCCTCCTCCTATAAAAGGAGCCCCCCTCCTCACTTGTCTCTCACACCTCCTCGTGAAGGATCTCTCTCCCCCTCTAGAATTTATCCCCCATGGTCTCGGACTAGCGAGATACATGTTCCCGGTGGCTATTCGGCAAGAAAGAGTTGTGCTTCCGCTGCATCGCTGGAGCGAGGAGGCGGAGGATGCTCGGTTCCTCGAACGTGTGTGCGAGCACGGATGCGCTGCTGATTTGCGGCACTAGGACTTCCTCTCGATCTTGAGATCGGCAAGAGATCGTCTACATCAACCACGAGTTGAACTCGTTAAGCTTTGTCGGTCTTCAAGGGTATGTTCTCTACGGATATACATCCGCCCGTTGTTTGTATCTAGTAGATAGATCTTGGTATATAGTTCACATCGTAGGAAAATTTTTGTTTTCTATGCTGCGAACCCTACAGTGGTATCAGAGCCGGATCTATGCGTAGATACTTTACACGGGTAGTACACATATGAGTATGTGGGCGATGATGATCATGTTGTTGCTCCTTTGTTGTAATTTTGGATATTGGTGGCATAGTGGGATGAAGCGGCCCGGACAAACTTTACATGTCCTCGCACATGAGACCTGTTCCACGCTTGACATGCAACTAGTTTGCATAAGTGGCTAGCGGGTGTCTGTCTCTCCTACTATAGTCAATATCTATTTTGCAAGCGAGTTGTCAACAATTTAATTATCCTCATTGTGGTTCATGTTCGTAGGTAAGAACGGTTCTATCTCGAAAGCCCTAAGCCACGTAAAACTTGCAATGGATAAATTAGAGGCGTCTAGTTTAGATTGTTGCTGGGCTAGTGTTATGATATGGTAGTGTTGTAAGTAGAAGTATGAGATGATACTCTTACAACACACATAGCATGTAAAATCCATAGACCTTGGATTTACACATATAGGTATGATAGTGATCATATGTTAGACCCCTCCTTTATAAAGGAAAGGATCCCTGTGATTGCAATGCTAGTCCCTGGATCAATGCTAGCATCCACAGTTTAAGATGAAGTACACAGATACAAAGGTCGTTTATTACATTCATTCCAGAGATAAAAACATAGTCTTTTACAACTCAGGGCCATAGGCCCAATACAAGAGTTTAAGGAATAAGTAAATAAACACAAGTCTTCATCTTCATGTGCCACATGCAAGCATGTTGAGTGTAGACTCATGACTCCTATTCATCATCGGAGTAACCTGCAACATCACAAGTTACATCCACAGAGGGTCAATACTTTGGAATAGTATTGGCAAGTGATACCTTAGTATATTTTAAGTGGACTATAATACTATATGCATTTTGGCTAAGTGTAGCTTGGCTTGCTTTGCTTGACAATAAGTTTTTCCTATTAGTTGAAGTCACTAAGTTTTTCTTTGTCAAAACATTCCCAAGAAACCACCAATAGACATTGGGGTCCTTCACCTTTGTTCACCCACAAATTTTTATTTAGAAGTTGGAGTGATGAGATTCTTGTAGCTTCCATGTCTTGATGCTCAAAAGTGTCCATTGCCTTGGACTAGGCTAAGTACTTAGGTTTTCCATCTGCAGAGGTTGTGCACTTTCCCCACCAGACTTGGTTTCCCAATACAGGACCTTTCAGAAGCCTTTCCTTAGTCAAATGGACGCGCTCCATCCTATCATCCCATCTACCACCAACTGTCCAAATGACTAAGTTCTAGCAACCTATATGATCAAGGCAGAGCCCATATTGCCAAGTGGTTGCACTGTAAGCTTTCTCAACACTTTTCCTCCAAATCCCTTTGTGACTGGGTGGCTTACCACAAGTGAGATACACAACCCAAGTCCATGGCCTTGTGTAACCACTCAACATAACCCATACTTTCCATTCCACCCAGGAGGTTCATTTGACTTAGTGGTTTTATTAGGAAAGTATAAGTCTCATGACTTAGAAATATTTTCTTCATAGTAAGTGTAGTTTTCACCAACCCTTGTTTTGCTATAAGCTAGGCTAAGAAAAGTATGGCAACTTATCATAGGGATAATTCCTTAGCAATTCTACTAGACTACATAGGATTTCCCATCTTTTGCATTAGACAAAATAACATGCAATACTATAACAAAATATCTAATGCTAGTTCAAAACATGGGACAAATAAATTCATGTAAATATCACTTGCCTTGGTAGTGGGGAGAGTAGCACTCTTCACAATCACAATCACTAGCAAAATCTACACAAGAAATTATAGCATACAATTATACACAATTATATACAAACAAAAATAATATGTATGCATGCATGCAAGAATTTACTAAGTGTGATTTTTGAAAAATTCTACCAAGTATGCTCATGTCTACAGAAACTTAACAAGTCACAAATTTGCCAACTAAACTTATTTGGCTCAAAAACAATTTACCAAAATAAATCTCTACTTAAAATGGCCTTAAAACATGTTCTACAAATAAAATCATTTTAACTATTACTATATGCTAAATAAATTGGATATTCTGAAAGGTCTTGTTTCACTGAATCCAACGGTATAAAGTTTGCTAAAATCTAACGTGGCAATCGAAAGTTATGAGCATTTGAATTTGGATCAAATTTCTGGTTAATCTATTTTCAGATCTAACCTAGCCACGCGTCATGTTCTTATTTGCCCATACCGTTTCGCACTGGATCGAGCTCCACAGCCGTAGGATCTAAATGAAATCTGGCGGCTCAGATCGCGTACCGCTTCGGGTTAAGTGGATCTATCCTAGCGCTACGATACAGATCTAACGGCTGCCATTGCCCTGGCCAAGAACTGGCGGCGGAGCGGTGGCTACCGGCGGCGAAACTGTCGGTCGACGACGGAGGCGGCACTACAGTGGGTAAGTGAGAACGAGGAGTAGCTCACCGTGCTCAGGAGGTCTTGGCGAAGCTCGTCGTACTCGCGGTTGGTCAAGGGGCGCTCGGGCACGGTTGCGATTGCTCGCCGGAGTGGAGGACGGCGTCGGTGTGTCAGGTGGTCGTCGTGGACGTCGCTGTGAACCACCTCAAGGCAAGACGAGGACACGGTTAGATTCACAGAGTCAAGGCAAAGTCGTGTGCTTGAACTAGAAGACGCGGGGCGGTCGGGGCTTACCACTAGAGCTCGCCGGAGTTCGTACTGAAGACGGTGGCGGCCAGTTGACGATGCTGCCGTAGCTACGGTTCATGCGAGGGTAAACGAAATGTGTCAAAAGAAGCGCAGAGGCTTACTGATCTAGTTTGCAAGAACGAGAGGAAGAGGGAAGCTCAGAACTCACCGGAATTTGCCGGCGCAGTCGCCGGAGACGGCGGGGTTACAGAGGGTAATGCTCGCAGCCTGGTGGCGCTCTGGGTTCGGGGTTTGAGGGAGAAGAGAGAGGGAACAGAGGGGGTTCTTATAGCCTGGTCACGAGCGAGAATTACTCGGCCAATAAATCGAATTGACGCCGCGAATTAAACACAGAAACGCCCGCGTTGATTTGGGGATGAACGGGTCGTGCGGGTGGAGACGACGCTGACGTGGAGAAGGCCCGCTTGTCAGCGAGGTGCGCGGAGTATAGGTGGGGTCTTCCTGTCAGCAGCTCAGCGCGTGCGCTTGCGCGTGAGAGAAGAATAAGAAGACCCCGGGTGGGCTTGCTGGGCCAGATTCTGGCCGCGCGGCCTTTTCCCATTGAGGAGTCCTTTTCTTTTTCTAAATTCATTTTCTGGTATGAATTTGATATAAATTCAAATCCTTTTGATTCCAAACTGCTTTGGGAATTTTTGCAGGGTTTTGTGGATTCAAAAACAGTCATTTTAACTAAGTGGTTACTTTGCAAGGCTTGGTCAAGCTTGGGTTTTCAAAGTAACAGAGATTTGCTCTAGTTTGCAAATATTTGAAAAAGGATGTTGAAACCATTTCTAAATTTGGAATCTTGGGTTAAAAGCTTCACCTAATCTTTCCATCAATAGAGGCAAGCAAACTAGTATCTAAACATTCAAATTTCAAAGGGTGATGGCCCTTTGAGATAAATTGCCCACATGTAATCATAGCTCAAACTTCTGTCTCTAAATGATTTTTGAGAAAAACCCTAAATGCAAAGATGATATGAATGAGTTTTGAAACTATGATTTTTGGGATGTTACAAATCTAACCCCCTTAAGATGAATCTCGCCCTCGAGATTCGGGTTGGCTAGCAAATAGGTGAGGGTGGTCTTTCCGAAGATCATCTTCTCTTTCCCATGTTGCTTCCTCTTCGGAGTGATAGTTCCATTGCACTTTACAAAACTTGATAGTTTTGGTCCTGGTAACTCTTTCTGCGGTCTCTAGAATCTTGACAGGCTTTTCCTCATAAGTGAGATCACTTTCTAGATGAACTTCTTCCAAAGGTATGGTATCCTTCAAAGAAGACTCTTCCATTTCTGGGTGACATTTCTTAAGTTGACTCACATGAAATACGTTATGGACTGCTGATAGAGATTCTGGCAATTCAACTTCGTATGCAACTTCTCCTTTGCGACTTAGAATCTTGAATGGCCCAACATATCTTGGTGCCAACTTTCCTTTGACTCCAAATCTTTTCACTCCACGGAGTGGTGATACTCTGAGATAAGATCTATCCCCAACTTCGTAGGTGACTTCTCTACGCTTAGAATCCGCGTAGCTTTTCTGTCGGGATTGTGCTACCCTCAATCTGTCTTTAACCAATTTGACTTTCTCTTCGGCGTCTTTGATAAGGTCAGGTCCAAATAAGCTTCTTTCTCCCACACCATTCCATAACAATGGGGTGGTACATTTCCTTCCGTAGAGTAACTCAAATGGTGCCATTCCAATACTAGCTTGATGACTATTGTTGTAAGAGAACTCTGCGTAGGGCAAACTTTCATCCCAACTTGCTCCATAATCTAAAGCACATGCTCTCAACATGTCTTCAAGAATTTGGTTGGTCCTCTCTATTTGTCCATCTGTTTGAGGATGAAAGGAAGTACTGAATTCCAATCTCGTTCCTAAGGATTCATGAAGCTGTCTCCAAAAGTGAGAAGTGAACTGGGTTCCTCTATCTGACACAATACTCTTAGGCACACCGTGAAGGCATACGATTCTGCTCATGTATATTTTTGCTAACTTGGCACTTGTATAAGTTGTCTTCACAGGTATAAAATGAGCCACTTTAGTTAGGCGATCCACTACTACCCATATGGAATCATACCCTGACCTGGTCCTTGGTAATCCGGTAATGAAATCCATACCAATATTTTCCCACTTCCATTCAGGAATAGGCAGTGGTTGAAGCAAACCTGCTGGTTTTTGGTGCTCCGCTTTGACTCTGCTACACACATCACACAAAGCAATATGTTCGGCGATGTCCCTTTTGAGATTGTTCCACCAAAATATTTCTTTCATGTCCATGTACATCTTGGTGTTCCCTGGGTGAATAGAATACGGAGAGTTGTGAGCCTCTTACAGGATCAGTTTCCGCAACTCCGGATCTTGTGGAACACAAATACGTTTCGCGTGCCATAAGGTGCCTTGTTCGTCTATATGGAAACTCTTGGATTTCCCTAGACTTATATTTTCCCTAATCTTTTCAATTTCCTTATCAGTCTTCTGAACTTCTCGGATCTTGTCCAATAGAGTGGGTTGAACATCTAAGGACATGAGATGTCCTTCTGGTACAATCTCCAATCTGAGTTCCTTGAATTGCTTACACAGATCATCTGGCAATTCCCCTTTGGTAAGGCCATTTACAAACGTCTTACGACTTAAAGCATCGGCTACTACATTTGCTTTACCGGGGTGGTATTGCAAACTTAAGTCGTAATCCTTGATAAGTTCTAGCCATCTCCTTTGCCTCATGTTGATTTCCTTCTGGGTGAAGATATACTTCAAGATTTTATGATCGGTGAACACTTCACATCGTTTACCCAAAAGGTAATGTCTCCATGTTTTGAGTGCATGGACGACAGAGGCTAACTCCAAATCATGAGTAGGATAGTTTACTTCATGAGTTTTGAGTTGTCTCGAAGCATAGGCTACGACTTTACCATCTTGCATAAGTACGGCACCCAAACCTTGATGAGACGCATCACAATACACTTGGAAATCCTTTTCCAAATCTGGCAGACATAGAACTGGTGCTGTCACAAGTCTCTTCTTCAACTCTTGGAAGCTAACTTCGCAACCTTCAGTCCAAGCAAATTTCTTGTCCTTCTTTAGCAATTCTGTCATTGGCTTAGCAACCTTCGAGAAATTTTCAATGAACCTTCTGTAGTAACCTGCTAAGCCAAGGAAACTACGAACTTCCTTCACATTCTTGGGTGATTCCCAATCTGTCATAGATGAAACTTTAGCAGGATCAACTGCAACACCATCCTTTGTCATAACATGACCAAGAAAACCAACTTTCTCTAACCAGAACTCACACTTGCTGAATTTGGCATAAAGTTTATGCTATCTTAACTTTTCAAGTATCAAGCGCAAGTGTCTTTCATGTTCTTCCTTGCTCTTGGAGTAGACTAGGATATCGTCGATGAAAACGACCACAAACTTGTCAAGGAATTCCATGAATACCTTATTCATCATGTTCATGAAGTATGCTGGAGCGTTGGTTAAACCAAAAGGCATCACAGTGTACTCATACAATCCATACCTTGTGGTGAATGCTGTCTTAGGTATGTCTTGCTCTCTTATCTTGAGTTGAAAATAGCCTGACCGAAGATCAATCTTCGAGAACACACATTCTCCTTCTAACTGATCAAACAAGTCGTTGATTCTTGGCAAAGGATATTTGTTCTTGATAGTAACCTCGTTGAGAGAACGGTAGTCAATACATAATCTTTGTGTTCTATCCTTTTTCTCCACAAACAATACTGGGGCTCCCCAAGATGAAGAACTTGGTTGAATAAACCCTTTCTGCAACTGTTCTCCTAGCTGCTTCTTGAGTTCTTTCAGTTCATCAACTGACATTTTGTACGATCTCTTAGCTATTGGTCCAGAACCTGGTACCAAATCTATCAAAAACTCCACATCTCTATCTGGTGGCATTCCTGGTAACTCCTCCGGAAATACATCCGGATACTCACACACAATTGGCACACTGTCCATGCTAACCCCCTTAAGAGAATTCAGCTTACTTCCTTTGGATTCAAAGTTTGACTTAAATTTTATTCTTTTTCCTTCTGGGGTTGTGAGTGCAACAATACGATTAGCACAATCTAGTACTCCTTCATACTTAGCCATCCAATCCATTCCCAAAATTACATCTAGTCCTTGGGAATCTAGGATTATCAGGCTTACTGGAAACTTATGCTTACCAAACTCTATGATGAGATCCCGGCATCCAAGGCTTACTATCATATCTCCCCCCGGAGAACTAACCTTTATTGGACACCCAATGTTTTCTGATGCAAACCCATTTCTATCAACAAATGCCTTTGATATGAATGAATGAGATGCACCGGTATCAAAGAGTACAAATGCTGAAATTGAATTGAGTCTGAACTTACCAGCCACGGCATCAGGCTCCTCATAGACCTCCTCCACATTAATGTGGTCAACCTGTCCTTTCTGAAAAGGATTTGGCTTGTTAGGTCCTTCAACTTTCTTCTCAGGGCACTCATTAGCATAATGCCCCAGCTTCTTGCATTTGAAACACTCAACCTGACTGATGTCCTTTTTAGGAGGTTGGCCTCCACTTCCACTACCATTTCCACCATAGTGGCTCTTATGTCCACCCTTGTGGTTCTTGTACTTGTCCTTGTCATGACTACGGTGATGCTTGTTGTCATGCCGGTTGTGGTTGTGCTTGCTGAATTTCCCATGTTTATGGGATCCTGAGTTACCGCTGTCATCATAGAGAGATCGTTTGTGAGACGATCCCGAGCTGTGTTTGTCGGAGTGTTTCCTCTTTCTACTCTCGACTTGCTTCATTTTACTTTCCAAAATAGCAGCCTTGTCACACAAAGACTGATAAGTTGGAACATATGCCACAGATAACTGTAGGTTCAGTTCATCATTCAAGCCTTCCAGAAATTTTTCCTTTCTTTTGGCATCCGTGTCAACCTCATCCGGTGCATAGCGCGCCAGATTGTTGAACTCTTCTATGTACTCAGCCACGCTACGGTGGCGCTGTTTCAGGTTATGAAACTCCTTCTTTTTCAGACTCATCATTCCTGATGAGATATGAGCGGTGCGAAAGCCATCTTCAAAGATGTCCCAAGTCACTTCATCAATAGGAGTAGTGATTTGGAAATTATCCCACCATGTGGCGGCTGGTCCTTCCAACAGATGTGCTGCGAACCTTACCTTTTCAGCATCCGTGCAACCCACGGTCACTAAGTCCTTGTTCACAGAACGTAGCCAGTCATTGGCTACCATGGGATCAGTTGTTCCCGAAAATTTTGCTGGCCTCAGACGCAGAAATCTGGTGAGCATATCAAAACCCGGAGGGTTGTTGTTGTTGTTGTTGTTGTTGTTGTTGTTGTTGTTGTTGTTGTTGTTGTTGTTGTTGTTATTGTTGTTGTTGTTGGGGTTGTTGTTGTTGTTGTTATTCTGGTTCTGGATGAATGTTGTCATCATTTGCATAAGTTGTGTTTGCGCATTCATCTTTTGTTGCATTTCCGGGGTGATGTTGTTGGGGTTGGGGTTTACGCGACGGGGAGGCATCTGTGGTTTGTTCAAATAGATAAGAATGAGATACCCATAGATGTTTCATGCACAATACATCATAAGCAAACACATAACAAGCAACATAAGAATAAAAGTTCAACAACCACATAACAAACTCATGAAGTAAAACACACAAGTGGCAAGCCATCCACATGTCGGATGGTCCAATAATAAGTTCGCAATAACAAGTATGAATATGAAAGGTAAACGAGTAGTCAAGTCTACTCATCAGCATCTATCTCCTCCTCGACGAAGGTAAGACCTGCGTTCTCCATCGCGGTCTTGTTCTCCTCAATCGTAGTGGTCAAGGAATCGACCTTGGCCTTGAGAGCCCTCTTCTGGGAGCGAAGCCTCTCAATAACCATCTGCTGCTTCTCAAGCTCGAAGTCTTTGGACTTCAGTTCCTCGGTCATGTCCCGGATTTTCTTGTTCCTATCCTGGACGCGTTTCTCCTGGCTCTTGAACTTACGGTCCTGGGCCTCGAACTTTGTCTCCATTTCCTTGATCATCTCATCCTGCTGCGCAAAAAGTTTGTCCTTCTCGCGAAGCTGCACCTGAAGCTCGTCATTACCTAGCATGACGTTCGTCCTGTCCGTATCTACGTGCCTGAGAAGAGTCTCTAAGTCCTGAAGATAAAGACGTATCGGCTCCGCAGTGCTCCTCGAGTCGTCCTCAAAGTCGATGGACTCTCCATCAACATCACGTCTTCCGAAGACGTGAAAGTGAGTACCCCTAACCTGTCGGGAGTGACGGCCTAAGAAGCGTCCTATCAGGTCCTGCATGACTACCTCCATGCCTCTCTCCCTGTCATCGTGCATCAGCTTCAAGACGATGGCCTCTGTAGTAGGCTCAGTCTGGCGTCCTGGATGGGTCACCTTGAAGCCCCAGAGGTCCTTCCTCTCGAACTTGGTGAGTGGGTACACCGTGATGGTAGGAAGAGGGAGATCAAGCAGAGTGGTAAGCTCAATGATACGGGGACCAAAACGAGTAACCCGAAACTCCTCAACAGTGCTGATGGCAATAGGCATCTATTTATAAGATTGAAAAAGTTAGAACAACGCAATTCAAGGTAAATCAAGACTAACATTCATACATATCCATGAAACATAATTGTCACACCAGTCATGCATACATAAATCCATTACATCATTCAAGGTCCATACTTATTTAAAATATCTTTTGAAAATAAGGTGATAAGTGGTGGTCCAACTAACGAAGTGTCCTTACAATCCAATCTCACGGGATCTATTATTAAACACAATGTTCCTAGAGGCAATCCACCAATCTTGCTCTCTTGACTCTATTACTAAGTCTATAACATCTCCCCTTATCTCTTGGTTGGTGTCTTCCAACTCTTGAGTAAGCTCCTTCTCTTTCTCTAAATCCTTTTGGAGGTTGAGCATTTTGCACTTGACTCTAGCACTTAGTTCTTTGATAGTCCTCCAAGCTGCATCCCTGGCTGACTCAAAGAATGTGGTGTGCATTTTAGTGTTGGTGTACATGCAGAATCCCCTTTCTTTGTCGTTGTCTTCCTTGTTTTTGTACAAGTGAAGTTGCACCCACCAATACTCCACTCCTTCATCCATCACTGGAAAGCCCTTGTACACGGCTTCACCATGTGCATCCATTGCCTCCATGAGGTCCTTGAGAATATTGGGAAACTCAGTTTCACACTCCAAGGTCATGGTCATGAGTGGTCCCTTCTTCACGGCTTCGTTGATGGAGTTCATCTACAAAGGAAGTAGAAAGAGATTAGAAAAGTTTTACGAGAAGAATAGACAAGTGTAGAAGTAGTTGAAAAACTTTTTCCTTAGTGGTCTTTCAGTCCTAGGGTCATAATCCTACAGGAAACACAGTGCTCTGATACCATCTATTAGACCCCTCCTTTATAAAGGAAAGGATCCCTGTGATTGCAATGCTAGTCCCTGGATCAATGCTAGCATCCACAGTTTAAGATGAAGTACACAGATACAAAGGTCGTTTATTACATTCATTCCAGAGATAAAAACATAGTCTTTTACAACTCAGGGCCATAGGCCCAATACAAGAGTTTAAGGAATAAGTAAATAAACACAAGTCTTCATCTTCATGTGCCACATGCAAGCATGTTGAGTGTAGACTCATGACTCCTATTCATCATCGGAGTAACCTGCAACATCACAAGTTACAGCCACAGAGGGTCAATACTTTGGAATAGTATTGGCAAGTGATACCTTAGTATATTTTAAGTGGACTATAATACTATATGCATTTTGGCTAAGTGTAGCTTGGCTTGCTTTGCTTGACAATAAGTTTTTCCTATTAGTTGAAGTCACTAAGTTTTTCTTTGTCAAAACATTCCCAAGAAACCACCAATAGACATTGGGGTCCTTCACCTTTGTTCACCCACAAATTTTTATTTAGAAGTTGGAGTGATGAGATTCTTGTAGCTTCCATGTCTTGATGCTCAAAAGTGTCCATTGCCTTGGACTAGGCTAAGTACTTAGGTTTTCCATCTGCAGAGGTTGTGCACTTTCCCCACCAGACTTGGTTTCCCAAGACAGGACCTTTCAGAAGCCTTTCCTTAGTCAAATGGACGCGCTCCATCCTATCATCCCATCTACCACCAACTGTCCAAATGACTAAGTTCTAGCAACATATATGATCAAGGCAGAGCCCATATTGCCAAGTGGTTGCACTGTAAGCTTTCTCAACACTTTTCCTCCAAATCCCTTTGTGACTGGGTGGCTTACCACAAGTGAGATACACAACCCAAGTCCATGGCCTTGTGTAACCACTCAACATAACCCATACTTTCCATTCCACCCAGGAGGTTCATTTGACTTAGTGGTTTTATTAGGAAAGTATAAGTCTCATGACTTAGAAATATTTTCTTCATAGTAAGTGTAGTTTTCACCAACCCTTGTTTTGCTATAAGCTAGGCTAAGAAAAGTATGGCAACTTATCATAGGGATAATTCCTTAGCAATTCTACTAGACTACATAGGATTTCCCATCTTTTGCATTAGACAAAATAACATGCAATACTATAACAAAATATCTAATGCTAGTTCAAAACATGGGACAAATAAATTCATGTAAATATCACTTGCCTTGGTAGTGGGGAGAGTAGCACTCTTCACAATCACAATCACTAGCAAAATCTACACAAGAAATTATAGCATACAATTACACACAATTATATACAAACAAAAATAATATGTATGCATGCATGCAAGAATTTACTAAGTGTGATTTTTGAAAAATTCTACCAAGTATGCTCATGTCTACAGAAACTTAACAAGTCACAAATTTGCCAACTAAACTTATTTGGCTCAAAAACAATTTACCAAAATAAATCTCTACTTAAAATGGCCTTAAAACATGTTCTACAAATAAAATCATTTTAACTGTTACTATATGCTAAATAAATTGGATATTCTGAAAGGTCTTGTTTCACTGAATCCAACGGTATAAAGTTTGCAAAAATCTAACGTGGCAATCGAAAGTTATGAGCATTTGAATTTGGATCAAATTTCTGGTTTTAAATCTATTTTCAGATCTAACATAGCCACGCGTCATGTTCTTATTCGCCCATACCGTTTCGCACTGGATCGAGCTCCACAGCCGTAGGATCTAAATGAAATCTGGCGGCTCAGATCGCGTACCGCTTCGGGTTAAGTGGATCTATCCTAGCGCTACGATACAGATCTAACGGCTGCCATTGCCCTGGCCAAGAACTAGCGGCGGAGCGGTGGCTACCGGCGGCGAAACTGTCGGTCGACGACGGAGGCGGCACTACAGTGGGTAAGTGAGAACGAGGAGTAGCTCACCGTTCTCAGGAGTTCTTGGCGAAGCTCGTCGTACTCGCGGTTCGTCAAGGGGCGCTCGGGCACGGTTGCGATTGCTCGCCGGAGTGGAGGACGGCGTCGGTGTGTCGGGTGGTCGTCGTGGACGTCGCTGTGAACCACCTCAAGGCAAGACGAGGACACGGTTAGATTCACAGAGTCAAGGCAAAGTTGTGTGCTTGAACTAGAAGACGCGGGGCGGTCGAGGCTTACCACTAGAGCTCGCCGGAGTTCGTACTGAAGACGGTGGCGGCCAGTTGACGATGCTGCCGTAGCTACGGTTCATGCGAGGGTAAACGAAATGTGTCAAAAGAAGCGCAGAGGCTTACTGGTCTAGTTTGCAAGAACGAGAGGAAGAGGGAAGCTCAGAACTCACCGGAATTTGCCGGCGCAGTCGCCGGAGACGGCGGGGTTACAGAGGGTAATGCTCGCAGCCTGGTGGCGCTCTGGGTTCGGGGTTTGAGGGAGAAGAGAGAGGGAACAGAGGGGGTTCTTATAGCCTGGTCACGAGCGAGAATTACTCGGCCAATAAATCGAATTGACGCCGCGAATTAAACACAGAAACGCCCGCGTTGATTTGGGGATGAACGGGTCGTGCGGGTGGAGACGACGCTGACGTGGAGAAGGCCCGCTTGTCAGCGAGGTGCGCGGAGTATAGGTGGGGTCTGCCTGTCAGCAGCTCAGCGTGTGCGCTTGCGCGTGAGAGAAGAATAAGAAGACCCCGGGTGGGCTTGCTGGGCTCGATTTGCTGCTGGGCCAGATTCTGGCCGCGCGGCCTTTTCCCATTGAGGAGTCCTTTTCTTTTTCTAAATTCATTTTCTGGTATGAATTTGATATAAATTCAAATCCTTTTGATTCCAAACTGCTTTGGAATTTTTGCAGGGTTTTGTGGATTCAAAAACAGTCATTTTAACTAAGTAGTTACTTTGCAAGGCTTGGTCAAGCTTGGGTTTTCAAAGTAACAGAGATTTGCTCTAGTTTGCAAATATTTGAAAAAGGATTTTGAAACCATTTCTAAATTTGGAATCTTGGGTTAAAAGCTTCACCTAATCTTTCCATCAATAGAGGCAAGCAAACTAGTATCTAAACATTCAAATTTCAAAGGGTGATGGCCCTTTGAGATAAATTGCCCACATGTAATCATAGCTCAAACTTCTGTCTCTAAATGATTTTTGAGAAAAACCCTAAATGCAAAGATGATATGAATGAGTTTTGAAACTATGATTTTTGGGATGTTACATCATACCACGATGCACATGATAGAGATCATCTGCGGGAACCATATAATTTCACTAATAAACATATGATGTTTGATAGCATCTTATATTGCTTGTTTAGCGCTTTGTTAGCATAATAAGATGATCCCTCATTTAAATATCAAGATAAGAATGTGTTCTTCCTTTAGTATGCACCGATTATGTTTTCGTCGCTCCAAGACATCACGTGATGATCGGGTGTTCTTGGATCCACGACCATATTTCGGGTGTAAAACAGTTACACACGCGAATACTAAGGTTCTAACTTGGTGAGCCTAGCATGTACAGACATGGCCTCGGAACACGGACCGAAAGGTTAAGAATGAGTCATATAGTTGATATGATGCCCATTTGATGCTCGCCTTTGAAGCTATACCGACTCACGTGATGATCGGACTTGGTGTAGTGGATTTGGTTCATGTAATCACCAAAAAGGCACGAGGGATGTCGTTTTTGAGTGGGAGTTCATTCGTAATATAGATTAGTTGAACTCAATCTATCATACACTTAGTCTACACTTTACAAATTCTGTTGTAGATGGCACCACCTGCTTTTAATTTCAATGTGTTCATGGAGAAAGAGAAACTAGCAATGAACGGTAGCAACTTTACCGAATGGGCCATGAATTTGAGGATTCTCCTCTCTGCTGCACAAAAGCAATATGTGCTAGAAGCGCCGTTAGGCCCCCCACCTTTAGATGATGCCCCTGACGAGGAGAAGAATGTCTATCAGACTCGTCAGGAGGACCACAACTTAGTTCATTGCGGCATATTGTATGGGCTAGAGCCAGAACTTCGAAAGCGTTTCGAAAACGGCAATGCATTTGATACAATGGGTGAGTTGAAAATGATTTTTGACACACATGCTGCTGTAGAGAGCTACAACGCTTCAGAAAAGTTCTTTAGCTGCATGATGGAAGAGCACAACTCCGTTAGTGAGCATGTACTCAAGATGTCGGGTTACGCCGATAAGCTTGTGTCCTTGGGAATATCGATTCCCATTGACTTAGGCATCCATCGTGTTCTGCAGTCTCTACCACCTAGCTATAAGAGCGTCGTGATGAACTATAATATGCAAGGCATGAAGAAGTCTCTCCCCGAGCTTCTGTCAATGCTTAAAACTGCAGAAGTGGAGATCAAAAAGGAACATCAAGTGTTGATGATCAATAGGAACACTGGTTTCAAGAAAGACAAGAAGGGAAAACGGAAGGGAAGTAAGGGCGGCAAGCCTGTTGCCGCGCCTGAAAAGAAACCCCGAGTTGGACCTAAGTCTGATTCTGAGTGCTACTATTGTAAGGGGACTGGCCACTGGAAGCGCAACTGCCCCAAGTATCTGGCAGACAAGAAGGCCGGCAAGGCAAACAAAGGTATATATGATAAACATGTTATTGATGTGTACTTGACTAGTGCTCGCAGTAGCACCTGGGTATTTGATACCCGTTCAGTTGCTAATATTTGTAACTCGAATCAGGGGCTACGGAACAAGCGACCGCTAGCAAGGGGTGAGGTCAAGATGCGTGTCGGCAATGGATCAAGCGTTGATGTGATCGCCGTCGGAACGCTGCCTCTCCACTTACCGTCGGGATTAGTTATAAACTTGAATAAATGTTATCTGGTGCCTGCACTGAGCATGAACATTGTATCTGGATCGTGTTTGATGCGAAGTGATTATTCATTTAAATCCGAGAACAATGGTTGTTCCATTTATATGAATGAAATCTTTTATGGTCATGCACCGATGATGAATGGTTTATTTCTATTAGATCTCGATGATAATGTTACACATATTCATAATGTTGATGCTAAAAGGATTAAACTTAATGATGATATATCCGCATATATGTGGCACTGCCGTCTAGGTCATATTGGCGTTAAATGCATGAAGAAGCTCCATTCGGATGGACCTTTGGAATCACTTGATTATGAATCATTTGATACATGTGAGCCATGCCTTATGGGCAAGATGACTAGAACGCCGTTTTCCGGTTCAATGGAACGGGCGACAGATTTATTGGAAATCATACATTGTGATGTATGTGGTCCAATGAGTGTGTCGGCGCGAGGTGGATATCTTTATTTTGTTACTTTCACGGATGATTTGAGTAGATACGGTTATATCTACTTGATGAAACACAAGTCTGAAACCTTTGAAAAGTTCAAGGAATTTCAGAATGAAGTGGAAAATCATCGTAATAGAAAGATCAAATTTCTACGGTCCGACCGTGGAGGTGAGTATCTAAGTTACGAGTTTAGCACTCACATGAAAGAGTGTGGAATTGTTTCACAACTCACACCTGCCGGAACACCACAGCGAAATGGTGTGTCGGAACGTCGTAATCGTACTTTATTAGATATGGTTCGATCTATGATGTCTCTGACGGACTTGCCGTTGTCATTTTGGGGTTATGCACTAGAAACTGCTGCATTCACTTTAAATCGGGCACCATCTAAATCCGTTGAAAAGACACCGTATGAATTGTGGTTTGGAAACAAACCTAAGCTGTCATTTCTTAAAGTTTGGGGATGCCATGTTTATGTGAAGAAACTTCAACCGGATAAACTCGAACCCAAAGCGGAAAAATGCGTCTTCATAGGATACCCTAAAAGAAACTATTGGGTATTCCTTCTATCACAGATCCGAGGGCAAGGTTTTTGTTGCCAAGAATGGATCCTTTCTAGAGAAAGAGTTTCTCGCGAAAGGTGTGAGTAGTCGGAAGGTAGAACTCGAAGAGGTTGTGGAACCTTCTCTTCAAAGTATGGCGAGTTGCGCAGCGCCGAAAGTTGTTCCGGAGTTGGCTCCACCTGTTGAGGAGGAAACTAATGATAATGATCATGAAACTCCGAAAGAGAGTACTACCAAACCTCGCAGGTCAAACAGGACGCGTGCAGCTCCCGAGCTGTACGGAAATCCTATCATGAATTTCATGGTTGATGAAAATGATGACCCTGCGACGTATGAAGAAGCGATGATGAGCCCGGATTCCAACAAATGGTTAGAAGCCATGAAATCTGAGATGGAATCCATGTATGAAAATCAAGTTTGGAACTTGGTGGAATTACCTCACGACCGAAAGGCCGTGGAGAACAAATGGATTTTCAAAAGGAAAACTGATGCTGATGGTAATGTGACCGTCTATAAAGCTCGACTTGTCGCAAAGGGGTTTTGACAAATTCAAGGAGTTGACTACGATGAGACTTTCTCTCCCGTAGCGATGCTAAAGTCAGTTAGGATTATGTTAGCAATTGCTGCATATTTCGATTATGAGATATGGCAGATGGATGTCAAAACCGCGTTTCTCAATGGTAATATTGAAGAAGAGTTGTATATGATACAACCAAAGGGTTTTGTCGATCCTAAGGATGCTAACAAGGTGTGCAAGCTTCAGCGATCCATCTATGGATTGAAGCAAGCATCACGAAGTTGGAATCTCCGCTTTGATGAGGTGATCAAAGAGTTTGGATTTGTCCAAACTTATGGATAATCTTGTATTTACAAGAAAGTGAGTGGGAGCAATGTGGCATTTTTGATATTATATGTGGATGACATATTATTGATCGGAAATGATATAGATCTTTTAAACAGTGTTAAAAGTTATCTAAACAGCAAATTTTCAATGAAGGACCTAGGTGAAGCGACATACATATTAGGCATAAAGATCTATAGAGATAGATCTAGGCGCCTAATAGGGCTATCGCAAAGTACATACCTTGATAAGATTTTAAAGAAGTTTAAAATGGACGGAAGTAAGAAGGGGTTCTTACCTATGTTGCAAGGCAAGACATTGAGTAAGACTCAAAGTCCGGCTTCGGCGGAAGAAAGAGAGATAATGGACAAAGTCCCCTATGCTTCAGCCATAGGCTCTATAATGTACGCCATGCTATGTACAAGACCGGATGTGGCACATGCTATTAGTTTGACTAGTAGGTACCAATCGGATCCAGGTTCAGAACACTGGATAGCGGTCAAGAATATCCTTAAGTACTTACGAAGAACTAAGGATATGTTTCTTGTATACGGAGGTGAAGAAGAGCTCGTCGCTAAGCGTTATGTCGACGCTAGCTTTGACACCGATCCGGATGACTCTAAGTCTCAATCCGGATACGTATTTCTCATGAATGGCGGAGCGGTTAGTTGGAGGATCTCCAAACAACCTGTGGTAGCGGGATCAACAACGGAGGCCGAATATGTTGCTGCTTCAGAAGCGGCTCAGGAAGCAGTTTGGATGAAGGAGTTCATATCCGAACTAGGAGTGGTGGCAAACGCGTTGGACCCAATGGTGATCTATTGTGACAACAATGGTGCCATTACCAATGCCAAAGAGCCAAGGTCTCACAAGCATTCCAAGCATATTAAGCGCCGGTTTCACTCCATCCGCGAGCTTGTCAAGGATGAAGATATAAAGATTTGTAAAGTACATACGGATCTCAATGTAGCAGATCCGTTGACTAAAACTCTACCTAGAGCAAAACATGATAAACACCAGAACTCAATGGGTGTTAGATTTATCACTATGTAACTAGATTATTGTCTCTAGTGCAAGTGGGAGACTGAAGGAAATATGCCCTGAGAGGCAATAATAAAGTGTTTATTATGTGTATTCCAAGTATATGATAGATGTTTATTTTGCATGCTATAATTGTATTAATACGGAAACGTTAATACATGTGTGTTTAATAAACAAACATAAAGTTCCTAGTTATGCCTCTCTCATAAACTAGCTCGTTGATTAACAAGATGATCAAGGTTTCCTGATCATGGACATTGGATTTTGTTAATAACGGGATCACAACATTAGTGTAATGGTGTGATGAACATTCATCCGAAGTATAGCATTACGATCAAAGTCATTGAGTTTATATTGCTATAACAACTTATGAAGTGATCCTAATCCTTAGACCATGAGATCATGTCAATCACTAACACCGGAAGAGTTTCTTGATAACATCAAACATCACACCGTAACAGGGTGATTATAAAGATGGATTCAGAACTAATAAAGTGTTATGTTGAGGCTCATGGATCGAGAGTGGAATTTTTTCATCCCGATGACGGATAGATATACTCTGGGCCCTCTCGGTGATATCACATTGATTAGCTTGCAAGCAAGTGATTTGATCACTAGAATGTTATATCACAGGAATGAGAAAAGAGTGCATGTCGGTAACGAGATCAAACTAGGTATGGAGATACCGATGATCGAATCTCGGACATGTAATATATCGTGAAACAAAGGGATTAAGATACTAGCGTAAAAGGTTCCGACGATCACAAGAAAGTCATCGTTGAATGTGTGGGAGTCAGTATGGGTCTCCAGATCCCGCTTCTGATTATTGATCCGAGAGGGGTCTCGATCATGTCCGCATTATTCACGAACCGTAGGGTGACACACTTAAGAGACACCGACATCCAATTGGAGCAAATGTTTCATGCCGAAAGAATGAACAAGCGCAGGAATTTATTTCACTAGATACCGAAACAGGTTTTCGGGTGAAATTGCATAAAGTGGTTATGCATGTGAAATAGAATTCTAGCAAGGGGTTATTTGTGAATATTTGTCATTAAAGTAATTGACAAAATTCTGAATAAAATAAAAGAGTTTTATTTAATGAGAGTTTGCATTAAATTTGGTGGAAATTTAATGGGAATTTGAGTGGACTTTTGAGTGGAGGGAATTTAAAGGAGATTTGTGAGTGGAGTGTCCACCCACATGAAGAGGGGAGGGCAAGGGGGCAGCCCCCATGCGCCGGCCAGCCCCTTGGGGTCCCCCCCTCCTCCTATAAAAGGAGCCCCCCTCCTCACTTGTCTCTCACACCTCCTCGTGAAGGATCTCTCTCCCCCTCTAGAATTTATCCCCCATGGTCTCGGACTAGCCAGATACATGTTCCCGGTGGCTATTCGGCAAGAAAGAGTTGTGCTTCCGCTGCATCGCTAGAGCGAGGAGGCGGAGGTTGCTCGGTGCCTCGAACGTGTGTGCGAGCACGGATGCGCTGCTGATTTGCGGCGCTAGGACTTCCTCTCGATCTTGAGATCGGCAAGAGATCGTCTACATCAACCACGAGTTGAACTCGTTAAGCTTTGTCGGTCTTCAAGGGTATGTTCTCTACGGATATACATCCGCCCGTTGTTTGTATCTAGTAGATAGATCTTGGTATATAGTTCACATCGTAGGAAATTTTTTGTTTTCTATGCTGCGAACCCTACATAATGAGCGTCGTTACTACTAGAAGGAGGCAACTAGTTAGTAGTATCAAGTACTGTGTATTGTACTCAGAAGTAAGGTAGCTTTGTAATAATACCAATATGGTATATGTTGTAATGACTTTGTATCATTATGATATTATGTTGAATGTGTGAAATGCATATTTGGATTTTTTTGGATCTTCATCGTGTGACTAGTTCTGTGCGTAAAGTCGAGCTCAGAACACATGTGCATGATGTAATTATAAGTATTCGCTTTATGATGCAGGACTAGGGGGTCATGGATACGGGTGTAGAAATGGAAACTAAGCATCAGCGGATGGAGCGTGAGGCCAAGGAAAAGGACGATGCCGATGCAGCAAATCAAGGAGCATTACCACCACCACCAATCAGGCCGTTAATGGAACAGAATTTTATGCAAAGCATGCAAATGATGCAAGAGACCCAAAACAAGTTCATGGAAGAATTGCCGGGGAGAGAAAATCAGAGGGCACCTAAAGGTGGAGGAGTGAGTTTATCTGATTTCAGAATGCAAGACTGTTACCTTTTGCATCAGCTCCTGAACCAATGGATGCTGAAGACTGGATAGCAGATACTGAAAGGAAGCTGAAAACTGTAGGTTGCAATGATGAGGAGAAATTGAGGTATGCAACTCATCTGCTGACTGGACCTGCAGCATCATGGTGGGAAAATCAGTTAGGCATGCAACAACCAGGAAGGGAGTTTACCTGGGAGGAGTTCAAGCAGAGATTCTGTGAATATCATGTTCCGGAAAGCGTCATGGAGTTGAAGAGGAGAGAATTTGAGGAGCTTCGGCAAGGATATACTAGTGTCATGAAGTACATCCGGGAGTTCAACCAACTGTCTCGTTATGCTGAGGAGGATGTTAACACTGAAGAGAAGAGTAAGAAGCGTTTCTTGCGTGGATTAAATCCGTTTGTGAAGATGCAGCTAAGGTTAGCCAATAATCAAACTTATCAGCAGTTGTTGGATGCAGCCATTACTTTTAAAGATGATTACAAGAATGTCCAAGAGGATCGGAGGAAGAGAGCCATGAATTCAGGCAAGCAAACCTAAACCTAACCTGGAGTTCAAACCTCGGAATAGGAATTATGGCAACAACAATAACAATAACAAGGGCAGTGTTGGAAATCAATCTAATCCGAGAAGGAATGTTATCTGTAACAACTATGGAATTCCAGGGCATTTCCAGAGGGAGTGCAAAAAGCCTGTAATGATCTGTTATGGTTGTGGTCAGAATGGGCATATCAAGCCAGATTGTCCGAGCAAACCACCAGGAGGATGGCCTACCAAGGGAGGAGGACAAGCCAGTGGAGGAAATGGACAGCCCAATAAAGGAGGAAAAAATGGCAAGAACAACAATGGCAAGAGAAACCGACCTACCAGAAAACTATACTGTGCAACCTTCGAGGAGGTGGATAATTCGGAGCATGCAGTGATAGGTACGCTCAATATCCTTACTAATCCTGGCAAAGTTCTATTTGATACTGGTGCAACTACTTCATTCATTTCTGAAGAATTTTGTGATAAGTTCGGGATTAGAAGGGAAACGTTAGAACGTCCTATGACTGTAGTTACGGCAGGAGGGAATGTGATTGTACGCCACATAAAACAAGATCAGGTTATCTTGATATGTGGTTGTACATATTTCGTAGACCTTTATGTGATTTCTTTGAAGGGAATTGCAGTAGTACTGGGGATGGATTGGATGATGGAACACGGAGCTCAGATTAATTGTGAGGAGAAAACTGTCTCAATCAAAACTCCAAGTAGAGCAAGGATAGTTTACAAAGAAGATAAACACAATCATATCATGGTGGATCTGCAGTTAAATTCAATGAAGGAATTCAAATTAGAAGAGATTCCTATAGTGAATGAATTCCAAGATGTTTTTCCAACAGAGTTACCGGGAATGCCACCAGACCGGGAGATAGAGTTCACCATTGACCTAATACCAGGTACAACACCAATAGCTCAAGCACCTTATAAAATGGGACCCAAAGAGTTGAAAGAACTCAAGGATCAAATTGATGAGTTAGCAAGAAAAGGATTTATACAGGAAAGTGTATCGCCATGGGGAACACCAGTAATGTTTGTGGATAAGAGAGATGGTGGATGACGGATGTGTGGTGATTATAGAAATCTGAATAACGTGACTATCAAGAATAAGTATCCTTTACCAAGAATTCAAGATTTGTTTGATCGGGTGAAAGGAGCTGGAGTATTCTCAAAGATCGATTTAAGATCTGGATACCATCAAATAAAAATTAAGCCGGAAGATGTTCCAGAAACAACATTTGTCTCAAGATATGCACACCATGAGTATCTGGTAGTACCGTTTGGCTTGACCAATGCACCGGCAATATTCATGAATCTAATGAACAAGATCTTCATGTCATATTTGGACAAGTTTGTCATCGTATTTATTGATGATATTCTGATATACTCCAAGGATAAGGAAGAGCATGCTGACCATTTGAGAATAGAATTGCAGATTTTAAGAGAACATAAGCTTTATGCTAAGTTCAGTAAGTGTGAATTTTGGCTAGATGAGGTAGAATTCCTTGGTCATGTGATCAGTAAAGATGGGATTGCTGTGAATCCATCTAAAGTTCAGTCAGTACTAGAGTGGACTGCACCAACCAATGTGAATCAAATTCGAGGTTTCTTAGGAATGGCTGGTTATTATCGGAGATTCATTGAAGGTTTCTCCAAAATAGCCGGACCAATGACCAAATTATTAAGGAGGAATACACCATACAAGTGGGATGAGAAATGAGAAGCAAGTTTCCAAGAGTTGAAGACTAGATTAACCACAGCTCCAATATTAGTAGTTCCTGAAACAGGGAAGCATTTCACCGTATACTGTGATTCATCTAAAGAAGGGTTGGGTTGTGTATTAATGCAAGATCGGAAAGTGATTGATTATGGTTCAAGACAATTCAAACCACATGAAGTCAACTATCCAACTCATGATTTAGAGTTAGCAGCAGTAGTTTTTGCACTGAAAGGATGGAGGCATTTTCTTTATGGAGCCAGATGTGAGTTATACACTGACCATAAAAGTCTCAAATATTTCTTCACTCAAAAGGAATTGAACATGAGACATAAGCGTTGGTTGGAATTAATCAAGGATTATGATCTAACAATCAATTACACCCTAGGGAAAGCAAATATTGTAGCAGATTCTTTAAGCAGAAATAGTGCGGATATTCAGCCAAGCAATAGAGAGTTACCAAAAGAGTTACAAATGGACTTGAAAAGATTAGTACTTCAATTCATCAGAACAGAGGTTCTTGGAGGATTAGCTACTATGCAGGTAGTTGCAGAGCAGGACAATGATCTTAAGCAAGAAATTTTGAGACATCAAGAAGATCCTTTTATTGCTGAGGAAATTAGGAGGATATCTCAAGGGCAAAAATCAGTTTTTCTCCTTGGGCATTATGGGTCTTTATGGTTCCAAGACCGTCTATGTGTTCCAGATGTGACTGAGATCAGAAATGTCATACTCAAAGAAGCACATGATACACCATATTCTATACATCCAGGGAGTACTAAGATGTATATGGATTTGAAAGAACTATTCTGGTGGAATAACATGAAAAGAGATATTGCTAAATATGTATCTGAATGCCATACTTGTCGAAGGGTGAAAGCTGAACATCAAAGTCCAGTAGGACCATTACAATCCTTGGAAATTCCTGAATGGAAGTGGGAGGAAATACGTATGGACTTCATTACAGGATTACCTATGACACCAAAAAAGAAGGATATGATATGGGTAATTGTGGACCGACTCACTAAGAGTGCACATTTTATTCCAGTGAATCAAAAGGATAATGCTGAGAAGTTAGTTGAAGTATATGTTAAAGAGATAGTAAGTAAGCATGGAGTACCCAAAAATATCGTAACTGATAGGGGATCAGTGTTTACTTCAGCATTTTGGAAGCAATTGCATGAAGCACTTGGTTCAAAATTAGATTTCAGCACGGCATATCATCCTGAGACAGGAGGTCAAACTGAAAGAACAAATCAATTACTAGAAGACATGTTGAGAGCTTGTGCACTAGATTTTGGAGGAACATGGGAAGATCGCCTACCATTGGCAGAATTTTCTTATAACAATAGTTATCAGAGTAGTCTGAAGGCAGCGCCATATGATATTCTGTATGGAAGGAAGTGTAGATCACCGATATGTTGGTATGAACCTGGAAGTAGCAAAGAATTTGCGCCAGATTATATCAAGGAGAGACAAGACATCATTGATAAGATTCGGGATAGACTGAAAATAGCCCAAAGCAGGCAGAAAAGTTATGCGGATCAAAGCCGAAGATCATGCCATACAGAAGTGGGAGATATGGTCCATTTGAAAGTAAGTCCTATGAAAGGAGTAAAAAGATTCGGAGTTAAAGCGAAATTGAGTCCAAGATATATCGGACCAGTCAAGATACTGAGTCAAAATAGAACTATATCTTATGCTTTAGAATTACCATCAAGATTGGCTCAAGTGCATAATGTTTTCCATGTTTCACAACTTCGCAAATGTTTGAAAGTTCCAGATGATGCAATAACACATCAAGAGATAGAACTACAAGTAGACCTGACCTATATTGAAAAGCCTTATAAGATTCTGGAAGAAAACTGGAAAAGATTGAGGAACAGAGCAATCAAATATTGCAAGGTACAGTGGGAACATCACCCTGAGAGGGAAGCCACATGGGAGAAGGAAGAGGATTTAAGAAAAGGTTATCCAGAACTATTCAGGTACATCTCCACAAACTTCGGGACGAAGATTAATTTAAGGGGCGAAGTCTGTAACATCCCAGTATTTAGGAACCTAACGAAGGGTAGATTTAGAAATATGAATTGTTGCATGCATCTATTTGTGAAAATGTGGGTAAAATTTTTGCCAAATAAAAACTTGAGTGATCAATGTTTCTTTCTTACTTTAAGATTAGGTTTAGACTTAAAGGAGGATTGCTATAAACTTTGATGTGATCTTAAAGGAATTATGTGTGTTTGAAATGAGTTTGGATTTTAAACTTTAAGTGTTTTATAATTTAAACTTGAGTGTTTGAATAATAATTTAAATGATTCTGATATAAGATTTGAATCTTAAATTAATTAAGAGAAAAGTATTATAACTTAAATCTTATCCAAAAACAATATTGAATATGTAATTTATTTCATTAGCACATAAACAAGTACAAAGAATGTAACTACAGAAGTCCTTCCAAACTCACAATTTACAAAAGAGTAAAGAATAAGAATATTCTTTATTAATAAATATATAATCTTTATTACAATTGAATAAAATAAATATTACAAGAATTATAAAAGAAAGATTACAAAAGAATAAGAAAATTACATTTGAATATCTACTAACTATCCTATATCTAAATCTACACTAAATCTTCATCTTTATCTTTGTACCTGTAAAAAAAAGAATAAATAGAAACAAAATAAGATTAGTGTTAGTATATTTCTCTCAGATATTTCAGTGAGGTGCACTTGACAAACTCATCATTGAGAAATGTTATAAAGGGGCAAGTTTCACCAATACGAAAGATTTCATCTTTCATAAATTCACAGCCAGGATGTAAATGACAGCCAAAAGGGATCAATTCACCTGCCAGGTGAAAGTAAGCTAGTAATAGTAAGTTCAAAATTTCTGAACCTATCCACAAGTGCATGGCAGGCACACAAGCTGGACACACACCAGCATGCAAATGGTGTGCTGTTGACCTCACAAGCACAACCAAATATCACAAAACCACAGCACAGCCGTGGAGGAGCCCATTAGTGCATCTCTCCACTACAAAACACACCAGCTTAGCCAGGGTAAACAGCAGCTAAACCAAGAACAACAGCCAAATCAAACCACCCAGATCAACCCAAGCATCACCAGGATGGTGACATAAGGAGGGGGATGGATCTGGTGGACAGCATGGTCAAGCCCAGGAGCTAGGAGGAGAAGGCAAGCTCAAGAGCAAGCTGAGGAGCCCAGCAAAAGTAGATCAAGATCAAGATCATCATCAATCTACTACACCAACATCAAATTTTGTGGTGAGCCTCATAAAACCATCACATGATTTCATCATATTATCTAAACAAAAGCATGTGTTGCTTTATGGAATGATCTCTCGGCAATCACACAATAGGGGTGAATCTATGCTAGAGATTTCAAGTATAAGATAAGAAATCAAGCTCAACCACAAGCACTGAACTCTCAGACCAACATCACTGAGTTCAGTGTAACTTTTGAAACTTAGATTATTCATTTGATCTTATCAGATCAGGGCACATCTCTCCAAGAGAGTAGCACCTCTAATCCTATAAGTTTCAAACAAACTATTGCCCAACTAACTAGGAATTAAATCCTAGAGCCTCAGACCAACATCATAGGCAGGAAAGATAAGAAAGCTTTCATATCACCTTATCAGTTTTAATCATAAGCCTTATCAATCTAAGACCAGAAATAAAAACCTAATCACTTGTGTGCCAGATTATAATGGTATCACAAGGACAAGTTCTTAAGGAACTAAAACCAATCTTTACTTAGTTCCCACAGAAAAAGGGACAAACCACTACATATCATTTTCCTGAAGCCAAGTGTCAGGAATCAACATTAAATTCATCTATACATCCAAAAAAATCATTACATATAATTATTTGATTCAGTGTGTATAATCTTATACAACCCAGCATTATAATTATAGTAAGCAACCACTGAAATAAACTACTGTCAGTATAAGCATTCTGACAGTAGAGTAAACTCTTAGATCAACAACATAATCCAATCAAGGATTCCATTGAAACACTAGCATGGATCATAGTGGATTACCACTAGAATAAATCTGACAGGCAACCAGTATCATCAAAGCCACTACCAATCATTAACCAAAACAGACAATCATTCTTCATGTCAGTATATGATCAACACTAGATCTAAAGCATCAAGGATATGATCAAAATGGGGTTATGAACCCTAATCAGAGCAAGAACCCCAATCCAGAGATAAACCCAATCAACACATAGTCACTAGGCATGAGAAGCCACTAGATACACAAAGAGAGAATCATGGCAGTAGCATGGACAAGAACCATAGAGACAACTTACCCGAGGTCCTTGCTAACGAATCGAAGAGGAAGCAGAGAGGCCGACGAACCACGGCGGCACAGGGAGCACCCAGAGGGGCACTACAACCTGCACCTGCCACGGCGGCAGCCACAGCAGCACACGAGCCCAACACACCACCGCAGGCGGGATCACGGCGGCGGCAGTACCTTTTCCTAACCCTAGGGTTCGGGAATGGGGTGGACCTAGCCACGGGGAAGCCCCAGAGTCAAATCCAAGTGGATAGAACGAACGAGCGTCATCGACAACCTCAACTCGCAAAACGGCGGTGGCCAGAACGGCCGACGGCGGCGGGAATCGACGGTGGCGGCATCGTCGGCCACGGGGTCGAGTCAGAGGAGGAGAGGATAAGGTCGAGGGAGAGAGGAGGCAGAGAGCGTGTGATGGGTGGGCCAAAACCCTTTGGGTGATACTTTAACCTTGCCGTATTGGGCCACACAGGTCCAATAAGCCCAAAAGGCCAGCCCAAGTTGTTTAATTGATTTTTGATCAACTAGAAAAGACCAAAATGCCCCTGACCTCTATAAAATTATAGAAAATAAAATAAAAGTCCAAAAATTATAAATAAAATATTTTTGGATTCACAATAATACATAGTGTCCAAATAAAATGAAATATAATTTTATAAGAATTTTATAATTTATATATTCTTGATGGAATTTTACAAAATTATTGAAAGGTGATAAAAATAACTAAAAATCACTTTCATTATTTATTAATATTATAGTATTTATAAAAAATACTAAATAAATATTTAGTAATAATTTTAATGTATAATTAATAATTCCTAAAAGAATTATTAAATTAATAAAATTCAAAGGGAAATAAAATAAAATAATTCAATATATGCGATAAATATAAAAAGGTAATATTTATAAATGCTTTACTAAAAGGCACCTTATATAGGGAAAATGCATGTAGAATGAAATAATGCATTACATTACTTGCATAATCATTTTGCTTCTTTAAATATTGTCCTTACTAGGAAATAATGATGTTTTTGTAGAACTCAAAGCTCAAGGTCCAGTGCAAGCATCAGACTTCACTACCTTGCCATCACAAGGCAAGTTCATCACTTGCTCATGTCCTTTGAAGAGTATTTATCAAAGTATTTGCAAATTGTGTGTTATTATGTATGATATAAAAGAACGAAAATATTATTTTCATAAATAAAGAAATCATAGATATCATCCAAAGTGGTGATATAATGAAGCAATAGAACTTAGGGTTCTACTTGTAACAATGATGATCAAGTAGGGACTTAATAACCCCTGACATCAGTGATTCTAGCGCCGTATATTACGCGTTAGCCATGAGATTGGAATGGGACATAGAAGTTAGCTGTAACTTCTTCCTCTCGCGGGAAGCCGGATGTGCAGGTCATGGCTGTTATCCTCGTAGCGTGCATATTAATTGGTAATTCGTAGAGGACATGCAGCATATGGGTGGGAACCCTCATCGTCCCACGATAGTTCTGGCATCTAAAGGTTTGTACAAACCATTGTCGTAATTCATTATGTGGGCATGGTGTACACCAAGGAGGCATGCGGGTTCGCGAAGGGGGCAGTGATTGGCTTGGACCAACTACTGGGCCCCACATCATGGAATAATGGACGGGAAAGTACGCCCGGTTGTGCAACAAGGAGTTGATCTCTCATGGGTAAAGTAACACACCTCTGCCGAGTGTAAGAACTGTAACTTGTTACTCCCTGTTCCGGGAAGGAGCTACGAACGCGGCAGGAAAGGAACTCCATGAAATTTCTAGTCAACCTGTGAAGGCTGATTGTCATAGTTTTTCGGAATAAAATCATTCTTTGAAGAAAGATATACAAAAATTGCATAGTGCCAAGGATTTATAATCCGAGGTGGTAGTTAGAGCATCAAACTTCCCACCTTGCATATAATGAACTTGTTGGGTAACGCTGTTACTCATTCTTTCCTTTGATCCCTTGCTTAGACTCTGAGGATCCCGAAGACGTGCCAATGTATGCAGCTGAATGCCAAGAAAATGTGTTCTACGAGGAACCTGATCTATCTGGAGGAATTGAAGGCGTGGATTACGAGAGCCGCTACGGTGTCGATGAGAACGAGTCCAATTAAGTACCTAGTTAGTAGTAACTAACGGAGCCGAGCAGCATGAACTCTATAGAATAATCTGTTGAGCTCAACTCCTAGTCGGAGTTGCTACTTTTAAATTCCGTTGAACACTTTATATTTGGTTTGTAAGTTGGATCTTTCGAAAGTCTTGAACTTCCAGTATTGTAATAATAATAATGTGTGTTCTTTTGTAATATGGACCCGCAATGTTTCCGTTGTACCACTCTGAGGGATGTGATATTTACGGAACGGTGTTCTGTGGATGTCATGTCAACGACTATAGTGTACTACACATGCAGTGGTATGCTGGGTCACCGCATCATTGATTTTAGTTATGAGCTTATTAGCCTTGGAATACTTTCTTTTATCTTATAAAAATTATAAGTTTTTATCCATGGCTCCAAATGGAGTGAAACCAATTCCCATGGTTTTTTATTATTTTTGTTTACCAAATTTTTTTATTTAGGAATTTTTTTGCTAAATATTTAGATGGAACAAAGCCATAGTCTTAGGTGACCTTGAAGATGATTTATTTCATTAGGGTTTAAGTTTTTGGTTTAACTTTTCCAAGTGTTCAAAATCACGATACATTCCATGCATGGATGCATTTCATCTATTTGAAAATTTGTTTCTTACTTTCTCCTTCAAATTTTGTTCAAGTAAGGTTTTGATGTTTCCATTTAGAAACAAAAAGTTTCTTTTACCCCCTAAATTTCAACATTTGTTTCTTTTGTTTGTTTATTTTTCACATTTCAAAATTTGGAAATTTTTGGGATGTGAGAAACTACCACCCTTAAAAGGAATCTCGTCCCGAGATTAGGGAAGGCTAGAAACAAGTTGGTTTCAAGACAACTAGGGTACTACAACCCTTAAATGGTTTTTAACTAGATTGCATCTTGGCTTACTTGGTGTCTCGATGTAACTTCTCTGGACAGTTGTTTGCATAGTGTCCCTTATTTTCACATTTGAAACATGTGACAAGGTTGAGATACCTCACATGTTTGCTTGTCTCGTTCTTCTCCTTTTCTGGACAATTTTATGCATAATGGCCTATCTCTTTGCATTTGTGGCACATCACCTGGTTAATATCCCTCTTTATCTTTGGTATCACTATTTCTTGCTTGTTTCCTTGGCCCTTTTTCTTTTTGGTCTCTCCAAAGCTAGGAGGTCTCTTAGTTCATGTTCTTCATACTTCACCACAAATGTAGGAAAACTTCCTTGGTTCTTAGAACAGTTCCTAGGATAACATCCACATTTCCTCTTTTGTTCACCAAAGTTGGTTACCTTGTATGGAGGTGCATACTGAGATTTGACTTTGTCTTCATCATTCTTGGTGGAAGTTGTACCTTCATGGGTGTTTCCAAACACTTGATGTATTCCATCCTTAGCTAGATGTTTCATATATTGAACTATACAATAGATGTAGCATTGGACAGGGACATGATCATTTCCTTCACATAGGAAACATGTAACTTGAGATGTGGGGCATTATCTAGCTGGATGGTTCTCATCACAATTTGGGCACTGGTCAATATACTCTTTATAAGTGTGTCCTATGTCTCCACAGATTTTGCAAGATTGAGCTCTTCCCACAATATCATCCTTGAAATTATTGTTGTCACAATCTCTTTGGGAAGGGTTGCTTCTCATGTTGATCATCTGATTGGTCATCCTTTGCAACAATTGGGATTGGGATTCCAAGAACTTTAGCATGGTTGGATCTAACTCGGTGTTGTTATGGTTGTTGGCTAAAAACTGGGTTGTCACTTAGTTTGGGTTGCTAGCAGTTGTACTGTCATGGGCATCTCAAGGTTGTTGTTGTCACCATCCTTGATGTTGGAGTTGTGGTCTCTTGGAGAAGTCATCTTCTTGGGTTGGGTTGGAATTAGAATAGACCAAAGATCTCTAGAGAAAGAATTCTACTCATACACAACAATTCATACAAAACAATGTACAAGCAATCACAATCATGCATTCCACTCAAACAACAAGGTTCAAGCATATTCTAGGAAAACAAAATATTATTGCCACACCACATAGGTTGGTATGATCAATAAAAGATTAGTAAATTGATTTTTAAATGAAACACTAGTATGGTGGTCCAACTATAGGGTTCCCTTTGATATTATTCAATCCTTCTTCTTAGCTATTACATCCGGAACAAGATCATGGTATCCTTGGAATAAATTCTTGCATCTTGGTCACAAAGTTCAAAGGTGATGTCTATAATGTTTCCTCATGAGTTGAGTTTCCTTAGTCTCTAAGTCTTGAGTATTATTCTTATCTCACTTTAAGTCCTTATTGATGTCCAAGTTGAAGTCCTTGGTGAAACTGAAGGTGAAGTCATTGGTGATGTTGAAGTCCTTGCTCATGTTGAAGTCTTTGTCCATTAATTTGAAAAGGCTGAGAAGTAGAATCAAAACAAAATGTTGAGGAAATAGTTTACAATTGTCTGTAAATAAGTTGGAACAAATACAACTCCTATTTTTCTAAGGGGTTTTGTCCAATCCTAGGGTTACAATCCTACAGGTAACACAGTGCTCTGATACCATCTGTAGGGGCCTGAACCCAATAAGGTACAAGTCCCTGTGTTTAAAGTGCTAGTCCCTGGATAGAATATCTAGCACCCACAGTTTAAGATGTAATAACAAGAAACAAAGGTCATATTACAACTCATAACCAGGAATAAAATATTTCATTACAACTTGCATAGCTCATATGGCTATCTTATTACAAAGCAGGAGATATATCTATAAGCATGGAGTGCTTCATCTCCATGTGCCACAGGCAAACATGTTAGTTATAGACTTGTAATCCCTACTCAACACACTTCACTAACATCAAACAAACCTGCAACATAATAAGTTACAGCCACAAGGGTCAATACATTTGAATTGTATTGGCAAGTGATATCTTTTGATATGGAGAATCTAACATCTACATGAATATATGGCTAAGTGGAGTTTTGGCTGGCCTTTGCATAAAATAAGTTTTCCCTATCCTTTGTAAAATAGTTTTCTCTTTTTCAAAACACTTCATCAAACATGTTACACTGGATACACACCAGGTGCTACCCTTGTTCACCCAACAAGTTTTAACTTAGATAACTTGGGATGAGGAGATTCTTGATCATTTCAATGTCTTTGGTGCTCAAAATGTCCATTACCAGGGACACGGCTAAGTACTTAGGTTTTACCCTCTCGAGAGGTGGTGCACTTTACCCACAAGACTCGACATGCATCGAGACGAGACTTTTGAAAAGCAATCCCTCAGATCACCGCAGACGCGTTCCATCCTATCATCACTACCACCTTCTGTCTGTCCGTCTGAGTTCTTGCAACTTAGTTGGTCAAGGTAGAGCCCATATGCCCTGTGGCTGCACTAGAAGCTTCTCAACACTAAACATCTCAAATATCTTTGTTCTTGGGTGGCCATCCACAAGTGAGATACACCAGGGTAAACCATACAAATGGGCCCTGGGTAACCACTCAACACAAACCATACTTTCCATTCCACCCAGGTGTTTCATTAACAAGTTGTTTTATTAATCAAAAACATATATTAATAACCTTTCCATAATATCGTAACATGAGTTCCCACCCTTGAATTCTAATAGCTAGGCTAAGCATACTAGCATAACATGTATCTTAACTTAGGAAGATTTCTACCAAGATATATTCTATAGGATCTACCAAAGCATAGCATAGTAATATACAAAATAGTCCTATCATGCATACTACCAAAATATTTCTAATGTAAAATTAAAAATATAGGACTTTTGATGACCAAAGTATCACTTTACTTTTTAGTGGAAAATCTACGTACTCTCCATGATCTTGAAATTGTCACACTCCTCAAAGTTCACTACATCACAATCAAGCAAAGCACACATTCAAAACTAGCACACAAACAAATAACAAAACAAAATAAGAAAAACAAACAAATGCATGCAAGCAAAGGTCATTTTACTGAAAAGTTTGTTTCTAACAAGGTTCTAAACATTTCAAAACACCTACTGGTATTCTATAAAAGTGGAATTTCATTTGAAACCAAGTTAGTGAAAATAAGTCATTTAAATCATTTTTCTTTTGTTAGAAAAGCTTTTATTCAAAGGAATAATTCTAGTGTCAAAAAAATATATTTTTAATTTCACATGTTAGTTTTTATGGTCAGAGGGTTCAAAATAAAACCATCTGCAAAAGGATTTACTCAAAAATAATTTTTAGAACAATTCTCTAGCCAAAATAGTCCTATTAATGTTTCTGCATATAACTCTAATTTTTCAGAAGCAAATTACCAAAGTAAGTCCATAGGTGCAAAGTACACATTTTTATTAATTCATAGATATAAAATTTCTAATTTTTGGATAAAAAAACTAAACAAAAGTTATTGAATTTACAAGTTTGAATAACTAATAGAACAAAATCTGGATTTTAAAACAAAATCCTAGCCACGCGGAGTGTTCTGATTGGCGCGTACCGCTTCGTGCGTATCACGCTAAGCTGGCCGTTGGATTGAAGTGAGTTTTAGCGGCCCAGATGAATTGATACCCCTTCTTTTAAGTGACCTATCATGGCCTTTAGATCTATATCCTACGGATCAGAGCGCTCTGTCCAGAGATGGCCAACGCTTCTCTCTGCGCGCGGCGACGGTGCATCTGGTGGCAGTGCATCAGCGAGCTAGGGGGTTAGAGTAAGGGTTCGAGGGTTTACCATGGTCGTGGGGACGAGAGGTTTCTCAACATGGTCACGGACGAGGGCGGGGCGCACGGGTGCGTCGCTGATTCCTCGCCGGAGTTGCGCGCACCGTCGGAACCTTGCAGAGGATGATGAAGACGGGCCTACAGTGCATGAGAAGGTGAACGACGAGTACCAAAAGAATCACAAGACAAAAGCGAGCACGACAGCATGAGCTAGAGGGCAAGGGGCGCACTGAGTTTACCGGAATCGCTCGACCGAGTTGCGGCCGTCGTCGGTCGCTTGCAGGCAATCTTGTTGCCGAGCGTTTGGTGCACGAGAAGGCAAGCGGCTAGTGTCAGTAGATGCGCACGATGATGGAAAGAAAGCTAGCGTCACCCAGAGGGCAAGAGGAGGTCTGTGCTCACCAGATTTCTCGCCGGAGTTCGTTGGAAATAGCGACGGCATGAGCTCGATTCAGCGCTGCCTAGGGGCTCTCTAGTGCGGGGAGGTGAGGGGAAACGGAGAGGAGGGAGACGTGGTTAAGAGGGCGAGCTCAGGGGGAGGAATTGTGCCAGTAAACACATGAATTTACACGATTCAATTCCATGCAGATACGACAGAGGGGGAAGGACGGGCCCTGTGCGCGGTTGATGACAAAGCTGACGTGGAGGTAGGGCCCGGAGGTCAGCGAGAGGTTGTGAGTTCCGTAAGGTGAGAAAAGATCCAGAGAGGGGGAAGAGAGTGGCCCGGTTGGGCCTATTTGGTCCGTGTTGCTAGGCTAGGCTGGTAGCTGGTTGGTTTCCCCTTTTTTTCTTCAAAACTTTTTACCTTTTCTTTTTCTGTTTTCTATTTTTATTCAAAACATTTTATTCAAACTTCAAGTTGAATTCAAATATTTTCCAAATATTTTCAGTAGGTTTTATACCAAATATGAGTTGATTTATTAGTCCACTTTGGAGTATCCAAATATTTTTCTTATGATTTAATATTCATTTAAATTATGTGAGGCATTTTGGCTTTTATTTAAATAAAATTGAATATGGTTCATAAGCCCATATAATTTTATTTAAATAAAATTTTATCCTTTTATATTATTTAACTAAATTTTATTACTTTTATTTATGGATTTAAGCCATGGTTTAAATTGTCTTTGCAACAATTCTTATTTATTTATTTCTTTCTTTGTCTTATAAAATTCATATCTTTTTATTTATAGATCCAAAATTGGTGATTCCAATTTGTATAATTTTATTTAATATTTATTTATCTTTTCAAATCCTTTTAGGATTACTTTGTTCACAATTAAGCATTTATTTTAGTTATGAGCTTTATTAGCCTTGGAATACTTTCTTGTATCTGATAAAAATTATAAGTTTTTATCCATGGCTCCAAAAGGAGTGAAACCAATTCCCATGGTTTTGTATTATTTTTGTTTACCAAATTGTTTATTTAGGAATGTTGTTGCTAAATTTTTATATGAAACAAATCCATAGTCTTAGGGTGATCTTGAAGATGATTTCTTTCATTAGGGTTTAGGTTTTTGGTTTAACTTTTCCAAGTGTTCAAAATCAAGATACATTCCATGCATGGATGCATTTGATCTATTTGAAAATTTCTTTCTTACTTTCTCCTTAAAATTTTGTTCAAGTAAGGTTTTGATGTTTCCATTTAGAAACAAAAAGTTTCTTTTCCCCATAAATTTCAACATTTGTTTCTTGTGTTTGTTTATTTTTCACATTTCAAAATTTCGAAAATTTTGAGATGTGACAATCGATTACCTTCCGAGAAATTGTATTGAGGAGTGCACATACCTTCACAATGGCCAGTCGAACATGTTCCGATAGAATTCTCCTCAATGCAACCGGAAGCAATTGCGTCATAAGCACATGGCAGTCATGAGACATTAGGTTTTGGAATTTTTTTCTCTTTAATATTTACAATTCCCTTTATGTTAGACAAGAAGACAGACGGGACCTTGATACTGAAAAGGGCTTCTGAAAAGTTTACTAGAGCATTCTCCTTTGTGCATGACGAGGACATTTCTATAGGGAAGTTTTTAACTTCTAATTCTTTGGTTGCTATATTTCAATTACCAATCTCTCCACGGGCCATGCAAGAAGTAAGATAAATGCAGACTCTGCTTGCTGGCACTAACCTTAGAGAGCATGGTCATGACAAATGGAAATATTTTTTGGGGTTCTGAAGCATATAAGGCTAGTCTGTACTATAAATTATGCTATAGGGAAATTGAGACTCATCAGGCGTTTATGTGGATTTGGAAATCTAAATGTATGCCAAAAATGAAGTTTTTCTGTTGGTTATTTCTTGCCGACAGACTTAATACAAAAGATATGATGAAGAGCAGACAATACAGAATTCAAGGGGACAACTAAAAGTGCTTATCTTGCACTCTACTGGTGGAAGAAACTCTGGAACATCTTTTCGTTGAGTGCTCCTTTAGTGTTCAATGATGGTCTTAGTTGAACATATAATGGAATAATGATGAGGTTCCTGTCAAATTAGTTGAAGCCAAACAAAATTGGAACAAGCCCATGTTTATGGAAGTGTTTATTGTAGCAGCCTGGAGTATTTGGAAAGAAATGAATAATCTATGATTCAATGGAGTACTCCCCGATGCCAACTCATGAATGTCCAGATTCAAAAAAGACTTTGGGATTCTTATTCATAGGACCAAGAGTTCTTTGCATCCTATCATTTCTGAGTTTTTAGCTTCTTTGTAGTCTTTTCTTACTGTGCTACCAATGGATAAGGCAGTAAATTATACCTCTGTAAAACTATGATCTGAACCTTTTGTGGTCTTATTAATATATTTTGAGAGGTAGTACGACCCTCCAAAAGGGGTTTTACTGTCATAAACTTTCAAAAAAAATATTTCCTACTCTTCCTTGGTAAGAGCGTAGCTAGCAGGCCCTTGAAACTGCCCCGGATGCTTGTCGTCTCGTCCTTTATGACATTGCTGGTCCTCCCATGCTTCCGGTGTATCTTTTGACTTCCCATACAAGCCGAGGAAGCCTAGAATATTCACGCAAAGATTCTTCGTCAGGTGTATCACGTCGATTGCAGAGCGGACCTCATGGACTTCTGATGACTCCTTGGTGGCGCCAGAGAACTTGGTGCTTGACGTGGAGTCTGTTGGGAACCCCAAGAGCAAGGTGTGAATCAAAACAGCAGCAAGTTTTCCCTCTATAGAGACCGAGGTTATCGAATCAGAAGGAGGAAGGAAACATCACACAAATGTTTCAAGCAACACGGATACCTGCACAACACAAACTCAAGACTTTGCCCCAATGAATCAATGAGGTTGTCAAGCTCACCGGTTTGCTGTAACAAAGGATTAAACGTATGGTGTGGAAGGTAATGGTGGTTTGCATCAAGTAAACAAGTAATAGTGGAAGATGTATCAATGGTAAAGATTGGACCGGGGTCCATAGTTCACTATAGGTGCTCTCCTTAGATAAACAACATGGCGTGAAGGGTAAACAAATTACAGCAGGGCAATTGATAGGAACTGAGCAAGGCATAACAATGCAATTACTAGTCAGAAAGTTCCTATGAAATTCGATTGGGCAATACAACAAGATACATAGACTGCCATCCAACTGCATCTATGACTAGAATTCCACCTTTAGGTTATCATCTGAACCCCCTCCAGTATTAAGTTGTAAGCAACAGACAACTGCTTTAAGCAAAGTGTGTAAGGTAAACAGTCCACATGTTCCATGAACAAGAGACCATTGTTTTCTCCCTAGTAGCAACAGCACATCTACAACCGAAGAGATTATTGTCACTTCCCTTGGAAACTAGAGGCATGAACCCACTATCGAGCATAAATACCCCCTCTTGGATTCACTAGCAACTACTTGGCCAAGATATCTACTAACAACGGAGATCATGCAAGATAACAAACAACACAACATGATAGAACCATAAAGACAAAACCATTAATCAAACCAACATAATAATCTCAATATTCGTCGGATCTCGGCAAATACAACATGCGTGATTACAAATAGATTAGATCTTAATCATGAACGGAGCTCACAAGATCTATACATGAAAGCACAAGGAGGAGATACAACCATCTAGCTACACATGGACCCATAGTCCAAGGTGGAACTACTTATGCATCATACCGGAGAGAAGGCCTACGGGATGATCTCCCCTCTGGCAGGTTGCCGGGAAGAACTTCAGTTCCCCCGATATAGGGACGACGGTGGTGGTGGCTACAGAAGGTTTCATGGAATATTGATTGGGTACTTAGGGTTTCTGCCTCGGGGGATTCTTATAGGCGAAGTGGGAGGCCGAGGCGGTGGCCAGGGGCCCCACACCCTGCCTAGGCACGGGGCAGGGCCCACTCGCGCCTAGTGGGGGTCTAGGCGCCCTAGCCTGCCTCTCCAGCTCCCTTCTGGACTTCTTGTTCCCCACGGAAAGTTATTGACTTTGACGTTTGTCCAGTCCAATTCCGAGAATATTTCCTTACTAACTTTTCTGGAACCAAAAACAACAGAAAACAGGCAACTGGCACTGTGGCAACTTGTTAATAGGTTAGTACCAGAAAACATGTAAAAAGCACCACAAAGTGTAGACAAAGCAAAGCAAAGTAGATACTAAACAAGCAGGGAGCATAAAAAATTATACATACGTTTCCGACGTATCAAGCATCCCCAAGCTTAACTCCTGCTCCTCCTCGAGTAGGTAAGTGATAAAAATAATAATTTTTGAGGTGACATGCACCCTCACAATAAAGATCCAACCATTTGCAAGCATTGAAAGCTGGGATCAAAGAACTCTAAACATGTGCATGAAAGATGGAGTTATAACAATAGGACATAGTAACTATGCATGCAACATGAAAGGCTACAAACAAAGATCATGAATAACATGCATTGAAAAACATTTGTTTGTTTCACATACAGAAAACATAGCATAGTGGCAACCAGCTTGTCCCTCATAGAGTAGAAAGTAGATGCATATGACACCTTAAAAGTTCACAAGAGTGACTACAAACAAATAGCACAAGAACAAGTAATATCACAATATGCATCAATCAATAAGCTTTGGAACACTACACACAGAATGACAACTATGATCTCTTAATGGTGCCTAAGAGTAGAAGGTGGAGACTCAATAGTGGTGGAAGAAAATCCTTTTATAAAGGAAGCAGGGATTTAAAGTATCAAAAAGAGCTTCCAAAAATTATGGTACTTGTTAGCTTTCAGCCCTCATTGCCCCTATCATAAGCATCTTGAAGTGATTAAGGTTAACGTGAACAAAGATGGAGTATATGATTGACGAAGTATAAGTTGGCAATCTCAAGTACCTTGAATATGAGGGCCACTCCTCATGCTACTCAACTTTGGTCACCTGTAAGTTCTTGTCACTGTAAGTATTTGCATATCATTGAGAACTGCCAATGGGGTACCCTTGCACATGGTATAGGAGCTTTCCCATAACCAAAATGACAAGGCAAGCAGACAATGAGCATCTCAGCAATCATTTTATTTACCATATGCATAGCTTTTTATTCAGGATGATTAATAGATAGTTCACTATGGTGATGCTGCAAGTTTCCACCAGGATTAGGCATGGCTTAGGCTAGCAGCCCAGGAGTTTCTCTAACACAGGATACAAACTCCATGGAATTACAAGTTCCTCTTTATTTCACATCGATGACATACATAGACAAAAGAGCATGATATCAACTGAGTACAAAGTACAAGTGCAATGTTGAAACGTTCCCCGTGACAGCACGGTTATGCTAATTCCAATGTATAAGTGCAAGCATATACACCATAGATGACACAATGGTGCAAGTTTATTAGGGGCAAAGAATATAAAGTATGCCATCAAGTTTGTGAGGTCTTTAATCACTAATTTTTCACATAACAAAATAGTTTTTAATTGGAAGATAGCTGAAAACAAGGATATACTTGGAATGGTGTAACACACCATGCATAGGAGTTTATAGTGGACACTTTGGAAAAACTTGGTTTCTTGGGAGTGGGAAGCAGGAGTAGAGCTTACTCAGACAAGTGGAGGCTAGCAAAAGACTAGGAGCAACCAACTAAGAGAGCAATAATGGCCATAATCATGCAGTGCACCAAAACATACTAATCAAAGCATAGAGTTGTACTACAAGTCAAGGACTAAATGATCATAGAGGCTAATGGTGACTTGTGAGAGTCATAACATGGTGTGATCATGTGGAAAGTCAACCCAAGCAAAGCATCAAAGGAGAATACCACAATACTATGCTTTTGCATGCTAAAACAACGCATAATTTCTTCAATGCACACTAAGCAATCCCAATTGTTTGGAACAAGACATGCTACAACAATAATCACTAAGCATAAGGTCAAAACAACACCTAGCATGTCATGCTAAAGTCTAAGTCACAGTCAATGCAAGCTCCCCTTGCATTTACAAGCAAGAACTTACTACTCCTTTCCAACACCAAGCAACTTATTTGCAAAACAACACAGCGAAAACGGGGGTCCAAACTACTTTATTCAAGAAAACTAAATAACCTAAGCAAAACAAACGAAAACTAAGACGCTCCAAGAACAACACAACTGTGCATGAAACAATAAAAATGAAGTGTCTAAACACACTTGAGCTTTTTATTGAAGAAGGGGATGCCTTGGGCATCCCCAAGCTTTCACGCTTGTACCTCTTGGATATTTCTTGGGGTGACACCATGGTGGCATCCCCAAGCTTGAGATTTTTTCCATTCTTCATCTCCTTGCATCATTCTCTCTCTACACCTGGAATTTTTCTTTCATACAAAAGTTCACACAATCTTCATTAGCAACATTAATGTATTCAAAAGATATTAGACCTCTGGCAAAGCTTTAGAACATCAAGGATTTTCACTAAAAACACAATATACTGTAGTAATTCCTTCAAAAAGCTCAAATCCCCAAAAGAGAACTCAAAAAGGAATCAATAGGAAGCAAATGCAAATAATGGCAGAAATCTGTCAAAACAGACCAGCAGGTAGAAACTGATTTTTTCGGAAATCTTCTGTTGCTCAAATTAAGAAGTGTTGAACTAACAAAAGTTAGCTAACATACTGGGGGTTTTATTCGTAAATTTGAGATCAATCCGAGTTATAGAGACTCCTCACAAAGTTTTATGGTGGAGGACAGAAATCTGTTTCGGGACAGCAACTCCCCAAATCTTACTTCCCTCTCATTAGAGGTCATTCTTGGCATAAAAAGCAAACAAAAAGGATAAGGAGAGGTCATTACTGAAGTAATAACTTCCAAGACTCAAGGAAACTCTTGGGTTATCTCTCAACAAGTACTTTTCTTTAACGCCTTTAAGTTAGGCACAAGAAGCAAGAAGAATCAAGTATTTTCAAATGAAGCATTAACATCCATACTTGCAAAATATTCAACTATGAAAGGTATCTCATCCAAATAGGTTTTGGAGGATCCCTTCTCATTTCTCTTTGGTTTACTACTTTCATAAAATGGATTTTCAGGAACAATCCAATCAAAATTATTTTCATATGCCTCATGCATCCCAACAAGCTTTGTTTTATCTGAAGTACCCACAAGATCTACACATGAGCCTAGCATATTAAAACGCTCAAAGACCTTTTTGGCTTCCCTAGCAACATCATGGAACTCTTTTGAGTAAAGTTTCAAGAATAAATTCTCTCTTTTCAGCATTATTTTCTTCTTTTAGATTTAGGAACAAAATTTGCATCATGGGGTTAAGGCTAACAAACCTAGCCTCCAGCATATGAACTAAAGAAGCTGAAGCAATCTCATAATTAGGAGCAAGCTCTTCTATAGATTTATCCTCAATATCCTCATGCTTGCTAACATAATTAAAGAATTCTTCAATATTATCGTTCCCAATTATGGAGCCACTACCTATAGAAAGGTCCTTCAGGGTGAACTTGGGGACAACATGGTGAGCTAGAACGAGGTGGAAACTAGAGTAGGAACTAATTTTTTTGTGTTTTTGAATAAATAAAGAAAACCAAACTAGACTAATTTTTTGGGGTTTTTTTAAAAGAGGCAAACAAAACCAAGCACAAGAAACAAAGCAAACTAAAAACAAAGTTTTGAGAAAGGAAGTGAAGGACTCTCCTAGTGAAGACGTCCTTAGCCTCCCCGGCAACGGCACCAGAAAACTTGTTGATGACTCCTTGGTGGCGCCAGAGAACTTGGTGCTTGACGTGGAGTCTGTTGGGAACCCCAAGAGCAAGGTGTGAAGTAGCATAGCAGCAAGTTTTCCCTTAGTAGAGACCGAGGTTATCGAACCAGAAGGAGGAAGGAAACGTCACACAGGTGTTGCAAGCAACACAGAGACCTGCACAACACAAAGTCAAGACTTTTCCCCAACGAATCAATGAGGTTGTCAAGCTCACCGGTTTGCTGTAACAAAGGATTAAACGTATGGTGTGGAAGGTAATGGTGGTTTGTAGCAAGTAAACAAGTAACAGTGGAAGATGTATCAATCGTAAAGATTGGACCGGGGTCCATAGTTCACTAGAGGTGCTCTCCTTAGATAGACAACATGGCATGAAAGGTAAACAAATTACAGCAGGGCAATTGACAGGAACTGAGCAAGGCATAACAATGCAATTACTAGTCAGAAAGATCTTATGAGATTCGATTGGGCAATACAACAAGATACATAGACCGCCATCCAACTGCATCTATGACTAGAAGTCAACCTTCGGGTTATCATCTGAACCCCCTCCAGTATTAAGTTGCAAGCAACAGACAACTGCTTTAAGCAAAGTGTGTAAGGTAAAAAGTCCACATGTTCCATGAACAAGAGACCGTTGTTTTCTCCCTAGTAGCAACAGTACATCTACGACCCAAGAGATTATTGTCACTTCCCTTGGAAACTAGAGGCATGAACCCACTATCGAGCATAAATACCCCCTCTTGGATTCACTAGCAACTACTTGGCCAAGATAGCTACTAACAACGGAGATCATGAAAGATAACAAACAACACAACATGATAGAACCATAAAGACAAAACCATTAATCAAACCAACATAATAATCTCAATATCCGTCGGATCTCGGCAAATACAACATGCGTGATTACAAATAGATTAGATCTTGATCATGAACGGATCTCACAAGATCTATACATGAAAGCACAAGGAGGATATACAACCATCTAGCTACACATGGACCCATAGTCCAAGGTGGAACTACTTATGCATCATACCGGAGAGAAGGCCTCCGGGATGATCTCCCCTCTGGCAGGTTGCCGGGAAGAACTTCAGTTCCCCCGATCTAGGGACGACGGTGGTGGTGGCTACATAAGGTTTCATGGAATATTGATTGGGTACTTAGGGTTTCTGCCTCGGGGGATTCTTATAGGCGAAGTGGGAGTCCGAGGCGGTGGCAAGGGGCCCCACACCCTGCCTAGGCACGGGGAAGGGCCCACTCGCGCCTAGTGGGGGTCTAGGCGCCCTAGCCTGCCTCTACAGCTCCCTTCTGGACTTCTTGTTCCCCACGGAAAGTTATTGACTTTGATGTTTGTCCCGTCCAATTCCGAGAATATTTCCTTACTAGCTTTTCTGGAACCAAAAACAGCAGAAAAAAGGCAACTGGCACTGTGGCAACTTGTTAATAGGTTAGTACCAGAAAACATGTAAAAATCACCTCAAAGTGTAGACAAAGTAAAGAAAAGTAGATACTAAACAAGCATGGAGCATCAAAAATTATAGATACGTTTCCGACATATCAACGTCCCAATAGGGTAGCTCCCAAAATACATATTTGTTCTTCCACATGGGTGCGTGTCCGTCGGCGTCTTTCGGAACAGGTTGTCCTCCAGGACCATTTCCAAATATTACATTTAAATTCGTGACCATACCAAATACATCAGCACTAGTACGGGGGTTAGGCTTCTTTCGGTGATCTGCCTCGCCATCGAAATGCTTGCCTTTTTTCCTTAAGGGATGTCTGGGCGGAAGAAAACAACAATTGTACGGGTACACGTTCTTCCTACATTTATCCAGATATATACTTTCAGTCTCATCTAAACAGTGTGTGCATGAATTGTATCCCTTGTGCGTCTGTCCTGAGATGTTACTAAGAGTAGGCTAATCATTGATGGTTACTAACAACAACGCTCGTAGGTGGAATGGCTCCTGTTTGTGCTCATCCCACACACGTAAACCTGGTTTGTCCTACAACTATAAAAGTTAATCAACTAATGGCATTAGGTACACATCAATGTCGTTTCCGGGTTGCTTCGGGCCTTGGATGAGCACTGGCATCATAATGAACTTTTGCCTCATTCACAACCAAGGAGGAAGGTTGTAGATACATAGAGTCACGGGACAGGTGATGTGAATAGAGCTCTGCTCTCCAAAAGGATTCATGCCATCTGTACTTAGACAAAACCATAAGTTCCTTGGGTCACCAGCAAAGTCCAGGAAGTTTCTCTCGATTTTTCTCCACTGCCGACCATCAGCGGGGTGCCTCAACATCTCATCTTTCTTACGGTCTTTCATGTGCCATCACAACAACTTGGCATGCTCTTTGTTTCTGAACAAATGATTCAACCGTCGTATTATAGGAGCATACCACATCACCTTGGCAGGAACCCTCTTCCTGGGTGGCTCGCCGTCAACATCACCAGGGTCATCTTTTCTGATCTTATACCGCAATGCAATGCCGGGCATTTATCCATATTCTCATACTTCTCACCACGGTAGAGGATGCAGTCATTAGGGAACACATGTATCTTTTGCACATCTAATCCTAGAGGGCTGACGAGCTTCTTTGCTTCCTACGTACTGGTGGGCAATATGTTATTTCTTGGAAGCAACTTCTTCATTAGTACCAGCAACTTTTCGAATCCTGAGTCAGTCACATCGCTCTCTGCCTTCCACTTTAGCATTTCCAGTGTGCTACCTAGCTTCTTCTGGCCATCTTCACAAGTTGGGTACAACAATTTGTTGTGGTACTGTAACATCTGCTCGAACTGCAACCTCTCCTTTTCTGTGTCGCAGTCTCTCTTTGCATCATGAATGACCTGATCAAGATCATAACCGGGCTCATCTGGTTCCTATTCTTCACCTCCTTCTTCTTCATTGTCTTCCATTGCGGTATCAGCACATTCAGGAAACATAGATTGGTAGTTGTCATCATTGTTCTCTTCTTCATCGCCGTCTTCCATCAACCCCTCTTTCTCCGTTCTTGGTCCAAACATTATAGCTGGACATAAAACCAGACCGAAGCAGGTGGCTCTGAATGACTCTTGCGGAAGTGTGAGCCTTCTCATTCCTACAGTAAACACATGGACAACACATAAAACCATCCTGCCGCTTGTTCGCCTCGTCCACAAGATTTTTTTTCCATACAATCCACCAAAAAGAGGGATCGGGTTCCATTATCATCAGACAACGGAACAACAACCACAAACACACAAACGTAGTACTGACCCACCTAGGGGGTCAAAACGACTTCAGGAATCCATATTACAAACCAAACAAACTAAACATGCAAAAGGGAGAAAGGCTGGAGACGCAAGAACACTGCCCTCAGGCTAGTGGGGAAAAGTATTATCAAACACAACGAGGAGCTATCAGACCAAGCGAGGAAATCCACGTGAGACGCCAACACAATCTTCTCACAAACCAGCTTTTCAGGTTCTCCTTCTTTTCTCCCGCCCCCTTTCCAGTTCCGGAGCTTCATGAGTACGATCTTCAGGGATTGCTGGCAGTCCCAGAAAAGGAACAGGGGCCACATCCATAGCCGCCGCATCAGCCAGCGCATTCTGTTGCAGAGTATCAGCTCCAGCTTGCAACACCGCCCGGTCTTCCTCCCCATGCAGCCCTGCCCAATAACAAATGAACACACAGGCATATATAACCAAATCAACAGGCGAATTAATAAGCTTTTTTTCAAAACAAGCCCTATTCCTGAGCTTCCAAATAGCCCAACAAATTGCCGCCACCACCGTAATCTGCACATTCCTGCTGACGCCCAAAAACTTTGAAGCCCACCAAAAGTACTGAGAAAAGGACCCAGGCCTATTCGCAGCACCAATAGCTCTGGCAACCTCCCCCCAAACATATCTGGCTGCCACACAAGAAAATAACAAATTCCCAATGTTTTCATCCTCACTACAAAATCTACAAGTAAAATCTCCTACCCAATTCTTCTTCATCATGTTATCTTTGGTGAGAATAGCATTGTGCCAGATAAGCCACAACCAAATTTTAATCTTCAGGGGAATTTTAGCTTTCCACAGATGTTTGAAACTTCTATCAATCCCTATATTCGACAAATGTGTGTACATCGACTTAACAGAAAACTTGCCATATTTATTCCACATCCACACTGGCCTGTCTTTTTCCTGATTCAAACTCACCACAGACAACAGATTTTTCAATTGTTCTTGATGATTCAACCCATCAACATCCAACCACCTTCTAAAAGAGCATATCCACCTTTTTCTTTCCATATCAGCCACAGTGATCGTTTGATTCTGGCAAATATCAAACAAGTCAGGGAACTTATCCTTCAAAGGCATATCCAGACACCAAGCATCATGCTAGAAATCAGTTAACTCCCCATTACCAATTTTCATTTTCCTACCAGCCAAATAAAGATCCCTAATCTTAATCAAATCATTCCAACATGGAGAATCATTCTGCATGTGTTTCACAGCACTGATCCCTCCTCTCTTCAAATACTTATTTCTCAAAAAAACTTGCCATGGACCCTCCTCGGCTTCAAGGCGCCACCACCACTTACAAAGCAAGCAAATGTTAAAGAGTCTAATGTTTTTAATCCCCAGTCCTCCTTTTTTCCTGGGTCTACACACAATTTTCCATTTAACTAGATGATATTTTCTTTTTCCCACCTTCCCATACCAAAAGAAGGCTCTAGTTTGTTTCTCAATTTCTTCCACATTTGATTTGTGTAAAAGAAACATAGTCATGGGATAAACAGCCACACTGGAAACACAAGCAGTGATTTTAGCATGCCTCCCTCCTAGAGATAAAGCACCCCCCATCCATCCATCTAACTTTTTCTTCAACCTGTCTCCAATAAAACTCATCTCAGCCACTATGCATCTCCTGCTACAAACCGGCAACCCCAAATATTTAATTGGCCAACTACCTTTCTGACAGTTGAACATTTCAGCATAATTGGAAAGTTTCTCCTCATCATCCAACACCATCATCACCTCACTCTTCTCAAAATTAATCTTGAGACTAGACATGGATTCAAACAAATACAACAGCAACTTCAAGTTTCTAGCCCCCTCAGGATCATCTTTAATAAAAAGGATGGTATCATCAGCATATTGCAAAATAGAAATCCCTTTATCAAACAGATTATCAACCAACCCTGTAAACAACCCACAAGCCTATGCATTAAGCACCATCTTAGCCAAACATTCCCCAGCCAAATTGAATAAGAATGGAGAAAAAGGATCTCCTTGTCTGACCCCTTTATAACTGCCAAAGTAAGGGCCAGTTTCCCCATTCACTTTAACATTGAGAGTACCCTGAGTCACAGCACTTTTTAACCAAATCATCCAATCCTCACTGAAACCTTTCTGCTTACAACAGTAAAACAAAAAATCCCAATTGACCTTGTCATAGGCTTTCTCAAAGTCAATTTTCAACACCACACCCTGCTGCTTCTGGCTTTTCAATTCTTTCAAGATCTCATGTAAAAAAGTCACTCCATATGCAATAAATCTCCCTTTAATAAAAGCAGTCTGACATGTGTCAATTAATTTCCCCATTACAGGCTCAGTTCTAACTGTCAGAGTCTTAGTAAAAATGTTAAACAAAACTTGGAGAAGACAAATAGGTCTATATTTCTGGATTCTATCAGCATCATCACCTTTGGGCAACAGAGTAATCACCCCATAGTTAATGCTCCTCAAATCAATCTTATGAGCAAAAAAATCTTCAAACATAGCCATAACATATGTTTTTATAATCATCCAACAATGTTGAAAAAATTCAATACGAATCCCATCACGGACAGCAACTTTATTTTTCTCCATCTGATCAATAACCTCCTTAACTTATTTCTCAGAAAATGGTACCCCCATCTTTTCCCTATCCTCATCATTAAGCTTCTCCCAATCTTGCCAATTGTCATCTGCAAGCCTAATAGAGAACCCACCAGCAGGACCAAACAAAGTTTTATAATAATGAGTGGCATGCTGCAGGAGATCATGAGTCCCCTGAATCTCATTATCCCCATCTTTCACAGAAAAGATCATTTTCTTTCTTCTCACCGCATTAGCAATCCTGTGAAAATACTCAGTGTTATTATCACCTTTTAAAAGCCAATTATCCCTCGATCTCTGCTGCCAAAATCTCTCCTCATTCTCATACACCTCTAGCAATCTTTCTGAATAACTGCTTTTCGTTTAAGTTGTTCAGCAGTAAGCAAAATCAACTCCTCAATTCTTTCCAATTCCTGAAGCTCCTCCACCAATCTCTTCTTTTTTTTATCCTCACCCCTTATATGAGCACCCCATCCTTTCAGATCATTTCTGACATTCTTAAGTTTCTTCTGCAGCCTATCAAGACTGTTTTTACCATTCACACATTTTTTCCAAACTTTCTCCACCCTGATCAAAAAATCATCACACTATAACCAGCTTTTTTCAAATCTGAATTCACTGCCACCCGTTTCCTGCCCTTCCATAGTATCCAGGATCAAAGGACTATGATCAGAAACTTCTCTAGACAACTTGTGCACTGTAGTAAGAGGAAACGATTTCTCCCATTCCTTACAAACTAATATTCTATCCAACTTCTCCAAAGTAGGATTTTTCTGGTTGTTGGACCATGTAACTTGCCCTCCAGACATGAGAATCTCCCTTAAACCATATGCATTAATAATCGAATTAAACATGTGCCCCCACCTATTCAAAGAATGACCCTTATTTTTCTCAGAAACACACCTGATCACATTAAAATCACCACCCACCAACAAAGGAATAGATTGATCCTGACAAACATCAGCTAACTCTAATAAAAACTCCTCTTTATTCTCCTCTTGAGAAGCCCCATATACTACCACCAAATGCCACTGAATTTGTTTCAAAACATCAAACACCTTCATCTTAACATGGAATCTGCCCACAGACACATTAAGCTGAGTCAGTTTAGAGGAACGTAGGCCCCCCAAAATGTCCCCAGATCTTCCCACAGAAAGCAGCCAACTCCAAGAGAATTGATTCATAGGATCAATTCTCCTAAAAAAATCATCAGAATAATCCTTCTTAATAGTTTCTTGCAAACCAATAAAATCCACCCTCTCCTGTCTCAACAAATTATTCAAATAAGCACTCACACCCTTCTTACCCACACCTCTAATATTCAAAATAACACCTATCATAATACAGATTTTCTCTCTCTTCTTCCAGTCACAACACCACTCATAGGGTGATAGTTGTGAACCTTCACAGCAGCAGCTTTTAACTTTCTATCCTTCATGCCAGAACCAGCTCTCAACTTTTTCTTTTTTTCCTAGAAACCACAGGAGTAAAATCCTCCTCATCATTACTCTCACCCTTTCAGTCCAGAAACAAGACCTTCTCATTCAAATCAACCTCAACCTCTGATGGGAATACGCCTACTGGGGTATACTCAGCGGGACGTTTCCGACTGGCCCGAAGGCTGGCGAGTGGGCCTGCAGAACGGCGAGTGGATCAAAGCCCAGCAAGATACCAGGCGACTGGAAGTTGAAGGCCCAGGCGAGTGGATAGGCCCAGTCGGTCTAGGTTTAAACGATTGCCAAAGTTGTAACCAAATCGGTTGAGATATGTAAACCCTAGGGGAGGTAAGCCTATATAAACCTCCCTAAGGGGTGAGTAGAGACACGTTCCTTCATACACCCAAGCTACTCGCCGCCTAGTCGCCGAGTACGCCCATTGTAAACACCTCCATAATACAATCTAGCAGGAGTAGGTCTTTACCCTCCGGGGGGCCGAACCTGGGTAAATCCCTGTGTCTTTGCCCTCATCTCGCACCGCAGATGGCTGGCCGCCCTTGCCCTTCGTTCTACTACTCGCTGCCCATTGCAGCATCTGCCGTGGTCATTCCCACGACAGTGGCGCCCACCGTGGGGCCTGGCCGGTCTGGCCGGTGTTCTGCGGCGAGATCCAATCTGCCCATCAACGAGACGGTCGCCACCGGCCGTATGATAGCGATCGGCGAGATGCTCCAGATCTTGCCGAGCAGCTACGTCCCGGCGGCGCGGCCCGTCACGCACAGCATGATCCTGCCGATCGGCACGATCAGCCTCTTCGTCGGCCTCACCGACGTTACCACCACGGAGGACTCGGCTCGCATCCGCGAGTCGCCACCACGCGATCGGCTTTCCGAGAGCCAGGTCCGCACGATCCACCGCCTCGCCTCCGAGTACAACTCGGCCCACAGCAGCGTGGCTGAGAACTCAGCGGCTGCAGAAGACGCGGCCCTCACCGACGACGCCGACTCGGCGACCCTGGCGTCACTCGCCGGATCCATCACCGCGGCCTCCTCCGCGGGCTCCATCGCTCAGGTCTCCAACGCGGGAGATTTCGAGGACCCCTCCATCCTCGGGATCTTCGACTTCGACTCCGGGTCGGAAAACTCCACCGACCTCCACGACGGAATCGGCCGCCACGCTGCGACCTACATGGCCACCGGTGCCGATCCGCCGGAGGATCCTTTCTCCACGCCAATCCCTCCCAACGCCACGGCAACGGAGGTCGAGGAACTCCGCCTGAAACTAGCGGAGGCGGTACGCAAGGAGCAGGCCGAGCGCGAAAAATTTCGCCTCGAGCAGGTGACAGCGCAGGAGCTGTCACGCTACCACCAACAGCGAATCAGGTCACGCCTGAACCCCACCGTTTAGGGGCGCGCCCTGAACTTCGACGACGAGAACGACCCGGCTCGCATAGCCGAACGCGCAATCTGCGAGAACGCGCCACCAGGGGGAAGTGCCCGACCCCCGCCAGGATCAACGGCGATGGGTGCCCCACCACCACCCAACCGCACCCCTCCCAGGGACCAGCCGCGCATAGTCGTCTCCTCACGGGAGCGAGACGCGAACGGCCTACCACTGTTCTCCACCCCGATGGACAACCTAGTGGCAGGCAGAGCAGCAGCCGACAGCATCACGGCCACCGGCGACGGCGCCCTACAAATCCAGTACGTTAGGGCCCTGCTCGCAAAGGCCGTGGAGCAGCAAAAAGCGGGCGCCGACTCGCAAGGGCGAGTATACTCACGCTCCTCAGGAAGCAGGGCGGCCTCAAGCGGCCGCCCAGCGGCGGCAAATACACTCAATTGCCCGCCGCCAGAGCCACTGCAGCTCCAACGCCGACCCGCGAACGCGGCACTCTCCACCAACGATCCCAGGCCTGCGACCAACTTCGTCGCCGCCAACGGAGAACCCGTCGACGCCCGCACTCACATCATCAACAACCAAAACTGGTGCGCACGCCAGCCCGACGACTTGCGGCACACCCTAAATACTCGCCGCGAGGGCGAGCCCATGGGGTCGCTCAGTCGACTAGGGCCTAAGTGCTTCGGACCAATGATCCGAGGCGAAAAGTACCCGCCAAACTTCAAGGCGCCAAAGGAGATCGAAAAGTACGACTCCTCGTACGACCCCGCGGTCTGGCTTGACACCTACCTCATGGCAATGGGGATCGCGGGTCACACCGACCTACTCGCCGCCCGTTACCTCCCACTGATGATGGAAGGGACGTGCAGGCAATGGATCAACACGCTCCCCCAGGACAGTATCGACTCCTGGGAGGAAATGCGAGACGCCTTCGTCAGGCACTTCGAGTGCTCCTACACCCGCGCCACCACCATCGAGGACCTGGAGCGATGCGTCCAGGGACCCCGCGAGTCGACCCGCAACTGGGTCCAACGGTGGCAAGAGCTCTGGTACAACGCGGTCGGCATCCACCCGGACACCGCGATCCACTGCTTCAAGACCTCGTGCCGCTACGAGCCTCTAGTCGCCAAGCTCAAGCGACACGCCCACACACTCGATAACATCCCCGACCTCCTCGAGATCGCCAAATGGTACGCCGAGGAAGATCCCAACCAAGACGTCGACGACGATTCAGGGGGGCAACGCCGCACGGGCGGCAACGACGGCGGACGCCGAGTCGACCTACGCTACAGCGGCACCCGCCTCACGGGCAAGCGCCGCAACGACGGGCGAGTCGACTTCGTCGCCAACGCTGGGCACGCACAACGCGAGCCCAAGAGCTACCGCCGCGACGGAGGGCAACGACGCGACGGCGGGAACTACAAGAACAAGCCACGGTTCGATCCCGCGGCCCTCCTCAACCAACCATGTGTGTTTCACAGCAGGGAAGGAAAGCCTGCCACGCACACCACCGCCGACTGCCACACCCTCAGGGAAATCGAGAAGGCACGACACGCGCGGGAGGACACCGACTACAACCCGCCAAATGGCGATAAATTCGGCAAAGTAGCCGGCTCGCTCCACACCTTCACCGGCTTCAACACGAAGCGCGAGAAGAAGGTCATCGCCCGCGCCGTCGCCGTCAACGCGGTGGCCCAAACAGACGTCCCCCAGTTCCTGAACTGGTCGGAACAGCCCATCACCTGGAGCCGGCAAGACCACTCGCCACGCATCGAGTACCCAGGACGAGTCGCCCTGGTGGTCAAGCCCAAGGTCGGCGACTACTGGCTCCCCAAGACTCTGATGGACGGCGGCAGCTCCATCAACATCCTCTACCTCGACACCTTCAGGCGGCTGCGGCTCCCGCAGTCGATGATCGAGACAACCCACACCACGTTCCACGGCATCGTCCCCGGTCGGAAGGCGTATCCGATCGGCAAAGTCACGCTACCCGTCACCTTCGGTACTCCGGCAAACTTCCGCACCGAGCGGATCGTCTTCGAGCTGGTACCATTCGACAGCCCCTACCACTGCGTCCTGGGGCGCCAGGCGTTCGCCAAATTCATGGCGGCGCCCCACTACGCGTACAACGCGATGAAGCTCCCCGGGCCGTGCGGCGTCATCACCATCAACGGCGACCCCGACATGGCCGCCGAATGCGAGGCCAAAGGAGCCGAACTCGCCGACGCAGTCATCGCGGCGGAAGCTAATCACGCCGACGAGCTCGCCAAATACGCGAGCGGGGTCAACAACGACGACCCCACAATACTCAAGAAGCCCAACTCCGAGGGCACGAACACCTCAACCTTTGAGGCCACGACGCACACTCGCACCGTCGAGCTGGTCCCAGGCGACCCCAGCCAGACGGTGACGATCGGGACAGGCTTGAGCCCAGCATAGGAAGGCGCGCTCATCGAGTTCCTTCGTGAGAATAGGGACGTCTTCGCATGGAAACCCTCCGACATGCCTGGTGTCCCTAGGGAGCTCGCTGAGCACAAACTAAACGCCGACCCCAAAGTGCGACCAGTCAAGCAGTCGCTACGGCCCTTCAATGAAGAGCGCCGTCGAGCAATCGCCGAGGAAGTGCAGCGCCTGCTCGCTGCCGGCTTCATCCGGCCAATCAAGTACTCCAAGTGGCTGGCAAACCCAGTCCTGGTCGAGAAGAAAAACGGGACCTGGAGAATGTGTATCGACTACACAAACCTGAACAGCGCCTGCCCAAAGGAGCAGTTCGTCCTCCCGCGGATCGATCAGATAATCGATTCAACCGCGGGCTCGGAGTCGCTGTGTTTCCTCGACGCCTACTCCGGGTACAACCAGATCAAAATGGCTGTCGAGGATGAGGAGAAGACGGCGTTCATCACGCCATTCGGAGCATTCTGCTACACCGCCATGACCTTCGGCCTCAAGAACGCCGGGGCGACCTACCAGCGGTGCATGCAAGAATGCCTCGCGAGCCAAATTGGCCGCAACATCCACGTTTACATCGACGACGTGGTCGTGAAATCCGCTCGCCAAGGAGACCTCCTCGCCGACCTAGCGGAGACCTTCGCCAACCTGCGGAGGTACAAGATAAAGCTCAACCCGGGCAAGTGCACCTTCGGTGTACCCGCCGGGCAATTACTAGGGTACGTCGTCTCCAAACGAGGGATCGAGGCAAACCCAACGAAGATCGACACGATCGCCCGGCTCGGCAAACCCGAGTGCCTGCGCGACGTCCAGAGGCTGGCCGGGCGTGTAGCGGCCCTCAGTCGCTTCATCCCCCGCCTGGGCGAAAAGGCGATGCCCCTATACCGCCTGATGCGCAAGAATCCCACCTTCCAGTGGGACAAGGAGGCGGACGACGCGCTCCGCGACCTCAAAAATGTGCTACTCGCCGCACCACTACTCGCCGCACCCGCTGACAAAGAGCCCATGCTGGTTTACGTCGCGGCGTCCGAGCGCGTCGTCAGCGCCGTAATGGTCGTCGAACGACCAGAGGAAGGAAAGGAGCGCCCGGTACAGCGGCCGGTGTACTACATCAGCGAGGTCCTTACCGAGTCGCGCCAGCGATACCCGCAGTACCAGAAGCTAGTGTACGCGGTCTTCAGGGCTCAGCGGCGCCTGCCGCATTACTTTCAGGAGCATCCGATCACGGTCGTCTCCTCAGCGCCACTACAAGACATCATCCGCAATCGCGAGGCGACCGGGCGGGTCGCCAAGTGGGCCGTCGAGATCGGCGTCCACAACATTAAATACGAGCCACGGAGGGCAATCAAGTCCTAGGCACTGGCAGACTTCATCGCCGACTGGGAGGAGGCCCAGCAGCCTGAGAAGCCGCCGTACCTACACTACTGGAACCTGCACTTCGACGGGTCCAAGAACGCGGACGGCGCAGGCGCGGGGATAGTGCTGACTTCGCCAAAGGGCGACAAGCTCCGCTACATCCTCCGCCTCGAATTCACGCCCTGCACCAACAACATGGCTGAATACGAGGCCCTACTCCACGGCATGCGAGCCGCAAAGGAGATGAGCGTCAATCGCCTTCGATGCTACGGAGACTCCGACCTCGTTGCGGGACAGGTCGCCGGCACCTGCGGCGCCGTCTCCCCTACCATGGCGGCTTATCGCCAAGAGGTGGACAAGTTGGGCGGCCACTTCACCGGCTACTCTGTCGAGTGGATCGACAGGCGGAAAAACAAAGAGGCCGACGCCCTCTCTCGCATCGGGTCGGCTCGACTCGCACCACCCGCCGGCGTGTTCCTCGACACAATCTCCAAACCATCAGTCTCTCCCCCGAGGGAGATCGACATCGGAGTACCCCTCCAACCAGAGGCAGCCTTGGTCGCACTCATCACCGAGCCAGACGACTGGACCAAGCCCTACATCGCTTACCTGGAAGCCGGCACCCTGCCCGCAGACGAGACAAGCGCTCGAATGATTGCCCGCCGATGCAAGTCCTACACCATCATCGACGGCGAGCTGCACAAGCGCAGCGTCACCGGCGTGTTCCAGCGTTGCGTCCAACCGGCTGAAGGACGCAAAATCCTACACGACATCCACTCAGGCGACTGCGGCCACCACGCCGCCGCGCGCTCCCTGGTCGCCAAGGCTATGCGACACGGCTTCTACTGGCCTACCGCAAACGCCGACGCTGTCGATATCGTCCAGCGATGCGCTGGGTGCCAGAAATACGCCAACCAGACGCACGTACCAAGTTCGGCGCTCAAGACAATCCCCATCACCTGGCCATTCGCTGTGTGGGGCATGGACATGGTAGGCCCCTTCAAGAAGGCCCCCTCCGGTTACACCCACCTGCTGGTCGGCGTCGACAAATTCACGAAGTGGGTCGAGGCCAAGCCAGTCCGGAAATGCGACGGGAAGACTGCCACTAAGTTCCTACGCGAGCTCATATATCGCTACGGATTCCCCAACAACATCATCACGGACAATGGCACAAACTTCGCCAAGGGAGCAATGGCCGAATTCTGCGAAGAGCACCACATCCGGCTCGACCTCGCGTCAGTCGCACATCCGGAATCCAACGGTCAGGCGGAACGAGCCAACCAAAGCATCCTCCACGGTCTGAAGCCGCGACTCCAGGTACCACTTGAGCGTACCGCCGGATGCTGGGTTGAAGAGCTACCCTCCGTCATCTGGGGAATCCGCACCTCGATAAACAGGTCGACGGGATTCACCCCATTCTTCATGGTCTACAGCGCCGAAGCGGTTATGCCCACCGACCTAGAACACGACTCGCCTCGGGTCGTCCACTATACGGAGGCCGCAAACGAGCTGGCCCGCCAAGATGGGCTCGACCAACTCGACGAAGCACGCGACCTCGCCCGATCGCGCACTGCCATTTATCAGCAAGGGCTCCGCCGCTACCACAGCCGACGGGTGAAAACCCGCACCTTCCAAGAAGGCGACTTGGTGTTACGCCTCATCCAGGACAAGAAGGGCATGCACAAGCTCTCCCCTCCCTGGGAAGGTCCGTTCGTTATCGGGCGCGTACTCGGCAACGACGCCTACTACCTCATCGACATCCGCGGAGACGGCGAACTCGATGTACAGAGGCCATGGAATGTAAATCTCCTCCGGAAGTTCTACTCCTAGAACCCCGCATATGTACTCTCCAGACACTATGAAATAAAAGAAACGGTTACCGCAAATTGCGTCTACTCTCCATACCTTGTGCCACTCGCACTCGTAATAACAGCATCATGCTAACATGCAGAAGTCAACCTTTGGTACAGCGACCGGCACGGCCAAGTAGTGCGATATAGGAGCACTGAGTCACCTCAGGTCCTGGGTCGTCCACGAAAAACGCCAATCCGGAGCCCCATTGGAGTCGCCTAGCTCGACTGGTTTTGCAAACCAAGACAACTGCCCTCGCTTCTCACAGCGGCCTCGGTCCTCCGCATCCTCGGCGTAGCGACTCGAATGACTAAGTACCACGCTCGGGGACTGAATACCAGTTCGTCGCGATCGGTCAGGGAAAACGTCAAGTAAGAGAGTACGCCCTGGACTCGCCATGCGACTGACCCCCCGGGCCAGTCAGGAGTGACGCGCCCATACCAACGCGCTCAGTCCTCAACCACCCTCGAGTCGCACCTCGAAATACCAAGTACCACGCTCGGGGACTCGGCCACCCGACCCCGTTCGCGTCCGGGAAAACGGTAAAGTACAGAGCGCTCAAGGGAGTCGCCTTGCGACTGGCTCTTCGAGCTCGGGCGAGTCGACTAAACTAACAAAACACACGATAACAACAAACATCATACACAAGGTGAACCCCACAAAAAGGGCGGACGCGCTCGGGGACTCATCCAAAATCAATCCAAAACACAACAATTATTAGCAAAATGGACACAACATCCAATTCAATCGCGCATTGCGTTGTTTTACATTACAAACTATGCCTTTTCGGCAGAACTGCTACTAACTTATCTAGGCATACTACCCTATTCCGCAGGCTTCGACGGTGATGCACCAGAGTCCCGGCGCTTCCGGATGAACGCGGTGTACGGGTTCGACGGATACGTCGTCATCTCACCCGCCATCGCCGCACGGAAAGGTTGTTCAACCTTGAAGTCTCGATGCGGCGGCTCGGGGTCGTTTGGCGCGACGACCGTTTCCTGGTAGGGAAGGAGGTCGCCCATCGCCCAGACACGCTCCTGCAGCTTAAGAACCTCGGACAGATCCACCGAGCCAGTAGACGAGGGATACCCACTTGTCACATCGTCGAGGTCGAAGTCCTCGGGGAAGTGAGCGAGTCCCAGGCTCAGAGCGGTCGACGCCCCGCGTCGAAACGCCGACCGCGTCATGAACTCTACGACCGCGGGCGCCTTCTCCAAGTACTCCCACACCTCAACAAGGTCACTGGGAATAACCTCCGTGGGAGACATCTCTTGAAGATAGGCGCGGATGCACGTCGCCGACAGCGTCGCCGAGTCGACGAGCATGCTCACGCACTGCTTCGCGTCAAGAGAGCTCGCTTCTTCGTGGCTACCAATCACACGGCCTGCTAGACGGAAACAGTCGTGAGTACCAGGGAAACCACAAACAATACAACTACAAGACTGGGAAGATGCACTCACCAAGCAACGGGCGGGCGAGTCCCGTGATGAAACTCTGAAGCGCCGTATGGTCGTCTTGAAGCCCAACAATGAGGGCTTTCGACACCTTCCGGTCTTCCTCCGCAGCCGCAACGGCGGCTTTAGCTCGCCCGTTAGCCTCACTCGCCTCTTCCTTCGCCTCCCGTAGTTCGCGTTCGAGGTCGGCGATCCTTTGCTCAGCGGTGCCTAACGCAGATTTCGCCGCCGCCAGTTCGCCAGCAGGGACAAGTTCTTGGCGAGCCACCTCCGCCTGCGCAGCGACAGCCTGAAGGTCGTTGTTTACTTCTTGGAGAGTGGCCAACTCCTTCTCAGCACGCTGCTTCGCAGCCAATCGCTCTGCCGACTCCAGTTGCAGACCCTACACTCCCTCAAAGTCAGTACCAACTAAAAATTACTCAGTGCCCACCCGCTAAAATTTAGCGGGTGCGCACTCGGGGACTGGTGACCACTAAAAATTACTCAGTGCCCACCCGCTAAAATTTAGCGGGTGCGCACTCGGGGACTGGTGACCACGAAAAATTACTCAGTGCCCACCCGCTAAAATTTAGCGGGTGCGCACTCGGGGGCTGGAATCGGACGTACAAAACAAGTAACTATAAGAATCAAGCCGCTGCTAAGCACCGACTTGATCCTCGGGGACTGGAGGTACCTGGATGGCCGCGCCAAGCATGTCGAGAAGTTGCACCGCGTCCACAGATGCGAGCAGCGCCGGTGTGTGCCCGCGACGTTGGTCAATCTCAGCATCGACGGTCCCTGGAGCGAGAATTGGAGCCGCAGCCTCACTCGCTGTGGCTACCTTAGTCATGAAGCGGGGGAAGGTAGCGATTGACGCACCTGCCCCAAAGGAGCTTGCTTCCTCCGGTCTAGGCAACGAAATGCCCCCCTTCGTGGACGCGGTCGCTTCCACTGCGGGCCCAGCTGGCGCGGCTGCCGTGTCATCAGAGACAGCGACGATGTCGTCGCCCTTGGCTTTCTTGCTACCTTCCGTGGAGGCGGCAACCTCGTCCACCTTCCTTTTACGGGAAGGATCCTCCTCGCTAGCGGCGGAGGGCACCTTGGCCACCGTCGGGTGGCCCATCTTCTTCACTCCGGTCCTACACGTCAAGACAAAGCAATAAGAAACAGTCGAAGTACTAAAAGAGAAAGGTGAAGGCCGAATGCACTCACTTGGCGACTGGAATGAAACGCAGCCCTGTACGAAGGCCGGCCGGTTTCTCCAGCTCAGGACCTAGTCGACGACTAAGCCCCAGTTCCAGGACGTCAGGGGCCCAGGATACGGATGGCTTCTTTGACGTTGAAGTAGCGGTTGGCGCTTCCGGGACGCCTTCGGCGGAGGCCTCTTCGCGAAGTGGAGCTACTGCGACCGGAGCCTCCTTGCGAGGCGAGACCACCACGCTCGGGACCTCCTTGCGAGGTGAAGTCGCCACAGCCGGAGCCTTCCCCAGCCCGGAGACCGGAGCGAAGGGCGGAGGCATTGAGGCCAGCGGAGCTTCCATGGATGGCGCATCTAGCGCGGTTGTTGTCAGGACTGCGCCGTCACCGGCCGAGCTGTGAGCATCAGAGCTGCTTGCTGAGTGCGGCGGTGAGGCCATCTTCGGCGGCTTCGTCTTCCTCCTCAGGGGGGCCCTCGCCTCTTTCCCTTTCTTCTTCTTCGCGGGAGTGGCCTGACGAAGCGAGGTGGTCTCCAGGAGCTCCTCGTCATCGTCATGACGCTCGAGGCTCCTGCTCGCCTCGAGTTCGCGCTGACGTTGCCCGCGGGTCTTTCGGACCAGTGGGGCAATCTCCCCTTCGGACTCGTCCTCGTCGTCCTCGGTACCCTTGGCGGGTGGCGACTCGCTTGTGTCCTGGGCGGATGGCCCGGAGCTCTCGTCATCGGCGGGTGGCAGCCACCCTTCCACCACTTGGAATAGCTGCGTTAAACACGGAACAAAGTTAGAATTACCGCGACTGCACATGCTGCGACTGCGAACAAGATAAAAGGATTACCGTTGGAGCCGGACGCTTTGCGGTGTAAGGAGGGACCCCGGCCTGCGCATCCGTGTACGCCGCCTGGGTGATCCTCTTCAGCGCCAGGAGGTAGTCCTCCAGATTCCACTCGGCGAGGCAGGCCTTCGTCGAGTCTCCTCGGCCTGTGTACTGATACATATAATGCTCGCGTTGGGCGAGCGGAACGAGCCGCCGCCCAAGCCAACAGTTGTACAAGTTCACCGTCTGGAGCCCCTTCTTCTTCAGACCGCGAATGGTCTGGAGCATTTCGTCGACGACCATCCGCTGGTCATCGGGGAGCTTGCCGACCTGGAGATGGCGCGGCTCGGAACGGTTGGCCGAGTACCGCGGGATCGCTGCTTCGTCCTCCGGAGTCGCCTCGATCACATAGAACCACGACTTTTTCCAGTCGCTCGCTGCTTTGGCCGGTAGCATCAGGTCGAAGAAGGAGGCTTTAGATTTGAGTTGAAAGGTTAAGCCGCCCGCGGCTAGCATTGGGCCGCCTGCCTCCTCGCGGCTGATCCGTCCGTGGAACAGATCTTGCCACAGGGGAAAATAGGGCCGGCAGCCCAAGTAGCATTCGCAGAACGCCACGAAGATGGCGAGCTGCTCGATACTATGGGGACCCAGATCTGAGGGCTGGATCCCGTAGTAGGCGCAGAAGCGCCGGAAGAATAAGGAGGTGGGAAACCCTAACCCCCGCTCGAGGTGACTAGTGAAGCAGATAAACTCTCTCTATCGCGGGTTCGGGGTCGTTTCTCCGGCTGCGGGGATACGCCAGCAGCCGGCCCGCAGGATTCCGGCCTCCTCGAAGGAGGCCAGCTGCGCCCTGGTGCACTTGGATCTACCCCAAGATTCAGTGGAAAGGGCCATGGCTGAGGATTTACTTGGAGGTCGGAGGGTTGCGGGTCGATCAGATCGCGGAATCGACGGACGGAAGTTGTGCGTACTCGGAAGAAATGGTGGGCGGTTGGCTTTCCGATAGCCTACCATTCCTCTTATATAGCGGAGGTTGCCCGCCAAATTAGGGGGCCGTTACCACGCGATGATTACGCCAAAAGTTACCGTTGAGTTACCTTAACGGCTAGTTTGACCACGCCCGACGGTCTGCCTCCTGTCACTCGGCTCGCTAAAGTCACTCGCTGAGACCGTGTCCCGTTGGCTCGACTCGCCCAAGACGCGACTCGGTTCGCCGGATTTATTCTTTCATGCAGGAGCCCGCCGACGATTCGACTGGATGCCAACTTGAAGCCATATACTCCGACTGCCAGCAGCCACCCATGCCTAATCAACGACGGCCTCGGGGACTACTGATGGGGATACGCCTACTGGGGTATACTCAGCGGGACGTTTCCGACTGGCCCGAAGGCTGGCGAGTGGGCCTGCAGAACGGCGAGTGGATCAAAGCCCAGCAAGATACCAGGCGACTGGAAGTTGAAGGCCCAGGCGAGTGGATAGGCCCAGTCGGTCTAGGTTTAAACGATTGCCAAAGTTGTAACCAAATCGGTTGAGATATGTAAACCCTAGGGGAGGTAAGCCTATATAAACCTCCCTAAGGGGTGAGTAGAGACACGTTCCTTCATACACCCAAGCTACTCGCCGCCTAGTCGCCGAGTACGCCCATTGTAAACACCTCCATAATACAATCTAGCAGGAGTAGGTCTTTACCCTCCGGGGGGCCGAACCTGGGTAAATCCCTGTGTCTTTGCCCTCATCTCGCACCGCAGATGGCTGGCCGCCCTTGCCCTTCGTTCTACTACTCGCTGCCCATTGCAGCATCTGCCGTGGTCATTCCCACGACAACCTCATTCTCTACCTATCTCCTATCCTGCAAACTATGCCTAGCAATTTCTAATTCTTTTAGAGAATTAATATGATCCAAAGATATAGAAGAAGCATCTATCCCCATCTCCAAAGCTCTATGCATAATGATATCATCATCCAGTGTAGCAAAAGAATTATGTAAAGTTAAATTTGTACCTGATAAATCTCTAGGAGGTTGTTGCCAAATGCCTTTCAGCCATGTTTCTAGCCCCACCTTGATCAGCCACCCTTGAAATCATCCTTATAACTTGTTCTTCTACACCAGCCACATGCTCAGACTGAGAACCGACACTTTCCTGAGTAGAAACATCAGGTTGATACAGGTCAACAGCCACCACTTCCTGGTCTTGATACAACCTCCATATCTTGAGATCCCTCCATCACAGACCCCCCATCAATCCCTTTTTTCCACTATCAGAAGAAGAGCCAAAGGATTCATCAGTAGACACATTGTCATCCTTTATCTGGGCACCCTCATCCTGTTCTTCTTCATCTTCCAACAAATGACCATATTGCTTCCTGAGCTCATAGTATTTATCACTGCTCCTATCCTTCAACAAACCCTTGATAAAGTCATCAAACCTCTGAGGACTAGCAGCAACCTCAAGATGAAAAGCGTCAGAGCATCGGTCACCGTACATCCATGGATGGCTCATCTATATCGTACAAATATATATCAAATGCAATCACGATGCTAAAATTATTATCGCGTGGCCTAAACGAGAAAATAGTTGCTAACCTTTTAGCACACATGGAAATAAAGATGAGAAAACTCAAGTGTGGCTCGGGCACCTCGTATCATGTTTGTCGTGTGACCTAAAGTCGCATCGCTCTAACATGCATTTCACCGAACACCTCTAGTCCATATGAGCAAGAAAAAAACTAGCACAAACCCACCACCTCCCACCAAGAAAAAAACAATTGAGAGGGGAGGGGTTGTGCCATATATATAGGGTCGGACCACTAGTTCTGGTTTGAGACACAAACTGGGACTAAAGGGGCTGCCCGCAGCGAGCGGCAGGGACCGAGCCCTTTAGTCCCGGTTTGTGTCTCAAACCGGTACTAGTGGCCCCAACCGGCCCAGGACTAGTTGCTTGGGGGTTCATGCTCGTCCGGTGCGGGCCATTAGTCCTGTCCCCTGCCTCAGCTGGTACTAATGGCCCGGACGAAAGGGACAATTTCTACTAGTGATCCCATAATCTATTACGCTGCAGCCAAAACAATTGGCTGAACATGTGGTGCGCGACCATCAGCAAATGGCTGCAACCAGTAGCCATAATATCCTGTTGGTCTTGGGGTAGTAAGAACGCACAAGTTGAACCTAATGCTCCATCATATGAATAACCGACAAAATGTTACATTTTTTGTTTTGTTAAAGATAATGTCATTTATATATCTCCATATAGACCAACATAAGGCAGAAATACCAATGCGAAATCCTTAGATGATTTATCTACTCCATCCAACCAACTTCCAAACATATGTGAGATATTATTTGGAGGTGATAGATCATACACAAAATTTACAATATGCCACAGGAGACGAGCAAAAGGACATGATATAAACAAATGTTCTATGGTTTCCTGTGCCCCACAGAAACAATATTTGGAACATCCTATCCAATATTTTTAACAAGATTATCCTTAGTAAGAAGAACTTTGTTATGAAGAAACCACATGAAAATTTTAATCTTAAGTGGGATTTTTATTTTCCAAAGATATTTCTGAAGGAAGACCGTATAATCATTCATAAGATCTTCATACATGGATTTAACCAAGAACACCCCAGACGAGCTTAAGTTCCATACAAACTTATCTTGTTCATCTGACAACTGAACCATCATAAGTCTTTGGCACAAATGAAGCCAAGCGGTCCACTTGTCACCATTGAGCGCCTTGCTAAATCCAATGTTCAGTGGCACTTGAGATAGGACATGTGCGATGGTGAAATTATTCTGCTGTACAATGTTGTATAATGATGGATATTGTTGCGCTAGAAGTGAATATCCTAACCATGTATCCCCCCAAAACCTTGTGTTTACCCCATCTCCAACCTTGAAGTGACCTCCAATAAAGAACTATGTCTTTACCCCCGTAAGTCCTTTACAAAATGGATAATCATTTGGTTTTTCTTGGACTTCAGACAGCATTTTCTGACTTAGGTATTGTCACATCCCAAAATTTTCCAAATTTTGTAATGTGAAAAATAAATAAAAAAAATAAATAATTGTTGAAATTTAGGGTGAAAAGAAACTTTTTGATTCCAAATGGAAACATCAAAACTCATCTTGAACAAACTTTGAACAAATTTTAATCCAAGAAATTTCAATCAAGTGGAAAGCATTTATCAATGAATGTATCTTGAATTTTAAACTTGGGAAAATAAACCAAAACCCTAAAACCCAAATGAAAGAAATCATTTCCAAGATCACTCTAAGACTATGGATTGGATCCATATAAAAATTTCTCAAAAAACATTTATAAGTGATCAAGAATGATAAACAAAATATTATACAACCATAGAAATTGGTTTCACTTAATTTGGAACCATGGTTAAAAAATTATGAAGATAATAAGATAAGGAAATAAATTTCTAAAGCTAATAAGGCTCCTATTTAAAAATCTATACCAAAATTGTGGGAAAAATAATCCTAAAGAGATATAAAAAGGATAAACAAATATTAAATAAAATTATACAAATTGGAATCACCAATTTTGGATCCATAAATAAAAAGATATGGATTTTATAAGGCAAGGAAAGAAAATAATTAAATAAGGTATTTTAAAAGCCAAATTAAATCTTGGCCAAATCCATAAGCAAATAAAAAAAGGATAAAGATTATTCCAATAAAATTATATGGCATTAAACCATATTCTAATTATATTTGAATAAAGATAAAATTCCTAATGGAAATGATTAATTAAATCATGGGAAAATAATAAAATGGAAGTTCCCAAGGTGGATAAAAATTTATTTAATTAACATAAATAGAATAAAAGAATCATTTAATAAAATTTATATGGAATTAAAACCATATTGGTTTTTATTTGAATAAAGACAATTACCCAATTTAAATGATTAATAAATCATATTGAAATACTTTAAATAATTCAAAGTGAATTATTTGCACTAACGAATAAATAAAACCTACTGAAAAGGGTTTGGTAAAAATTATGATTTAAATAAGAGTTTGAAAATATAAATTAAATCTTATTGGAATAAAAGACAAGTGCCCATTTTAAATAAAATATAAACCATAAAGGAATAAAAGAATTATTCTAAAATGGACTTTAAATACATATTTAAAACAGTATAGAAACATATTGAACATTTGAAATAGTTTTGAATAATAAATCTGGATTCAAATGAATGTTTAAATTTGAAAACAGAAAATCAAAATAGAAAAAGAAAAATAAACAGAATTTAAATAAGGAAAGAACCAGCCCAACCTGGCCCAACTAAGCCCAGCGCAGCCCACCTCCTCTTTCCCCCTGAAACGTTTTTCACTCAGCAACTCACCCGCACTGCCGCTGGCTAGAGGACCCCACCAAACCTCTCCTCACTCGCTGACGATGTTGCCCCACCTGCCAGTCATCGTCTTCAACCCCGCGACGACCACGCCCTCTCCTCGCTGCCGTTTCTGGCCGCGGTTAAACTCTGTTAATTCGCGTTGATGCCGCGAGTAATTAGCCCCTGCGACTATGCACGATAACTCGCCTCCCTCCTCTCCTCCTTTCCCCTTATTCCCTAGCTTCTCCCCGCCCCTAGGATGCTCTGATTCTTCCTCACACCACCACTGCCCCGACGCCCTTCCAGCGAAGATTCTGGCCAGCCCACGCCTCCCCTTGCTCCCTGGCACATACAAGCTTACTCCCCATCGCCAGGCGCATCTCTCGATACCTCCCTCTCGCCTGCGCATGCCCCGCAACGACGACAACGACTTTTACTGAACGCCGCTGCCGTCTACCATTACTCCGTCGAGCTCCCCTAGTAATTTCCAACCGCACCTATTCCTCTCTTTCACATGCGTGCACTCGCCACGATCTTGCGCATATGACTACATATTTTGTTTGCCCTGGCGTGCACCGTAGCGTTGCCTCCGTCTTCAACAGAGAACACCCGATCCCGTGAGAAACTCCAGTGAGCAATTCTAGTCGACCTCGAGCGCCCCTTCGACAACCGCAGCAACGTTGAGAATCAGCACAACACGGAGAACTCGGTGATCCCTTCCCCTCGCTCTCTCGCTTCATGTATCGCCGACACCGTCCTCGTCTGAGCGCGCCGCTGCCAGCCACCGTCACCGTGCTGCCCGTCCTTGGTCACTCGCACGTTAGCCGTCAGATCACGATCGCGTGGCTAGGATAGAACGACTTAATGAACCGGTACGATTATATCTGAGCTGCACAGATCCATTTTAATCCCACGATCTGTAATGCGTGATCCAACCAAAGCGGTACCGTCCAATAGGATTGCGCCACGTGATCTGAGTTTTGTTTTAAAAACAGAAACAAATCTATTAGATGCTTGATTTTATAAAATTCATAACTTTAAATCTACATGTCCAAATTTTACAAATTTTATATCAATGGAATCAGAAAAAAGAGTACTTTCCAGCCATGCACTTTCTTTAGTGATTTTCTTCTAGAAAAATAGTTGTTTTTGTATAAACATGTGTAGACTTATTTTGTGAATAAAATTTATTCTAAAAATGTTTTTAGGATAAAATATTTTGTAAATGGATTATTTTGAACCTGTTGACCATAGAAACTAACTTTTGGATTTAAAAAAATATTTTGTGACAATTAGGGATTATTCCTTTGAATTAAAGCATTTCTAGTTAAATAAAAATATTGTTTATGTGTTAAAAAATGCTTTTTGAGTAAAACCTTTTGAAAATGGTTTGAATTAAACTCTCTGATCCTAAACATCAAGTTTTAGGATTTAAAAATGTATTTGATTAACTCTAGAAAATTATTACTTTATTTAAAGGTATTTCCAACAAAATAAAATGTTGCTTTGATTTAAAAATGGATTTTGGATGAAACCCTTTGCAAATGGAATTGTTTTGAAGCATTATGACCATAAACATTAATATTGATGTTTAATAATATTTTGGCTAACACTAGAAATTATTCTTTGAATAAAATCATTTCTAGCAAAACTAAAATGATTTAAAGTGGCCATTTTCACTAACTTGATATCAAATGATTTTGCCACTTTTATAAATGACCAATAGGTGCTTTAAAATGTTTATAACCTATTAGAAACCACTTTTCCAAATAAAACAATCTTTGTCATGCTTGCATGCATTGCTTTTTTTATTATTCTATGTGATGAATTACTTGAATGGTAGATTGAATTAATGCCTTGGTTGAATTGTAGTGAAATTTGAAGAGTGTGACTATTGCAAGATCAAGGAGTGAACTTATATTCTCTACCAATAAGGCAAGTGGTGCTTCATACTTTTGTCCCATTATTTTCACTATGCATTAGTGATATTTTGAGTAGGACTTGCATGGAATTTTTACTAAGTATGCTATGCCATGGGAAATCCTAGTAGATGATGCCTTAGTAGAATTTTCCTAAGTTAAGATTCCTACTACTATCATTCTTAGCTTAGCTAGTAGAAAACAAGGGTGGATTATATTCATGCTATGAGATATTTCTAAGACTATGACTTGTGTTTTGTTTAATAAAACAACTATGTGAATGAATCACCTGGGTGGAATGGTTGTGAATGGGTTATGTTGAGTGGATACACAGGGCCCATATTTATGGACTACCCTAGTGTATCTCACTTATGGAAAGCCACCAAGGAACAAAGAGATTTGAGATGTCAAATGTTGAGAAGCTTCAAGTGCAGCCACATGGCATTATGGGCTCTGCCTGGATCATGTAGGTTGCAATAACTTCGCCTAATGGATATTTGGTGGTAGGGGTGATAGGTTTGGAGCGCGTCCATTTTGGTCTAAGGGAAGGCTTCTGAAAGATCTTGTCTCGATGCATGTCGAGTCTTGTGGGGAAAGTGCACCACCTCTCGAGAGAGTAAAATCTAAGTACTTAGCCGTGTCCCCGGCAATGGACAATTTGAGCATCAAGACATGGAAGCTATCAAGAATCTCCTCATCCCAATTTCTAAGTTAAAAACTTGTGGTTTAACAAGGGTTAAAGGATCACCAATGTCTATTGGTTGATCCCTTGGGTGATTTTGAAAAACAAAAACTTAGTGTTTTCAAATGATAAGGAAAATCTATTTTGAGCAAAGCAAGCCTAATCTCCACTTAGCGAAATGCATATAGATGATAGATACCACTATTCTACTATAGTATCATTTGCCAATACAATTCAAATGTATTGTTCCTTGTGGCTATAACTTATTATATTGCAGTTTTGTTTGATGTTAGTGAAGTGTGTTGAATAGGATTACAAGTCTACAACCAACAAGATTGCCTGTGGCACTTTGAAGATGAAGGACTGCATGCTATATAGTTATTTCTGCTGCATTGTAATGAGATAGCCAAATGAGCTATGTAAGATGTAATGAATTATTTTATTCCTGGTTATAAAGTTGTATTATGACCTTTGTTTCTTGATATTACATCTTAAATGTGGATGCTAGCTATTGATCCAGGGACTAGCATTGTAAACACAGGGATCTCTACCTTATTAAAGGTTGGGACCTCTACAAGTATTTATTATAAAGCAGTTCTTGCCACACACCTTCTTCATTAATTAATTTGAAGAGCCATTTGCTCAATAAACATTTGTTCTTAATTTCCAACACTTCAATGCCTAGACCACCCTGATCCGTTGGTATAAAATGATATTCCATTTTGTAAGTATATACTTCTTTTTTCTCATCACTTTTCCAGAAAGCGAGATCTATAAAAATCTAGTCATTTCCTTACCCCCTTAGGTATCTCTTGAAACGACAACATAAACATAGGTAAACTTGTTAATACAGAATTAATCAAGACAAATATATCACCATAAGATAATAGCTTGCCCTTATAGCAATTCAATTTTCCTTCTTGAGTTTCTACTCGACACCAATCTGAATTTCTAAGTTTTCTATAGTGTATGGGCACACCCAGGTATCTAAAAGGTAAAGATCCAGCCTCACAACAAAAAATTTGTTTGTATTGCTACTCCTCTTATTTTGCCAAAATAGAAAATCTCGCTTTTATGGAAATTAATCTTCAGTCCCGATAGTTGTTCAAAGATACATAATATTAGTTTCATATTCACGGCCTTCAGTAGATCGTGTTCCATGAAAAGAATAGTGTCATTCACATATTGTAGAATTGAAACCCCTCCATCAACAAGATGTGGAATGAGGCATCCCACCTAACCATCTTCGTTAGCCCTTGTAATTAGGATAGCCAGGATATCTACAACGATATTGAACAGAGTCGGGGATAAAGGGTCACCCTTATGTAGCCCCTTTCTACTAGTTTGAAAGTAATGTCCGATGTCATCTTTAACCCTTATTCCGACACTCCCTCCCTGAACAAATGGCTCAATTAGTTTACACCACCCAGGTGCAAAACCTTTCATACGAAGTGTTTGTTGAAGGAAGGACCGTTTGACTTTATCATAGGCCTTCTCAAAATCAATTTTAAACAAAACTCCATCCATTTATTTCCGGTGAAGGTCATGGATAGTATCATGAAGGATAACCACCCCTTCAAGGATATTTTTCCCCGGCATAAAGGAAGATTGAGTAAGTCTAACTACTATCGGAGCAATCCCTGAAAATTTTGAAACTTACATTCAATAGACATATGGGTATATATTGTTGTATTTGAACCACATTTTCTTTTTTGGGCAGTAAAGTGATGACTCCAAAGTTCAGTTTAAACAAGGACAAGTTCCCCGAATAAAGATAACTAAATAGTTCTATAAGATCACTTTTAATCACCTCCTAGAACACTTGAAAAAACTCTGTCGGAAACCCATCCGGACCAAGAGATTTATTTTGTTTCATTTGAGAGATAGCTTCCAACACTTCCTTTTCAGTAAAATGATATGTTAGAATCTTGTTCCCGAACTCAGATAATTGCGGTATATCTTTAATTAAGTCCTCCCTGTATGAAATATCCCTGTGGGATGGTGCTCCAAACAATTTTTTGTAATATTCAGTAGTATAAGTTTTTAGGTTATCTTCTCCCACAATGGTTCCCTCATCCTTCTCTAATTGAAAAAAACTTTTTCTTTCTATGCTTACCATTCGCAATCAAATGGAAATACTAAGTATTGTTTCCACCTTCCTAAACATGTTTCACTTTTGCTCGTTGAGCCCATTTGGTCTCCTCATTTCTCCTAAGGTTGGTGATGCGCTCATTAGCATCTCTTAAAGTATCACGCTCTCCAACCATCAAAGGTCCTTGTTCCGCCTTCACACCAAGCTCATCAATAATTGAAAGTAGTTTTTCTTGTTCTTTTTTGTATTTCACACTTAAGTTTTTCCCCCACATTTAGGAAAATGCCTAAGATGTCTAATTTTATTAGCCATTTTTTCCATAGGGTCACTTCCTTCATTCATAGCTACCCATTATTTGGCAATCATCTCATGAAAACATTTTTGTTGTAGCCAATACAACTCGAAGGAAAACCTAGGATTATTACCTAAATGTTCTTTTACTACGGAATCAATAAGAAGTGGTCTGTGGTCTGATCCTGCACGAGTAATAGCCTGAACCGTGACCAGTGGGAATTTTTGTTCCCACTCAACGCTTGCTAGAAAACGGTCTAATTTTTCATAAGTGGGCGTGCCTCTACGATTATCCCAATTAAACTGTCGACCTGAGAGCATAATTTTTCTAAGGTCTATACTTTTAATAATCACATTAAAGACAAAGGGCCAATGTGCATTGAAATTTTCATTATTCTTTTCCTCTCTAGAATGTATAATGTTAAAATCTCCCCCAACCATCATTGGTAAAGATTCAAACTCACACATACAAACCATTTATGCGAGGACATTAGCTTTATGTAGCTCCTAGGTAGCACCATATACGGCAACAAATGCGCATTGAAAACCATCACATATACGGCAATATTCCCCGGTACTCACTTTGAGAACTTAGAGGTTATCGCTATTAATGACACCCAAAATAGCACCAGATCTTCCATGTGGTGGTAGAAAAAACCAAGCAAAGTGTAACACCCTCAAATCGGCCCTATGCAAGTTTAGTGATTCCCGCCAAACCCTCATAGAAACGATTCAAAAGTGCCCACCAGGCACTTTCGTGCGGGTGGAAAATGTTGGAATTATGCCCTAGAGGCAATAATAAAGATGTTATTATTATAATTCTTGTTCATGAAAATGTTTATATTCCATGCTAGAATTGTATTAAGCGAAAACTTTAATACTTGTGTGGTTTGTGAATAACACCGTGTCCCTAGTACGCCTCTATGGACTAGCTCATTGATTAATGATGGTTAAGGTTTCCTAACCATGGACATGAGTTGTCAATTAATAATGAGATCATATCATTGGGAGAATGATATGGTGGACAGACCCAAACTAAGCGAAGCAATTAGATCATGTCATTGTTTTCGTCTTTGCGAAGCTTTTCTTATGTCAAATATTGTATTCCTTAGACCATGAGATAATACAACTCCCTGGTATCGAAAGAAAGCTTTGAGGTCATCAAACGTCATCCTATGAGAGGGTGATCATAAAGGTGTCTCTCAGGTGATCGGAAAGTATCTGTTGGGTTGTATGTATCGAGATGGGATTTGTCCCTCCCAAGTCGGAGAGATATACTTCGGGCCCACTCGGTAATCGATATCAACACCGCTTGCAAGCATGTGGTTAAAGAGTTAATCACAAAGTGATATCGGATTACGGAACGAGTAAAGTACTTGCTGTGAACGAGATTGAACTAGGTATGACGGTACCGACGATCGAATCTCGGGCAAGTAAAATATCGCGAGACGAAGGGAATATATATATGGGATTGATTGAATCCTGGCATCGTGGTTCATCCGATATGATCATCGATGAATGTGTGGGAGTCAATATGGGTTTCCAGACCCCGCTGTTGATTATTGATAGAAGATCATGTCTGCATATTCTCGAACCCGCAGGGTCACACACTTAACGTGTCTCGACGCTAGGATAGATTAGATAATTGGTTTATGAGTTTTTGTTCGGAGTCTCGGATGGGATCCGGGACATCACGAGAGGTTCCGGAGTGGTCCGGAGAATAAGATTCATATAAGGCAGTGCAGTTTTTGGAGTTCGGAATTGTTCCGGGTTAATCGGTATTGTACCGGAATCTTCTAGAACCTTCCGCAAGAGGACCAACGTGGCCCCACCTTCTGGGAGGGGGCATGGGCCTTTGAGGGAGTGCCCTGGCCGCATTGGGCCAGGGGCACAAGGCCCCATAGGGCCCAGCCGGCCAAGAGAGGTTTAAACTCTAGATAGAGCTTCTAGAAGGGGGGGTTTCCTTGCCCCCCACTCTTCCTCCTTGGGGCCGCTGGCCTTGGCTTGGGGGAGGGGCTAGGGCTGCGCCCACCCCTCTATATATAGAGGGCTGGGGGCGCACCAACCCATCACACCTTCTCCTCCAACCCTAGCCGCCCTGCTGCCCTCCTCTCTCCCTCCCGACTGCTTGTAGGCGAAGCCCTGCTGCAGAAATTCTCCACCAATTGCACCGCGCCATCGTGTTGTAGATCCAACCCGTCTCTCCACCATACTTGCTGGACCAAGGAAGGAGGAGATGTCGAGGTGTTGCACGTGTGCATCTCATGGAGGCACCGCCACTTGTGGTGCTAGATCGGATCGGATCGCGAGGAGGAGAAGCGAGTACGACTACATCACCCACGTTCCGACGAACGTTCCGCTGTGCGAATCTTCAAGGGTATGAAGATCTAATCAAATCTCTCTCGTTGTTTGCATATCCTAGATTAGATCTTGGCTTCCCTCTGTTCGCATCCGTAGAAAATTTTGATTTACTATGCCGCGAAACCCTTCAGTGATATCAGAGCTAGATCTATGCGTAGATGTGTTTCACGAGTAGAACGCAACAAGGTTATTGCGGGCGTTGATGTTTTCTGTTGCAAGCCTCTTGTTTGTGTTCTTCTTATGACGCGGGATAGTGAGATTGAAGCGGTCCAGGCCAACCTTACGCGACGTCGTTCGCGAGACCGGATCCGCACTTGACGTATGGCTTGTTCCACACATGCGGCTGGTGGATGTTAGTTTCTCTCACTATAGTTGTCATGGGATTAACACCGGAGTTCGGCAACCATAATATCACCGTTGTGGCTTTCCGTAGGTAAGAATCGTTCTTAGCATCTACTCCCATAAGCCACGTAAAACATGCAACAACAAAGTAGAGGCGTCTAACTTGTTTTTGCAGGGAGTGTTTTCTGTGATATGGTATGGCCCAAGATCTGATGTGTATAATGTATGCGATGATCATGTTTTGTAATGTTTCACGACTTGCATGTCAATGAGTACACAACCGGAAGGAGCCATATGGTTGTCTTTATAATTGTGTATGACCTGTGTGTCAACTTCTTATACGCCATGTAATAGTTTCACTTTATCGCTAAGTAGTTAGCAATAGTTGTAGTTGCTATTCGTGGTGGAGGCAATCATGGTGGAGTGATGGAAATCATGCCGGAACGCACAAGATGGAGATCATTGCGCGAAGATTGGCTATACCATGTCACATAAAGTTATATGCATGTGATGTTTATCCTTTTATGTATCTTATTATGCTTAGATCGCGACGGTAGCATTATAAGATAATTCCTCACTTAAAGATCAAGATAAAAACTGTGTTCTCCCCAAGTATGCACTGTTGCGAAAGTTCGTCGTGTCCAAGCATCACGTGATGATCTGGTGCTATAGACTCTACGCTCACATACAACGGGTGCAAGCCAGTTTTGCACACGCGGAAATACTTGGGTCTAACTTGACGAGCCTAGCATGTACAGACATGGCCTCGGAACACAAGAACCGAAAGGTTAAGCATGAGTCATATGAATGATATGATTGACACTTCGTTGTCCACCATTGAAGCCACATCTCTTCTCGTGATGATCGGATTAGGTGTGGTGAATTTGGATCGTGTTCACTAAACAACTTGAGGGATGTTGAATTTAGTGGGAGTTCATCTAGTAATTTGATTAAAAGTTGAACTAGTTATCATGAACATAGTCTAATTTGTACTTGCAAATACTGTAGATCAAATGGCTAAGTCCAACTTCAACTTCAACGTTTTTGCTGAGAAGGAAAAGCTTAGAAACAATGGGTCTAACTTCACCAATTGGTTCCGCAATCTGAGAATCATTCTCTCTGGCGGTCAAAAGGAATATGTCCTTGGGAAAGCGTTAGGTGACCCCCCTGCTGCAACTGCGCCGGATGATGAGAAAACTGTCTATCAGTCGCGCAAAGATGATTATGGTGTGATTAAGAGCACCATGTTGTTTGCTATGGAACCGGAACTTCAAAATCGTTTTGAAGACTATCCCGGGCCCTTTGAGATTCTCGAAGAACTGAAAACCATGTTTCAGACTCAGGCCCGTTCTGAGAGATATGAGATCTCTGAGAAGTTCTTTAACTGCAAGATGGAGGAAGGGAGTTCTGTTAGTGAGCATGCCATTAAGATGACGGGCTACACTCAACGACTTGAGAAACTGGAATGCACGATTCCAGAGGAGCTCAAGATTAACAGGGTTCTGCAATCACTCCCTCCCGGCTACAAAAGTTTTGTAGTGACTCATAATCAGATTGGTTCCACTGATACGATCACCGAGCTCTTCGCAAAGCTGAAGGCCACGGAAGTGGACATCAAAAAGGATAATCATGTGTTGATGGTCAACAAGCCCACCTTTAAGAAAGCTAAGGGAGCAAAGAAGCCCTTCAAGAAGGGCGGCGGCAAGCGCACTGCCCCTGCTGAGAAGAAGCTCAAGTCTGGTCCTAAGCCGGACACTGAGTGCTTCTATTGCAAGGACAAGGGTCACTAGAAGCGCAACTGTCCGAAGTACTTAGCGTACAAGAAGGTTGGCACCATCAAAGGTATAGATATACATGTTATTGATGTTTTCCTTACTAGCCCTCGTTGTAGTGCCTGGGTATTTGATACCGGTTCAGTTGCTAATATTTATAACTCGAAACAGGAGCTACGGAATAGACGGCGGCTTGCGAGGGATGAGGTGACGATGCGCGTTGGCAACGGATCAAGAGTTGATGTGATGGCCGTCGGCACGCTCTCCTTAGGTTTACCTTCGGGATTAGTTTTTAACCTTAATAAGTGTTATTATGTGCCTGCGTTGAGCATGAACATTATTTCTGGATCTTGTTTATTGCAAGACGGTTATTCATTTAAATCGGAGAATAATGTTTGTTCTATTTATATGAGTAACATCTTTTATGGTCATGCACCTATTGTGAATGGTTTATTTCTTCTAAATCTCGAAAGGGATGAAACACACATCCATAACATTTAGGCTAAGAGATACAAAGTAGATAGTGATAATACTGCTTATTTGTGGCACTGTCGTCTAGGTCATATTGGTGTAAAGCGCATGAAGAAACTCCATTCTGATGTACTTTTGGAGTCTCTTGATTTTGAATCATTTGACACATGCGAACCATGCCTCATGGGCAAGATGATCAAAACCCCATTCTCCGGCATGATGGAGCGAGCAACGGACTTGTTGGAAATCATACATACCGATGTATGCGGACCGATGAGTGTTTCGACGCGCCGTGGATATCGCTATTTTCTCACTTTTACCGATGACTTAAGTAAATATGGGTATATCTATTTAATGAAACATAAATCTGAAACATTTGAAAAGTTCAAGGAATTTCAGAATGAAGTGGAGAACCATCGTAACAGAAAGATTAAGTTTCTACGATCCGATCGTGGGGGCGAATATTTGAGTTATGATTTTCTCACGCATCTTAAAGCAAGCGGAATTGTTTCGCAACTCACGCCACCCAGAACACCACAGCGCAATGGTGTGTCTGAACGCCGGAATCGAACCCTATTAGATATGGTCCGATCAATGATGTCTCTTACTAATTTGCCGTTATCATTTTGGGGTTATGCATTAGAAACCGTTGCATTCACTTTAAATAGGGCTCCATCTAAATCCGTTGAGACGACAGCGTATAACTGTGGTTTGGTGCTAAACCTAAGTTGTCGTTTCTTAAAGTTTGGGGATGCGAAGCTTACGTCAAGAAGTTGATGCCGGACAAGCTCGAACCCAAAGCGGAGAAATGCGTCTTCATAGGATACCCTAAGGAAACTATTGGGTATACCTTCTATCACAGAACCGAAGGCAAAGTGTTTGTCGCAAAGAATGGTTCCTTTCTTGAGAAGGAGTTTCTCTCGAAAGAAGTTAGTGGGAGGAAAGTAGAGCTAGACGAGGTTATTGAACCTTCTCTTGAGTTGGAGAGTAGCGCAGCACCTGAAATTGTTCCAGTGCCGCTTGCACCAACGATAGAGGAAGCTAATGACAAGGATCATGAAGCTTCGGACGATGCTGCTACTGAACGTCGCAGGTCGACAAGGTCGCGTGCCCCTCCTGAGTGGTACGGCAACTCTGTCTTGACTGTCTTGTTAGTAGAAGACAGTGAACCTACGAACTATGAGGAAGCGATGATGAGCCCAGACTCTGAGAAATGGCTGGAAGCCATGAAATCCGAATTGGGATCCATGAGCGAAAACCAACTATGGACTTTGGTGGACCCTCCTAGTGACCGAAAGGCCGTTGAGTGCAAATGGATTTTCAAGAAGAAAACGGACGCGGATGGTAATGTTACCGTCTATAAAGCACGGCTTGTCGCGAAAGGTTTTCGACAAGTTCAAGGTGTTGACTACGATGAGACTTTCTCTCCCGTAGCGATGTTTAAGTCCATTCGGATTTTATTAGCAATTGCTGCGTTTCATGATTATGAAATATGGCAGATGGATGTCAAGACTGCTTTCCTCAATGGCAACATTGATGAAGAGTTGTATATGATGCAACCTGAAGGTTTTGTCGATCCTAAGGATGCTGATAAAGTATGCAGACTTCAGCATTCCATTTATGGACTGAAGCAAGCATCTCGGAGTTGGAACCTTCGTTTTGATCAAGTGATCAAGAGCTTTGGATTTGTTCCAAATTGCTACGAAGATTGTATCTACAAGAAAGTGAGTGGGAGCTCAGTGACATTTCTGCTACTATATGTGGATGACATATTGATTATTGGAAATGACATTAACATGCTTAACGATGTGAAGAGTTATTTGAACAAGTGTTTTTCAATGAAAGACCTAGGTGAAGCTGCTTATATATTGGGCATCAAAATCTATAGAGATAGACAAAAACGCCTGATAGCTTTAAGCCAGAGTACATACATAGACAAAGTTCTGAAAAGGTTCAGAATGGATAAGGCAAATAAAGGTTCAGTGCCTATGTTGTCAGGTAAGATATTGAGCAAGGCTCAGTGTCCAGCTACGGTAAATGATAGGGAAGCTATGAGCAAAGTGCCTTATGCCTCGGCCATAGGTTCTATCATGTATGCCATGCTGTGTACTAGACCGGATGTGTCCAATGCTCTTAGTTTGACGAGCAGATATCAAAGTGATCTAGGAGTGGAACACTGGACAGCCGTGAAGAACATCCTAAAGTACCTAAATAGGACTAAAGAAATGCTCTTAGTCTATGGCGGTGATGAACAGCTTGTCGTAAAAGGTTACGTCGACGCTAGTTTTGACACCGACAAGGATGATTCTAAATCTCAGACAGGATACTGTATATTTTGAATGGAGGAGCTGTGAGTTGGAGAAGCTGCAAGCAAAGCGTGATCGTGGGATCTACAGTAGAATCGGAATACATGGCTGCTGCAGAAGCATCAAGTGAAGGAGTTTGGATCAGGAACTTCATCACTGAGCTTGGCGTGGTTCCAAGTGCAGTGGACCCACCGGAGATATTGTGTGACAACACTGGCGCCATATCACTCGCTAAGGAACAAAGATATCATCCAAAGACCAAGCATATCAACCGCAAGTTTCATATAATCCGAGATTATATAGAAGATGGAGATCTGAAGATTAGCAAAGTACATACAGATCTGAATGTCGCAGATCCATTGACTAAACCTCTTCCACGTGTAAAACATGATCAGCACCTCAGTGCCATGGGTGTGAGATTGTTGCCAAATGTAGACTAGATTATTGACTCTAGTGCAAGTGGGAGACTGTTGGAATTATGCCCTAGAGGCAATAATAAAGATGTTATTATTATAATTCTTGTTCATGATAATGTTTATATTCCATGCTAGAATTGTATTAAGCGGAAACTTTAATACTTGTGTGGTTTGTGAACAACACCGTGTCCCTAGTACGCCTCTATGGACTAGCTCATTGATTAATGATGGTTAAGGTTTCCTAACCATGGACATGAGTTGTCAATTAATAATGAGATTATATCATTGGGAGAATGATATGGTGGACAGACCCAAACTAAGCGAAGCAATTAGATCGTGTCATCGTGTTCATCTTTGCGAAGCTTTTCTTATGTCAAATATTGTATTCCTTAGACCATGAGATAATACAACTCCCTGGTATCGGAAGAAAGCTTTGAGGTCATCAAACGTCATCCTATGAGAGGGTGATCATAAAGGTGTCTCTCAGGTGATCGGAAAGTATATGTTGGGTTGTATGTATCGAGATGGGATTTGTCCCTCCCAAGTCGGAGAGATATACTTCGGGCCCACTCGGTAATCGATATCAACACCGCTTGCAAGCATGTGGTTAAAGAGTTAATCACAAAGTGATATCGGATTACGGAACGAGTAAAGTACTTGCTGTGAACGATATTGAACTAGGTATGACGGTACCGACGATCAAATCTCGGGCAAGTAAAATATCGCGAGATGAAGGGAATATATATATGGGATTGATTGAATCCTGGCATCGTGGTTCATCCTATATGATCATCGATGAATGTGTGGTAGTCAATATGGGTTTCCAGACCCCGCTGTTGATTATTGATAGAAGATCATGTCTGCATATTCTCGAACCCGCAGGGTCACACACTTAACGTGTCTCGACGCTAGGATAGATTGGATAATTGGTTTATGAGTTTTTGTTCGGAGTCTCGGATGGGATCCGGGACATCACGAGAGGTTCCGGAGTGGTCCGGAGAATAAGATTCATATAAGGCAGTGCAGTTTTTGGAGTTCGGAATTGTTCCGGGTTAATCGGTATTGTACCGGAAGCTTCTAGAACCTTCCGCAAGGGGACCAACGTGGCCCTACCTTCTGGGAGGGCGCATGGGCCTTTGAGGGAGTGCCCTGGCCACATTGGGCCAGGGGCACAAGGCCCCATAGGGCCCAGCCGGCCAAGAGATGTTTAAACTCTAGATAGAGCTTCTAGAAGGGGGGGTTTCCTTGCCCCCCACTCTTCCTCCTTGGGGCCGCTGGCCTTGGATTAGGGGAGGGGCTAGGGCTGCGCCCACCCCTCTATATATAGAGGGCTGGGGGCGCACCAACCCATCACACCGTCCCCTCCAACCCTAGCCGCCCTGCTGCCCTCCTCTCTCCCTCCCGACTGCTTGTAGGCGAAGCCCTGCTGCAGAAATTCTCCACCAATTGCACCGCGCCGTCGTATTGTAGATCCAACCCGTCTCTCCACCATACTTGCTGGACCAAGGAAGGAAGAGACGTGGAGGTGCTGCACGTGTGCATCTCACGGAGGCACCGCCACTTGTGGTGCTAGATCGGATCGGATCGCGAGGAGGAGAAGCGAGTATGACTACATCACCCACGTTCCGACGAACGTTCCGCTGTGCGAATCTTCAAGGGTATGAAGATCTAATCCAATCTCTCTTGTTGTTTGCATATCCTAGATTAGATCTTGGCTTTCCCTCTGTTCGCATCCGTAGAAAATTTTGATTTACTATGCCGCGAAACCCTTCAGAAAATTAAATATTATCATTACATAATAGTCCACGATGGAACCCACAGAACAAACATATATAACAACGACTCCATTAGTCAACAGTATAGATATACAGTACAAAGATCCAAATCACCTTCAAAATAATACATCGCCTAATGTAAGATCCCTCCTTTATAAAGGAAAAGGATCCCTGTGATTGCAATGCTAGTCCCTGGATCAATAGCTAGCATCCACAGTTAAGATGTAATATCAAGAAACAAAGGTCATAATACAACTTTATAACCAGGAATAAAATAATTTATTACATCTTACATAGCTCATTTGGCTATCTCATTAAAATGCAGCAGAATATAAAAATATCATGGGGTCCTTCATCTTCAAAGTGCCACAGGCAGACATGTTGGTTGTAGACTTGTAATCCTATTTCACTAATATCAAACAAAACGTGCAACATAACAAGTTACAGCCACAAGGGTCAATACATTTGAATTGTATTGGCAAGTGATACTATGGTAGTATAGTGGAGTCTATCATCTATATGCATTTGGCTAAGTGGATCTTAGGCTTGCTTTGCTCAAAATAGATTTTCCTTATCATTTGAAAACACTAAGTTTTTGCTTTGACAAAATCATTCCCAAGGCATCTCCCAATAGAAATTGGTGATCCTTTAACCCTTGTTCAACCACAAGTTTTTAACTTAGAAATTTGGATGATGAGATTCTTGATAGCTTCCATGTCTTGATGCTCAAATTGTCCTTTACCAGGGAGATGGCTAAGTACATAGATTTTTACACTCTGCAGAGGTGGTGCACTTTTCCCACAAGACTTGGTTTCACCAAGACAAGATCTTTCAGAAGCCTTCCCTTAGACTAGAATGGACGCGTTCCAACCTATCATCCCCTACCACCAACTTTCCATTTGGCTAAGTTCTTGCAACCTATATGATCCAGGCAGAGCCCATAATGCCAAGTGGCTGCACTTGAAGCTTCTCAACATTTGACAAATCTCTTTGTTCCTGGGTGGCCATCCACAAGTGAGATACACAAGGTTCACCAGTCCCCTGGCCTTGTGTAACCACTCAACACAAACCATTCCGTCCATTCCACCCAGGTGATTCATTCACTTAGTTGTTTTATTAAACAAAACACAAGTCCTCAGACTTAGAAATTTTCCATAGCATGGATATATATTCCACCCTTGTTTTCTACTAGCTAAGCTAAGCATGTTAGTAGTAGGAATCTTAACTTAGGAAATTCTACTAAGGTTTCATCTACTAGGATTTCCCATAGCATAGTTTATACTTAGCAAAATTCCATGCAGGTCCTACTTAGAAATATCACTAATGCATAGTGAAAATAATGGGACATAAGTATGAAGCATCACTTGCCTTTTTGGTAGAGGGTATAAGTTCACTCCTTGATCTTTGCAATGTTCACACACTTCAAGTCACTATAATTCAATCAAGCAAACAATATTTCAATCTACCATTCAAGCAATTCATCACATAAAATGATAAAAACAAAGCAATGCATGCAAGCATGTCAAGGATTGTTTTATTTGAAAAAGTGGTTTCTAATGGTTCATAAACATTTGAAAACACCTAATGGTCATTTTATAAAGTGGCAATATCATTTGTATAAAATTTTACTTCATAAACCATTTTTAGATCAAGTCATTATTTTATGTGGTGAAGAAATGCTTTTAATAAGGCAAAATTCTATAGGTTTCACAAAATATGTTTTCAAAACATATAACCTTGTGTTTAGGGTCAGAGAGTTTATTTCCAAAACATTTCTCACAGGTTTTCTTCCAAAACCATTTTTAATAATTAAACCATATTTTTATTTGACTAGAAATCTTTTAAATCAAAGATTCATTCTTTTATTTCAACAAATACTTTTTTGAAACCACAATTTGTTTCCTATGGTCAGTAGGTTCAAAACACACCATTTCCCAAAGATTTTCTCCTCAAAATCATTTTGGAAAAAAATTTATATCCTAAACACGCATACACAAGTTTCTGTAAAAACAATCAATTTAACAAAATCTTTTTACCAAACAAAGTGCATGGTTGGCTAGGGCTTGTCTTGCTGAATCCATTGATATAAAATTTGCAAAATTTTGACGTGTGGTTTGAAAGTTATGGATTTTACAAAATTGAATCACAAATAGATCAAATCTTGTTTTTAAATCAGACTCTGTGACACGCGGCGTGTTTTAATTCGTCGGTACCACTTCGGCCGGATCGTGCTCTCAGGTGCGTTGGATCTAAACAGATCGAGCGGCTCAGGTTGCTACTTACCCCTTCGTTTAGTTTCTATCCTAGCCTTTGGATCTGCATCTAACGGCTCTAAGCGTCTGGTCATGGATTGGCGGCGCTAGCAACGGTGAGCGGCGGCGACGCGTTCAGGCGGTGGTGCTCCGACTAATACAAGAAGCAAGGGGAATAGGGAATAAGCTCACCTGGTTTGTTGGGTCGCGGTGATGCTCATGGTGGCCACATGATGGTCAGGGGCGCAGGGAGTCGATGTTGATTGCTCGCCGGAGATGCTCCTGGCGTCGGGCTCCTCTGTTCGTCATCGGAGGCGAAGGTACGGGTCAAGCCAAACCAAACAAACCATGCAGTTAGATGCATACGGAATAGGCAAATACGTGAGCATCGGTTAGAGGGGATGGGGCGGTCAGAAGTTACCAGGGGGTGTCGCCGAAGTGGAGGCAGACGACGGTGGTTCTCGGTTGTCGTAGTTGCCGATGTTTCAAGGCGCGCACGAGTAAGTTGGTCTTATCGGGAGATGCAGGGGATGATGGGAATCACACTCGTGTGCTCTGGGGGCAGTGGGGAGGTTCGTGCTCGCCGGAATTTCTCGGAGAGTTCGTCAGAGCAGAGAATGCTTAAGCGCGAAATCAAGGCAGCCTTGTGGCCGAGAGGGGAGGGTAAGCGAGGAGAAAGAGAGAGGAGAGGCAGGCGAGTTAACGGGCGTGATCGCGGGGAGGGATTAGTGCGGTAGTAACGCGTATTGAAACGATCATTCAACGCCCAGTAACGGTGAGGTGAGGGCGTGGTCACCGCGGGAGGGTGAGGAAGAAGATGACCTAGCGTGGGGTCGCTTGGCAGTGAGAGAGAGAGAATAGGTGGGGTCCTGTAGTCAGCGACCTATAAGCGGGTGCGAATCGTTTTTCTGCGAGAGATAAAGAGAGGTGGGCTGGACTGGGCTTAATTGGGCCTGCTGGCTGGGCTGGGTCCTTTTTACATTTTTTTGTTCATTTTGTTTTTCCTTTTCCATTTCTTTAATTCTGTTTTGATTTTGAATAAGAAATTCAAACACTCATTTGACTTCGAACCTTTGCCAAAATTTGTGTCGGTTTAAATACTGATTAATAAAACATTCTGATATCATTTTTAGAATAATTTATTTATTCTTTTTAAGTCTTTTAATTATTCAAAAATAGGCTCTAGTTTTAGTTAGATACGATTTAATAATATTTTTAAATCTCCATTTAAATTCTTAAACCTTCCAAATATTTTCAGTAGGTTTTTACTTGTTTAATAGGGTGTCAAATAATTCATCTTGAATTATTTGGAAAGTATTTGATATGATTCATAAATCATTTGAATTGGGTATTTGTTTTAATTCCAATGGAATTTAATATAGTTTTAATTCCCTAAATTTTATTTGGAAGATTTCTTTTATTTTATTTAGGTTGAATTAAACAACTTTTATTCCACTTGGGTAAATTCCAAAATACTATTTTCTCATGAATTATCTTATTAGAGATTTGTCTTTATTCTAATAGGATTTGTTTTATGCCATTTTATTTTATTTTGGAAAATTCTTTACCCTTTTATTTTTATTTGGATTTGGATTCCATTCATTCCATTTGCTTATGGTCTTTGCCAATATTTAATTTGGTCTTTAAATATTCTTTATTTAATGATTCTTTCCTTATCTTATAAAATCCATATCTTTTATCTTAAAAATCCAAACTTGGTGATTCCAATTTGAAAAATCTTATTTGATATTTATCCTTTTAAATATCTTTAGGATTATTTGCTCTCCATTTGTTATGTATTTTATATAGTTTCTTTATTAGCTTTGGAATTTACTTTTCCTTATCTTATTAAGTTCATAAGATTTTATCCATGGTTCCAATTTAAGTGAAACCAATTTATATGGTTTTATAATATTTCTATTTGTCATTCTTGATCATTTGTAAATGTTTGTTGACAAGATTTTATATGGATAAAATCCATAGTCTTGGAGTTAACTTGGAAATGATTTTTATTCCATTAGGGTTTAGGGTTTGGATTTATTTTCCAAGTGTTTAAATTTCCAGATACATTCATTGAGGAATGCATTTCTCTTGATTTGGATTTTTGTTGGATTCAAACTTTTACCAAAGATTGTTCAAGATGGGATTCTAAGTTTCCATTTAGAAACAAAGTTTCTTTTCACCCTGATTTTCAACCATAATTTATTTTGTTTATTTATTTTTCACATTACAAGATTTGGAAAATCTTGCGATGTGACAGGCTACCACCCTTAAAATAAATCTCGTCCCGACATTTGGGGAGGCTAGGGGTTACAAGTTGGCTCAAAGCATCTAGGGTACTACCACCCTTTAAAAAAATTCCAACTAAATTACATCTTGGCTTGCTTGGGATCTTGATGAAATCTCTCTGGGCAAACATCTGCATAGTGTCCTTTGTTTCCACACTTGAAACATGTTACAAGGCTGAGATCCTTCATAGGCTTCATCTTGTGCTTCATCTTTTCTGGATAGTTTCTTGCATAATGTCCTTGGTTACCACAGTTGTAACATGTGATAAGATTGAGTTCTTCACGTATCTTCTGTGGACAGTTTCTACATAATGGCCTAGCTCTTTGCAGTTGTTGCACCACACTTGGCTAATATCCTTATACTTCTTCTTCTCTGGACATTCACTGGCATAGTGTCCCATTTCTTTGCAATGACCACATTGCACATGGCTTTTGTCCTTCTTTTTCTTGGGTTTCTCCAAAGCTAAGAGTGCTTCTAGTTCATGTTCTTCATATGTTATCTCAAAGGTAGGAACAGTTCCTGGTCTCCTTGACCTTCTATTATTCCTTGGATAATACATATGTCTCCTTTTTGGTCCTTTAAGTTGGGTCATGTTGCATGGAGGTGCAAGCTGAGATTTTCCTTTGTCTCCATCCTTCTTGATAGACTTTGCTCTCTCATGGTAGTCTACAATCAGTTGTTGCACTCCACCTTGTTTACTTTGTTCAACTATGGAATAGATGGGGCATTGGATAGGGACATGATTATTTCCTTCACATAAGTAACAAGTAGCTTGAGATGTGGGGCATTGGTCAATTGGATGTTTCTCTTCACAATTGGGGCATTGATCTTCATGCTCCTTGGAAGTGTGATCCTTGTCTCCACAAATATTGCAAGCTTGGGTTCCTTCTAAAATATCATCCTTGTCATCCTTGTTGTCACAAACTCCTTTGGAAGAGTTGTCTCCCATGTTGATCATTTGAGTAGCCATCCCTTGCAACAATTGGGATTGAGTTTTCAAAACTTCTTGCATGGTTGGATCTAACTCATTGTTGTTGGCTAAGAACTGAGTTGTCACTTGGTTCAACTGGGTTTGTCTTGCAAGCAATTGGTCTCTCATGTTGACCTCTTGGTTGTTGTTGTCACCATCCTTGATGTTGGAGTCTCTTGGAGAAGTCATTTGTTTGGGTTGGATTGGGATTAGAATAGGCAAAGTATTTCTAAGGGAATTATTATAATCACACACATCACAATTCACACAAGCAATGTGCAAGCAATCACAAACAAACATTCCACTCAAACAACAAGTTTCAAGCATATTTTTAGGCAACCAAAAATATTTTTGTTACACCACATAAGTTGGTGGGTTTGACTTAAACTAAATATGGTGGTCCATCTATATGGTTCACTTGAAATCTTTCCATCCTTCTTAGTTGATTCTTCATGAACAAGATCTTTGTATCCTTAGAGAATTTCTTGCATCTTGGTCTCAAAACTTCAAGGTGATGATGGTTCCTTCTAAGTTATGTTTCCTTAGTCTTCAAGTCTTGAGCATGATTTCTTTTCTCACTTGTAGTCCTTAGTGATATCCAAGGTTGAAGTCCTTGGTGATAATGTTGAAGATGTTGAAGTCATTAGAGTTGAAGATGTTGAAGTCATTAGATTTGATAAAGTCCTTTGCACATGGTGAAGTCTTTGGCCATGGGGTAGGCTTTGTCCATCAAGTTTAAAATAGAAGAGATGTAGAATCAAAACCAAAATGGTTGAGGAAAGATTGTTTGTAAATAACTTTTGGAACAAATACAACTCTTATTTTTCTAAGAGGTTTTGTCCAATCCTAGGTTCACAAATCCTACAGGCAACACAATGCTCTGATACCATCTGTAAGATCCCTCCTTTATAAAGGAAAAGGATCCCTATGATTGCAATGCTAGTCCCTGGATCAATAGCTAGAATCCACAGTTGAGATGTAATATCAAGAAACAAAGGTCATAATACAACTTTATAACCAGGAATAAAATAATTTATTACATCTTACATAGCTCATTTGGCTATCTCATTACAATGCAGCAGAATATAACAATAGCATGGGGTCCTTCATCTTCAAAGTGCCACAGGCAGACATGTTGGTTATAGACTTGTAATCCTATTTCACTAATATCAAACAAAACCTGCAACATAACAAGTTACAGCCACAAGGGTCAATACATTTGAATTGTATTGGCAAGTGATACTATGGTAGCATAGTGGAGTCTATCATCTATATGCATTTGGCTAAGTGGAGCTTAGGCTTCCTTTGCTCAAAATAGATTTTCCTTATCATTTGAAAACACTAAGTTTTTGCTTTGACAAAATCATTCCCAAGGCATCTCCCAATAGAAATTGGTGATCCTTTAACCCTTTTTCAACCACAAGTTTTTAACTTAGAAATTTGGATGATGAGATTCTTGATAGCTTCCATGTCTTGATGCTCAAATTGTCCTTTACCAGGGACATGGCTAAGTACTTAGATTTTTACACTCTACAAAGGTGGTGCACTTTCCCCACAAGACTTGGTTTCACCAAGACAAGATCTTTCAGAAGCCTTCCCTTAGACTAGAATGGACGCGTTCCAACCTATCATCCCCTACCACCAACTGTCCATTTGGCTAAGTTCTTGCAACCTATATGATCTAGGCAGAGCCCATAATGCCAAGTGGCTGCACTTGAAGCTTCTCAACATTTGACATCTCAAATCTCTTTGTTCCTGGGTGGCCATCCACAAGTGAGATACACACGGTTCACCAGTCCCCTGGCCTTGTGTAACCACTCAACACAAACCATTCCTTCCATTCCACCCAGGTGATTCATTCACTTAGTTGTTTTATTAAACAAAACACAAGTCCTCAGACTTAGAAATTTTCCATAGCATGAATATATATTCCACCCTTGTTTTCTACTATCTAAGCTAAGCATGATAGTAGTAGGAATCTTAACTTAGGAAATTCTACTAAGGTTTCATCTACTAGGATTTCCCATAGCATAGTTTATACTTAGCAAAATTCCATGCAGGTCCTACTTAGAAATATCACTAATGCATAGTGAAAATAATGGGACATAAGTATGAAGCATCACTTGCCTTTTTGGTAGAGGGTATAAGTTCACTCCTTGATCTTTGCAATGTTAACACACTTCAAGTCACTACAATTCAATCAAGCAAACAATATTTCAATCTACCATTCAAGCAATTCATCACATAAAATGATAAAAACAAATCAATGCATGCAAGCATGTCAAGGATTGGTTTATTTGAAAAAGTGTTTTCTAATGGTTCATAAACATTTAAAAACACCTAATGGTCATTTTATAAAGTGGAAAAATCATTTGTATAAGATTTTACTTCATAAACCATTTTTAGATCAAGTCATTATTTTATGTGGTGAAGAAATGCTTTTAATATGGCAAAATTCTATAGGTTTCACAAAATATGTTTTCAAACCATATAACCTTGTGTTTAGGGTCAGAGAGTTTATTTCCAAAACATTTCTCAAAGGTTTTCTTCCAAAACCATTTTTAATAATTAAACCATATTTTTATTTGACTAGAAATGTTTTAAATCAAAGATTCATTCTTTTATTTCACCAAATACATTTTTGAAACCACAATTTGTTTCCTATGGTCAGTAGGTTCAAAACACACCTTTTGCCAAAGGTTTTATCCTCAAAATCATTTTGGAACAAATTTTATATCCTAAACATGCATACACAAGTTTCTGTAAAAACAATCAATTTAGGAGAATCTTTTTACCAAACAAAGTGCATGATTGGCTAGGGCTTGTCTTGCTGAATCCATTGATATAAAATTTGCAAAATTTGGACGTGTGGTTTGGAAGTTATGGATTTTACAAAATTGAATCACAAATAGATCAAATCTTGTTTTTAAATCAGACTCTGTGACACGCGGCGTGTTTTAATTCGTCGGTACCGCTTTGGCCGAATCGTGCTCTCAGGTGCGTTGTATCTAAACAGATCGAGCGGCTCAGGTTGCTACTTACCGCTTCGTTTAGTTTGTATCCTAGCCTTTGGATCTGCATCTAACGGCTCTAAGCGTCTGGTCATGGATAGGCGGCGCTAGCAACGATGAGCGGCGGAGACGCGTTCAGGTGGTGGTGCTCCGGCTAATACAAGAAGCAAGGGGGAATGGGGAATAAGCTCACCGGGTTCGCTGGGTCACGGTGATGCTCAAGGTGGCCGCAGGATGGTCAGGGGCGCACGGAGTCGATGTTGATTGCTCGCCGGAGATGCTCCTGGCGTCGGGCTCCTCTGTTCGTCATCGGAGGCGAAGGTACGGGTCACGCCAAACCAAACAAACCATGCAGTTAGATGCGTACGGAATAGGCGAATACGTGAGCATCGGTCAGAGGGGATGGGGCGGTCAGAAGTTACCAGGGGGTGTCGCCGGAGTGGAGGCAGATGGCGGCGGTTCTCGGTTGTCGTCGTTGCCGATGTTTCAAGGCGCGCACAAGTGAGTGGGTGGTATGGGGGGATGCAGGGGATGATGGGAATCACACTCGTGTGCTCTGGGGTCAGTGGGGAGGTTCGTGCTCGCTGGAATTTCTCGGGGAGTTTGTCGGAGCAGAGAATGCTCAAGCGCGAAATCAAGGCAGCCTTGTGGCCGAGAGGGGAGGGTAAGCGAAGGGAAAGAGAGAGGAGAGGCAAGCGAGTTAACGGCGTGATCGCGGGGAGGGATTAGTGTGGTAGTAACGCGTATTGAAACGATCATTCAACGGCCAGTAACGGCGAGGTGAGGGTGTGGTCACCGCGGGGGGTGAGGAAGAAGATGACCTGGCGTGGGGTCGCTTGGCAGTGAGAGAGAGAGAGAATAGGTGGGGTCCTGTCGTCAGCGACCTTGCGGGTTTATAAGCGGGTGCGAATCGTTTTTCTGCGAGAGAGAAAGAGAGGTGGGCTGGACTGGGCTTAATTGGGCCTGCTGGCTGGGCTGGGTCCTTTTTACATTTTTTTTGTTTAGTCTGTTTTTCCTTTTCCATTTCTTTAATTCTGTTTTGATTTTGAATAAGCAATTCAAACACTCATTTGAATTCGAACCTTTGCCAAAAGTTGTGTAGGTTAAAATACTAATTAATAAAACATTCTGATATCATTTTTAGAATAATTTATTTATTCTTTTTGAGTCTTTTAATTATTCAAAAATAGGCTCTAGTTTTAATTAGATAAGATTTAATAATATTTTTAAATATCCATTTAAATTCTTAAACCTTCCAAATCTTTTTAGTAGGTTTTTACTTGTTTAATAGGGTGTCAAATAATTCATCTTGAATTATTTGGAAAGTATTTGATATGATTCATAAATCATTTGAATTGGGTATTTGTTTTAATTCCAATGGAATTTAATATAGTTTTAATTCCCTAAATTTTATTTGGAAGATTTCTTTTATTTTATTTAGGTTGAATTAAACAACTTTTATTCCACTTGGGTAAATTCCAAAATACTATTTTCTCATGAATTATATCTTATTAGAGATTTGGCTTTATTCTAATAGGATTTGTTTTATGCCATTTTATTTTATTTTGGAAAATTATTTATACTTTTATTTTTATTTGGTCTTTGCCAAGATTTAATTTGGTCTTTAAATATTCTTTATTTAATAATTCTTTCCTTATCTTATAAAATCCATATCTTTTATTTTAAAGATCCAAACTTGGTGATTCCAATTTGTAAAATCTTATTTGATATTTATCCTTTTAAATATCTTTAGGATTATTTGCTCTCCATTTGTTATGGATTTTATATAGATTCTTTATTAGCTTTGGAATTTACTTTTCCTTATCTTATTAAGTTCATAAGATTTTATCCATGGTTCCAATTTAAGTGAAACCAATTTATATGGTTTTATAATATTTCTATTTGTCATTCTTGATCATTTGTAAATGTTTGTTGACAAGATTTTGTATGGATCAAATCCATAGGCTTGGAGATAACTTGGAAATGATTTTTATTCCATTAGGGTTTAGGGTTTGGATTTATTTTCCAAGTGTTTAAATTTCCAGATACATTCATTGAGGAATGCATTTCTCTTGATTTGGATTTTTGTTGGATTCAAACTTTTACCAAAGTTTGTTCAAGATGGGATTCTAAGTTTCCATTTAGAAACAAAGTTTCTTTTCACCCTGATTTTCAACCATAATTTTTTTTGTTTATTTATTTTTCACATTACAAGATTTGGAAAATCTTGGGATGTGACACCTAAGTACGGACAAGATACAAATTGGGCTAAGAGCCCTGAAGAATAACCAATGGCGTCCATTACCCTACCCAGGCCAAGCCGGAAAGGTAACCCTGCTAATGACGTCGATCTCAAACCTTCTTAGCCGGAAAGGTAACACTAACACGGACTGACGTTGTTTTTAGCATAATTACCTTGGTGTCTAGTTTTTGTGCAGAAAATCAACTATCAGGAAAAATCCCAGAAAATATGCCATAAATTATATTTCACCAGAAGATCCACGGAGCCAGAAGACGAAACGGAGTGGAGGCATGTGGGGCCCACACCCCTGCTAGGCGTGGGTAGGCCCTGCCCGCGCGTAGGAGGGTGCGGCCACCCTAGGCACCCCCTCGGGCTCCCTCTTCACCTATAAGTTACCCCTTGACCAAAAAATCGAGGGGGGTTCGATGTTTTTCCAGAAAGAGTTCCACTCCACCGCCACCATTAGAAACCAAGATTCGGATCCAGAAACTCTGTTCTGGCACCCTGCCAGGACAGGGAATTTGGAGAGGATCATCGCCATCGTCATCACCAACGCCTCTCCATCAACCATCGATGTTTCCCTCATCCATGAGTGAGTAATCCCCCGATGTAGGCTTGGGGATGGTAGGGATTGGATGAGTTCTATCTTGTAATCAAATAATATTGTCAGGGCATAGTGCCTAGTATCTCTATTAGTGCTATTTGACTTTGTTGCAACTTGCTGTGCTTAATGCTTGTCACTAGGGCCCGAGTACCATGATCTCAGATCTGAACTTATTATTGAGTCTTTATGATATTATTATTTGTGATCTTATCTGCAAGTTGTGTACACATATCATTATCCGGATCCAAAGGCCCCGAAGTGACAGAAATTGGGACAACCGGAGGGGATGGTTGTGGTGTGAGGATCACATGTGTTCATGGAGTGTTAATGCTTTTATCCGGTGCTCTATGAAAAGGGGCACCTTAATTGCCAGTAGTTCCCTAGAGGCCCCGCTGCCACGGGATGGCTGGACAGAAGATGTTGTGCAAGTTCTCATTGCGAGCATGCATAACTATATATGGAGCACATGCGTATGATTGTTTAGTACTTGGATGCTTATTCTTATTTATCTGCAATGCCCTAGATCTTGAAGTTACATGTTTAGACTCGTCCATGCAATGCCCGTCCATCCATCCCTATGCCTACCGCGCTCATATCCAACTGTTTACTATTACTATTGCTCTTTTTTTGTTGTTGTTGTTGCTTTGTTGTTGCTACTACAAACTATTGCAACTAATAAACTTCTATGAGCAAAAACTATTTCTAGGTGCAGCTGAATTGACAACTTAGTTGTTAAGGCTTACAAGTATTCTTTGGCTCCCCTTGTGTCGAATCAATAAATTGGGTAATACTACCCGCGGAGACTGTTCCGATCCCCTATACTTGTGGGTCATCAAGACTATTTTCTGGCGCCGTTGCCGGGGAACATATCTTTATTTCTAAGTTCACTTGGATCTATTATTGTTCACTGATACTCCTTTCATCATGGGTAAGTCTCGTGATGGAAAGTTCCCTATTTTACCATCCACTACAGGAAGAGGTACAGTCCTAAACACCTCTATTGCTCTTGATTCACCGTCTGTTATAAGTAAGCTTGTCACACCACCACCACATACTCATGCTACACACACTGCTACTACTGCTGAATCCGAAACTGCTTTTGATGGTCATGATGCTACTTCTACTATGCTTGATGCAAGTGGTTCATTAGGTCCTTTCCTAGATGCTACAATGGCTAGTCTAGGAAATACTGAAACTCCTAGTGAAGACACTATTACACCTGTTAGTTCACCTGAGTCTAGAGAGAGTTATGATATTAATGATGGTTACATTGAGTTCACTGATGAATTTTTTGAAGAGTGCCGAAACACACATGGTACTAGTTCTATTAAGAGCCTCCTTGCTACACGTACTATTATGCCTAAACTGTCCTCTGATCCTAAGTGTAACATCCCAAAAATCATGATTTATAAAGTTTGCATAGCATTCATGCATTCATAAGCATTTGATCTATTTCAAATAAATTTTCATCATAATAATCCATATTTTGCCTATTACTTTATTCAAGTAAGGCAAGGTTTATATTTTACTTTATAAATATGATTAGGATTTGATCAGTATTGTTTGGAAAGTAAATACAAAGCCCACACAAAAGTTTTCAAAACAATTCAAGCATAAAACCATCTTTATGCCTATTATCATTATTCTATTAAAGGCATGGTTTTATATTTATTTTCAAACTCAAAATGATTTTTGAGTATAAGATGATGTTTTACACATCCTTGGACACAAGAAACACAGAATAAAATTCTTGAAGAAATTCAAATTGAAACAGATTTGAAACACTCATTCAAATTCAAACCAGAAAATCAACCAGAAAAAGAAAAAGAGAAAAGGGAAAAAAATAAACCTAGCTAAACTAACTAGCCCAACCCACCTGCGTCCCAACAAGCCAGCCCAGCGAGCCCACCCGGGAAACCCCCACCGCTCTCTGTTTATCACTCACTCCCGCACCCCCTTCTCACTGACAACTTGGCCCCACACGCCAAGTCATCTTCGTCCCCAAAATCACGCCGCCACCAGCACCGCCGCGGACATTTCCCCGATTGATTCCGCGCTTGATTGCTAGTTAATGCCGGTGTAATTCCCTCTGTCGCCCCGGCTACTTAATCCCCCTCCTTCCGCTCATTTCCCCTCAATCCACACCCACAGAGAGCCACCAGGCTGCCCACATTCGAACTCACTCCGCCGCGGTACCGAGCATCTCCGGCGGTAAATTCCGGTGAGAACTCCCCGCCCCTTGCCTCCTGATCTTGCTGACATGCTCGCCGCATCCTTGCGCATCTCCTAACACCTCTGGTATATGCTAGGGCGATCCAGAACATCGCCAACGTCAACGACTGCGCGTGCCCGACGAGGCGCTCGACTCCGACGAGCACACACGGTAAACCTAGCCTTCCCCTCCCTCTCTGGTCCATGCTCACACACTCGCAACTTCAGTACGCGTCTAACGCCGCCCTCCTTTTCCTCTCCCATGCCTTGTAGTTCCCCTAGCGACGACGACCGAGCACACCCGAAGCCGCCTGCAACTCCGACGAGGAATCCACGCCATGTCCGTGCGCCCTGACCCCGTCCACCTGCACGTTGAGCTTCGTCGTGTCTCCACGACCTCGGTAAGCACCAGCACCCTCGCCTTTGCCCTCTAGTCTCGCTAGAACATCACCGGCAGACGCGCAGCCGCCACGGTGGCCATTTGCGCCGCCCGCGAATGGTCAGTGCGATGGTCCGCTGGATCTGGCGGATGCGATTAGATCATCCCGCGAAGGGGTACGCGTAGATCTGAGCCCTAGATCTAGATCTAACGGTATAGATTAGTTTAGTTGCGAAGGGGTATGATGCGATCTGGTTCGTTGGATTTAGTTATATCCAACGGTGCGGACGCGTGATCCAGAGCGAACCGATACGCGCCAATCAGACGCTACCGCATGTCAGGGTTTTCGATTTAAAATTCATATTTGATTTAATTAGATGATTAAACTTGTAAATTCAATAAGTTTTGTTTTGTTTATCCAAAAAATGCAAATAATATATCATTGGAATCACAAAAATAAATCCTACACATCTTCAGGCTTAATTTTGTGAATTGCTTCTATTAAAATAGAGTTTTTTGCAGATTGTGTATAAAAATTATTTGCAAAATGTTTTAAAAGCCAAATTAAGTTTAATTGGTGTATAATTATTTATTTTAGTGTTCAGTACTGTTTTACTTTTCTTGCTTAGTTTAGAAAAATCATCACATGGCATTTTCATGCATTCATATATTTTTGCTTGATTATTTGAGATATGAATTTGGTGCTATCATTTTATGTGTAGATTTTGGTGCTAGTGCTGATTGTGATTGTGAAGATTGTTGTTACTCCCCCAACTACCAAGGCAAGTGGTGCTTCATATTTTTGTCCCAATATTTTGTCTATGCATTAGTGATATTTTGTATAGGGCTTGCATGATAATTTTTGCTAAGTATATATATGCTATGCTTGGGAAATCCTAGTAGATGTAGAATTGTTAGAATTTTCTCTAAGTTAAGATACTTCCTATATTTCCATGCTTAGCCTAGCTAATAGCAAACAAGGGTGGAATATATTCATACTATGAAATCTTGTTAAGTCTTTTGACTTGTGTTTTTTCTTAATAAAAACAACTAAGTGAATGAAACACCTGGGTGGAATGGTATGTTTGGGTTATGTTGAGTGGTTACACAAGGCCCATATCTATGGTCTACCTTGTGTATCACACTTGTGGAAAGACACCCAGGAAAAAAAGGATTTGAGATGCCATATGTTAAGAAGCTTCTAGTGCAGCCACATGGCAATATGGGCTCTGCCTGGATCATATAGGTTGCAATAACTTAGTCAAATGGACAGTTGGTGGTAGGGGTGATAGGTTTGGGAACGCGTCCATTCTAGTCTGAAGGAAGGCTTCTGAAAGGTCCTGTCTCGATGCATGTCGAGTCTTGTGGGGAAATTACACCACCTCTCAAGAAGGAAGAATCTAAGTACTTAACCGTGTCCCAGGAAATGGACAATTTGAGCATCAAGACATGGAAGCCATCAAGAATCTCCTCATCCCAATTTTATAAGATAAAAACTTGTGGTTGAACAAGGGTAAAGGTTCACCAATGTCTATTGGTGGTTCCTTGGGAGTTTTTGCCAAACAAAAACTTAGTGTTTTCAATTGATAGGTAAAACCTATTTTAAGCAAAGCAAGCCTAAGATACACTTAGCCAAAATGCATGTAGAAGCTAGAAACTATTATTCTACTAAGGTATCACTTGCCAATACTATTCCAATGTATTGATCCACTGTGGCTGTAACTTGTGATGTTGCAGGTTACTCTGATGATGATTAGTGTTATGAGTCTACACTCAACATGCTTGCCTATGGCACATGAAGATGAAGACTTTTATTTATGTTGTTAAGTTAAACTCTTGTACTAGCTTATGGCTATGGAGTTGTAAAAGACTATGTTATCTCTGGAATGACGATGTAATAATGACCTTTGTTTCTGTGTACTTCACCTTAAACTATGGATGCTAGAATTTGATCCAGGGACTAGCATTTCAATCACAGGGACCTTTACCTTTATAAAGGTGGGGTCTTACACTAAGTTTGCCACCTCTCCCATAGATATTAAAGATAAAGATTATGATTTCTCTCTTGATTTATCCTATTTGGACATTGTTGAGAAAGAACCTTTTTGTGGGACTAAAAATGAGAGTGCATGTGGCTCATACGAATGAGCTTTCCACTATAAGTGCTTTGTTCTCTGATGATTTTAAGATGCACAAGTATTTTGTTACTAAGATCTTCCCTTTTTCACTAAAAGGATAAGCTAGGGCTTCATTTAATAGATTACCTCATGATTCCATTGATAGCCCTGATTGCTTGATTGCTTCTTTCTTCCAGAAATATTTTCCTCCCAGTGCTAGACATGCTGCTTTGTAGAGATTTTTTTATTTTAAATAGGGAGAAGAAGAGAAATTGCTTGAGTCATGGACAAGGTTCTGTGCCTTGATTCATGCACATCCTGTATGTCCATTGCCTAAAAATGAGCTTCTTGATATTTATTATAATGGACTAACTGATGATTCTAGGACCTACCTAGATAGCTTTGCTGATTATGTTTTCAGGAAAAGGACTCCTACAGATGCTGAAGAATGGCTAATATAAGAAAAAATTATGATGATTGGACTTCAACTGAGCTAAATACACCTGAGCCTATTACTCTTGAACCAGTTGTGTCTGAACCAGATCCAACACCAACACCAAAGAAGAGGGGAGTTATTGCATTAAATGATGAAGTGACGAAGGAAGCTAAGAAGTGTCTAAAAGAGAAAGGTATTAGAGCTAGAGATGTGAAGAATCTACCTCCTATAGAAGAATTATGTAAGCCAATTCCCCACTCATCTACTATTGAGGTACACTCTCTTCAGTTTAATGAAGGTGATATTCCTTATGGTAAGCCTCTTGATCAATGCTTAGAGGAACTTGACAAATTTATTGTTAAACAAGGTAATTTTAATAAACAGGTTCCGAATCATTTATTGGAAAACTCCAGAGCTATCAATGAGTTGAAAGATATTGTGGAAAGAACTTCTAATGATATTAAAATGCTTTGTAAACACTTTCAAATGGTTAAAACCCAACTTGATCAACTTGCTAAGGTACAAAAAGATATGCTAGTTAATGCCTCAGGAGATAAACATGCTTATGGAATTAGAACTAGGGTGGTATAGCTACTCAAGATCCTTTTATATCAGGAAGGACACCCTAAAAGAATTGAGCAGGATTCTCAACAAGGTGAAAGTAGTGGTAGTCCTCATAAGAGAAAGAAAAAGAAACATAAGGTAGTTGAGGAACCACTTGAACGTGATGTAGATCATAATAGTATATATGTCTCTGATGTTGAAACTGAGAGTGTTAATGATAATAATGATGCTCCTGATAAGGAGGAAGTTGAGGAAGAACCTGAGAATCACAATAAGAACACTAGGTACACAAAGGAAGATTTTATTGCTAATAAACATGGCAAAGAGAGAGAACCTTGGGTGCAGAAACCTATGCCTTTTCCAGGTAATAAACAAAAGTCAAAGGAGGAGGAACACTACAACAAGTTTTGTGAGCGGATGAAACCTTTATTTTTGCAAATTCCTTTGACTGATGCTATTAAGTTGCCTCCTTATTCAAAGTATATGAAGGATTTTATCTCTAATAAAAGGAAGATTCCTAATGAGGAGATTTCCACTTTGCTTGCTAATTATTCCTTCAATTGTAAGGTTCCAAAGAAACTTGGTGATCCAGGTATAACAACTATTCCTTGCTCTATTAAGAATAATTATGTTAGAACTTCTTAATGTGATTTGGGAGCTGGAGTTAGTGTTATGCCTTTTTATCTCTATAAGCGACTCCAGCTAGAAAAATTGATACCAACTGATATATCTTTGCAAATGGTTGATAAGTCAACTACTATTCCTGTTGTTATATGTGAGGATGTTCCTGTTCAAGTGGCTCATAATTGCTTGGTTTTAACTGATTTTGTTGTGCTTGAAATGCCTGAAGATGATAATATGTCTATTATTCATGGGAGACCTTTTCTTAATACTGCAGGTGCTGTTATTAATTGCAATCAAGGAAAAGCAACATTCAATATTAATGACAAAGAGCATACTATTTATTTCCCCAAGAAGGTTGTTAAGAGCTATTGCCTGAATTCTATTGAAAATATTGAGAGCATCAAGGTTGGAGAAATATATTGTCTCATTCGACAAGAAAATTTTGAAACTATTATGATTGGGACCATTGCTATCAAGTATGAGGTAATATAATCACCTTGTGGAATGCAAAGTTTTGTTTCATATAAGATTATTTTGGTAACAAGACTTGATCAACCTTGTTAACAAAAGGATTTTTATGAACAAAATAATGTTTTCACTGTGGTTGTACTTGCTTTCTTTTACTTTTCTCCTTCCTAGTCTTTTCCTTTTCTTTTGCTAGATTTCCATGGTTTAGAGCCTCACCATTCAGATTATCGGTTCCCCATAGAGAGGCTTGATCTTGAATCCATGATTCAGCATGGTTTTGTTTCCTTGGGGGCTAATGTTAGAAGTTTACCATATGAATTATCTTTTGCCCAGCAAGGTTGGAGAAAGGGTAGGACTGAGAAAATAGTTTATTTGCCTGCACCTGCTATGTTTAATTTTCATAACAGGCAAGGATGGTTGCTCACGGAGGAGGAGTTTGACACATATGTGGCGGAGCTCTCCCAGCAAGAGGTGAATGTTGGAGAGGATGCCGAAGATGATTCGGTTCATCCCTCCAACTAGGGAGAGTCTTGATACCAGCAGCCCTCATTTGATTGGGGCGCGTCTTCTTCTTCATCGCAAGCGCCTGACTATGATCATTCCTATAATGACCCACCAGCTTGGGGTTACTACCCGCGCTAGTGAGCCCCACTTAGGCCAAAAGTCTAAGCTTGGGGGAGGTATACCGACATCACACTCATCTATTCATCATGTTCGGTCAGTTCTTTGTATATCCATTGTTTCGCTTTCTTTTTGGTTCTTGTTGATGCTTTCTCAAAAACACAAAAATACCAATAATATTTTCGTTGTTTCTCTTGGTTTGTTTCTTTGATTTGGTTTGACTTAAAAGAAAAATCCAAAAAGATTTTTCTTTGCTTGGTTTGTTTTTGCTTTGTTGGCTTGCTTGAAAAAATCAAAAACACCAAAAATATTTGTTGCTCTTCTTTGGTTTTGTGAGTTCTTCGCAGGGTTCAGCCGTCCTCAGTGGATTTGGTTTCATGTTTTTATTCAAGTCACACAAGTGAAGGGCAATAATGAATATTAAGACAACTCAAGGTGTGGTAAGAGGCTGGTAACGAACTCTATTTGTTTTTGATTTTTATACATATACTCATCATTGTGAGCATGCTTAGTCTGTTCATTTTAAGGAGTGTGTTACTGATGGATGCTTAGTAGTTCTTGCTTGTCTATGATTAGCTCCAGCTTGCTAATAGTTTGTAGCATGTCGTATGAATGTTTGCTTGCATTGTTTTATTCATATTTTGGTATGATATTGTGGTATCCTCCTCTGAAAGTTTCATGTGAATCGACTTGGCACATGCTCATGCATGCATATGACTAAACAATAGTCAATAAGCCTCGATGATTTATTTTGCCTCAAAGTTCTTGTATCACTTTCATACCATAATTAGTGATGTTTTGTTGCAAGCATGATTATGACAATTATTGCTCTCCCGTTTGTCGCTCCCTCTCTATTGCTAGCCTTCACTTGCACTGAGTATGAGCTCCACTTGTGCATCCAACTCCCTAAAACCAATATTGCCAATAGTGCCCACCATACCTACCTATTAGCATCATTTGCTATTTTAGTGCATATTCTATATGCCTTGTTTTCTTCCAAATAAAATATTTGTCTGTTTGAGAAAGTTAGTTCGTAAAGCTCTCACGAACTTGATGGCACGCTTTATTCCTTGCACTTAATAATCCTGAACCATTGTGACTTGTCCATGAAACTTATATGCTTGCAAATTATATGCTGGAAGTTAGCAGAACTGTGCTGTCACGGGGAACGCTTTCAACACTTATGGATACCTATCTAGTTGATACCTTTCTCTTTTGTTTGCGGATGTCGACAGTGTGAAATAAAAGGGGAGATTGTGAGTTCATGGAGTATATATGTGGGTTAGAGAAATGCCTGGGACGCATGACTAAGCCATGCCTAATCATGGCGGAAACTTGCAGCATCACCATAATGAGCATTCTATGAAGCATCCTCAATAAAAAGATATGCACATAGTAAATAAAAAGATCGCTGAGATGCTCATTGTCTGCTTGCCTTGTCATTTTGATCACGTGATAGCTCCTGTATCATGTGTAAGGGGTACCCGTTGGCGGTTCTCTATGATATGCATGTCTGTACAATGACAAGAACTTGCAGGTAACCAAAGTTGAGTAGCATGCGGAGCTGCCCTCGTACTCAAGGGACATGGGATTTCCATTTTATGGTCTGTCAAGCATATAACTCATATTGGACCTCACTTTCACTTTAACCATATGAAGATTCCTATGATAGGGGCAATGAGAGCTCAAAGCTAATGATTACCTTCCTTTCAACATTAGGATGACCTTCAAACTTTTCAAAACCTTTTTCACTCCCTTGTTGAGTCACCACTTATTCCATGAGAACCTTCTTGAGAGCTTAGTTGTAATTCTTGTGTTTGTCTCAAAACTTGGTTAATTATGTTATGACTTTGATGCTTGTATCTCTGATATCTTTACCTCTAGTCTTCACTTGAACTTCAGGGGTGCCTTGGAATTTATATTGTGTTCTGCAAACAAAGCAAGCGAGATAACACTCTATCATACCTTACTATGAGCATTGCAATGTTGCTTATATTTATGTTCCATGCTACTTATTATTATTGAGTTGGTTTCTCTTCATAGATTGCATTGACTATTGAGTAGACTTGGTTGCATGCTTCTTATTATGAATGGTTTAAGTATCTACTCCTGTGCTGAGAATATATACATCATATGAAGCAAATATGTTCGTGAAAGTTCTTTTATCACACTCAATTTTCAACTGAATTGCTTGAGGACAAGCAATAAGCTAAGCTTGGGGGAGTTGATACGTCCAAAATGTATCTACTTTCCCGAACACTTTTGCTATTGTTTCTCCTCTAAACTTGTGTGATTTGTATACAACTAACACGGACTGACGTTGTTTTCAGCAGAATTACCTTGGTGTCTAGTTTTTGAGCAGAAAATCAACTATCAGGAAAAATCCTGGAAAATATGCCAAAAATTATATTTCACTAGAAGATCCACAGAGCCAAAGACGAAACAGAGTGGAGGCCTAGGGGGCACACCCCTGCCAGGTGCGGGTGGGCCCTGCCCGTGCCTAGGGACAAGATGATTGCCACTATCCCATGTTTTCTGTATGTGAAACAAACAAATGTTTTTGAATGCATGTTATTCATGATCTTTGTTTGTAGCCTTTCATGTTGAATGCATAGTTACTATGTCTTATTGTTAGAAATCCATCTTTCATGCTCATGTTTAGAATTCTTTGATCCCAGCTTTTAATGCTTGCAAATGGTTTGATCTTGATATTGATGGTGCATGTCACCTCAAAAATTATTCTTTTTATCACTTACCTACTCGAGGACGAGCAGGAGTTAAGATTGGGGATGCTTGATACGTCGGAAACGTATATATAATTTTTGATGTTCCATGCTTGTTTAGAATCCACTTTGCTATGTTTTGTCTACACATTGAGGTATTTTTATACACTTTCTGGAACTAACCTATTGACTACATGCCACAGTGCCATTTGCCTATTTTCTACTGTTTTTGGTTTTAGGAAGCTAAAAAATGAATATTCCCTGAACGATACGGAAAATCGAAGATGAGACGGAGGAGGACACCAGGGTGGCCACATCCTAGGTGGGCACGGGGCCCACCCTGGCCGCGCCCACTGGGGGTGTGGGCCCCCTGGACCTCCACCGACCTTGCCTCCTTCGCCTATAAGAAGCCCCCGACTCAAAAACCCTAAATCATCGACCAGAAAGCCACGAAAACCTCCACAGTTCTGCCGCCACCGAAGGGGAGATTCGGGGGACAGAAAGTCTCTGTTCCGGCACCCTGCCGGGATGGGGATGTGCCCCCCGAGCCATCTCCATCAATCTCCACCACCATCTCCATCACCGTTGCTGATTCCCATGCTGAGGAGGGAGTAGTTCTTCCTCAAGGCTAAGGTCTCTACCGATAGCTATGTGTTCATCTCTCTCTCTATGCATGACCTTGTTGTGGTTATGAGCTTTGTAATCAAGTAGATATACCTTGCTACTCAAGTGTTTTAATAGATCTCTACACTCCCCACGTGTGTGTAAGTGACAGCGTGCATACCGTGGTGGCACTTAGGATAGAGGTTAGATAAATACTCATCGTGCTTTAATATATCTATGTTTTTCCCCCACGTGTGTGACAGTGACATCGTGCGCACAGTGTGTGGAACTTAAGCTAGATTACATATATATTCATGAGTTATATTTTGAGTTGGTTGTCTCTATGAAATTGTGCTTTTTGTTGGAACCATCTAGCGCTCAAGGTGACAGTGTGGGGTTATCTAGATGGGGAAGGCGGACTTTGAGGTGTGTTGTTATAGCCCTACCATGGATTAGAGTGTCCAACCAGAGAGTAGTTAAGAGTAGTATCATGAAGAGAGGATATTTATATGAGAGAGTATTCACTAGTCAAATTATGATCCCTAGGCCTTGTTTCAAAACATTGAAACATCGTTTGCATCTAGATATGTTGCATGTTTGCTTGCTTCCACCTTTATTTCAGTTTGCCTTTAGTTTCTCCACGTCAAGCTCGATCAAAGATATTTTATGGCACCATTACCACTTGTATTTCACTATCTCTTCGCTGAACTAGTGCACATATACACCTGACAAGTGTATTGGGTTTGTTGGGGACACAAGAGACTTCTTGTATCTTGATTGCAGGGTTGCTTAAGAGGGATACCTTTCACCACTTCATCCCTGAGTTCAATAAACTTTGGGTAATCCACTTAAGGGAAACTTGCTGCTGTTCTACAAACCTTTGCACTTGGAGGCCCAACAACTATCTACAAGAATAGAAGTGCGTAGACATCAAGCTATTTTCTGGCGCCGTTGCCGGGGAGGTAAGGTAAAACGTACTCACATGCTCCGGTGTGAGTGCTCGAAGGTATTTCCTTTAGATTCTGCAATTTTGTATTTTTGTTTCTTGTTTTCACTAGTTAGGCTAAATGGAAAACAACAACAAAATTAGAGAGCTTTATAGTATTTATCTTGATTTAGGACATGAAGTGTTTGAAGAGAAAATTAAGAAATATATGGAACTTTATTTGCATGCTAATAGCAATGTTATTAGTATGAATTCGTTGGAAACCATTGTTGCTAATGTTATGGAAACGTCTAAGCTTGGGGAAGCTAGTTTTTATGAAAATGATCTTTTTAGTTCCCCAGCTTTGGAAGATAGCTATTATTTTGCTTATGATGATTCCAAACCTCCCATATATGATGATTACAATGATGAATATGATATTTTCAGTCTACCTACTATTGAGGAGAAAATTGATTGTGATTACAATATGCCTCCTATATTTGATGTCTATGGTGATGAAAATAATAGTGATAGCTATTTTTTTGAATTTTCTCCCACTACAATTAATAAGAATGACTGTGCTTATGTGGAGAGTAATAATTATTTTATGCATGTGGCTCATGATAAGAATGTTTTATGTGATAGTTATATTGTTAATTTTATTCATCTTGCTACTGAAAGTTATTATGAGAGAGGGAAACATGGTTTTATGCATCTCAATAATATTAAATTTCCCCTCTTTATGTTGAAATTTTTGAAGTTGCACTTGTTTTGCTTTCCTATGCTTGTTGGTTTGTGCTTTCATGACTTGTTTCTTTAGAAGATTCCTATGCATAGGAAGTGGGTTAGAATTAAATGTGTTTTGAATTTTATTCTTGATGCTCTCTTTTACTTCAATTCGTATTTCTTATGTGAGCATCTTCTCAACTATCAAGCCTAACTTAAAGGTGTTAAATAAAAGTACTTGTTGGGAGATAACCCAAGAGTTTTCTTGAGTCTTGGAAGTTATTACTTTAGTAATGACCTCTCCTTATTATTTTTGTTTGATTTTTGTGCCAAGAATAACCCCTAATGAGAGGGAAGTAAGATTTGGGGAGTTGTTGTCCTGAAAAAGATTTTTGTGCTCCACCATAAAAATTCGTGAGGAATCTCTGTAAGTCGGATTGAGGTGATATTTTGTGAATAAATCCCACTATGTTAGCTAACATTCGTTAGTTCAACACTTTTTGATTTTACAAACAGAAGGTCTTCGAAAAAACGGTTTCTACCTGCTGGTTTGTTTTGACAGATTTCTGCCATTATTTGCATTTGCTTCTTTTTGATTCCTTTTAGGGTTCTTTTTGGGAAATTGAGCTTTTTGAGGGAATTGCTACTGTAGCTTGTGTTTTTAGTGGAAGTTTTGCTGTTCTAAAGATAAACCTAAGGGTCTATTATCTTTTGAATACACTAATGTTGCTAATGAAGATTGTGTGAAGTTTTGTATGAAGGAAAATTTTCATGTGTAGAGAGAGAATGATGTAATGAGATGAAGAGTGGACAAAAGATCAAGCTTGGGGATGCCACCCCATGTCACCCCAAGAAATATTCAATAGGTACAAGCGTCAAAGCTTGGGGATGCCCAAGGCATCCCCTTCTTCATAAATAAAAATCTCAGGTCTTTCTAGACACTTTGTTTTTGTTGTTTCATGCACTATTGTGTTGTTCTTGGAGCATATTTGTTTTTGTTTTTAGTTTTATTTTTCTTGGTTTGCTGCAATAATTTGGTTGGATCCCAGCACACTTAGTTTGGAGAGAGACACACTATGTTTTCATTGTCTAGAACACTCTAGTTTTCATTCTTATTGTCTTGTGAGTGTTCTCTTTTGCTAGCACTGTGCTTAGCCTTAGTTTTCTTGTTCTTTCATCTTAGAACTTTTTAGTTCTTCCTTGTGGATTTGTGAGACATGCTCACTGACCTTTGTTGATTAATATCTTTGTGAGTTATTTCAAATAAGTTGTTTGGTGTTGGAAAAGAGTAGGAAGCTTCATGCTTAAGTAGTACAAAAGGGAGCTTGTTTTGACTGTGGCTTAGACTTCATCATGTCATGCTACGTATTATTTTGACTTTATGCTTAGTTCTTATTTCTGTATCATGACTTGTTCCAAACAATTGGGATTTCTTAGTGTGCCTTGAAAGAATCATGTGTTGTTTTAGCATGCAAAAGCATAGTATTGTGGTATTATCCTTTGATGCTTTGTTTGGGTTGACTCGGCAAATGCACACACCATGTTATGACTATGAATAAGTAATCATAGCCTCTATGATCATTTGGTCCTTGACTTGTAGTACCACTATATGCTTTGATTAGTAATGTTTTGTCGCTCTGCATGATTATGGCCATTATTGCTCTCTTAGTTAGTCGCTCCCGGTCTTTTGCTAGCCTCCACTTGTATGAGTAAGCTCTACTCATGGATCCAACTCCCAAGAAACCAAGTTATTACAAAGTGTCCACTATAAATTCCTATGCATGGTGTGTTACACCATTCCAAGTATATTCTTGTTTTCATCTACCTTCCAATTAAAGAGTCACTTTGTTATGTGAAAGTTAGTGATTAAAGCTCTCACATACTTGATGGAACACTTTAATTTTCTTGCCCCTAAATAAACTTGAACCATTGTGTCATCTATGTTGTATATGCTTGCACTTATACATTGGGATTAGCAGAACCATGTTGTCACTGGGAACGCTTTCAACACCTGTAAATATCTACCTAGTTGATATCATGCTCTTTTGTTTATGGATGTCATCGGTTGTCACATCCCAAAATTTTCCAAATTTTGTAATGTGAAAAATAAATAAACAAAATAAATAATTGTTGAAATTTAGGGTGAGAAGAAACTTTTGGATTCCAAATGGAAACTTAAAATCCCATCTTGAACAAACTTTGAATAATGTTTGAATCCAACTAAATTCAAATCAAGTGAAATGCATTCTTCATAAATGCATCTTGAAAGTTAAACACTTGGAAAATAAACCAAAACCATAAAACCCTAATGGGAGTTTTTACAAGATATCACTAAGACCATGGATTTGATTCACATAAAACAAATTTTCAAACAAACATTTCAGAATGATCAACAATGATAAATGAAAGTATTATAAAACCATAAAAACTGATTTCACTTAATTTGGAACCATAGATAAAATCTTATGAATTTAGTAAGACAAGGAAATTGAATTTCCAAAGCTAATAAAGCACCTATATAAAAATCCATACCAAATGGTGAGCAAATAATCCTAAAGTGATTTAAAAGGATAAACAAATATCAAATAGGATTTTACAAATTGGAATCACCAAGTTTGGACCTTTAAATAAAAAGATATGGATTTTATAAGATAAAGGAAGAAATAAATAAATAAGGACAATTTTAAAAGGCCAAATTAAAACTTGGCCAAGCAAATAAAATAAAATATTTTTGTCTGATAAAAAGAGTAAAGGTTTATATAAATAAAATCATGAGAATTTATTATTATCCAATTTCATTTAAGTAAAGAAATTTTCCATTTTAAATGAACATTAAAACAAAATAAAGTATTTTAAATAATAACTCAAAGTGTTTTATTTTTAAATAAAACCTACTCAAAAGATTTGGAAAAATTTAGATTTTAAATGGAGTTTGAAAACATTATTAAATATTAAATTGAATTAATACAAGGGCCTATTTTAAATAATTAATATACCCTAAAAAGAATAAAAGAAATATTCTAATTTTGACTTTAGAATGTATTAGTAAACAGTATTTGATTATACACAAAGTTTTGTGGAGGTTTGAATTCAAATAGTGTTTGAATTATTTAAATAAAAATCAAAACAGAATAATAGAAATGGAAAAAGAAAAAGGGAATCAGAACAAAAAAAATGAACAAAGCCAGCCCAAGCTAACCCCAGCCCATCTAAGCCCAGCGAGCCCAGTCCCCCTTCTTCCCCCGAAGAGTTTTTTCCTACTCAGCAGCGAACCCACACCGTCACTGATCGCTGGACCACACAACAAACCTTTCTCTCACTAACAAAACGGTCCCTCCTGTCAGTTTTCGTTTCCACCCACCGCGACCACTTCTCCCCAAACCACGTCGCCGTTATAGACGTGATTCTGTGGCCGTAATTCCCCTTAATGCCGTGACCATTACTCGCAAGGATCACGCCCCCTTAAACGCCCATGACCCCTCTCCATTTCCCCTCGCTTGCCCCTCCCTCTCGGTGACAGGGTTGCCTCGATTTCGCACGTGAGCACATTCTGCTCTGACGAGCTCTCCGAACGATTCCGGCCGCCACTCACCGCCCCTTGCCTCCCAGTCCCCACTAGCTTTCTCGTCATAACCTTGCGCGTCTCCCAGTGTCGCCCGTTCAGCCGCACGTGCTCTGCATCATCGTCAACGTCAACGCAAAGCACCACCGTCGTCTGTTTCCTTCTCCGGCGAGCTACTGACGCCAAACCCGTACGCCCCTCATGTTCTGGTGAGTACCTCTACAACCCCCGAGACCGTGCGCATCCTCCTGATACCTTCCCTCGCTCGCTTGCATTCCAGGCGCTCGTCTTCGACCACGACCGTGTGCACCCGACCGTGTGAGCGATTCAGGTCATCCTCGTGCGCCTCTTCGCCCACTGTGACCACCTCGAGCTTCAGCACATCACGGCGAACTTGGTAATGCCCTCCTCCCTCTTCCTTGTTTCCTGGAATCACCGGAAAACCACCACCTGACACGCCGCCGCGCACCGCCGCCAGCGCCGCCCATCTGGGGTCAACTTGCTGTAAACCGTAGTATCTGAATCCAAGCGCTATCTTATAGAATTTTAAACGAAGGGGTAAGTTAGCCTTTGAGCCATGCGATGCACATTAGATCTGACGGCTAGAATGAAGCGATCCGCATGAACCGTTTTCAGCCAGTAAGGTTGAGCCACGTGTCCAGGTTTGGCTTTAAAACATAAATTTTGTTTTATTAGATGTTCAATCTTGTAAATTGCATAACTTTAAATCTACACATCCAAAGTTTGTAAATTTTACATCAATGGAATCAGCAAACCAAACCCTATCCAACCATGCACTTTGTTTAATTAATTTCTTCTGGAAAATTGGTAGAATTTACAGAAACATGTGTAGGTATATTTTGAATATAAAAATTATTCTAGCATTATTTCTTTGGTAAAATCTTTGGAAAATGGATTTTTTGAACCTACTGACCATATAAAACAACTTATGGAATTAAAAGTGTATTTTGTGAAGTTAAAAGATGAATCTTTGATTTAGAACATTTATAGTCAAATAAAAATAATGTTATTATGTTAAAAATACTTTTGGAGAAAAACCTTTGGGAAATGATTTGAATTAAACTCTCTGACCCTAAACACAAAGTTTTATGATTTAAAAACATATTTGGTGAACCCCATAAAAATTATTACTTTGCTAAAGGCATTTCCAACAACATAAAATATTGATGTGGTATAAAAATGGTTTATAAATAAAACCTTTTACAAATGGTTTCAATACTAAACACTTGACTTTAAAACACTAAACTTTGTGTAGAAATTATATTTGTCAAACACTAGAGAATATTACTTGGATTTAAACTCTTTCTAGCAAAACAAAAATGATTTAAAGTGGCCATTTTTCACTAACTTAATATCAAATAGTTTTACCACTTTTGTGAATGACCAATAGGTGCTTTTAAAATGTTTATAATCTACTAGAAAACACCTTTCCAAATAAAACAATCATTGGCATGTTTGCATGCATTGCCTTTTTTGTATTATTTTATGTTATGATTGCTTGAATGGTAGATTGAACATTTGCTTACTTGATTGAATTGTAGTGGAATTTGAAGAGTGTGACTATTGCAAGATCAAGGAGTGAAATTATATTCTCTACCAAAAAGGCAAGTGATGCTTCATACTTTTGTCCCATTATTTTCACTATGCATTAGTGATGTTTCTAAGTAGGACTTGCATGGAATTTTTGCTAAGTATAAACTATGCCATGGGAAATCCTAGTAGATGAAACCTTAGTAGAAATATCCCAAGTCAAGATTCCTACTACTATCATGCTTATCTTAGCTAGTAGAAAACAAGGGTGGATTATATTCATGCTATGGAATATTTCTAAGTCAAGGACTTGTGTTTTGTTTAATAAAACAACTAAGTGAATGGATCACCTGGGTGGAATGGAAAGAATGGTTTGTGTTGAGTGGTTACACAAGTCCAGTATGCTGGGGAAAACTTGGGCATCACCAAGTCCAGTATACTGGGGAAAACTTTGTATCTCACTTGTGGAATGCCACCCAGGAACAAAGAGATTTGAGATGTCAAATGTTGAGAAGCTTCAAGTGCAGCCACTTGGCATTATGGGCTCTGCCTGGATCATATAGGTTGCAATAACTTAGCCAAATGGACAGTTGGTGGTAGGGGATTGAAAGGTTGGAACGCATCCATTCTGGTCTAAGGGAAGGCTTCTGAAAGATCTTGTCTTGGTGAAACAAAGTCTTGTGGGGAAAGTGCACCACCTCTGCAGAGTGTAAAATCTAAGTACTTAGCCATGTCCCTGGCAAAGGACAATTTGAGCATCAATACATGGAAGCTATCAAGAATCTCCTCATCCCAATTTCTAAGTTAAAAACTTGTGGTTGAACAAGGGTTAAAGGATCACCAATTTCTATTGGGGGATGCCTTGGGTGTTTTTGACAAGCAAAAACTTAGTATTTTCAAATGATAAGGAAAAACTATTTTGAGAAAAGCAATCCTAAGCTCCACCTAGCCAAATGCATATAGATGATAGACTCAACTATACTACCATAGTATCACTTGCCAATACAATTCAAATGTATTGACCCTTGTGGCTGTAACTTATTATGTTGCAGGTTTGTTTGATGTTACTGAAGTGTGTTGATTAGGATTACAAGTCTACAACCAACATGATTGCCTGTGGCACTTTGAAGATGAAGGACTCCATGCTATAGTTATTTTTGTTGCATTGTAATGAGATAGCCAAATGAGCTATGTAAGATGTAATAAATTATTTTTTTCATGGTTATAGAGTTGTATTATGACCTTTGTTTCTTGATATTACATCTTAACTGTGGATGCTATCTATTGATCCAGGGACTACCATTGTAAACACAGGGATCACTACCTTATTAAAGGTTGGGACCTCTACAGATGGTATCAGAGCATTGTGTTGCCTGTGGGATTGTAACCCTAGGATTGGACAAAACCCCTTAGGAAAATAGGAGATGTATTTTTTCGAAAACTTATTTACAAACAATCTCGTAAACCCTCTCCTCAACCATTTTTGGTTTTGATTCTAAATCTCTTCTATTTCAAACTTTATGAACAAGCCTCAACCATGAGCAAAGGACTTCACCAACTCAAATGACTTCAACTTCAACATCATCAAAGACTTCAACTTTATTTGCACCAAGGACTTCAACTTGGATATCACTAAGGACTACAAGTGAGACAAGAAATATTACTCAAGACTTGAAGACTAAGGGAACACAACTTTGAAGAATCATCATCATCTTTGGAGTTTGTAACCAAGACACAAGAATTCCTCCCAAGGAAACCATGATCTCATTCAAGAAGAAACAACAAGGAAGGATGGAATGATCTCAAGTGAACCATATAGTTGGACCACCATATTTAGTTTAGATCAAACCCACCAGCTTATGTGGTGTAGAAAAAATATTTTATTGCCTAAAAATGTGATTGAAACTTGTTGTTTGAGTTGAATGTTTGTTTGTGATTGTTTGCACATTGATTGTGTGAATTGTGATGTGTGTGATTAGAATTATTTCCTTAGAAATCTTTTGCCTATTCTAATCCCAATCCAACCCAAACAAATGACTACTCCAAGAAACTCCAACATCAAGAATGGTGACAACAACAACCAAGAGATGCACATGGGAGAACAACTACTAGCTAACCCAACCCAATGAAATCAGTTGACAACTCAGTTTTTAGCCAACAACAATGAGTTAGACCCAACCATGCAAAAAAATTTGGAAATTAAATCCCAATTGTTGCAAGGGATGACCACTCAAATGATCAACATGAAAGACATCCTTTCCCAAGGAGATGATGACAACAATGATGTCAAGAATGATATTATAGAAGGAACTCAAGCTTGCAATATTTGTGGAGACATGGATCACACTTCCAAAGAGCGTGAAGATCAATGCCCTAATTGTGAAGAGAAACATCCAACTAATAAATGCCCCACATCTCAAGCTACATGCTTCCTATGTGAAAGAAATAATCATGTCCCTATCCAATGGCCCATCTATTCCATATTTCAACAAAGGAAACAAGTTGGAGTGTATCAACAGTTAGTAAACCCCCATGAGGGAACAACTTCTACCAAGAAGGATGGAGACAAAGGAAAATATCAGCTTGGACCTCCATGCAATATGACTCACCTTGATGGACAGAAGAGGAAGCATATGTATTATCCAAGGAAAAGATTAAGGAGACCAGGAGACTTTCCCACCTTTGAGGTGAGATATGAAGAGCATGAACTAGAAGAACTCTAGCTTTGGAGAAACCCAAGAAAAAGAAGGACAAAAGCCAAGTGCAATGTTGCCATTGTAAAGAGATGGGACACTATGCCAATGAATGTCCAGAGAAGAAGAAGTATAAGGAAATTAGCCAAGTGTGGTGCAACAACTGCAAAGAGCTAGGCCATTATGTATCAACTTGTCCACAGAAGATACGTGAAGAACTCAACCTTGTCACATGTTACAATTGTGGTAACCAAGGACATTATGCAAGCAATTGTCCGGAAAAGATGAAGCACAAGACAAACAAGCCTATGAGAGATCTCAGCCTTGTCACATGTTTCAAGTGTGGAAACAAAGGACACTATGCAGATGTCTGCCCAGATAAGTTTCATCAAGACCCCAAGCAAGCCAAGATGTAATCTAGTTGGAAAATTTTAAGGGTGGTAGTACCCTAGTTGCTTTGAGCAAACTTGTAACCCCTAGACTTCCCAAATCTCGGGACGAGATTTCTTTTAAGGGTGGTAGCCTGTCACATCCCAAAATTTTCCAAAATTTGTATTGTGAAAAATAAATAATTGTTGAAATTTAGGGTGAGAAGAAACTTTTGGATTCCAAATGGAAACTTAAAATACCATCTTGAACAAACTTTGAATAATGTTTGAATCCAACTAAATTCAAATCAAGTGAAATGCATTCTTCATATTTGCATCTTGAAAGTTAAACACTTGGAAAATAAACCAAAACCCTAAAATCCTAATGGGAGTTTTTCCAAGATATCACTAAGACCATGGATTTGATTCACATAATTGTTTTTGTCAAACAAACATTTCAAAATGATCAAGAATGATAAATGAAAGTATTATAAAACCATAGAAATTGATTTCACTTAATTTGGAACCATAGATAAAATCTTATGAATTTAGTAAGATAAGGAAATTGAATTTCCAAAGCTAATAAAGCACCTATCTAAAATCCATACCAAATGGTGAGCAAATAATCCTAATCTGATTTAAAAGGATAAACAAATATCAAATAGGATTTTACAAATTGGAATCACCAAGTTTGGACCTTTAAATAAAAAGATATGGATTTTATAAGATAAAGGAAGAAATAAATAAATAAGGACTATTTTAAAAGGCCAAACTAAAACTTGGCCAAGAAAATAAAATAAAATATTTTTGTCTAATAAAAAGAGTAAATGTTTATATAAATAAAATCATGAGAATTTATTATTATCCAATTTCATTTAAGTAAAGAAATTTTCCATTTTAAATGAACATTAAAACAAAATAAATTATTTTAAATAATAACTCAAAGTGTTTTATTTAAAAAAACCTACTGAAAAGATTTGGAAAAATTTAGATTTTAAATGGAGTTTGAAAACAATATTAAATCTTAAATTGAATTAATACAAGGGCCTATTTTAAATAATTAATATACCCTAAAAAGAATAAAAGAAATATTCTAATTTTGACTTTAGAATGTATAAGTAAACAGTATTTGATTATACACAAAGTTTGGTGGAGGTTTGAATTCAAATAGTGTTTGAATTATTTAAATAAAAATCAAAACATAATAATAGAAATGGAAAAAGAAAAAGGGAATCAGAACAAAAAAAATGAACAAAGCCAGCCCAAGCTAACCCCAGCCCATCTAAGCCCAGCGAGCCCAGTCCCCCTTCTTCCCCCGAAGCGTTTTTTCCTACTCAGCAGCGAACCCACACTGTCACTGATCGCTGGACCCCACAGCAAACCGTTCTCTCACTGACAAAACGGTCCCTCCTGTCAGTTTTCGTTTCCACCCGCCGCGACCAGTTCTGCCCAAACCACGTCGCCGTTATAGACGTGATTCCGCGGCCGTAATTCCCCTTAACGCCGCGACCATTACTCGCAGGGATCACGCCCCCTTAAACGCCCACGACCCCTCTCCATTTCCCCTCGCTCGCCCCTCCCTCTCGGCCACAGGGCTGCCTCGATTTCGCACGTGAGCACACTCTGCTCCGACGAGCTCTCCGAGCGATTCCGGCCGCCACTCGCCGACCCTTGCCTCCCAGTCCCCACTAGCTTGCTCGCCATAACCTTGCGCGTCTCCCAGTGTCGCCCGTTCAGCCGCGCGTGCCCTGCATCATCATCAACGTCAATGCAAAGCACCGCCGTCATCAGTTTCCTTCTTCGGCGAGCTACTGACGCCAAACCCATGCGCCCCTCGTGTTCTGGTGAGTACCTCTACAACCCCCGAGACCGTGCGCATCCTCCTGATACCTTCCCTCGCTCGCTTGCATTCCAGGCGCTCGTCTTCGACCACGACCGTGCGCACCCGATGGCAGCAGGAACTCCGATGAGCGATTCAGGTCATCCTCGTGCGCCCCTTCGCCCACTATGACCACCTCCAGCTTCAGCACATCACGGCGAACCTGGTAATGCCCTCCTCCCACTTCCTTGATTCCTGGATTCACCGGAACGCCACCACCTGACACACCGCCGCCGCCCATCTGGGGTGAACTTGTTGTAAACCGTAGGATCTGAATCCAAGCGCTACGATAGAATTTTAAACGAAGGGGTAAGTTAGCCTCTGAGCCGTGCGATGCACATTATATCTGACGGCTAGAATCAAGCGATCCGCGCGAACCGTTTTCAGCCAGTAAGGTTGAGCCACGTGTCCAGGTTTGGTTTTAAAACAGAAATTTTGTTCCATTAGATGTTCAATCTTGTAAATTTCATAACTTTAAATCTACACGTCCAAATTTTGTAAATTTTATATCAATGGAATCAGCAAACCAAACCCTATCCAACCATGCACTTTGTTTAATTAATTTCTTCTGGAAAATTGGTTGAATTTACAGAAACATGTGTAGGTATATTTTGAATATAAAAATTATTCTAGCATTATTTATTTGGTAAAATCTTTGGAAAATGGATTGTTTTGAACCTCCTGACCATATAAAACAACTTATGGAATTAAAAGTGTATTTTGTGAAGTTAAAAGATGAATCTTTGATTTAGAACATTTCTAGTCAAATAAAAATAATATTATTATGTTAAAAATGCTTTTGGAGAAAAACCTTTGGGAAATGATTTGAATTAAACTCTATGACCCTAGACACAAAGTTTTATGATTTAAAAACATATTTGGTGAACCCCATAAAAATTATTACTTTGCTAAAGGCATTTCCAAGAACATAAAATATTGATGTGGTATAAAAATAGTTTATAAATAAAACCTTTTACAAATGGTTTCAATACTAAACACTTGACTTTAAAACACTAACCTTTGTGTTGAAATTATATTTGACATACACTAGAGAATATTACTTGGATTTAAATTCTTTCTAGCAAAACAAAAATGATTTAAAGTGGCCATTTTTCACTAACTTAATATCAAATGGTTTTACCACTTTTGTGAATGACCAATAGGTGTTTTTCAAATGTTTATAATCTATTAGAAACCACATTTCCAAATAAAACAATCATTGGCATGTTTGCATGCATTGCCTTGTTTGTATTATTTTATGTGATGATTGCTTGAATGGTAGATTGAACATTTGCTTGCTTGATTGAATTGTAATGGAATTTGAAGAGTGTGACTATTGCAAGATCAAGGAGTGAAATTATATTCTCTACCAAAAAGGCAAGTGATGCTTCATACTTTTGTCCCATTATTTTCACTATGCATTAGTGATGTTTCTAAGTAGGACTTGCATGAAATTTTTGCTAAGTATAAACTTTGCCATGGGAAATCCTAGTAGATGAAACCTTAGTAGAAATATCCCAAGTCAATATTACTACTGCTATCATGATTAGCTTAGCTAGTAGAAAACAAGGGTGGATTATATTCATGTTATGGAATATTTCTAAGTCAAGGACTTGTGTTTTGTTTAATAAAACAACTAAGTGAATGAATCACCTAGGTGGAATGGAAATAATGGTTTGTTTTGAGTGGTTACGCAAATCCAGTATGCTGGGGAAAACTTGGGCATCACCAATTCCAGTATACTGGGGAAAACTTGGTATCTCACTTGTGGGATGCCACCCAGGAACAAAGAGATTTGAGATGTCAAATGTTGCGAAGCTTCAAGTGCAGCCACTTGGCATTATGCGCTCTGCCTGGATCATATAGATTGCAATAACTTAGCCAAATGGACAGTTGGTGGTAGGGGATTGATAGGTTGGAACGCGTCCATTCTGGTCTAAGGGAAGGCTTCTGAAAGATCTTGTCTTGGTGAAACCAAGTCATGTGGGGAAAGTGCCCCACCTCTACAGAGTGTAAATATAAGTACTTAGCCATGTCCCTGGCAAAGGACAATTTGAGCATCAAGACATGGAAGCTATCAAGAATCTCCTCATCTCAATTTCAAAGTTAAAAACTTGTGGTTGAACAAGGGTTGAAGGATCACCAATTTCTATTGGGGGAGGCCTTGGGTGTTTTTAACAAGCAAAAACTTAGTATTTTCAAATGATAAGGAAAAACTATTTTGAGCAAAGCAAGCCTAAGCTCCACCTAGCCAAATGCATATAGATGATAGACTCCACTATACTACCATAGTATCACTTGCCAATACAATTCAAATGTATTGACCCTTGTGGCTGTAACTTATGATGTTGCAGGTTTGTTTGATGTTAGTGAAGTGTGTTGATTAGGATTACAAGTCTACAACCAACATGATTTCCTGTGGCACTTTGAAGATGAAGGACTCCATGCTATAGTTATTTTTGCTGCATTGTAATGAGATAGTCAAATGAGCTATGTAAGATGTAATAAATTATTTTATTCCTGGTTATAGAGTTGTATTATGACCTTTGTTTCTTGATATTCCATCTTAATTGTGGATGCTAGCTATTGATCCAGGGACTAGCATTGTAAACACATGGATCTCTACCTTATTAAAGGTTGGGACCTCTACATCGGTGTGAAATGAAACGAGAGCTTATAAGTCAATGGAGTTATGTATGTGTGTTAGAGAAACGCCTGGGCCGCTATCCTAATCGATGCCTAATCATGGTGGAAACTTGCAACATCACCATAGTGACATCTATGAAGCATTCTTCTCATAAAAAAAGAGACTGAGAAAAAGAGACATATGAGAAAAGAGGAATGAGAAAAAAAAGCACCATATTCCCATGGTAAATAAGAAGAATGATGAGATGCTCATTGTCTGCTTGCCTTGTCATTTTGGTTATGGGATAGCTCGTGTACCATGTGCAAGGTGTACCCCATTGGCGGTTATCTATGATACATATGTACTTAATATGACAAGAACTTGCAAGTAAATAAACATGAGTAGCATGAGGAGCGGTCCTTGTATCCAACGGACATGAGATTGCCAACTTATACTTTGTCAAGCATATACTCCATAGTTTGTTCACTTTAACCTTTTTCACTTCAAGATGCTTATGATAGGGGCAATGAGATATAATAGCTAACAAGTACCATAATTTTTGGAAGATATTTTTGAGACTTGAAATCACTCCTTCCCTTTATGAAGGGCCTTTCTTCCACCATTACATTTAGTCTTCACCTTCTACCTTTAGGCACCAGTTAAGAGAGCATAGTTGCCATTCTTAGTTCTATGTGCATTGTCCCAAAACTTATTGATTGATGCATATTGTTGATATTACTTGTTCTTGTGCTATTTGTATCTAGTCACTCTTATGAACTTTGAAGGTGTCCTATGCATCTATTTGCTACTCTATGAGGGACAAGATGATTTCCACTATGCCATGTTTTCTGTATGTGAAACAAACAAACATTTTTGAATGCATGTTATTCATGATATTTTTTTGTAGCCTTTCATGTTGAATGCATAATTACTATGTCTTATTGTTATAACTCCATCTTTCATGCTCATGTTTAGTGTTCTTTGATCCCAGCTTTCAATGCTTAAAAATGGTTTGATCTTTATTTTGATGTTGCATGTCACCTCAAAAATTATTATTTTTATCACTTACCTACTCGAGGACGAGCAGGAGTTGAGCTTGGGGATGCTTGATACGTCGGAAACGTATCTATAATTTTTTATGTTCCATGCTTGTTTAGTATCCACTTTGCTATGTTTTGTCTACACTTTGAGGTATTTTATACACTTTCTGTAACTAACTTATTGACAAGATGCCACAGTGCCAGTTGCCTATTTTCTGCTTTTTTTTTGGTTTCGGAAAGCTAAAAAATGAATATTCTGGGCATTGGACATGACAAAAGCCAAAGTTCATATTTTCCCTAAACGATATGGAAAATCAAAGAAGAGACGGAGGAGGACACCAGGGTGCCCACACCCTGGCCGCGCCCACAAGGGGTGTGGGCCCCCTGGACCTCCGCCGACCTTCCCTCCTTCGCCTATAAGAAGCCCCGGACTTAGAAACCCTAAATCATCGACCAGAAAGCCACAAAAACCTGCACAGCACCGCCGCCACTGAAGGGGAGATTCGGGCGACACAAAGTCTCTTTTCTGGCATACTGCCGGGACGGGAAAGTGCCCCTGGAGCCATATCCATCGATCTCCACCACCATCTCCATCACCGGTGCTGAGTCCCATGATGAGGAGGGAGTAGTTCTTCCTCAAGGCTAAGGGCTCTACCGGTAGCTATGTGTTCATCTCTCTCTCTATGCATGATCTTATTGTGGTTATGAGCTTTGTAATCAAGTAGATCTACCTTGATACTCAAGTTCTTTAATAGATCTCTGTTCTCCCCACGTGTGTGTAAGTGACAGAATGCATACCGTGGTGGCACTTAGGCTAGATGCTACATAAATACTCATCGTGCTTTAGTATATCTATGTTTTTCCCCACGTGTGTGACAGTGATAGCGTGCGCGCCGTGTGTGGTACTTAAGCTAGATTACATATATATTCATGAGTTATATTTTGAGTTGGTTGTCTCTATGAAATTATGGTGTTTTTTGGAACCATCTAGCGCTCTAGGTGACAGTGTGGGGTTATCTAGATGGGGAAGAAGGACTTTGAGGTGTTCTGTTATATCCCTACCGTGGATTAGAGTCTCCAACCGAAGAGTAGTTAAGAGTAGTATCATGAAGAGAGGGTATTTATATGAGAGAGTGTTCACTAGTGAAAGTATGATCCCTAGGACTAGTTTCTAAACATTGAGACACCGTTTGCATCTAGATCTGTTGCATGTTTTCTTGCTTCCACTTTTATTTTAGTTTGCCTTTAGTTTCTCCACGTAAAGCTCCATCAAAGCTATTTTCTGGCACCGTTACCACTTTAATTTCAACATCTCTTTGCCGAACTAGTGCACCTATACACCTGGCAAGTGTATTGGGTGTGTTGGGGACACAAGAGACTTCTTGTATCTTAATTGCAGGGTTGCTTGAGAGGGATACCTTTGACCACTTCCTCCCTAAGTTCGATAAACCTTGGGTAATCCATTTAAGGGAAAATTGCTGCTGTTCTATAAACCTCTGCACTTGGAGGCCCAACAACTGTCTACAAGAATAGAAGTGCGTAGACATCACTCCAGCGAGGAATCACAGATGCACCCATGCGCCCTGCCCTCATCCGCGACCACCTTGAGAACCCTCTCATCCCCGCGACCATAGTAAACCCTCACACCCTTCCTCTAACCCCCTAGCTCGCCGGTGCGCCGCCGCCGTGCGCAGAGAGCAGCGCCGCCCATCTCTGGTCGGATCGCTCTGATCCGTAGGATCTAGATCTAAAGGCCATGATAGGTCACTTAAACGAAGGGGTATCATTCATCTGGGCCGCTCAAACTCACTTAAATCCAACGAATATCTTAGCATGATCCGCACGAAGCGGTACGTGCGAATCAGAACATGCCGCGTGGCTAGGATCTTGTTTTAAAATCCAGATTTTGTTCTATTAGTTATTCAAACTTGTAAATTCAATAACTTTTGTTCTGTATATCCAAAAATTACAAATTTTATATCTATGGATTCATAAAAATGTGTACTTTGCACCTATGGACCTTAATTTGGTCATTTTCGTCTGAAAATTTTGAGTTTTATGCAGAAAACATTAATAGGACTATTTTGGCTATAAAAAATGTTCTAAAAATTATTTTTGAGTAAATCATTTTGCAAATGGTTTTATTTTGAACACTCTGACCATAAACACTAACATGTGAAATAAAAATATATTTTATGGACACTAGAAGTATTCCTTTAAATAAAAGATTTTCTAACAAAAGAAAAATGATTTAAATGACTTATTTTCACTAACTTGATTTCAAATGAAATTCCACTTTTATGAAAGACCAGTAGGTGTTTAGAAATGTTTATAACCTTGGTGGAAATAAACTTTTCAGTAAAATGACCTTTGCATGCTTGCATGCATTTCTTTGGTTTTCTTGTTTTGTTATTTGTTTGTGTGCTAGTTTTGAATGTTTGCTTTGCTTGATTGTGATGTAGTGAACTTTGAGGAGTGTGACAATTGCAAGATCAAGGAGAGTACCTAGATTTTCTACTAAAAAGGAAAGTGATACTTTGGTCATCAAAATTCCTATGTTTTCAATTTGACATTAGAAATATTTTGGTAGTATGCATGATAGAACTATTTTGTATATTACTATGCTATGCTATGGTAGATCCTATATAATATATATTGGTAGAAATCTCCCTCAATTAAGATACATGTTATGATAGTATGCTTAGCCTAGATATTAGAATTCAATGGTGGGAATTCATGTTATGATATTATGGAAAGGTTATGCTTATGTGTTTTTGATTAAGAAAACAACTTGTTAATGAAACACCTGGGTGGAATGGAAAGTATGGTTTGTGTTGAGTGGTTACCCAGGGCCCATTTCTATTGTTTACCCTGGTGTATCTCACTTGTGGATGGCCACCCAGGAACAAAGAGATTTGAGATGTTTAGTGTTGAAAAGCTTCCAGTGCAACCACATGGCATATGGGATCTGCCTTGACCAAATAAACTACAAGAACTTAGACGGACAGACATAAGGTGGTAGTGATGATAGGATGGAACGCGTCTGTGGTGATCTGATGGATTGCTTCTAAAAAGTCTCATCTCGATGCATGTCGAGTCTTGTGGGGAAAGTGCACCACCTCTCGAGAGGGTAAAACCTAAGTACTTAGTCGTGTCCCTGGTAATGGACATTTTGAGCATCAGAGACATTTAAATGATCAAGAATCTCCTCATCCCAATTTCTCTAAGTTAAAACTTGTTGGGTGAACAAGGGTAGCACCTGGTGTGTATCCAGTGTGCCATGTTTGATGAAGTGTTTTGAAAAAGAGAAAACTATTTTACAAAGGATAGGGAAAAATTATTTTATGCAAAGGCCAGCCAAAACTCCACTTAGCCATATATTCATGTAGATGTTAGATTCTCCATATCAAAATGATATCACTTGCCAATACAATTCAAATGTATTGACCCTTGTGGCTGTAACTTATTATGTTGCGGGTTTATTTCATGTTTGCCTGTGGCACATGAAGACGAAGGACTGCATGCTTATAGATATATTTGTTGCTTTGTAATAAGATAGCCATATGATCTATGTAAGTTGTAATGAAATATTTTATTTCTGGTTATGAGTTGTAATATGACCTTTGTTTCTAGATATTACATCTTAAATCGTGGGTGCTAGCTATTTGATCTAGGGACTAGCACTGTAAACACAGGGACTTGTACCTTATTGCGTTTAGGCCTCTACATCGATCCAGAAAGTCTATCAGGGTTACAGATTGATGTGGTCAATTGTCTAGTCAGCTTCGAGTTGTTTTACCCTCCATCCTTCTTCCATATTATGACACACCTCCTAGTTCACCTAGTTGAAGAGATTAGAATTCTCGGTCCTATGTTTCTACACAATATGTTCCCCTTTGAGAGGTTCATGGGAGTCTTAAAGAAATATGTTCATAACCGTGCTAGGCCAGAAGGAAGCATCTCCAAGGGCTATGGAACAGAGGAGGTCATTGAGTTTTGTGTTGACTTTCTTCCGGACCTTAAGACGATTGGTGTTCCTAAATCTCGGTATGAGGGGAGGCTGACTGGAAAAGGCACACTAGGAAGGAAAGAAACGGTATGTAGGGACAGGGATTCTTTCAGTAAATCACACTACACAGTTCTACACAATTCCACCTTTGTGGCTCCGTATATCGAGAAACACAAGATTATTCTACGCTCCGAAAACCTAGTGAAGCCTGACTCCTGGATTAAAGTGTAACACGAGGCTACTTTCGGCAGTTGGTTGCAGACACATATCATGAATAACAACACTATTAGAGATCATCTGTACTTGTTGGCCAGGTTACCATCTTCGACTCTATGTACTTTCCAAGGGTACGAGATAAATGGTAATACATTTTACACGTTCTCCCAAGATAAAAAGAGCACCAACCAAAAAAGTGGTGTCCGCTTTGATGCAACAAATGAAAATGGGTAGAAGGACACATGTTATGGGTATATAGAGGAGATATGGGAACTTGAGTATGGACCTACTTTTAAGGTCCCTTTGTTTCAGTGCAAATGGGTCAAGATGACACGAGGCGCGGTACATGTAGACAAAAAGTATGGCATGACAACAGTGGATCGCAACAATCTTGCGTATATGGACAACCATTCGTCCTAGCCAATGATGTGGCTTAGGTTTTCTATGTGAAGACATGTCTACGAAACCGAGAAAAACAAATCATCAAAATAATACATCGTCCGATGAGCCAAAGTGCCACATAGTTCTTTCAGGGAAAATAAACATCGTGGGAGTGGATGACAAGATAGATATGTCAGAATATTATAATAAGTTTCATGAAATCCCACCCTTCAAAGTGAAAACTGACCCAAGCCTCATGTTAAATGATGAAGAGTCTCCATGGCTATGGTGCAGAAGAAAACCACAACACTAGATAGGGATGTTGTTGATCTATGTAATATATTAAACCTTTTATGTAATATCATAATGTTAGTCAAACATTTTACCCAGATCCACATGCATGCAACATTGGTCATTTTGACCAAAAGCCATGAAAACTAATACATCTTGCTCAATCAAACTGGACGACTACTCCCGGTGCCTGAGCCACGGGAGGTGAAAACCCAAAGATACGGAACCATCACACGAGCATAGCTCAGGTGAGATCACTGAAGAATCTGCCAGGTATCGTCCACCCTGGTGTCCAACGCAGCCATATAGCGACGGACGTGCTCGTCATCCTCCCTGACATGACGCAATACCACCTCCTCGGTGGCCTGCTCCCTCTGCACCCTTCCTGGACCAGGCGACCTCCACCAAAGAAGCTCCAGGTCGACGATGACACCCGGATTCCTCACCAAGCTACGCGTCACAGAAGGTAGCACCATCCAGTGCCAGCCCGGCGGAGCCTAGTCTCGGACATGCCCAGCGAATCCCAGTACTCCAGCGTTGCCACCGAGTCGACTATGAGGATGCGGGATGGGTATCCTGAAGTAGGCGGTGAGGAATGTGTGTATGTGTGGGTGGCCATGATGGTCGGCCTATAAATAGAGGAAAAGGGAGGGCAGGATGGGGCGGGCAGCCTATAAATAGAGGGAAAGGCCTATAAATAGAGGGAAATGGTTTATCTTTAGTCCCGGTTGGAGAAACCAACCGCGACTGAAGGTATTGCGGTAGGCTGGGCCAGGCAACACTAATGATAGGGGTGAGTGTCGACATTATGTCGTGCGGCTTGTACCTTGTCCCGGATGGTGTCACCAATTGGGACTAAAGATGAACCTTTAGTACCGGTTGGAGACACCAACCGGGACAAAACATGAGTCGGCACTAATAATAGGGGTGAGTATCGACATTATGTCATGAGTGTCGACACTATGTCATGCTGCTTGTACTATAAATAGGCATCCTTTTGAGTCCTCGGGCATCTCCAAGATGGTTTGCGAGAGCAGGAACACCACTATGGCCAATTTGAGGGAGATCCCGGAGGAGCCCAGTCCTCTGGGTTGTCCCTAAAGTTGGTCATAGAGGCACTCCCTAATATGTGACCACGCGCGTTTGGAGATCAAATCTTCATGGTAAGTACAAATCGGAACAACATCTTCATAGTTCGGGAAAGTCTTAGTACGAATCGGGACTAAAGGCCCCCTTTAGTCCCGTTCCAGCCACAAAACGGGACTAACACTCAAGATGGTTTGCTGACAACACTATGCAGTCCCGGTTTCCTAATTGGGACTACGGAATCGGGACTAAAGGCCCCCTTTAGTCCTGGTCCAGCCATAAACCGAGACTAACACTCAATACATTTATTAATATTAAAACTCCGAGACTACGGAATTGGGACTAAAGGCCCCCCTTTATTCATGTTCATATCTAGCCCTATATTACACAGCTGTAGGGCCGAATTCGTCTTCGTCATCGTCATCGTGGTCATTGCTAGGTGCACACGACTGGATCCTCAGCCCAGCCATGGCATATTGTGGGGTCACCTGCCACTCTGGCCTTGGATTCACGATGCGTGGGGGAGGGGGATCCTGGATGACGACGCCGCTACACTCGCAACCTTCACCGCCGCCACCCTTCTTATGGCTCTGTGGCGGCTGAGGGTACCGTAGGCGAGGATGGTCTCCCTCGGCGATGTAGCGTTTTCATGGTATTGCCGACGAGTACGCCATGGAGGGGTCCTCACAGTGCGTGTTTTGATATGTGGGGTAAGGAGGAAGGTTTGCGGGTACGAGGTGACACAACTTACCTAGGTTTAGATCCCATGACAGTGGCGGAATCCTACTCCTGCTATAAATCACTATAATGGTAATACATCGGGTTACAGGGATCTGTTCGCTGTGCGTGATATGATTTGTCATGTGCCCTAAAGGCTCCTCTAGGTCTGGATTGTAAAGACACCAGATCCTCGGGTTATAGGGAAAGTCCTAGCCAAAAAGGTTACAGAGTCCTACAAGGTATACAACTAGTCTAACGTGAATTGCACTACAAGGCTCCGGGTACGCTGATGACTCCACCGTAGCCTTCCTTTATCTGGCATGAGCCTCCCTTCAGGATCCAGCTAACTGGGCTGCCCAGCAGGCCATAGGCCCTGCTACCAACTGTGGGCCACCCGGGTTATCCGGATTAGAGACATGCAATGGTGATACCCATTTAGCATATCCCCAACAGTAGCCCCCGGAGAACTCCGAGATCTTGCGCCGTCTTGCCTCTTCAAATTGAATGCTCCGTCTAGGTGAATGTCGGCAAATCGTCAAGCAATATCTTGTAGTCCTCCCAAGAACCCTGTGATTATCTCCGTCTTCAACATATAAGTCAGAGAATCACTGAGCTTCTCCATCGTAGTCTTCTCGTAGCCGGACGGGATCCGTCCATGCCGGAATCTTCAGATGGGATTGTTCACCTGCCTATGCCTGTAGAGTGACGCGGACCATAGGTCAGCGACACCTTGTAAATCACACATGGAGAGAACGTAATCATAGACATTTTTCTCGAGCGAAGGATACGAAACATTGGCGGTGGCGGTGGGAACGTGGCAAAATTTCTACGCACGCACGCGCACATGCTGTCCACGCAGCAATCGTTCGATCAACTTGCACGAATCTTGACGCCGAGTACTATGTATTATAACCATGGTGACTTTTATCTTTCCACCTCATTCTTCCTCGCATCATCTTCTTCCTCTAGCCAACGTATCCTCGAGCTCATCACACGCACAGAGAAAACCCTGCTTTTCTCCAACCACAATCATCTCCCACCTACACCAATGGCCAATAGAAGCAGCACCCCGTCAATGGCGGCGTCAAGCGAGGCCACCGCCAAATCAACAGGATCTGTCCACGTCCCGCCAGAGCGTGTGGTGGTGCCGCGTTCCGCGGTGCTGGAATTCACTGGCGGCAACCATATTCCAGTGGGGCTAGAACCACTGGAGGAGGAGGCTGATTCCCACAAGTGGAATGGCACGGCTCGGATATCATCGAGAACGATATCAAGGAGATGCTCGCCGAGGGGTACCTCCCTGAGACGGAGGGCCTAGTCTGGCGGGCGGAACCGGTCGACGAGGTCGTCCCTTCTCCCCTAGCCAGAGAAAAAGTATACCTCAATGCTCAATATGTGCGTGGTGCCTCCCTCCCAATATCCAACTTCTTCATTGAAGTCCTTAGACATTTCTGGGTTTAACCTCCGAGCCTTTCTCTGAATAGCATCCTCGCGCATAGAAACTACACGGCGCTGTGCAAGGATTACCTGTTTATTTACTTCTTCACCGTGAAGAAGGAAGCCAGGGTGAGAAAGGAGGAGCTTTGGAACTGCAGAACCATGAGCTTCAAGATCTGTCCTGGCCAGCGGTTCCCCGACACTGTAGGTCACGAATCCTGCAAGAATTGGCAGGGGACGTATTTCTATGGCCCAGATATCCCTCTGGCTGGCTGATAAAGAATGTACCCAGACTTTCTCGATGGAGCCGCCGCTGAAGCCCCGACATGGAGATCCCAAGCCCTCCTCCCCTCCGACGATGAAGCCTCTCGCGCCGTAAGGTGGATTGACTGGTTCGTAGAGACGGGTTTGACCGTGTTGGACCTAGCCATGTGCTGGTTCATCAGGCGGATCTAGCCTCTGCAGCATCGCGCGAAGCTCATGCACCAGTATACCAAGGATAGGAAGGATAGCCTCCGTATCTCCAAGGACAACTTCTCCAGTGACTCCGTCAAGCTTTGCCTCAAATACATAGTCAAGGTGAAGGATAGGAAGCGTGGCTTCAGCATCACCTACGACATGTTCGAGGGTGGAACGTGCCTAGAGGTAATCATTTATTTCCCGTATATGACATATACTCCAGTTCTTCCGTCTTGCATATACCCTTGTGTCTAACACTTTAGGATTCACTTTACAACTAGAGAATCTAGACGAAGGTAGCATGGCTGCCCAAGTCTATGATCCCAAGATGAAGGAAGTCACCGTCGTGTCCGACGACGAGGTCCCATTGGCGCGAAAGCAGAAGAGCTCCACCTCTGATGCTTCCGATGGAGGCAAGAAGAAGAAGACGCACGGTGGAGCCTCCAAGAGATCCACCGCCTCCATGGAGGCAGAGAAAAGAAGAATGACCGGTATCCCTTTGACAAAGGCACCAACCGTTGTGTAAGATTCTAATCATCTGACATGGTCTCTTGCTTATCTTATTCTTGTACTTATACTTTTGCACGTTTTAGGAAGAAGGCCAGTGTGAGTTTGAAGAAGACCTCCAAAACATCGTAGGAACATGAAAGAAATGTTTGTCCAACCGTCTCCCGCCATCGCCCCTCCGACTCCGAGCGTCCAACCTACTGCTGCACCAACAAGTTCTCCGGCAAAGGTAGCTTCTGAACCTTCCGCCATGGAAGTGGACCCAAATCCTTCTTAGGAGGTCCTAGACGTTGCCATGGAGCCCCACGTTGTCGGCGAGCATGCAACGCAGGAAAGCACATCCTCTAAAGTGGCTAAAGCTCCGGCTAAGGATGCCACTGGTAGCAGTAAGGCGGTGGTGGAAGGCGAAACCTTCTACCGTAGGCGGAGCCGTTGCACCCAAGGCGCCAACAGAGCTTCCCAAGATCGTCTACCCGATGCTTACACCGAGTAGCTCAACTCTGGCTCCTTGTCCGGCGCCGACTTCTCCCACATGCAGTCTTGAGGAGTTGCTCAAACAAGCGGAGATCGTCCGTGTAAACACACTTGACTTTAGCAAGATATTCTCCGAGAGCGCCAGCAACCTCAAGATCATCGCACTTGTAAGTTGAATATGCCTTTTGCATTTCATATGTAGTATCCCAATAGCCCCCGACGATTTAGACGGAAAACCATAGGTCTTTGGGTCTGAATGCTCTAAGAGTGACTAAGCTAGAAACTTTGCACTGTAGCCCCCAAGTATTTAGTTTGAATGAATTATTCCGACTAGATACTTTTAGATTAGCATACGTAGTGTTTGTAAATTTCAATACTGTAGCCCCCAAGCCTCTAGTTGAAACAGAATTAGTTCCGACTAGATGACTAAAGAAAGATTAAACATATCACTGAGTTAAAAAACTCGTACTATAGCCCCCAAGCCTCTAGGCGGATACTTATCCGGCTAGATGCTCCAAGTATACTAAGTAACTTTGATCTATTTGCAGAATGAGAATACTCAGAGGAACACCGCCAACGAGAAGTTCCACAAGATGCGTTCAGATCTTGAAGCTGAAAAGGGTAAAACTGCCTTCTTGAAGGATCAAATCACCAAGAGCAAGAGCCTATTTTTATTTTCAATTTTGCACTCAATCTTGGTCTTGTGTCATTAACTTCCGACTACTCATTATGCTTTGCCATTTCTTCGACTTGCAGAAGCCATCGCCAAGGCCAAGGATATTGTCGAGCAATCCAAGCACATACAAGAGCTGGATAGCAAAAACAAAATCCTGAAGCAGGAGAGAACGGACTCACTGAAGATTACCTGGCCGCCGTGCAAGAATCCGCGAACACAGAAATTAGCTGCCTTAAGGAGTAAATTACAGTCCTCAAGGAACAGAACAAAGCTGCCACCGAGCAAAACACTCACAATCTTGAGGCTTACAAGACCCTCTGAAAGGAACATGATTCCATGGTGGAGATTCTTCAGCAAGCTGAGGGTAGCATTTTTGGTAAGCATTCTCCGTCTTGTACTTCTATAAACAAGGTATTCTGAACTTATGTTGTATTGAACTCATGTACTCAATCATTTGGCCGGAATGTAGCTCTAATTAGTTAGACTAATAATGATCCTCCGCCAAAGGAATGCATGGTTCTTGCTGGCAACTTCATCATCACCGCCATCACCCAAGCAAAGGAAATCGCCAAGCCCTTAGTCATCAATATTAAGGCAATGGAATCTGTCATGAAGTATTCGGAGATCCTGCACCAAGCCCCCGAGCGTATCGTAAGCTAGAAAGATTCATGTACCTGGGATGGTGCAAGGATGGCGATGTCTATGGTCAAGGCTCACTACGAGGATGCGGACATCGACACGGTGACCTCTGGCTTGCCCGACATAGATGATGAAGGTGAGAAGATCGATCATGGAGCTATCTGGTCATCGCTCGCCGGCTATGACATCAGGGTCGCACAGTTGGTGGATGCAAACACCTTTGTGCCCCATGAGGTAATTGACGCCGACCAAGTTAGCTGCTCCGAGTCCCTCAAGACTACTGACTTCATTGATGGGCAAGATGGCTCTCTTGCGGCTGATGACGCTACCTCGAAGTCTCCTGCACCATAGGAATGAAAACACTATGTAATATTTGTTTCCTCTGGATGTTTTATATGTATGCGGAAAACAATGGGTTAATCTTAAGGTTGAAAACTATAGCTATAATCTTCCTGCTACTTAAGAACTAATTTCAGCATGTATATATTTTTAAGCAAGTGCTGGCTTATCCATTACTTTTGTTCTTATGCTTGACTTTTCATGAGTCAGAATACCCTTAGTCAGAACTATGCGCTCAGGTGACTATACCCAATGGCACCATCAAAAACCTAACAACAAAATCGCCGACTTCGAGTGCCGAAAGTTACTACTCCAGAATCTACATAAAAACAACAAAGAACGTGTAGACCAAAAAATTAAGCTAACGCTCGTAGGAGGAATTTTCACAAGTGCAAATGCAAAAATTGCGCATAAAGGTTTTATATGATCCAAAAATGAACACTAAAGGAGGTAAAAGACTCAAGCATATGAGTTAACCAAATAGCTTTATTTCATTGATCATATAAGATATACATAGTAGATAGTAAAATATGTTAAGTGCAAAAAGGACATAGCCTTGCTATGTTCCATTGCCGATCAAGCTCCGGGTAGTCATCATCTGGGTCACGTCGCTTACGCTTATGATCCTCGTTTGTTCTATCCTCTAGTTCACGATTGTCAATTAGGTAGTAAGAACCATTGAGTAGCGCCTTGCTTATGATGAACGGTCCTTCCCATGGCGGGGATAATTTGTGTAACTGCTTCTGCTTAAATTGGAGCACCAGATCCCCCTCTTTAAACGAGCAACGCCGAACGCGGCGACTATGATAGCTATGTAGCTTCTGCTGGTAGATGGCGGATCTTTGGCATTGCCAATACACGCTCTTCCTGGAGAAGGTCCACATATAGGCGCCTGGATTCTTCAGCATCATCCTCGTCGTAGGCGGCAACTCTTGGTGAATCGTGAAGGATGTCGGAAGGTAGAATTGCTTCTGCTCCATATACCATGAAATAAGGTGTGTAGCCGGTGGATCTATTGGGAGTAGTTCACAAACTCCACAAAACAGATGGTAACTCCTCCGCCTAGGCTCCAGATGATCTATGTAGCGGGGCCTCTAGACGTGGCTTGATTTCCTACAAAATTAATCCATTGGCTCCCTCAACTTGCCCATTGGATCATGGATGTGCCAGAGATGCCAAATCAAGTCGGATGCCATTCTCCCAACAATAAGCTTCCACTTCTCTGAGTGACAAGTTGCTACCATTGTCGGTGATAATGCTATGCGGGAGGCCAAATCTCATCACTAGATCCCGGACAATCTTCACGGTAGTTGCCCCATCAAGCTTTCCAATGGGTTTAGCTTTTATCCATTTTGTGAATTTATCAACTGCTACAAGTAGATGCGTAAACCCACAAGGTGTCGTATGTAATGGACCAACCATGTCTACCCCCAAACTGCAAACGGCCAAGTTATTGGTATTGTTCGTAATTCTTGAGCTGGTACATGTCGTTGTCGGGCATAGTACTAGCATCCCATGCATGACTCAACCAGCTTGTCGGTGTCCGCCTTCGCGGTCAACCAGTAGAATACTTTCCGGAAGTCTTTGAGAGCAAAGATCTAGGAGCGGCGTGATGCCCGAAATCTCCGAGATGGATCTCACGAAGGATTTCAATACCTTCTTGCTAGGAGACATACTTTAGGTATACACCAGTGGTACTTCTTTTGTAGAGATGCCCATTAATGATGGTATAGCCCTTTGCTCGACGTACTATTTGCCGACTTTCGACTTCTTCGATGGGCAAATTTCCATGTACGAGATATTCCATCAACGTTTTTGTCCAAGCCGGAGGGACCTTTGTAACTGTATGAACAAAAGAGTCAACTCTATCCGGGTTCTCGAGGTCCGCTCCCTTCACGGATGGGTGATACGTCCATTTTGCATCACTATTTTATATCATAATTTACTATTATTCATTGATATATTTCATATTAAGAGGTGATACTTATGTTATTTCATCTATTTTGCATGTTGGATGACTTTTGGAGGATGAACTGCCGGATTCAGGATTCTGATGAAAAAAGCGGTGTCCAGATGCAATATTTGCGAAGATTAGAAAATTCCAGAAAATATATGGAAAATCCTATTTTTCTAGAAGAAGAAGAAGAAATCCAAAAGGGGAAGTGGAGATGGGCCACAGGGGGCCCACAACACCCCCTGGCGCGGGCCCACCTGGGTCGCGCCACCAGGTGGTGTGGCCACCCTGGCCCACCTCTGGCTTCGCCCTTTTGCCTATATCTTCCCCCCGAAACACTAATACTCGTGGAGCAACCACAGAAAGATTATGCCGCCTCTACGGGGCAGAAACTACAGATAGAGAAAGAGCTCTCCGGCAGGCAGATTTCTGCCAGTGAAATTCCTTCCCCGAAATGGGTGACCGTCGCTATCAACACCATCATGAATCTAGACTTCATCAGGATCATCATCATCATCCTCACCAACATCTCCACTAACACCATCATCACCACTCCATCCCGCTGTAACAATTGGGTTGAATCTTGCATAGTTCTTAGGGGAAACTTTCCCGGTGTTGATTACTTTTGTAGTTGATGCTTTTGAGTGGAACCATTGTATTAGTGTTTATGTTCAGATTGTTATTCATCATTATATCATCTCTGATCTTGATCCATTTGATGTTTTGTGAGTAGTTCGTTTAGTTCTTGAGAACATGGGAAAAGTCATGTTGTTAGTAGTGGAATTATGTTGAGATATATTCAATGGTTTGATATTTAAGTTGTGGTGTTATTATTCTAGTGGTGTCATGTAAACGTCGACTACATTATACTTCACCATTTATGGGCCTAGGGGAATGCATTGTGTACTTGGCTACTAATTGTGGGGTTGCCGGCATGACAGAAACCTAAACCCCTGTTAGGAAACCTTTGCACAATGGAGTGTAGGATATTAGAGTTTAATGTTGTGGTTAGGTTTTTATCTTAATTATGTTCTTGTATTTGCGGATGCATGCAAGGAGTTTAATCACAACTATGTATTAGTCCAAGTAAGTTTGGTATATTAGCATAGGTTCACCCACACAACACTTATTCAACCAAAGAAGATTAATCAACTATACGAAGCGAAAGCACTTGACAGTATTCTCATGTGTCCTCCAGAACGTTTGGTCCTCATAAGTAATACAACCAGCTTGTCCTTTGCTAAAGAATGGATTGGGCCACTTGCTGCAATTATTATTGTTATCTTTTATTTACTTGCACTTTATTTCTTTGCATTATCAAAAACCCCTAAAACTCGGTTTGCTAAGTATTTACAGAGATATCCTGATCCAAACCACTAGTCAACACCTTTTACTCCTCGTTCGGATCGACACTACTATTTATCGAAAGTACTACAATACGCCCCATATACTTGTGGGTCATCAATGGGGTTCGTAGATGCTCCAGAAAAACGCCATGCGGAATTGGTTTGCGCCCTAATCCAAGCTTTGACAGCGGATCGGCCGCCTCATTTTCCTCCCTTTTGACATACTTGACTTTGTAGCCCTCGAAGCACTTGTATATCTCGTCTACTTCATCTCGATATGCGTCCATCATAGGGTTTCGTGTGTTCCAGGTGCCAGCCACCTGCTGGGCAACCAAGTCGGAATCTCATAAAAAACTATGAGCTTGATGCCAATATCCTTGGCTACGTGAAGTTCGTGAATGAGTGCTTCATATTCCGCCATGTTATTTGTAGCCTCAAAGTGGATCTGCAAAAACCTAGTGCAGCTTTTCCCCTGTTGGTGACTGTAGCAGTACACCACGCCCCGAGCCATTAAGTAGCTTTGATCCGTCAAAGTGCATCATCTAATATTCTAGCTCTGGTACAAGGGTAGCATCTGGCATCTCCGTCCAATATGCAATAAAATCCGCCAAGACTTGTGATTTGATAGCGTCGCGTCTCTTGTAGGTGATCTCGAAGGAGGAAAGCTCAATGCGCCACTTTGCGACCCTTCACGTAGCGTCGCTATTTTTGATGATGTCGGACAGCTGAGCTTTGCTTACTACCGTGATAGGGCGCTCCTGGAAGTAGTGCCTCAGCTTCTGAGAAGCAAGGAACACTCCATAAGCTAGCTTCTGGTAGTGCGGGTAGCACTGCTTGGACTCCGTCAAGACCTCGCTTACATAGTAAACTGTTCATTTAACTTCGTACTCATGCGTTGGTTCTTTCCAATCTACCACGACGACGATGCTGATAACCCGGTTGGTGGCCGCCATGTAAATCAACATAGGCTCCATAGGCTCGGGTGTTGCGAGTAAAGGTGCTGAGGAGAGTATCCCTTTAGCTCCCTAAGTGCAGCATTTGCCTCGTCCGTCCATACAAATTTGTCCGCCTTCTTCAGCAACTTGTATAGTGGCAGAGCCTTCTCTCCAAGTCGGCTGACCAACCGACTTACTGCTGCAAGGCAGCCTGTGAGCCATTCGATGTCCTTTAGGCATGTCGAACGGTTAATGTATCGGATGGTTTTGATCTTCTCCGGGTTGAATTCGATTCCACGCTGGGAAACGATGAAGCCTAACAATTTGCCAGCTGGAACCCCGAAGATGCACTTCTTTGGGTTAAGCATCATGTTGTATATCCAGAGATTATCAAAGGTTTCTTTTAAGTCGGAGATTAAGTCGTTTGAATTTTTATACATCACCGCTATATCTTCCACATAGGCGTGGACGTTCCGACCAATTTGGTCGTGTAGGAAATGCTGCATAGTCCGCTGGTACGTGGCACCTGCGTTTTTTTAGCCCAAAGGGCATTGTGACATAGCAAAACGTATTGTAAGGTGTGGTGAACGAAGTGGCCAATTGGTCCGACTTCCTCATTTTTATCTAGTGGTATCCCGAGTATGCATCTAGAAAACACAGAAGTTTCGAGCCAGCCGTCGAGTCAATGACTTGGTTAATGCGAGGCAAAGAAAACGGATCCTTCGGGCATGCTTTTTTCAAGACGGTGTAATCAATGCACATTCTTAATTCTTTGGTTCCCTTTTGCGGGACAAGTACAGGATAGGGACACCCATCGGGTGTGAAGGACTTCTCGGATAAAACTAGCCTTAAGTAACATAGCTATCTCTTCTCATCTCCGAAGCATCTCTTCTCATCTCTGAAACTTCATAGAGGTTGTTTCACCGGTTTGCATTTTGGATCAATATTCAAGCTATGCTCGGCAAGTTCCATAGGTACACCTTTCATGTCGCCAGGTTGCCAGGCAAAGATGTCCCTATTCTAATGGAGGAACTCGACGAGCGCACTTTCCTCTTTAGGGTCCAGGTTCGTCCCAATGGCGGTGACCTTGGAGGCATTTCATACCAAAAGTTCCACCAACTTGGTTCCGATGGCGGCCTTCAAGGCGGGATCGGAGTCAGAAATCTTCTTCTTCGATGCCGACATCTCTGAGGCGTCGACCTTCCTCTGGATCTCGTTGAATTCTTTGCTGTAGAGGATAGCTTCTGCAAAGGCTGCTTCTCCAATCTCGTAGTCCGTTGCCTTTGAAAAGCTTCCGGATACGGTGATGACACCGTTTGGTCCGGGTATCTTGAGCTTGTTGTAGACGAAGCATGGCTTGGCCAAGAAGGAGTGGAACATGTCGCATCCGAATATGACATGGTACACGCTCTTGAAGGGGAATACTTTGAATGTCATGTGTTCTTGGCGGTAATTGTTGACATCGCCAAAAGCGACCGGAAGCATGATGCACCCAAGGGACCGAGCCTCCCGACCAGGAACTATGCCATGGAATACAGTGATGTTCCGCCTTAGGTTGGTCTCCGTCAAGTTCATCTTGTGCAGTGTATCCAGGTACAGGATATTGATGCTTCTTCTCATCGCCGTCAAACAAAGGGTTGATGACCATGGCATATTGGTTCTCCGTTGGAACGAGGTCTGGGTGATCCCTCCTGTCCCAAGTGATTGGAATTTCCAAACAGCGAAGGTACTAGGAATTGGGGGTAGGGTGGCCATCAGTATCCTCAACAATGTTTTCTGTGCCCACACAGTTGGGGTGCCAAGGAAAGTGTGGTAGACGGGGGCCTTCTTCTCGAAGGGGTTCTCACCTTTGCCATCATCCTTGTCGGCATGCTTGGGGTCAATGTCCTCGTCCATGTCACTTGAATCCTTGCACTCCTCTTCCTTTTTCTTCCATTTTCCCTTGCCTCATGGTCGGTTCTTCCAGCTTTGTTTGTAGCCGGACTCCGGGTCTTCTTTGAAGGGAATATGCCCTGAGAGGCAATAATAAAGTGTTTATTATGTGTATTCCAAGTATATGATAGATGTTTATTTTGCATGCTATAATTGTATTAATACGGAAACGTTAATACATGTGTGTTTAATAAACAAACAGAAAGTTCCTAGTTAAGCCTCTCTCATAAACTAGCTCGTTGATTAACAAGATGATCAAGGTTTCCTGATCATGGACATTGGATGTTGTTAATAACGGGATCACAACATTAGTGTAATGATGTGATGAACATTCATCCGAAGTATAGCATTACGATCAAAGTCATTGAGTTTATATTGCTATAACAACTTACGAAGTGATCCTAATCCTTAGACCATGAGATCATGTCAATCACTAACACCGGAAGAGTTTCTTGATAACATCAAACGTCACACCGTAACAGGGTGATTATAAAGATGGATTCAGAACTAACAAAGTGTTATGTTGAGGCTCATGGATCAAGAGTGGAATTTGTTCATCCCGATGACGGATAGATATACTCTGGGCCCTCTCGGTGATATCACATTGATTAGCTTGCAAGCAAGTGATTTGATCACTAGAATGTTATATCACAGGAACGAGAAAAGAGTGCATGTCGGTAACGAGATCAAACTAGGTATGGAGATACCGATGATCGAATCTCGGACATGTAATATATCGTGAAACAAAGGGATTAAGATACTAGCGTAAAAGGTTCCGACGATCACAAGAAAGTCATCGTTGAATGTGTGGGAGTCAGTATGGGTCTCCAGATCCCGCTTCTGATTATTGATCTGAGAGGGGTCTCGATCATGTCCGCATTATTCACGAACCGTAGGGTGACACACTTAAGAGACACCGACATCCAATTGGAGCAAATGTTTCATGCCGAAAGAATGAACAAGCGCAGGAATTTATTTCACTAGATACCGAAACAGGTTTTTGGGTGAAATTGCATAAAGTGGTTATGCATGTGAAATAGAATTCTAGCAAGGGGTTATTTGTGAATGTTTGTCATTAAAGTAATTGACAAAATTCTGAATAAAATAAAAGAGTTTTATTTAATGAGAGTTTGCATTAAATTTGGTGGAAATTTAATGGGATTTTTGAGTGGGATTTTGAGTGGAGAAATTTGAAGGGCCATTTTGTGAGTGGAGTGTCCACCCACATGAATGAGGGAGAGGTGGGGGTACCCTCCATGGCCGGCGGCCATGCCCCCTTGGGCTGCCCCCCCTCCCCTATAAAAGGAGCCCCTCCTCTCACTTCTCACTCACACCTCCTCGTGAAGGATATCTCTCCCCCTCTAGAATTTATCCCCCATGGTCTCGGACTAGCGAGATACATGTTCCCGGTGGCTATTCGGCAAGAAAGAGTTGTGCTTCCGCTGCATCGCTGGAGCGAGGAGGCGGAGGTTGCTCGGTGCCTCGAACGTGTGTGCGAGCACGGATGCGCTGCTGATTTGCGGCGCTAGGACTTCCTCTCGATCTTGAGATCGGCAAGAGATCGTCTACATCAACCACGAGTTGAACTCGTTAAGCTTTGTCGGTCTTCAAGGGTATGTTCTCTACGGATATACATCCGCCCGTTGTTTGTATCTAGTATATATAGATCTTGGTATATAGTTCACATCGTAGGAAAATTTTTGTTTTCTATGCTGCGAACCCTACAGTGGTATCAGAGCCGGATCTATGCGTAGATACTTTACACGGGTAGTACACATATGAGTATGTGGGCGATGATGATCATGTTGTTGCTCCTTTGTTGTAAATCTTGGATATTGGTGGCATAGTGGGATGAAGCGGCCCGGACAAACTTTACATGTCCTCGCACATGAGACCTGTTCCACGCTTGACATGCAACTAGTTTGCATAAGTGGCTAGCGGGTGTCTGTCTCTCCTACTATAGTCAATATCTATTTTGCAAGCGAGTTGTCAACAATTTGATTATCCTCGTTGTGGTTCATGTTCGTAGGTAAGAACGGTTCTATCTCGAAAGCCCTAAGCCACGTAAAACTTGCAATGGATAAATTAGAGGCGTCTAGTTTAGATTGTTGCTGGGCTAGTGTTATGATATGGTAGTGTTGTAAGTAAAAGTATGAGATGATACTCTTACAACACACATAGCGTGTAAAATCCATAGACCTTGGATTTACACATATAGGTATGATAGTGATCATACCACGATGCACATGATAGAGATCATCTGCGGGAACCATATAATTTCACTAATAAACATATGATGTTTTGGTTGCATCTTATATTGCTTGTTTAGCGCTTTGTTAAGCATAATAAGATGATCCCTCATTTAAATATCAAGATAAAAATGTGTTCTTCCTTTAGTATGCACCGATTATGTTTTCGTCGCTCCAAGACATCACGTGATGATCGGGTGTTCTTGGATCCACGACCATATTTCGGGTGTAAAACAGTTACACACGCAAATACTAAGGTTCTAACTTGGCGAGCCTAGCATGTACAGACATGGCCTCGGAACACAGACCGAAAGGTTAAGCATGAGTCATATAGTTGATATGATGCCCATTTGATGCTCGCCTTTGAAGCTATACCGACTCACGTGATGATCGGACTTGGTGTAGTGGATTTGGTTCATGTAATCACCAAAAGGACACGAGGGATGTCACTTTTGAGTGGGAGTTCATTCGTAATATAGATTAGTTGAACTCGATCTATCATACACTTAGTATAAACTTTACAAATTCTGTTGTAGATGGCACCACCTGTTTTTAATTTCAATGCGTTCATGGAGAAAGAGAAACTAGCAACGAACGGTAGCAACTTTACTGAATGGGCCATGAATTTGAGGATTCTCCTCTCTGCTGCACAAAAGCAATATGTGCTAGAAGCGCCGTTAGGCCCCCCACCTTTTGATGATGCCCCTGACGAGGAGAAGAATGTCTATCAGACTCGTCAGGAGGACCACAACTTAGTTCATTGCGGCATATTGTATGGGCTAGAGCCGGAACTTCGAAAGCGTTTCGAAAACGGCAATGCATTTGATACAATGGGTGAGTTGAAAATGATTTTCGACACACATGCTGCTGTAGAGAGCTACAATGCTTCAGAAAAGTTCTTTAGCTGCATGATGGAAGAGCACAGCTCCGTTAGTGAGCATGTACTCAAGATGTCGGGTTACGCCGATAATCTTGTGTCCTTGGGAATAACGATTCCCATTGACTTAGGCATCCATCGTGTTCTGCAGTCTCTGCCACCTAGCTATAAGAGCTTCGTGATGAACTATAATATGCAAGGCATGAAGAAGTCTCTCCCCGAGCTTCTGTCAATGCTTAAAACTGCAGAAGTGGAGATCAAAAAGGAACATCAAGTGTTGATGATCAATAGGAACACTGGTTTCAAGAAAGACAAGAAGGGAAAACGGAAGGGAAGTAAGGGCGGCAAGCCTGTTGCCGCGCCTGAAAAGAAACCCCGAGTTGGACCTAAGTCTGATTCCGAGTGCTACTATTGTAAGGGGACTGGCCACTGGAAGCGCAACTGCCCCAAGTATCTGGCAGACAAGAAGGCCGGCAAGGCAAACAAAGGTATATATGATATACATGTTATTGATGTGTACTTGACTAGTGCTCGCAGTAGCACCTGGGTATTTGATACCGGTTCAGTTGCTAATATTTGTAACTCGAATCAGGGGCTGCGGAACAAGCGACCGCTAGCAAGGGGTGAGGTCAAGATGCGTGTCGGCAATGGATCAAACGTTGATGTAATCGCCGTCGGAACGCTGCCTCTCCACTTACCGTCGGGATTAGTCATAAACTTAAATAAATGTTATCTGGTGCCTGCACTGAGCATGAACATTGTATCTGGATCATGTTTGATGCAAAGTGGTTATTCATTTAAATCTGAGAACAATGGTTGTTCCATTTATATGAATGAAATCTTTTATGGTCATGCACCGATGATGAATGGTTTATTTCTGTTAGATCTCAATGATAATGTTACACATATTCATAATGTTGATGCTAAAAGGATTAAACTTAATGATGATATATCCGCATATATGTGGCACTGCCGTCTAGGTCATATTGGCATTAAACGCATGAAGAAGCTCCATTCTGATGGACTTTTGGAATTACTTGATTATGAATCATTTGATACATGTGAGCCATGCCTTATGGGCAAGATGACTAGAACGCCGTTTTCCGGTTCAATGGAACGGGCGACAGATTTATTGGAAATCATACATTCTGATGTATGTGGTCCAATGAGTGTGTCGGCGCGAGGTGGATATCGTTATTTTGTTACTTTCACGGATGATTTGAGTAGATACGGTTATATCTACTTGATGAAACACAAGTCTGAAACCTTTGAAAAGTTCAAGGAATTTCAGAATGAAGTGGAAAATCATCGTAATAGAAAGATCAAATTTCTACGGTCTGACCGTGGAGGTGAGTATCTAAGTTACGAGTTTAGCACTCACATGAAAGAGTGTGGAATTGTTTCACAACTCACACCTGCCGGAACACCACAGCGAAATGGTGTGTCGGAACGTCGTAATCGTACTCTATTAGATATGGTTCGATCTATGATGTCTCTGACGGACTTGCCGTTGTCATTTTGGGGTTATGCACTAGAAACTGCTGCATTCACTTTAAATCGGGCACCATCTAAATCCATTGAAAAGACACCGTATGAATTATGGTTTGGAAACAAACCTAAGCTGTCATTTCTTAAAGTTTGGGGTTGCGATGTTTATGTGAAGAAACTTCAACCGGATAAACTCGAACCCAAAGCGGAAAAATGCGTCTTCATAGGATACCCTAAAGAAACTATTGGGTATTCCTTCTATCACAGATCCGAAGGCAAGGTTTTTGTTGCCAAGAATGGATCCTTTATAGAGAAAGAGTTTCTCGCGAAAGGTGTGAGTAGTCGGAAGGTAGAACTCGAAGAGGTTGTGGAACCTTCTCTTCAAAGTATGGCGAGTAGCGCAGCGCCGGAAGTTGTTCCGGAGTTGGCTCCACCTGTTGAAGAAGGAACTAATGATAATGATCATGAAACTCCGAAAGAGAGTACTACCGAACCTCGCAGGTCAAACAGGACGCGTGCAGCTCCCGAGCTGTACGGAAATCCTGTCATAAATTTCATGGTTGATGAAAACAATGACCCTGCGACGTATGAAGAAGCGATGATGAGCCCGGATTCCAACAAATGGTTAGAAGCCATGAAATTCGAGATGGAATCCATGTATGAAAATCAAGTTTGGAACTTGGTAGAATTACCTCACGACCGAAAGGCCGTGGAGAACAAATGGATTTTCAAAAGGAAAACTGATGCTGATGGTAATGTGACCATCTATAAAGCTCGACTTGTCGCAAAGGGGTTTCGACAAATTCAAGGAGTTGACTACGATGAGACTTTCTCTCCCGTAGCGATGCTAAAGTCAGTTAGGATTATGTTAGCAATTGCTGCATATTTCGATTATGAGATATGGCAGATGGATGTCAAAACCGCGTTTCTCAATGGTAATATTGAAGAAGAGTTGTATATGATACAACCAAAGGGTTTTGTCGATCCTAAGGATGCTAACAAGGTGTGCAAGCTTCAGCGATCCATCTATGGATTGACGCAAGCATCACGAAGTTGGAATCTCTGCTTTGATGAGGTGATCAAAGAGTTTGGATTTGTCCAAACTTATGGAGAAGCTTGTATTTACAAGAAAGTGAGTGGGAGCAATGTGGCATTTCTGATATTATATGTGGATGACATATTATTGATCGGAAATGATATAGAACTTTTAAACAATGTTAAAAGTTATCTAAACAGCAAATTTTCAATGAAGGACCTAGGTGAAGCGTCATACATATTAGGCATAAAGATCTATAGAGATAGATCTAGGCGCCTAATAGGGCTATCGCAAAGTACATACCTTGACAAGATTTTAAAGAAGTTTAAAATGGACGGAAGTAAGAAGGGGTTCTTACCTATGTTGCAAGGCAAGACATTGAGTAAGACTCAAATTCCGGCTTCGGCGGAAGAAAGAGAGATAATGGACAAAGTCCCCTATGCTTCAGCCATAGGCTCTATAATGTACGCCATGCTATGTACAAGACCGGATGTGGCACACGCTATTAGTTTGACTAGTAGGTACCAATCGGATCCAGGTTCGGAACACTGGATAGCGGTCAAGAATATCCTTAAGTACTTACGAAGAACTAAGGATATGTTTCTTGTATACGGAGGTGAAGAAGAGCTCGTCGCTAAGTGTTATGTTGACGCTAGCTTTGACACCGATCCGGTTGACTCTAAGTCTCAATCCGGATACGTATTTCTCATGAATGGCGGAGCGGTTAGTTGGAGGAGCTCCAAACAACCTGTGGTAGCGGGATCAACAATGGAGGCCGAATATGTTGCTGCTTCGGAAGCAGCTCAGGAAGCAGTTTGGATGAAGGAGTTCATATCCGAACTAGGAGTTGTGGCAAACGCGTTGGACCCAATGGTGATCTATTGTGACAACAATGGTGCCATTGCCAATGCCAAAGAGCCAAGGTCTCACAAGCATTCCAAGCATATTAAGCGCCGGTTTCACTCCATCCGCGAGCATGTCAAGGATGGAGATATAAAGATTTGTAAAGTACATACGGATCTCAATGTAGCAGATCCGTTGACTAAAACTCTCCCTAGAGCAAAACATGATCAACACCAGAACTCAATGGGTGTTAGATTTATCACTATGTAACTAGATTATTGTCTCTAGTGCAAGTGGGAGACTGAAGGGAATATGCCCTGAGAGGCAATAATAAAGTGTTTATTCTGTGTATTCCAAGTATATGATAGATGTTTATTTTGCATGCTATAATTGTATTAATACGGAAACGTTAATACATGTGTGTTTAATAAACAAACAGAAAGTTCCTAGTTAAGCCTCTCTCATAAACTAGCTCGTTGATTAACAAGATGATCAAGGTTTCCTGATCATGGACATTGGATGTTGTTAATAACGGGATCACAACATTAGTGTAATGATGTGATGAACATTCATCCGAAGTATAGCATTACGATCAAAGTCATTGAGTTTATATTGCTATAACAACTTACGAAGTGATCCTAATCCTTAGACCATGAGATCATGTCAATCACTAACACCGGAAGAGTTTCTTGATAACATCAAACGTCACACCGTAACAGGGTGATTATAAAGATGGATTCAGAACTAACAAAGTGTTATGTTGAGGCTCATGGATCAAGAGTGGAATTTGTTCATCCCGATGACGGATAGATATACTCTGGGCCCTCTCGGTGATATCACATTGATTAGCTTGCAAGCAAGTGATTTGATCACTAGAATGTTATATCACAGGAACGAGAAAAGAGTGCATGTCGGTAACGAGATCAAACTAGGTATGGAGATACCGATGATCGAATCTCGGACATGTAATATATCGTGAAACAAAGGGATTAAGATACTAGCGTAAAAGGTTCCGACGATCACAAGAAAGTCATCGTTGAATGTGTGGGAGTCAGTATGGGTCTCCAGATCCCGCTTCTGATTATTGATCTGAGAGGGGTCTCGATCATGTCCGCATTATTCACGAACCGTAGGGTGACACACTTAAGAGACACCGACATCCAATTGGAGCAAATAGTTCATGCCGAAAGAATGAACAAGCGCAGGAATTTATTTCACTAGATACCGAAACAGGTTTTCGGGTGAAATTGCATAAAGTGGTTATGCATGTGAAATAGAATTCTAGCAAGGGGTTATTTGTGAATGTTTCTCATTAAAGTAATTGACAAAATTCTGAATAAAATAAAATAGTTTTATTTAATGAGAGTTTGCATTAAATTTGGTGGAAATTTAATGGGATTTTTGAGTGGGATTTTGAGTGGAGAAATTTGAAGGGCCATTTTGTGAGTGGAGTGTCCACCCACATGAATGAGGGAGAGGTGGGGGCACCCTCCATGGCCGGCGGCCATGCCCCCTTGGGCTGCCCCCCCTCCCCTATAAAAGGAGCCCCTCCTCTCACTTCTCACTCACACCTCCTCGTGAAGGATCTCTCTCCCCCTCTAGAATTTATCCCCCATGGTCTCGGACTAGCGAGATACATGTTCCCGGTGGCTATTCGGCAAGAAAGAGTTGTGCTTCCGCTGCATCGCTGGAGCGAGGAGGCGGAGGTTGCTCGGTGCCTCGAACGTGTGTGCGAGCACGGATGCGCTGCTGATTTGCGGCGCTAGGACTTCCTCTCGATCTTGAGATCGGCAAGAGATCGTCTACATCAACCACGAGTTGAACTCGTTAAGCTTTGTCGGTCTTCAAGGGTATGTTCTCTACGGATATACATCCGCCCGTTGTTTGTATCTAGTATATATAGATCTTGGTATATAGTTCACATCGTAGGAAAATTTTTGTTTTCTATGCTGCGAACCCTACATTCTTTGAGGTCGTTGACAAACTTGCAATGGCGATTGGTGTGAGTGGATTTGCCATTGGCATCGAGGTGTACAAGGCATGGCATATCACGGTACTCCTCATACGTTTAGGGAATGCGGGGCGCTGCCGGGGTAGTTTCACTGCCTCGCTGCTGCCCACGACCAGCCCCCATCCTCGGCAACGCTGTCCGCCATCACCTCTTCCTACAAACTTCATTGCGACCATGTTGGATATTGGATTTTCTTCTGGCGGACTCTTCCTCTTAGTGTTGTTGTTCTTCTTGGCTTGGGATGGGATGGAAATTGCCAGCAAGGAGCCGCGTGTATCGTTGTCGGCAGCCGCGAACTCACTAGCCAATGAGATCATCTGAATGAGATCTAGCCTATAATTGTCCTGCAGGTGCTTCCACTTATGTCGGAGCAATCTACCCTTTTCCAAGACATCAATGTAGGTGGCCATAGCGGTCTGATCGTGCACTCCTGCGCAAGAAATTTTCATATCCAGCTAGTAGAAGAGGTAGGCTCGAGATGTCTCGTCTTTCTCTTGCACGCACCACTGTAGATCACCAACAGTACAAGGTAGTTTGTACATACCCTCTAAGTTTTTGCTGAACACTTCTTGCATATCCAACCAGTTACATATGGAATTTTACGGCAAGTCATCAATCCATTGGCGGGCTATGCCCATCAACATCTTTGGGAGGTACTTGATGGCAACGTTGGGGTTCCCCCGGCAATCTCTATCGCGTTACCGTAATCCTGCAAACATGTAGTTGGTTTGGCGGTGATGTCATAGGGCTTGATCGTCTTGTCAATCCTAAAAATCTTGGGATAAGTTGTGGTCCTTATCACATGTCCGAAGCAACGTGATCTCATGTACTGTCCTTCCCAGGCCTCGTGAATCTTGTCCAGGCATGAACGTGCATCGTGTGGCTCCGGGCTTTCTTTCTTCTTCTTGCCATCAGGGGAAGGGCTGCACGAGCGACGCAGCCCTCCTCCGCCATGGTGGCTGCTAGGAGGCGGAGGTGGCGGTGGGTTAGCCTTCTTGATGCTACCTTCCTGCGACTCCTCGCGTCTATCATGATTTCTTGTCGGACATGGAGGTTCATGGCATGACCTACTCTTGTGTCCTTGGTTGCTGTTGCGCTCCCCACCGTGACGGGGCTGCTCCGTGTTCTCGCGAATGATGATGCCGCTCTAAGGGTGTCTTGGCGGAGGCATGCTCGTATGGTGGTGAGACTTTGGGTCTTCGTGATGTCGGGGGGACCAGGGCGGAGGAGATGGGCGACAAGGATGAGCCTTGCCTCGATGGTTCGGAGGATATGGGGATAGCGTCCTTCCTGTTGTGCACGTCCCTCCGCCTTCATTCTGATGAACCCGTCTAGGACCCGACATCATGAGGAGATCTCTCCATTGGCGGCTTAGGATTGCTAGACTGGCAATATGTTGGGTCAGACTCAAGCCTTTGAGAGGTGGAATTTTCCTACTGTTTGACAGCCTTTGCTACAAGGTCATAGACCTATTCCACAGCCGTGGGTGATCTATCCTGCTCTAGTAGGGTCTTGGCGACGGCCAAGTTAAGGATAGGAGTGGGCATGACCTACCTGCCTTCGCTGTCAATATATGGCTTGGCTTGTGGCGGCTTCGAGGGATCCCATCCTAGGTTGTGCCATACACCAGGATCATTGACAACGTGAGCCATAGCTTTCCTATCCTTCTGCTGCTTGATCAAAGTCTTGTACTCGGCATCCATGGATCTAGCTGCCTCGATTGATTTTTGCGCTTTGGCCAGATCTCGATCTAGCTTTGCGCCCTGCTCCGCGATGGCCTGCGCTTCCTCCAGTAGCTGCTGGCGTTTCTCATCAAGCTGGACTACGTTCCGTATATGAGCCACAGTCATGGGCTCGACGAGCAAATTGCCGTACATCACACTATCAGCTGGAGTGAATTGGGCGGCCACATACATAGATGATGGAGGCAGCAGGTTTGCATTGTTGGGGTTACTCGGACCGATGTTGAGTTCCTGCGGCTGTTGCGCTGGGTTAGGCGGAGGGGGCATGGCATTTGCGTGATCATTTTTGGCAGCATCAACTGGTCCCTTCCCCTTGTCCAGCGGTTTAGACGGAGCTTGTTCGGGTTGGTCTTCTTCCATCACCCTCCCAATGGCGACGAACACTTGTTGGGATGTGATGGCCTTGTCGGCCTGATCCTCACGCTTGATGTTCTCTTCTATGTCCTTCATAGAAGAGTCGAGTTCCTCCAGGTTGATATACATCTCCTCCGAATGTACACTAATGTCAGCATAGAGAGCATCCAAAACGGAGTTGGAGGGTACGGGTGATGTCTACACACTTCTATTCTTGTAGACAGTTGTTGGGCCTCCAAGTGCAGAGGTTTGTAGAATAACAACAAGTTTCCCTTAAGTGGATTACCCAAGGTTTATCGAACTCAGGGAGGAAGTGGTCAAAGGTATCCTTGTCAAGCAACCCTGCAATCAAGATACAAGAAGTCTCTTGTGTCCCCAACACACCCAATACATTTGTCAGATGTATAGGTGCACTAGTTCGGCGAAGAGATAGTGAAATACAAGTGATATGGATGATTATAAGTGGCAACGGTGCCAAAAAAGAGCTTGACAGGGAGGAAGAGACTAAAGGCAATCTGAAATAAAGATGTAAGCAAGCAAACATGTAACAGATCTAGTTGAATGCTTAGAAACAAGGAGTAGGGATCATACTTTCACTAGTGGACACTCTCATATAAATATCTTCTCTTCATGATATACTCTGAACTACTCTCTAGTTGGATAACTCTAATCCACGGTAGGGCTACAAAAGCACTCCTTAAAGTTTGCAATCCCCATCTATATAACCCCACACTGTCACCTTGAGCGCTAGATGGTTCCTTCAAACACCACAATTTCATAGAGACATCGAACTCCAAATATAACTCATGACAAGTATTTCTATAATCTTTAGCCTAAGTGCCACACAATGTGCACGCTGTCACTTTCACACATGTGGTGATAGACGAGATCTATTAAATCACTTGAATAGAAGAGTAGATCTACTTTATTACAAAGCTCATGATCACAATAAGATCATGCATAGAGAGAGCGATGAACACATAGCTACCGGTAGAGCCCTTAGCCTTGAGGAAGAACTACTCCCTCCTCATCATGGGAGTCAGCAACGGCGATGGAGATGGTGGTGGAGATCGATGGAGATGGCTCTAGGGGCAATTCCCCATCCAGGCAGGGTGCCGGAGAAGAGACTTCTGTCCCCCGAATCTGTCCTTCGATGGTAGCGGCGCTGCGGAAATTTCCGTGGCTTTCTCCCAGATGTTTTAGGGTTTCTGATTCGGGAGGCTTTTATAGGCGAAAGGGGGACGTCGGTGGCTTCCAGGGTGGCCCAAACCTGTTGGTGGCACGCCTAGGGTTCCCGCTCCACCCTAGGGTGTGCCCACCCTGGTGTCCCCCTCCGTCTCTGCTTCGTGTTTCCATATTGCTCCGGGAAAAATAAGAAGATTGGCTTTTGTCCTGTCCAATTCCGAGAATATTCATTTTTAGCTTTTCTAAAAGCAAAAACACCAGAAAACAAGAAAATGTCACTATGGCATCTTGTCAATAGGTTAGTTAAAGAAAATGTATAAAAATCCCTCAAAGTGTAGAAAATACATAAGACAAATGATATAAAACAAGCATGGGGCATAAAAAATTATAGATACGTTTACGACGTATCAAGCATCCCCAAGCTTAACTCCTGCTCGTCCTCGAGTAGGTAAGTGATAAAAAGAATAATTTTTGAGGTGACATGCACAAACACAATCTTGATTAATCCATTTGCAAACATTGAAAGCTCGGATCAAAGTACTCTAAAAATGAGCATGAAAGATGAAGTTCTAACAATAAGACAAAGTAACTATGTTGCAACATGAAAGGATACATACAAAGATCATGAATAACAATGCATTGAAAGATGTTTGCTTGTTTCACATATATAAAACGTAGCATAGTGGTATTCAGCTTGTCCCTCATGGAGTAGTAAAACATAAATGCATAGGACCGCTTAAATGTTCATAAGGGTGACTAGATACAAATAGTTCAAGAACAAGCAATATCAACATTATGAATAAATCAATAAGTTTTGGGACAATGAACATATAACTAAGAATGACAACTATTCTCTCTTAATTGGTGCCTAAGGATAGAAGGTGGAGACTCGATATAGAAGTGGAAGAAAGGCCCTTCAAAGGGAAGCATGGATTTCAAGTTTCATAAAGAGCTTCCAAAAATTATGGTACTTGTTAGCTTTCAGCTCTCATTGCCCCTATCATAAGCATCTTTAAGTGATTAAGTTTAAAGTGAACAAAATATGGAGTATATGCTTGACAAAGTATAAGTTGGAACACTACTAGGAAAACGCATGTTTGTGGCGCACCTGAAAAGGCCATCCGTGGCGCACTAGCAGTGTGCCACTAGCCTCGCGCCGCAGCTATCTCCAAGATGTGGCGCACTGCCAGTGCGCCACAGAAAGTAGTCCAGGTGCGCTACGGAATGTATCTGCTGTGGCACACGTTGCAGTGCGTCACTAACATGCCCAGGTGCACTTTAGAAACTATGCGCCACAGAAGCTGTGCTATGTGTGCCACGGGCGTTTTTTTGTTTTTTTAACTTCAGAGCCAGATGATATACAATACATATTATATACAATATTACAGGCAGATATACACACACATATATAAGATATATAGTTATATATATAAATACATGTGTCTCGAACAAGTTAGAGCTCGGAAGCTCGCCTAGACATATAAACTAGCTAGAAAGAAGTGTGGGATAAACAACCAAAGACGATAATCATCACCGCGACGAAGGTGTAGGTATTCATACGGTTCCTCGTCCTAACTCCCGCTAGATAGCGCGTGTATGTAGCTTCTGCCTCCGCCATAGTGTTGTACCCTTTGTAGCTATTGTCGTTGAAAAGGTGCACCTATCTCCGGCAGTCTTCCCGATCATCGTAGACTCGGGGAACCCATCCCTTGTACACGATGTACCACATCATCTACAAGTTGACAATAATAATTAACCGGTGATTGAAGAAAACATGTATAATTAAAGCTGCATATGAAGATACACTTAGAGAAAGTAATCCTAAATCAAAAAGACTATCAACACCTGGATTTTTAATCCCAGATGTCTGTTATGCCATACATCGCAATCCCAGGATTACCATTTTTTCGAGACATAACAGATTTGGATATCACAGTACATCATCCATTACAAACAATACATAAGCTCTTACACAAATAAGGATCTCATGATCCAGTTCTTAATACAACTCAAGCAGCGGAATAACATAATAGTAACGATAGCGTATGCGAAGCTCCATCTTTAGGGTCACAGGCAATGCTGACGATGGGAGATGATCCTAGTTGTCGTAACCTTCCTGCGGTCCGTCATCCTGATACTCCTCTTCATAGTCTGGCCATCGGAATAGCCAGGGACAAAGCCATGAGTACTCTTTAAGTACTCGCAAACTAATACTAACAAGTTAAGGGGGGTTTTGTAGTAGGATACTAAGCTCTAAGGTTGTTTTGCAAAAATCCAGATTTACCTCTACTAAGTTTAGAAGCAAAGAAGACTAGTTGAAAGTTTTATAACACCTAAGTGGGAATTTGAATTTCATATCACAACTCTGTTGTGGTCAAGTCAAAGTCATAATTCATTTCACAAGTCATTTTGAAAACATCTGACGGGGGAACAGTATGGCCACTCCAACTGTCCATAATCGCGGACGCGGCTATTCGAATAGTTTGACACTCTGCAGAGATTGTACACTTTCACCACAACATTTGATACATCCATCAGGAACAATCCTGAATTCACCATACTCAGTATGCGGATAATCAATCCTAACCATTCAATTACAGGCCCTAGTATAGGCACCTCTCCTGTGAGTTTGGCCTCCCAACCATGACCAACTGTCATCTTGGGTACTACACAGGTGGACAATCTTCACAAGGTAGCCTCAGCTCAGACCTTGGCCGCGAGGGAACCCATACTAAGGTATATAAATTTCCAGTCAAGCCCTACCCAATTTTCGGGTATTGTGGTTGTACGATAAAATTGGAATGGTATCGCATCCAGGCAACCATCAGTTTTATAAAGGGCTAAGGCTCATGCCTCAACATTTTCACCAAGTATTCCCATCTAAAGTTGATCATGTTTTATGCTTAGCACAAGCATCTACAAGTGGGGGTAAAGACTATTGAGGGGTAATAAATAAGTGGGGATTAGCTAGGTTAAATCTCATGCATTAGGATGACATCAAGATTATCTAACTTAGGCCAAATTTTATGCTCTTTATGCTACCTTTAGGTTTCTTTCTAGAATCTACAATTCACCATGTAAACTCTAAGAGAAAGCTTTGTTAAAGAAAATAAAGTAGTAAGCTTGCAAGTAAAACTAGGATTGGGTATCAAGTGGTGTAAGCTTGCTAAGTTAATAGTTTGCTCATCCAACTAGTCGTATTAGGCTTGCATAAGTAGGGTATCTTGCAAGTGTTAGCTTGCATAATTTCAAGTATAAGCTTGCCTTGTGCGGAGCAGTGGTTGAAGTTCTCCTCGGCTTCTTCCTCGTAGTATCCTCCTTCCTCCTCGTATCCTTGGTCGGTACTAGCGCCTATAAATAAATACGAGGTACACAATCACCATGCAATACTTAACTATTTTTAATCATCACACAAAAAGTCACACTAGATGATCTAGCGTCGTCACTATTATCACATGGATTAAAGCACTTGTATTATTTATTTTATTTGAGAAAAGTAATTTCTACTCATTGAAAAACTACTTAAGATTTAATATTCTCCAACTCAAACATGGGATCATGTTGACACATGTCATCACCACATATTTCAGTACATGGGAATGTGATTTAAAGTGGTGTCACAATTTAATAAGGTTTAACCTTTTTATTTTAATTAAATAAAGTGACTAGAATGCCTATGTAGAATTCTTTTATTACTTGAACATTATTTATGCAGGTAAACCCATATGTTTTTATATATTCTGAAAGGTATGATCAAATGTGATTTTTGAGAGTTGGAATCAACTCAAAAGCTTTGATGGTTGAAATTTGAAAAATGTTTGAATGCCGAAAATCTTCTGCCTTGTTATTTTTACCATGGTTGATCTATAACTCCAAATGGTTTGAATCCAATGGGCTTGGATGAAGCATTTCAGTACCTTTCTAACAAAATTGGTTTCATGCATTTTGGTTTAGTGAATAGAGCTGGGTTGATTTTTGAGTCTAGGTACAGAACTATGTTTGAAATTAAATGAATAAAGCTTTATTTGAATTGTTGAGTCGCGCGGGATGTTTTACTGGGCCGGCCACTACACACAGTGCATACACAGGCTGGTTAAGTGGCTGTCCCCACGCGTTAGTGAGACGGGGAGAGGCGAAGCGGTATGGGGCAATGTGAACCGCACGATCTAACTCTAATCGAACGACTACGGTTCATCGCCCACGTCGGGCAGTCGACGAGACAGAACCCTAGCGCGGCAGGTAGGGGTCGTGGGAGGCTCACTGGGGCTCAGGCGAGGGTCGGCGACGGGGGCGAACGACGAAGTCAATGACGGCGGTTCTCCTGGTACCGGCAGCTTCTCCTAGGGAGGCTCCAATCGACGGCTCCCTTCTTCTCCAGCAGCGGCGGGCTCCGGCCAAATTCCGGAGATGCGCTGCTCGCCCTGCTCCGGGAGTGCGGTGGGGTGGTTCTGGGTGAGCGGGGAGTGAACTGGTGTGGCGAAAACGAGCGGTGGAGGCCTCTATTTATAGTGGCGGAAGGGGACCGACGGGCACGGGCTGAGCTCGTCGTGGTCGACGGCACAGAGGGCTACTGGCATGGGCGAGGGTAGGGGCAGTGCTGTGCTCCCTCGCGAAGCTCAACGGCATGGTGGAGAGGCGTGGGGCGGTGCTGATTGGTCGGAACACGTTGATGCTCTGGGCGGGTCCGACGGCGGTTTTAATGTTGCACAACACGCGTGGTCCACGCGGCGGCGAACGGGCATGTCTGCGGGGTTGCTGGGGTGCTGGTGATCATCCCTGCAAGCGGCGAGGGCGGCGCGCGGTCTGTGGGTGCTGGTCGAGTGTGGCGCACTAGCGCGCTCTCGGCATGGTCGCAGAGAGGTTTGGAATGGGCGTGCCGTGTGGTCCAGGGGCTGGCATTGCTCGGGGTTGGGACAGTGGGTGGCGGTGGATGGTGCTTCATGTCCCAGACAAGGTTGGCGAGGCTAGTGCGGCCTCTAGATCGCTGGCGACAATGGGGTGGCAATGGTGCTCTCGACATGCTTGACATGAATGGCTAGGATTGCTCACAATGGTGCTAAAGCTAGTTAGATTACTTTGATCATCTACTAGGAGTGTAAAGTGAGCTATAGAGGGAACAAGTTAGGCTAATTTTACTGCACACTATAGTGTTTGATGTTTGTTTGATTTGTATCTGCAAGGTGTTTGATGAAATGGCCGCAAGAACTTTAAATTTGAATTTTGGATTCAAACTTTGTGGGTTTGCTAGGAACATACTAGGGAGTTTCTGGTTAGTTGGATTAGTCAAGGGGCATTGGTTTGGTTGGGTTTTGAAAATGGGTGATCTTCACATATGATAAAGATTCAATTTTGAATTGTGATTTGAATGTGGTTGACAAATGTTTCTGCAAGTTTGAAAGGTGGGCTTGGATTTACTTTTTCTTGTTCTAGCAAGGGGTGAAAATATTTGGAAAAGTTTCTGTTTGAAATCTTGAACTAGATACACTCAAAGTGACCAAGTGAGCAAGATTGGCAAAAATGACCATTTGCTTTATTTTATTTTTTTTATTTTCTCTTGTTTTGTTTCTGCATGGAAATGTTTTATATGATGTTATTTTCATCTTTAAACCATTTTGCTATTTAGGTTAATCACACAAGTTCATTCATGCATTTATCAAATCATCTCGTTCACACATGCATTCATATGATTTTAAATTAATTAAAGTTTGTGTTAACCCTAATTTTAGTGATTAGAGTTTGATGATCCTTGTGTTATATTTTTGGGATGTTACAAAGACCAAACTCAAAAAGCATGCCTCATTTATAACTAGGTTGTTCGACACAGGAATATGCTATGATGGAACCGTCCGCCAAGTAGGATGCACAACACCTGGACTTGTGCATAGCACAAGGTGGACATTCCCATCGCAACACATTCACATATATAGTGTGCCACACCATTTCAATCATCGGCATTCTTGAAAAAGACCAAAGTAACTCAAAAAGCATGCCTCATATATAACTAGGTCGTTGGACAGAGGAATATGCTACGACGGAACGGTCAGCCAAGTAGGATGCACAACACCTGGACCTGTGCATATCACAAGGCTGATAATCCCGTCGTAGCACATTCACATATATAGTGTGCCTCGACATTCTAATCATCGGCATTATTCTTGAAAAAGACCAAAGTAACTCAAAAAGAATGCCTCATATATATCTAGCTATGTCGTTGGACACAAGAATATGCTACGATGGAACTGTCAGCCAAGTAGGATGCACAACACCTAGACCTGTGCATATCACAAGGCTAACAATCCCGTCGTAGCACATTCACATATATAGTGTGCCATGACATTTTAATCATCGGCATTATTATCGAAAAAGACCAAAGTAACTCAAAAGAATGCCTCATATATATACATAGGTAGTTGGACACAGGAATATGCTACGATGGATCTGTGAGCCAAGTAGGATGCACAACACCTGGACTTGTGCATATCACAAGGCTCACAATCCCGTCGTAGCACATTCACATATATATTGTGCCACGACATTTCAATTATTGGCATTATTCTCGAAAAAGACCAAAGTAAATCAAAAATAATACACAGGTCGTTGGACACAGGAATATGCTACGACGGAACCGTGAGCCAAGTAGGATGCACAAGACCTGGACTTGTGCATATCACAAGGCTCACAATCCCATCGTAGCACATTCACATATATAGTGTGCCACGACATTTCAATCATCGACATTATTCTCTAAAAAAGACTAATAAAGTAAGGAAAAAAATAAGGACCAAAGTGAGCAAAGGACCAAAGAGTAAGCAAAAAAACCAAGCATTGTTTGATATATAATAATAAGCAAAAGAAGCAACCGATGATTCATAAACCTAATAAGATAAGTAGTAGCATGTACACTTGTTCACACACACACAAAGGTCATCTATAGTTTGGAACCACAACTAGGCCAACATCAAGCCTTCTGGCTCGACTTAGGGAACGGGAGGACGCCTTATCTCGTCATGAACTTCATATAGTCACCCTGCATCTCTAGGCGATCATCTATGTTACGGTTATTCGGGATATTTCCTCCTTAGAAGATCCCCCCGAAGTCATGACACCACGAAAGATGATTTCCCCAAACTGCTGCTGGATGCGATACATCTCTTGTCTAATATCTGAATCAGTGATCTTGGCCTTGGCTTCGGGCCACTGTTTGAGATGATCTGGCAGTATAGAATTCTGCTGGTCTAGTAGGAATGCCCTCATGTGATGGAGTGTGTAGTAGACTTCCTTCTTACTGCTTTCCGACTGCTTCACGCAGGGGAACTCCGTTACGTGGTTGAGATGATCTGGCAGTGTAGAATTCTGCTGGTCTAGTAGGAATGCCCTCATGTGATGGAGTGCGTAGTAGGCTTCCTTCTTACTGCTTTCCGGCTGCTTCACGCAGGGGAACTACGTTACGTGGTTGAAGACGTGCCTGCCGAACTTGACCTTCGTACGCACAAAGGTGGTGCCTTCCGTCGAGGCATAGCCAGTGAGAGCATCATCCAGAACTTCCTTGATCTTGTCGTAGTCTTTATTCTTTTCTAGAATCCCTGAATCGAAATGCGTGGCATGCGCTTCGGCGATAAGGAGATGAGTGTGCAGTGTTCATCTCTGTGCAAAAAATTCAAATGGAATGTGGAAAAAAGAATGATAATAATCTAATAAAGCCAATCGATGGTGGCGAGTGAATAACGACTTACTCGGGAAAGTAAGGCACGAGAATGTATTCCTTTGTCTTGTTCGCCATGAAGATTCTTTTTAGGTACAAGGCCACGATACGTCGTTCAGCGGGGGAACCCAAGCAGCCGTCACGCATGTAGTAGGTGTCCACTATAGCGATGCCTGGTGTGTTCTCTCTAATGATCTGCATGGCCAGGCTGAGAGAAAACAGGCGGACCATGATATAGTGCAGTGGGTATAGGTGAAACATATTGAAGATGTCATCAAACCGCAGGAAGAACAGATCCGCAGGGGCATTGTCGACGAAGCTCAAGCCTGGTGGCATCTTAACCACAAATACTGGGTGCAAGGGATCTTTCTCCGCCAGAAGGCGTCTCTCTATCGTCAGCACACCGTCATGCACACTCTGCAGTTTCGACTTGGCGAGCCTCCGCAAATTATTAGGTAGCATGGGCTCACCCGCCACATGAATCCTCCACATAATACCCTCGGGTCTTGGTGGCCCGTCCCGAAACCTAGATCAGATTTGTAGTTGACGCCACCGGCTAGCTCGAGCTGCTAGATTTTATTTTCCTGCCCTTTTTTCCTTTTGGAGAGTGGGCAGGCACCGCAATCTGAGCATCGGCCTCCCTATGTAGTGTGTCAGGGCTTATAATAAAGGGATGGTTGGTTGTATCAGCTGGATCTGTAAAGGCGCAAGCTGGAGGCGTCTCCTGAGAACCAAACTGACGCTTGGTGACAGTGAGTTTCTCTTTAGGGACACCAACTTGGTCTTCGTTGCTAAACTGAGTGTTGAAGAACAGATCATTCCAGTCTTCGTCGTCCTCGGACGGATCCTGTGCTATGTGCATATGATCAACATGATCATCCGACCCACCGCGTGGAGGTGACGGCGAGGGCGGTAAGGGGGCCTTGCCACCGCTTGTCGCTGGCATGATATGCGGTGCTGTTGTCTGTGGCGTGATGGCCCCCGCCATCCCTAAACGGATCATGCTCTTTGGCCATTGCAAGAATAATTCTAAGCAACTTCTGAGGACAGCCGGCTCTTCTTCATCCGCTCCTGGGGTTGAATGGGAGGTTCCAGGTCAACGCAGCCCCTTAGCACCCGACTAATTTTAACCCTATGCACGCTATCTGGCATCCGCCTTGAGTGGAACGTACGCTGCAAGGGTTGAATGATGGTACCCTTGGCAACATCCCTCAGCTCATTGTTCACGTAGCATAAGAGAGTGCAAGGAACATCTATCTGCGGAAAACATGTACGGCGTCGTCAGAGATGCCATAAGAGTAATAGATGGCGTGAAAGGTAGTAAATCAATTTGTTTACCGTGATGGCATCGAGATCGGCTAATGTCGAGGCACCGCATATGACGACAGGCGTTCAAGAGACGGAGGGAATGCTTGATGGCGCGGTGCTAGCCGCCGGTGTATTCTCCCTACCGGGTGCTTGGAGCTCCAGTGCCGCCGCGATGATGGCAGGGGGTAACCAACATGTCCGGCGCCACGGTGATGGCAGGGGGAGTCACCAACACTTCCGGCGCCGCGGTGCTAGCAGGCGGAGTCACGAACACATAGTTCGCCTGATTCGTCGGCGCCGCGTTGTTCGAGTGGCTGTTGACCATGCTTTGAATCGAGCACGGCCCTTGTCGACCAAGGTAGGCAGGAAGGACGTGATTCCAGGGTGTCTTGGACGATGAACGGGATCCGCGCCACTTGTTCCTTATGTTCTTGAACCTCGCGGTTTTCCTCCTCGCTCCTTCCCGACGGCGCCACACACGTCCTCGGCGGTGGACCAAAATGATGCCCCCAATTCTTACCCCCGAGGCCAGCCAGACGGCTAGCCGACTACTTCTTCATAACCGACTCTATTTTCCTGGCCCGGTTCATCGCCCTGTTAAAAGGGTTATCCCACCGGGTGGCCGCCGTCGACCCCTGGGATGAGGAAACCTGGGATCCATGACTAGCAACAATTTCCTCCTCCTGTAGAAGAAGTACCATTGAACTGTTTAGAAACCAAACTTCATCGATTTGAATGCAATCGAGTTGATCCGCGGTAATTAAATTACTTACCACAATTTCCTCGAATTCCTTCACCGCAGGATCCGTGGTGAGTTGTTTTGTTTTGGGGTCCAGATGGTAACGGGCCCTGATGAAGTTTCGAACTTGCCCGGGTTAAAATTTCGCAAAGGGGTTTTCTATCCCCTTAGATCTATACTCTTCGTCCTCCTTATTTCATTTGGTCTCCGCGGTTCTGTATCCACCAGATCCGAGATGGTGATGACCTATATTCATCGCCTGCAGCACCTTTCCCCGATTAGTATTGGCCAGGGCTCTTTCGGATTCACACATCTCCTTGAACTCACGGAACTGATCTTCGGTGATTTGCGGGTCAATCTTCTGGATCTCCTCGAGACTTTTGCCTTCTTTATAGATCTTCTTCTTTATCCGGGTTCTCCAGCTGGCCAGGGCGGTGCTCATCTTTGTGAGGGCGGATTTGTTTACTTCGTTACCATGATAATTTGTGTTCCGATACTCAGCGGGGAACTTGTATCTTGTGTGCAGCTTCTCGAAGAGGAGTGTGCGCAAGTGGCCATTATCTTTATGCCGGAGATTCTCGGTGTTGATCGAGATGGTTGTCCAGGTGATTGCTTCCACTTCCCAACGTACCCTCTGACGACAAGGTCGGGCTCCAAAGGAACCCCTGTTGGGCTCACTTCGGTAATTTCCTCCCTGACGGTGCCGACCGTGTTCGGGCGCCGTTCCTTCTGCTTCTTCTTCTTCGTAGGAGGATTGCTACCACTCCCTGTTCCCTCGCCGCCATCAGTGGTTTCATCATCCACCATTCCTTCGGCTTATTCCTCCGCGTCTTCCATCTCATCATCCTCGCTCTCCGAAGGATGGTATTCTTCATCGACTTCTATCCGCTCGGCCGCCTCCCAGGATGTCAATTGTTTATTCGGAGGTCTGAGTTCTCCTTCAGCGCTGATGCGCTTAGAACATCCAGTTTCGTCATTGTCACACATATTTGCACTAATAAAAAACAAATAATTGGTTAAATGCACGGAAAAATTCGGCATGACCTTTGCTAATTTTCTTAAACTAGGAGTGCCCAATTTCTGCCGGAACGGAAGTTAATCAACATTCCGGCAAAAATCAGGACTCATTTCATACAAGAACCTGCATACACGATATAATAAACTCCTTCATACAAGCACAAGCATAATTAGCAAAGAATAAGCACCTGTCATTATATGACAGCAAGCAAATATGACAGTAAGTATGGTCATTAACAGCAAGCAAATAAGCACTTGTCATTATATAATATACATGCAGATTATAGCATTCAACACCAGGAGCATTTCATCACAAGGAGCATTCAACACTAGGAGCATTTCATCACTAAAGCAAATAAACAAATATAATGACCAGGAGCATTTCAGCACATATTCATTTTATATATTCACTGCAATTTGCAGTAGTATATACACATATCATGACCAGGATCAGTATATTCACTGCACATATTCATTATATACACATATATATTCACTACCAGTACCAGGATCAGTACCAGGACCAGGATCAGGACTAGGATCAGTACCAGGATCAGTATATACACATGATCCTGGAATGCTAAAACATCTCAACAAAACATTTTCTATATTTTAGAACCGAGGTAGCAGTTCGTACCTCGTATAGATTTGTTTTACAAGAGAAAGTATAGCTTTTAGGCATGCAATGCTCTTAGAACATGAAGGCCTACGCTACGCAGCCACCAAAGCAACACATCGATCTGCGAAGTAATGTATTCTTGAACAGTAACGTTTGGCAAAGTATGACACTGCATGATTCGTGTCGCCTAATTCACGTGCCCCGTTATACCATCCGAAAGAGGGGAAACCAAGGTCATATACTCCTTCTGTAGCTAATAAGCGCTGCAAAGCATAAGATTCTACCATCCGACTTATGCATTAGTAGTTGAAGACGCTAATTGGATCCTACCATATGACATTAGTAAACGAGTTATATTCCCTGGCTTGAAGGTGGAATATACATCTAAGTAGTTGAATCCATTGCACAATGCTGGTCAAAATTTGTACTCCTAGTAAGACAGAGGCTAAGAGGAGCTAATTAAGTGGATGGTTAAACAATTAAATAGAGGCCATTTGGCCAAGTCAAAGAGGCTGCTGGTCACGTGCTTAATCATTTGGAACATTAGATCCCAATTGACCCACGAGTTGATGCACTAGGCAACTAAATTAAGCAGTAGCAGTAGTGTTTGGGGTGGGATCAAGTTGTCACCAAGACAGGTCAAAAGATAATAATTTGTCCACATTTGTGTTTTAGTTATTATAATGTGTTTGGTTGCAGACACATGGGCCACCTGAATTATTTGTTTATAATTTTCTGTGGGGTTTCATGATGCACCATGGACAAGTCGAATTAAAAGAATAATTTGGATACTCTTTGAAGGCATCCAACAAAAAATATAGCCCCTTTTGCAGCACCCACGACATAAAAAATACAACATGGCAGTATGCAAAAAAACCTATTACAGAAGCTCCTATTTCAAATGTAGCTTATAAAATTATTTCAAATATACTTTGTTAACATTGGCATATGAGGGGAACATGGACTAAGAAAGCAGAACAATCTGGTTTGTTCTACAAAACCTACAAAATACTCCTGCAGCCTGTCACTAACACTAGCAACAATCTGGTCATAAGCTACTGCTCTGAACAAGATACTGCTCTGTCACTAACACTAGCAACAAGCTACTGCTCTGAACACTAACACTAGCAACAAGCTACTGCTCTGAACAAGTCTAGAAACAAGCTACTGCTCTGAACCCTAATCTAGAAACAAGCTACTGCTCTGAACCCTAATCCACGGCCTCCTCCTCTATCTTGCAAGCTACTGCCTAGGAATGGATGCAGAGAGAGGGGAGAGAGGGAGAGAGGGGAGGGGTGAGGCTAACCTCTGAGACGAGGACGATGGCGGGCTCCTCCACGCCCCCCTCCTCCTCGAGCAGCAGTGGCCTCCTCCTCCTCGAGCGACGGTGCGTGTGCGGGCGGGCTCCTCCACGGCCTCCTCCTCCTCCTCAGACGAAGAGCACGGGCGAAGACGAAGAGCACGGGTGGAGCTCCTCCACGGCCTCCTTATGCTCGGACGCGCGGCGGATCGGGGCGACACGTCGGCGGATCGGGGCTACAAGGTTGGTTCGATCTGTTCGAGGGACGGGGAGAGGAGCAGGGAGTCTCGCGCAGTTGACTGGTCAGTGCTCTTAGGCGTAGCGCACCCTTAGCTAGTGCTCTACGGGTACGCCTAACTATACTGATCAGTCAGATAAGAGGGCGTCCATCCCTTTTGTTGTCACTAACACTAGCCTATCCCACTGGTTCCGTCCACTACTCTATCTCAACCTGTGAGCACCTAGGTTTGAATCCTGGTGCCCACCATTTTTGTTTTTATTTTAAAAATACTTTTTAATGTTCCAAAAAATGCCCAAAAGTGGTGATATGCCATACAAGTTTTGTTTTGTTTTTAAAATAATTTTAAATATTCCAAAAATGCCCAAAAGTGATAATATATGTCATAAAAGTGGTACAAATATGATTCAAAGTATAACTAAATTTGATAATAATTTGTCCATGAATATTACAATATTTTTCGACCACATGTTTTACAATATTTTTTGATCTAGCGTTTTATAATCTTTTTTCCCTTCTTTGTCGCGGTTGAATAATTTAGCCCCGGCACTTTAATGTTTCTTCTTTCGAACAGGCTATCTTTTTTGGGTAGGGTTGTCCTTTTTCTTCTTGTGATGTATGTTGCTGCATCGTAGTCGTCTTCATCTTCAATCTTTGGATCACCGTACTGGTCGAAGTCTTGCTCGTTGGTGACTCCATCCATTCCGATGATGTTTCTTTTTCCTCTCTTCACGACAACACGGCTAGGCTTTGTCGGGTCGGTAATGAAAAAATATTGGTCCACTTTGGTAGCCGGTACCCACGGTTCATTTTTCGCGGCCACATTCGCACAGACGGAATTGGATTTGGCTGCTTCGGGTATAACCATGGTTGTGAAATACCGGTCTAATATCTAATCTTTCGACGCTCTTTGCCCATCTGACACGGAACATCAGCACCTTTTCTCCATAGTAGTCAAGCTCCCAGATCTCCTCGATCCTTCTGTAGAATCTTTCCTTCACGTTGTCATCAGTGTACAATTCCGACCTGACGCCTGAGTTCTGATAATCACACTTGTTGTCCTTTTCCTCCGTGTAGAATTTGTAGCCATTGATATCATACGCCTGATAGGTCACCAGGTTTTGCATCGGTACCTGTGACAAGGTGAATATGATATTTTCCGTGTCAGAAGAATGCGATCGCGGGGGATTATCAAGGAGCGTCTACCTAAACCAACGCGTGAAATCTGAGTTGTGCTCTTTGATTATTTCTCCGTCCGTCCTCTGTATGCCCCGGTCACTGTACTTCTTCTCGATTAACCTTTTTTTCTTCTGTACCCAAGTATCGACCAGTTCTAAATGCTGTAGCGTGATGAGGTTTGCTCGATCAAAGTCTGCGTGTCGAAAATCAAAGTCTGCATGCAGTATGCGACGACCCTCTCGGTGACCAGATCCGTCGAGCTTGCCAAGGTGCCTGTTGACGGGAAGACCGACAGGGTTCTCGATGTCTAGATAATTCGTGCAGAAAGAGATGCACTCTTTGTTGATGTGTCCGTTCATCCTTTCGAACACCATCATGCTACGGAGGAACATCGGCATGAGTTGGACGATGTCCTCCACGATTTGGACTAGCAAATGCACCATAATGTCGAAGAATGCGGGCAGGAAGTAGACCTCAAGCTCGCACCACGATCTCCTCCTGTAGCCTCCTGAGCTGATTCACGCCAATCGACTTACTAGAGATGACGTCTAAAAACTTGCAGAGGCCAAATAACATTTCACGGATGTGCTCGTCCATTATCCCTCTTAGTGCAACCAAAAGTACCTATGTCATTAGCATGGCATAGTCGTGAGACTTCATGACACTGAACCTCTGCTTCGCCTCGTCTAGGTATCTGCTTATCTTGCCCGCGTAGCCGTAAGGAAATTTGACTCCTAGAGGGCACTTGAAAAACTGTTTGATCTCATCCTGGGTTAGAGTGATGCAAGAAGGAGGGCAGTAATATTCGTTCTTCTTGAACTTTTTACCCTTCTGACGACCTTGTGTCGTCTCCGGCTCATGATCATCATCGTCTTCCTAATCATCAGGAGTAGTGCGTCCTACGTGAAGCTCCTTCCGGATACCCATGAATATCAGGGCGTGCCTTGCTTTCGGACCATCTTTCGTCCTATCTGGCATGTTGATTATGGTGGCGACCAGACTCTCGCACACGTTTTTCATGATATGCATGATGTCAAGGCTACGAGGAGTGCGGAGAAACTTCCAGTATGGCAACTCCTAGAAAACAGACCTTGTTTTCCATACCTTCATCAGTGGCTTGTTTTGCTGCCTCTTTAGATTATTTCCAGGCTTAGGACAATATTTCCAGTTTTTCATCAACTCTTCCACTTCTTCGCTGCTCCTCTGATCTGGGATTCCTCGGGTCTCGTATTTGCCATCGAACAGGTCTCCACGTTTACTCCATGGATCATTCTTTCCGAGCCACCTCCAGTGCGCCATGAACATGGTTTTCGAAGACCCTGGATCTTTCTCTAGTTGGAGATAGCTTGTGTTATCCATGCACCTAACGCATGCGCAGAATCCTTGGATAACCTGCCCCGAGATATACCCGCAACCTGGATAGTCTTGCACCGTAGTGACCAACGCGGCTCTCATAGTGAAATAATCTTGTGCGACGGCGTCGTAAGTATTGGCTCCAGATTTCCATAACGTGGATAGTTCCTCTTTCAACAGCCCGAGATACAGATTGTGTTCGTACCGGGTTGTTTTGGCCCTTGAATTAGCATACTCATTTGTATGTACTTCTTCATGCACAACCATGGAGGGAGGTTCTACATCTGTACAAACACGGGCCAAGTGCTGTGCGTGCTGCTCTGGCTACCGAACGGATTGAGTCCATCTGTGCTCGCACCAAGCCTGATGTTCCTCGAATCTCCACTGAATTCTGGGAATTCGAGGTCCAATGCTTTCCACTGGCTAGCATTTGAAGGGTGCGTCAGCAGCTCATCCTTTTCGGGGTCATCATAATCTCCTGGCTTCTTCCTTTCCGCATGCCATCGCATGAGCTTCGCTTCCTTAGGGTCCGAGAAATAGAGCTGCAGACGAGGAGTGATAGGAAAGTACCATACCACTTTTCGAGGTGCTTTCTTCCCTTTCTTGTATCGACTCACGCCGCACACCGGACATGTGGTTTTCTCCGCGTCCTCGCCCCGATGAATGATGCAATCGTTGATGTATACGTGATATCTAACGTGCGGTAGATTGAGAGGACAGACGATTTTCTTGGTGTCCTCGATACTAGTTGGACACGTGTTACCATCCGGGAGACGATCGTGCTATAATGCCATCATATCGTTGAAGCTTGCGTCGCTCAATTTGTGGTTTGCCTTCATCTCCATAGCCTTGAGCGTTACATTCAACCGGGTATCATCGGGCCTGCATCCTTCATACAATGGAGTAACCGCGTCTTTCTCAAGTTGCGAAATCTTGGATTTCTCTCTAGCTTCAGCCCTGGCGTTACTCGTCTTCTTGAGAAGCAGCTCTTGCACATAAGGGTCCCACACCCAGCCTGACGTTGTTCCATCGTGGTCTGCTCCTCCGGCATCTAGATCATAATCATCCCGGTCTACTTCCGCACCTTCACCATCTCCAGGAGACTCTTCATCATCTTGCCCGTTCTCGCCGTGATGATCATCGTCATGTTGCCCACCTTCACCGTCTCCATCGTCTTCGTCATCGCTTATCCAACGAGTGTATCCATCCATGAAACCATGGAGGAGCAGGTGCACCTGCAGATTCCCGGAATCTGGGTCGATCACCCAGTTGAGTTTGCATCTTCTACACGGACATCTTATCTCTGTCTTGTTATTTTGTATCATGTCGGTTGTCGCACATTTCAAAAATCTAGCCACAATGCCTTCACTCATTATGAGCACCATTTTTGCCTGCACTAGTACACGGTATAATTAAAAGTCTATTAGAACAACATAATCAATGCATGCATGCAATGATCGATAGAAAATTTTGGCATGACCTATCCTAAAATAAGGACCTTTGCGAAATGCCAAAGTCTTGCCAAAATGTAAATGAATCAACATTTTGGCAAAACAAATGGCAACTTGTTCACACACAAACACAATAGAGAGAGACCGATCCATACACACATGAACATATCATTCTCTCCATACACACATGCATGAGCATCGATCCTCTCCATATACACACACATGACCATCGATCCTCTCCATACACACATCATGAGCATCGATCGTCTACATACATATGAGCATATCATCCATATACACATGAACACATCCTTACATGGACAACTTACCGAGAGGAGAGACCGATCGCCAGAAGATGGAAAGGAGAGGTGTGCGCGAGACCGGAGGATATGAGAGACCGGAGAGCTTCCTCTATTACGTATGTAACATCCAAGGCAAGTTATACATGCTAAAAATAGTGAATGAGTGGAGAAATTGAGGTGGGAAGGAGAAGGATCCCGACTAGATCTAAGGAGGAAGAAGAAGGGGAAAGTGAAGTGTGGGTGGTGGATGATCACACATGTGCAGAAAGTGGAGCTGCCAAAAAAAATGGTCGACACATCTGTGGCGCACATGGCCCCAGTGTGCCACCGAAACTAAACACAACCGTGGCGCACATGGCCCTAGTGCGCCACGGATGTGTCTGCCCATTTACGCACGGTTAACCATAACAACCGTAGCGCACCTACCCCATGTGCGCTACGGGTATGTGGCATGCGGCCAGCAGGGCCCTGGCCCACACATATCTGTGGTGCACTATCACCATGTGCCCCACGGTTGTTGTAGTTACTAGTACGGCACTGCCCACAGGTGAGCCACGCCTGTTTTATCTGTGGGGCACTTCAACCACGTGAGCCACAGAAGTTTGGATTACCTATAGCCCTTTTCCTAGTAGTGGCAATCTCATGTCCCTTGAGTACGTGGGCCGGTGCTCATGCTACTCAAATTTAGTTACTGGGAAGTTCTTGTCATAGTAAGTACATGTGTATCATAGAGAACCTCCAACGGGGTACCCCTTGCCCCATGATACAGGAGCTATACCATATCAAAATGACAAGGAAAGTAGAAAATGAGCATCTCAACAATCTTCTTATTTACCATGGGAAAATGGTTCTTTTTTCTCTTCTTTCCTCTTTTTTTTCTTTTTCTCGATCTCTTTTTTCTATCTCTCTCTTTTTTATAAGAAGAATGCTTCATAGATTTTTCTATCTCTCTCTTTTTCCACCATGATTAGGCATGGCTTAGGCTAGCGGCCTAGGCGTTTCTCTAACACATATACATAACTCCATGGACTTACAAGCTCCCCATTTATTTCAAACCGATGATACGTCCAATTTTCATCACCATTCTATATCATAATTTTCCTCTATTCATTGATATATTTCATATTAAGAGGTGATACTTATGTATTTTCATCTATTTTTGCATGTCGGATGATTCTTGGAGGATGAACTGCCGGAGTCAGTATTCTGATGGAAAAAGAGGTGTTTTGATGCAATTTCGCGAAGATCAGAAAAATACCAGAAAAACTATGGAAAAACCTATTTTCCTAGAATACGAAGAATGCCAGAAGGGGAGGCGGAGATGGGACACAGGGGCCCACACCCCATAGGCGTGGGGCACCCCTTGGCCACGCATATAGGGGTGTGGCCCACCTGGCCCACCTCTGGCTCCACCCTCTCGCCTATATATTCTCCTCGAAACCAAAATACACGGGGGCGACCACAGAAAGGTTCCACTGCCTCTGCGGGGCGGAAAACACCGAGAGAGAAAGACCTCTCGAGCAGACAGATTTCTGTCGGGGAATTCCTTCCTGGAGAGGGGAGATCGTCGCCATCTACACCATCATCAAGCTAGACTTCATCAGGATCATCATCATTATCCACACCATCGTCTCCACTAGCACCATCATCACCACTCCATCCCGCTATAACAATTGTGTTGAATCTTGCATAGTTCTTAGGGGAAACTTTCCCGGTGTTGATTAACGTTGGTATATTAGCACATTTTCACCCACACAACACTTACAAAACCAAAGAAGACTACTCAGCTATATGAAGCGAAAGCACTTGACAGAATTCCCATGTGTCCTCGAGAACGTTTGGTCCTCATGAGTATTTCCACCGCCTTTGCTCAGAAAGGATTGGGCCACTTGCTGCAATTGTTTGCTGTCTTTATTACTCGCACTTTATTTCCTTGCTTTATCAGAAAACCCCTAAAAATCCGTTTGCTAAGTATTTACAGAGATTTCCTGCTCCATACCACTAGTCAACACCTTCTGCTCCTCGTTGGGATCGACACTCCTATTTATCGAAAGTACTATGATACACCCCCTATACTTGTGGGTCATCAAGACTATTTTCTAGCGTCGTTGCCGAGGAGTGAAGCGCTATTGAAGAGTGGAACTAGTAAAGGAAACTTCTACTGTGAGTATTGTTTTTATTTCTTTTTGTTACTTTGTTTCCAATATCGATAACCCACTTAGTTTTCTGTTTGGGAAAACTACTACCACTGTTAGGGTAGTAGATGAACCACCAGCTGTTGAGATAGATCCTTTTAAGATACCTACAAGTATTGTTCATCGTGTTATGGATAATTAGTATTTAGGGGATGAAAGTGTCCATCCTGGTGATCATTTGCTTTTTATCCATGAATTATGCAGGTTGTATAAGTGTGCATGTATCACAACTGAACAGGTGAAGGAGAAGTTACTCTCTATATCATTGAAAGTAAGAGTTGAAGAATGGTATAAGCTACTGAAGAATGGACAATCCATGGAATGGGAGGAAATAGTACCTCTCTTTTATTCTAAATTCTATCCTCCTAGTGAGATTCATAAGGATAGGAATCTGATATATAACTTTTGGCCTCTTGATGGAGAGATTACAACTCAAACTTGGGGAGATTGAAGTTACTAATGCTTAAATGTCCTATTCATGAATTCCCTAACAATATTATTATCAATAACTTTTATGCAAGGCTTTATCTTCATGATAAATATTTACTAGATGCTTCCTCTGCTGGATCATTCACACGTATGAAGGAATAAGATAAATGGGATCTCCTAGACCGTATTCAAGAGAACGCTGAAGCATGGGAGAATGACAAAGGAAGAAAGTCAGGTATAAACTATGATTATGAATGCATTAAATCTTTTATGGGAACTGATGACATCCATGGTATTAGTACTGAATATGGTCTTGATTCTCAAAGTATTGACAACTATTTTAAGTCCTTTTCCTCTTACATAGAAATTCCTAAAAAGAAGTGGAATAAGTACCATGCACCTTATAAAGATGTTGTTAATCATGTTCCTGTTATAAATACCGAAGTTTGTACTACTAATCATATTGTGCCTGAACCTTATGTTGAGAAAATACCTTTACCAGCTAAGGCAAAGGAGTATTCTATGATAATTAGTGCGAATAACAAAGATAGAAAGAAAGCTGCGGAACCTGATGAGCAAATAAACAATGAACATGTGGTAGCTATTGTGAAAGATCTTGTCACTAGAAATATAGAGGATGAGCACATTGTCTTCTGAGAAGACGCTTCTAATATTATCTCTCATCCTAGAGAAGCTAGAAAAACTAGTGTTCCTGTGCTTTCTGTTAAAATTGGTGATCATTTCTATTATGGTTTATGTGATATTGGTGCTAGTTCTAGTGATATTCCTTATGATATTTATAGGGAAATTATGCATGAAATTGGTCCTTGTGAGCTTGAGGGCATTGATATGGTTATTCACCTTGCTAATAAGGAAACCATTTGCCCTATTGGTATTATAAGAGATGTGGAAGTCCTTTGCTGTAAGATTAAGTACCCTGCTGATTTTCTAGTGCTTAGTTCAAAAACTAGTAAAAATTGTCCTATTATCTTTGGTAGACCCTTCTTCAACACTTGTGGAGCTATTATAGATTGTAAGAAGGAGAAAGTTTTAACTAAGTTTGATGGAGATTCTTATGAGTTTAACTTTTCCAAATTTGCTAAAGCTCCTTATGAAAATAGTTTGCCTAATGAAGATTTCAGGGTTGAACAACTTGATTATATTGATCCAGTTTATGACCTTGGACCTCTTTTTGATGATTGTAAGTATGCTCATTCTGATGATAAAGTTGTTTCCTATGACAGTTATATTGTCAACTTTATTCAAAGTGCTACTGGAAGTTATTATGAGAGAGGGAAACATGATTTTATGCATCTCAATAATATTAAGTTTCCCCGTTTTATGTTGAAAGCATTGAAGTTGCATTTGTTTTGTGTTCCTATGTTAGACTCAAATGTGTTGGATATTTGCTTCTTGATGCTCTCTTTCACCTCAAATATATATCTCCTATGTGAGCATCTTTGAAATTATCAAGCCTAACTTAAAGGCAGTAAAGAGAAGTAATTCTTGGGAGATAACCCAGGAGTTTTGTTGAGTCTTGGAAGTTATTACCTCATTAATAACCGCTCCTTCTCCTTTTTGTTTTGGTTTCTGTGTTAATATCAACTACTTTTGAGAAGTAGAGGAGTTATGAAAAGTGGTTGTCCTGGGACAGATTTTTGTGCTGCATTGTAAAAATTCGTGAAGGAGCTCAGTACAATGGATGGATATGTATTTTTATGTGCTTGTTCCCCAAGTTGTTATCCAACTTTCATTAGTTTTGCACTTTTTGATTTGAGCAACAGAAGGTTTTCGAAAAAATCATTCTTTACCTGCTGGTCTGTTTTCATAGATTCTGCCATCATTTTCATTTGCCTCTTATATTGATTCCCTTTCAAATTCTTTTTGGGAGTTTGGAAAGGAGTTGCTGCATTAGCTCTTGTTTTGATGGATTTCAGTTGAAGTTTGAACCTAAAGGTTTATTGTTTTTGCATAAACTAATGTTGCCATTGAGGTTTGTGTATGGCCTTGTATGAAAGGAATTTTCAGGAGAAGGAGAAAAGGAATCTCTAGAGTTCGTCTTTGAGTAGGTAAAAGTGCTACAAACTGAAGGTTCATGAAAACCCTATATTTTTATATTTTTTTATGTTTTTATTACATACGGAAGGTTACGAGACGAAACAGAGGAGGAAACGGAGGCCAGGGTGGCCACACCCACCCTAGGCGCGGGCCCTAGTTGGCCGCGCCTGGAGGGGGTGTGAGCCCCCTAAACTCCGTCCCCGTCTCGTTTTCGCACAGTACCTCCCTTATGTCATGAAACTTCATAATATATAACCCCCCCAGAACCCCCAAGGTTTGTATATAGTGTTCTCGTCGTGTTTTCGCTTTGATTTGTTTCTGTTAGGAAATCTTCTCAAGTTTAGAGCACCATGGTCTGCGCCAACGACAAAGGCAAGAAGCTCGTGTAAGATGATCCTGAAAACCCCAAGGAGGAGGAGATCTTGGTTGAGGATGAAGAATATGCTGAGGAGGATGATCATCCGGACACCCATGCTACCATCGCAAGCATTGGAGTGGTGGCAAACCCTATCAACCTTAGGAGTACAGCACAGATGTCTACAGGAGGGAGAACTCCGTGTCATATCCTCGCTCCACGGTCACTTCCTTCACGCACCAAGAACCCCTTTCCATACTCTCTTAATTGAGCGACATTACCAAAAGGTGCCCAAAGGGAATTTGCCCTCTGTTTGCGATCTGCCTCGTTCTAACCATGCAGGGAAGGAACACACTAAGAAGGAAGAGTGGGCAAATAATAATAAGAACTGGGATTCTCGGTCCGACATGATCATGAACCGCATTGAGCATAATTCGGAATTGATTCGTAATCTAAAGTTCAAGATTGAGGATTTGAGGGAACTGATTGAAGATCTTATCAAGAGAACACCACCACCGCCGAAGGAGTAATTCGTCATTAGGTTTGGCATCCCCTTGGCTTGTTCCAAGCTTGGGGGAGTGTCGCAGTATCACATCGGTATCTTTTATCTTTTACCTTTTTAGAAGATTCATATCTTTGGTAGAGAAGTTATCTTATAGGTTGGTTTGCATTGTGGAAGTATCTCTCCTTTAGTTGGTTATCTATGTATCCCTTGGTGTGAGTGACTTTATGAAATATTAATGAGAAGCTTCATATTTTACCTTTTGCACTTCTTATTTTATTTGCAATCTCTATTATATGATTGATCTTGTTGATCAGTATTGGTATCACTTTTGGAGCTTCAAGTAGATCTAAATTGGTTTTGGCAAACCGAGGTCTGGTCAGTAGCAACACTTTTTGAGGTTTGAAAGGAAAAGAGAAAAAGCTTATAGGTATTTTTTATCATTTATTTTCTTTCTTGATTGGCTCATAAGTTTAGTATTCTTTATTTAAGATCTTTTGTGTCAGGGGGATAACCCCTGGTAGGGTCACCAGGGGTGAAACATAGCACAACTTGGCCAGCTCCGAGTAAAGAAAGAACCAGGCCGAGTAAGAACGGCCGGGCGAGGGAATAGTATACGACCGACATATGAACTATGTCGTCCCGTATAAGAAAAAGTTGTTAATCTTGCAGGAACCAACGAGCCGAGTCTCCCGAGGAAGGGCCGAGTCAGATAGGACGCGTGGCACCTTTCCGGGTTAGGTTCAGGAGGGACCATGGTAAAATCATGGTCAAAAGAGAAGGGCGACGTCGGGTGACACAAAAGGAGCCGGGTGATGCCCAAAGCAAGGGCTGACGTACAAAGTTACTGCATGACGCCAAAAGGAACAGGAGGCGATGTACCAGAAGGTCGTTGGATGTCAAGCTTTATGGACTGGGCCATTGGGCTTAGGGCAAGCCCATGACCGGGCCCACATTGTAGGGACCAAGATCCAAACAGTAAACCCTAGAACCCAAAGGGGTATAATCTAGCTAGCGCTGCCTATATAAGGGAGGGCATAGCTATAGTAGAGAGAGGTTGGACCAAGTAGTGAACCAGAGCATAGAACACTAGTTGATACAGCTCAAGGAGCACTTGTAATTCCTAAGTATCGATCAAATCTCTAAGTGTGGAGAGTTCTTCTTGTTCTTCGTGCATGGCAAGACCATGCACTCCCTCCCCGGTGACCACAAGCACCCATTCGGCCACCAACTTAAGCCTACCCATGGCATCTGCCGTGACACCACCACGACAGTTGGCGCCCACCGTGGGGCAGAAGCAGGTGTTTGATGAAGTCTTCATCCGGACGGGCAACATCATCGCCAAGACCGGCGAGCACGTCTACTCAGGCCTCATCCAGAGGTTTGGAGAGCTCAACTTCGTCAGCGACAACGTGGGGTGTTTCGGGACCAAGCCGTTCCCTAGGGGCGGTCACTTCATCAAGTTTGGCAACCACCAGGTCTACGTCGCCGTGCGCGTGGAGCGCACATATCCGTAGCGCGTCGTCCTAGCACCGGATCCGCCAGCGATTCATGTCACTATAAAGCTTCACCAACTCGTCTCCGTGGAGGTAATGATGACATCTCCTAACACAGCAGCTCTACCGATAGTTCCAGTAGTGAATGAGAATGTTGAGGGAGTAAATCATGAAGAGACACCAAAGGTTGCGAGAACAGCAAAGGCACCGCTGGAAAAGCCAGACAACATAGCTAGGAGTAAAAGGGCTAATGAGCTGCAAGATGTGATAGATAAGTTGGCAGAACCAGTAGCGCAAGCAACTGACCCGACACGTGTGCAAGCCGAGTTAGAGGAGGCCAGAATAAAGTTCTGGAGAAAGCCAAGGAATTAGCACAGTTACAGCAAGATGTGGATATCACAATCTGAGAGCCCAACTCGGCAAATCTAGTCAAGGGTGCAAAGAACAGGCTTGATGCGACAAGGTTAAGAGGAAGAAACCTCAATGAGGAGCTGGCCGATGCAACGTCAAAAATAACACCAGAGAACAGCAACGAAACAGCTATGCGGCCAACATACAATATAGCAGCAGCTAATCTACGAACCGTAGAAGCGGTAATGGCAGAATTACCCCACTTGGAGGGAGAAGCAAAGAAAAGATAACAAGAGCGAGTCAATGAACTGGTAAGAGAAGCTAGTATGCTGAATGAAGCATACTACAGAGCGAATCCGGGTATAGCAGGGAGGTCACAGCTGGTTCACTCGGTGACTCCTGTCCCGGCAAGATCAGCAGGTCACACGACATCCTCACCCGGAGCGGCACCGAGACCAAGAAAAGAAAAAAGTGTGGATTCAGGGAGAAACAAACAGATGATCACTTATGACCCAGCAATGGCTCAGGGACATCCAGCGCATGCACAGGGAACGAGAAGGAATAATGATCAAGGAAATGAAACCCAGGAAAATGCTGGCCGAGAAAGGCAAGCAGGGCAAAGAAACGACAATGGGGGGAAATTTTGCACCTCAACCTCAACCTAGGCGTGGAGCTCACTCGGCAGCAGGAGGAAATATAGTGCCGAATAACGCACCAGCTCAACCCGACAGAAGACAGCAAAGCGCGGGAAAAGCAGCATAGCAGCATGCTGACCTGAACGCGAACAGGTACAATGATGGTTACTCGGCGATGGTAAATGACGGATATGAACTGCCGGATCACGCATATCAAGCAGTGGGAGCCAGACTCGGAGGCAAGAACCTTCAGCCGGACGATACAAGGCTGAAGCTTGACCGAATAAATATGGCAGAACTGATCGAGTCGCAAGGTCCACAGGGTCCACCATGCTTTGGCCCAAGGATCAAGAAGGAGCCTCCTGTACCAAATTTCTAGCTGGCCAGAGGAACGAAAACATATGATGGAAACACAAAGCCAGAGGATTGGCTCATAGATTATGGAACTGCTATGAAGATCACGTAGGGGAATTTGAGATGGGCAGTATGGTATGTACCGCAAATGCTAGAAGGACCAGCTCGGGTATGGCTGAACAATTTGCCACCCAGAAGTATCAACAGTTGGATCGATTTTCAAGACGCTTTTGTCGGCAATTTCACAAGCACCTACAAGAGGCCGAATCATCCACAACAGCTAGCAATGTGCAAGCAAAGGACGAATGAGACAGATAGATAATTCCTCACAAGATGGTGCACAATGTGCAACTCTTGCGAAGGGGTAATCGAGTCACAGGGTTGCCCAAGGTTGCAGACACAGAAGTGTGTTGTGGCAAAGGCTATAGAGAGATATGCCGGCAAGCTTGGCAGAAACAATAACATTGCTGACTCATATGCATTGGGAGATCCGACTCAGCCTCTGCTCATGTCGGCAGATGTGAGGACTGGGACTTAGATCTATGATGTTGCCGGGTCACAAAGGCGCCAGGAAAGATCCAAACACAGAAGCAAAAGAAGGTATGAAAGGCCAGACTACAGATATTGTTCGACTCAGGTTGCGGCCGTGAGTCAGGATCATCTAGATGCTGGAAGTAGTCAACGTCAAAGGACAAGTGGACAACATTGGGTGCCAAAGAATGATGGGAATAATCCATATGAACAAAGGAAGCAATATCAGGACCGACAGAAATATACCTATGAGATGATGTTGGACCAGCCGTGTAAGTTTCACACGGGTAGTCCGAGTAAGACAACCAATCACACAACAAGGCAATGCTCTTGGTCTCAGAAAGGAGATAGAGTGGATTCGCCGAATAAGCAACTACCACCACCTCCCCCTCCACCACTTACAGGAGTAAATGCTCAGGATGTGGGAACAGATAACAGATACGAAAATAGGCAGCCAAGGTGTCATAATCAAGAGCGAAGAGAAAATGTGCACCAGATGCATAATCCAAGAGGTGACGACGCTCATGTTGGCCACGGAACTAGAAATGAGTATAGATAACATCACCAGAGCTATGTCGTCTTTGTCTCAGAGCCGAATGACAAAAAGAGTCAGCAGCGACGGATGATGGAAGTGAATGCCACAATGCCAACAATTCCAAAGTACATGCATTTAACTTGGAGCATAAAGGATCACCCCAAGATCATGCCAACCCCAGGAGGATATGATATAGTCTTATATCCAATGTTCATGGGACCATATATCAATGTGAAGTTCTCCAAGGTACTGATCGATGATGGCAGTAGCATCAACATCATGTACAACGATACCATGCTCAAACTAGGAATTACCATGAACATGATGCAGCCGACTAAGACAACTTTCCATGGCATTATGCCGAGATTGTCCTATGAGCCAATTGGCAAGATTTGGGTCGACGTCTTATTCGACAACAGGGAGAATTGTCGCACTGAAGCCATAGAGTTCGAGGTGGTTGATTTGATCAGCTCGTATCATGCCTTACGTTTATGGCTACTCCTCACATTGCTTACTTAAAGATGAAGCTGCCAGGCCCATGTGGGGTGATTACAGTTGAAGGGGATTACAAAAGATCCATTGCGTGTGCCTCCGCCGTATCTTCACTGGCCGAGTCACTCGTCATAGCACAAGAAAAGCATCAAATGTTGGAGGTGGCAGCATTGGACAAAGCAGCACAAATGTCCATGTCGGCACTCACCAACCCGCATGGAAATGTGTCATTTCAAGCTACCAAAGAAACCAAGAAGATACAGGTGGATGAGACTTTCCCGGAGCGTACAGTTACCATTGGGGCTGGCCTCACTAACAAATAGGAAAGCGAGCTCACCGGCTTCCTCCGTGAGAATCGGGATATCTTTGCATGGTCCACACAGGATTTGTAAGGAGTTCCGAGGGAGCTGGCTGAGCACTCTCTTCATGTAAGGCTAAATGCCAAGCCAGTGAAGAAACCCCTCCTTCGCTTCGCCAAAGATAGGAGGAAAGTAATAGATGCCGAGATTGCCAGACTCTTAGCTGCTGGATTCATCATGGAAGTACTGCACCCGGATTGGTTGTCAAATCTAGTCTTGTTCGAGAAGGAAAAAGATGACCCGAACATGGCAGTGGTATGGCGCATGTGTATTGATTACACGAACCTCAATAAGGCGTGTCCAAAAGATCCATTCCCCTGCCACGGATCGACCAGGTCATAGATTCCACTACTGGCTGTGAGTTGTTGTCATTTTTGGACGCATATTCTGGATTCCATCAGATACCACTGAATCCGAATGATCAAATAAAGACAGATTTTATCACCCCGTACGAGGCTTATTGCTATCGTACCATGCCATTTGGATTGAGAAATGTAGGTGCAACATATCAAAGATGCATGCAAAAATGCTTGCAAGATCAATTGGACAAAAATGTTCAAGTATACGTCGATGACGTGGTAATAAAAACCAAGCAAAGTCATACTCTAATTGAGGACCTGCGTCAAACATTCGCAAACTTAAGAAGATTCTGGATGAAACTTAACCCGGAAAAATGCACATTTGGTGTCCCGGTTGGCAAGTTACTCGGATTTTTGTATCCAGCCGAGGAATTGAGGCTAACCTGACAAAGATTAGGGCCATCAAACGAATGGAATTGCCAAAAACACTCAACGATATCCAGAAGTTCACTGGTTGCCTGTACTCGTTGAGCATGTTTATTAGTCGGATAGGTGAAAAGTCCCTAACACTATATCAACTGATGAAGAAATCAAAAAAATTCACATGGACATAGCAAGCTGATAGAGCTTTCCATGAATTAAAGAAAATGTTGGCAACAACACCATTACTAGCATCACCACTATCCAAAGAGCCAATGTTGCTCTATGTTGGCGCAAACAACAGAGTTGTAAGTGCAGTAATAGAGTTTGAACGCGAAGAAGAGGGCAAATCAGTCCAAAGGCCAGTTTATTACTTGAGCGAAGTGCTCTCTGTGTCAAAACAGAATTACCCGCATTATAAGAAAATGACATATGGGGTATATATGATAGCGAAGAAGCTGCAACATTGTTTTCAAGAACACCCAATCCGGGTAATATGCGAGGCACCTATTTCGGATATAGGCAGCAAAGATACCGGTGGCCGAATCGTAAAATGGGTCATAGAGCTAGCACCATATACTCCACAGTATGATAGGCGATATGCAATTAAATCTCAAGCTGTTGCGGATTTTTTTGTGGATTGGATGGAGATGCAGTACGAACCACCACTACCATACCCAAACTATTGGAAAATGCATTTTGTCGGATCCAAGACGAAAATGGGTCTAGGCACCGGGATAGTGCTCACATCGCCAAAGAGGGATCAACTCAAGTATGTGTTACAGATTCATTTTGCTGCCTCCAACAACGTTGCCGAGTATGAAGCACTTGTCCACGGCATCAAAGTGTCCAAGGAGATTGGCATCAAAAGGATCATGTGTTTTGGCGATTCAGATTTGGTGATTCAGCAAGTGTCTGGACATTGGGATGCGTTGGACGCAAACATGGCATTATGACGTTTCCGTGTGCAACAAACTTAGGGATACTTTGACGGGTGTGAACTCCACCGTGTCCCAAGAGTAGAGAATGAAGAAGCAGATGTACTGTCCAAACTAGGTTCACCAGGGGTAGCGTTGGAGCACCTTAGGAAACCATCGATCAAGCCGTCACCAGAAGTCGACTCGATCAGGGTCACCCCGACGAATCAGGAGTCAGACGTGGTACCAATGGATATTGACTCAGGGGCAGGCTCGACTCACTCGAGACTGACCCGCTCACTTCAGGGGTTGCCGAATCACACTCGGGGACTCCTCAGGTCATGTCGGCATAACATATGTCGGCAGAGCCAATGGAAATTGATGGTGAAGAAGACCCGGAGCCGCTAATACCAACATGGGCACATGCAATATTCAACTACTTACAAGATGGGACTTTGCCGAATGATGAAATATTGGTAAGGCAAACAGAAATAAGAGAAAAATCATACACCATAATTAACAAGGAACTGTACAAGAAGAGTGTGACGAATGTACTGCAACCTTGGATCATCTCAGAGAAAGTACATGCGATTTTGTTGGATATTCATCAAGGGGAATCTGGGCACCATGCATCATCAAGGGCATTGGTGGCCAAGGCGTTTCGACATGGGTTTTATTGGCCAAGCGCACTGGCACAGGCACAAGAGCTAGTCGGAAAATTCAGTGGTTGCCAACACTATGCATCCAAGTCACACTTACCAGCGTCTGAATTAAAGACTATACCAATCACTTGGCCATTTGTAGTATGGTGCCTAGATATGGTAGGACCATTCAAACCAGCAAGGGGAGGCATGAATCATATTTTGGTAATGATTGATAAGTTCACCAAATGGATAGAAGTGAAACCCATCAAAAAATTGGACAGTAAAACAGCTCTAACATTCTTAAAGGACATAATCCTAAGATATAGTTACCCACATAGTGTAATCGCAGATAATGGCACGAACTTTGCTAAAGGAGCTTTTTCTCGTTTCTGCGGGAAAAACCGAATAAGACTCGATATAGCATCAGTCGCTCATCCATAATCAAATGGACAAGTCAAACAGGCTAATCGCTTAGTTCTATCAGGGATAAAACCTCGCTTAATGGAACCACTCTAGAGATCACCTGGTTGCTGGATAGAGGAACTTCCCTCAGTGCTATGGAGCCTAAGAACAACTCCGAATCGGTCAACAGGCTATACGCCATTTTTCCTTGTGTATGGGGCAGAAGCAGTTTTGCCTACCGACATAGAGTATGACTCGCCAAGAATAAGACAGTACTCGGAAGCCGAGGTAAAAGAGGCCCGAGAAGATGGAGTTGACTTACTCGAAGAAGCAAGGGAACTGGCATTATCCAGATCCACTATATATCAACAAAATCTCCGACGCTACCATAGCCGGAAAGTTCAACCTCGTGTTTTCCGAGAAGGGGATATGTTGCTAAGGCTAGTGCAGCGCACATCTGGAATGCATAAGTTATCAACCCCGTGGGAAGGTCCATTCATTGTAAGAAAAGCACTGCACAATGATTCATATTATCTGATAGATGCTCGGGAAGCGCAAAAGAACAAGGCAGACAGATCGGGAGATGAGACCAAAAGTCCATTGCGGTGACCCAGCATACCACTTCATGATGTAGTACACTATAGTCGTTGACATAACACCAATGAAACACCGTTCGCTAGTATTACATCCCTCAGAATGGTACAACAAAAACATAGCAGGTCCAAGACATGACTATAGGTTACAACTCAACTCTTTAAACAAGATCCAGAGAACATTCTAGGTTAAAGAGAGAGAAACAATCTTCTAACAAAGAAGAATTATAAATAATCAACTCAAATCTAATATACTAATAGACTAGTATCTAAACTATTGAGGCTTGCATTACTGCTATTGCAATACTCTATAGAAGTAGCTTCTATGGCTAGAGATTTTTTTCTTATCTAATCAGCAACTTCGTCTTCCCTTGAGTTGATGTATGTGTTGACTTTCTTGACTTCATTGAAGAGCTTTAGATTTTGATGATGATTCCTAGAGCATGACTTGATGTAGATATCGTCTGTACTGGCTTTAGAACCTAGCAAGGGTTAAGAAGATACTTTGAGTACGAGCGTACTCAAAAAGTTCACTAGAAAAGGAGTGTTTGATGCACTATATCTACATCCGCAGACCATAGGTAGTAGGCCATGCCAGTTTTCGTAAACATTTCTTCAAAGGTTGCTTTTATTCTGAAAAGCTATGTCCGTCAGCCTTCATGGGTTTACCAGAACTTTCATGGAGTTCCTTTCCCACCGCGTTCGCAGCTCCTTCCTAGAACAGGGAGTAACAAGTTAAAGTTCTTACACTCTGCAGAGGTGCGTTACTTCACCCATGAGAGATCAACTCCTTGTTGCACAACCGGGCGATCTTTCCCGTCCACACTTCCTATGGTGTGGGGCCCAGTAGATGATCCAAGCCAATCACTGCCCCCTTCGCGACCTCGCATGCGTCCTTGGTGTACACCATGCCCACATATTGAATTACGGCAATGGTTTGTACAGACCATTAGATACCAGAACTATCGTGGGACATTGAGGTATCCCACCCATATGCTGTATATCCTCTACGAATTACCAATTAATATGCACGCTATGAGGATAACAGCCACGACCTGCACATCCGGCTACATGCGAGAGGAAGAATATATAGCTGACTTCTCCATCCCATTCCAAATCTCATGGTTAACGCGTGATATACGGCGCAAGAATCACTGGCGACATTGGTTTTTAAGTCCTAGATAATATGTTCCTTTACCACCAGATCTTTCATAGTAGATTATTACCTCATGGTAAATAATCTATAATCACATTATTATGAAAATAGTGTTTTCGGACCTTTTTCAAATGCAGGTGATGACAACACTGGATTTGTAAAATACTTTACAGAAATAACCAAAGGACATGAGAAAGTGTGAACTTGCCTTTTGTGATTGCAAGATTATGCACTCACGGTCTTCGAGACGACATAAGATCCAATATTTGAAATCTGCATCATTGGTCTGGTAAGGTCTAATGTTTAAACAAGCAATATGCTGTTGTGCATAGTAATGCTATGCATTTTGTAAAACCCCCAAAGTGAATCCCCAATACCGTTAGTGAAGTGAACTTAGGTGATTCCTTTAAGAGTTGGTTTAGCTTAAAAAATTTACTTCACATGAAGTGCATCTATAGGTATTTTAAGTTTTGATATACAAGATATAAAAGTAGAGTTTAATAGTAATTTAAGATTTAGATTAGTTGCTATTTGGTGATTAGGATGGAAGTCTATGTATTGGATTATTAAGGTTTGAAAGAATTATCCTAGAGTTGTTGCTTGAAGTGGAAAAAAGAATAACATTTGAAGAAAAGATTTCCTTTCTAAGGTTTAAACAATCATCATTGTTAATAGAACATGATCAATGTCTTTTGTTGTTTGATTTATTAGTTTGGACTTGAGATGCTTTATGTCTTAAGTTAAATAGACCAAAGTTACCTATAAAAACATAAGGGATTTATTAGACATGATGTTTATAAGCTTTGAGACTAAAGTTAACTTTAAAAGGTTAAGTAAACTTAAGATGTAATATATTTTAATTATTCCCAAGTTTTATATTTATGATAGGTATAACTAAGGTGTGGAATTATTCACCTTATATTTAAGTGAATGATTAGATTAAATTTGTTTTGCTTATTAAGAAAATAATATGTATTTATTTAATGGAAGCATAATTAGATGATCTTAGTAATTTGTTAGAATTTGAAGTTATGTTAATAATGGTTAAGATATAATGATTATTCATCATATTATATAAATATGAGTGGTACCCAATAAGATTTTTAAAATAATACCTTAAAGTTAAAAGTTATACTTAAGTTTCAGTATGAATTTAAGTTGTGAGTTTGGGATTAGTACTTAGACACTAGTTGCTCAAGGTTCTATCAAAATTGTGATTATTTCTTACTTAAGAATTGTTTTTAAAGAATTTACAAAATAAGTAATAGATAAGTATTTATTATTTTAAAATATTAAAAACTTTTCTAATAATATATTTAATATTTTTCTAGTGCAATATATTTATTCAAGATCTTAAAAATGATTTTTATTTGTTTTTAAGTATTATTTTTATGTTTATAAAATTCCATAAAAGATTAAATGTGTTTAAATATTTAATTCAAATTTTATTTATAAAAAAAATTGAGTTAGTATTTTTATAAAATAGTGGATTTATTTTTATACACAAAAATGATTATTGTTTATTTTTAGGATTTTTTCCTTATTTATTATAATTTCTTGAGAATTCCAGTGACCTTCACATTTAATGGAATTTTATTTAACTTAAATGATTAGTTTTATATTTTTCTTAGGTAGATATTATTTTTGTGAACATTTTGATATATTTATACATATTTTTATGATTTTTCTATATTTCCAAATAGTATAAATTATGTTCAGGGGTAGTTTGGTCATTTAGTAATTGGTTAAACAACCTATTTTATTTTATTTTTTTATTTTCAATTTAACCTGGTGTATAAGACCATCTGGCCTTTTAGCCCATTTAGGCCCATCTAGTCGGGCCGCTCCACCCTATCCCTATCTCTCTCACATGCACGCGACGAACAAGACCCCCTTTTCTTCCTCTCATTCCCCTCCAGTGCTTGCACTGCTGCCTGCCGACCTGGTCATCGACGGCATCTCCTAGCGCTGCTCCGCCTCCCTCTCTCTCCCTCTTTCTCTCTCTCTCCCTTCTTTTGATTTCCCACCGCCGCGGTTCCCCGGGGAGAAACCCTAGGTTGCCGTCCTGCGGGTCCTCTGGCCATCTTCGACTCTCTGACGCCACCACACGCCAACGAGACACCACTCCTGTCCTCTCCCCCATATCCACACCGCCACCAAACCAACGCCTCTTTAGATGCTCTCCCACACGGGAAACCTTAGCCGAATCGGCTTGGATACTGGCGCTGCCTCTGCACATCCGCACCCTCTGCTGCTACTGCCCTGGCTGGCCGTGGTCTTCCTCACCTTGGTGAGGTAGTAGACTGCGGCTGGCCCCTACTGCATCAAGCTCGACGTCTTTTTTCACGGCCCTAACTACCACTGTGAGTTATCTCTTTTCTCCCTCTCATTTATTTTCAGTCATGTGTTCATTGATGGATGGATATAAGTGATGTAGTGAGGATTATGTTATCAGTAGCTACATGATTAATTGGTTGTTAAAATATGCTGCCTTTGTTCTAAGGCACATGACTGAACTAAGATACAATACTACTAGTATTGGTATAAATATAGGTCTGGCAATTCTAGAAGTGGTTTGTGGTGAGAATCTATGACTATGTGTACTGCTAATGATCTTCTAATTGAGTTAGATGTGTTAGATGGTTGCAGCTTGTCATAAGTTTATGATAGTGATTATCCAGTACTAAGCCATAGTGATGTTCTGTTAGTAATGTCTAGGTTGTGATGATCGATGGCCTGGCCAACGAGCCATCATTCTTTTGTGGGGTTTTTGATTGTGCTAAAGGTTCAGGTGTTGCTAGCTTGATAGAATTAGCTAATTACTTGTAAACCATTATCTTTAGTTTGTTTCTAATCGATTTTGGACTGTATGTTCTAATAGATATAGATGAATATACCTTGGGTATGTAGTACTTTCTTTTAGTAATATGATCATCATTTTTTTACTCCGTACATTGCTAGGGATATTGGATTTTCTTCTTCTTTACTTTTTTCCTATAATTTTGCATATTCTTTGTGACCCCATGATATTCAACCAATTAGATGCTAGGGAAATGCTTGTCTATCTTCTACTAGCTTCCTAGCTGTTTTATATGATCTTATATAATAAAATACTAGTGTTCTTGATGTTGACTTAATACAAATGGGATCCCCTTGTTTCAAAGTTGGAGCTCAATCTATGCTCTAACTTAACTCACTGGAGCTACATGGTTTGGTTTTAACCTTTAGTACTCATTTTTTTATACTTGTCATATTACATATCTCACTATTCTTAGGGCTTAGAAGGAGTAGATCAAGTCTAGTGTTAGCTAGCTGAGTGTTTCCTTCCTAGGGTGTATCTAATCGAATGTGTAGGTGATTTGTTGTAATTCATATAGAAGATACACTCTTTTTATTTATAATAGAGGTTTATATCATTTGCAGATGTTCCATAACTTCTCTTTAACATGCTAAAATATCTAAATGTAATTTCTGATTCATATCTTTGCACTCTTGCATGATAGAAAAGTATTTTATCTTGGTATATATATTGTAGAGTGATTATAGTTATGTTGGCTGCGCTATATTTTATTTCAGGACATGTTCCTCTAAGTTTCTGGTGATCATGTGTTCACCAGATCCTTCTAGTACAACTCTAGATCAAATATATAATTTCTTAGATGGTTTGGCAGTGTTTTTAGTAATCTATAATTGATTGACTTGCTCCTGGACAATCTGGTTGCTATCTAGCAACACTACCAATATACTTCAACTCCCTCTCATAGCCTCTTTGTTAAAATTATTAAGAATATATTTTCTATGCATTTGATCAACACAAGATCCTATTCTTCTACCAGTTGTTTTCAATGTTTTGGCAGTAATAAATTGTATCTTATACTATTTTGCATGTTCTAATAGAAGTTTCTTGATGATCAGAAATAGATTTCCTGATATAAATATGTTATTTGGAAAATTATATATGGGACTTTTAATTTGTTTCTAAATAGATGGTTTGGTGTTCTAGATCAGGTAGATCCTTAATGTTTGTAGCTTTGTTTTCTGATTTATAAGGTTGATTGATGATCTGCTCATGCATTTGATGATCTTTAATATCTGATGCTATGCATAATGAACTTATAAAAATAGATGCTTGGATGGATTTGCTTGTTCCTAGACAGATCTTTCCAGCAACAATATATATTGTTTTATCACACTCCTCTCATATCCTCTATTAAAAATGTTCAAAACTAGATATGTGATGCACTGAATCAACCTAGGATCTTGGTTGTTTGTACCTTGTTGATTCTTTAACTTGTGCCCTTGTAGCTTGTTCCATCTAGATTCTGAATCCCTTGCTTCTTGTGGATGACCTGCTCCTCCTAGATTCTTGATTTGTTTCTTAAGATCTAGATGTAGCTCTTGGTGGTAAAGATGGGTTCTTGATATACTGGTTGGTTTAGCTAGTGCAAATAGTTTCTAGGAAAACAGTTGAAACGTTCTTGAGTCTATTCTTCCTAAAAGAACAGTGGTGGTACTGATGGTAGATCTTGCAGCTAGATGCTGGTGTGATCTTTTTTTCTGTTGGGAAAGAAGTGTGGTGCGGCTGAGAGTTTGGTGTGTGTCACATCCCAAAATTTTCCAAATTTTGTAATGTAAAAAAATAAATAATTGATGACATTTGGGGTGAAAAGAAACTTTTTGTATCTAAATGGAAACTTAAAATCCCATCTTGAACAAACCTTGGTTAATATTTGAATCCAATTAAAATTCAAATCAAGTGGAATGCATTCTTCATAAATTCATCTGGAAATTTAAACACTTGGAAAATAAACCAAAACTCTAAAACCCTATTGGAGGAAAAATCATTTCAAAGATATCTCTAAAACTATGGATTTGATCCATATAAAAATTGGTCAACAAACATTCCAAAATGATCAAGAATAACAAATAGAAATATTATAAAACCATATGATTTGGTTTCACTTAAATTGGAACCATAGATAAAATCTTATGAATTTAAAATTGAATTTCCAAAGCTAATGAAGCACCTATCTAAAAATCCATAGAAAATGGTGAGAAAATAATCCTAAAGAGGTTTAAAAGGATAAACAAATATTAAATGAGATTTTACCAATTTGAATTACCAACTTTGGATCTATAAATAAAAAGATATGGATTTTATGAGATAACGAATGAAATATTAAATGAGGAATATTTAAAGACCAAATTAAATCTTGGCCTAATCCATAAGCAAATGGAATGAATATAATCCAAATCCAAATAAAATAAAAGGATAAAGAATTTTCCAAATAAAATAAAGTGGCATTAACCAAATTCTATTTCTATTTGAATAAAGACAAAATCCCTAATGGAAGAGATTAATTAAATGAGGGAAAAATAATCTGAATTTACCCAAGTGGAATAAGAGTTATTTAATTGACTTAAATGAAATAAAAGTATCATTTAAATAAAGTTATATGGGATTAAAACCATATTTGAATTTCATTGGAATAAAAACAATTGCCCAAATTAAAATGATTAATAATCATATTAAAATGCTATAAATAATTCAAAGTGTTTGATAAAAGTATGGATTTCAAACAAAATTTTAAAACACAATAAAACCTATTTGAAATAAAGAAAATGTTTATTTATAAAATAAATAAAAAACCCTAAAAAGAATAAAAGAATTATTATAAATTTGACTTCAGAATGTATTATTAATTAGTATTTGAATACACACAAAGTTTGGTTGAAGTTTGAAATCAAATTGTTGTCTGAAAAGTTTAAACAAAATCAAAACAGATAAATAGAAATGGAAAAAGAAAAATGACAGAACAAAAAAAAACTGAAACAAACAGCCAGCCCAGCAAACCCAGCCCAATCCAGCCCAGCATCCCACTCCCTCTCACCCCCGAGCGAACCGTTTTCCACTCAGAAACCCACCCATAGCCCCACTGACGACCGGACCCCACGCGCGACTACCTTACCTCGCTGACACCTGGCCCCACTGCCACGCAGTCATCGTCATCCCCACGACCTGTTCATCCCGAGTGTTTCTGCGTTGAATTCGCGAGATGAATTCACGGTTAATGGCTCAGTGATTCTCGCCGTGACCATGCTCGTTAAAGGCGCCCGTCTCCCCTCTCCCCTTCCCCTCTCTCGCTCGCACCAGATCGCCACCAGGCCATTCCGATTTTTCCCAAAACCTCCCTCTGCTCCGACGATTTCGCCGTACAAATTCCGGCAGCACCGCCACCCCCCACTGCCCCTGGAGCACATGAGCGTGCTCGCCGTCGCCAGGCGCACCTGGCAGTAGCCATAGCTCGTTCGCGCGCTCCCTAGAACGTCGCCTTCGACGACGCCAATGCACCACCGCCTTCGGCATCAACTACGGCGATCTCCCTCGGTATGTCCTGACCGCCCCTCCCCTCTCGTTGACACACATATGATCTACTCTCCCGTGTCCTAGCTCGCACCGTAGCGTCGCCTCCGTCTTCAACAGTAAGCAGCCGCCGTATGACTCTTCTCCGGTGAGCAATCGCCGTCGTTTCTGTGCGCCCCTTGACAGAAGGAAACCGCCTTGAGCTTCACCAGGATCACGCGAGAACTGTGAGCATCTTCTCTCTCTCTCCTTTTCTTCCTACTTCGCCAGAACCACCGCGAGCAGAGCGCGCGCCGCCGTCCGCCACCGCGAGCGCCGCTCAGATATGGTCAATGCCTAAGAGCCGTTAGATCATCATCAGGTGGATACGATAGAACTAAAATGAAGAGGTATCCTGCGATCTGTGCTGTGCAATTAAGTTAGATCTTGCGGCCAGTGCTGATCGATCCGCACGAACCGTTATCGTCCAATGAGAAACAACCACGTGGCCAGTCTGTTTTAATAAAAACCAGAAACTTTCTATTAGTTGTTTGATTTTGTAGACTGCATAACTTTTGATCCACACGTCCAAATTTTGCAAATTTTATATCAATGGAATCAGAAAGACAATTACTTTCCATCCATGCCCTTTGTTTAGTAAATTGCTTCTGTTAAAATGGTTGTTTTTGCAGAAACTTGTGTAGGCATATTTTGAATATAAAATTCGTTCTAAAATTATTTTTGTGATAAAATCTTTGGCAAATAGATTTTTTTGAACCTACTGACCATATAAACCAACTTGTGGTTTCAAAAACATATTTTTTGAAGAAAGAGAATAAATCTTTGAATTAAAGCATTTCTAGTCAAATAAAAATATTGTTTATATATTAAAAATGCTTTTGGAGAAAAACCTTTGGGAAATGTTTTGGATTAAACTCTCTGACCCTAAACAGAAAGTTTTATGATTTAAAAAATATATTTGGTGAACCCTATAAAGATTATTGCTTTGCTAAAGGCATTTTCAACAACATAAAATATTGATTTGGTTTAAAAATGATTTATAGGTAAAATCTTTTGCAAATGGTTTTGCCACTTATGTAAAATTATGAATAAGTATTTTAGAATGTTTATAACCTACTATATACCACTTTTCCAAATAAAACATTATTTGGCATGCTTGCATGCATTGCTTTGTTTCTATTATTTGATGTGATGTTGAAGTATTGCTTGCTTGATTGAATTGTAGTGATTTGAAGAGTGTGAGTATTGCAAGATCAAGGAGTGAACTTATATTCTCTACCAAAAAGGCAAGTGATGCTTCATACTTTTGTCCCATTATTTTCACTATGCATTAGTGATATTTCTAAGTAGGACTTGCATGGAATTTTTGCTAAGTATAAACTATGCCATGGGAAATCCTAGTAGATGAAACCTTAGTAGAAATCTCCTAAGTTAAGATTCCTACTACTATCATGCTTAGCTTAGCTAGTAGAAAACAAGGGTGGAATATATTCATACTATGGAATATTTCTAAGTCAAGGACTTGTGTTTTGTTTAATAAAACAACTAAGTGAATGAAACACATGGGTGGAATGGAAGGAATGGTTTGTGTTGAGTGGTTATACAAGGCCCATTTCTATGGCTACCTTGTGTATCTCACTTGTGGAAGGCCACCCACGAACAAAGAGATTTGAGATGTCAAATGTTGAGAAGCTTCAAGTGCAGCCACTTGGCATTATGGGCTCTGCCTGGATCATATAGGTTGCAATAACTCAGCCAAATGGACAGTTGGTGGTAGGGGATGATAGGTTGGAACGCGTCCATTCTGGTCTAAGGGAAGGCTTCTGAAAGGTCTTGTCTTGGTGAAACCAAGTCTTGTGGGGAAAGTGCACCACCTCTGCAGAGTGTAAAATCTAAGTACTTAGCCATGTCCCTGGTAAAGGAAAATTTGAGCATCAAGACATGGAAGCTATCAGGAATATCCTCATCCAAATTTCTAAGTTAAAAATTTGTGGTTGAACAAGGGTTGAAGGATCACCAATTTCTATTGGGAGATGCCTGGGGTGATTTATGAAAAAAACTTAGTGTTTTTCAAAGGACAAAGAAAATCTATTTTGAGCAAAGCAAGCCTAAGCTCCACTTAGCCAAATTCATATAGATGATAGATACCACTATACTACCATAGTATCACTTGCCAATACAATTCAAATGTATTGACCCTTGTGGCTGTAACTTGTTATGTTGCAGGTTTGTTTGATGTTAGTGAAGTGTGTTGATTAGGATTACAAGTCTACAACCAACATGTTTGCCTGTGGCACTTTGAAGATGAAGGACCCCATGCTATAGTTATTTCTACTGCATTGTAATGAGATAGCCATATGAGCTATGTAAGATGTAATAAATTATTTTATTCCTGGTTATAAAGTGGTATTATGACCTTTGTTTCTTGATATTACGTCTTAACTGTGGATGCTAGCTATTGATCCAGGGACTAGCATTGGAAACACAGGGATCTCTACCTTATTAAAGGTTGGGACCTCTACAGATGGTATCAGAGCATCGTGTTTCCTATAGGATTGTAACCCTAGGATTGGACAAAACCCCTTAGAAAAATAGGACTTGTATTTGATCCAAAACTTATTAACAAACAATCTTGTATACTCTTTCCTCAACCTTTTTGGTTTTAACTCTACATTCTAATTAAACTTGATGAGCAAAGCCTTAACCATTAGCCAAGGACTTCACCAACTCAAATGACTTCAACTTCAACATCATCAAAGACTTCCAACTTTATTTGCACCAAGGACTTCAACTTGGATACCACTAAGGACTACAAGTGAGACAAGAAATATTACTCAAAGACTTGAAGGCTAAGGAAATACAACTTAGAAGGAAACACCAAGATGCAAGGAATTATCAAAGGGATACAAAGATCTTGTTCAAGAAGAACCAACAAAGAAGGATGGAATGATCTCCAGTGAACCATGTAGTTGGACCACCATATTTAGTTTAAATCAAACCCACCAACTTATGTGGTGTAACAAAAATATTTTGTTGCCTATAAATGTGCTTGAAACTTGTTGTTTGAGTGAAATGATTATTTGTGATTGCTTGCACATTGCTTGTGTGAATTGTGTTGTGTGTGATTAGAATTATTTCCTTGGAAATCTTTTTCCTAGTCTAATCCCAATCCAACCCAAACAGATGACTACTCCAAGAAACTCAAACATCAAGAATGGTGACAACAACAACAACCAAGAGATCAACATGAGAGAACTCATAGTAACCCAAACCCAGTTGAACCAAGTGACAACTCAGTTTTTAGCCAACAACAGTGAGTTAGATCCAACCATGCAAAGGTTTTTGTAAACCCAAACCCAATTGATGCAAAAGGTGACAAATCAATTGATCAACATGGGAGGCAACCCTTCCCAAGGAGTTTATGACAACAAGGATGTCAAGGATGATATTCTAGAGGGAACTCAAGCTTGCAATATTTGTGGAGACAAGGATCACACTTCCAAAGAGCATGAAGATCAATGCCCCAATTGTGAAGAGAAACATCCAACTAATCAATGCCCCACATCTCAAGCTACTTGTTTCCTATGTGAAGGAAATAATCATGTCCCTATCCAATGCCCCATCTATTCCGTAGTTCAACAAAGGAAACAAGGTGGAGTGAATCAACAGATTATAAACCCCCATGAAGACAAAGGAAAATCTCACCTTGCACCTCCATGCAATATGACTCAATTTGATGGACCAAAGAGGAGACGTATGTATTACCAAAGGAAAAGATTAAGGAGATCAGGAGACTTTCCCACATTTTAGATAAGATATGAAGAGCATGAACTAGAAGCACTCCTAGCTTTGGAAAAACCCAAGAACAAGAAGGACAAAAGTCAAGTGAAGTGTTGCCATTGCAAAGAGATGGGACACTATGCCAATGAATGTCTAGAGAAGAAGAAGAAGTACAAGTAAATTAACCAAGTGTGGTGCAACAACTGCAAGGAGCTAGGCCACTATGTGTAAACTTGTCCATAGAAGATACGTGAAGAACTCAGTCTTGTCACATGTTACAATTGTGGTGATCAAGGACATTATGCAAGCAATTGTCCAGAAAAGATGAAGCACAAGATAAACAAGCCCATGAAGGATCTCAACCTTGTCACATGTTTCAAGTGTGGAAACAAAGGACACTATGCAGATGTTTGCCCAGAGAGATTTCATCAAGATCCCAAGCAAGCCAAGAAGTAATATAGTTGGAAAAATTTTAAGGGTGGTAGTACCCTAGTTGCTTTGAACCAACTTGTAACCCCTATCTTTCCCAAATCTCGGGACGAGATTTATTTTAAGGGTGGTAGCCTGTCACATCCCAAAATTTTCCAAATTTTGTAATGTAAAAAAATAAATAAACAAAATAAATAATTGATGAAATTTAGGGTGAAAAGAAACTTTTTGTTTCAAAATGGAAACTTAAAATCCCATCTTGAACAAACCTTGGTTAATATTTTAATCCAATTAAAAGTCAAATCAAGTGGAATGCATTCTTCATAAATGCATCTGGAAATTTAAACACTTGGAAAATAAACCAAAACTCTAAAACCCTAGTGGAGGAAAAATCATTTCAAAGATATCTCTAAAACTATGGATTTGATCCATATAAAAATTGGTCAACAAACATTCCAAAATGATCAAGAATGACAAATATAAATATTATAAAACCATATGATTTGGTTTCACTTAAATTGGAACCATAGATAAAATCTTATGAATTTAAAATTGAATTTCCAAAGCTAATGAAGAACCTATCTAAAAATACATACCAAATGGTGAGAAAATAATCCTAAAGAGGTTTAAAAGGATAAACAAATATTAAATGAGATTTTACCAATTTGAATTACCAACTTTGGATCTATAAATAAAAAGATATGGATTTTATGAGATAAAGAAGGAAATATTAAATGAGGAATATTTAAAGACCAAATTAAATCTTGGCCTAATCCATAAGCAAATGGAATTAATATAATCCAAATCCAAATAAAATAAAAGTATAAAGAATTTTCCAAATAAAATAAAATGGCATTAACCAAATTCTATTTCTATTTGAATAAAGACAAAATCCCTAATGGAAGAGATTAATTAAATGAGGGAAAAATAATCTGAATTTACCCAAGTGGAATAAGAGTTATTTAATTGACTTAAATGAAATAAAAGTATCATTTAAATAAATTTATATGGGATTAAAACCATATTTGAATTCCATTGGAATAAAAACAATTGCCCAAATTAAAATGATTAATAATCATATTAAAATGCTATAAATAATTCGATGTGATTTATTTATCACCCTAACAAATAAATAAAACCTACTGAATAGGTTTGATAAAAGTATGGATTTCAAACAAAATTTTAAAACACGATAAAACCTATTTGAAATAAAGACAAATGTTTATTTATAGAATAAATAAAAAACCCTAAAAAGAATTATTATAAATTTGACTTCAGAATGTATTATTAATCAGTATTTGAGTACACAAAAAGTTTGTTTGAAGTTTGAAATCAAATTGTTGTTTGAAAAGTTTAAACAAAATCAAAACAGATAAATAGAAATGGAAAAAGAAAAATGATCAGAATAAAAAAATGAAACAAACAGCCAGCCCAGCAAACCCAGCCCAATCTAGCCCAGCAGCCCACTCTCTCTCACCCCCGAGCGAACCATTTTCCAATCAAAAACCCACCCGCAGCCCCACTGACGACCGGACCCCACGCGCGACTACCTTACCTCGCTGACGCCTGGCCCCACTGTCACGCAGTCATCGTCATCCCCACGACTTGTTCATCCCGAGCGTTTCTGCGTTGAATTCACGATTAATGGCTCAGTGATTCTCGCCGTGACCATGCTCGTCAAAGGCGCCCGTCTCCCCTCTCCACTTCCCCTCTCTCTCTCGCACCAGATCGCCACCAGGCCGTTCTAATTTTGCCCAAAACCTCCCTCTGCTCCGACGAGTTCGCCGTCCAAATTCTGGCAGCACCGCCACCCCAATGCCCCTAGAGCACACGAGTGTGCTCGCCGTCACCAGGCGCAGCTGACAGTAGCCGTAAGTCATTCGCGCGCGCCCTAGAACATCGCCTCTGACGACGCTAGTGCGCCACCGCCTTCGGCATCAACTCCGGCGATCTCCCTCGGTATGTCCTGACCGCCCCTCCCCTCTCGTTGACACACATATGATCTAATCTCCCGTGCGCATCTAACGACATTGTTTTCGTGTCCTAGCTCGCACCGTAGCGTCGCCTCCATCTTCGACAGTTAGCAGCCGCCGTCTGACTCTACTCTAGTGAGCAATCATCATTGTTTCTGTGCGCCCCTTAACAGAAGGAAACCACCTTGAGCTTCACCAGGATCACACGAGCACTGTGAGCATATTCTCTCTCTCCTTTTCTTCCTGCTTTGCCAGAACCACCTCAAGCAGAGCGCGCGCCGCCGTCCGCCACCGCGAGCGCCGCTCAGATATGGTCAATGCCTGAGAGCCATTAGATCATCATCCAGTGGATATGATAGAACTAAAATGAAGAGGTATCCCGTGATCTATGTCGTGCTATTAAGTTAGATCCTGCGGCCAGTGCTGATCGATCCGCACGAACCTTTATCGTCCAATGAGAAACAGCCACGTGGCTAGTCTGTTTTAATAAAAACCAGAAATGTTCTATTAGTTGTTTGATTTTGTAGATTGCATAACTTTTATACCAATGGAATCGGCAAGACAAGTACTTTCCAACCATGCCCTTTGTTTAGTAAATTGCTTCTATTAAAATGGTTGTTTTTGTAGAAACTTGTGTAGGCATATTTTGAATATAAAATTCATTCTAAAATTATTTTTGTGATAAAATCTTTGGCAAACGGATTGTTTTGAACCTACTGACCATATAAACCAGCTTGTGGTTTCAAAAACATATTTTGTGAAGCAAGAGAATAAATCTTTGAATTAAATCATTTCTAGTCATATAAAAATATTGTTTATATATTAAAAATGATTTTCGACAAAAACCTTTGGGAAATGTTTTGGATTAAACTCTCTGACCCTAAACACAAAGTTTTATGATTTAAAAATATATTTTGTGAACCCTATAAAGATTATTGCTTTGCTAAAGGCATTTTCGGCCACATAAAATATTGATTTGGTTTAAAAATGATTTATAGGTAAAATCTTTTGCAAACGGTTTTGCCACTTATGTAAAATGATCAATAAGTATTTTAGAATGTTTATAACCTATTAGAAACCACTTTTCCAAATAAAACATTCTTTGGCATGCTTGCATGCATTGCTTTTTTATATTATTTTTTGTGATGTTGGAATATTGCTTGCTTGATTGAATTATAGTGATTTGAAGAGTGTGAGTATTGCAAGATCAAGGAGTGAACTTATATTCTCAACCAAAAAGGCAAGTGATGCTTCATACTTTTGTCCCATGATTTTCACTATGCATTCGTGATAATTCTAAGTAGGACTTGCATGGAATTTTTGCTAAGTATAAACTATGCCATGGGAAATCCTAGTAGATGAAACCTTAGTAGAAATCTCCTAAGTTAAGATTCCTACTACTATCATGCTTATCTTAGCTAGTAGAAAACAAGGGTGTAATATATTCATACTATGGAATATTTCTAAGTCAAGGACTTGTGTTTTATTTAATAACACAACTAAGTGAATGAAACACCTGGGTGGAATGGAAGGAATGGTTTGTGTTGAGTGGTTATACAAGGCCCATTTCTATGGTTACCTTGTGTATCTCACTTATGGAAGGCCACCCAGGAACAAAGAGATTTGAGCTGTCAAATGTTGAGAAGCTTCAAGTGCAGCCACTTGGCATTATGGGCTCTGCCTGGATCATATAGGTTCCAATAACTTAGCCAAATGGACAGTTGGTGGTAGGGGATGATAGGTTGGAACGCGTCCATTCTGGTCTAAGGGAAGGCTTCTGAAAGGTCTTGTCTTGGTGAAACCAAGTCTTGTGGGGAAAGTGCACCACCTCTGCAGAGTGTAAAATCTAAGTACTTAGCCATGTCCCTGGTAAAGGAAAATTTGAGCATCAAGACATGGAAGCTATCAGGAATCTCCTCATCCAAATTTCTAAGTGAAAACTTTGTGGTTGAACAAGGGTTGAAGGATCACCAATTTCTATTGGGAGATGCCTTGGGTGATTTATGACAAACAAAAACTTAGTGTTTTTCAAAGGACAAAGAAAATCTATTTTGAGCAAAGCAAGCCTAAGCTCCACTTAGCCAAATGTATATAGATGATAGATACCACTATACTACCATAGTATCACTTGCCAATACAATTCAAATGTATTGACCCTTGTGGCTGTAACTTGTTATGTTGCAGGTTTTTTTGATGTTCGTGAAGTGTGTTGATTAGGATTACAAGTCTACAACCAACATGTTTGCCTGTGGCACTTTGAAGATGAAGGACCCCATGCTATAGTTATTTCTGCAGCATTGTAATGAGATAGCCATATGAGCTATGTAAGATGTAATAAATTATTTTATTCCTGGTTATAAAGTGGTATTATGACCTTTGTTTCTTGATATTACATCTTAACTGTGGATGCTAGCTATTGATCGAGGGACTAGCATTGTAAAAACAGGGATATCTACCTTATTAAAGGTTGGGACCTCTACAGTGTGCTTTTGTACATCCACTGTGCTTTCTTCTTTTATATTGTTGTACTGTTGCTCCTCTCTCTGTGCTGTTGACAACACATAAATTGCATGTGGTGATGGTGCTGCTTATGTCTGTGGTCTAGTCTAGTGCATGTCATCAAGTCAATTCCTTCTCCTCTGATCTTTATCCATGCGTAGAACTAGTTTCATTTATTTCTTGATTGCCAAGTGTAAACTCATATTGGACTACTATTAGTACTTGAACTTAAATATATAGCTTACTATTTGAACATGGATATTAACCTGTGGCTTGATTGATTTTGCAGAGATCAATTTGAAGAAAGCCAGATCAAGATAGAAGGATTAGAGTTAGCTAGTATTTATTTCTTTTTGTCTAGTGTAATCTTCTTTTATTTTTTTTACCTTCTAATTTCTAATGTTGTAAATTATTCTTTCGAGAATAAATACCTGTAATATTTAATATCTATTGTTGTATCTCTCATGTTTTGGTATTATTGAATATTACGGAAGTGTAGTGTCTATTATTTTTGGAATAATAATTCTAATGTTTGCTTTTTAAGTCAAATGTATTGTGGTGATCTACTTTTACTTCATATACCTTATTATAAATCCAAATTCTACTTCAAGTTTATATTTGAATTATTATTGTTATTCATATTTGAATTGAATTCAAATTGTTTCCCCTAAAAGCAAGAAAATCAACAAATATCATGTTCAAATCTAGAGCACTCACCTGATGACCTAAACCTTAGTCATCAGAATAAGAGACCTCGATCACTCTATAGGTCTTCTTTTTTATTTAGCGCGAAAATTTCCTGGATTTTCTTATGCATGAATGCAATGCACAAACCTGTGTCCTCTCTATTTCTAGGTGCTAATCCTGGGATGTTACAGACTCTCCTCCTTAAAATAAACTTCGTCCTTGAAGTTCGCACCCTCTCACGTTTCGGAGTAAGAAATTTATTTGTAGTGGTTACTGCATTTCTCCACTACATGGTAATCTTAAATGGGAACAATTGTAATATCCATATCCAGATCTTTTTCTTGAATTCTCATTATACTTGGCAATGTCCAACTTGTTGTCTCCAATTTATCCAAAAGTTTCTTTTTACTATAATCCCTTAGGGATATGTCCTTATTATAAAATCATTGATTTAGAACATCTTCTTTGGTGCTTTAACCTGACTAGCTACCCTAATCAAACCTATTTACTTGACTATCAGCCTTCTGTTTATATACTCCTTGAGTCTAGGAAATCTCACTAGAATAGGGTTTTAGAGTCCCCTGAAATGGTAACCACAGTATACTTGGATTGGTCACTACATGGTTTGTCCTTATAGTTCTACTTAGGATTGGCTTTGGACATATTTAGTCCATTCCAATCAGGGTTTCCTATTACTCTACACTGGTCTATATTGGTATGCTATATTCCCTCTAAAAGACAACTTTAAAACTAGTCTTGTCAGCACTAGCTTGTTAGGTTTAGCCTATTTTATCTCTTTTGATCTTCATCCAGACATACTTCAGAGAGTGCTTTTCTGATGATTTTCTTTTCACCTGTTAAAAATAAGGCCTTCTGTTGTTGTAGATTAGTCCTTCTTCTCCAACCTTTATTCGGAAAGTCAGATAATAATACTTTCATTTCTAATGTTTTACTCTCCCCCTTAGGGTTTACTAATAGCCTTCAAACTGTCTATATAGTATTTATTGGCTTTATAATTAGAATATTGGTCTCTATCCAGCTTATACTCTACCTAGTTAGGGTATTATGAAAGATTATACGGTGTATCCACAAAATTGGGGATCTCCGAAGTGAATCTTTCAGCATTATTTGTCTTACTTACTATTTGGACATTTCCACTTTGATAGGTCTGACTTCGCGAAGCGCCTCGAAAGACGGTCGCTTTAATGTTTGTACTCCTTCATGTCTTTCTTAACTTAGGCCAAGTTTTATGCTCTTTATGCAACCATTAAGATGATCTGGTTAACCATGTCAACCAACACCGGCTGCGGACAAGATACCAACTCTGGATCAAATACCAGTTGCGGATCATCCTAGGTTGTAGGTATTACCCTATGGCTTCCAACATCCTTATGGCATTCTCTTTGAACTGCCAGAGCTTGAATAACATTTTTCTCCGAAACTTCGTATTTGCCTTTATTCATGATGCTTCCATGAACTTGGTAAAATTACTTTGTTAACTTAGCAACATTACCTACTTTGGGTGAATTTAAATTCATCACTTCTTATTGCTCCATATATCTTCTACACTAATCTTCCTTCTTATTATTGTTTAGTAATGATCTGAACTATATCCATCCTTCAAATTGCTTTGATACTCTTTATACTTTGCTTCATCCTTCATGTAAGTATTCATCTTGGTCTTTGCTACTCATCACTCCCTTACATGAATTCCCTTTTCTATCTAGGTTTATAACATCAAGTAATAACTGGATGTTGCAACATGCATTTCCACACCAAGTCAAACTTCATGTACAGATCTAGTCAATTAAGAAGATCTAAGAGAAACAAATAAATCCAAATGTGGTACATATAACACACAATATTCGAAGCCCAAAATATAGTAGTTAAGTATAATATCTCTAGAATTTAGGCTTAGTTGTGTAGTATATGACACCTCCTCGTATAGTTTTACATCGTGATACTTAGAACATAGGTTCAAACTATTCTTTATCTCAATATTTACCCAAATTGCTGAAGTGCAACAGGATAATCTTAAACAAAGTGGTCTCAATTTGGCTTCTGACTAACCTTTTTTCTCACCTTTTGCAATGATTAACTAGGACCAAACTTTTTATTTAGTAACTAACCTCACATGATTACTCCAAATGACTAATAATATTCTATTTGTTAACTTAAACCAAAGATTATTAGAAATTTTTAGCACCTACCACTTCTATTATAGTTCTACCATGGTATTTTCTTACTTCTACCTCAAGATAATTCACTAAGTATTTGTCATACTTACACTTACATCATGGTTTCGGAGCTAATCTCATCATGATCTTGTTATATTTTACATATTTACATGATTCAAGAGCTAATCTAACTATGATAACTTTGTTTCACATTACTCCTTAATTAAATCCTCACATAATTTCACTTCATCACGTAGAATTCTCAAGTGAATCCCACATGATTAATACTCATTACATCAATATTTATCCTGATGATATTCATCAGGTTGTCCTTGGTTATTAACTAACAATAAGATTTTACTGATCTTTTTGAATTCTATGGTTAGGCTATACCATTTAAACTACTCCAATTGATATCTTACACTTGATCCTAATCTACTGTAAACAATTAGCTTTCCTACAGCACCTTAGTGGTTTATGTCTCCCTCAGAAGACACTAAAGAGCACTTTACTGAGATAAAATAGATAACTACTCCTAAGAAAGATGACTTAAGCATCCAGCTTAAGTGTGACAAGGTTTATCCTCAAATGGATACTTATCACAAGCGATAAGAATATTTGGTTTAGATAAGATGGCTCCTATAGTCACAACCTACCGATCTTCCTAAAAAGGTTTTAATCCTAAGGTCAAAGCATATGCTCTGATACCAACTTCGGTGACCTAGCATACCACTGCATGATGTAGTAAACTATAGTCGCTGACATAACACCAATGAAACACCGTTCACTAGTATTACATCCCTCGGAGTGGTACAACAGAAACACAGCAGGTCCAATACATGACTATAGATTACAACTCAACTCTTTACACAAGATCAAGAGACCATTCTAGGTTAAAGAGAGAGAGAAATAATCTTCTAACAAACAAGAATTATAAATAATCAACTCAAATCTAATATACTAATAGACTAGTATCTAAACTATTGAGGATTGCATTGCTGCTATTGCAATACTCTATAGAAGTAGGTTCTATGACTAGAGATTTTTTTCTTATCTAATGAGCAACTTCGTCTTCCCTTGAGTTGATGTATGTTTTGACTTTCTTGACTTTAATGAAGAGCTTTAGCTTTGATGATGATTCCTACAGCATGACTTGATGTAGATATCATTTGTACTTTCTTTAGAACCTAGCAAGGGTTAAGAAGATACTTTGAGTATGAGCGTACTCAGCAAATTCACTAGAAAAGGAGTGTTTGATGCACTATATCTACAACCACAGACCATAGGTCGTAGGCCATGCAAGTTTTCATAAACATTTCTTCAAAGGTTGCTTTTATTCTAAAAATCTATGTCCTTCAGCCTTCACGGGTTTACTATAACTTTCATGGAGTTCCTTTCCCGCCGCGTTCGTAGCTCCTTTCCAGAACAAGGAGTAACAAGTTACAGTTCTTACACTCTGCAGAGGTGCGTTACTTTATCCATGAGAGATCAACTCCTTGTTGCACAACCGGGCGATCTTTCCCGTCCACACTTCCTATGGTGTGGGTCTCAGTAGACGATCCAAGCCAATCACTGCCCCCTTCGCGACCTCGCATGCCTCCTTGGTGTACACCATGCCCACATATTGAATTACGGCAATGGTTTGTACAGAATGTTAGATGCCAGAACTATTGTGGGACGTTGAGGGATCCCACCCATATGTTGCATACCTCTATGAATTACCAATTAATATGCACCCTACGAGGATAACAGCCACGACCTGCACATCCGACTACATGCGAGAGAAAGAAGATACAGCTGAATTCTCCGCCCCATTCCAAATTTCATGGTTAACGCGTGATATACGGCGCAAGAATCACTGGCAACGTTGGTTGTTAATTCCTATATAATATGTTCCTTTACCACCGGAACTTTCATAGTAGGTTATTACCTCATGGTAAATAACCTATAATCACATTATTATGAAAATAGTGTTATCGGACCTTTTTCAAATGCAGGTGATGACAACACTGGATTTGTAAAATACTTTACATAAATAACCAAAGGACATGAGCAAGTGTGAACTTGCCTTTTGTGATTGCAATATTATGCACTCATGATCTTCGAGACGACATAAGATCCAATATTTGAAATTTGCATCATTGGTCCCGTAAGTACTAATGTTTAAAGAAGAAATATGATGTTGTGCATAAGTAATGCTATGCATTTTATAAAACCCCCAAAGTGAATCCCCAATACTGTAAGTGAAGTGAACTTAGGTGATTCCTTTAAGAGTTGGTTTATCATCAAATTTTTACTTCACATGAAGTGCATCTATAGGGATTTTAAGTTTTGATATACAAGATATAAAAATATAGTTTAATAGTAATTTAAGATTTAGATTAGTTGCTATTTGGTGATTAGGATGGAAGTCTATGTATTGGATTATTAAGGTTTGAAATAACTCTCCTAGAGTTGTTGCTTGATGTGGCAAAAGGAATAACGTTTGAAGAAAAGATTTCCTTTCTAAGGTTTAAACAATCATCATTGTTAATAGAACATGATCAATGTCTTTTGGTGTTTGATTTATTAGTTTGGACTTGAGATGCTTTATGTCTTAAGTTAAATAGACCAAAGTTAACTATAAAAACATAAGGGATTTATTAGACATGATTTTATAAGCTTTGAGACTAAAGTTAACTTTAAAAGGTTAAGTAAACTTAAGATGTAATATATTTTAATTATTCCCAAGTTTTAGATTTATGATATTATAACTAAGGTGTGGAATTATTCACTTTATATTTAAGTGAATGATTAGATTAAATTTGTTTTGCTTATTAAGAAAATAATATGTATTTATTTAATGGAAGCATAATTAGATGATCTTAGTAATTTGTTAGAATTTGAAGTTATGTTAATAATGGTTAAGATATAATGATTATTCATCATATTATATATATGAGTGATACCCAATAAGATTTTTAAAAGAATACCTTAAAGTCAAAAGTTATACTTAAGTTTGAGTATGAATTTAGGTTGTGAGTTTGGGATTAGTACTTAGACACTAATTGCTCAAGGTTCTATAAAAATTGTGATTATTTATTACTTAAGAATTGTTTTTAAAGAATTTACAAAATAAGTAATAGATAAGTATTTATTATTTTAAAATATTAAAAACTTTTCTAATAATATATTTAATATTTTTCTAGTGTAATATATTTATTCAAGATCTTAAAAATGATTTTTATTTGTTTTTAAGTATTATTTTTATGTTTCTAAAATTCCATAAAATATTAAATGTGATTAAATATTTACTTCAAATTTTATTTATAAAAACAAATTGAGTTAGTATTTTTATAAAATAGTGGATTTATTTTTATACACAAAAATGATTTTTGTTTATTTTTAGGATTTCTTTTCCTTATTTATTATAATTTCTTGACACTTCCAGTGACCTTCACATTTAATGGTATTTTATTTAACTTAAACAATTAGTTTTATATTTTTCTTAGGTTGATATTATTTTTGTGAACATTTTGATATATTTATATATATTTTTATGATTTTTCTATATTTCCAGAGAGTATAAATTATGTTGAGGGGTAGTTTGGTCATTTAGTAATTGGTTAAACAACCTATTTTATTTTATTTTTTTACTTTGAATTTAACCTGGTGTATAAGACCATCTGGCCTTTTGGCCCATTTAGGCCAATCTATTTGGGCCGCTCCACCCTATCCCTATCTCTCTCACACGCACGCGACGGACAAGACCCCCTTTTCTTCCTCTCGTTCCCCTCTAGTGCTTGCACCGCCGCCTGCCGACCTGGTCATCGACGGCCTCTCCTGGCGCTGCTCCGCCTCCCTCTCTCTCCCTCTTTCTCTCTCTCTCTCTCTCTCTCCCTTCTTTTGATTTCCCACCGCCACGGTTCCCTGGCATCCGCGCGCTCGCTTCGCGAGAAACCCTAGGTTCCCGCCCTGCGGGTCCTCCGGCCATCTTCGACTCTCCGGCGCCACCACACGCCGACGAGTGTCACATCCCAAATTTTCCAAATTTTGAAATGTGAAAAATAAATAAACAAAATAAATAATTATTGAAATTTAGGGTGAAAAGAAACTTTTATTCTAAGTGGAAACATTAAAACCCAACTTGAACAAAACTTTGAATAAAGTTTGAATCCAACTAAATTCAAATCAAGTGGAATGCATTCTTCATAAATGCATCTTGAAATTTAAACACTTGGAAAATAATCAAAACTCTAAAACCCTAAGGAGCGAAAATCATTTCCAAGATTACTCTAAGCCTATGGATTTGATCCATATAAAATTTGTCAACAAACATTTATAAATGATCAAGAATGACCAATGGAAATATTATAAAACCATAGAAATTGATTCCATTCAATTTGGAACCATAGATAAAATCCTATGAATTTAGTAAGATAAGGAAATTGAATTTCCAAAGCTAATAAAGCACCTATCTAAAAATCCATACCAAATGGTGAGCAAATAATCCTAAAGAGATTTAAAAGCATAAAACAAATATCAAATAAGATTTTTACAAATTGGAATCACCAAGTTTGGATCTATAAATAAAAAGATATGGATTTTATGAAATAAAGAAAGAAATAATTAATAGGGAATATTTAAAAGCCAAATTAAAACTTGACCAAGTCCATAACCAAATCCAAGTAAAATAAAAGGATAGAGAATTTTCAAATAAAATAAAATGGCATTAACCAAATTCTATTCCATTTGAATAAAGACAATTGACTAAATTAAATGATTAATAATCATAATAAAATACTTTAAATAATTCAAATAAATTATTTAACACCCCATTTGAAAAAATAAAACCTACTGAAAAGGTTTAGTGAAAATTAGAATTCAAATAAAGGATTTGAAAATATATTTAATCTTGTTTTGATTAATGGCATATGCTTGTTTTAATAAAGAATAAAACCATAAGAAGAATAAAATAATTATTCCTAAAATGGTATTTAAAATACAAGTTTAGACAGTATGGAAATACACTGGACATTTGAAAAAGGTTTGAATTCAAACAAGGTTTGAAATCATTTAAACAAAACCAAAACAGAAAAATGAAAACAGAAAAAGAAAAGGATTCAGAACAAAAAAAATGAAAGAGTCAGACCAGGCCCGGCAGGCACAGTCCAGCCCAGCAGCAACCCAACCCTCTCCCCGAACCGTTTTCTTTTACTCGAAATCGAACCCACAGAGTCGCTGACCACTGGACCCCACCCTTTTTTTTCTCTCTCACACTGACTAAGCAGCCCCACTCGTCAGTCGACTTCCTCACCCGCCGCTGACCTCGCTGGTCGTTTCTGGACATAACTTCTCGCGTTAATTCGCTTCATTGCCGGAGTAAACCTCACCCCCGACCACGCGTACTTAAACTCCTGCCTCTCCTCTCTCATTCCCCTCGCTCACCCCACCCTCTCCGCCACCAGGCCGCTCAGATTTTGGTCGAGAATGTCCACTGCTCCAGCGAGCATTTTCTTCAATTCCGGCAAGTCACCATCACGCCTTGCCCCCTCGACCACACGAGTCTGTTCCCCATCAACCTCTGCACCTCCCAGTATCATCCACTCACTAGCACGCGCCTTGAAACGTCAACAACAGCGACACCTCCTCGCCACCGCCATCTGCAAACAACTCCGGTGAGCTTTATCGCTTGAACCAGTGCGCGCCTTGACCAGAGATTCATGCCAACTTATTCGCCTGTGTCTTATGAATCTCCAGGTGCTCGCCAACTACTCGCGCGAGACCTACAACCTCGTCTTCGACCACGTCAGTGCGTGTCGGACGCCGTCTCGGACTCCGGCGAGCGATTCAGGACGAACCAGTGCGCCCCCTGTCTCCCCATGAGCACGTTGAGCCAGCAAGATTCTACAGTTCTGGTGAGCTCCTCCCCTCCTCCCTCGCTTCCTGTAGTCACCGCGACGTCATAGAAAGAGCGCCTCCGCCGCTCGCCGCCGCGCCAGCGCCGCCCGTCTTTGCCTAGTTGCTAGGAGTCGTTAGATGCTGATCCAGCGAGTAGGATATATCGACTTATCGAAGGGGTATGATTGTTTCTGTACCGCACGATCCACTTTAGATCCTACGACTAGTATCGCTTGATCCGTGCGAATTGGTATGGACCAATGAAAACACGACGTGTGTCCTAGAGTTTGTTTTAAAACCAGAATTTGTTCTATTAGATGTTCAAAATTGTAAATTCCATAACTTTTAATCCACATGTCCAAAGCAAATTTTATATCAATGGAATCAGCAAAACAAGTAATTTCCAACCATGCACTTTGTTTAGTAAATTCCTTCTGTAAAGTTGGTTGTTTTTGCAGAAACTTGTGTAGGCATAATTTGGATATAAAAATTATTCTAGAAATATTTTTAAGGTAAATCTTTGGCAATTGGATTGTTTTGAACCCAATGACCATAGAAACCAACTTGTGGATTCAAAAACATATTTTTTGAAGGAAAAGAATAAATCTTTGAATTAAAGAATTTCTAGTTAAACAAAAATATTGCTTAAGTGTTAAAAATGCTTTTTGAGTAAAACCTTGGAAAAATGATTAGATTTAAACTCTCTGACCCTAAACACCAAGTTTTGCGATTTAAAAATATATTTGATGAGCCCTATAAATTATTACTTTGCTAAAAAGCTTTTCCAACAACATAAAATATTGTTTTGGTATAAAAATGGTTTATAGGTGAAACCTTTTGCAAATGGTTTTAATATTAAACACTTGACCATAAAACACTAGCATTTTGTGTTTAAAAATGTGTTTGACAAAAACTAGAAAGTATTACTTTGATTTAAATAATTTCTAACAAAACAAAAATGATTTAAAGTAGCCATTTTACTAACTTGTTTCCAAATGGCTTTACCACTTTTATAAATGACCAATATGTGTTTCATAATGTTTATAGCCTATTAGAAAGCACTTTTCCAAATAAAACAATCTTTGGCATGTTTGCATGCATTGCTTCGTTTTTATTATTCTTTGTGATGATTCCTTGAATGGTAGATTGAATACTTGCTTGCTTGATTGGATTGTAGTGGAATTTGAAGAGTGTGACTATTGCAAGATCAAGGAGTGAACTTATATTCTCTACCAAAAAGGCAAGTGGTGCTACATACTTTTGTCCCATTATTTTCACTATGCATTAGTGATATTTTTAAGTAGGACTTGCATGGAATTTTTGCTAAGTATAAACTATGCCATGGGAAATCCTAGTAGATGAAACCTTAGTAGAATTTTCCTAAGTTAAGATTCCTACTACTATCATGCTTAGCCTAGCTAGTAGCAAACAAGGGTGGTTATATATACATGTTATGGAAATTTTGCTAAGTCTTTTGACTTAGGTTTTTGTTTAATAAAACTACTAAGTGAATGAATCACCTGGGGGTAATGGTAATTGCTTGGTGGTTTTTGGTTGAGTGGTTACACAAGGACTATCTCTATGGTTTACCTTGTGTATCTCACTTGTGGAATGCCACCCAGGAACAAAGAGATTTGAGATGTCAAATGTTGAGAACCTTCAAGTGCATCCACTTGGCATTATGGGCTCTGCCTGGATCATATAGGTTGCAATAACTTAGCCAAATGGACAGTTGGTGGTAGGGGTTTGATAGGTTAGAGAGCGTCCATTCTGGTCTAAGGGAAGGCTTCTAAAAGATCTTGTCTTGGTGAAACCAAGCCTTGTGGGGAAAGTGCACCACCTATGCAGAGTGTAAAATCTAAGTACTTAGCCATGTCCTTGGCAAAGGATAATTTCAGCATCAAGACATGGAAGATATCAAGAATATCCTCATCCCAATTTCTAAGTTAAAAGCTTGTGGTTGAACAAGGGTTAAAGGATCACCAATTTCTATTGGGAGATGCCTTGGGTGACTTTTGCTGAACTTAGTGTTTTCAAATGATAAGGAAAATCTATTTTGAGCAAAGCAAGCCTAAGCTCCACTTAGCCAAATGCATATAGATGATAGACTCCACTATACTACCATAGTATCACTTGCCAATACAATTCAAATGTATTGACCCTTGTGGCTGTAACTTATTATGTTGCAGGTTTGTTTGATGTTAGTGAAATGAGTGGATTAGGATTACAAGTCTACAACCAACATGATTGCATGTGGCACTTTGAAGATAAAGGACTCCATGCTATAGTTTTTCTGCTGCATTGTAATGAGATAGCCAAATGAGCTATGTAAGATGTAATGAATTATTTTATTCTGGTTATAAAATTGTAATATGACCTTTGTTTCTTGATAATACATCTTAACTATGGATGCTAGATATTGATCCAGGGACTAGCAATGTAAACACATCGATCTCTACCTTATTAAAGGTTGGGACCTCTACAGATGGTATCAGAGCACTCTGTTGCCTGTAGGATTGTAACCCTAGGATTGGACAAAACCCTATAAAGATATGGATTTTATGAAATAAAGAAAGAAATAATTAATAGGGAATATTTAAAAGCCAAATTAAAACTTGACCAAGTCCATAACCAAATCCAAGTAAAATAAAAGGATAGAGAATTTTCAAATAAAATAAAATGGCATTAACCAAATTCTATTCCATTAGAATAAAGACAATTGACTAAATTAAATGATTAATAATCATGATAAAATACTTTAAATAATTCAAAGTAAATTATTTAACACCCCATTTGAATAAACAAAACCTACTGAAAAGGTTTAGTGAAAATTAGAATTCAAATAAAGGATTTGAAAATATATTTAATCTTGTTTTGATTAATGGTATATGCTTATTTTAATTAAGAATAAAACCATAAGAAGAATAAAAGAATTATTCCTAAAAAGGTATTTAAAATACAAGTTTAGACAATATGGAAATACACTGAACATTTGAAAAGGTTTGAATTCAAACAAGGTTTGAAATCATTTAAACAAAATCAATACAGAAAAAATGAAAACAGAAAAAGAAAAGGATTCAGAACAAAAAAAATGAAAGAGTCAGACCAGGCCCAGCAGGCCCAGTCCAGCCCAGCAACAACCCACCCCTCTCCCGAACCGTTTTCTTTTACTCGAAATCGAACTCGCAGAGTCGCTGACCACTGGACCCCACCCTTTTCTTTCTCTCTCACGCTGACGAAGCAACCCCACTCGTCAGTCGTCTTCCTCACCCGCCGCTGACCTCGCCGGCCGTTTCTGGCCATAACTTCTTGCGTTAATTCGCTTCATTGCTGTCAACACCCGGATTTTCAATCCTAGATGCCTGTTATGCCATACATCGAAATCCCAGGATTACCATTTTTGCGAGACATAACAGAATTGGATACCATAGTACTGCATCCATTACAACCGATACATAAGTTCTTACACAAATAGGGATCTCATGATCCAGTTCTTAATACAACATCAGGCAGCAGAATACATAATAATAATGGTAGCGTAGGCGAAGCTCCATCTTCGGGGTCACAGGCAATGCTGACGATGGGAGATGATCCTAGTTGTCGTAACCTTCCTGGGGTCCATCCTCCAGGTACTCCTCTTCATAGTCTGGCCATGGGAATAGCCAGAGACAAAGCCATGAGTACTCTTTAAGTACTCGCAAACTAATACTAACAAGTAAAGGGGGTTTTTGGATAATAGGACACTAGGCTCTAGGGTTGTTTTGCAAAAAGCCAGGTTTATCTTTACTATGTTCCAAAGCTAGTCACAATTTTATAAGTTCTAAATGGGATCTTGTAATCCAGGTCACAACTCTGTTGTGTTCAAGTCAAAGTCTCACTTCATTTCACAAGCCATTTTGAAAAAAAAATCTGACGGGGGAACAGTATGGCCACTCCAACTGTCCATAACCGCGGACGCGGCTATTCGAATAGTTTGACACTCTGCAGAGATTATACACTCTCACCACAACATTCGATACATCCGTCAGGAACAAATCCTGAATTCACCATACTCAGTATGCGGATAATCAATCCTAACCTTTCAATTACACTCCCTAGTATCAGCACCTCTCCTGTGAGTTTGGCCTCCCAACCATGACCACTGTCATCTTGGGTACTGCACAGGTGGACAATCTTCACAAGGTAGCCTCAGCTCAGACCTTGGCCGTGAGGGAACTAATACTAAGGTATATAAGTTTCCAGTCAAGCCCTACCCAATATTCGGGTATTGTGGTTGTACGCTAAAATTGGAATGGTATCGCATCCAGACAACCATCAGTTTTATAAAGGGCTAAGGCTCATGCCTCAACATTTTCATCACCAAAATCATGAAGTGTTTGGAAACACATGTCCAAAACATTTCAATAGAATGATCCATCATTCCAAGGTTTTCATAACAATTTTTCCACCAAGCATTCCCATCTAAAAGTTGATCAAGTTTTATGCTTAGCACTAGCATCTATAGGTGGGGGTAGTAATAATGAGGGGTGGTAACTAGTGGAGTTTCACTAAGTCCAACCTTATATCTTAGGATGATATCAAGGTTTCTAGCTTAGGCCAAATTTTATGCTCTTTATGCAACCTTCAGCACAACTGTCTAGTATCTACCAAACTCTTAGGTAGACTCTAAGTAAGCTTTGATAAAGAAATAAAGTAAGAATCTTTCCATAAAACTAGGATTGGTTTAGCAAGTGGGTATGATCACATATGCTTAAGGCATAAAGTAGTCATCTCACAAGTATGGGTTTGTGGCATCAGTAGGGTAATTTGCAAGTGTTAGCTTGCATAGGTCAACTTGATTAGTAAGGCTTGCATCAATGTCAATATAAGCTTGCATAGTTACTAGCTTGACTTGTGCAGAGCAGTGGTTGAAGTTCTCCTCGGCTTCCTCTTCGTAGTATCCTCCTTCCTCCTCGTATCCTTGGTCGGTACTAGCGTCTATGAATAAATACGAGGTACACGATCACCAAACAATACTTAATTACTTGCAATCATCACACACAAGGGTCCTATAGATGATCTAGCATCATCTCTAACATTACAAGGTTAAGGCTTGGTTTAAATCCTTTTTATTTTTATTTTTAGATAAGTAATTTCTACTCATTGAAAAACTACTTAATATTTAATATTCTCCAAACCACATATGGGATCATGTTGACACATGTCATCACCACATATTGTAGTCCATGGGAATGTGATTTAAAGTGGTGTCACAATTTAATACGGTTTTACCCTTTTATTTTAATTAATTAAAGTGGCTAGAAATTCTTATGAAGCATTCTTTTATTACTTGAACATTATTTCTGCAAGTAAACCTATATATTTTTATATATTCTGAAAGTTATGGTTAAATGTGATTTTTGAGAGTTGGAATCAACTCAAAAGCTTTTATGGTTGAAATTTGAAAAATGTTTGAATGCAGAAAAGCTTCTGCCTTGTTATTTTTACTATGGGTGATCTACATATCCAAATGAGTTGAATCCAACGGGCTTGGATTAAGCATTCACAGTCCTTTCCAACAAAATTGGTTTCATTCAATTTAATGCACTGAGTCGATCTGGGTTGATTTTTGAAGTTGGGTGCTGAAGTGTGTTTGAATTGAAATAGAAAAAGATTTAATTTGAATTGCTGGGCTGCGCGGGAAATGTTACTGGGCCGGCCTGCTAAGCGCAGTGCTCCCGCGGGTTGCTTAAGTGGGTGTCCCCACTCGTCAGTGACACGGGGCTGGGCGAAGAGGTATGGGGCAACGTGGATCGTTCGATCTAGTTCTAATCCAATGGTTGAGGGTCATCGTCGACGCGAGATAACTCCGACGAGAACGAAACCTAGCGCGGCCAGTGAGGGGTGCTGGGGGCTCACCAGGGTACGGGCGAGGGTCGGCGAGGTGGGCGAACGACGAAGTCGACGACGGCGAACCTCCTGGTACCGGTGGCTTCTCCTGGGGCGGCTCCAATCGCTGGCTCCCTTCTTCTCCGGCAGCGGCAGTCTCCAGTGAAATTCCGGCGAGGTGGTGCTCGGCTTGCTCTAAGAATGGTGTCACGATCAGTGGGGAGAGGTGAGTGAGATGGTGTGAAGAAATCGTGCGGGGGTGGCCTCTATTTATAGTCGAGAGAGGGGACCGTCGGGGCGCACGGTGAGCTCGTCGGGGGCGACGTTACAGGCGGATAATGACATGGGCAAGGGTAGGGGATGGTGTTGTGTCTCCTAGCGATGCTCAACGACATGGTCGCGAGGCATGGGGCGGTGTGGTTTGGTCTGGAACGGGCGGTGCTCTACGCGGCAGAGGCGGCGTCTTCGACGGCGGGCGGTGGCTATATGGCACGGGGCGGCAAACGGGGTTGCCTGGCGGTCTCCTGGGTCGGTGGTGATCGTGTGTGCACGCGGTGAGGGCGGCGCGTGGTCTGTGGACGCTGGTCGAGGGTGGTGCTCTGGCGCATGCTCGGCATGGTCTGGGCGCGGCTTGTGCACGTGGTCCAGGGCTTGGCAACTTTCGCGGCTGGGACAGGCAGTGGCGGTGGACGGTGGGCTGCCTCCCAGACATGCTGGCTAGGCTTGCTGCTGCTCCTAGCTTGCTGTCGACTATGGGGTGGCATTGAGATGCTCGGCTGTTCACCATTAATGGCAATGGCAAGCTCACAGGAGTGCTAGTGTTGGGCTAATCTTTCTAGATGTTCTACTGAGGTGTGTGTGAGCTAACTAGGGAACAAGTTAGGCAAGAATCACTGCACACTATAGTGTTTGATGTTTTTTTTTATTTGTGTCTGCAACCTGTTTGATGAAATGGCCGCATGAAATCAAGTTTTTAATTTTGAAATGAATTTTGGTGGGTTTGCTAGATTGGTGCTGGTGAGTCTGCAGATGCTTGGGTTTTGAAAGTTGAGCTTGTTTGAGTGGGTTTTGAAAAAGTGGGATCTTCCCATATGAAGAAGATTCAATTTTGAATTGCCATTTAAACTATGCAATTGAAAGTTTCTGGATGATCACAAAGTGGGCCTTGATACTTTGTTATGAGTACATTCAAGGGGTGCAAAGATCCAGAAAAGTTTCTGTTAGGTTTTGAAAGTTTGAGACAGCCGAAGTAGGCATGGGAGTTAAATTGGTCAAAATGACCATTCACTTAATATATTTGTTTTGATTTACTTGTCTTTAGGAAAAGTGTGGGAAATGTTTTAGATGATGTTTATTTCACCTAAGAAACATTTTAAAGCAATGGATCACACAAACAAGGTGGTTTTTAAAGAAATTCAAAATCCATGCATACACATATACATGCATTCATGAATTCATTTAGAAAAGTTTTTGTTAACCCTAATCTTGATGATTAGTGTTTGATGATCTAAGTTTGGTATTTTTGGGATGTTACAATTGCCGGAATAAACCTCGCCCCCGACCACGCGTACTTAAATGCCTGCCTCTCCTCTCTCATTCCCCTAGCCCACCCCACCCTCTTCGCCACCAGGCCGCTCAGATTTTGGTCGAGAATGTCCACTGCTCCAGCGAGCATTTTCTTCAATTCCGGCAAGTCACTGTCGCGCCTTGCCCCCTCGACCACACGAGTCTGTTCCCCATCAACCTCTGCACCTCCCAGTATCATCCACTCACTCGCGCGCGCCTTGAAACATCGACAACAGCGACACGTCCTCGCCACCGTCATCTGCAAACAACTCCGGTGAGCTTTATCGCTTAAACCAGTGCGCGCCTCGACCAGAGATTCATGCCAACTTATTCGCCTGTGTCTTATGAATCTCCAGGTGCTCACCAACTACTCGCGCGAGACCTACAACCTCGTCTTCGACCACGTCAGTGCGTGCCGGACGCCGTCTCGGACTCCGGCGAGCGATTCAGGACGAAACAGTGCGCCCCCTGTCTCCCCATGAGCACGTTGAGCATCAGCAAGCTTCTATGGTTCCGGTGAGCTCCTCCCCTCCTTCCCTCGCTCCCTGTAGTCGCCACGACGCCGTAGATAGAGCGCCTCCGCCGCTCGCCGCAGTGCCAGCGCTGCCCGTCTTTGGCTAGTTGCTAGGAGCCGTTAGATGCTGATCCAACGAGTAAGATAGATCAAATTATCGAAGGGGTATGATTGTTTCTGTACCGCACGATCCACTTTAGATCCTACGGCCAGTATCTCTTGATCCGTGCGAATCGGTATGGACCAATGAAAACACGACGCGTGGCCTAGAGTTTGTTTTAAAACCAGAATTTGTTCTATTAGATGTTCAAAATTGTAAATTGCATAACTTTTAATCCACACGTCCAAATTCTGCAAATTTTATATCAATGGAATCAGCAAAACAATTACTTTCCAACCATGCACTTTTTTTTAGTAAATTCCTTCTATAAAGTTGGTTGTTTTGTTGAAACTTGTGTAGGCATAATTTGGATATAAAAATTATTCTAGAAATATTTTTTAAGGTAAAATCATTGGCAATTAGATTGTTTTGAACCCAATGACCATAGAAACCAACTTGTGGATTCAAAAACATATTTTTTGAAGCAAAAGAATAAATCTTTGAATTAAAGCATTTCTAGTTAAATAAAAATATTGCTTAAGTGTTAAAAATGCTTTTTGAGTAAAACCTGGGAAAATGATTAGATTTAAACTCTCTGACCCTAAACACCAAGTTTTGAGATTTAAAAATATATTTGATGAGCCCTATAAATTATTACTTTGCTAAAAAGCTTTTCCAGCAACATAAAATATTGTTTTGGTATAAAAATGGTTTATAGGTGAAACCTTTTGCAAATGGTTTTAATATTAAATAATTGACCATAAAACACTAACATTTGTGTTTAAAAATGTGTTTGACAAACACTAGAAAGTATTACTTTGATTTAAATCATTTCTAACAAAACAAAAATGATTTAAAGTAGCCATTTTACTAACTTGTTTCCAAATGGCTTTACCACTTTTATAAATGACCAATAGGTGTTTTATAATGTTTATAGCCTATTTGAAACCACTTTTCCAAATAAAACAATCTTTGGCATGTTTGCAGGCATTGCTTTGTTTTTATTATTCTATGTGATGATTGCTTGAATGGTAGATTGAATACTTCCTTGCTTGATTGGATTGTAGTGGAATTTGAAGAGTGTGACTATTGCAAGATCAAGGAGTGAACTTATATTCTCTACTAAAAAGTCAAGTGGTGCTACATACTTTTGTCCCATTATTTTCACTATGCATTAGTGATATTTTTAAGTAGGACTTGCATGGAATTTTTGCTAAGTATAAACTATGCCATGGGAAATCCAAGTAGATGAAACCTTAGTAGAATTTTCCTAAGTTAAGATTCCTACTACTATATTGCTTAGCCTAGCTAGTAGCAAACAAGGGTGGTTATATATATATATATGTTATGGAAATTTTGCTAAGTCTTTTGACTTAGGTTTTTGTTTAATAAAACTACTAAGTGAATGAATCACCTGGGTGGAATTGTAATTGCTTGGTGGTTTTTGGTTGAGTGGTTACACAAGGCCCATTTATATGGTTTACCTTGTGTATCTCACTTGTGGAATGCCACCCAGGAACAAAGAGATTTGAGAGGTCAAATGTTGAGAAGCTTCAAGTGCAGCCACTTGGCATTATGTGCTCTGCCTGGATTATATAGGTTGCAATAACTTAGCCAAATGGACAGTTGGTGGTAGGGGTTTGATAGGGTGGAGCACGTCCATTCTGGTTTAAGGGAAGGCTTCTGAAAGATCTTGTCTTGGTGAAACCAAGTCTTGTGGCGAAACTGCACCACCTCTGCAGAGTGTAAAATCTAAGTACTTAGCCATGTCCCTGGCAAAGGACAATTTGAGCATCAAGACATGTAAGCTATCAAGAATCTCCTCATCCCAATTTCCAAGTTAAAAACTTGTGGTTGAACAAGGGTTAAAGGATCACTAATTTCTATTGGGAGATGCCTTGGGTGACTTTTGCTGAACAAAAACTTAGTGTTTCAAATGATAAGGAAAATCTATTTTGAGCAAAGCAAGCCTAAGCTCCACTTAGCGAAATGCATATAGATGATAGACTCCACTACACTACTATAGTATCACTTGCTAATACAATTCAAATGTATTGACCCTTGTGGCTGTAACTTATTATGTTGCAGGTTTGTTTGATGTTAGTGAAATGTGTGGATTAGGATTACAAGTCTACAACCAACATGATTGCCTGTGGCACTTTGAAGATGAAGGACTCCATGCTATAGTTTTTTTGCTGCATTGTAATGAGATAGCCAAATGAGCTATGTAAGATGTAATGAATTATTTTATTCCTGATTTTAAAATTGTAATATGACCTTTGTTTCTTGATATTACATCTTAACTGTGGATTCTAGCTATTGATCCAGGGACTAGCATTGTAAACACAAGGACTAGCATTGTCATAGGTTTATGATAGTGATTATCCAGTACTAAGCCATAGTGATGTTTTGTTAGTAATGTCTAGGTTGTGATGATCGATGGCCTGGCCAATGAGCCATCATGTTCTTTTGTGGGGTTTTTGATTGTGCTAAAGGTTTAGGTGTTGCTAGCTTGATAGAATTAGATAATTACTTGTAAACCATTATATTTAGTTTGTTTCTAATCTATTTAGAACTGTATGTTCTAATAGATATAGAGGAATATACCTTGGGTATGTAGTACTTTCTTTTAGTAACATGATCATCGTTTTTTTACTCCTTACATTGCTAGGGGTATTGAATTTTCTTATTCTTTACTTTTTGTCCTATAATTATGCATATGCTTTGTGACCCCATGATAATCAACCAATTAGATGCTAGGGAAATGCTTGTCTATCTTCTACTAGCTTCCTAGCTGTTTTATAGGCTCTTATATAATAAAATACTAGTGTTCTTGATGTTGACTTAATACAAATGGGCTCCCCTTGTTTCAAAGTTGGAGTTCAATCTATGCTCTAACTTAACTCACTGGAGCTACATGGTTTGGTTTTAACCTTTAGTACTCATTTTTTTACTTGTCATTTTTTTACTTGTCATATTCTTAGGGCTTAGAAGGAGTAGATCAAGCTCTAGTGTTAGATAGTTGAGTGTTTCCTTCCTAGGGTGTATCTAATCGAATGTGTAGGTGATTTGTTGTAATTCATGTAGAAGATACACTCTTTTTATTTATATTATAGGTTTATATCATTTGTAGATGTTCCATAACTTCTCTTTAACATGCTAAAATATCTAACTGTAATTCCCGATTCATATCTTTGCACTCTTGCATGATAGCAAAGTATTTTATCTTGGTATATCTATTGTAGAGTGATTATAGTTATGTTGGCTGAACTATATTTTATTTCAGGACATGTTCGTCTAAGTTTCTGGTGATCATGTGTTCACCAGATCCTTCTAGTACAACTCTAGATCAAATATATAATTTCTTAGATGGTTTGGTAGTGTTTTTAGTAATCTATAATTGATTGACTTGCTCCTGGACAATCTGGTTGCTATCTAGCAACACTACCAATATCCTTCAACTCCCTCTCATAGCCTCTTTGTTAAAATTATTAAGAATAGATTTGCTATGCCTTTGATCAACACAAGATCCTATTCTTCTACCTGTTGTTTTCAGTGTTTTGGCAGTCCTAAATGGTATCTTGTACTATTTTGCATGTTCTAATAGAAGTTTCTTGATGATCAGAAATAGATTTCCTGATATAAATATGTTATTTGGAAAATTATATATGGGACTTGTAATTTGTTTCTAAATATATGGTTTGGTGTTCTAGATCAGGTAGATGCTTAATGTTTGTAGCTTTGCTTTATGATTTATAAGGTTGATTGATGATCTGCTCATGCATTTGCATGATCTTGAATAGATTTGTGTTTGTGTGATGAACATATCTGATGCTATGCATAATGAACTTATAAAAATAGATGCTCGGCTGGATTTGCTTGTTCCTGGACAGATCTTTCCAGCAACAATATATATTGTTTTATCACACTCCTCTCATATCCTCTATTGAAAATGTTCAAAACTAGATATGTGATGCACTGAATCAACCTAGGATCTTGGTTGTTTGTACCTTGTTGATTCTTTAACTTGTGCCCTTGTAGCTTGTTCCATCTAGATTCTAAATCCCTTGCTTCTTGTCGATGAACTGCTCCTCCTAGCTTCTTGATTTGTTCTTAAGATCTAGATGTAGCTCTTGGTGGTAAAGATGGGTTCTTGATATACTGGTTGGTTTAGCTAGTGAAAATGGTTTCTAGGAAAACTGTTGAAATGTTCTTGAGACTTCCTACTATTCTTACTAAAAGAATAGTGGTGGTACTGATGGTAGATCTTGCAGCTAGCTGCTGGTGTGATCTTTTTTTTGTTGGGAAAGAAGTGTGGTGCGGCTGAGAGTTTGGTGTGGTTTTTTACAGCCACTGTGCTTTCTTGTTTTATATTGTTGTACTGTTGCTCCTCTCTCTGTGATGTTGACAACACATCAATTGCATGTGGTGATGGTGCTGCTTATGTCTGTGGTCTAGTCTAGTGCATGTCATCAAGTAAATTCCTTCTCCTCTGATCTTTATCCATGTGTAGCACAAGTTTCATTTATTTCTTGATTGCCAAGTGTAAACTCATATTGGACTACTATTACTATGAACTAAAATATATAGCTGACTATTTGAACATGGATATTAACATGTGGCTTGATTGATTTTGTAGAGATCAATTTGAAGAAAGCCAAATCAAGATAGAAGGATTAGAGTTAGCTAGTACTTATTTCTTCTTGTCTAGTGTAATCTTCTTTTATTTTTTCATACCTTGTAATTTCTAATGTTGTAAATTATTCTTTTGAGAAAAACTACCTGTAATATTTAATATCTATTGTTGTATCTCTCGTGTTTTGGTATTATTGAATATTAAGGAAGTGTAGTATTTATTATTTTTGGAATAATAATTCTAATGTTTGCTTTTTAAGTCAAATGTATTGTGGTGATCTACTTTTACTTCATATACCTTATTATAAATCCAAATTCTACTTCAAGTTTATATTTGAATTATTATTGTTATTCATATTTGTATTGAATTAAAAAAATTCCCCTAAAAGCAAGAAACTCAACAAAGATCATGTTCAAATCCAGAGTACTCACCTGATGACCTAAACCTTAGTCATTAGAATAAGAGACCTCGTGTCACATACCAAGATTTTCCAAATCTTGTAATGTGAAAAATAAATGAATAAAATAAAACTTTGTTGAATCCCAGGGTGAGAAGAAACTTTTTGAATCCAATTGGAAACCTTCAAACCAATTTGGATCAAATAAATCCTAAAGGGATTTAAAAAGATAAACGTTTAATAAAGGAAAAATAAAAAATATTTGGAATTACTATTTTGGATCTTTAAATAAAAGATTTGGTTTTCAAAAGAAAAGATAGATTTATAAATAAGGATTATTTTATGGAACCAAATAAACCTTGGTCAAGCATTTGAAATAAAACATTTTGTTTTAATAAAAATAGTAAAGGTTTATTTTAAAAAAATAAGGATTTAATATCCAATTTTTTTTAAATAAAAGGTTTTACCGTTTTAAATAAAACATCAAAACTTATTAAATTGTTTTAAATAAGTTTTCCAAGTGTTTATTATTTCAAATAAACCTACTGATTTGGTTTTGGAAATAATTAAATTTCAAATGGAGGTTTTAAACAAAACAAAATCTATTTGAATATTAAACAAGGTCTATTTATTTAATTAATAATGGACCCTAAAATAAAAATATTATTTTAGGACTTTGGTTTATGTTGTTAAACAGAACCAAACTCAATTACAATGTTTGGTGAATGTTTGAATTAATTTGTATGTTTGATTTGTTGTTTGAATCTCAAAACAGAAAATAGAATCAGAAAAAGGAAAAAACAATCAGGAAAGAAAAAAATAGAAGTGGACAGCAGCCCAGTCGCCAAGCCCAACAAGGCCCAGTACCAGCCCACTCCCTCTCTCCAGAAAGAAAACGATTCACACTCATTTTTGAACCCGCGCAGACACTGACTGGTGGCCCTTTCCCCCTGTCTCTCTTTCTCGCTGACAGGCATGCCCCACCTCTCCAGCTCATCTTCTTCCTCGCGCAGACAACGCCCTACCGTTGCACCCATTACTCCGGCGATCAATACGCATTGATTCCGCGACCGTTACTCGCCGTGACTGCGCCAATTTAACCGCCCTGGCCTCCTCTTCCTTTCCCCTCACGCGCCTCCCTCTCTCTGCCCCTAGGCATCCTCAATTCGAGCTCGCAACGCCACTGCTCCGACCACCGTCCCTTCTCGATTCTGGCCGAACCGTGCCACCTCCTGCCTCCCTGACCAAGCACACAGATTCCCCACTCCCAGGCGCTTCTTCCTGTGCCATTCGTTCAACCGCGGGCGCCCCAGAACGTCGTCTTCAACAAGCTCTGAGCGCCGTCGCGTCTGTTTTCTTCTCCGGCGAACTTCCCTGGTAAGAACAGACCACCCCGCGCCTTCTCGATCACGCACGCGTCATCGCCTTGGTCTTGCGCATCTAACCATGCCCTCTGTCTGCCTCCTCATGATCTGCAGCGTCGCCTCCGACCACGACTAGAGCCGCCTGACGCCGTCCTTGACTCCGGTGAGGAATTCCGACGGATCCTGAGTGCCCCTTGCCAAGCTGACCGTACCTCAAGCATCACCACGTCCTTGCGATCACGGTGAGCATCCCCACTTTGTTCTTTGCTTCCTAGAACCGCCGCTAGCCCATCGCCTGATCGTCTGCCGCCGCGCAGCGCCGCCAGTTCTTGGTTGAGTTGCTGCGGACCGTAGGATCTAGATCGGAAGAACGAGATAGATCACTTAAACGCTGAAGGGGTACGCAACCAGAGCCGTGCGATCTGTTTAGATCCAACGCCCCGCAGAGCACGATCCGACCGAAGCGGTACCAGCCAATTACATCGCGACGTGTGGCCAGACTTTGTTTAAAACAGAATTTGAAAAACAGATTTAGCTGCAGATTTGAAAACCCTATAACTTTCGATCCACACATCCAAAAATTTCAAAATTTATATCAATGGAATCAGTGGAACAAGCCCTAGCCAACCATGTAATGTGTTTAGTAAAAAGTATCTGTTAGATTGTTTGTTTTTACAGAAACATTTGTATGCTTGTTTAGATTAGAAAAATTATTCAAATTGGTTTTGAGGTTGAAATCTTGGCAAATTAGTTTGTGGTGAACTTACTGACCCTAGGAACCAACCCATGGATTTAAAAATGTATTTGGTGAAGTTTAGGATGGATTAATTGATTTATCCCATTTCTAGCCAAATAAAAATATTGGTTTTATTATGAAAATGTTTTTGGAGTAAAAACTTTGGGAAAATGATTTAATCAAACCTACTGACCCTAAACACCAAGTTTTGAGAAACAACAACTTATTTGGTAAACAACATGGAGTTTTGATTTGATAAAAACATTTTCCACCACATAAAATGATGAATGGACTTAAGAATGGTTTATGGATGAAACCCTTTTGCAAATGACTATGCCACTTTAGGAAGTGACAACCTTGAGCCTTACAAAATTTAAATCCTAGTGGAAACCATCTTTGCAAATAAAACTATCTCTTGCATGCTTACATGCATGACTTAGATCCCATTGTTTTATGTGTGTGAATTGTTTGATTGATTATTGGTTTGGAATGCTAGTTGATATTGTGTTTGCTTGATTGATTGTAATGAAGTTAGAAAAGTGTGAGACTAGAAAGATCAAGGAGTGAACCAACATTCCCTACCAAAAGAAAGGAAAGTGACACTATCATCTAAAGTCCTACTATTTTCATTATACTTAGTGGATTTTGAAAACATGCATGAAAATAATTTCTATACTTATGTTATGCTAAATCCTAATAGGATACCCTATACATTCCTTAGTGAAACCAATGTAGTTGTTACATGCTTAGCCATGCTATATTTTGAAAAGAGATACATGTTGAGATTTCATGAAGTTGAGAAAAGGACTTGTGTTTTTATATAATAAAACAAGGACCCAATGAACCACCTGGGTGGACAAGGATACTTTAAGTTTTTGGAGAAGGTGGCAACAAAAGGAACCATGTCTATGGCAATCTCTTTGTGTTGAGCTCCAAAAGAAAACCACCCAGGAAACTTAGAGATTGAACATGTTTCTCCAATTGTGGCTTTCGTGTACAACCACATGCTACTTATGGCTCTGGCTTAGTCAAATACATTGGGAAGACCCATGCATTGTCTTCAGGTTACTGAAAATGAGGACCTGGAATCCTACATGGGTACTGAAGACAAGCTAGCAATGGTGTATGGGAGGACCCTCTGGAAAGACTTTGTCACATTCTCAATCTGCCAGTACTCCATCTTGGTGAGTACCAATCCAGCGGCCACTGGTGGCAACAAGATGAGAGTGTGATATGCGGGTAAAGTGTACAACTTCTGCAGAAGATAATAAAATCTAAGTACTTAGCCGTGTCCCCGGTTATGGACAATACTGAGCAACTAAAGCTTGAAGCTATGGGAAATCTCGACATTCCAATTTCTAAAATAAAACTTTTAAGTCACAACAAAAGATTTGATGCACTTGGGGGTACCAAGGAGCTCAAGAGATTTTGATAAAACTTGATGCACTTGGGGGTACCAAGGAGCTCAAGAGATTTTGTTACAACTTGATGCACTTGGGGGTACCAAGGAGATCAAGAGTTTTTTTTTGACAAGGACTTGAACACTTGGGAATTTACCAAGGAGTTCAAGGGATTTTGAAAAGGAGATTTGACAAAGGACCAAAACCATTTTGAAAAGATAGGATAAATTTTGCTTCTGCAAATGAGCCTTAAACCCTACTTAGCCAAAAATGCATGTAATGATAGGATCCACTTATATTCAACATAGTAGTGAAACTTGCCAATACAATTCAAATGTATTGACCCTTGTGGCTGTAACTTGTAATGTTGCAGGTTTGATTGATTGATTGATTAGGATTACAAAGTCTACAACCAACATGTTTGCCTGTGGCACTTTGAAGATGAAGGACCCCATGCTTATAGTTATTCCGCTGCAATGTAATGTAATAGCCAAATGAGCTATGTAAGATGTAATAAAATTATGTTATTCCTGGTTATAAAGTTATATTATGACCTCTGTTTCTTGATATTACATCTTAACTGTGGATGCTAGCTATTGATCCAGGGACTAGCATTGTAAACACAGGGGACTCTACCTTATTTAAAGGTTGGGACCCTTACAGATGGTATCCGAGCATTGTGTTGCCTGTAGGATTTGTAAACCTAGGATTGGAAAAAACCCCTTAGAAAAATATAGGAGTTGTATTTGTTCCAAAACTTATTTACAAACAATCTTGTAAACTCTTTCCTCAACCATTTTGGTTTTGATTCTACATCTCTTCTATTTTAAACTTGATAGAAAACCTACCCCATGGCCAAATATTTTACCATGTGCCAAGGACTTATTCAACTCTAATGACTTCAACATCTTCAACTCTAATGACTTCAACATCTTCAGCATATTCACCAAGGACTTCCAACTTGGATACCACTAAGGACTACAAGTGAGACAACGAAATCTTGCTCAAGATTCAGAGACTAAGGGAATGCAAAAGTTAGAAGGAGCCCACATCACTTGAAGTTTTTGTGACCAAGAATTTCTCCTAAGGAAACCATGATCTCATGCAAAAAGAATCAACCAAGAAGGATGGAAAGATCACAAGTGAACCATATAGTTGGACCACCATATTTTAGTTAAGACAAACACACCAACTTATGTGGTGTAACAAAATATCTTGTTTCCTAAAGAATGTGCTTCAACTTTGTTGTTTGAGTGAAAAATTGTTTGCGAATGCTTGTGTGAATTGTGAAGTGTGTGATTAGAAATATTTCCTTAGAATTTTTTTGCCTATTCTAATCTTCATTCAACCAAAACAGATGACTACTCCAAGAGACTCCAACATCAAGGTTGATGACACCAACACCAACCAAGAGGACAGCATGAAAGAACTCATAGCAACCCAACACCAGTTGAACCAAGTGACAGCTCAATTCATAGCCAACACCAGTGGGGAAGATCCAACACTGCAAGGATTTTGGAAACTCAAGCCCAATTGATGCTTAAGGTGACTAATCAAATGATCAACATGGAAGACAACTATTCCAAAAGAGTTTGTGACAACAAGGATGACAGAAATGTTATTCTAGATGGAGCCCCATCTTGCATTATTTGTGGAGACACGGATCATACTTCCAAGGAGCATGGAGATCATGTAGGGGTCTCAACCTAATAAGGTAGATTCCTCCTATGTTTTACAATGCTAGTCCCTGGATCAATAGCTAGCATCCACAGTTAAGATGTAATATCAAGAAACAAAGGTCATAACATAACTTTACAACCAGGAATAACATAAGTTTATTACATCAAACATAGCTCATTTGGCTATTACATTACATTGCAGCGGAATAACTATAATCATGGGGTCCTTCATCTTCAAAGTGCCACAGGCAGATGTTGGTTATAGACTTTGTAATCCTAATCAATCAATCTTCACTAAAGACAATCAAACCTGCAACATTACAAGTTACAGCCACAAGGGTCAATACATTGGAATTGTATTGGCAAGTGATACTATGATAGTACGGTGGAGTCTATCAACTATATGCATTTGGCTAAGTGGAGTTGAGGCTTGCATTGCTCAAAATAGATTTTCCTTAACATTTTGAAAATACTAAGTTTTTGCTTGACAAAATCATTTATCTCAATCAAAGATTGAAGATCCTTTCCAAGGCATCTATCAACCAAAGATTCAAGATTTCAAACAACCCTTGTTCAAACCACAAGTTTTAACTTAGAAATTTGAATGATGAGATTCTTGATTGCTTCCATGTCTTGATGCTCAAATTGTCCTTTACCAGGGACATGGCTAAGTACTTAGGTTTTACACTCTGCAGAGGTGGTGCACTTTCCCCACAAGACTTGGTTTCCCAAGACAAGATCTTTCAGAAGCTTTCCCTTAGACCAAAATGGACGCGTTCCAACCTATCAAACACTACCACCAACTGTCCATATGGCTAAGTTCTTGCAACCTATATGATCATGGCAAAGCCCATATTGCCAAGTGGTTGCACTTGAAGCTTCTCAACATTTGACATCTCAAATCTCTTTGTTCCTGGGTGGCATACCACAAGTGAGATACACAAGCCAAGTCCATGGTCTTGTGAACCACTCAACCAAACACCACCAAGCAAGCCCATTCCACCCAGGTGATTCATTAACTTAGTTGTTTTATTACACAAAAACATAAGTCCTCAGACTTAGAAATTTTTTCCATAGTGTGAATATATATTCCACCCATGTTTTCTATTAGCTAGGCTAAGCTTGATAGTAATAGGAATCTTAACTTAGGAAAATCCTACTAAGGATTCATCTACTAGGATTTCCTATAGTAAGGTTTACACTTAGCAAAATTTCCATGCAAGTTTTACTTAGCAAAATCACTAATGCATAGAGAAAGTAATAGGACAAAAAGTATGAAGCATCACTTGCCTTTTTGGTAGAGAATGGTGGTTCACTCCTTGATCTTGCTAGTCTCACACTTCACTACAAGTCAATCAAGCAAACACAATATCAATTCACATTCCAAACCAAAGTCAAACAAACAATTTTTCACACACACAAGGTAATGGAATCTAAGTCATGCATAAGCATGCAAAGGTTTGGTTCTATTGCAAGGATGGTCTCCACTAGGATTCTAAACTTTGTAAGATCCAAATTGGCCATTCACCAAAGTGGCAAAGTCATTAGGAAATGGGTTTTTATCCATAAACCATTTTTAAATCCATTCATCATTTCATGTGGTGAAAAATGTTTTATCAAGGCAAACTATTAAGTTGTTCACCAAATGAGTTGCTAATTTGCAAAACTTGGTGTTTTGGGTCAGTGGGTTTGATCAAACCATTTTCTTAAGGTTTTCTTTCCATAAACATTTTTATAACAAAAACCATTCTTTTTATTTGGCTAGAAAATGGCTAAGTCAAGTAATCCAATCTAAATTTTACCAAAATCATTTTTAACACCAAGGGTTGGTTCCTAGGGTCAGTAAGGTCACAACAAACCATTTTGCAAAAGTTTTAACCTTAAAATCAATTTTAAACAATTTTTACATAAAATTTGTAATTTTTGGACGTGTGGATCCAAAGTTATAAGGGTTTGAAATTTGCTAAAAAATCTGATTCAAAACTGATTTTTAGATCTGATACAGGCCACGCGTCGCTGTCTCATTGGGCGGTACCGCTTCGGCCGGATCACGCGCGGTAGCACTTGGATCTAACTAGATCGTGCGGTACTGAGCGCATACCCCTTCGCGGTTTAAGTGACTCCATCGTGCCCGCTCAATCTAGATCGAACAGCTGTCATCGCACTGGCCAAACTCGGGCGGCGCAATGTCAACGGCGAGCGGCGGAGCGGCCAGTTGGCGGTGGCGCTGGTGAGGCAGGAAGCAAGAAAGGGTGGGAGTAAGCTCACCTGGTTCGGAATAGCCTGGATATGCTCAAGGCGTTGTTGGTTCGACGAGGGGCGCTCGGGAGTGGGCTCGATTTCTCGCCGGAGTTCCTGCTGGCGTCGGGTTCGCTCGGGCGTCGTCGGAGATGGGTCTACGATGCATGCTAGGACAAATGGAAGACAGTATCAGATGAGCAAGACCAAGGCGATGCTGTGTGCGTGATCTAGGAGACGCGGGGTGGTCGGAGTTCACCTGAAATGCTCGACGGAGCAATGGCAGATGGCGGCGCACGCTCGGTGTCGTTGTTGCCGATGCTCAGGGGAGCCCGCGGGTGCGCTGCGGCTGCAGAAGAGACCGTTGGGGGTTGCTGATCACAGCTGCGTGCTCGAGGATGCAAGAGGTGGAGTGTGCTGGCCGGAATCGGCGAGGAGGGTCGTCGGAGACGACGGCGGTGCAGAAGAAAATTGCGACAGCCTGGTGGCTCTCGAGGTGTGGGGTTTGGGGAGAATGAAAGAGGAGGGGAATACGCTTTATATTGCGTGGTCGCAGGGCGGAATTATTGCGCCATTAAACGAGAATTAAGCCCGCGAATTCAACACAGAAATGGGAGAGAGGGGGTGGAAGAACAGGTCGTGGGGGTGGGGAAGAAGAGGGACGTGGCGGTGGGGTCCTCTGGTCAGTGGGAAAGGAAGAGAGAACGGGGTCCACTTGTCATCGTCTAAGTGGGTCAGTTAATTGGTGTCAACCGTTTTCTTCGGGAGGGAGAGAAGCTGGGCTCCGAGTGGGCTTATTGGGCTGGCTCAGTTGGGTCAGGTCCAATTTACATTTTTTTCTGTCTGTTTGTTTAATTCTTTTCTATTCCTATTTTCTGATTTTAATTTGAATCAATTATTCATTCACTCAAACCATTCAAACAATTCAAACTTATAATGAGTTTGTGGTTCTGTTTATCAACATAAACCAAATCCCAAAAAATAAAGTAATATTTTTATTCTTTTTAGGACCATTCATTAATGAAATAAAATGGTTCATTAGTTATTTAATAAAATAGGGTTTGATTTAATTAATAAAATCTCCATTTGTAATCCAAATATTTTCAAAACCAAATCAGTAGGTTTTTAACTTGAAAGTAAAGAATACTTGGAAGCTTGTTTAAAATAAAATAACATTTTTGTTATAGGGTCCATTAATAATTAAATAAAGTGGGCCTTAGTTATTAAATCAAATAGAGTTTGATTTTATTAATAAACTTTATTTGAAACCTAAATATTTTCAAAACCAAATCAGTAGGTTTTATATATATAATACTTGGAAATTTGTTTAAAACAAAATAACATTTTATTTTAGAGTCAATTATTAATTAAATATAATAGACTTTCATTATTAAATCAAATAGGATTTGTTTTATTGAGATATTTATTTTGAAACCTAAAATAAAGTCAAAACACTTTAGTACGTTTTATTTGTGAATATCAACATTTGGAAAACTTATTTTAATAAGTTTTGATGTTTCAATTAAATTGGTAAAACCTTTTATTTAAATAAAGTTGGATATCAAATCCTTATTAATTTATTTAAATAAACCTTTGCTAATTTTATTTAAAATAAAATGTTTTAATTCCAAAGCTTGGCCAAGGTTTAATTTGGCTTTATAAAATATCCTTTACTTATAAACTTCTATTTCATTTGAAAACAAATCTTTTCATTTAATTGTTTCAAAATAGTATTTCCAAATGTTTTTTTTTGTTATTAAATGTTTATCTTTTTAAATCCCTTTAGTTTTTATTTAAATCAAATGGGTTTGAAGTTCCAATTGCATTCAAAAGTTTCTTCTGGCTCTGAAAATCAAACAAAGTTTTATTTTATTAATTTATTTTCACATTACAGGATTTGGAAAATCTTGGGATGTGACAGATCATGCCCCAACTGTGAAGAGAAACATCCTGTTGGACAATGTCCCTCCTCTCAAGCTACTTGCTACCTATGTGAAGGAAACAATCATGTTCCTATCCAATGCCCCATCTATTCCATTGTTGAACAAAGGAAACAAGGTGGAGTGCAACAAATGATTGCAAACCATCAAGAAGGATCCAAGTCTACCAAGAAGGTTGATGACAAAGGAAAAGGTCCACTTATACCTCCAAGCAAAACAACCCAATTCAAAGGACCAAAGAAAAAATTTCCAAAGAGCAATAGAAGGTCCAAGAGACATGTAGACATTCCTACCTATCAGATAACATATGAACAACATGAACTAGATGCACTCCTAGCTTTGGAGAAACCCAAAAAGCAAAAGAAGGACAAACGCCATGTGCAATGTCATAAATGTAAAGAAATGGGACACTATTCCAGCGAATGCCCAGAGAACCAGAAGAATAAGGAGATTGGCCAAGTGATGTGCAACAACTGCAAAGATCTAGGCCATTATGTAGCAACTTGTCCACAAGAGACACGTAAAGAACTCAAAGATATAAACTGTTTCAATTGCAAAAACCCAGGACATTATGCAAGCAATTGTCCAGAAAATATGAAGAACAAGTTGAACAAGCCTATGAAGGATCTCAGCCTTGGCCCATGAGTCAAGTGTGGAAACAAAGGACACAATGCAGATGTTTACCCAGAGAAGTTTTCCCAAGATCCCAAGCAAGACAACATGTAATTTAGTTGGAAAATTTTTAAGGGTGGTAGTACCCCAGATGTTTTGAGCCTACTTGTAACCCTAGCCTTCTCAAATCTCGGGACGAGATTTATTTTAAGGGTGGTAGCCTGTCACATCCCAAGATTTTCCAAATCTTGTAATGTGAAAAATAAATGAATAAAATAAAACTTTGTTGAATCCCAGGGTGAGAAGAAACTTTTTGAATCCAATTGGAAACCTTCAAACCAATTTGGATCAAATAAATCCTAAAGGTATTTAAAAAGATAAACATTTAATAAAGGAAAAATAAAAAAATATTTGGAATTACTATTTTGGATCTTTAAATAAAAGATTTCGTTTTCAAAAGAAAAGATAGATTTATAAATAAGTATTATTTTATGGAACCAAATAAACCTTGGTCAAGCATTTGAAATAAAACATTTTGTTTTAATAAAAATAGTAAAGGTTTATTTAAAAAAAATTAAGGATTTATTATCCAATTTTATTTAAATAAAAGGTTTTACCATTTTAAATAAAACATCAAAACTTATTAAATTGTTTTAAATAAGTTTTCCAAGTGTTTATTATTTCAAATAAACCTACTGATTTGGTTTTGGAAATAATTAAATTTCAAATGGAGGTTTTAAACAAAACAAAATCTATTTGAATATTAAACAAGGTCTATTTATTTATTTAATAATGGACCCTAAAATAAAAATATTATTTTAGGACTTTGGTTTATGTTGTTAAACAGAACCAAACTCAATTACAATGTTTGGTGAATGTTTGAATTAATTTGGATGTTTGATTTGTTGTTTGAATCTCAAAACAGAAAATAGAATCAGAAAAAGGAAAAAACAATCAGGAAAGAAAAAAATAAAAGTGGACAGCAGCCCAGTCACCAAGCCCAACAAGGCCTAGTACCAGCCCACTCCCTCTCTCCAGAAAGAAAACGATTCACACTCATTTTTGAACCCGCGCAGACACTGACTGGTGGCCCTTTCCACCTGTCTCTCTTTCTCGCTGACAGGCATGCCCCACCTCTCCAGCTCATCTTCTTCCTCGCGCAGACGACGCCCTGCCGTTGCAGCCATTACTCCGCCGATCAATACGTTCCGTGACCGTTACTCGCCATGACTGCGCCCATTTAAACGCCCTGGCCTCCTCTTCCTTTCCCCTCACGTGCCTCCCTCTCTCTGCCCCTAGGCTGCCTCAATTCGAGCTCGCAACGCCACTGCTCCGACCACCGTCCCTTCTCGATTCCAGCTGAACCATGCCACCTCCTGCCTCCCTGACCAAGCACACACATTCCCCACTCCCAGGCGCTTCTTCCTGTGCCATTCATTCAACCGCGGGCGCCACAGAACGTTGTCTTCAACAAGCTCTGAGCACCGCCGCGTCTGTTTTCTTCTCCGGGGAACTTCCCTGGTAAGAACAGACCACCCCACGCCTTCTCGATCACGCACGCGTCATCGCCTTGGTCTTGCGCATCTAACCATGCCCTCTGTCTGCCTCCTCGTGATCTGCAGCGTCGCCTCCGACCACGACCAGAGCCTCCTGACGCCGTCCTTGACTCCGGTGAGGAATTCCGACGGATCCTGAGCGCCCCTTGCCAAGCCGACTGTACCTCAAGCATCACCATGTCCTTGCGATCACGGTGAGCATCCCCACTTCGTTCTTTGCTTCCTAGAACCGCCGCTAGCCCATCGCCTGACCGTCGCCGCCGTCTGCCGCTGCGCAGCGCCGCCAGTTCTTGGTTGAGTTGTTGCGGACCGTAGGATCTAGATCGGACGAACGAGCTAGATCACTTAAACGCTGAAGGGGTACGCAACCAGAGCCGTGCGATCTGTTTAGATCCAACGCCCCGCATAGCACGATCCGACCGAAGCGGTACCAGCCAATTACATCGCGACACGTGGCCAGACTTTGTTTAAAACAGAATTTGAAAAACAGATTTAGATGTAGATTTGAAAACCCTATAACTTTCGATCCACACGTCCAAAAATTTCAAACTTTATATCAATGGAATCAGTGGAACAAGCCCTAGCCAACCATGTAATGTGTTTAGTAAAAAGTATCTGTTAGATTGTTTGTTTTTACAAAAACATTTGTATGCTTGTTTAGATTAGAAAAATTATTCCAAATTGATTTTGAGGTTGAAATCTTGGCAAATTAGTTTGTGGTGAACTTACTGACCCTAGGAACCAACCCATGTATTTAAAAATGTATTTGGTGAAGTTTAGGATGGATTAATTGATTTAGCCCATTTCTAGCCAAATAAAAATATTGGTTTTATTATGAAAATGTTTTTGGAGTAAAAACTTTGGGAAAATGATTTAATCAAACCTACTGATCCTAAACACCAAGTTTTGAGAAACAACAACTTGTTTGGTAAACAACATGGAGTTTTGATTTGATAAAAACATTTTCCACCACATAAAATGATGAATGGACTTAAGAATGGTTTATGGATGAAACCCTTTTGCAAATGACTATGCCACTTTAGAAAGTGACCACCTTGAGCCTTACAAAATTTAAAGCCTAGTGCAAACCATCTTTGCAAATAAAACTATCTCTTGCATGCTTACATGCATGACTTAGATCCCATTGTTTTATGTGTGTGAATTTTTTGATTGATTATTGGTTTGAAATGCTAGTTGATATTGTGTTTGCTTGATTGATTGTAGTGAAGTTAGAAAAGTGTGAGACTAGCAATATCAAGGAGTGAACCAACATTCCCTACCAAAAGAAAGGAAAGTGAGACTATCATCTAAAGTCTTACTATTTTCATTATACTTAGTGGATTTTGAAAACATGCATGAAAAGAATTTCTATACTTATGCTATGCTAAATCCTAATAGGATACCCTATACATTCCTTAGTGAAAACAATGTAGTTGTTACATGCTTAGCCATGCTATATTTTGAAAAGAGATACATGAACCACCTGGGTGGACAAGGATACTTTAAGTTTTTGGAGAAGGTGGCAACAAAAGGAACCATGTCTATGGCAATCTCTTTGTGTTGAGCTCCAAAAGAAAACCACCCAGGAAACTTAGAGATTGAACATGTTTCTCCAATTGTGGCTTTCGTGTACAACCACATGCTACTTATGGATCTGGCTTAATCAACTACATTGGGAAGACCCATGCATTGTCTTCAGGTTACTGAAAATGAGGACCTGGAATCCTACATGGGTACTGAAGACAAGCTAGCAATGGTGTATGGGAGGACCCTCTGGAAAGACTTCGTCACATTCTCAATCTGCCAGTACTCCATCTTGGTGAGTACCAATCCAGCAGCCACTGGTGGCAACAAGATGAGAGTGTGATATGTGGGTAAAGTGTACAACTTTTGCAGAAGATAATAAAATCTAAGTACTTAGCCGTGTCCCCGGTTATGGACAATACTGAGCAACTAAATCTTGAAGCTATGGGAAATCTCGACATTCCAATTTCTAAAAGAAAACTTTTAAGTGACAACAAAAGACTTGATGCACTTGGGGGTACCAAGGAGCTCAAGAGATTTTGATAAAACTTGATGCACTTGGGGGTACCAAGGAGCTCAAGAGATTTTGTTACAACTTTATGCACTTGGGGGTACCAAGGAGCTCAAGTGTTTTTTTTTGACAAGGTCTTGAACACTTGGGAATTTACCAAGGAGTTCAAGGGATTTTGAAAAGGAGGTTTGACAAAGGACCAAAACCATTTTGAAAAGATAGGATAAATTTTGCTTCTGCAAATGAGCCTTAAACCCTACTTAGCCAAAAATGCATGTAATGATAGGATCCACTTATATTCAACATAGTAGTGAAACTTGACAATACAATTCAAATGTATTGACCCTTGTGGCTGTAACTTGTAATGTTGCAGGTTTGATTGATTGATTGATTAGGATTACAAAGTCTACAACCAACATGTTTGCCTGTGGCACTTTGAAGATGAAGGAACCCATGCTTATAGTTATTCCGCTGCAATGTAATGTAATAGCCAAATGAGCTATGTAAGATGTAATAAAATTATGTTATTCCTGGTTATAAAGTTATATTATGACCTCTGTTTCTTGATATTACATCTTAACTATGGATGCTAGCTATTGATCCAGGGACTAGCATTGTAAACACAGGGGACTCTACCTTATTTAAAGGTTGGGACCCTTACACCTCGATCACTCTATAGGTCGTCTTTTTTATTTAGCGCGAAAATTTCCCGGATTTTCTTATGCATGAATGCAATCCACAAACCCGTGTCCTCTCTATTTCTAGGTGCTAATCCTGGGATGTTACAGCCATGGAATGTGCATTGCTTCGTCCCTTCTATACTTAGGAGAAGCAATGTGTGTATCACTCGAACTCTCATATGTCAGACACTTGTGCCGGCTATGTGCTGATAATAAAATGGTATGACTCGAAAAACTGACTCGGGGACTACTCCTTATGTTTTCTTTTTTTCAATTATTTTATGTTGGTTGGCCTGACACTGAAAGCTTATCTCGGAATAAGTATTGTTTACTCGAAAAAAATCAAATCTTCGACTATGCTGTTGTCCAAAAACACTGCTTCGTGGCAAGCAAGAGGAAAGGATATATGACGAGTAAACACGAACGCCGGATAAGTACAAAGGAGAAACGCGAGTCGACTCTATGTCTTTACCTAACCCACTGCAGGTCATATTATATTGTGTGTTGAATGATCCTCGGCCAAGTGATCTAAGTTTCATACCCGCTAACCATATCCTTAGTGATTTGAGACTCTAATGTCGAACGCCAAAAAAGGTAGATATGAGCCAAAGTCGAGGAAGGGTGAAACGGCAAAATGAGACTCGGGGACTTGCCCTTGGATGATTCACACTCAGAACATACCAAAATATTTAAAGCCTTAGCAAAGGCACGTAACCAAACATAAGTGCAATGTATTTTACATTTGTACCCGGCATACCTGGAATCTCATCAAAAGTTCAAGTACTTGTTCTATTCACTCTAAGAAGCAGGAGGACTCAGAGGAGCAGCCTTGGAGCTAGGAGCATCACGTGGAGCATCTGCCGAGTCAAGGGCGTCAGTAGCCGAGTCATCAGGATCATCTGACTCGGTGGCTTCGCTGTCGGCACCCTCTTCATCAACAACTTCGATAAGTGGGTCGCCGAGGTCGAGGAAGCTGGGCCCGTCGCACCAAGCATGTACCATGGTGTACTCGATCATGGCGTAGGCTCGCTCCTAGCGTTTCTTGATCAAATCCAGGTCATTTAGCCACTTGCCATCTCCCCTTATGCGAGCAAGAACATCGATATTGATGTCCTCGTACCATGAGAGCATGAAGGAGAGGGCCTTGTCCGCTGCAGCTCGGCCGGCCGACTCACGCCACTAATCCACCCTATCCTCGGTATGAAGCAATCTCTCGGCAAGGGGCTCGATGAGTGCAGGTGCATCTTCATCAGGCCAGAGCATGCGAAACGCATGGATAGCCGATTTGAGCAAATCCACCCTGCAAGACTTGAGGGTCTGGACGCGCTCCCACAATGCCTCCAGATGCTCGTCGTTGGTCACCTCGCCATCAGCTGGAGCACCAGACTTGGTTCTCACCCTCTTCATGGCCCGAATAGCGAACAAATTCGCCTCGGGGAAATTCTCTACAAGAAAAAGAGAATCTTAGCAAACAAATAGACAAAGATGACAAAGTCAAGGACAAGAAAGCATAGTGCGAAAAAGAGTAAGAACTCACTACCGAGAAAGGAGTTGATGGTGCCAAGTATGGTTTGCCAAGCCTTGACCTTGGATTTGAGTGCCTCCAGTTCCAGGTTCGCTGAATCGACCGCTGACTCGGCCTCCTTAAGCAGCTCCTTGGTTTTCTCGGTGCTGGCGGCGTGCTGGTATCTTTCTCGGCGAGCTCTTCCTTCGCCCCTTCACCTCGGCCAAGTATTTCTCTCCATCTCAGCCATCAGATTCTTCAGCCGAGTCACCTCCTCTCGCTCCTTCTGGAGTTCGGCTTGGTGCTTCTCTGCTTATTTGGAGTGAACTACTCGTCAGCAGTAACAAAGATATTTTGACCTCTCAAGATAATAAGGTAAGGAAATGGCGTGAGCAAAAAACAGTGTGAGGAAAACTTACTCTCCGTCTCGCTGATCTACGAGTGGAGCGCCTCGATGGTGGACTGACCAGAGGGTGTGGGAAAAAGAGCAAGAAAAGACTCAGAACGTGAACCAAAGGAAGATACGCCGAATAAAGATAGGGCGGGTAAGAAAGTTACCATGGCCTTGGGTGTCGATTTGCAGCTTCTCATACGCAAGTTCGAGCTTGTGATTATCCAGGAGGAGAGCTTGACGCAGCTTGGGGCACTCATTATGTGTGAGATGCAAAGGGAAAAGTGACAGTGAATAAATGGAGAATCAAGCTCCCAGACAAATGAAGAATGACTCTTATCTAAGAGCTTACAGCCGAATGAGTTTCTCATTCGACAGTAACCTCGAGGGCTAGGGATCGAAACTACAAAATGTGAGCTTGGCATAAGGGAATAAAAGGCCAAGTGGTTGATTAGAGCTTACAACCGGATAAGTTTCTCATTCGGCAGTACCCTCGAGGGCTAGGGGTCGAAAGTCTAACATGTGAGCTTGGCTAAGAAAATTAAAAGCTAAGTTATTACTTAGGAGCTTACAGCCAAGTAAAATCCTCACTAGGCAGTAACCTCGGGGACTAGGTGATATGTATAACAGAAATACTCATTAACGCGAAAGAGTAAAAAGATCAATTACCTCATTCACTTCGTCAGCACGAGCCATTAAGGTGATGGCTTGCTGGGTCATATTATATTGTGTGTTGAATGATCCTCGGCCAAGTGATCTAAGTTTCATACCCGCTAACCATATCCTTAGTGATTTGAGACTCTAATGTCGAACGCCAAAAAAGGTAGATATGAGCCAAAGTCGAGGAAGGGTGAAACGGCAAAATGAGACTCGGGGACTTTCCCTTGGATGATTCACACTCAGAACATACCAAAATATTTAAAGCCTTAGCAAAGGCACGTAACCAAACATAAGTGCAATGTATTTTACATTTGTACCCGGCATACCTGGAATCTCATCAAAAGTTCAAGTACTTGTTCTATTCACTCTAAGAAGCAGGAGGAATCAGAGGAGCATCCTTGGAGCTAGGAGCGTCACGTGGAGCATCTGCCGAGTCAAGGGCGTCAGTAGCCGAGTCATCAGGATCATCTGACTCGGTGGCTTCGGTGTCGGCACCCTCTTCATTAACAACTTCGATAAGTGGGTCGCCGAGGTCGAGGAAGCTGGGCCCGTCGCACCAAGCATGTACCATGGTGTACTCGATCATGGCGTAGGCTCGCTCCTAGCATTTCTTGATCAAATCCAGGTCATTTAGCCACTTGCCATCTCCCCTTATGCGAGCAAGAACATCGATATTGATGTCCTCGTACCATGAGAGCATGAAGGAGAGGGCCTTGTCCGCTGCAGCTCGGCCGGCCGACTCACGCCACTAATCCAGCCTATCCTCGGTATGAAGCAATCTCTCGGAAAGGGGCTCGATGAGTGCAGGTGCATCTTCATCGGGCCAGATCATGCGAAATGCATGGATAGCCGATTTGAGCAAATCCACCCTGCAAGACATGAGGGTCTGGACGCGCTCCCACAATGCCTCCAGATGCTCGTCGTTGGTCACCTCGCCATCAGCTGGAGCACCAGACTTGGTTCTCACCCTCTTCATGGCCCGAATAGCGAACAAATTCGCCTCGGGGAAATTCTCTACAAGAAAAAGAGAATCTTAGCAAACAAATAGACAAAGATGACAAAGTCAAGGACAAGAAAGCACAGTGCGAAAAAGAGTAAGAACTCACTACCGAGAAAGGAGTTGATGGTGCCAAGTATGGTTTGCCAAGCCTTGGCCTTGGATTGGAGTGCCTCCAGTTCCAGGTTCGCTGAGTCGACCGCTGACTCGGCCTCCTTGAGCAGCTCCTTGGTTTTATCGGTGCTGGAGGCGTGCTGGTATCTTTCTCGGCGAGCTCTTCCTTCAACCCCTTCACCTCGGCCAAGTGTTTCTGCTCCATCCTAGCCATCAGATTCTTCAGCCGAGTCAACTCCTCTCGCTCCTTCTGGAGTTCGGCTTGGTGCTTCTCTGCTTATTTGGAGTGAACTACTCGTTAGCAGTAACAAAGATATTTTGACCTCTCAAGATAATAAGGTAAGGAAATGGCGTGAGCAAAAACAGTGTGAGGAAAACTTACTCTCCGTCTCGCTGATCTACGAGTGGAGCGCCTCGATGGTGGACTGACCAGAGGCTGTGGGAAAAAGAGCAAGAAAAGACTCAGAACGTGAACCAAAGGAAGATATGCCGAATAAAGATAGGGCGGGTAAGAAAGTTACCATGGCCTTGGGTGTCGATTTGCAGCTTCTCATACGCAAGTTCGAGCTTGTGATTATCCAGGAGGAGAGCTTGGCGCACCTTGGGGCGCTCATTATGTGTGAGATGCAAAGGGAAAAGTGACAGTGAATAAATGGGGAATCAAGCTCCCAGACAGATGAAGAATGACTCTTATCTAAGAGCTTACAGCCGAATGAGTTTCTCATTCGACAGTAACCTCGAGGGCTAGGGATCGAAACTACAAAATGTGAGCTTGGCATAAGGGAATAAAAGGCCAAGTGGTTGATTAGAGCTTACAGTCAGATAAGTTTCTCATTCGGCAGTAACCGAGGGCTAGGGATCGAAAGTCTAACATGTGAGCTTGGCTAAGAAAATTAAAAGCTAAGTTATTACTTAGGAGCTTGCAGCCAAGTAAAATCCTCACTAGGCAGTAACCTCGAGGACTAGGTGATATGTATAACAGAAATACTCATTAACGCGAAAGAGTAAAAAGATCAATTACCTCATTCACTTCGTCAGCACGAGCCATTAAGGTGATGGCTTGCTGGGTCATATTATATTGTGTGTTGAATGATCCTCGGCCAAGTGATCTAAGTTTCATACCCGCTAACCATATCCTTAGTGATTTGAGACTCTAATGTCGAACGCCAAAAAAGGTAGATATGAGCCAAAGTCGAGGAAGGGTGAAACGGCAAAATGAGACTCGGGGACTTGCCCTTGGATGATTCACACTCAGAACATACCAAAATATTTAAAGCCTTAGCAAAGGCACGTAACCAAACATAAGTGCAATGTATTTTACATTTGTACCCGGCATACCTGGAATCTCATCAAAAGTTCAAGTACTTGTTCTATTCACTCTAAGAAGCAGGCGGAATCAGAGGAACAGCCTTGGAGCTAGGAGCGTCACGTGGATATCTGCCGAGTCAAGGGCGTCAGTAGCCGAGTCATCAGGATCATCTGACTCGGTGGCTTCGCTGTCGGCACCCTCTTCATCAACAACTTCGATAAGTGGGTCGCCGAGGTCGAGGAAGCTGGGCCCGTCGCACCAAGCATGTACCATGGTGTACTCGATCATGGCGTAGGCTCGCTCCTAGCGTTTCTTGATCAAATCCAGGTCATTTAGCCACTTGCCATCTCCCCTTATGCGAGCAAGAACATCGATATTGATGTCCTCGTACCATGAGAGCATGAAGGAGAGGGCCTTGTCCGCTGCAGCTCGGCCGGCCGACTCACGCCACTAATCCAGCCTATCCTCGGTATGAAGCAATCTCTCGGAAAGGGGCTCGATGAGTGCAGGTGCATCTTCATCGGGCCAGATCATGCGAAACGCATGGATAGCCGATTTGAGCAAATCCACCCTGCAAGACATGAGGGTCTGGACGCGCTCCCACAATGCCTCCAGATGCTCGTCGTTGGTCACCTCGCCATCAGCTGGAGCACCAGACTTGGTTCTCACCCTCTTCATGGCCCGAATAGCGAACAAATTCGCCTCGGGGAAATTCTCTACAAGAAAAAGAGAATCTTAGCAAACAAATAGACAAAGATGACAAAGTCAAGGACAAGAAAGCACAGTGCGAAAAAGAGTAAGAACTCACTACCGAGAAAGGAGTTGATGGTGCCAAGTATGGTTTGCCAAGCCTTGGCCTTGGATTGGAGTGCCTCCAGTTCCAGGTTCGCTGAGTCGACCGCTGACTCGGCCTCCTTGAGCAGCTCCTTGGTTTTATCGGTGCTGGAGGCGTGCTGGTATCTTTCTCGGCGAGCTCTTCCTTCAACCCCTTCACCTCGGCCAAGTGTTTCTGCTCCATCCTAGCCATCAGATTCTTCAGCCGAGTCAACTCCTCTCGCTCCTTCTGGAGTTCGGCTTGGTGCTTCTATGCTTATTTGGAGTGAACTACTCGTTAGCAGTAACAAAGATATTTTGACCTCTCAAGATAATAAGGTAAGGAAATGGCGTGAGCAAAAACAGTGTGAGGAAAACTTACTCTCCGTCTCGCTGATCTACGAGTGGAGCGCCTCGATGGTGGACTGACCAGAGGCTGTGGGAAAAAGAGCAAGAAAAGACTCAGAACGTGAACCAAAGGAAGATACGCCGAATAAAGATAGGGCGGGTAAGAAAGTTACCATGGCCTTGGGTGTCGATTTGCAGCTTCTCATACGCAAGTTCGAGCTTGTGATTATCCAGGAGGAGAGCTTGGCGCACCTTGGGGCGCTCATTATGTGTGAGATGCAAAGGGAAAAGTGACAGTGAATAAATGGGGAATCAAGCTCCCAGACAGATGAAGAATGACTCTTATCTAAGAGCTTACAGCCGAATGAGTTTCTCATTCGACAGTAACCTCGAGGGCTAGGGATCGAAACTACAAAATGTGAGCTTGGCATAAGGGAATAAAAGGCCAAGTGGTTGATTAGAGCTTACAGTCAGATAAGTTTCTCATTCGGCAGTAACCGAGGGCTAGGGATCGAAAGTCTAACATGTGAGCTTGGCTAAGAAAATTAAAAGCTAAGTTATTACTTAGGAGCTTGCAGCCAAGTAAAATCCTCACTAGGCAGTAACCTCGAGGACTAGGTGATATGTATAACAGAAATACTCATTAACGCGAAAGAGTAAAAAGATCAATTACCTCATTCACTTCGTCAGCACGAGCCATTAAGGTGATGGCTTGCTGGGTCATATTATATTGTGTGTTGAATGATCCTCGGCCAAGTGATCTAAGTTTCATACCCGCTAACCATATCCTTAGTGATTTGAGACTCTAATGTCGAACGCCAAAAAAGGTAGATATGAGCCAAAGTCGAGGAAGGGTGAAACGGCAAAATGAGACTCGGGGACTTGCCCTTGGATGATTCACACTCAGAACATACCAAAATATTTAAAGCCTTAGCAAAGGCACGTAACCAAACATAAGTGCAATGTATTTTACCTTTGTACCCGGCATACCTGGAATCTCATCAAAAGTTCAAGTACTTGTTCTATTCACTCTAAGAAGCAGGCGGAATCAGAGGAACAGCCTTGGAGCTAGGAGCGTCACGTAGATATCTGCCGAGTCAAGGGCGTCAGTAGCCGAGTCATCAGGATCATCTAACTCAGTGGCTTCGCTGTCGGCACCCTCGTCATCAACAACTTCGATAAGTGGGTCGCCGAGGTCGAGGAAGCTGGGCCCGTCGCACCAAGCATGTACCATGGTGTACTCGATCATGGCGTAGGCTCGCTCCTAGCGTTTCTTGATCAAATCCAGGTCATTTAGCCACTTGCCATCTCCCCTTATGCGAGCAAGAACATCGATATTGATGTCCTCGTACCATGAGAGCATGAAGGAGAGGGCCTTGTCCGCTGCAGCTCGGCCGGCCGACTCACGCCACTAATCCACCCTATCCTCGGTATGAAGCAATCTCTCGGCAAGGGGCTCGATGAGTGCAGGTGCATCTTCATCAGGCCAGAGCATGCGAAACGCATGGATAGCCGATTTGAGAAAATCCACCCGCAAGACTTGAGGGTCTGGACGCGCTCCCACAATGCCTCCAGATGCTCGTCGTTGGTCACCTCGCCATCAGCTGGAGCACCAGACTTGGTTCTCACCCTCTTCATGGCCCGAATAGCGAACAAATTCGCCTCGGGGAAATTCTCTACAAGAAAAAGAGAATCTTAGCAAACAAATAGACAAAGATGACAAAGTCAAGGACAAGAAAGCACAGTGCGAAAAAGAGTAAGAACTCACTACCAAGAAAGGAGTTGATGGTGCCAAGTATGGTTTGCCAAGCCTTGGCCTTGGATTGGAGTGCCTCCCGTTCCAGGTTCGCTGAATCGACCGCTGACTTGGCCTCCTTGAGCAGCTCCTTGGTTTTCTCGGTGCTGGCGGCGTGCTGGTATCTTTCTCGGCGAGCTCTTCCTTCAACCCCTTCACCTCGGCCAAGTGTTTCTGCTCCATCTTAGCCATCAGATTCTTCAGCCGAGTCACCTCCTTTCGCTCCTTCTGGAGTTCGGCTTGGTGCTTCTATGCTTATTTGGAGTGAACTACTCATCAGCAGTAACAAAGATATTTTGACCTCTCAAGATAATAAGGTAAGGAAATGGCGTGAGCAAAAAACAGTGTGAGGAAAACTTACTCTCTGTCTCGCTGATCTACGAGTGGAGCGCCTCGATGGTGGACTGACCAGAGGCTGTGGGAAAAAGAGCAAGAAAAGACTCAGAATGTGAACCAAAGGAAGATACGCCGAATAAAGATAGGGCGGGTAAGAAAGTTACCATGGCCTTGGGTGTCGATTTGCAGCTTCTCATACGCAAGTTCGAGCTTGTGATTATCCAGGAGGAGAGCTTGGCGCACCTTGGGGCGCTCATTATGTGTGAGATGCAAAGGGAAAAGTGACAGTGAATAAATGGGGAATCAAGCTCCCAGACAAATGAAGAATGACTCTTATCTAAGAGCTTACATCCGAATGAGTTTCTCATTCGACAGTAACCTCGAGGGCTAGGGATCGAAACTACAAAATGTGAGCTTGGCATAAGGGAATAAAAGGCCAAGTGGTTGATTAGAGCTTACAGCTGGATAAGTTTCTCATTCGACAGTAACCTCGAGGGCTAGGGATCGAAAGTCTAACATGTGAGCTTGGCTAAGAAAATTAAAAGCTAAGTTATTACTTAAGAGCTTACAGCCAAGTAAAATCCTCACTAGGCAGTAACCTCGGGTACTAGGTGATATGTATAACACAAATACTCATTAACGCGAAAGAGTAAAAAGATCAATTACCTCATTCACTTCGTCAGCACGAGCCATTAAGGTGATGGCTTGCTGGGTCATATTATATTGTGTGTTGAATGATCCTCGGCCAAGTGATCTAAGTTTCATACCCGCTAACCATATCCTTAGTGATTTGAGACTCTAATGTCGAACGCCAAAAAAGGTAGATATGAGCCAAAGTCGAGGAAGGGTGAAACGGCAAAATGAGACTCGGGGACTTGCCCTTGGATGATTAACCCTCAGAACATAACAAAATATTTAAAGCCTTAGCAAAGGCACGTAACCAAACATAAGTGCAATGTATTTTACCTTTGTACCCGGCATACCTGGAATCTCATCAAAAGTTCAAGTACTTGTTCTATTCACTCTAAGAAGCATGAGGACTCAGAGGAGCAGCCTTGGAGCTAGGAGCGTCACGTGGAGCATCTGCCGAGTCAAGGGCGTCAGTAGCCGAGTCATCAGGATCATCTAACTCAGTGGCTTCGCTGTCGGCACCCTCTTCATCAACAACATCGATAAGTGGGTCGCCGAGGTCGAGGAAGCTGGGCCCGTCGCACCAAGCATGTACCATGGTGTACTCGATCATGGCGTAGGCTCGCTCCTAGCGTTTCTTGATCAACTCCAGGTCATTTAGCCACTTGCCATCTCCCCTTATGCGAGCAAGAACATCGATATTGATGTCCTCGTACCATGAGAGCATGAAGGAGAGGGCCTTGTCCGCTGCAGCTCGGCCGGCCGACTCACGCAACTAATCCAGCCTATCCTCGGTATGAAGCAATCTCTCGGCAAGGGGCTTGATGAGTGCAGGTGCATCTTCATCAGGTCAGAGCATGCGAAACGCATGGATAGCCGATTTGAGCAAATCCACCCTGCAAGACTTGAGGGTCTGGACGCGCTCCCTTAATGCCTCCAGATGCTCATTGTTGGTCACCTCGCCATCAGCTGGAGCACCAGACTTGGTTCTCACCCTCTTCATGGCCCGAATAGCGAACAAATTCGCCTCGGGGAAATTCTCTACAAGAAAAAGAGAATCTTAGCAAACAAATAGACAAAGATGACAAAGTCAAGGACAAGAAATCATAGTGCGAAAAAGAGTAAGAACTCACTACCGAGAAAGGAGTTGATGGTGCCAAGTATGGTTTCCCAAGCCTTGGCCTTGGATTGGAGTGCCTCCAGTTCCAGGTTCGCTGAATCGACCGTTGACTCGGCCTCCTTGAGCAGCTCCTTGGTTTTCTCGGTGCTGGCGGTGTGCTAGTATGTTTCTCGGCGAGCTATTCCTTCAGCCCCTTCACCTCGGCCAAGTGTTTCTGCTCCATCTCAGCCATCAGATTCTTCAGCCGAGTCACCTCCTCTCGCTCCTTCTGGAGTTCGGCTTGGTGCTTCTCTGCTTATTTGGAGTGAACTACTCGTCAGCAGTAACAAAGATATTTTGACTTCTCAAGAAGGTAAGGAAATGGCGTGAGAAAAAAACAGTGTGAGGAAAACTTACTCTCTGTCTCGCTGATCTACGAGTGGAGCGCCTCGATGGTGGACTGACCAGAGGCTGTGGGAAAAAGAGCAAGAAAAGACTCAGAACGTGAACCAAAGGAAGATACGCCGAATAAAGATAGGGCGGGTAAGAAAGTTACCATGGCCTTGGGTGTCGATTTGCAGCTTCTCATACGCAAGTTCGAGCTTGTGATTATCCAGGAGGAGAGCTTGACGCACCTTGGGGCGCTCATTATGTGTGAGATGCAAAGGGAAAAGTGACAGTGAATAAATGGAGAATCAAGCTCCCAGACAAATGAAGAATGACTCTTATCTAAGAGCTTACAGCTGAATGAGTTTCTCATTCGACAGTAACCTCGAGGGCTAGGGATCGAAACTACAAAATGTGAGCTTGGCATAAGGGAATAAAAGGCCAAGTGGTTGATTAGAGCTTACAGCCGGATAAGTTTCTCATTCGGCAGTAACCTCGAGGGCTAGGGATCGAAAGTCTAACATGTGAGCTTGGCTAAGAAAATTAAAAGCTAAGTTATTACTTAGGAGCTTACAGCCAAGTAAAATCCTCACTAGGCAGTAACCTCGGGGACTAGGTGATATGTATAACAGAAATACTCATTAACGCGAAAGAGTAAAAAGATCAATTACCTCATTCACTTCGTCAGCACGAGCCATTAAGGTGATGGCTTGCTGGGTCATATCAGAGAAGGCCTTGGGCCCATCACCAGCTTCTTGCCACCACAGGTATTGACCTCTTTCTCGCCAGCAGCATTCCACGCCAAAGCATAAGGCTTAGCCGAACCAAGGCCATTCCCGCTGAGCATCCGAGTGAGAACTTGACCCATTTTCAGGGCAGTTCCCACATTGTTATGGGTGGTAGCATCACTAGTATGGAGAGCAACAGCTTTAGAGCCATCACCTAACCCGGCAGCCGCGGGCGCGCTCGGTTTACCCGATGAGGCAAGTTTCGTTACCAGTGTTAGGGACCGGATCTGAGGAGCAGAACCCGAAGCGTAAACCAATGTTGTTTGCTTGGTGGAGGTGGTCTTGCCGGATAAAGGTCGAGCCAGACCAGGAGCCTTAGGATGGGTATGGCCCTTTGAGAGAAGAGAGTGAGCAGGATCATTCAGAGAAGCAAGGGGAGCTGACTGACTAGGTTCAGCACTTTTGTCAACACCCGGATTTTTAATCCCAGATGCCTGTTATGCCATACATCGCAATCCCAGGATTACCATTTTTGCGAGACATAACAGATTTGGATATCATAGTACATCATCCATTACAAACCATACATAAGGTCTTACACAAATAAGGATCTCATGATCCAGTTCTTAATACAACTCAAGCAGCGGAATAATCATAAAGATAACGATAGCGTGGGCGAACCTCCATCTTCAGAGTCACAGGCAATGCTGACGATGGGAGATGATCCTAGTTGCCGTAACCTTCCTGCGGTTCGTCATCCTGATACTCCTCTTCATAGTCTGGCCACGGGAGTATCCAGGGACAAAGGCATGAGTAGTCTTTAAGTACTTTCAAACTAATACTTACAAGTTAAGGGGATTTTTGTAGTCGGACACTAAGCTCTACGGTTGTTTTGCAAAAAACCAGATTTACCTCTATTCAGTTCAGAAGCAAATAAAACTAGTTGAAAGTTTTATAACACCTAAGTGGGAATTTGAATTTCATATCACAACTCTGTTGTGGTCAAGTCAAAGTCATAATTCATTTCACAAGTCATTTGAAAACATCTGACGGGGGAACAGTATGACCACTCGAACTGTCCATAACCGCGAACGCGGCTATTCGAATAGTTTGACACTCTGCAGAGATTGTACACTTTCACCACAACATCTGATACATACGTCAGGAACAAATCCTGAATTCACCATACTCATTATGCTGATAATCAATCCTAACCTTTAAATTGCACGCCCTAGTATAGGAAGCTCTCCTGTGAGTTTGGCCTCCCAACCATGACCAACTGTCATCTCAGGTACTGCAGAAGTGGATAATCTTCACAAGGTAGCCTCAGCTCAGACCTTGGCTGCGACGGAACCCATACTAAGGTATATAAATTTCCAGTCAAGCCCTACCCAAATTTCGGGTGTTATGGTTGTACGATAAAATTGGAATGGTATCGCCTCCAGACAACCATCAGTTTTTATAAAGGGCTAAGGCTCATGCCTCAACATTTTCATCATCAAAATCATCTGGTGTTCAAGAACACATGTCAAAACATTTCAGTAGAATGACTCATCATTCTAAGGTTTTCATAACCATTTTCACCAAGTATTCCCATCTAAAGTTGATCAAGTTTTATGCTTAGCACTAGCATCTACAAGGGGTAGTAAATACTAATGAGGGGGGTAAACAAGTGGTGATTTGCTAGGTTCAATCTCATGCCTTAGGATGACATCAAGATTATCTAACTTAGGCCAAATTTTATGCACTTTATGCTACCTTCCAATATCCTTCTAGTATCTATAATTCACTATGTGAACTCTAAGAGAAAGCTTTGATAAAGAAATAAAGTATAAAGCTTGCAAGTAAAACTAGGATTAGCTTATCAAGTGGGTATGATCACATATTCTTAAGGCATATAGTTTTCATGGTAACAAGCAAGTATTAGCTTGCAAGGTTTCAAGTATTGGCTTGCTAGGATGTAGTATAAGCTTGCTAAGTTGCAAGTGTTAGCTTGCCTTGTGCAGAGCAGTGGTTGAAGTTCTCCTCGGCTTCTTCCTCGTAGTATCCTCCTTCCTCCTCGTATCCTTGGTCGGTACTAGCGTCTATAAATAAATACGAGGTACACAATCACCAAACAATACTTAATTATTTTTAATCATCACACTATTATTACATGGATTAAAGCACTTATCTTATTTCTTTTATTTGAGAAAAGTAATTTCTACTCATTGAAAAACTACTTAAGATTTAATATTCTCCAACTCAAACATGGGATCATGTTGACACATGTCATCACCACATATTTTAGTACATGGGATTGTGATTTAAAGTGGTGTTACAATTTAATAAGGTTTAACCTTTTTATTTTAATTAAATAAATTGACTAGAAATGCCTATGTAGAATTCTTTTATTAATTGAACATTATATCTGTAAGGAAACCCATATGGTTTTACATATTCTGAAAGGTATGATTAAATGTGATTTTTGAGAGCTGGAATCAACTCCAAAGCTTTTGTGGTTGAATTTTTAAAAATGTTTGAATGCAGAAAAGATTCTTGCTTGTTATTTTTACCATGGTTGATTTACAAATCTAAATGGTTTGAATCCAACGTGATTGGATTAAGCATTTCAGTACCTTTCTAAAAAAAATTGGTTTCATGCATTTTGGTTTAGTGAATCGAGCTGGTTTGATTTTTGAATATAGGTACAAAACTGTGTTTGAAATTAAATGAATAAAGCTTAATTTGAATTGTTGGGTCGCGCGGGATGTTTTACTGGGCTGGCCCATTACACACAGCGCGTTCGCGGGCTAGTTAAGTGACTGTCCCCACACGTCAGTGAGACGGGGAGGGGCGAAGCGGTACGGGGAAGTGTGAACCGCACGATCTAAATCTAATCGAACGGCTACGGTTCATCGTCCAATGTCGGGCAGCGCCGGCGAGACAGAACCCTAATGCGGCAGGTGGGGGTCGTGGGAGGCTCACTAGGGCTCAGGCGAGGGTCGGCAACGGGGGCGAACGACGAAGTCGACCACGACGGTTCTCATGGTACCGGCAGCTCCTCCTAGGGCGGCTCCAATCGACGGCTCCCTTCTTCTCCAGCAGCGGCGGGCACCGGCCAAATTCCGGCGATGCGCTGCTCGCCTTGCTCCGCGAGTGAGGTGGGGTGGTTCTGGGCGAGAGGGGAGTGAACTGGTGTGGCAAAAACGAGCGGTGGAGGCCTCTATTTATAGTTTCGGAAGGGGACCGACGGGCGCGGGCTGAGCTCGTCGTGGTCGACGGCACATGCAGCTATTGGCATGGGCGACGGTAGGGGGTGGTGTTATGCTCCTTGGAGAAGCTCAACGGCGTGGTCTGGCAGCGTGGGGAGGTGCTGATCGGTCGGAACGTCGCGGTGCTCTGAGTGGGTCCGACCTCGGTTTTAATGTCGCACAGCGCGCGTGCTCCGCGCGGCGGTCAACGGGCATGTCTGGCGGGGTGCTGGTGATCATCCCTGCAAGCGGCAAGGGCGGCACGCGGTCTGATGGTGATGGTCGAGCATGGAGCATGGGCGCGCTCTTGGCATGGTCGCAGAGAGGTTTGACATGGTCGTGTCTTGTGGTCCAGGGGCTGGCGTCGCTCGGGGCTGGGACAGAGAGTGGCGATGGACGGTGCTGCATGTCCCAGACAAGGTTGGCGAGGTTAGAGGGGCATCTAGCTCGCTGGCGACAATGGGGTGTCAATGGTGCTCTCGACATGCTTGACATTAATGGCTAGGCTTGCTCACAGTTGTGCTAAAGATTGTTAAAGAGGCTAGATGATCTACTAGGTGCTGGTTGCAACCAAAGAGGGAACAAGTTAGGCCAATTTTACTGCTGAAAATAGTGTTAGATGTTTTGTTTGATTTGAATCTGCAAGGTGTTTGATGAAATGGCTGTAAGAAGTTTAAATTTGAAATTTGGATTCAAACTTTGTGGGTTTTCTAGGCACATAATAGGGAGTATCTGGTTAGTTGCATTAGTCAAGGGGCATTGGTTTGGTTGGGTTTTGAAAATGGATAATCTTCACATATGAATAACATTCAATTTTGAATTGTGATTTGAAGGGGGTTGCTAAAGGTTTCTGCAAGTTTGAAAGGTGGGCCTTTATTCACTTTTACTAGTTCTATCAAGGGGTGCAAAGAATTGGGAAAGTTTCTGTTTGAAATATTGGACTAGAAACACTCAAAGTGACCTAGTGAGCAAGATTGGCAAAATGACCATTTGCTTTGTTTTGATTTTTTCCTGCATGGAAATATTTTATTTGATGTTATTTTCATCTTTAAACCATTTCTTGATATTTAGATTAATCACACAAGTCCATTCATGCATTTTTCAAATTATTTCATTCACACATGCATGTATATGATTTTAATTAATCAAAGTTTTTGTTAACCCTAATTTTAGTGATTATAGTTTGATGATCCTTGTTTTATATTTTTGGGATGTTACAAACCTTCCCCCTTAAACAAAATATCGTCCCGAGATTTGAAAAAGTATGAAAAAGATTACCTAGGATTTAAAGAGATCGGGAAACTCCATCCTCATGTGATCTTCGCGCTCCCAGCTAGCTTCTTCTTCGGTGTGGTTGCTCCACTGAATCTTGAGAAACTTGATGCTTTGGGTCCTGGTGGTCCTGAAAGATTCTTCCAAAATACGGGTGGGTACTTCGGGGTATGTCACGTCATCGTTGATCTCTATGGTCTGGTGATCAATATTCTTGAAAACTTCAGTCTTCTCCGGAACTTCAAGGCATTTGCGAAGTAATGATATATGGAACACATTGTGCACTGCTGACATCTCCTCTGGCAGTTCCAATTGATATGATACTTCTCCTCGATGACTCAGAATCTTGAACGGTCCGACATATCTGGGGCTAACTTTCCTTTAAGCTGGAAACGCTGCATTCCTTTCAAAGGCGACACTTTAAGATATGAAATCTCTGATATTGAAAGCGAGGTCTCGACGTCTCTTGTTGGCGTAACTCCTCTGTCTTGACTGGGCGATCTTGAGGTGCTCACGAATCTTGTGAACTTTCTCTTCTGCTTCTCGTAGGATGTCGGGTCCAAAAATCTGACTCTCTCCTACTTCCGACCAGTTCAACAGGGTGCGACACTTCCTTCCATACATAAACTCAAATGGGGCCATTTGCAGACTAGCTTGATAACTGTTGTTGTATGAAAATTTTGCGAAAGGCAGACAGTCTTCCCATTTAGATCCATACTCTAGCACACATGCTCTCAACATATCTTCGAGTATTTGATTTACTCGTTCCGTTTGTCCATCAGTCTGAAGGTGATACGCTGTGCTGAAATGTAGTCGGGTTCCTAAACCTTCTTAGACTTTCTTCCAGAATCTCGAGGTAAACTGAGTTCCTTGATCCGATACGATGTTCTCGGGGACTCCATGCAAAATGACGATTCTAGCGATGTATAACTCTACTAGCTTAGAACTCTGAAAGGTGGTCTTGACTGGTAACAAATGGGCTACTTTGGACAATCTGTCAACTATGACCCAGATAGAGTCTTTTCCCCTACTAGAAGTAGGCAATCCGGTGATAAAGTCCATTCCAACTGAATCCCATTTCCATTCCGGAATCTATAAAGGTTGCAACAGTCCAGCGGGTCTTTGATGTCTTGCCTTGGCTCTCTGACATATATCACACTTGGCGATATAGCTTCCGATTTCTCTCTTCATCTTATGCCACCAAAATTGTTCCTTCAAATCCTGATACATCTTCGTTCCTTCGGGGTGGATAGAATAAAGAGTATCATGGGCCTCTTTCAAAATGACTCCTTTTAATTCTGAATCTGCTAGTACACAAAGGCGTCCTTTGTACCACAGAACTCCTTCTTCATCTTCCATGAATCCGGGTACTTTGCCTATACCGATACGACGCTTGATTCTATCGATACTAGCATTTACTTTTTGCGCCTCTTTGTGCAAACTTGGTTGCTCCGTCAAAATCATGGAGTTTAAGCGGCACGACAATCTGCTAAGGGCATCTGCTACCACATTGGATTTACTAGTGTGATAGTGAATGTCCAGATCATAATCCTTGATTAGCTCAATCCATCTTCTTTGCCTCATATTAAGCTCCTTTTGAGTGAATATATACATCAAGCTCTTGTGATCCGAATAAATCTCACAATGGTTTCCCATCAGGTAATGCCTCCATGTCTTGAGGGCTAGAACTACGGCTGCAAGTTCGAGGTCATGGGTTGGGTAGTTTTGTTCATGCTACTTCAGTTGTCGAGATAGATACAATATAACTTTTCCTTCTTGCATTAGCACACATCCTAGGCCGATCTTGGATGCATCACAATACACGTCAAAGGGCTTCGTGATATCCGACATGATTAAGATTGGGGCTGAAATCAATCTCCTCTTGAGTTCCTGAAAACTCGCTTCACATTTGTGCGTCCATTCAAACTTCTTGGCCTTCTTCAACAATTGGGTCATGGGTCTGGCGATACTTGAGAATCCTTCTACGAACTTGCGGTAGTATCCTGCTAATCCGAGAAATGCATGAACTTGGGTTTGAGTGGTAGGGGCTTGCCAATCTTCGTCATCTTTCACCTTTGTAGGACCAACGGCAATTCCTCTGGCCGATACGATATGTCCGAGGAATCCTACCTCCTGTAACCATAATTCACATTTGCTAAACTTGCCATACAACTGATGCTCTTTAAGGGTTCCAAGAATGTTCCTTAGGTGTAGCTCATGTTCTTCTTCTTATTTGGAATAAATCATAATGTCATCGATGAAAACAACGACAGACTTATCCAGGAAGTCCATAAAAATCGTATTCATGAGATAAGCGGGGGCATTGGTTAATCCAAAAGACATGACAGTATACTCGTATAATCCATATCTAGTGGTAAAGGCAGTCTTTGGAATATCCTCTCCGCGAATCTTGAGTTGATGATAGCCAGTCCTAAGATCAATCTTAGAAAACACTTTGGCACCAGTCAACTGGTCAAACAAATCTTCGATCTTCGGCAACGGGTACTTGTTCTTGATGGTGACATCATTCAACTTCCGATAATCCATACACAGACGGTTACCTCCATCCTTCTTGTCCACGAACAAAACAGGTGATCTCCATGGTGACGCACTTGGTTGAATCAGTCCAATTTCCAGCATGGCATCCAGTTGCTTCTTCAATTCTACTAGTTCAGACGGGTTCATACTATATGGTCTCTAGGCTATGGGTCCGGTTCCAGGGATTAGTTCAATGACGAACTCGATATCCCGTTCTGGGGGCATACCGGGCAAAACATCTGGAAATACATCAGGGTATTCACAGACTATCCATACTTGGTCAATGGTAGGTTGGGCTATACTCTTGTTGCACTCGAATTTACGAGGCAAGGTTTCAGATACATGATGGACTGATACTCCGGTTGTATTGGCCATGGTTATGACTTTATTGGCATAGTCAATTAATCCTTTCTGTTTGTACATCCAATCCATTCCTAGTACTACTTCCAAACCTTTAGTTCCGAGTACTATTAGATTAGCATAAAAGTCTATGCCACGGATTCGGATAGGGACGACTTTGCCAATTTGCCTAGATTTGGTGGTTGAACCGGGGATTTGAACAGTCATAACATGCTTCAATTTGGTTGGTCGAATCTTACTAGTGCATGCAAATTCTTCAGTCACAAATGAGTGAGATGCTCCAGAATCAAACAACACTCTTGCTAGTACTAAGTTAATAGAAAACATACCCAGCACGTCTGGCGCTTCCTGGGCTTCTTCAGCATGCATGAGAAAGAGACGGCCGTTGCGGTTGAGCTAATTCCCTGGGGAAAACCTTCTTCCGGGATGAACACGACGCTGTTGCTGAGCTTGGGAATTTGCGTTGGGGGCTGCGGCATTCTTCTTGGGGCAATCATTGGAGTAGTGACCCTTGGTTCCACATTCATAACAAGTCACTTGTGACTTGTGCTTCACTGCAACAGGCACAACATTGCTTCTGGTCCTTGGGGCAGTTTTGGTGTTGGTGGAGGTATTGTTGTTGTTAAACTTGGGTGGTGCACGGTTGAAATTGCTAGAGTTTTCGGGGTTGTTGTGGCTTCCTGTAGAGGTCTCAACCTAATAAGGTAGATTCCTCCTATGTTTTACAATGCTAGTCCCTGGATCAATAGCTAGCATCCACAGTTAAGATGTAATATCAAGATACAAAGGTCATAACATAACTTTATAACCAGGAATAACATAATTTTCATTACATCTTACATAGCTCATTTGGCTATTACATTACATTGCAGCGGAATAACTACAGTCATGGTCCTTCATCTTCAAAGTGCCACAGGCAGATGTTGGTTGTAGACTTTGTAATCCTAATCATTCAATCTTCACTAAAGACAATCAAACCTGCAACATACAAGTTACAGCCACAAAGGTCAATACATTTGAATTGTATTGGCAAGTTTCACTACTTTGTATATTATGAGTGGATCCTATCATTACATGCATATTTGGCTAAGTAGAGTTTAAGGCTTATTTGCATAAAGCAATATTTATCCTATCTTTTCAAAATGGTTTTGGTCCTTTGTCAAATCACTTTTCCAAGTTCCTTGAACTCCTTGGTAGAAACTCAAGTGTTCAAGTCCTTGTCAAAATCCCTTGAGCTACTTGGTAACCCCAAGTGCAACAAGTTTTATGAAATCTCATGAGTTCCTTGGTAACCCCAAGTACATCATGCTCTTGAGCACCTTGGTAACCCCAAGTGCAACAAACTTAACAAAATCTCTTTGAATTCCTTGGTACCCCCAAGTGCATCAAGTTTTTATATTAGAAATTGGAATGTCGAGATCTCCCATGGTTCAAACTTTAGTTGCTCAGTATTGTCCATAACCGGGGACACGACTAAGTACTTAGATTTTATTAACTTCTGCAGAAGGAGTACACTTTACCCACATGTCACAATCCCATCCTTTTGCCACCAGTGGCCTACTGGATTAGTGCTCACCAAGATGGAGTACTGGCAGATTGAGAATGTGACGAAGTCTTTCCAAAGGGTCCTCCCATACACCATTGCTAGCTTGCCTTCAGCACCCATGAAGCATTCCAGATCCCCATGTCCGGTTAACTGAGGACAGTGCATGGGTCTTCCCAATGTAGTCGACCAAGCCAGAGCCATAATAGCATGTGGTTGCACACGAAAGCCACAATTGGAGAAACATGTTCAATCTCTAAGTTTCCTGGGTGGTTCGTTTGGAGCACAACACAAAGAGATTGCCATAGACATGGTTCCTTTTGTTGCCACCTTCTCCAATACTCAAAAGTATCCTTGGCCACCCAGGTGGTTCATTGAGTCCTTGTTTTATTATTTAAAATCACAAGTCCTTTTCTCAACCTTTGTAAAATCTTCAACATGTATATCTTTTCAAATTATAGCATGGCTAAGCATGTAACAACTACATATTTTCATTAAGGAGTGTATAGGGAATCCTATTAGGATTTAGCATAGCTTAAGTATAAAAGTGTTTTCATGCATGTTTCAAAATCCACTAAGTATAATGAAAATAGTAGGAATTTTGATGATACTGTCACTTGCCTTTTTGGTAGGGAAGGGTGGTTCACTCCTTGATCTTGCTAGTCTCTCACTTTTCTAATTTCACTATAATCAATCAAGCAAACACAAAATCAACTAACATTCCAAACCCAAGTCAAACAAACAATTTCATTCTCACAAGGCATTGGAATCTAAGTCATGCATAAGTATGTAAAGGCCGGTTCTATTGTAAGGATGGTCTCCTACTAGGTTTCTAAACTTTGTAAGGTCCAAATTGGTCATTTACAAAAATGGCAAAGTCTTTAGTTAGAGGGTTTTGTCCAAAAACTATTTTAAAATCCATTCAACATTTTATGTGGTGGAAAATGGTGTTATTAAATAAAAAATCTTTAAGTTTCTAACTCTCAAGACTTGGTGTTTTGGGTTAGTAGCTTTGAATCAAAATATTTTTTTTCCAAAGTTTTTATTCAAAAATCCTTTTTCATAATAAAACCATTATCTTTACTTAGTTAAAAATAGACTAATTCAATTAATCGAATCTAAATTTTTCCAATTTCATTTTCAAAACCATGGGTTGGTTCCTAGGGTCAGTAAGGTCACAACATACCATTTTGCAAAAGATTTAACCCTAAAATCAATTTTAAACAATTTCTCTACTCTAAACAAGCTCACAAATGAATCTGCAAAAACAAGCAAACAAACAGATACTATTTTCTAAACTAAGGCCATGGTTGTTTAGGTCTTGCTCTCCTGAATCCAACGACATAAATTTGTAATTTTTGGACGTGTGGTTTGAAAGTTACAGAGGTTTGAAGTTTGCAAATAATTCTGTTTTCAAATCTGTTTTTAAACAGAACAGTGACACGCAGCGTGATTTCATTGGACGATACCGCTTCGTGCGGATCGCGCTCTGTAGAGCATTGTATCAAATGTAAATCGTGTGGCTCAGAATCATCAATTACCCCTTCGCTAACATTCTATCGTATCCGTCAGATCCAGATCCTACGGTCACTAACACGCTTGCCAAAGTCTGGCGGCGCTCGGCGGCTGCGCGCGGCGGTGACGGTCAGGCAGTGGCGGTCCGGCTATTCTAGGAAGAGAGGGAGAGGGAGGAGGGGCTCACCAGGATCACAATGCAGCACTGTTACTCAACGTGCTCTTGGTTGGTGGAGGGGCGCACGGGGACGGCTAGAATTCTTCGTCGGAGTTGGTTCTGGCGACGGGAGGCTCTGGTCGAGGTCGAAGACGTCACTGGAGATCGCCCTAAGGCAAAACGAAGGTGCGGTCAGATGCGTAAGATCAAGACAACGCTATGTGCGTGATCGAGAAGTGAAGGGGCGGTCTGGTTCACCTGGTAAACGTCGTCGGAGGAGGAACAGTCGGCGGCGCTGTCGGAGCTTGTCAAAGCCGACGCTCCGGGGCGCCCGCGGTTGAATGAAGGGCACGGGAAGAAGCGTCTGGGAGTGGGGAAGCTGTCAGCGTGCTCAGGGAGGCTCGGGGTGATGTGGTTTGGCCGGAATCAGTCGGAGACGGTGGTCGGAGCTGGGAGTGTGTCGAGTCAAATTGGGGAAGCCTCGGGGCAGAGAGGGAATGGCGACAGAGGGAAAGGGAGGGGATGATGCAGGCGTTTAATATCGTGCAGTCACGGCGAGATTAACGCACGGCTTTACTGTGAATTGAACGCGACATTCAAAGGCAGTAACGGCAGCGAGGTTTGGGGGTGACAGGGTCGCGCGGGTGTGGATGATGAGCAGTAGAGGTGGGGTCCACCGGTCAGTGGGAAAAGAAACGAGGAGGAGGTCCACCGGTCAGCTGCTTAGCGGGTGCAAGACTAAGTGAGAAAAACGGTTCGGGAAATAAGAGGAGGTGGGCTGCGAGTGGGCTATTGGGCTGGGGCAGCTGGGCCAGATCCAATTCATATTTTTTTTCTGTTTCTGAATCTTTTTCCTTTTTCTAATTTATTTCCTGTTTTGAATTTCAAAACAATCAAACAAGGTTCAAATCAATTCCAACAACACTCAAACTTTGTAATATTGAAATTAGTTCTGTTTAGTAACATGAACCAAAATCCAAAATAAAAATATTATTTTAAATCTCTTTAGGTTCTATTTATTAATTAAGTAAAATGGTCCATGGTTTATTAATAAAATAGGGTTTGGTTTTTTTAATAAAATCTTCATTTGAACTTCAAATACTTTCAATCCAATCAGTAGATTTTATTTGGAAATAAAGAATATTTGGAAAACTTGTTTAAAATAAAATAATCTTTTATTTTAGGGTCCATTAATAATTAAATATAATTGGACCTTGGTTATTTAATTCAAAATAGAGTTTGATTTTATTAATAAAATATTTATTTGAAACCTAAATATTTTCAACACCAAATCAGTAGGTTTTATTTGGGAAATATAGAATACTTGGAAACTTGTTTTAAAACAAAATAACATTTTATTTTAGAGTCCATTATTAATTAAATATAATAGACTTTCATTATTAATTCAATTAGGATTTGTTTTATTAAAAACTTTATTTTGAAACTAATATAGTTCCAAAACCATTCAGTAGGTTTTATTTGTGAATATCAAATATTTGGAAAACTTAATTTTAAATAATTTACTAAGTTTTGATGTTTCAATTAAAATGGTAAAATCTATTAAATAAAGTTGGATATTAAATCCTTATTAATTTATTTAAATAAACCTTTGCTAATTTTATTAAAAATAAAATGTTTTAATTCCAAAGCTTGGCCAAGTTTTAATTTGGTTTTATAAAATAGTCTTTATTCATAAAACTTTTATTTCATTTGAAAACAAATCTTTTCATTTAATTGTTTCAAAATAGTATTTCCAAATGTTTTTATTTTTCCTTTTATTAAATTTTTATCTTTTTAAATCCCTTTAGGTTTTATTTAGTTCAAATGGGTTTGAAGCTCTAATTGAATTCAAAAAGTTTCTTCTGGCTCTGAAAATTAAACAAAGTTTTATTTTATTCCTTTATTTTTCACATTACAAGATTTGGAAAATCTTGGGATGTGACACTTCCTTCGGGCCTTGGGTTTCCACAGTTGGGATAGGTCGGACGATTCATCGGGGGTCTGTTTTTTCTCGGGGCAAATCCTGGAGATGGGTTGGGGCGATACTTTGGTGTATGTGTAGGGTTCGCAGCATAGAAAACAAAAATTTCCTACGATGGGAACATCTAAGTACCAAGATCTATCTTCTAGATACAAGAAACGGGTGGATATACATCCATAGAATACATACCTTCGAAGACCGAATAGTGTTAACGAGGTTGTACTCGTGGATGATGTAGACGAACGCTTGCCGATCTCAAGATCGTGATGAAGTCCATCTGGTCCAGCCGGTCCAGCACGATCAACTCCAGCACCTCAAAGCAGTGGTGTATCTGTGATCGCACACACGTACGGGTACCCCGACAACCTCCGCGCACCTCGCTCCAGCGAAGCAGCGGAAGCAACAAATCCTTCCAGAAAAAGCCACCAGGAACATGTATCTCGCTGATCCGAGACCATGGGGAAATTCTAAAAGGGGGAGAGAGATCCTTCGCGAGGAGGTGTAAGAGACAAGTGAGAGGAGGGGGTCCTTTTATAGGGGAGGGGGCAGCCCAAGGGGGCATGGCCGCCGGCCATGGAGGGTGCCCCCACCTCTCCCTCATTCATGTGGTGGAAGCTCCACTCACATAAAAACCTCTCCAATCACAATTCCACTCACATGCATTAATTTTTCACCAAAATTAATGCAAGCTATCATTTAAATAAAACTCTTTTATCTATTTATTCAGAATTTTGTTAATTACTTTAATTAACAAACATTAACATAAAACCCCTTGCTAGTATTCCATTTCAAATGCAGAACCAGTGTCAGCAATTTCAACCAAAACAGTTCCGGTGTCTAGTGAAATAAATTCCTGTGCTTTCCTTTTCTTTTTCTGACATATCATTTGCTCCGAATGGTGTCGGTATCCCTTAAGTGTGTCACCCTACGGTTCACGAATAGTGCGAACATGATCGAGACCCTTCTCTGATCAATAATCAGTAGCGTGACCTGGAGATCCATACTGACTCCCACACATTCAACGATGACTTCTGTGATCGTGTGAACCTTTTACGCTAGTATCTTAATCCCTTTGTTTCACGATATATTACATGTCCGAGATTCGATCACCGGTATCTCCATACCTAGTTTGATCTCGTTACCGACATGCACTCTTTTCTCGTTCCCGTTATATAACATTCTAGTGATTAAATCACTTGCTTGCAAGCTAATCAATGTGATATCACCGAGAGGGCCCAGAGCATATCTATCCGTCATCGGGATGAACAAATTCCACTCTCAATCCATGGGTCTCAACATAACACTTTAGTAGTTCTGAAGCCATCTTTATAATCACCCAGTTACGGTGTGATGTTTGATGTCATCGAGAAACTCTTCCGGTGTTAGTGATTGACATGATCTCATGGTCTAAGGATTAGGATCACTTCGTAAGTTGTTATAGCAATATAAACTCAATGACTTTGATCGTAATGCTATACTTCGGATGAATGTTCATCACATCATTACACTAATGTTGTGACCTCGTTATTAACAACATCCAATGTCCATGATCAGGAAACTTTGATCATCATGTTAATCAACGAGCTAGTTTATAAGAGAGGCATAACTAGGAACTTCCTTTTTGTTTATTAAACACACATGTATTAACTTTTCCGTATTAATACAATTATAGCATGCAAAATAAACATTTATCATAAATAAGGAATACGATAATAACCACTTTATTATTGCCTCTCGGGCATATTCCCTTCAGTCTCCCACTTGCAATAGAGACAATAATCTAGTTTGAAAACTTTGCGTATTGAACACCTACGGCTTTCTGGTGTTCTATATACGCAATTACAAGTGGTTAACATAATCTATGGATCTGACACTTTCAGGTCCGTGTGTATTTACATGTCTTTGCGTCTCCATGCATCACTCATTCTCTAATGAGATGGCATTGTATAAATTTGGTCTTTTGGTGAGACCTTTAGTTCCTTGGGTTTAAATCATGTCGATACTATTGTCGTACAATATATCGTCAGTGTTAGCCCGTTGCGAACCACACCTTAGTTTGATAACAAACTACTTGACACAAATTCCCTCCTTTGCTGCTACTATAGCAGTCATATACTTAGCCTTTTGTTGTAGAATCCGTCAAAATGTCTTAACTTTCGAATTCATCCAAATCCATCATGGAAACTTTCTTTCCATTTCATTGTGCCACCCATAGTTTAAATTGAGATAAACTTAATTTGTATCTTGTGGAAAACCTAGTATCAATGTAACGCTTTACAATGAACTATTTGTAATTGTTTGTCACCTCTACACAAATATATTCTTAGTTCTACCAAAAGATCATAAGAATATCCTTACTATCGTCCAATGATCATTTTATGATTCATTCTGGTATATGCTCATAACACTTAGAGCATAGGACATATCTGGATATGTACATATCATGGTATGATTGATCAAAACATTCTTGTGATTTCACTCATCAAGTGTCAAAGCACTTGAATCTTGTTTCACTTATCAAGTGTCGATACACTTGAATCTTGATTCAATTCCTTTCCATGCGACAAGAACAGTTTCTAGTCATTTCTATATTTAACTCCTTGAATATCTCATATATGTACGTTTGGCACAACCATATTAGCGTCACAATCTATCCACTATAGACATTCATGCTAAATATTCGGGTTTTGCCTAAGTCTTTCAACGAAATGAAATTCTTAACCTTTGTCAATAAAAGATACATCATTTCTAATCAACAAGATGTCCTCCACATAATGTATTAGAAATATGTCTTAGCGCTCCCACTTAATTTCTTGCAAATGCAAGCATCTTCATCGTCTCCTGATGAAAAACCCCTTTTTCATCATGGTGAAGATTCCAACTACGCGATGCTTACTTCAACCATTGAAGTTTGCATGCCCTTTTTAGCATCCTTTGAATTAACAAAACCCTTTGGATCATGTCATGTACACGTCCTAGGTAACCATTATGTTAGAAGAACTTTGTTTTGTTTATTCATCTAGCATATACCAAATTATATGTAGTGGTTGCTACTTTAATCCGTCTAGACTAAATATCGCTATGAAAGATCAAATCTCGTCATAGTCAACTCCTTGAACATCGTCATAAAATACTTTACGACATGTCGACTATTTCATAGATGTGAAACATCCATGTCTGTTTCTTTATAGATCCAAATACGACTGATAGGTTTTTACACCTTTCCGGAGGGTCTTCCAAGTTCAAAACTTGATTTATCGTGTATGGACTTATCACGGATTTTATGGCTTCAAGCCATTTGACAGAGTCAGGGCCCATCATCGCTTATTTGTATGTATTCGGTTCATAATTGTCAAACAATACTGATTTACTCTCAAATCTTAGCATTTGATTGTTTAACCGACCTACTTGGTTCAATAGGAACTTAGATCTCCGTGACCACAACCTTTGAGGCACATAAGCTATGAGAATTATGGCAGCCTTCGAAACGATTTCCGGCGCTGCGCAACTCAGCACATATAGCTAAGGTTCGTTAACCTTATCAAAGTTCTATTATCCTCCCACTTAACATTTATGAAAATTTTCTTCTTCAAGGAACTTCACATTTAAAGCGACAAACCCTTTTGTCCTCGGTGTTATGGAGGAATAACCAATTGTTATTCGAAATAACCTACAAAGACATGCTTATCCGACTTTGGTTGTAAACATCTTACTTATGTTCAGCATACCAAAATTTAAGAAATGACAACTTGGGTTTTACCCCAAACCATAACTCATATGGTATCATTTAAACGGATCAAGATGGAGCTCTTTTCAGTGTAAAAGAGAAAGTCTCTAAATCTTTAATCTTTTAAAACATAATGGCAGTTTTATAAATAACACCTTTGATCCAACCATGTCAAACAAGGTTTCATTACAAATCTCAAACACTCCATATTCCTATGGTGTTTCGGGAGATGTAAATCTAGGTGTTTTGCTAAACTTGTAACTCAAATAAATCCATTTTATGATAAAATCATAATTCATTTATTTTTCTTGTTACACTTGTAACTCAAATAAATCCCTTATGATAAAATCATAAACCATTTATTTTCTTGTCACAATGATTTTCACTTCATCTTGAAAGCCTTTGAACATTTTCAAATATTTCACAGTTCTTTCTCATTAAGTGAATATTCACTCAAATTTCCGGAGAAAGTATATGAAGTTGAAACCCATCGCTTACGACTATACATAATGGAGTACATACATCGATATGTATAAATTCCAATAATTTAGTCGATCGTTCTTCTTTGGCCTTTGAATGAAGTTTTAATTATTCCTAGGAAAGTCTCACAAGCGTCACTTGATCAAATCAAAGACTCCAAAATTCCATAAAAATGGAGTTTCTTCATGTTTTCTTTCCAATATAATTTAAACGGCGATGTCACTTTGTAAGTGATCTTTCAATCATTTGTCTTGCGACATTTTAGCATTAGGTTTTATGGATGTGATTTCTCCAACTAGATTTGTAAATCATCCATCTTATATGGAATACGGTAATTATTTGAACAACCTTTGTTCTCATAATACCTGATTCAAATAACAATTATTAAAACAAATCTCGAAGTCAAGCTTTGATGTCAACGAGAAATACAAACAACAGTTTGTTTGTTTTCGATGAACATCATCACATATTCTCTTGCTAGTTACTTAGGCCATTGTGGTTCATGAATTGCGTTGTTCCGTATGAAATTTCATACCAACCAATTCGGTATCCAATACCCAAGAACCACATTTTTTAACAAGCAAAGAATACAACCATAACATGTATATCATATATATACCTAAATTCGATATTTCCAATCTTTTCTTTTCTGCCAAATATATTTTATAGATTCTCTTTCAGCATTTCCTTTTCCTTTTTAAAAGAATCTATCAACATCAAAAAGTGGCGCCATATACATACACATAGTCCAAAGCGTGTATATTCAAATAATAATACCTTTGGACTTGCACTTTGAAGTAGATCACCATCATCAAATGATCGGTATTCTTTCAAAATCCATTCTTTATTAATCTTGTAGTGTAGTAAACACTTTACATACATCTTCTATTCACCCTTATCATGAAGACATTCATGATCAAGCTACTGTAGCTTATAAAGGCGAATCGTGAGTATAACATTACTTTCCAAAACCCTTTTTGGATGATTAGGATGTCTAGCATCTCCAAACTTTGTAAATTCTCATCCAATATGAGAACATATATTATACTCTATCATATTGCAACCAAAATATTATTTCAGATATCGTTATATCTGCCACACATGATGGTTTCTGAAACAATTCTTTCAGCTCCTAGATAAACTTGATATTAAAACAATCAAGAATCGTGGAGGCAAACATGATACTTAAGATACTAACACTGGAATTGTTACTCTCGATTTAATACCAACTATTAAATTTCACGGAGTAAATAGAGTTTGCTGAAAGTTTGCAATAGGACTTTAAACTTTAGATTGACACTCAACACAATACGATACCAGTTCGTAAAGTAAATATCTAGAATTCTATAGTTCTATTATCTCAATTACAACTATGCATAAGGTGGTGAACGAATGCCAATGACTACAACAAATTATGCAAATTCACTTTTATTTAATTTATGATAAATTGAGTTCTACTAATCCAAATTAGAAATGAAATCCCACTCAAAAATGACATCCCTCGTGTCTTTTTGGTGATTACATGAACCAAATCCACTACACCAAGTCCGATCATCACGTGAGTCGGTGTACTTTCAAAGGCGAGCATCAAATGGGCATCATATCTACTATATGACTCATGCTTAACCTTTCGGTCCATGTTCCGAGGCCATGTCTGTGCGTTCTAGGCTCGCCAAGTAAGAACCTTAGTATTCGCGTGTGTAACTGTCTTACACCCGAAATATGGTCGTGGATCCAAAAACACCCGATCATCACGTGATGTCTTGGAGCGACGAGAACATAATCGGTGCATACTAAAGGAAGAACACATTTTTTATCTTGATATCTAAATGAGGGATCATCTTATTATGCTAATAAAACGCAAACAAGCAATATAAGATGCAATTAAAACATCACATGTTTATAAGTGAAATGATATTGTTCCCGCATATGATCTCCATCATGTGCACCGTGGAATGATCTCTATCATACCTTTATGTGTAAGGCCAAGGTCTATGGAACTTACACATTATGTGTGTTGTAAGAGTATCATCTCATACTTCTACTTACAACATCACCATATCATATCACTAGCCCAGCAACAATCTAAACTAGACGCCTCTAATTTATCCATTGCAAATTTTACGTGGCTTAGGGCTTTCGAAGATAGAACCGTTCTTACCTACGAACATGAACCACAACGAGGATAACCAAATTGTTGACAACTCGTTGAAAGTTAGATATTGACTATAGTAGGAGAGACAGACACCCGCTATTCACTTATGCAAAACTAGTTGCATGTCAAGCGTGGAACAGGTCTCATGTGCGAGGACATGTAAAGTTTGTCCGGGCCGCTTCATCCCACTATGCCACCAATATCCAAAGTACAACAAATAAGCAATAAAATGATCATCATCGCTCACATACTCATATGTGTACTACCCGTGCAAAGTATCTACACATAGATCTGGCTCTGATACCACTGTAGGGTTTGCAGCATAGAAAACAAAAATTTCCTACGATGGGAACATCTAAGTACCAAGATCTATCTTCTAGATACAAGCAACGGGTGGATATACATCCATAGAATACATACCCTCGAAGACCAAATATCGTTAACGAGGTTGTACTCGTGGATGATGTAGACGAACGCTTGCCGATCTCAAGATCGTGATGAAGTCCATCTGGTCCAGCAGGTCCAGCACGATCAAGTCCAGCACCTCAAAGCAGTGGTGCATCCGTGATCGCACACACGTACGGGTACCCCGACAACCTCCGCGCCCTCACTCTAGCGAAGCAGCGGAAGCAACAAATCCTTCCATAAAAATCCACCGGGAACATGTATCTCGCTGATCCGAGACCATGGGGAAATTCTAAAAGGGGGAGAGAGATCCTTCGCGAGGAGGTGTAAGAGACAAGTGAGAGGAGGGGGTCCTTTTACAGGGTAGGGGGGCAGCCCAAGGGGGCATGGCCGCCGGCCATGGAGGGTGCCCCCACCTCTCCCTCATTCATGTGGTGGAAGCTCCACTCACATAAAAACCTCTCCACTCACAATTCCACTCACATGCATTAATTTTCCACCAAAATTAATGCAAGCTCTCATTTAAATAAAACACTTTTATTTATTTATTCAGAATTTTGTTAATTACTTTAATTAACAAACATTCACATAAAACCCCTTGATAGTATTCCATTTCACATGTAGAACCAGTTTCAGCAATTTCAACCGAAACAGTTCCGGTGTCTAGTGAAATAAATTCCTGCGCTTTCCTTTTCTTTTTCTGACATATCATTTGCTCTGAATGGTGTCGGTATCCCTTAAGTGTGTCACCCTACGGTTCGCGAATAATGCGGACATGATCGAGACCCTTCTCTGATCAATAATCAGTAGCTGGACCTGGAGATCCATACTGACTCCCACACATTCAACGATGACTTCTGTGATCGTGTGAACCTTTTACTCTAGTATCTTAATCCCTTTGTTTCACGATATATTACATGGCCGTGATTCTATCATCGGTATCTCCATACCTAGTTTGATCTCGTTACCTACATGCACTCTTTTCTCGTTTCCGTGATATAACATTCTAGTGATCAAATCACTTGCTTGCAAGCTAATCAATGTGATATCACCGAGAGGGCCCAGAGCATATCTATCCATCATCGGGATGAAAAAATTCCACTCTCGATCCATGGGTCTCAACATAACACTTTAGTAGTTCTGAAGCCATCTTTATAATCACCCAGTTACGGTGTGACGTTTGATGTCATCGAGAAACTCTTCCGGTGTTAGTGATTGACATAATCTCATGGTCTAAGGATTAGGAACACTTCGTAACTTGTTATAGCAATATAAACTCAATGACTTTGATTGTAATGGTATACTTCGAATGAATGTTCATCACATCATTACACTAATGTTGTGACCTTGTTATTAACAACATCCAATGTCCATGATCAGGAAACTTTGATCATCATGTTAATCAACGAGCTAGTTTATAAGAGAGGCATAATTAGGAACTTCTTTTTGTTTATTAAACACACATGTATTAAGGTTTCCGTATTAATACAATTTTAGCATGCAAAATAAAAATTTATCATAAATAAGGAATACGATAATAACCACTTTATTATTGCCTCTCGGGCATATTCCCTTCAGTATGGTGGGTTCCTAGTTGATGTATCATGCAGCGCTTGCGGTTCTCATTGTCTTGGTTGATCTTTCCTTCCATCTGAATGGCAGAGCCGACTAGGGTTTCAATATCAGCAAAGGGGATATTGACCAACACCGTCTGCATCTCATCGTGCAGACCGTTCAGGAATCTCTCTTTCTTCTTGGTTTTAGTGTCGATCTCATCCGGGGCATACCTAGCTAATGACAAGAAATTGTCACGGTATTCCATTACGGTCATCCTTCCTTGCTTCAGTTCTCTGAATTCATCCCTCATACTCTTGATCAAACCCGGTGGCACATGGGTTCTGCTGAACTTGACCTTGAATTCATCCCAGGTCATCATTTGACCTCCGGTCATTGCACAAACACTGTTCCACCATGCTCTTGCATCTCCGGCTAGAAAGTGGGTGGCGAACAGAACTTTCTCGTTAGCTTCCACTCCTGCGACTTCCAGATTATTCTCCATTGTTTGCAGCCAATCATCTGCATCTAGGGGATATTCTGACTTAGTGAAAATAGGTGGATTGTTGTTCTTGAAATTCTTGAGCTTAGATCCATGGTTGTCCTGATTTCCATGGACTTGATTGTTGTTGGCCATCTGAGCTATCTGTTGAAGGGTGGCTAGGTTGGCTTGACGTTCGACTCTTTCGGCTTCACGGTCCGAAACCATCATTTGCAAGAGTTGCAATATCGGGTCCGGGGATGAGTTGCTTCCTCCGCGAGGCATCTGAAGATTTAAATAGATCATGAGAAAAGAGGGAAATTTCTACGGTTCAGGGACATGAACAGTTTTTAAAGTTCTCAAGTGTTTACTCAGATTTTTCTAGCAACTTGCTTTTCATTCATTCATTCATAGCACACGATACAAACACACACCACAACAAAGGAAAACAGATGGTTTTAAGAACCATTCTGTGAAGCTACGATATAGTGGGGACGACTACAACTCACTAACGCTAGTTCTCAAGTGCTACTACTCCTCGGAGTCAGTGTACTCATCATCATCATCGTCATCAATGAAGGCAAAATCATCCTCATCGATGAAGAAGTCCATGGCCTGATCCTCCAGGAAGTCATCATCATCGCTGAGATAGGAGTAGGGGTCTCCACGAAGGTCTTCTCCGGCATTCTCCCTTTCCTCCAACTGCATGTTTCTCTCGTGGATGGTCTCCTCCAAATCCGTGATCCGGTGGTGAAGACGGGCAATGATGCGCTCCTTCTTTTCAAGATGACGGCGACGAGACTTGCGATCCTTCACTAACATGGCGAGGGTCTGATCCTTCTTCTTGGCGATATCATACTTGTGGTTGGACTAGGCACGGGCATTGTGCAACTCCTTCTGACGATCGTACATCATGAAGCTGAGGTGGTCCAACTAAGTCTTCAGCTCGGGATGATGTGGAGCCTCTAGTGGCTGTACCATAACATCACGCCTTGGTTATAACTCGAGGAGGGTACCCTTGATCTGATTGATACTCTACCCACACAGACGGGCAAGAGCTTCCTGCATTGCTCTGGCCAGTCCATCGAGCCAGTTGTTCTCTCTTAAGATGAACTGAATTCCCTCGGTAGTGGGAGGTTCGATCTTTTCTCGGAGACTTGCAACACCTAGCCACTTCAAATCTTCTCCTTCCTGATCATTGAGCTGAGATCCGAAGAACTCGGGGCACGGATGCTCCAGCAACTCCGACAACTGGTCCAAGTCACGCTCAAAGATGAGGTCTCCTCCATTCCCCAACTGATAAAACTTGATGTACTTCACTTCCATCTATAAGAATATAGGATGAGTAAGTTAGTAGAGTGATCAAGTGTGTCAAATTTTATGTAAGTTTGCAAGAATTGTTTAGGAACATGAATTTTCATGAAAGAATCCAAGTGATAAGAATGAGAATAAGTTTTTGTAAATACTCACTTCCTTTGGTGTTGAAACTAAGTTTTTGATTCAAACGTCCATTCTAACTAGGGTATCCTATGGTCAGGATGGCTCTAATACCAACTTGTCAACACCCGTATTTTTAATCCCAGATACCTGTTATGCCATACATCGCAATCCCAGGATTACCGTTTTTTGCAAGACATAACAGATTTGGATATCACAGTACATCATCCATTACAAACCATACATAAGGTCTTACACAAATAAGGATCTCATGATCTAGTTCTTAATACAACTCAAGCAGCCATGAGTACTCTTTAAGTACTCGCAAACTAATACTTACAAGTTAAGGGGGTTTTTGTAGTAGGACACTAAGCTCTACGGTTGTTTAGAAAAAAGCCAGATTTAACTCTACTCAGTTCAGAAGCAAAGAAAACTAGTTGAAAGTTTTATAACACCTAAGTGGAAATTTGAATTTCTTATCACAACTCTGTTATGGTCAAGTCAAAGTCATAATTCATTTCACAAGTCATTTGAAAACATCTAACGGGGGAATAGTATGGCCACTCCAACTGTCCATAACCGCGGACGCAACTATTCGAATAGTTTGACACTCTGCAGAGATTGTACACTTTCACCACAACAATCGATACATCCGTCAGGAACAAATCCTGAATTCACCATACTCAGTATGCGGATAATCAATCCTAACCTTTCAATTACATGCCCTAGTATAGGCACCTCTCCTGTGAGTTTGGCCTCCCAACCATCACCAACTGTCATCTTGTGTACTGCATAGGTGGACAATCTTCACAAGGTAGCCTCAGCTCAGACCTTGGCCGCGAGGGAACCCATACTAAGGTATATAAATTTCCAGTCAAGCCCTACCCAAATTTCGGGTATTGTGGTTGTATGATAAAATTGGAATGGTATCGCATCCAGACAACCATCAGTTTTATAAAGGGCTAAGGCTCATGCCTCAACATTTTCATCATCAAAATCATCTGGTGTTCAAGAACACATGTCAAAACATTTCAGTAGAATGAGTCATCATTCTAAGGTTTTCATAACCATTTTCACCAAGTATTCCCATCTAAAGTTGATCAAGTTTTATGCTTAGCACTAGAATCTACAAGGGGTAGTAAATACTAATGAGGGGTGGTAAACATGTGGTGATTTGCTAGGTTCAATCTCATGCCTTAGGATGACATTAAGATTATCTAACTTAGGCCAAATTTTATGCACTTTATGCTACCTTCCAATATCCTTCTAGTATCTACAATTCACTATGTGAACTCTAAGAGAAAGCTTTGATAAAGAAATAAAGTATAAAGCTTGCAAGTAAAACTAGGATTGGGTTATCAAGTGGGTATGATCACATATTCTTAAGGCATATAGTTGGCATGGTAACAAGCAAGTATTAGATTGCAAGGTTTCAAGTATTGGCTTGCTAGGATGTAGTATAAGCTTGCTAAGTTGCAAGTGTTAGCTTGCCTTGTGCAGAGCAGTGGTTGAAGTTCTCCTTGGCTTCTTCCTCATAGTATCCTCCTTCCTCCTTGTATCCTTGGTCGGTACTAGCGTCTATAAATAAATACGAGGTACACAATCACCAAACAATACTTAATTATTTTTAATCATCACAAAAGGTTTATATTAGATGATCTAGCATCATCACTATTATCACATGGATTAAAGCACTTGTCTTATTTCTTTTATTTGAGAAAAGTAATTTCTACTCATTGAAAAACTACTTAAGATTTAATATTCTCCAACTCAAACATGGGATCATGTTGACACATGTCATCACCACATATTTCAATACATGGGAATGTGATTTAAAGTGGTGTCACAATTTAATAAGCTTAACCTTTTTATTTTAATTAAATAAAGTGACTAGAAATGCCTATGTAGCATTCTTTTATTAACTGAACATTATCTCTATAAGAAAACCCATATGTTTTTACATATTCTGAAAGGTATGATCAAATGTGATTTTTGAGAGTTGGAATCAACTCAAAAGCTTTTGTGGTTGAATTTTGAAAAATGTGTGAATGCAGAAAAGCTTATGCCTTGTTATTTTTACCATGGTTGATTTACAAATCTAAATGGTTTGAATCCAACGTGATTGGATTAAGCATTTCAGTACCTTTCTAACAAAATTGGTTTCATGCATTTTGGTTTAGTGAATCGAGCTGGTTTGATTTTTGAATATATATACAGAACTGTGTTTGAAATTAAATGAATAAAGCTTAATTTGAATTTTTGGGTCGCACGGGATGTTTTACTGGGCTGGCCCATTACACACAGCGCGTTCGCGGGCTGGTTATGTGACTGTCCCCACGCGTCAGTGAGACAGGGAGGGCAAAGCGGTACGGGGCGGTGTGGGTCGGTGCTGATCGGTCGGAACATCGCGGTGCTCTGAGTGGGTCTGACGGCTGTTTTAATGTCGGACAATGCGCGTGGTCCACACGGCGGTGAACGGGCATGTCTGGCGGGGTGCTGGTGATCATCCCTGCAAGCGGGAAGGGCGACACGCGGTCTATGGGTGCTGGTCGAGCGTGGAGCAACGGCGCGCTCTCGGCATGGTCGTAGAGAGGTTTGGCATGGTCGTGTCGTGTGATCCAGTGGCTGGCATTGCTGGGGGCTGGGATAGAGAGTGGAATTGGACGATGCTGCATGTCCTAGACAAGGTTGGCGAGGCTAGTGCGGCCTCTAGCTCGCTGGCGACAATGGGGTGGCAATGGTGCTCTCGGCATGCTTGACATTAATGGCTAGGCTTGCTCATAGTGGTGCTAAAGATTGATAAAGAGGCTAGATGATCTACTAGGTGCTGGTTGCAACCAAAGAGGGAACAAGTTAGGCCAATTTTACTGCTGCAAATAGTGTTAGATGTTTGGTTTGATTTGAATCTACAAGGTGTTTGATGAAATGGCCGCAAGAAGTTTAAATATGAATTTTGGATTCAAACTTTGTGGGTTTGCTAGGCACATGCTAGGGAGTATCTGGTTAGTTTGATTAGTCAAGGGGCATTGGTTTGATTGGGTTTTGAAAATTGATGATCTTCACATATGAATAACATTCAATTTTGAATTGTGATTTGAATGGGGTTGCCAATGGTTTCTGCAAGTTTGAAAGGTGGGCCTTGATTCACTTTTACTAGTTCTATCAAGGGGTGAAAAGAATTGGGAAAGTTTCTGTTTGAAATCTTGGACTATAAACACTCAAAGTGACCTAGTGAGCAAGATTGGCAAAAATGACCATTTGCTTTATTTGCTTTGTTTTTGATTTTCTTTTGATTTGTTTCTGCATGGAAATGTTTTATATGATGTTATTTTCATCTTTAAGCCATTTCTTGCTATTTAGATTAATCACACGAGTCCATTCATGCATTTGTTAAATCATTTCATTCACACATGCATCCATATGATTTTAATTAATCAAAGTTTTTGTTAAACCTAATTTTCATGATTAGAGTTTGATGATCCTTGTTTTATATTTTTGGGATGTTACAACTTTGGCCGGCACCAAGATCAGAAAGTTGTTCATTGGCACCAGCTTGAGGGCTGATGCCGGAGGAACTGGGGGCGGAGGCTTTCTCGGCGCCAGTGTCACTGGCACCAAGATCAGGAAGTTGTTCCTAACTAGCGCCAGAGGAGCTGGGCCGAGTCTCCTTCGTCGGGTGCGCCACCGGGTCTGACTGACACTGAGAAGCTTGAGCCTCATCATTTGGAGCCTCGACACGGACGGGATTCTGCACCGTAGAGTCAGTCGGAGCAGGTGCAGGCCTTAGCGTGGAGGCAATGCTAGGAGCAGCCTGGTTTGCCGACAGAGGCGCAACACTGAAAAATAAGAAGGAACGCATAAGAAAGGAATAGCGATGCATAAGAAGGAAAAATATAATGTAATCAGAACACGAAAGCTTACCCAGTGACGACCAGATCGCGTGGAAGGAGACGCGTGATTCGGCGCCCAGCAGCTTTCCGAGTCTCGGCCAGCATAGAAGCAGCTGGAGCAGTGGGAGTGGGCTTGCTCTTCTTTGCCGGCTGGCTGCTGGCGGAGGCCCCGCGTCATTTTGGCTTGGCGACAGGATCTTTCCGACTCCGCCCACGGTGAGAGGTGGAGTGTCATGTACCTAGCCAACTGCATAAGTAAATGACAGGCTTACTCGAATAAGTTAGAAGTTAGAGGTCACAAGGCATGTACCTCCAAAATTTTACAATCATCATCCTCATCATCGTCAGACCAATCTTGCAAGGGGTTATGAGATTGACTCTTACCCGAAGCTGAAGCAGCAGCTGCCCGCGGGATGGGCATGAAGCACTCCAGGTCGAACTCGACTTCGTCGGATTCGGAGCGATCCTCGTTATAACCGCAAGGAGGGACAGTACTGTCATCAACCTGGTGAATAAGGTTCTACGAAAGAAAAACATAATGAGTATCGAAAACTAGACTGGGAATAGCAAACAAGCTAAAACTGACTCGGCAATACAGGTTACTCGGAAACTTACCCAGGGGATAGGCTTGACCCGGCTAAACGGAGGACAGCTCCAAGACCAATCAACCGCCGAGTTCAATTTGAAGATCGAGCTTACTTGGCGGGCAATGGAGTCATGGGTGAGCTCCTTCGTAGAGTGCTGAGTGGGATTGTGGGAGCCACTCATGAAGCACATCTTGTGGCTCCTATCTTGGATAGGGCTTACCCGGCGTGAGATGAAGGTGCACATGAGGTCCGAGTTGGCGAGATGGAAATTCTCATCCGGCGACAGCAACCTTTCCAAGATCACATTGGCCTCGTTCACCGCAGCGTCCTGGTCGCGCGGGTCAAGCTGCCAGAGCTTCTTGCTGGGGACCTCATCCGAGAAAGGAGGGAGCCAGATCTTATTGGTGGACCCGCTTTTTTTGACATAGAAAAAATTCCTATGCCATTTTTTGCAACAGTCAAGGCCAGTAACCCGAGGAAAGATGGAGTCTCTCCTGGGTGTGATGCTAGCAGTACCCGCACCGAGTCGGCCTCTTCTCAGCTCGAGGAGCGCCGGGCTAGGGAAAAACTTGAACCCTAAAGCTAAGATATTTGGCCCACAGAAGAACTGTAGTCCAAATCCAGAGGTAAGCCTCGCAGGCAGATATAAAGCAAGAAAGGAAGCCAATCGCGTTAGCAGGAAGATGATGTGTTCGCAGATGGAAAGTAGAGAGAAACAAGGAAAATAAGGTGCTCACAGGAAGAGCGAAACCTCTCTCAAAGTGAGAAAGAAAAACTACCCGCTCATTGGCATCGGGTTTGGGAGAAATCTCACCAGCGGGAAGACGACAATCCACCTGCAGCGGGATGAGCCTGGTGGAGCGGAGCCATTCCGCATCCTCTGTGGAGACCTCAAAGCCGTCCCAGCCGCCGCGCTCGCCGGCGGGAACCTCCTGCTCCTCAGCACCCTAAGCACCGTCACGGGCGTCCATGATCCTCGCAGATTCAGTCTCCTCCGCCGTTGGAAGAGGCTTGGAAGAACAGGGACCCGTGGTGGAATGGAAAGGGAAAGGGAGCAATCGCAGGGCGAGAGCTAGAGGAAGAAAAACCGAAAAGGAGGTGGTTTGATTTCGCAGGCGCAAGGAAGAAGAAGAGGCAGGGGGAAACTGAACAGGCGTGGGGGAAGTGGAAACCCCCTCACCCCTACTTAAGGGCAGTAAAAACCCCAATCGTGGGATCCCTCTGCGCCGTGCGGCCAACGTGTGGCCGTGTATCCGGCCGAGTAAGCCAATCAGCGGGCGCCACATGGAAACAATACACGAAAAATCCATTGCCATGTCATGAAAGGGACAAGGGGCGCAAACCGATGTGACAGCCACAGTGACGGGGAATAACTGCGCAACCATCACTGTGGCGCTAGGGCTTGGAACAAAATTTGAGGTAAGTTACCATGATTACCAGCTTTCAATGACTCAAGCATGCCGAAAATGACTCGGAATTGGCCAAAGTGACTCGGCACGAGGCGAAAATGAGCCAAGAAGTCAAAGAGTAGATCCGAAAACTGTCAGACACACTCGGCAGAGTGCAAGATTGCGACAAATAAAGACAAAAATTAAGTTCCGATTACATTAAAGGAACCTGGAGACGCCTAACAGCTTGAACTGCTAGACCTCACCAGCTTCGGGGACTAATGTTGGGGGGATAACCCCCAGTAGGGTCACTAGGGGTGAAACATAACACAGCTTGGCCAGCTCCGGTAAAGAAAGAACCAGGCCAATTAAGAACGGCCGGGTGAGGGAATCGTATTGACCGACATATGAACTATGTCGGCCCGTATAAGACAAAGTTGTTAATCTTGCAGGAACCAACGAGCCGAGTCTCCCGAGGAAGGGCCGAGTCAGATAGGACGCGTGGCACCTTTCTAGGTAAGGTTTAGGAGGGACCATGGTAAAAGCATGGTCAAAAGAGAAGGGCAACGCCGGATGACACAAAAGGAGCCGAGTGACGCCCAAAGCAAGGGCTAACATACAAAGTTACTGCGTGACGCCAAAAGTAACAGGAGGCGACATACCAGAAGACCGTTGGCTGTCAAGCTTAATGGACTGGGCCATTTGGCTTAGGGCAAGCCAATGACCCGACCCACATTGTAGGGACCAAGATCCAAACAGTAAACCCTAGAACCCAAAGGGGTATAAGCTAGCTAGCGCTGCCTATATAAGGGAGGGCATAGCTATAGTAGAGAGAGGTTGGACCAAGTAGGGAACCAGAGCATAGAACACTAGTTGATACAGCTCAAGGAGCACTTGTAATTCCCAAATATCAATCAAATCTCTAAGTGTGGAGAGTTCTTCTTGTTCTTCGTACATGGCAAGACCGTGCACTCCCTCCCCGGTGACCATAAGCACCCATTCGGCCCCCAACTTAAGCCTACCCATGGCATATGCCGTGATACCACCACAACATTTTGTGTCTTCAAGGAAGATTGCATGTTTGGCATTATCACTTGTAGGTTTTCTTGTTTCCTTCAACTATTTTGCTTGCTACCCAGCCTTGGTAGCCAAAAACCGGTTTTGAGAAGGCATACTTCTCATGCATCCAATCCCTTTGAACCAAAACCTGTGCCATTTGTGTCCACCATATCTACCTATTAGCATTATTGCTATTCCAAGAAAATTCTCAAGTTTCATCTATCTTTAGAATTAAATATTTTTTGTTATGTGAAAACTAGTTAGTAAAGTTCTCACAAACTTGATGGCACACCTTATTTTCTTGCCCCTAATAAACTTGAACCATTGTGTCATCGAAGTTGTATATGCTTGCATCTATACGTTTAGATTAGCAGAATCATGCTGTCACGGGGAACGCTGTCAACACTCATGGATACATATCCAGTTTATATCATTCTCTTTTGGTTGCGGATGTCGTCAGTGTGAAATAAAAGGGGAGCTTGTAAGTCCATGGAGTTATGTATGTGTGTTAGAGAAACTCCTGGGCCGCTATCTTAAGCCATGCCTAATCATGGTGGAAACTTGCAGCATAACCATAGTGAGCAATTTGTGAAGCATCCTCAATAAAAATCTATGCAAATAGCAAATAAAAAGATCGTTGAGATGCTCACTGTCTGATTGCCTTGTCATTTTGATTATGGGATATCTCCTGTGTCATGTGCAAGGGGTACCCCGTTGGCGGTTCTTTATGATACACATGTACTTACAATGACAAGAACTTACCGGTAACTAAAGTTGAGTAGCATGAGGACCGACCCTCATACTCAAGGGACATGAGATTATCAACTTATATTTCGTCAAGCATATACTCCATCTTTGTTCACTTTAACCTTAATCACCTCAAGATGCTTATGATAGGGGAAATAAGAGCTCAAAGCTAGTAAGTACCATAATAGTTGATTCAGTAAACATATTCCTCTCTATCTCTAGCAAGCATTTGAGTTGATGTGTTTCAAGCATTCATATGATGATTTATTCAATCATGTTCTTTATCTTCCTTGTTTGCACAAGACTCTTATCTAATGAGTATTACTTTGAAAGCCATCATTGTTAAAAATATTTTATGTTTGAGCAAAGAGTACTCTTGTTGTAAAACCTCTACAAAAGCTTTACCTGAAAACTGTTTGACAGCTGTTCTCTGACCAAGAACAAAAGTTTGCCAATCCAAATTATGATTTATCTTTATGCATCTCTATTGTGACTCCTATACTTGTTGCAAGCTAAGTTATATAATGGTGAGTTGCATCCTTCTATGAGTTGTGTAATGGTAAGTGGGATGCTTCTTGTCCGTATTCTTTTCTCGACAGTTCACTCCATAAACCTGTGGACATGTTTACTGAGCTTAGTTTTCGCTTGGGGACAAGCGAAGGTCTAAGCTTGGGGGGAGTTGATACGTCCAATTTGCATCACCATTCTATATCATAGTTTGCCTCTATTCATTGATATATTTTCATCTATTTTTGCATGTTGGATGATTCTTGGAGGATGAACTGCCGGAGTCAGGATTCTGATGGAAAAAGAGGTGATTTGATGCAATTTCGCGAAGATCAGAAAAATACTAGAAAAACTACGGAAAATCCTATTTTCCCAGAAGACGTACCATGCCAGAAGGGGAGGCGGAGATGGGCCACAGGGGGCCCACACCCCCAGGCGCGGGCCACCCCTAGGCCGCGCCTACAGGGGGTATGGCCTACCTGGACAACCTATGGCTCCGCCCTCTCGCCTAATCTTCTCCTCGAAACCCTAATACACGGGGGGTGACCACAGAAAGATTCTGCCGCCTCTGCGGGGCGGAAAACATTGAGAGAGAAAGAGCTCTCTAGCAGACAGATTTCTATCGGGGAAATTCCTTCCTAGAGAGGGGAGATCATCGCCATCAACACCATCATCAAGATAGAATTCATCGGTATAATCATCATCATCCACACCATTATCTCCACCAGCACATCAATCACCACTCCATCCCGCTGTAACAATTGTGCTGAATCTTGCATAGTTCTTAGTGGAAACTTTCCCGGTGTTGATTACTGTTGTAGTTGATGCTTGTGAGTGGAACCATTGGATTATTTTTTATGTTCAGATTGTTATTCATCACCATATCATCTTTTATTTTGATCCATATGATGTCTCATGAGTAGTTTGTTTAGTTCCTGAGGACATGGGAGAAGTCATGTTGTTAGTAGTGGATTTGTGTTGAGATAATATTCAATGGTTTAGTATTTAAGTTGTGGTGATATTCTTCTAGTGGTTTCATGTGAATGTCGACTACATGATACTTCACCATTTATGGTCCTAGGGGAATGCATTGTGTATTTGGCTACTAATTGTGGGATTGTCGGAGTGATAGAAACCTGAACCCCCGTTAGGACACCATTGCACAAGGGAGCGTAGGATCTCAGAGTTTAAGGCTGTGGTTAGGTCTATACCTTAATTGCTTTCTTGTAGTTGCGTATGCCTGCAAGGGGTTTAATCACAAGTATGTATTAGTCCAAGTAAGGTCAGTACATTAGCACATGTTCACCCACACACCACGTACAAACCCAAAGAAGACTACTCAGCTATATGAAGCGAAAGCACTTGACAGAATTCCCATCTGTCCTTGAGAACGTTTGGTCCTCATTAGTATTTCCACCGGATTTTCCTTTTCTAAGAAAGGATTGGGTCACTTGCTGCAATTGTTAGCTGTCTTTATTACTCGCACTTTATTTCCTTGCTTTATCAGAAAACCCCTAAAAGTCCGTTTGCTAAGTATTTACAGAGATTTCCTGCTCCATACCACTAGTCAACACATTCTGCTCCTCGTTGGGATCGACACTCCTATTTATCGAAAGTACTATGATGCACCCCTATACTTGTGGGTCATCAACCGATGACATCCATAAACAAAAGAGCATGATATCATCTGGGTAGATATTTACAGGTGTTGGAAGCGTTCCTCGTGACAGCACGGTTCTGCTAATTCCCAACTTATAAGTGCAAGCATATACAACATAGATGACACAATGGTTCAAGTTTATTAGGGGCAAGAAAAATAAATTGTGCCATCAAGTTTGTGAGAGCTTTAATCACTAATTTTCACATAACAAGTTTAATTTGGAAGATAGATAAAACAAGAATATACTTGGAATGGTGTAACACACCATGCATAGGAATTTATAGTGGACTCTTTGGAATAACTTGGTTTCTTGGGAGTTCGATGCATGAGTAGATCTTACTCAATACAAGTGGATGCTAGCAAGAGACTGGGAGCGACCAACTAAGAGAGCAATAATGGCCATAATCATGCAGAGAAACAAAACATTATCAATCAAAGCATAAAGTGGTACCACAAGTCAAAAACAAAATGATAATAGAGGCTAAGGTGAATAGTTCATAGTAATAACATGGTCTGAGCATGTGCCAAGTCAACCCAAACAAAGCATCAAAGGAAAATACCACAATATTATGCTTTTCTATGCTAAAACAACGCATGATTCTTTCAAGGAACATTAAGAAATCCTAATTGTTTGGAAAAAGTCATGATATAGCAATAATCACTAAGAATAAGGTCAAAACAATATCTAGCATGACATGATAGAGTCTAGGCCACAGTCAAAGCAAGCTCCCTTTTGTATCATTATAAGCATGAAACTTTCTAATCTTTTCCAACACCAATTAACTTATTTGAAACAACTCACACAGATAATCATCATTAAATATCAGTGAGCATGTCTCACAAATCCACAAAGAAGAACTAACAAGTTCTAAGCTGAAAGCACAACAAAACTAAGGCTAAACACAGTGCTAGCAAAAGAGAACACACACAAGGCAATAAGAATAAAAACTAGAGTGTTCTAGACAATGAAGAACAGAGCATGTCTCTCTCCAAAAGAAGTATGATGGGATCCAACCAACTTATTGCAGCAAACAAAGCAAAAGAAAACTAAAACGAAAACTAAGACGCTCCAAGAACAACACATCAGTGCATGAAACAATAAAAACGAAGTGTCTAGAAAGAGACCTGAGATTTTTATTGATGAAGAAGGGGATGCCTTGGGCATCCCCAAGCTTTGATGCTTGTACCTTTTGAATATTTCTTGTGGTGACACAGGTGTCATCCCAAATCTTGATCTTTTGTCCATTCTTCATCCCATTATATCATTCTTTCCCTACACTTGAAAATTTCCCTTCATACAAAACTTCACACAATCTTCATTAGCAACATTAGTGCATTCAAAAGTAATAGACCTTTGGGTTTAGTTTCAAAACAGGAAAACTTTCATTAAAACACAATATATTGTAGCAATTCCCTCAGAAAGCTCAATTTACCCAAGATAACTTAAAAGGAAATCAATAAAGAGGCAAATGCAAATAATGGCAGAAATGTGTCAAAACAGACAAGCAGGTAGAAACCAATTTTTTCTAAGACCTTCTGTTGATCAAATAAAAAAGTGTTGAACTAACAAAAGTTAGATAACAACCTGGGGGATTTATTCAGAAAATTACAGCTCAATCCGACTTATAGTGATTTTTCAATAATTTTACAGTGAAGCACAAAAAACTGTTTCACGACAGCAACTTCCCCAAATCTGACTTCTCTCTCATTAGAGGTTATTATTGGAACAAAAATGATAAGGAGAGGTTATTACAGAAGTAATAACTTCCAAGACTCAATAAAATATTGGGTTATCTCCTAAGAAGTACTTTTTTTTAACGCCTTTAAGTTAGACTTGATAGTTTGAGAAGATGCTCATATAAGAAATATGAATTGAAGTAAAAGAGAGCATCAAGAAGCAAATTCAAAACACATTTAAGTCTAACCCACTTCCTATGCATAGGAATCTTTTAAAGAAACAAGTCATGAAAGCACAAAGCAACAAGCATAGGAAAGCAAAACAAGTGCAACTTCAAAATTGGTTCCTTGGGCATGTGAGTGAGTATGAAGAACTTACAGGGGACCTTGTTTGCAGTGACCGGATTAGGGTACCTAGGAATAATTGGCTAAAAGTTGTGAAAGAGATTAAAGAGGGGATAACAAAGTTCCATCCCGTTAGATACAAATACTTACTGACCATGGTCCTTGGGAATGACGAACACAGAGGATGACTCCGAGGTTGACTCTAGTTTCACGTGGGAGACTGGGTTTCCTAAGGACCAAGATACTTATAGAAGCCGAGCAAGATAAAAATAAGAGACATGAGGAGGAGAAGGGAGACAAGTTCAACCAGCTGCTAGCAAGAGTTGAGAAGCAGCAACAGCTGATCAACGAACTTAGAGGTGTAGCCTGCCTGCAAGATCCTCCACTAGATATTACCGCCAACCCATCTCAGCAGAGAAGCAGCGTGGCTGAATCGGAGGTCCCGTCTGACAATGCAAGGATGATAGATGGAGGTCCCGGCTACCCCGTGGATGGAATCAAGGAGCATATATAATGTGAGCTCCATCAGAAGGTGAAGAACATATCCTTGAAGGTGGAGGTTGGATCTACTTTACCTTGTACACCTGACGCACGCTGGCATGGCCGTGAGATTTCAGCTGGCTATGATAAAGTTGGGGTGGCTGAAATCGTAACAGGGTGGGACTTAATGGGGCTTGACATCCCTGGATCTGAAGGTGAGACGACACTCGGAGAAGTACTAGGTGGTATCATTCTATGGTATCGTCGGATTGTGGACAAGTACGTCATAGGGGATCCTAGTGGCGTTTGAAGGATGGGTGTGAGACATCGGATGTTAGGAACGGTGAGCACAAGTTTAGCCATGTTCAGATCCGATTGCGGTGATCGGATCCTACTCTTGATAGCAACCCAGTAATATATCGACGTAAGTTGGATGTTACAATGGATTACAAGAGAGGTTCGCCTGTGCGAGTTGGTTGCGGTTGTGTATCGAGTTTTTTCCCTAAAGGCTCCCATAGGGCCGGTTTATATAGTCAACCGGGCCGAGGGTTACAGGTAGAGACCTATCCGGCTACGTTACAGAGTCGATAACTATGTACAGATTGGAATACAAGTAATACTACAAGCCTAAGTCGGTAACTCTTCTGGGCCTTGTCGTTCCGAAACTGGCTCCTCCTCTTTCTCTGACTGGGCCGCCTGTGAAGCAAAGCTCTAACCCGTTAGTGGGCCACCCTGGTCAGCGAGTCCCGTGGGTATACCCGGAAAGTATATCCCCAATAGTAGCCCCCGGAAGTCTCCAAGATCTGAAGTCGGATAAATCATCTAGCTTGATGGTTTCTTCGTCTTGAGAATCTTGAAGGGTTCCCGAAAACTTCTAGCATTGATGTAGGATTCCGAGTCAGTTGAGTCGAATATATTCTACTCTGACCTTAATCTTTTCCCTGCTTGATTTGAAACATAAGCCGGAATTTACAGCGGCGTGCTGACTGACAACTTTATAGGCCAGGTCCCATCACTGACAGGATTTCCATCGGCACGACCATTGGTGGGTCCGTTCCTTACGGAACAGAACGCAGTTTCAATGCCTGCGCGAAAATCGAGGGGGGGGAAGAGACGCGAGGAAGCTAACTCCCCCTCTCCTATACGCGTGGTGATAATCACGCGTCTTACAGCACGAATTTTGACACAGAGACAAATAAAGAGGAGAGAAAACCCTTCTTCTCCGATTCATCTCTCTGTCGATTCATTCATTGCTTCCTTGTACTCCTCGAGCTTTCCGCACTAGTTCCAATCTGCACATCGTTGAGAAAAACCTCTCCTTCCCCCACTAGCCCTTCTTCCTCCAAGAACTATGGCATCTGCCTCGTCCTCAGGAGCGGCGGAGGAGGGTTCGTCGGCGGCAGACGAGAAGAAGATGCAGGGTCTTTGGATCCCCAGCGCCAGGGATACTGCGGAGCTCCAAGTCATGGAGGATGAGGTGTTCATCATTGCCGGCGCGTGGCGGAGCACTTCTAGACACGCCATCCCCGCGCCGAAAAACGGTGAGAGGGTGCTCTTCGGCACTCACGTCGACCGTGGCCTCAGCCTGCCACCGTCAGACTTCTTCGTCGAGGTCCTCAACCATTATGGTGTGCAACTCCATAACATTCCTCCCAACTCTCTGCTCGAGCTTAGTGCTCATGCAGCTCTGTGCGACGGTTTTCTTGGCATTAGGCCAAGTATCACCCTTTTCTAGTACTACTATGGTACTCGGAAGAATTCCATCAGTGCCGGTGTGCCTTATGTCACTGGCACTCTTAGCTTAGTCCTTATGAGGAATCGGATCTATCCTTGGATTAACGCTAGTGAGTCCGTTAAACGCTGGGCCAGAACTTTCTTCTACCATAAGGATATTCCGGCTCCGGGTAAGGACGAAGGTCTTCCGGCGTTCGTCAATGGCACCGCTCCCCACCAAGATTCATGGGACGCGGAGGCGCCAGAACTATCGAATGTTTTATTCTCGCCAAGAGGCTGATCGAATTTTTGATGAAGCATGAGGGGCGTCGTGGATCCGACTTGATCCACTGCTGGCTGGAGCGCCGGATTCAGCCTCTCCAGCACCACTATAGAGGTCCCAACCTGATAAGGTACAGATCCCTGTGTTTACAATGCTTTTCCCGGGATCAATAGCTAGCACCCAGGTCATATTACAACTTATAACCAGGAATAAAATAATACATTACATCTTACATAGATCATTTGGCTATCTCATTAAAATGCAGCAGAAATATCAATATAGCATGGGGTCCTTCATCTTCATATGCCACATACAATCATGTTGGTTGTAGACTTGTAATCCTATGTAGAGGTCCCAACCTTTAATAAGGTAGAGATCTTGTGTTGACAATGCTAGTCCCAGGATCAATAGCAAGCTTCCACAGTTAAGATGTAATATCAAGAAACAAAGGTCATAATATAACTTTATAACCAGGAATAAAATAATTCATTACATCTTACATAGCTCATTTGGATATATCATTACAATGCAGCACAAATAACTATAGCATGGAGTCCTTCATCTTCAAAGTGCCACAGGCAATCATGTTGGTTGTACTTGTAATCCTAATCAACACACTTCACTAACATCAAACAAACCTACAACATAATAAGTTACAGCCACAAGGGTCAATACATTTGAATTGTATTGGCAAGTGATACTATGGTAGTATAGTGGAGTCTATCATCTATATGCATTTGGCTAAGTGGACCTTAGGCTTGCTTTCCTCAAAATAGATTTTCCTTATCATTTGAAAACACTAAGTTTTTGTTTTTCAAAATCACCCAAGGCATCTACCAATCATTGATTGAAGATCCTTAACCCTTGTTCAACCACAAGTTCTTAACTTAGAAATTGGGTGGAGGAGATTCTTGATAGCTTCCATGTATTTATGCTCAAATTGTCCATTGCTGAGGACACGGCTAGGTACTTAGATTTTACTCTCTCCAAAAGTGGTGCACTTTCCCCACAAGACTCGACATGCATCGAGACAAGATCTTTAAGAAGCCTTCCCTTAGACCAGAATGGACACGTTCCAAACCTATTATCCCCTACCACCAACTGTCCATTTGGCTAAGTTATTGCAACCTATATGATCCAGGCAGAGCCCATAATGCCAAGTGGATACACTTGAAGCTTCTAAACACATGACATCTCAAATCTCTTTGTTCCTGGGTGGCATTCCACAAGTGAGATACACAGGGTAAACCATTGAAAAATGGGCCCTAGTAACCACTCAACAAAAATCCAACCAAGCAATTACCATTCCACCCAGGTGTTTCATTCACTTAGTTGTTTTATTAAAGAAAACATAAGTCCTTGACTTACAAATATTCCATAGCATGAATATAATCCACCCTTGTTTTCTACTAGCTAAGCTAAGCATGATAGTAGTAGGAATCTTGATTTAGGAAAATTCTACTGAGGTTTCATCTACTAGGATCTCCCATGGCATAGTTTATACTTAGAAAATTCCATGCAAATCCTACTTAGAAATATCACTAATGCATAGTGAAAATAATGGGACAAAAGTATGAAGCACCACTTGCCTTATTGGTAGAGAATATAAGTTCACTCCTTGATCTTGCAATAGTCACACTCTTCAAATTCCACTACAATTCAATCAAGGCACAAATTCAATCTACCAATTAAGCAATTCATCCCATAGAATAATAAAAACAAAGCAATGCATGCAAGCATGCCAAAGATTGTTTTATTTGGAAAAGTGGTTTCTATTAGGCTATAAACATTATAAAATATCTATTGGTCATTTACAAAAGTGGCAAAACCATTTTAAGTCAAGTTAGTGAAAATGGCCATTTAAATCATTCTTGTTTTTGCTAGAAATGATTTAAATCAAAGTAATATTTTCTAGTGTTTGAAAAATATATTTTTAAACACAAATATTAGTGTTTTTAAGGTCAAGTGTTTAATATTAAAACCATTTGCAAAAGGTTTTACCTATAAACCATTTTTAAATCAAAGCCATATTTTATTTTGTTGTAAATGCCTTTAAACAAGGTAATAATTTTATAGGGTTCACCAAATATATTTTCAAATCCAAAAACTTGGTGTTTAGGGTTAGAGAGCTTAAATCAAATCAGTTTCCAAAGGTTTTACTCAAAAGTATTTTTAAATCATATTCAACAATTTTATTTAGTTAGAAATGCCTTTAAACAAAGATTTATTTTTTAGCTTCTCAAAATACACTTTTAAATCTACAAGTTGGTTTCTATGGTCAGTAGGTTCAAAATAATCCATCTAGAAAAGATTTTATCACTAAAGTAATTTTAGAATGAATTTCATATTCAAAATATGCCTACACATGTTTCTGCAAAAATAACTAAGTTTACAGAAGCAAATTACTAAACAAAGTACATGGTTAGATAAAATTCTTTTTGCTGATTCCATTGATATAAAGTTTGCAAAACATGGACGTGTGGATCAATAGTTATGGAATTTAAAAATTCAAACATCTAATAGACATGTTTCTATTTTTAAAACAAACTACTGGCCACGTGGCTGTTTTCTATTTGCTGATAACAGTTCGCGTGGATTAGCTAACGTGGTGCGTTGGATGTAATGAGATCGTGCGGCACATAATCGATCGTACCCCTTCGGGTTAAGGTGCTGTCGTAGCCACGCGATCAGGATCTAACGGCCGTTGATCAAGCGACCACTAACTGTCGGTGCTCGACGACGGCGCACGGCGGCGACGCTCGCCAGAGGCATTCTGGCGATTACAAGCAGCTAGAGGAGAAGTGGGGTGGCTCACCATAATCGCCGAAGCTTGTTGATGCTCAACGCGTGCTTGGTTGGCGAAGGGGCGCACGGTCGCGTTGGCAATTGCTCGCCGGAGATGGTCCTGACAGCAGAACGTTCTGTTGTTTGTCGGATTCCGGCTCGTAGGCCACGCGCGGATTATTGGAGAGCACCTGGAGGTGCACAGGACGCAGGAGAACTAGATGGTGTTAGTCACAAGTCGAGGCACGCACGGGGTTGAGGGTTATGACTCACCGGAGATGTTGCAGACGGCGGTGGCGAGGAGGCGTCGTTGTTGTCGACGTTTCAACGCACACGCGAGTGAGTGGATGATACTGGGAGATACAAGGGACACTGGGGAACGTGTTCGTTTGCTCTAGGGAGATGGGGCGATGAGGGCTGGCCGGAATCGACCGGAGGAGGTCGTCGGAGCAGTGATGGCGCGTGGAGAAATTCGTCCAGCCTAGGGGCAGAGAGGTGTGGGAAATTGAGGGGAATGAGAGAGGAGAGACAGGTAACTAAGTACGCACGGTCACGGGGCAGTTTCATGGCATCGTTAACATGTATTAACGCTGGCATTCAACGGAAGTAATAGCCAGAGAGGGGCATGGTCAGCAAAGGGTGAGGAAGACGACTGACAAGTGGGGCAGCGCTGGCAGCGATGGAAAGTGTTACACGGTGGGGTCCATGCGTCAGTGTCTGAGTGGGTGAACTCGCTAGTGAAAAATGCTTCGGGAGGGGGAAGAGGAGGTGGGCTGCGCTGGGCCAGGTGGGCTGGTTGGGCTGTGTTGATTCCTTTCCCTTTTTTTGTTCTGTTTCATTTTTCTTTTTCTGTTTTATTTTTCTGTTTTGAATTTGTTCAAATGATTGCAAACCACTTTTAATTAAAAACTTTTCAAACTTTTCAGTAAGTTTCTGTTCTGTTTAAACATGTATTTTAAAGACCATTTTTAATAATTTTCTTTTACTCTTATATGTATTATTAATTATTCAAACTAGCCACTTGTCTTTAACCAATTAAGGTTTTAATATAATTTAAATTCTTATTTGAATTCTTATTTTCTCCAAACCTTTTTAGTAGGCTTTGTTCATTTCATAGGGTGTTAAATAATTCACTTTGAATTATTTGAAATGTTTTTAATATGACTTATTAATTATTTAAATTGGGCAATTGTCTTTATTCCAATAGAACCAAATATGGTTTTAATTCCATATAAATTTTATTTAAATGATTCTTTTATTCCATTTAAGTTAATTTAATAACTTTTATTTCATAAGGGCAAACTCAATTTTTCTCATGATTTATTTAATCATTTCTATTAGGGATTTTGTCTTTATTAAATATAATTTTAAGTATGATTTAATCCCATATGCTTTTATTTGTTTATTCTTTATCCTTTTATTTCAATTGGAATATCTTTTTTCATTTTCTTATGGGTTTGGAAAAGTTTTAATTTGGCTTTTAAATATTCCCTATTTATTATTTCTTTCTTTTCCTTATAGAATCCATATCTTTTTATTTAAAGATCCAAAATTGGTGATTCCAATTTGTATAATTTCATTTAATATTTTTTTATCTTTTTTAAATCCCTTTAGGATTAATTTGATCACAATTTGGTATGAATTTAGATAGGATCTTTATTATCTTTGGAAATTAATCCCTTTTATCTTAATAAATTCATAAGTTTTTGTCCACGGCTCCAAATTAAGTGTAACCAATTTCTATGGTCTTATAATATATTTATTTATCATTTTTAATAGTTTATAAATGTTTGTTGCTAAATTTTTATATGGATCAAATCCATAGTCTTAGAGATATCTTGGAGATGAATTTCTTCCATTAGGGTTTTGGTTTAACTTTTCCCAAGTGTTTAAATTTCAAGATACATTTATTGATGAATGCATTTCACTTGATTGAAATTTTTTGGATTCCATTTTATTCAAAGTTTTTTCAGTATGGGTTTTGATGTTTCCATTTGGAATCAAAAATTTTCTTTTCACCCTAAATTTCAACAATTATTTATTTTATTTATTTATTTTTCACATTTCAAAATTTGGAAAATTTTGGGATGTGACATCCTATTCAACACACTTCACTAACATCAATCAACCTGCAAGATAATAAGTTACAGCCATCAGGGTTAATACATTTGAATTGTATTGGCAAGTGATACTATGTAGAATAGTGGTATCTATCATCTATATGCATTTGGCTAAGTGGAACATAGTCTTGCTTTGCTCAAAATAAGGTTTTCCTTATTAGTTGAAAACACTAAGTTTTTGTTTGTCAAAAACACCCAAGGCATCTACCAATAAAATTGGTGATCCTTTAACCCGTGTTCAACCACAAGATTTTAACTTAGAAATTGGGATTAGGAGATCCTTGATAGCTTCCATGTCTTGATGATCAAATTGTCCATTGTCGGGGACACGGCTAAGTACTTAGATTTTACTCTCTCGAGAGGTGGTGCACTTTCCCCACAAGACTCGACATGCATCGAGAAAATATCTTTCAGGAGCATTCCCTTAGACCAAATGGACGCGTTCCAACCTATAACCCCTACCACCTTCTGTCCATCTGGCTAAGTTATTGCAACCTATATGATCTAGGCAGAGCCCATATTTTCATGTGGATACACTCGAAGCTTCTCAACACTTAATATCTCGAATCTCTTTGTTCCTGGGTGGCTTTCCACAAGTGTGATACACAAGTTTTCACCAGTCCCTAGCCTTGTGTAACCACTCAACATATCCCATTCATACCATTCCACCTAGGTGATTCATTCACTTAGTAGTTTTATTAAGCAAAAACATAAGTCAAAAGTCTTAGAAATGTTTCATAGCATGAATAATCCACCCTTGTTTTCTACTATCTAGGCTAAGCATGATAGTAACAAGAATCTTAACTTAGGGAAAATTCTAAAGGCATCATCTACTAGGATTTCCCAAGGCATAGTATATTTAGTAAAAATTCCATGCAAGTCCTACTCAAAATATCACTAATGCATAGTTAAAATAATAGGACAAAATGTATGAAGCACCACTTGCCTTTTTTTTGTAGAGCAACTAAGTTCACTCCTTGATCTTGCAATAGCCACACTATTCAAATTTCACTACAATTCAATCAAGGCACAAATTCAATCTAGCATTCAAACAAGTCACCACATAAAATAATAAAAACAAAGCAATTCATGCTAGCATGCAAAAGATTGTTTTATTGGAAAAGTGGTTTCTAATACGGCTATATACATTTTAAAACACCTAATTTAGTGAAAATATGCCATTTAAATCATTTTGGTTTTGCTAGAAATGATTTAAATCAAAGTAATAATTTCTAGTGTTAGCAAAATATGTTTTTAGATACACATGTTAGTGTTTATGGTCAAAGTGTTTAAAAAAAATCTATTTGCAAAAGGATTTACTCAAAAATCATTTTTAAAACATAACAACATTTTTGTTTTACTAGAAATGCCTTTATTCAAGGAATAATTACTTTCTTTCGTTGAACTTATTTCTAAATCCAAATGTTAGTGTTTGAGGGTCATATAGTTCAAAAGAAACCATTTGCAAAAGATTTTACTCAAAAAGAATTTTTTTAGAATCATTTTTATAACCAAAATAGCCTTACAAATGTTTCTGCAAAAACACCTAATTTTCCAGAAGAAAGATACTAAACTAAGATCATGGTTGCAAATTTTGCATTTTTTTTATTCCAGTGATATAAAATTTGTAAATTTTGGACATGTAGATCAAAAGTTATGAATTTTACAAAATCCAATCAGTAATAGATCTAATTTCTTGTTTTAAATCCAGAGCCTGGCTACGTGTCACAATTTCATTAGACGATACCGCTTCATCAGGATTGAGCAACGTGTGGCATTGGATTAAGTTACATCGCATGGCTCTGATCACACGTACCGCTTCAGTTAAATGATCCTTTCATAGCCACGAGATCTAGATCTGATGGTCTACTGCAACTCGACCATAGGTGGCGGCGTTGGCGATGAACGCGCGGCACCGGCGCTCAGGCGATGGCATTCTGGTGAGAATAGGAAGCGAGGAAGAGAACGGAGATGCTCACCGAGTTCGTCGTGGCGTGGGGATGCTCGAGGTGGTCGTCGCAGGGCAGGGGGCGCATGGTCGCGTCGGCGATTGCTCGCTGGAGATGTTACTAACGACGGGCACGCATGGTAGTCGATGTTGGCGAGGTTACGGACCATGCTATGGCAAGAAAATGGTGGCATTAGATGCGCACGGCGATGGTGACTGCGGGAATATCATCTAGAGAGAAGGGGGCGGTCGGGGCATACCGGGAGAGGTTGCCGGAGTTAGAGCAGTAGGCGGTGGCACTCAGTCAAAGACGAAGCCGAGCTTACGGGGAGCGCACGAACAAGAAGTGAGTGCTGGTAGGTGCGAGAGACCCTGGCGAGCAAGCTCGTGTGAGCTAGGGGCAGTGGGGGTGGTTGTGCTCGCCGGAATCGATGTTGAGGCTCGCTGGAGGCAGTAAGGTTTGAGAAAGAAATTCGGGCAGCCTAGGGGAAATCTGGCAGCGTGGTCTGAGGGGAACGGGGTGCTTAAGAGGGCAAGGTCATGGGCGGGAATGAAGCTGGAAATAATGCAAAATTTCTAGAGGCATTGAACGATAGAAATCGGCAGAGGGATTTGGGGGAAGAGCTGGTCGCGGGAACGACGATGACGTGGTAGGTGGGACCTCGTGGTCAGCGAGGTGAGGGGGGGTATGGTGGGGTCTCGTGGTAAGTGAGATGAGGGGCTATTTTGCGTGTGAGAAAACGTTTTGCGCGGGAGAAGAGAGGGGCTGCCGGGTGGGCTGCGCTATTGGGCCAGGGTTGGGCTAGGTTAGTGGGTAGGATTAGATGGTTTGATTATGGGTCTCATCTGTTTCATTTTTTCTTCTCTGTTTCTTTTTCTTTTTCCTTTTCTATTTTCTGTTTTGATTCAATCCAAATGATTCAAACACTTATTTTATTTCAAAACTTTTCCAAACTGTCAGTAGGTTTTTACATTGTTTAACAATGTATTTTTAAAGTCCATTTTAAAATATTTTCTTATATTCTCTTATGGTTTATCATTTATTTAAATTAGACATTTGTCTTTATTTAAATAAGATTTAAATATGGTTCCAATCCATATTATTTTATTCAAATGATTTAAACAACTGTTTAAATTCAAATGTTTCTCAAACCTTTTCAGTAAGTTTATACTGCTTAATAATGTGTTTAAAATTCCATTTTAGATTATTTCAAATTTTCTTTTATGGTTTAATATTTATTTTAAATGAGGTTTCTGTCTTTATTTAAACCATTGATTCAAGCTTCCATTTGAATTCAAATTTCACCAAACCTTTTCAGTAAGTTTTAAATCATTTAGGAGTTGATTAGTTGGCCCACTTTGGAAAATATTCAAATATTTTCTCATGATTTATTATTTATTGTAATTAGGCCTTCTGTATTTATTTGCATAATTTGAATATGGTTCCAAACCATATAATTCTATTTAATTATTCTTCTATTCTTTTTAAGTTAATTAGATAATTTTTTAATCCACTTTGTCTATTTCAATTATTTATTTTCTCATTATTTAATTAATCATTTACATTAGGAATTTTGTCTTTATTCAAATTGAATTGTATTTGGTTAAAGCCCATATAATTTTATTTAAATAATCCTTATATCTTTATTTTTATTTGGATTATCTCTATTCAAGTTTGTTATGGATTTAATTCAAGTTTTAGATTGTCTTCTAAATAATTTTCTTGTAAGTTATTATTTATTTAGTTTGGGAAATTTGCATTTATTTAAATAAAATTGATTATGGTTCAATTCATATATTTTTATGTAAATAATATTTTATTCCTTTTTACTATTCAGTAAAATTTCCTTTGTTTATGGATTTGACAAAGATTTAATTTGTCTTTTGAATATTCCTTATTTATTTATTTCTTTCTTTGCCTTATAAAATCCATATCTTTTTATTTATAGTTCCAAAATTTGTGATTCCAACTGGTAGAATTTTATTTAATATTTTTTTATCTTTTTGAATCCTTTTAGGATTATTTTTCTCACAATTTGGTATAGATTTTAGCTAGGAGCTTTATTAGCTTTGGATATTATTTTTCCTTTATCTTATTAAATTCATAAGTTTTTATCTATGGCTCCAAATTTAATGAAACCAATTTCTATGGTTTTATAATATTTTTGTTTATCATTTTTGATCATTTAGAATTGTTTGTTGACAAATTTTTATATGGAAAAAATCCATAGTCTTAGAGAGATCTTAGAAATGATTTCTTTCATTAAAATTTGGGGTTTTGGTTTAACTTTTCCAAGTGTTCAAATTTCAAGATACATTCATTGATGAATGTATTTCACTTGGTTGAAATTTTGTTTGGTTACCCTTTTGATGCTTCCATTTAGAAGAAAAAAGTTTCTTTTCACCCTAAATTTCAACAATTATTTCTTTTGTTTATTTATTTTTCACATTTCAAAATTTGGAAAATTTTGGGATGTGACAGGCTACCACCCTTAAAAGGAAGCTCGTCCCGAGATTCGGGAAGGCTAGAGGTTACAAGTTGGCTTCAACACAACTAGGGTTCTACCACCCTTAAAAGATTTTTGACTAGATTACATCTTGGCTTACTTGGGATCTTGATGTAACTTCTCTGGATAGATGTCTACATAGTGTCCTTTGTTTCCACACGTGAAACATGTGAGAAGGTTGAGATCTTCATGTATCTTCTCTAGACAGTTGTTTGCATAATGTCCTAGCTCTTTGCATTTGTGGCACATCACTTGGCTAATATCTTATTTCATCTTTGGAATCACTAATTCTTGTTTGTTTTCTTGGACCTTCTTATTTTCTAGACATTTATTGGAAAAGTGTCCCATCTCTTTGTAATTGTAACATTGCACTTGGGTAATATCCTTCTTCTTCTTGGGTCTCTCCAAAGCTAGGAGTTCTCTTAGTTCATGCTCTTCATACTTCATCTCAAAGGTGGGAAAGCTTCCTCGATTCCTTGAACGATTCCTTGGATAACGCCATGTTTCCTATTTTTTCCACCATGGCGAGTCACAATGTATGGAGGTGCATACTGAGACTTGACTTTGTCTTGATCCTTCTTGTTATGGAGGTTTCCAAACATTTGATGTTTTCCATCTTGTTTCATCTGTTGTACTATAGGATAGATGGGGCATTGGATAGGGACATGATTATTTCCTTCACATAGGAAACATGTAACTTGAGATGTGGGGCATTGTCTAGTTGGATGTTTCTCTTCAAAATTAGGGAATTGGTCCATATGATATATGTAGGTGTGTCCTATGTCTCCACAGATATTGCAAGCTTATGTTCCTTCTATGATATCATCCTGGATATCACTTTTGTCACAATCACTTTGGGAAAGGCTGCTTATCATGTTGATCATTTGATTGGTCATCCTTTGCAACAATTGAGATTGGGTTTCCAAGAACTTTTGAATGGTTGGGTCTAACTCAATGTTGTTGGCTAAAAACTGGTTTGTCACTTGATTCAACTAGGTTTGGGTTGCTAGTATTTGTTCTCTCATGTGCATCTCTTGGTTGTTGTTGTCACCATCCTTGATGTTGGAGTCTCTTGGAGTAGTCATCTGTTTGGGTTGTAGTGGGATTAGATTAGGCAAAAGATTTCTAGATGAAGAATTCTACTCACACACAACAATTCACACAAGCAATGTGCAAGCAATCACAATCAAACAATCCACTCAAACACCATGGTTCAAGCATATTTTTAGGCAACAAAGTATTTTAGATACACCACATAAGTTGGTGTGATTGATCTAAACTAAACACTAGTATGGTGGTCCAACTATGGTGTTCACTTGAGATCATCCCATCCTTCTTAGTTGTTTCTTAATGAATAAGATCATGGTTTCCTTGTAAAAATTCTTGCATCTTGGTCAAAAAATTTCAAAGGTGATGATGGTTCCTTCTAGGTTGTGTTTCGTTATTCTTCAAGTCTTGAGTATTCTTCTTGTCTCACTTGTAGTCCATAGTGATGTCCAAGTTGAAGTCCTTGGTGAAACTAAAGTTGAAGTCATTGGTGATGTTGAAGTCTTTGCTTATGGTGGATGCTTTGTCCATCAAGTTAAAAAGAGGGGAGATGTAGAATCAAAACAAAAAAGTTGAGGAAAGAGTTTACAAGATTGTTTACAAATAAGTTTGGAACAAATACAACTCCTATTTTTTCTAAGGGGTTTTGTCCAATCCTAGGGTTAAAATCCTACAGGCAACACAGTGCTCTAATACCATCTGTAGAGGTCCCAACCTAATAAGGTAGAGATCCCTATGTTTACAATGCTAGTCCCAGGATCAATAGCTAGCACCCACAGTTTAAGATGTAATATCAAGGAACAAATGTCATATTACAACTTATAACCAGGAATAAAATAATACATTACATCTTACATAGCTCATTTGGCTATCTAATTACAATGCAGCAGAAATATATATATATAGCATGGGGTCTTTCATCTTCATATGCCACAGGCAATCATGTTGGTTGTAGACTTGTAATCCTATTCAACACACTTCACTAACATCAATCAACTTGCAACATAATAAGTTACAGCCATAGGGGTCAATACATTTGAATTGTATTGGCAAGTAATACTATGGTAGAATAGTGGTATCTATCATCTATATGCATTTGGCTAAGTGGATATTAGGCTTGCTTTCCTAAAAATAAGGTTTTCCTTATTAGTTGAAAACACTAAGTTTTTGTTTGTCAAAAACACCCAAGGAATCTACCAATAAAATTGGTGATCCTTTAACCCTTGTTCAACCAAAAGATTTTAACTTATAAATTTGGGATGAGGAGATCCTTGATAGCTTCCATGTCTTGATGCTCAAATTGTCCATTGCTGGGGACACGACTAAGTACTTAGATTTTACTCTCTCGAGAGGTGCTGCACTTTCCGCACGAGACTCGACACGCATCGAGACAAGATCTTTCAGAAGTCTTCCCTTAGACCAAATGGACGCGTTCCAACCTATCACCCCTACCACCTTCTGTCCATCTGGCTAAGTTATTGCAACCTATATGATCCAGGCAGAGCCCATATTGCCATGTGGCTACACTAGAAGCTTCTAAACACTTAACATCTCAAATATCTTTGTTCCTGGGTGGCTTTCCACAAGTGTGATACACAAGTTTTCACTAGTACCTGGCCTTATGTATCCACTCAACATATCCCAATCATACCATTCCACCTAGGTGATTCATTCACTTAGTAGTTTTATTAAGAAAAAACATAAGTGAAAAGACTTAGAAATGTTTCATAGCATGAATAATCCACCCTTGTTTTCTACTAGCTAGGCTAAGCATGATAGCAACAAGAATATTAACTTAGGTAAAATTCTACTAAAACATCATCTACTAGGATTTCCCAAGGCATAGTATACTTAGTAAAAATTCCATGCAAGTCCTACTAAAAATATCACTAATGCATAGTTAAAATAATAGGTCAAAATGTATGAAGCACCACATACCTTTTTTGGTAGATAAAGTAAGTTCACTCCTTGATCTTGCAATAGCCACACTCTTCAAATTTCACTACAATTCAATCAAGGCACAAATTCAATATAGCATTCAAACAAGTCACCACATAAATAATAAAAACAAAGCAATGCATGCAAGCATGCAAAAGATTGTTTTATTGGAAAAGTGGTTTCTAATAAGGATATAAACATTTTAAAACACCTATTGGTCATTTATACAAGTGGCAAAACCATTTAAAATCAAGTTAGTGAAAATAGGCCATTTAAATCATTTTTGTTTTGCTAGAAATGATTTATATCAAAGTAATAATTTATAGTGTTAGACAAATATGTTTTTAAACACAAATGTTAGTGTTTATAGTCAAAGTGTTTAAAACAAATATATTTTCAAAAGGATTTACTCAAAAATCATTTTTAAAACATAATAACATTTTTGTTTTACTAGAAATGCTCTTATTCAAGGAATAATTCCTTGTGTTAGTTAAACTCATTTCTAAATCCAAATGTTAGTGTTTGAGGGTCATATAGTTCAAAAAAAACCATATGCAAAAGATTTTACTCAAAAAGCATTTTTTAGAATCATTTTAATAACCAAAATAGTATTACAAATGTTTCTGCAAAAACACCTACTTTTCAAGAAGGAAAATACTAAAATAAGGGCATGGTTGCAAAGTTTGCATTTTCCTGATTCTAGTGATATAAAATCTGTAAATTTTGGACGTGTAGATCAAAAGTTATGAATTTTACAAAATCCAATCAGTAATAGATCTAATTTCTTGTTTTAAATCTAGAGTCTGGCTACATGTCACAATTTCATTGGACGATACCGCTTCATCAGGATTGAGCGACGTGGGGCGTTGAATTAAGTTACATCGCACGGCTCTGATCACGCGTACCGCTTCAGTTAAATGATCCTTTCATAGCCACGAGATCTAGATCTGACGGTCTACAGCGACTCGAACATAGGTGGGCGACGCTGAAGACGAACGCGTGGCGGCGACGCTCAGGCGATGGCGTTACGGCGAGAATAGGAAGCGAGAAAGAGAATGGATATGCTCACCGAGTTCGCCGTGGCATGGGGATGCTCGAGGTGGTCATTGCAGTGCAGGGGCGCACGGTCGCGTCGGTGATTGCTCGCCGAAGTTGTTACTAACGATGGGCACGCACGATAGTCGATATTGGCGAGGTTACGGACCATGCTAAGGCAAGAAAATGGTGGAGTTAGATGCGCACAGGGACACAGACTTCAGGAATATCATCTAGAGAGAAGGAGGCGGTCAGGGCTTACGGGGAGAGGTCGCCGGAGTTGGAGCAGTAGGCGGTGGCGCTCAGTCGAAGACGAAGCCGAGCTTCCAGGGCGCGCGTGAACAAGAAGTGACTGCGGGTAGGTGCGGGAGACGCTGGCTAGAAAGCTCGTGTGAGCCAGGGGATGTGGGGGAGGTTATGCTCGCCGGAATCGATGTTGAGGCTCGCCGAAGGCAGTGAGGTTTGAGAAATAAATTCGGGCAGCCTACGGGCGATCTGGCAGCATGGTATGAGCGGAACAGGACAGGGGAGGAAGGTTCTTAAGAGGGCAAGGTCGCGGCAGAGAATTAAGCTAGGAATAACGTGAATTTACTCGAGGCATTGAAAGGCAGAAAATGGTAGAGGGATTTGGGGGAAGAACTGTTCGCGGGGACGACGATGACGTGGTCAGTGCGACCTGGTGGTCAGCGAGGTGAGGGAGGTATGGTGGGGTCTCGCGGTCAGTGAGATGAGGGGCTATTTCGCGGGTCAGAAAACGTTTCGCAGGGAGAAGAGAGGGGCTGCCGGGTGGGGCTGCGCTGTTGGGCCCAAGTTGGGCTATGTTAGTGGGTAGGATTAGATGGGCTGATTCTGGATCTGATCTGTTTCTTTTTTTTCTTCTTTGTTTCTTTTTCTTTTTACCTTTTCTATTTTCTGTTTTGATTCAATCCAAATGATTCAAACACTCATTTTATTTCAAAACTTTTCCAAACTTTCAGTAGGTTTTTACACTGTTTAACAATGTATTTTTAAAGTCCATTTTAGAAATTTTTCTCATATTCTCTTATGGTTTATCATTTATTTGAATTAGACTTTTGTCTTTATTTAAATAAGATTTAAATATGGTTCCAATCCATATTATTTTATTCAAATGATTTAAACATCTGTTTAATTTCAAATGTTTCTCAAACTTTTTTGTAAGTTTGTACTGCTTAATAATGTGTTTAAAATTTGTGGCATCCCGCAAAACCACTACTAGAAAATCGCGTTGTTTTTGTGCATTGCATCATCATGACCGCATGCTCATGTCACCATGCCACATTGCATTTGAGCATCGTCATCATCTTGCATTTGCTTGCATAAAACTATTTTCGGGAAAACCTAATTTGTTTTCTAAACGCCCCGTCTTTATTCAAACGCAAAACCCGGGTCTCCGGATCGTTTTGTTTTGTCTGCTATCGGTTTGCAAAGCCCTGTTTGAAATAAATAAAATATTTAATTATTTTTAGTGGGGCAGTCGAACGGGCCGATTCGACCCAGTCGACCACCCCCAGTATTAAAACGGTCCACCTAAACCAGCTTACCCGAAATCCTATTCCTACCTAGTCCTAATCTACCCACCACTCACAGCTCGCCACCTCACCCTCTCCCCCAATCCGTACCCACCCCGCCACCTCATCAATCCCCCATCCCCTCTCTCTCTCTCTTCTCACCCCAGTCCCACTTACCCACTCTCTCTCTCCCTCACCGCCACCTTGGCCCCACCCCCTTGGTCAAGCCCACCCCTCCTCTCTCTTCTCCCTGGCCACACGCACACAAACCAACCACACAGCCACCCCCTTCTCTCCCTGCCCCGTGGGTCCCGCCCCACTCCCTCTCCCATCCTGGCCCACCCCGACCCCACCACTCCCCGACCCCGCCAGGCCCCTTCTCCCTCCTCTTCCCACGCTCCCGCACCATCCCCGGCCCCGCCTTCTTCCTCGGCTCCGGCCGCTCCCGGCGCTCGCCGTATCCCGCGCTGGCCCGCACCTCCTCCTCCGCTGCCTCCGACCACCCCGGCCCTCCGCCTCGCCTGGCCTCGTCCGCCTCCGCGGGTGCTTCCCTCCGCCTCGCCTCTGGCCGCCCGCCGGCCTCTGCCCTCCGCCGCCCAAGCTCGTCCGGGCCTCGCCGCCTCCCTCCTCCTCAGCTCACCGGCGCCCTCCGCCTCGCGCCGCCCTTCTCCGACCGTCCCCACGCAGCTCCCCGCCGGCCGCGGCCTCTCCTCCCCCGTGGCCTCCTCCACCCGACCGCGTCGTCGTCCTCTCCGGCCGGCCCCCTCACCGCCCCCGCTCGGCCTCGGCCCCCACCAGCGGCCGCCTCCACCCCGCCGCCCGTGGCCCTCCTCTCCAACCCGCCGCCCGCCGGCGACCACCCTCGCCTCCGTCTGAGCCTCCTCCTCGCCGGCCGCTCCTCCTCCCTCCGGCCGTCTGCCTCCACCCCACCTCTACCGTCCCCCCTCGCCAGGCCACGTCCGTCACCGACCACCCCGACGGCGGGCTCCTCCCAGGCGCCTTCCCCACCTCCCTCTCCGACCCCGTCGCCCCGCCGTCCTCCTGCGCCCTGCGGCCGCGCCACCGCCGCCAGCAGGACCTCCACCGCCGCCTCTGCAAGCACAGCGTCACCGCTGTCGTGTCCCTGCCTGCGGCCGCTCGTCCTTGTCGAGCTGCTGTCTTCCGCTCTACAGTACGTCCCCAACCCCAGGTCGTCCTCTGTTCCCTCGCCGGTTTGACCCCGACACGGCTGCGGCTCCTCAACGCCCGTCTCAACCTCCAACAAGTTTCCCTGTGCTTGTCTCCTGACGCAAGGGCCAGGACACGATGTCAAAGATACGATGCCAGACCGGGAACACTACAAGAACTTCATGGAAACCTAAACATCTCTCCGTAGACCAGAAGACCGAACCCGGAGATCTCCAACACGGACGACAAGGTCTTCTCGGACCCGAAGACCGGACCGACCCGCCAAGTTCCTCAACCAGATCCGAGAACGACGAGCACCCCGGTGTGACAAGTACCCCTTCCGGGACGCCAAGATCACCGACACGGATACGCCAAGTTCTTCACCCCGAATTCCAAGACCGACTCGATGGCGCGGATCCGACAAGGTCTTCGCGACGACAAGATCGGCACCGATCTGGGTGGAGCCGAAGACCGCCAAGTACTTCTTCCCGGAACGCCAGATCTACTCCATCATCCGATCCCGCTGATCCCGTCGAACCCTGAACCCTGAGATCGAACTCCGAACCCCGGAACCCCAAGTTCGTCGAGACCCTCTAATGTGTGAACCCCTTCCCGAAACCCTATTTTATAATATAATACAACTTGTCGCATATTAATTGTTCATGCATGCATTTTTGTGTGGTTTGGGGGTTATGTCGATTCACCTCTAATTAAATATGGGGCCCATATGCGGGCAAATCTAGTCTAATGTTGGCCTCATCTAAATTTGTTTAGCGAACCGGTAACTTATATTGCCATGTTAAGGCAACATCTAAATTGCGGGGTAGATAAATAACATGAACCATCTAATTAATTGTCGGGACCCCGGTTCCACTTAATATGGCCTAATCGCACCGCATATTTACCATGCCGTACATCATACATGCATCATGCCCGATCTTCTGTCGTAGTATTAAATAGTGCATCCGGTGTTTATTCTAGTGTTTTGCTTCTTCGCGGATTGGGCCGTTGAGTTGATGTGAGCTTCGCCCCGATCTTCGGTTGAATCTTCGACAATGTTTTCAGGCGAGCATCTCCCCCTTTCTACCTATCTTACTTTTATAGTATTTATTTCCCTCCTGTTGATCTATTGCTATCTGTGTCGCGTTGCTCTAGTATTCGTACCCGTTATATCCCTTGCAGCCTCATAATGCCTTGGACACATCCTATTCCCTGTTGTGTGGTAGATAGTTGGACTTGCGCGTCGTAGTCGCTTGCTCAAGTGCTGGTGCGTGTCGTCAAGTACCACAGTTGTTGGAGAATTGCCGCATGTCTAATGTTGGAGATGATCATGGCTTTAATTATTGTTCACTTTAATTACTGTTTAACAACTAAAATTGAAGTAGGTAAGCAGAGGCACATGTGGGTAATAGATGTTATTTGGTTGTTAACCGTCCACTTGTGTCCCGTAGGACCCCGAGTTCTTGACACCTGTTCCGAGATCGAGCGCGCTAACCACATGTGGGGAGATATGGGCCCCCCATCGATTTAGTACCTGATTTCAAAGTATTGTACTGGGGGCCACAAGTAGTTTGGGGCTTTTTTACTATCCTGTACTTATGCCATGCTTTACTGCTTTATTTACGATTGTGTGAGGAGCACGCTGTACTGTTTTGGAAGCGGAGTGTTTTCGCGGTATCGACAGTCCCAGTTTTGGGATTCACTGTCGTTTACAGCCACTGTCGCAAACCCTGAGTCCGTCTCGGAGACTGGCCGACTTCGTTGCGGGTGTACTTAGTGGGGTGGCCCCCCGTGCTTGCTTTGGGTCTGGGAAACGTCATGACTTAGGCCCCGCCGACATACCGATGAGTGTATGTTAATTGATCTGGCAAAAGGGGTCGAAGTGCGTGTGGATACTTTGGTGCACCCCTGCAGGGTTTAATCTTTTCGAGAAGCCGTGTCCGCGGTTATGGACGACTTGGAGCACAGTGCTTGATCATAGACAACTATAACTAAAGTTTACTGTTATAATTTGATTTGTATCCGACATGATTAGTAATCAGCTTCACTGCAACAGAATGGCTAAATAAAAGTACTAACAACTGCTGGGTTTTGGGGATATCCCATGCTAATTGTACTTGACTAGTAAGTGTTGCAACTACAACTGAATGGTTAACTAAAATTTCCCACTGCTTATTATATCAGGACGTCTATCTATACCTAACTAGTAATTGCTGCAACGATAACTGAATAAGTAAAACTGCCAACTGTGTGAGTTCCTCTGTTGACTCTCTCGGTTGGTATCGAGGGGGAATACCAGGATGGTTTGTTTGGTGTTAGAATCAGGTTGGATCGAATAGGTCTTTCTTACCCCTCTCTGATAGTCGCCAGTTGTATCGACTCTCTATAGGTTGTTTAGTGCATGCTGCGCCGCTGCCGCTTCAGTCCACCATACCTGTGTAGGCGAGGACCGCCGAATTCTAGTCTCGCCGTGTACTGGCCTCAGTACTGACGCTCCTCTTTTTCCTTTGCCCTTTGTCGGCACCCCTTTTGTTTAAGCAGGTTTTGAGATCGACGTCGTTAGCAGGGTTACCCTTCCGGCTTGGCCTGGGCAGGGTTATGGACGCCATTGGTTATTCTTCAGGGCTCTTAGCCCCATTTGCATCTTGTCCGTAGCTGGACGCTGTATCGTTTTCAAGGTGATTTGGATCTTTGTATATTATATCTGTATTCTTGACTCTTTGAGTCGCTGTTATATATATATATATATATCTGTTCTGTGGGTCCCATCGAGGACTGTTGTGTAATGTTATTACTTCGTTTTCCACCCGCACGAAAGTGCCTGGTGGGCACCTTTGAATCGTTTCTATGCGGGTTTGGCGGGAATCGCTGAAACTTGCATAGGGCCGATTCTGAGGGTGTTACAAAATTCCATTTTAGATTATTTCAAATATTCTTTTATTGTTTAATATTTATTTTAAATGAGGTTTGTGTCTTTATTCAAACCATTGATTCAAGCTTCCATTTGAATTCAAATTTAACCAAACCTTTTCAGTAGGTTTTAAATCATTTAGGAGTTGATTAGTTGGCCCACTTTGGAAAATATTCAAATATTTTCTCCTGATTTATTATATATTTTAATTAGGCCTTTTGTCTTCATTTGCATGATTTGAATAAGGTTCCAAACCATATAATTCTATTTAATTATTATTCTATTTTTTTAAGTTAATTAGATAATCTTTTAATACACTTTGGCTATTTCAATTATTTATTTTCTCATGATTTAATTAATCATTTACATTAGGAATTTTGTCTTTACTCAAATTGAATTGTATTTGGTTAAATTGTTGGAGATATGCCCAAGAGTCAATAATAAAGTGGTTATTATCATATCTTCATACTTATGATAAATGTTTACATACCATGCTATAATTGTATTAACAGGAAACATTAATACTTGTGTGATTTGGAAACATAAAAGAGTCCCTAGTAAAGCCTCTTGTTAAACTAGCTTGTTGGTTAATATATGATCATGGTTTCCTGATCATGAACATAGAAATGTTATTAACAACAGGGTCATATCATTAGGAGAATGATGTGATGGACATACTCCAATAGTTAAGCATAGCATAAAGATCAAGTCATTTAATATAGTTCATTTTCTATAAGCTTTTTGATACATAGTAACCTAATTCCTTCGACCATGAGATCATGTTAATCACCATCACCGGAAGGATGCTTTGATGACATCAAACACCACACCGTAACTGGGTGGCTATAAAGGTGGCATTGAGTGTTTGAAAAGTATGGGTTGAGGCACATGGATCAAGAGTGGGATTTGTCCATCCATATGACGGATAGATATACTCTGGGCCCTCTCGGTGGAATGTCATCCAATTAGCTTGCAAGCATGTGACTGGCTCACAAGGGATCACATATCACGGGAATGAGAAAAGAGTACTTATCAGTAACGAGGTTGAACTAGGTATGCAGAGATATCGACGATCAAAACCTCGGATAAGTAAACTATCATGAGACAAAGGGAAATTGGTATCATATGTAAGTGGTTCATTCGATCGCAAAGTAATCGTAGAAATATGTTGGAGCCATATGAATTTCCAGATTCCTCTATTGGTTATTGATCGGAGAAGTGTCTCGATCATGTCCGCATAATTCACGAACCGTAGGGAACACACTTAAGGATTCGATGTTGTTGAGTAGTTATGGAATGATGAGTAAGAGACCGAATGTTGTTCGGAGTCTCGGATGGGATCCAGGATATCACGAGGAGATCCGGAATGGTCCGGAGAATAAGATTCATATAAGGAAAGTCTTGTTTCGGGGTTGGAGAATGGTTCTGGTGTTTTCATCGGGAATGTTCTAGAAGGTTCCAGAATATCCGGCACTCCGAAGGGGAAGGGTACATGAATGTGTTATATCAAGTTGGTATGATTGCATCATGTACTAAGTGTCATCGCTAAAAAAATAGAGGGTTTAATCAAATCCTTGTTTGAAAAGTCAAACGCCAATTTGAATGTCAAACGGCTATTTTTAGGAAGTGGAGAGGGAGGTGGAAACCGAGTTGGGGAGAAGTCCCTCCTCCACCGCTGGCCCACTTGGGATCCGAGTTGGGGAGGGATTCTCCTCCCCTTGGCCGGCACCTCCCTCCTATAAGAGGAGGGGCAGGGCTCCCCTCCTAGCACACAAGATCCCCACCTCTAAACCCTAGCAGCCGCCGCCCTCCATAGCCCCCGCCGCCCCCTAGGGTTTCTCCCCTAGCCGCCGACTTGGGGACCTCCAAGCCCTAGCCACCGGCCCTAGCACCTCTTCCTAGGCGTGTCTAAACCCTAGATCGTCGAGGGCTCTCTCATAGTCCACCATACTCGCTCTGGCTTAAGGCGAAGCCCTGCGAGATCTCCCCTCTACTTCCGGTACCACGCCGCTGTGCTGCCGGAATTGCGAGGAGAGTGCTACAACCTCCGCTGCCTGCTGGAACAAGGGAGAGGAAGGTCTTCATCAAGTACCGAACATGTGACCGACTGCGGAAGCGCTGCCGGAAGGCAGCGTCGGAAGGATCGTCTACGCGATCTTGAGATCGGCAAGTGTACGACTACATCACCCACGAGAATCTGCTCTCGTTAACCACTTTGGAATCTTCGAGGGTGAGTTCCTCTATCGACTCGTTGCTACAATCTAGTAGATAGATCTTGGCTTGTTTGTGTGCATGCGGTAGAAATTTTTTGTTTTCCATGCTACGAACCCCTACATAAATCCCATATAATTTTATTTAAATAATCCTTATTTCTTTATTTTTATTTGGATTATCTCTATTCCATTTGCTTATGGATTTAATTCAAGTTTTAGATCGTCTTCTAAATATTTTTCTTGTAATTTATTATTTATTTAGTTTAGGCAATTTGCCTTTATTTAAATAAAATTGAATATGGTTCAATTCATATTATTTTATTTAAATAATATTTTATTCCTTTTTATTATTCAGTAAACTTTCCTTTGTTTATGGATTTGTCCAAGATTTAATTTGTCTTTTAAATATTCCTTATTTATTTATTTATTTCTTTGCCTTATAAAATCCATATCTTTTTATTTATAGTTCCAAAATTGGTGATGCCAATTTGTAGAATTTTATTTAATATTTTTTTATCTTTTTAAATCCTTTTAGGAATATTTTGCTCACAATTTGGTATGGATTTTAGCTAGGAGCTTTATTAGCTTTGGAAATTATTTTCCTTTTATCTTATTAAATTCACAAGTTTTTATCTATGACTCCAAATTTAATGAAACCAATTTCTATGGTTTTACAATATTTTTGTTTATCATTTTTGATCATTTAGAAATGTTTGTTGACAAATTTTTATATGGAAAAAATCCATAGTCTTAGAGAGATCTTGAAAATGATTTCTTTCATTAAAATTTGGGGTTTTGGTTTAACTTCTCCAAGTGTTGAAATTTCAAGATACATTCATTGATGAATGCATTTCACTTGATTGAAATTTTGTTTGGTTACTCTTTTCATTCAAATTTGTTCAAGAAGGGTTTGATGTTTCCATTTAGAAGCAAAAAGTTTCTTTTCACCCTAAATTTCAACAATTATTTCTTTTGTTTATTTATTTTTCACATTACAAAATTTGGAAAATTTTGGGATGTGACAACCACGGAGACTGCCTCATGCACCAAATCACCGGTGATAAGAAGGACATCATGAAGATCAGCCCGAACCACCTTTCGCCGAAGGACTACAGGACCCGCATGCAATATTTGGTCAAGGAAAGAGTGGAACAAAAGGTTTCAGAAGTTTCCATGAAGATTTATACGTCCAACCGTCCTCTGACTCTGGTAAATATTTAGACTCTGCTTTTTGTGTTTCGTTGTTCTTGTTGGTTCTTTCTCTGACTCTATTTTCATCGATGCTTTTTCAACTCTGTTAGCTCGAGAAACTCTCTGAGTTCGAGCTAGATCCACTAGAGGGCTATGCCTTAGACGACCCGTAGGCGACGGAGGATGATGAGGTGCAAGAAGTTGCCGCCTCCGCCTCCAAGAAGCGTAAGGCGAAGGCAGTTGTCGCTCTTGGTAGCCAAGTGCTTCCAGTAGTTAAAAAGTAAGCACCTCACCTTTCTTTTTAGTACTCCTGTACCTTTATTTCTTTCCAAAACACGCCTAATATTTTGGATTTTTGTGTTCTAGAGTTAAATCAGTGTTGAAGAGCAAGATAAAGCCGGACAACAAGCCGGGAAAGCAGATGCGTCATCAAAAGCTTGTTATCTCCCCTGTTGTGTTGCTGTCGACCCCATCCACTACTCCGTCAGCACAGGGAGCTTCTGCATCCCCTGATGCTGGCAAGATCTCGAAAGCCCTGGTCACCGTTGATGACTAGGAAACTAACAAGGGTGAACCCGTAAAGGGTAATGACCACATGTATTGTGGATAAGGTGGTTGACTCTGCTGTTCCTGGCCTCAAGAGGAAGGAGAAATAAGAGATCCTCAAACTGGCTCAGTCAAGTGTTGAGAAGCAAGTCTTGACCCTAGAAACAGCGAGCCAAGAGAAGGAATACGTCAAGCTGGTTAGCCTCCTGGACCAAATTTTAGTTCGGGATGCTAAAATCGCATCTGGCGAACTTCCAGCAAAGGATGTTCCATCCCTCACACTTACCGAGAAGGTGTTTCATAGCACCAAGCTCGGATTTGAAAAGTTGCACCTGGAACACATTGTAAGTTTCCTATTCTTATTTGCATTTATTATCATATCCTCTAGCCCCCAAGCATAAAGTCAGACAATCATCATTGGATTCTGAGTTGATGCTTTTAGGTTGCAAAAGAACGATGTAGTGTAGCCCCCAAGGCTCGTGTTGTAATTGGACTTAGTTAAATTTGCAGCCCGGGTCTTAGTAGCCGTCTGACGGTATTCCATCTCTAAACTTACAGAAAATTGCATCTTCCAACCAGGAATTTCTCAAGAATATTTCCAATAAGCGCAAAGAAATCAAATCTTTGCACTTTGAGAATTCAAAGTTGAAATTAGAAAAAGATGAAGCAGAAGGTAAACTTTTCTTGCTTCCTCTTTGTCAATTAAATATTTTTTCATAGTCGAATTTGCTTTATCCGACTGATATTTTTGTCTTTGCAGAATTATTATGCCAATCCAGCAAGAATGTGGAGCAGGACGAAAACTTCAAGGTCTTGCAGGCAGATAATGCTGAACTCCGGGAAAAGCTTGAGATGCTAACTTTGGAATCGGAAAAATCCGTAGTCGTTGTCCTGTAGTCAAGCAACCACCAGACCGTGAGGCTCGAGAAGCTCCTAGACCTCTGAGATAAGGAACTTGCTGATCTCAGGAAGGATTTTGATATCTAGAAGGATCTTGCCCTGGCCTCTGCAAGTGAACTAGACAACCTCCGCAAAGAGCATGCTGAATGGAATCACTTCGTGCTTGGTAAGAATTCCGAATATATTCTTTGTGTTGTTCATTTTTCGACTTTTGTTTTAGCCGGAATTTTACTTTTTGGTTCTTTCCCTGCCCCCTGAATCTTTCTGACTCCTCCACTTATGAACCTCGCCTCGAGCGCATTAAGTTCATCGGAGATGTCTTGTTCGACTTCCGCCAAAATCTAGAAGAGGCTGGCAAAGCAGTGAGGCTTTCCAACTTGCACACAATGTCAGTGCATGAGGTGAGGGACAAAGTAAAGGAGATTTCGAATTTGATCGAGGACTGGAAGATCTCCTACACTCGGACTGCTGCACAAACAGCTCTGACCATGGTGATGAGCCACCATAGCGAGATGGAAATCTGGCATGTCACCAAGGGCATTGCCGAGGAGGATGATGAGGGTAACCCTCAAGATATCAAGGCCATCCAAGAATCTTGTGCAGGTAATGCTTGTCGGGTGGCGGAGATGACCAACTACACGACGCCATTCTTCGAATCCGCCGTCTCACCTCCTTTGCCTCAAGAGCCAGAAATCAGCAACGCTTCCGAGTCTGATATCGAGGGTGACACTACTATTGATTCCAGTGTTCCACCTGCTTCATCACCACCGCCTGCAGCAGAATCAATTTCTATGCATTATCTTAAACTTATGGCAATGTAATGGTGGCTACAATATTTATTTAGTGCTGGTTGGTAAAAAATGATGCTTTTACTATCTTAGCACGTTTGTTTATATATTTTTATGTTTTGTGCTTGAAAGTTTCTGAAGCACTCTTGTTTTATGCCTATACTTATCGGTTTATCTGGCCCTCTGCCTCGTCCCTTTCATGGGTCGGCCAACCTTTAGCACGGAAACTTTGACGAGCAACGCGGCGCAATTGCTAAACCAGTTTAAACTCGGAAACAAAGCCGGCTTCTAGTACCAACAACTCATTACTCGGAAAATACCTGCGTCCAAGCAATCAGATAAAGAATCAAAGTATAGACAATAATTTAAACTTTGTACCCTATGGTAACATTTTTAGATTGTTTCAAAAACCGTAACCAGAATGAACATGATCATAAAGTACTTTCAAGCATTCTGGGATTTTCGAAAAAATTACATTTTCTTTTGGAAATAAGATGGCAAAAACGTCTCAAAAATAATAATATGAGGAAACCAATACTTTATTTCACTATGAACATGTACATATATGATTACAAGGAAATATAACTAAGAATAGAAGGGACGTAGCTCTGAAATATTCCATGGACGTTCTATTTCATCCGGGTATGTGCTGCCACCAGCTCTCTTCCTTTTTCGAGTGTCAGGTCTTCCCTTGACTAGTCTCATGTCGGTTGAATAATATGACCCGTTATGCAGAAATCTGCTAACCATAAAAGGTCCTTCCCAAATTGGGGAAAGTTTGTGCTTTCTATTTTGCACAAGTTGGAGAACTAAATCTCCTTTTTTGAAAGAACGGTTTTGCACTCTCTTACTATGATACTTGCGTAACTTCTGCTGATAGGCTGTAGATCTCTGCTCAGCAATGATGCGTACTTCTTCGATTATATCGAGATCATCTTGCCGAGAAAATTCTGCATCTTCTTTGATATACACTTTGACTCATGGAGCTTGATGGATCATATCACTCGGAAGAACTGGTTCTGCACCATAGACCAAGAAAAAAGGGGTATAGCCAGTTGGCCTGTTAGGAGTTGTACGCAAGCTCCATATCACAGACGGTAATCTTCCGCCCAAGCCCCCGAAGCCCGCGGAATCGGTGCCTCGTGTAACATCCCTAAAATCATGTTTCAAAACTCATGCATATCATCCATGCACCCATCATCATTTAGGGTTTCATCCCAAAATCATTTCAAAAACAGGAACATTTGTTGCTTATTATTTTATGTATAAAAACTCTAGCCTTTGTGCTACATGATAATGAGAAAGGTGCTATTATTCATTCAGAATGTTTTGAGTTCAAACTTAAGTGATTCCAAAAGCTTGGGCAAAGTTTCAAAACAAAGTATGAAATAAAACCAAAGTTATGCCTATTATTATATCTCCCAAAAGGCTTGGTTTTATTGTATTATTTTCAAATAACCCAAGTAGGTCTGAGTGAACAAAGGTGTTTGACACTTATTTGGGTGCAAGGATCACTGTACAAAAAGCTAGAGCAGGTTTGAATTCAAACTTATTTGAAATAGGGTTTGAAAACCATTTCTAGAAAATCAATCAGAAAAAGAAAAGGGGTAAAGAAGAAAAAAATAGACAGCCAGCCAATCTGGCCGACCCAGCCCAACACGGCCCAGCTAGCCAGCAGCTCCCACCCCCGCGAAACGTTTTCTTTTACCCGCCACCACACCCACCAGCTCGCTGACAGGAAGGACCCACTCCCTCTCCTCCTCTCTCGCTGACAACCGCGGCCCACCCAGGTAACATCGTCTCCACCCCGCGACTAGTTCTTCCCCAATTGACGCCGGGCGTTTCCTGTTTGATTCACATCTTCAATTCGCGTAAATGCACGAGTAAATCTCGCTCGTATCTTGGCTACTTAAACCCCCTCTGCCCCCTCTCCATTCTCCCCCAAACCCCAAGCCCAGAACACCCCCAGGCTGCAAGAATTTCTCACCGCAACCCCGCTGTCTCCGACGAACTGCAGACATGATTCCGGCCAACCTCGACCACCCCTCTGCTCCTTGTTCACACGAGCAGGCTCCATTTGACCTCGTGCACCTTCCAGTACCACTAGCTCGCCCGCGCGTGACCCAGAACATCGGCAACGCAGGCGACTGAGCGCCACCGTCTTCGGCTTCAACTCCGTCGAGTTCCTCCGGTAAGTCCAGACCGCCCCAAGCCTTCTCCTTCACACACGCGTCTTTTCCGTGATCTCCTACATCTGACCACATCCGCTGTTTGCCTCCTCGTGATCGACAGCGTCGCCTTCGACCTCGAACAGAGCCACCCGTCGCCAGACCCTACTCCGGCGAGCAATCCACCGCAAACCTGAGCGCCCCTTGCCGAGCCATCTGTATGTTGAGCATCACCACGTCCTCGCGATCATGGTGAGTACCTTCCCTACCCTTCTAGCTTCCTGTATCGCCGGCGCCGCCACCATCTGACCGTCGCCGCCGCGCGCAGCCGTTAAGCGCCGCCAGTTAGTGGCTTGTTGTTTGCGTCCGTTGGATCAATATCGTAGGGCTATGATAGATTATAAACGAAGAGGTACCGTATGTCTCTGCGCCGTTAGATCTAAGTTAGATCCTGCGGTCTGCGTCTGTCGATCCAAACGAATCGGTACTGACCAACCAAAACACGACGCGTGTCACCAGTTCAGTTCAAAAACAGATTTCAAACCAGATTTAGATGTAATTTTCAAAAGGCTATAACTTTTGATTCCCACGTTAGATTTTTGCAAATTTTATACCGTTGGAATCAGTGAGTCAAGCCCTTTATGAATCTCCAATGTTTTTAACAAAAAGTATCTGTTAAAATGACTTTGTATGCAGAAACATAATTAGGTCTATTTTGAGCATAGATTTAGTTTAGTAATTTGTATTAGTGCTAAATAAGTTTAGTTAGCACACTTTGTGACTTGTTATGTTTTTGTATCATGCACTTGCTTGGTAGAGTTTTCAAAAACATCACTTAGTAATTTCTTGCATGCATGCATTCATATTTTTGTTTGTATATAAATTGTGTGTAATTGTATGCTACAAATTTTTTTGTAGATTTTGCTAGTGACTGTGATTGTGAAGAGTGCTACTCTCCCCATTACCAAGGCAAGTGATACTTCATGATATTTCCATTCCCTTTATTTTGGATAAGCATTAGAATTATTTTTGCTAAGTCTTGCATGCTACTTTTGCCAAATGCTATGTTGGGAAATCCTATGTAGTTGTAGAAATATAGATTTGCTAGGGATTTTTCCTAAGTTAAGTTACTATGCCATGCTTAGCCTAGCTAATAGAAAACAAGGGTTGGTAAATTATGTACATGCTATGTTGAAAATAATTCTAAGTCTTATGGACTTATGCTTTTCCTAATAAAACAACTAAGTCAATGAACCTCCTGGGTGGAATGGGACTTGAATTGGTGGTTTTTGGTTGAGTGGTTACACAAGGCCATGGATATGGCTTGTGTATCTCACTTGTGGTATGCCACCCAGGCACAAAGGGATTTGGAGGCCAAGTGTTGAGAAAGCTTACAGCGCAACCACTTGGCAATATGGGCTCTGCCATGATCATATAGGTTGCTAGAACTTAGTCACTTGGACAGTTGGTGGTAGTGGGAATGATAGGTTGGAACGCGTCCATTTGACTAAGGAAAGGCTTCTGAAAGGTCCTGTCTTGGGAAACCAAGTCTGGTGGGGAAAGTGCACAACCTCTGCAGATGGAAAATCTAAGTACTTAGCCAAGTCCATGGCAATCGACATATTGAGCATCAAGACATGGAAGCTACAAGAATCTCATCACTCCAACTTCTAAGTAAAACTTGTGGGTGAACAAGGGTGAAGGACCCCAATGTCTATTGGTGGTTTCTTGGGAAAGTTTTGACAAAGAAAAACTTAGTGATTTCAACTAATAGGAAAAAACCTATTTTGAGCAAAGCAAGCCAAGCTACACTTAGCCAAAATGCATATAGTAATATAGTCCACTTAAAATTTACTAAGGTATCACTTGCCAATACTATTCCAAAGTATTGACCCACTGTGGCTGTAACTTGTGATGTTGCAGGTTACTCCGATGATGAGTAGGAGTCATGAGTCTACACTCAACATGCTTACCTGTGGCACATGAAGATGAGGACTTATGTTTATTTACTTATTCCATAAACTCTTGTATTAGGCCTTTGGCCCTGAGTTGTAAAATACTATGTTTTATCTCTGGAATGAATGTAATAAACGACCTTTGTACTTGTGTACTTCATCTTAAACTGTGGATGCTAGCATTGATCCAGGGACTAGCATTGCAATCACAGGGATCCTTTCCTTTACAAAGGAGGGATCTTACAGATGGTATCAGAGCACTGTGTTGCCTGTAGGATTATGACCCTAGGATTGGAAAACCACTAAGGAAAAATCTTCAACTACTTCTACACTTGTCTATTCTTCTCGTAAACTTTTCTAATCTTCTCATTCTCATCTCTATTTGTAGATGAACTCCATCAACGAAGCCATGAAGAAAGGGCCACTCATGACCATGACCTTGGAGTGTGAAACTGAGTTTCCCAAAATTCTCAAGGACCTCATGGTGGCAATGGAAGCACATGGTGAAGCTGTGTACAAAGGCTTCCCAATGATGGTTGAAGGAGTGGAGTACTGGTGGGTGCAACTTCACTTGTACAAAAACAAGGGAGACAACCACAAAGAAAGAGGTTTCTGCATGTACACCAACACTGTGATGCACACCACATTCTTTGAGTCAGCAAGAGAAGCATCTTGGAGGACTATCAAAGAACTAAGTGCTAGAGTCAAGTGCAGAATGCTCAACCTCCAAAAAGACTTAGAGAAAGAGAAGGAGCTTACCCAAGAGTTGGAAGCCACCAACCAAACCTTAAGGGGAGATATTATAGACTTAGTGATGGAATCATGTGAACAAGATAGGTGGATTGCCTCTAGGAACATTGTGTTAGCCAACAGATCCAATGAGATAGGATTGTAAACGCATTTCGTTAGTTGGACCACCACCTATCACCTTATTTTCCAAAAAGATACCTTAAATAAGTTTGGACCTTGGTTGATGTAATGGATTGATGTATGCATGACTTGCGTGATTTTGTGTTCCAAGGATATGTATGAATTGTTTGTCTTGTTTTATCTTAAATTGTGTTGTCCTAACTTTTCTATCTTATAAATAGATGCCTATTACCATCAGCACTGTTGAGGAGTTCCAGGTTACCCGTTTTGGTCCTCGTATCATTGATCTTACCACTTTGCTCGATCTTCCTCTTCCCACCATCATGGTGCATCCACTCACCAAGTTCGAGAGGAAGGACCTCTGGGGCTTCAAGGTGAACCAGCCCGGACGCCAGACTGAGCCTACTACGGAGGCCATCGTCTTCAAGCTTATGCACGATGACAGGGAGAGAGGCATGGATGTAGTCATGCAGGACCTGATAGGACGTCTGCTAGGCCGTCACTCCCGACAGGTTAGAGGCACCCACTTCCACGTCTTCGGAAGACGTGATGATGATGGAGAGTCCATTGACTTCGAGGACGACTCGAGGGACGCAGCAGAGCCGATACGTCTCTATCTCCAGGACTTAGAGTCTCTCATCAGACACGTGGACACGGATATGACCAATGTCATGCTCAACAATGACAAGCTCCAGGTGCAGCTTCGCGAGAATGACAAGCTTTTCGCACATCAGGACGAGATAGTCAAGGAAATGGAGGCGAAGTTCAAGACCCAGGACCGTAAGTTCAAGAGTCAGGAGAAAAGCGTCCAGGATAGGAACAAGAAGATCCGGGACATGACTGAAGAACTGAAGTCCAAGGATTTCGAGCTAGAGCAGCAGCAGATGGTGATCGAGAGGCTTCGCTCCTAGAAGAGGGCTCTCAAGGCCAAGATCGATTCCTTGACTACTACTATTGAGGAGAACAAGACCGCGATGGAGAACGCAGGTCTTACTTTTGTCGGGGAGGAGATTGATGCTGATGAGTAGACTTGACTACTCATTTATCTTTCATTATCATACTTGTTATTTGTGAACTCGTTATTGGACCATCCGACATGTGGATGGCTTGCCACTTGTGTGTTTTACTTCATGAACTTATTATCTGGTTGTTGAACTTTTATTCTTGTGTTGCATGCTTGTGTTTGCTTGTGATGTAATGTGCATAAAACATCTATGGGTATCTCATTCTTATCTCTATTTGAACAAACCACAGATGCCTCCCCGTCGCGCAAACCACAACCCCAACAACATCACCCCGGAAATGCAGAAAATGATGAATGCTCAAACACAGCTTATGCAGATGATGACAACATTCATCCAAAACCAGAATAACAACAACAACCCCAACAACAACAACAATAACAACAACAACAACCCTCCGGGCTTTGATATGCTCACCAGATTTCTGCGTTTGAGGCCAGCTAAGTTCTCGGGGACAACTGATCCCATGGTGGCCAATGATTGGCTACGTTCTGTGAACAAGGACTTAGTGACCGTGGGCTGCACGGACGCTGAAAAGGTCAGATTTGCAGCACATCTGCTGGAAGGGCCAGCCGCCACATGGTGGGACAACTTCCAAATCACCACTCCTATAGATGAGGTGGCTTGGGCTATCTTTGAAGATGGCTTTCGCACTGCTCATATCTCATCAGGAATGATGAGCCTGAAAAAGAAGGAGTTTCACAACCTGAAGCAGCGCCACCGCAGCGTGGCTGAATACATAGAAGAGTTCAACAATCTGGCGCGTTATGCACCGGATGAGGTTGACACAGATGCCAAAAGAAAGGAAAAGTTTCTGGAAGGCTTGAATGATGAGCTGAATCTACAACTGTCTGTGGCATATGTTCCCACTTATCAGTCGCTCTGTGACAAGGCTGCTATATTGGAGAACAAAATGAAGCAAGTCGAGAGTAGGAAGAGGAAACACTCCGACAAGCACAGCTAGGGATCGTCTCACAAACGATCTCACTATGATGACAGTGGAAGCTCAGGATCCCATAAGCATGGGAAATTCAACAAGCACCACAACCACAACCGTCATGACAACAAGCATCACCGCAGTCATGACAATGACAAATACAAGAACCACAAGAGTGGACATAAGAGCCACCATAGTGTAAATGGTAGTGGAAGTGGAAATCAGCCTGCTAAAAGAGACATCAGTCAGGTTGAGTGCTTCAAATGCAAAAAGATGGGACACTATGCAAATGAGTGCCCCGAAAATAAAGTTGAAGGACCTGTCAAGCCCAATCCTTTCCAGAAAGGTCAGGTGAACCTCATTAATGAGGAGGAGGTCTATGAGGAACCTAACGCTGTTGTTGGTAAGTTCAGACTCAATTCCATTCCAGCATTTGTACTCTTTGATACTGGTGCATCTCATTCATTCATATCAAGAGCATTTGTTGAAAGAAATGAACTACCGGTAGAAACTATTGGGTGTCCTATAAAAGTAAGTTCTCCTGGTGGAGAAATGATAGTGAATTCAGGATGCCATGACCTAGTCATAGAATTCGGGAAGTATAAGTTTCCCGTTAACTTGATAATATTAAACTCTCAAGGTTTGGATGTCATTCTGGGAATGGACTGGATGACTAAGTACAAAGGAGTGATAGATTGTGCCAGCCATACTGTCTCACTCACGACTCCGAATAATAAAAGGATCAGATTCAAGACCAGCTTTGGAGCAAAGAAGAGTATGCTAAATTCTCTTAAGGGGGTTAGCATGGACAGTGTGCCAATTGTGTGTGAGTATCTGGTTGTATTCCCGGAAGAATTGCCAGGAATGCCACCAGATAGATATGTGGAGTTTCTGATAGATTTGGTACCAGGTTCTGGACCAATAGCAAAGAGACCATACAAAATGTCAGTTGATGAACTGAAGGAGCTCAAAAAGCAACTAGGAGAACAGTTGTAGAAAGGATTTATTCAACAAAGTTCTTCATCTTGGGGAGCCCCAGTTTTGTTCGTGGAGAAGAAAGATAGAAGCCAAAGGTTATGCTTAGATTACCGTTCCCTCAACGAGGTAACTATCAAGAACAAATATCCTTTCCCTAGAATCAATGACTTGTTTGATCATCTAGAGGGAGCATGTGTGTTCTCGAAGATTGATCTCCGGTCAGGCTATTTTCAACTCAAGATAAGAGAGCAAGACATACCTAAAACAGCATTCACCACAAGGTATGGATTATATGAGTATACCGTAATGCCTTTTGGCTTAACCAATGCTCCAGCCTACTTCATGAATATGATGAACAAAGTGTTCATGGAATTTCTTGACAAGTTCGTTGTCGTTTTCGTCGATGACATCTTAGTCTACTCCAAGAGAAGAGAAGAACATGAAGGACACTTGCGCTTGATACTTGAGAAGTTAAGAGAGCATAAACTTTATGCCAAATTCAGCAAGTGTGAGTTCTGGTTAGAGGAAGTTGGTTTTCTTGGTCATGTTATGACAAAGGATGGTGTAGCAGTTGATCCTGCTAAAGTTTCAGCGGTGACAGAATGGGAATCTCCCAAGAATATAAAAGAAGTTCGCAGTTTCCTTGGCTTAGCAGGTTACTACAGAAGGTTCATCGAGAATTTCTCCAAAGTAGCTAAGCCCATGACTGAATTGTTAAAGAAGGACAAGAAGTTTTCTTGGTCTGAAGGTTGTGAAGTCAGCTTTCAAGAATTGAAGAAGAGACTTGTAACAGCACCAGTGCTATGTCTGCTAGATTTGGAAAAGGATTTCCAAGTATATTGTGATGCGTCTCATCAAGGTTTGGGAGCCGTACTTATGCCAGACGGTAAAGTTGTGGCCTATGCCTCGAGACAACTCAAAACTCATGAGGTAAACTATCCAACTCATGATTTAGAGTTAGCCTCTGTCGTCCATTTACTCAAAACATGGAGACATTACCTTTTGGGAAAACGTTGTGAAGTGTTCATGGACCACAAGAGTTTGAAGTATATCTTCACCCAGAAGGAAATTAATATGAGACAAAGAAGATGGTTAGAGCTTATCAAAGATTACGACTTGAGTTTGCAATACCACCCCGGTAAAGCAAATGTTGTAGCTGATGCTCTAAGTCGTAAGGTGTTTGTAAATGGCCTTACCAAAGGAGAATCGCCAGATGATTTGTGTGCTCAATTCAAAGAACTCAGATTGGAGATTGTGCCTGAAGGACATCTTATGTCTTTGGATGTTCAACCCACTTCGTTGGACAAGATCCGAGAAGCTCAGAAGACCGATAAGAAAATTGAAAGGATTAAGGAAAATATTGGCCAAGGGAGAGCTAAAAAATTTCATGAAGACGAACAGGGTACATTATGGCATGGGAAACGTATTTGTGTTCCACAAGATCCGGAGTTACGGAAACTGATTTTGCAAGAAGCGCACAACTCTCCGTATTCCATTCACCCGGGTAACACCAAAATGTACATGGACATGAAAGAAAGATTTTGGTGGAACAATCTCAAGAGGGACATCGCTGAGCATATTGCTTTGTGTGATGTGTGTAGTAGAGTAAAAGCGGAGCATCAGAAACCAGCAGGTTTGCTTCAACCACTACCTATTCCTGATTGGAAATGGGACAAAATTGGTATGGATTTCATCACCGGATTGCCAAGGACCAGATCTGGATATGATTCCATATGGGTAGTAGTGGATCGCCTAACTAAAGTGGCTCATTTCATACCCGTGAAGACAACTTATACCAGTGCCAAGTTAGCTAAAATCTACATGAGTAGAATTGTATGACTTCACAGTGTGCCTAAGAGTATTGTGTCCGATAGGGGAACCCAATTCACTTCCCATTTTTGGAGACAGCTACACGAGTCATTGGGTACGAGGTTGGAATTCAGTACTGCTTTTCATCCTCAAACCGATGGACAAACGGAAAGGACTAACCAAATCCTTGAAGACATGTTGAGGGCGTGTGCCCTAGACTATGGAGCAAGTTGGGACAAAAGTCTGCCTTACACAGAATTTTCTTATAATAACAGCTATCAAGCCAGCATTGAGATGGCACCGTTTGAGTTACTTTATGGAAGAAAATGTACCACCCCATTATTATGGAATGGTGTGGGAGAAAGAAGTTTATTCGGGCCAGATCTTATCAAAGAAGCCGAAGAGAAAGTCAAATTGGTTAAGGACAGGTTGAAGATAGCATAGTCCCGACAGAAAAGCTACGCAGATCCTAAGCGTAGAGAAGTCACCTACGAAGTAGGTGATAGAGCCTATCTTAGAGTATCACCACTCCGTGGAGTGAAAAGATTCGGAGTCAAAGGAAAGTTGGCACCAAGATATGTTGGTCCATTCAAGATTCTGAGTCGCAAAGGAGAAGTTGCTTATGAGATTGAACTGCCAGCATCTCTATCAGCAGTCCATAATGTATTTCATGTGAGTCAGCTTAAGAAATGTCACCCAGAAATGGAAGAATCTTCTTTGAAGGATACCATACCTTTGGAAGAAGTTAAACTAGAAAGTGACCTCACTTATGAAGAAAAGCCTATCAAGATTCTTGAGACTGCAGAAAGAGTCACGAGAACAAAAACTATCAAGTTTTGCAAAGTGCAATGGAACCATCATACCGAAGAGGAAGCAACATGGGATAGAGAAGATGATCTTTGGAAAGACCACCCTCACCTATTTGCTAGCCAATCCGAATCTCGAGGGCGAGATTCACCTTAAGGGGGTTAGATTTGTAACATCCCTAAAATCATGTTTCAAAACTCATGCATATCATCCATGCATCCATCATCATTTAGGGTTTCATCCCAAAATCATTTCAAAAACAGGAACATTTGTTGCTTATTATTTTATGTATAAAAACTCTAGACTTTGTGCTACATGCTAATGAGAAAGGTGCTATTATTCATTCAGAATGTTTTGAGTTCAAACTTAAGTGATTCCAAAAGCTTGGGCAAAGTTTCAAAACAAAGTATGAAATAAAACCAAAGTTATGCCTATTATTATATCTCCCAAAAGGCTTGGTTTTATTGTATTATTTTCAAATAACCCAAGTAGGTCTGAGTGAATAGAGGTGTTTGACACTTATTTGGGTGCAAGAATCACTGTACAAAAAGCTAGAGCAGGTTTGAATTCAAACTTATTTGAAATAGGGTTTGAAAACCATTTCTAGAAAATCAATCAGAAAAAGAAAAGGGGTAAAGAAGAAAAAAATAGACAGCCAGCCAATCTGGCCGACCCAGCCCAACACGGCCCAGCTAGCCAGCAGCTCCCACCCCCGCAAAATGTTTTCTTTTACCCGCCACCACACCCACCAGCTCGCTGACAGGAAGGACCCACTCCCTCTCCTCCTCTCTCGCTGACAACCGCGGCCCACCCAGGTATCATCGTCTCCACCCCGCGACTGGTTCTTCCCCAATTGACGCCGGGCGTTTCCTGTTTGATTCGCAGCTTCAATTCGCGTAAATGCACGAGTAAATCTCGCTCGTATCCTGGCTACTTAAACCCCCTCTGCCCCCTCTCCATTCTCCCCCAAACCCCAAGCCCAGAACGCCCCCAGGCTGCAAGAATTGCTCACCGCAACCCCGCTGTCTCCGACAAACTGCAGCCACGATTGCGGCCAACCTCGACCACCCCTCTGCTCCTGGTTCACACGAGCAGGCTCCATTTGAGCTCGCGCACCTCCCAGTACCACTAGCTCGCCCGCGCGTGACCCAGAACATCGGCAACGCAAGCGACTGAGCGCCACCGTCTTCGGCTTCAACTCCGTCGAGCTCCTTCGGTAAGTCCAGACCGCCCCAAGCCTTCTCCTTCACGCACGCGTCTTCTCCGTGATCTCCTGCATCTGACCACATCCGTTGTTTGTCTCCTCGTGATCGACAGCGTCGCCTTCGACCTCGAACAGAGCCACCCGTCGCCAGACCCTACTCCGGCGAGCAATCCACCACAAACCTGAGCGCCCCTTGCCGAGCCATCTGTACGTTGAGCATCACCACGTCCTCGCGATCACGGTGAGTACCTTCCCTACCCTTCTAGCTTCCTGTATCGCCGGTGCCGCCACCATCTGACCGTCGCCGCCGCGCGCAGCCAGTTAGTGGCTTGTTGTTTGCGTCCGTTGGATCAATATCGTAGGGCTATGATATATTATAAACGAAGAGGTATCATATGTCTCTGCGCCGTTAGATCTAAGTTAGGTCCTGCGGTCTGCGTCTGTCGATCCGAACGAATCGGTACCGACCAACCAAAACATGACGCGTGTCACCAGTTCAGTTCAAAAACAGATTTCAAACCAGGTTTAGATGTAATTTTCAAAAGGCTATAACTTTTGATTCCCACATTAGATTTTTGCAAATTTTATACCGTTGGAATCAGTGAGTCAAGCCCTTTCTGAATCTCCAATGTGTTTAACAAAAAGTATCTGTTAAAATGACTTTGTATGCAGAAACATAATTAGGTCTATTTTGATCATAGATTTAGTTTAGTAATTTGTATTAGTGCTAAATAAGTTTAGTTAGCAAACTTTGTGACTTGTTATGTTTCTGTATCATGCACTTGCTTGTTAGAGTTTTCAAAAACATCACTTAGTAATTTCTTGCATGCATGCATTCATATTTTTGTTTGTATATAAATTGTGTGTAATTGTATGCTACAAATTTTTGTGTAGATTTTGCTAGTGACTGTGATTGTGAAGAGTGCTACTCTCCCCATTACCAAGGCAAGTGATACTTCATGATATTTCCATTCCCTTTATTTTGGATAAGCATTAGAATTATTTTTGCTAAGTCTTGCATGCTACTTTTGCCAAATGCTATGTTGGGAAATCCTATGTAGTTGTAGAAATATAGATTTGCTAGGGATTTTTCCTAAGTTAAGTTACTATGCCATGCTTAGCCTAGCTAATAGAAAACAAGGGTTGGTAAAGTATGTACATGCTATGTTGAAAATAATTCTAAGTCTTATGGACTTATGCTTTTCCTAATAAAACAACTAAGTCAATGAACCTCCTGGGTGGAATGGGACTTGAATTGGTGGTTTTTGGTTGAGTGGTTACACAAGGCCATGGATATGGCTTGTGTATCTCACTTGTGGTATGCCACCCAGGCACAAAGGGATTTGGAGGCCAAGTGTTGAGAAAGCTTACAGCGCAACCACTTGGCAATATGGGCTCTGCCATGATCATATAGGTTGCTAGAACTTAGTCACTTGGACAGTTGGTGGTAGTGGGAATGATAGGTTGGAACGCGTCCATTTGACTAAGGAAAGGCTTCTGAAAGGTCCTGTCTTGGGAAACCAAGTCTGGTGGGGAAAGTGCACAACCTACAAGAATCTAAGTACTTAGCCAAGTCCATGGCAATGGACAAATTGAGCATCAAGACATGGAAGCTACAAGAATCTCATCACTCCAACTTCTAAGTAAAACTTGTGGGCGAACTAGGGTGAAGGACCCCAATGTCTATTGGTGGTTTCTTGGGAAAGTTTTGACAAAGAAAAACTTAGTGATTTAAACTAATAGGAAAAAACCTATTTTGAGCAAAGCAAGCCAAGCTACACTTAGCCAAAATGCATATAGTAATATAGTCCACTTAAAATTTACTAAGGTATCACTTGCCAATACTATTCCAAAGTATTGACCCACTGTGGCTGTAACTTGTGATGTTGCAGGTTACTCCGATGATGAGTAGGAGTCATGAGTCTACACTCAACATGCTTGCCTGTGGCACATGAAGATGAGGACTTATGTTTATTTACTTATTCCATAAACTCTTGTATTAGGCCTTTGGCCCTGAGTTGTAAAAGACTATGTTTTATCTCTGGAATGAATGTAATAAACGACCTTTGTATCTGTGTACTTCATCTTAAACTGTGGATGCTAGCATTGATCCAGGAACTAGCATTGCAATCACAGGGATCCTTTCCTTTACAAAGGAGGGATCTTACACCTCGAGACGAGGTCGGATTCCTTGTAGAATGAGGCCATTAGTTCTTTCGACTTGTCCATTGGCTTGTGGATGTGCGACTGATGCAATATCAAGTCGGATCCCTTGTTCTTTGCAGAATTCGACAAGTTCACCCATGGAAAAGTTGCTCCCGTTTTCAGTAATTATACTATGCGGATATCTGAATCTGATGATTACGTCCTCGGCGAATCTTCTGGCTGTGGCTCCATCGCAACTTGTTACGGGTTTAGCCTCAATCCATTTTGTGAATTTATCCACCATCACTAGTAGGTGAGTAAATCCACATTTTGCCGTGCGAAACGGCCCTACCATATCAATCCCCCAGACTGCGAATGGCCACGTAATAGAGATTGTTCGCAGTTATTCAGCCGGAACGTGTGCTTGATGAGCGTACTTTTGGCAGCCCTTGCACGTTTTGACCATTTTATCGGCATCTTCCTTAGCTGTAAGCCAAAATAATCTGTGCTAAAAAGCTTTTGCCACTAAGGATCTGGCTGCAGCATGGTGACCACACTCACCTTCGTGGATTTCTCTTAAGATTTCCAATCCTTCTTCCGAAGAAATACATCTCTGAAACACGCCAGAAACACTCCGCTTATAGAGCACACCATTTATTATAGTATAGGATTTTGCTCGTCGGACAATCTGCCGGCTCAAGACTTCGTCTTCAGGTAGTTTTCCATCTATCAGGAAATCCAGATAGGGTTTCGTCCAGCTGGGAATTACAGCCAGAACTGCTATTAAAGGTGAGTCGGATTTTGTCGGATAGTCCTCATCAACTCCGACTATGCAGGGGACCTTTAAATGCTCTAAAAATCTCCATCCGGTACTTTTTTCCGCGCAGAACCTATCCTTGATAGAGCATCTGCTTCCTCATTTTCTTCTCAAGGGATGTGTTGAACCTCAAAACCCTTGAACGATTTAGATAATTCATCCACAACAGCTTTGTATGCTGCCATGTGCTTGTTTGCATTGCAGATGTCGGATACTTGCTGAGCAACTAAATCCGAGTCTCCGTAAGACATGAGTCTTGATATGCCAATGTTTTTGGCCATGCGTATTCCATGTAGCAGTGCTTCGTACTCGGCAATATTATTGGTTGCCTTGAAGTGTATTTGCAACACATAGAACAGCTTATCTCCTTGGGGTGATTTGAGCACCACGCCAGCCCCCAGCCTCCTCATGCTTTTGATCCGTCAAAGTGAAGGGTCCAAAATTCCGAGTCTGGAGGACCTGAGTTTTCTGCCGTTTCTGTCCAATCAACGACAAAGTCGGCGACAATTTGGGACTTGATTGATGTACGTGGTTTGTACTCAATGTCGAAAGCTACAAGCTCTATTCCCCACTTTGCGACACGTCTTGTGGCATCGCGGTTGTTAATTATATCTCGCAGAGGAGCTGTGCTCACTACTATGATCTTATGCTCTTGAAAATAGTGACGTAGCTTTCTGGATGCAAAGAACACTCCATAGGCTAGCTTTTGATCGTTGCTTTGACTCTGTCAGGACCTCACTTAGATAATAAGTTGGCCGCTGCACCTTATGCTTGTGGCCTTCTTCCTCACGCTCAACTACTGTTACCATGCTTATGACCTTGTTGGTCGCTGCAATGTAGAGTAAAATAGGTTCCTAAGGTTTTGGCGCTGCGAGAACTGGTGGATTTGAAAGCACATCTTTCAAACTCTATAGGGCAGTTTCGGCTTCGGGGGTCCAGACAAATTTGTCAGTTTTCTTCAAGAGTTTGTATAAAGGTGCGGCTCTTTCACCGAGCCGGCTGACGAACCGACTGTAACACCCTCAGAATCGGCCCTATGCAAGTTTCAGCGATTCCCGCCAAACCCGCATAGAAACGATTCAAAGGCGCCCACCAGGCACTTGCGTGCTGGTGGATAACGAAGTAATATCATTACACAATAGTCCACGACGGAACCCACAGAACATATAAATTTATAACAACGACTCCATGAGTCAAGAATACAGATATATAATACAAAGATCCAAATCACCTTTAAAATGATATAGCGTCCGAGTACGGACAAGATGCAAATTGAGCTAAGAGCCCTGAAGAATAACCAATGGCGTCCATAACCCTGCCCAAGCCAAGCCGGAAGGGTAACCCTGCTAACGACGTTGATCTCAAAACCTGCTTAAACAAAAGGGGTGCCGACAAAGGGCAAAGGAAAAAAAAAGAGCGGTCAGTACTGAGGCCAGTACACGGTGAGACTAGAATTCGGCGGTCCTCGCCTACATAGGTATGGTGGACTGAAGCGGCAGCGCAGCATGCACTAAACAACCTATAGAGAATCAATACAACTGGCGGCTATCAGATAGGTATAAGAAAGACCTATTTGGATCCGACCTGAACTACCACCAAGCATACCCATCCTGGTTTTCCCCCTCGAGACCAAACGAGGAAGTCAACCGAGGAACTCACACAGTTGGCAGTTTTATTCATTCCGTTATAGTTGCGGCAATTACTAGTCAGATATAGATAGCATGAGTCATATTGATATAACAAGCAGTGGGAAGTTTTAGTTAACCATTCCATTGTAGTTGTAGTACTTACTAGTCAGATACATATAGCATGAGGTATCCCAAAACCCAGCAGTTGTTGGTACTTTTATTTAGCCATTCCGTTGTAGTTGCAATACTTACTAGTCAGATACAATGGTAACATGCAACAACCCAAACCAGCAATTGTTGGCACTTTTATTTAGCCATTCCATTATAGTGAAGCTAATTACTAGTCATTATAAAGTCAAATTTATAGCACTACTTTAGTTATAGTTGTCTATGATCGAGATACTGTGCTCCAAGTCGTCCATAACCGCGGACATGGCTTTCAGAAAGTTTTACCCTGCAGGGGGGCACAAATAGCAACACACGCACGATCAACCTCGAGAAAAACCAATAAAAACCCAACGAGGCATCACGACAGAGCAATTGCAAGATTCATATAAATTTCAGGGGGCCACCCCACCAAGCTACCCGCGACGAAGTTGGCCGGCTCCGAGACGGGCCCAGAGGTTTTTGCCAATGGCTGTAAACGACCGGGAACCCGAAAGTGTGACTGGGCTTGTCGATACCGAGAAAACATTCCACATTTGTTCCTAAACAGTACAGGCGCTCCACGCGCAATCGTAAATAAGCAGTAAAGCATGGCATAAGTACAGGATAGTAATAAAGCCCCAAACTACTTTGTGGCCCCAAGAAATAAATATGACTCAAGCTCTGTCTAGGGGGATTCATGGTCCCACATGCGGATAGTGCGAATATTCAAAGAACAGGTATCAAGTACTCGGGGTCCTACGGGACACAAGTGGACGATTAAAAACCAAATAACATCTATTGCCCACCTGTGCCTCTGCATTATTTACTTACTTCAATTTTAGTTATTAAACGGTAATTAAAGTCATGATCAGCTCCAACATAAAGCATAAGGCATTACTCCAACAACTGTGGAACATCGACGGCGCGACGCAACACCTGCGCAAGCAACTACGACTCGCAAGGCGGACTATCTACCAAGTAACAGGTAATAGGATGTGTCCAAGGCAATTTAATGGCTGCAAGGGATATCACGGGTACGAAAACTAGAGCATCGCATCACAGATAGCAATAGATCAACAGGAGGAAATAAAGACTATAAAAGTAAGATAGGTAGAAAGGGGGAGAATGCTCGCCTAAAAAACATTGCCGAAGTTTTATAACCGAAGAACTTGTCGAATCTCACAATGTCTCATCGTCCTATCCGGAAAGAAGCAAAACACTAAAAGAAACAAGCGATGCAACAATTACAACTAACGCGGAAGAATCAGCATGATCATGATATGATGCATGACATGGAAAGTTAATGATGCAACTATGTCGAAAAGGTATTAGGGACATAGCACATTGATGATATAGCATTCGTGAGACATTATTAATAAGAAACAATTAGTTCCCAATTTTATTTATCATATTTTCTTGCATAAAAAGTACTGGTTATAAAACTGCTCTTAATGCATGATGCAAATGATAATATGGATATCATGGTCGGAGTGATCTCGTCACGCTGATCGATTTGGACATACTATTTGTCGAATTCCGAAAAACGGAACAATAGTTATGTTTTATTGCATTTTATATAGAAATGGAAAAATTGTTAAGTTTGACAAGTTAGGATAGTTATTTGATTTACTAAAACGAATGTTAATTAGTTTTTAAATTTAAAACACTTTTCATTTTGAAACATTTTCCAAATTCCAAACATATTTGAAATTAGGTTTTGAATTTGGATTGAATGGGATTTTGACTTTAGATGGAAAGGTTGACTTGATCAGGGGCTGGAATGGAAAAGCGAAAAAGGGGGTCTTCTTGATAAATGGTCAAGAACACGTCGGGTTGAACTTATCGAAGCTAAAACTGAATCGCGGGATTGCAGCTAGCTATAGCGATCTTTGCCTAATGATTACGAGATATTCCCTGCTCCGTTTTGCCAACGGTTTGAAGGTGTGTGTAGAGGGAACAAAGGAGAATAGATAGACTCGAAGAAATTTGCCGAAGGTCCACTGTGTACGAAGCTAGCTTGAAAGGAACAGAGGCAAAAACAATGGCGTTGGCTGACCGAAAACTGACGATAAATGTTGCCCACTTCGCGGGATGATTTTCAGAGATTTAGGCGACCAAATCGTGCGCAGTTTGATCCCTCTTTACAGTGGTGTGCTGGATGCCACCGGAAATAATCTGTGGTGACCGTGGAAAATTATAGGAACAGAGGGTGATGTGGGTCGCGCGGAACGGACGGCGCGACGTGGTGTGGCAGGTGAGCGTGCCGAGAGCAGCAGCGAGCACGATAGGTGCAAAGCGAGCTATCTCATTTGAATCAAATGGTCGTGCAGTCAGTGCAGCGCGTGCGCGGAGACGACCCTGCGCGCGCGACTCCAGGCTGGCTTGCGTGCGCGCGCGCGACGGGCGGCCATAGTCTCCGGTGACAAACAGCAATTCAGTGCGGCGGGAAGACACTCACGTACAACACATGAAGGAGACCACTGTAAACACATCATCGTGCGGATCATAAGCAGGGGCGCACCGGATAGAGGACCACAACGGCGGCCGATGGCGGCGCGAGCAGGTGTAGCTCGAGCTCGCTGCTCTGGCGATGGAACTCGAAAGAGAAGTGGTGCAGGAGGTGTGCCTCGACGAGAGGAAGCCTGCATGCAAGGTGGCCGAGGCCAATTACGACCGGAACGGCGGCGACGACGAATGCACGGCAATGCGCGTCAAATGCTCGACAAAAAGCTAGCATGATAGAGGAAACGAGGGAGGGGGAGACCATGTCTAGTAGTTAAAGGGGCTCACCGTGCCACTCCTGACGTAGCCCAGCTAGCCGGAGGGGAGGATGATGGCAGTGAGGTCGCAGAGGACGAGGACGACGCCGCCGCATGTTCACGAGGAAGATGCCAAGTTTCTAACGCTTCTCCATGTCCCAGCTGCTGCACGGCTTCAAAAACTCTAGTAGGATCTCTCGGGTACGGCCAGCTGGCTTGGTGGCAGTGGGTAGGCAGAGAGAGGAGAGCCAAGCTATCTTAGATATGGCCATGGAGGTTTTGCTTGTGAAAGAAGAAGAAGAGGAGGGGAGGCTGTTTCATCTGATCTCAATCCGGATGAGATGGGAGTGGTTTAGGTGAGCTGGGTGGTGGTGGAGCTGGGGTTTGCTTTATGGGCAAGGACAAGGAGGAGGTAAAGTGAGCACGGCAAGAACATGTGATCGGTTGGTTTGGTTCAGAGTGGTTGGATGTTTGGGTTCTCCTCTTCCCTCTCTTGATTGCTGTCCAACGTGTAGAAAGGGGGAAGGACCAGAGAGGAGAGGCTGGCTTGTGATTAACCAATAGAGGAAAGAAAAGGTGATGGTCACATGGTGTGGTGTGGCAAGATTGAAAGAAGGACCCACATAATATCATATGGGCGTGATTTAAACACAAGTCGAATAAAATAGGATCCCATATGTACTATGTAGTAGAATTAGATCAAGATCAAAGGAACCATGTTGACTGGTAGTTAATGATGGATTAAATTAAAAGGATATGCCCTCAACTCAATTTAGGCATATGACAATATATCAAGAACCAATGTGCAATGGAAGAATGTAAGAGCCAGATACAAAAGTCTTAATATGATGCTCAAATGCAATGTGGCATGGTGACATGGGCATGATATTATGATGATACACAAAAACAAAAACAAAAACAACAAATGATTTTCTAGTAGTGGTTTTACCCGGGGTGCTACACCGACTCACTGCCGCAATGCAACCAGTGAGGCGCTGTACGTCCTTTAGGCGAGTCGGCCTGGTAATGTCTAGAATAACCTTGATTTTGTCGTGGTTCACCTCTATGCCTCGCTCGGTGTGTTGGAGATATGCCCTAAAGGCAATAATAAAAGTGGTTATTATTATATCTTTGTGTTTATGATAAATGTTTACATTCATGCTATAATAGTATTAACCGGAAACATTAATATTTGTGTGATTTGTAAACTAAATTATAGTCCCTGGTAAAGCCTCTTTATAATACTAGCTTGTTGGTTAATAGATGATCATGTTTTCTCGATCATGAACATTGATATGTTACTAACAACAAGATCATATCATTAGGAGAATGGTATGATGGACATACTCCTATAGATAAGCGTGGCATAAATATCAAGTCATTTCAATAGTTTGTTTGCTATAAGCTTTCTGATACATAGTAACCTAATTCCTTCGACCATGAGATCATGCTAATCACAATCACCGGAAGGATGCTTCGATGACATCAAACACCACACCGTAACTGGGTGGCTATAAAGGTGGCATTGAGTGTTCGGAAAGTATGGGTTGAGGCACATGGATCAAGAGTGGGAATTGTCATTCCATATGATGGATAGATATACTCTAGGCCCTCTCGGTGGAATGTCATCCAATTAGTTTGCAAGCATGTGACTGGCTCACAAGGGATCACATATCACGGGAACGAGAAAAGAGTACTTATCGGTAACGAGGTTGAACTAGGTATGTAGAGATATCGACGATCAAAACCTTGGATAAGTAAATTATCGTGAGAGGAAATTGGTGTCGTATGTAAGTGGTTCATTCGATCGCAAAGTAATCATAGAAATATGTGGGAGCCATATGAATTTCCAGATTCCTCTATTGGTTATTGATCGGAGAAGTGTCTCAGTCATGTCCGCATAATTCACGAACCGTAGGGAGACACACTTAAGGATTGGATGTTGTTTAGTAGATATGGAATATTAGTAGGGATACCGAATGTTGTTCGGAGTCTCGGATGGGATCTGGAAAGTCCGATTCCGGAGTTCAGGAAAGATTCCGATGATTTCATCCGAGAGGTTCTAGAAGGGTCTAGAAGGTTCACCGGTCCGGAAGGGGAATGGTCCACAAATGTGTTATGGGTAAGTGGAATGATTGGATCATATCTTAGGTCACTTGGTGTGAGCATTTCCAAGAGAGAATTAAAGCTCTAATTTGAAAGTCAAACGGGAAGTTTGAAAAGTCAAACTAGAATAATGGTTTCCTAGTGGAAGAAGAAACAAGTCCTTCTCTCAATCCAACTTGGGTTTGGGTTTGGATTCAAACCCAACCCTCCCAAGGCTGCCCCCTTTCATAAATAGAGGGGGAGGGCTTCCCCAAAACACCAAGCCCTAGCCCCTCTCTACCCGTGCCGCCACCGCCAAGCCGCCGCAGCCGCGCCGCCGGTCCTTCGCCTCCACCCTAGCCTCCGCCGACACCTCCTCCTCCTCCCGGTCTTCTAAACCCTAGATCTCCGGGAAACCCTAGATCCACCATAACTCGCACCGGGTTAGGCGAAGCCCTGCAGGATCTTCCCTCTATTTCCGACACCACGCTGTCATGCTGCCGGAATCGCGAGGGGAGAACTACAACCTCCGCTGCCTGCTGGAACAAGGGAGAGGAAGGTCTTCATCGAGTACCGAACGTGTGACCGACTGCGGAAGCGCTGCCGGAACGCAGCACCGGAAGGATCTTCTACGCGATCTTGAGATCGGGAAGTGTACGACTATATCAGCCACAAGAATCTGCTCTCGTTAACCGCTTTGGAATCTTCGAGGGTGAGTGCTTCTATCGACTCGTTGCTACAATCTATTAGATAGATCTTGGCTTGTTTGTGTGGATGTGGTAGAATTTTTTTGTTTTCCATGCTACGAACCCCTACATGGAGATGATGAAACCTAACAATTTTCCAGCTGAAATTCCAAAAAACACCTCTTCGGATTTAGCATCATGTTGAATTTTCATAGACTAGCAAACGTTTCATCCAAGTCGGAAATCAAAGTTTCCTTATTTTTGGACATAACTGCTATGTCGTCTACGTATATGTGGACGTTGCATCCGATTTGGTCATTGAGACAATGTTGCATGGTACGTTGATATGTTGCTCCTTCATTCTTTAAGCCAAAGGGCATAGTTTAGTAGCAGAAGGTTCCGAAAGGAGTGACGAAAGACGTCTTAATTTGATCCGACTTTTTCTTCGGTATTTGGTGATATCCGGAATATGCGTCAAGAAACAGAGTAATTCTGACCCTGTCGTTGAGTCGATAACTTGATCGATTCTTGGCAAAGGAAACGGATCTTTTGGGCATGATTTGTTCAAAGCGGTATAATCAACACACATCCTTAAATGAATGGTGTCCTTTCTAGGGTTGAGTACAGGATTTTCCATCCAATCTGTATGGATGACCTCTGTTATGAAATCCGCTAGCTCTACGTGGGCTAATTCCTTGGCTATTGCTTTGCGCTTTTCATCACCAAACCATCGTAAGGACTATATGATGGGTTTAGCGTCTCGGTACACATTAAGATAGTGCTTGGCAAGTTCCCTAGGTACTCTGGTCATGTCAGATGGCTACCATGCGAAGATATCACTATTATCTTTGAGGAACTCGACGAGCGCGCTTTCCTATGTGTGCCCTAAGCCTACCCCTACGTTTGTCGACTTGGAGAGATCATCTTCCTCCATCAACGTCTTCTTCGTCTCTTCCGACGCCTTGAACTGCAAACTTGGATTTAGCACCTCGCTCTTTATAGAGGGCATCTCAGATGGATTGATGGTCTTCTTGATCTCCTGGTACTCCTGGGCGTGTAGCAGGGCTTCGGCGAAGGAAGCAGATCCTTTGTTGCACTCTCACGCCTTCCTCGGATTTCCTCGTACGGTGATTACGCCCTTTGGACCTGGAAGTTCAATCATGTTGTAGATGTAACAGGGACGGGCCATGAAATCCCAGTAAGCCAGACGTCCGAAGATGGCGTGGTAAGCACTTTTGAACGGTACCACCTCGAAGGAGAGTGGGTCGGTCCGATAATTATCTCGGGTTCCGAATGTCACGTCCAGAGTAATCTCACCGAGAGAATCTGCCTGTCTTCCTGGTACAATGTCATGGAAAGTTACACTGATGTAACTCAACTGGCTCTCATGTAGCTTCATGCGGTGGAGCGTCTCGACGTAGAGGATGTTAATCCTGCTCCCACCGTCCATGAGTGTTTTAGAGAACTCATAGCCATGAATAAGAGGATTGACGACCAGAGGGTACTTTCCCTGACGATGTGTTTTCCTCGGGTGATCTGAACGATCAAAGGTGATGGTCACCTCTGACCAGTCCAGGAATTGGGGGATAGCCGGAACTGTGGCATTGAGCTCACGAAGAACCGCCTTTTTGTCCTTAGCTGGTTGGGATCCAAGGAAGCAGACGTATGCGTCTTCTTAGTCGGAAAACTTTTCTTTCCATCTGGCTTGGGTTCTGCGGCGGCTTCCGGCTCTTCCATGTCGGAATCTTCCTTGGGCTCCTTTCCTTTCTCAGATTTTTTCTTTCCTTTTTGTCGCTTGGCTCTATAGCCAGCGGATTCTTCTTTCTTGATGTATTCATTGAAACGACACTCAACATTTGTATGGGTAGATCCTCCGTTATTATCCAAGTGGTGGACACAGGGATAATTGGAAATGTTAGCCCAGGTATAGGTTCTTCCGGGTTGTTGGTCTCCTCTGCCCTGGATTCGGGAAGTTCATCGGCCTCTAACACGGCAGCTTTCGCGTCCTCCTCGTCCTCCAGATCTGAATGTTGCGTTGACAGCTGCGTTGTCCGGAGAAGTATTTTCGTCCGAGGTGTTCTTGCGCTTCTGAGTTTGCTTTGGCTATTTGGCCGCATTGGGATTGGCCGGAATATTTAGCAGCCCTTTTGAATCATCATCGGCGTCAACATACTTGCATTCCATCTCTATCATTTCTCCCAAATCTGTGACGTGGTCATGCTTTAGCCTGTGACGTAAAAGTCCGACTGTAAGTCCTGCAATAAAAGCTTCTATCGCAGTTTGCTCATTTACTCCTTCGCAGGAGTTCTTTGTATCGATCCAGCGTCTGAGTTAATCCCGTCATGTTTCTCCAGGTCTTTGGGTGCAACGCTGCAAGTCTCCGACTATGCAGGGCCTCCTGTATGTTCCCTCGAAGTTTGAAAAGAACGCACTTTGCATATCATATCAGTTATGAATTGAATTCTCTAGCAGTTCATTGAGCCATGATCGAGCCATCTTCGTCAGCATCAGTGGGAGATATCGGACTGCAACCAGGATGTTTCCTCCTTTGGCGATGCAGCAAGCCTGGATATGCTTGGCAATGCCAAAGTCAACCGGAAATTTAGTCTGACGTATACGTGGACCAAAGCACTAGGGTCCCATGTACACATTTCCTTCCTCGTACCGCCGCGCTTCTATGTTTCATTCGATGCGATGTCGACCGTTGTTTAGAGAGAGATCTGTGCCTTGGAGGCTCACGGCTTCTGCGCGGTGGAGTCGGATTTCTGCTTCTTCTCTCACCATTGCCGCCTCCGCCCCTGCGGCTTCCGTGGCCACAACGTGATCCTTCATGGTCGTTGCTAGGAGGCGATGGTGGCATTGGTGGATTATTTCCATCTGGGTTTCTTGGTGGTGGCGGTCGAGCCTCATTATGCTGACTCCGATGCATGTTTCTTCGGGCATCGTCCCTACTAGATTCAGGACGATCCGGATCATCTCTTCGTCCGGCGTTGCCAGCCGGACGGCTTGGTGGTGGCATCCTTAGCCGATCTTGCTCCTCTCGCTGGCAGCGTGTTTTCGGGTCTTCTCTATAGCGATTGTTTTGTCGACAATGGTCCTGATGAGGAACCATTGCCCTGATGACATCTTCGGTCACAGCCGGAATAACTCTTGCCCAGTCACGTGCCGGCCCGCGAGAGTGGCTGTTGGATCCGGTCCTGGAATTTTATTCTTCTCTTCGGGGATGATAACGCTGAGCCATATCCCAGCAGAGCCTTACATCAGCACTTTGGTTAGCGCCAGTGTGGCAAAACTCAGATTTTGAGGCCAGCTTGCCACTAAATGATGCGGCCATTTTATGCTGCTTTAATCCTTTGTCCAGCAATGCGACGCACTGCTGGACCTACTGCGGAGACGGATTGTTGGCGAGGATGGCTCGAGCTGCAGCAACATTTTCGACCGGCGTGTTGTAGACTCGGATCTTCTCTCCATCTTTTCCGTCGAATAGATCTTTGTGGATATCCGGATTCTTGTTTGCAAGAAACGGATCTCCCCTTGTTTTGTTCGGATTTCGCTTGAAATCTGACTGATATCTGGCAGGATCACTGTGTAACTGCTGTCTCATCTTGATGAGGCGTGCGGCCTCTACAAGCAGAAACAGTCGGTGCTTTTCCAGTTCATCGGCCCTTTTCTCCAGCGCCTCCGGTGGAAGATCCGAAGCCGTTGGGATTGTAATTGTGACAGCATCTCCGTAGATTTTGCGTGCACCCTTGGTGACAACGTGTGTAGCATCCCAGTTGTCTAACACCTGTAATGCTACTTGATCTAGTAATAAAAGGGCCACTTCCTACATATAATTGTTGCATCATCATCATGTCATGCTCATGTCATCATGCCTCCTTGCATTTGAGCATCATATAAAACCCTTTTCATTTGGTTCTTATCTCATATGCATTATTAATTGTATTTGGTTCTTGATATATTGTTTAATGCCCAGGTTGAGTTGGGGGCATATCTCTTATTAACTCCACCACCTTTCTTTCACCACCTTATAATTCCACCATCCAACTAAATATGAGCTTGACATTTATGGGTTTTACTTCTAGCTCATGTGGGTTGGGATGGATCCAATTCTTTTCCACATGTTCTCATCTTGGCATCATTTTGTTTTCACATTATTGATACATGAGAGCCACATGGCCACCTTTGCATGCCTTGTGAGTGGGACCCCTTTTCCTAGCTTCCATATGTGTGATTTTGGGGTTATCATCATGTTGGGATATTTTTGTGGGCTTATTAAATACCTATTGGCATATACACACTAGCAAGTCCCAAATATAATCCAATGTGATCATCTCCTTATACTCCACTTGGAACTCTTTCTAAATTCTTTTGCTTGGGCCTTACTCCACACTTTGGAATGCATAAGAAAATGCCATGTAAATAATCTTGTTTTCACAAAGATAAACATGGTATTAATTAATTATGCATGGCCCATGCAAGTACCCCTTTAGCTTGACATTTGATTTTATTTGATTTTAAAATGGATCATCTCTCTCTACCCCTTAGGCTTGGTCTTGTTTGATCATGCCTAAACCTCATCACCATACCCATCCTTACCATCATCACCTTTTCCTCCCTTTTCTAGTCTTGGTCTTGTTGGGGTTTGGTTGGTGCTTGGTTTGATCTTGACAAAAGAACACCCTAGCATCTAACCTTCCCCCCTCTCTAAACCTAAAACCTAAGCCACCCCCCTCTCTCCTTAAATCCCACCATAACCAAACCCTAGCTAACATGTCCCCCTCTCTCTCGGCCTTCCCTCCCTCTCTCACCTAGCTAGCCCCACCGTCCACCCTCTCTCCCTGGCCACCTCTCCCTGCCCTAGCTACCAACCCCCAAACCCTAACCTAGCTACAAACCTAGCTCTACCCGAGCCTAGCTCTAACCTACCCGAGGCTACCCCCTCTCTCTCCAGCTCCCTCCCTCTCTGCCTTGGGGCCCTAGCCCGAGCCTGCACCTGCCTCCCAGACCACCCTACCCCACCTGCCAGCTCCCCATGTGCCTGCCCTGGCTGATCACGTGAAGGAGGAAAGGTGGCACCGAGGCCACCTTTTCCATCTTCCCCTCCCCCACGCAACCTCACCTGCCCCTCTCGTCCTTTTCTACCACCACCACACGGCTCCTCTGCCTCCCAGATCCGCCCCATAGCCTCCCCTCTCTCCCTCTTTCTCCACCGCCACCGGCTACCCCCTTAGCCGCCCACCGTCGGCCCCCTCCATGTCCCGTTGATCCTGTCGAGCCGCGCGTCCGTGGTGTGACCTGGGAGATCGAGAAGGGTCCCCTGCATCGCCCTGCTCTCACCGTCGAGGAGGAGGAGGATCGGAGCCGCCAGAACCAGCGCCGCGCCGGCCGAAACCCTAGCTACGCCCGGCGTCTGCCCCGTCGTCGAACCGCTGCTCGCCGACCCGATCCAACGCCACCAATGACCTCCCGGTGAGCCCACGACCCCCCTAGACACGCTCCACCTCTCTGTAACGCCCTATCCTCGCTGGAAGTTTCATCGAGCACCCTTTGCGCGCCGCTGCACGTTTCTGTCCGCTAGCTTCCGCCCGCATAGCAGCCCTATCTAGGCCCCGCCCGCTCTCCTGACACCTAGCCCAAGCCACCGCACCGGCTCGCCCCCCCCCAGCGCATGCCGCACGTTCCAGGTTCGAATCCCCGCTCCGCCCGTGCCGCGCACCGATCTGTCGATCGCGGCAGGAAGAGGAACAGTACGGCGTGGCAGTTTTACGGATAACCCCTTTTTGTTTCCTCGTCTCAAACCGCGGTACGTGAGGTCCCACCAGTCAGCCCCCTGTCCTTTTTCCGGAGAGCCCCCTGTAGTATTCTAGCCCTAACCTGCAGTCCCCCCCCCCCCCCCCGCTATGCCGCGTGGCAGCCTCGCGCCCAACCACTGGCCTGTGGGACCGCAGGGCTTCTGGGCCCGCATGTCATCCGCTTAGGCTAGAGTAGGCCACGGTGTAAAAAGCTTTCTGTGCGCCTGTGTTACCCAGTCATCCTGGCCCCACCTGTAAGCGTCTGTGGTTAGATTAGACTGAGTATAAAAAGTTTTTCCTGAATCTGTTTGAATTCAAATCTTTTCCTAATTATTTCAAATTCAAATATAATTCTGTTTTTAAATAACTTTTCAAATATTAATCCAAATAATACAAATGATATATTTTTTTGAATCAGAAAAATGTGAGGATTTCAAATATGCCATTCAAATTACCTTTTGCCCATTTAAAATTCCAAGTTGAGTTAAATTACAACAAAATGCCACTGGGACTTAATAAATTAATAACTTTTGATTTATAACTCCGAATTTAGCAAATGATATGTCTAAAATGATCAGCTCGACGAGACCTATCTGTTTATGCTATCCATGACTTCAATTGCAGCATGCATCATGTAAATATATAATATACATCAACTAATATGACAATAAAATGTGGCCGAACCTTAATAAAATGACTTCTTCTTGTATACCACACCTCACCCATGCCATGCTACTTTATTGCCATGCAACTTGTGCATCATTCATCATGGCATGATTGTTTGCTTGACGCATTTTATTCATATGCTTGCACTCTTTATTTATGTTGGCCCTTGTTTGTTTGGTTCTTCTTCGATTAGACGCTGAGCAGGGGATATATCAAGAGAACCAGGAACACTACCCAGATACGTCTCTCGCTTCAACTGAGTTGCCAGGCAAGCACTACCACATGCTTGCATACATACAGTACCTATTGCCTCTATCTTATTCTTGCATCATTGAGTCACGATTGCATTAAATTGAATCCCAAGTATTGCATAGCCTTTACTTTCAAACCCCACCCAGCTTGTTACTCCATCCCATGAGCCATTACTACAGGAGTTGTTTGAGCCATGCGAGTCGTAGAACAGCATGTGTAGGGTATGTGAGAGTCTGATGGATAACGAGGTACCTAAAAAACTTAACCTGAGTAGTAATGGGATAACTAATGAAAGTGGCACCGGTGAGCAACATCTGCTATTTGGTTTTTCCTGCTCACTTGTGTCCCGTAAGACCCCGAGTACTTGATTCCTGTTCCAAGATTATTCGCGCTATCCACATCCGGGAGGCTTATGGGACCCCCCTGAGCCAGAGCTTGATTCCGTCTTATTTCTTGGGGCCACAAACTAGTTTGAGGTTTTGTTTACTATCCTGTACTTATGACATGCTACTGCTTTATTTACGTTTGTGCGAGGAGCACACTGTACTGTTTAGGTAAGCGGAGTGTTTTCGCGGTATCGACAAGCCCAGTCACACTTTTGGGTTCCCGGTCGTTTACAGCCATTGTCGCAAATCTTGAGTCCGTCTCGGAGTCAGCTAACTTCGTTGCGGGTCTACTCAATGGGGTGGCCCCCTGAAATAATTCTGAATCCTGTGATTGCTTTGTCGTGAAGGCCTCGTTGGGTTTTGATTTGGTTTTTCAGAGGTTGATCGAGTGTGTGTTGCTATTTGTGCACCCCTGCAGGGTAAAACTTTCTAAAAGCCGTGTCCGCGGTTATGGACGACTTGGAGCACAGTTTCTCGATCATAGACAAGCATAACTAAAGTACCGTTTTAATCTGACTAAGTAATTTGACTAGTAAATAGTGTAACACTCATGGAATGGTTAATAAAATTGCCAACGGATGGGGGGGTTGTTCGTCCGCTTCCTCGTTGGTAAGCGAGGAGGAGGATGGATCTGATGAAATTACTGTTATAACTGTTGTCATTAATTCACGGACATTCGTCTATCATTGGTTAGGCGGATGGTTAGCGAGTATCTATAGAACTGCTAGGGTTTATCTTTTGCTGCAATTGCGTCACCCCAGGTTGTGTCCCCTTTAGAGGCATTAAGACTTGCTGAGTACCCTTAGGGTCTCACACGATAAATTATTGGTTCAGATGAATAGGTACAATCGCAGGATGGATACTGGGTGGAAGAGGCTGATGATGTGGGCAACGATCGTTCGGTGTAGAGATTCCGGGAACGGGGATCTGTGAGATCTGTTGGCGGGATGTGCTTATTTCTATGGCATCTTATGCCGATTTGGTTCTTATCAGTACTCGGACTTTGTTTTGCCGCTTCCGCTTGATACTCTGATGTGTGATGTATGAGGAATTATCCTAAAATATTATATCTATCTAGGTCATTTGAATCTTGCCGTATGGCGTTGCTATATTTCCTTTCTTTCTAGATGGTATGGCTCTGATGTACTCTTGTATGGTGGCTTGCATACATACTCATTTGTGTATGTAGTTGATCCCTTCGCCTGCCGATTACGCCGCCCGTACAGGTCCCGATGAGTTGGAAGTGGTTGGGACGGCCGAAAGGTCTACCCGTGAGTGGCTTTTGGGGCCCCACCGTACTATTTCAACCACTACCGCTCATCCAGGCTTGTATCTAGGAGCGTAATTCACCGAGGTAGTTACAATTGGTATCAGAGCCATCCCGACCTTCAGGGTCTCAGCCAAACGGTCGTTGTCAGTCTAGCAAATATTTTGGTAGTTATGTATACTAGGGAAAAACAAAACGCGAGAGTAGGACTGCTTCCACTTTTCTTCTTACCCACCCACCCACCCTTTTCTGGTAAGGAAGTGCAATGTTTTCAATCCTCTTCTTAAAAATTCAAACTAGGATTCACGTGTTCTGGGTTTCCGTAGTACCATAGGTTGTGTGTGTGTGTGTGTGTGTGTAATCCCTTGTCTATCTGTTGCATCCAAGTTGTTATCTAATCAACCTTTGGTTATCAACTGTTGGTACATTCCATACCGACAGGCTTTTGCAAACCGACGCAATCTATCTTACTCTTTGTATCCGACGCTATCTTGTTTGGGGTGTTCGTTGCCGTAGTTACTAATCTTTAGGTTTCGTCGTGAGAAGGAGGGGTTAGGATATGTGTTCCACTTGTTCATGTGCGGAGTAATGATTTGAGTGCGGGATGGAGTCGCGACCATACCACTACTCTTATCATTCGCTTTTTTATATTGAATCGGTAGAGTCACTAATCTTGATTCGTTAAGTAATTTTGCGCATCTATTGGTATTTTAATGCCGAAATTTGTGGAAAATTTTTCTTTGATATATTTGTGTACCACACTCCTTTTCAGTCGTGTGCGATATGCTTAATATCTTCTAGGTGCTTTGAACTTTGTTGATATTTTAATATCATCTCAGTAAATTGTATCCTTTAATCTTGGTTAATTCCATCTTGGTACTATTTTGGATTATTATCATTCTCCATTATAGTACTGACTTGAGTTTTATATCAATCACAGGATGGCTCCACCACACCGTACTGATGAGGACATACCACCTGAACTGGGCTCAGCGCTGTCAAACATCGCTAATGCTTTGGCAGCAATGCAGCAGAACCAGCAGCGCTTTGAGGAGAGTGTCAGGAGGAACGAGTTTGCTCCACTACCTCCACCTCCCAAGCGAGGAGACATCAAGAGCTTCCTGAAATTCAACCCTCGTCAGTTTGATGTTTCTGATCGACCACTGGACGCGGATGATTGGCTGCGTGAGATGTCAAGGTTGCTCGAGACTGCTGATGTTCCTGAGCAGGAGTGGGTCAAGTGTGCTACTCACCTTCTGAAGGGAGATGCAGCTCTTTGGTGGGAGAATTACTTGAAGGCAAGATGCATTGGGTTTCAGCCTACTTGGGAAAGGTTCACTGCAGCTTTCAAAGAGCAGTTCCTGTCAGAGATTGTAATGGAAAGGATGAAGGAAGCTTTTCTCAACCTGAAGCAGGGAAATGATAACGTCAACACCTACATCAGGAACTTCATGAATCTTTCTCGTTATGGTGGCGATGAGGTTTCTGATGACAAGAAGAAGCAGAAGAGGTTCAGGCAAGGGCTCAATGCATCGATCAAGTATGCAATCACACATGCAAGGCCGGCATCTTTCCTGGAACTACAGCACACAGCCCTGCAAGAGGAAGCAAGCAGGCAAGTGTTTCAGGAGTCCAAGAAACACAACCGGGATGCGTCAAGTTCTTCAGCTATGGCAGCTCCTTCTAAGCGGCGTGTCTGGGTTCCTAACACCCCACCGTCGCTCCCGGCTCCACCAAGACCTGCAAGTTATGCGTCAAGGCCACTAAACTCCATCACTGCTGCTCCCAGGGGCTACAACCACCACTACCCTGGAGCGCCTGGCGGAGTCCCTGGCTAAGTTGCTCCACGTCCACCTGGTGCCTGCTTCACGTGTGGAGATCCTGGACATCTCAACTGGAACTGCCCGTTGAAGAACAAAGCTCTCCCTCCACCCCCGCCAAGATCTGCAGCAAGCTCTCCTATGGTTCGTGCACCACCACCTCGGGCTCTCAACATCAACACCAAGCCCGGGTCTGCGGTTGTTCGTGCCAACTGTGTCAACGCCGCTCAAGCTGAGCATGCACCTGGAGTTGTGATGGGTATGCTTTCCGTTAACTCAGTCCCTGCACGAGTTTTGTTTGATTCTGGTGCATCGCATTCGTTTGTTTCTATCAAGTTTGCAAGTGAGAATGGGTTAGCGGCGGATCCTCTTCTCAAGCGGTTAATGGTTCTTTCTCCTGGAGCAACAATGGCAGCTTCTAAAATCAGCCATGGCAATCAAATTGAGATTGGTGGCTCTTCGTTCTCGGCTTCCTTAATTGTTCTGGGCAATTCTGACATTGATGTCATCTTGGGCATGGATTGGTTGACAGCAAATGCAGCTGTGATTGATTGTGCTGAACGCTCGGTTTCCCTGAAGATTCCTGAAGGCCATATAGTCTTTTCTCCAAGTCTGACTCCTGCTGTCCAGCTTTTCTCTTTGGCGGCTCTGAATGATGATGCTATGGAAGCTATTCAGAGTGTACTGGTGGTCTATGAGTTCCCAGATGTTTTTCCTGAAGAGTTGCCGGGTATGCTTCCGGATCGTGGGGTTGAGTTTGTAATTGAGCTTGAACCTGGAACGGCTCCTATCTCCAAGCGGCCTTATAAAATGGGTCCTTCTGAGTTGGCTGAACTCAAACGACAACTTGATGAACAAGAGAAGTTGGGTTTCATTCAACACAGTACTTCGTCTTGGGGTAGCCCAACAATCTTTGTGAAGAAGCGTGACAGGACCGATAGACTATGTGTTGACTACCGGGCTCTCAATGCTAAAACCATCAAGAACAAATATGATCTTTTCGATCAGCTAGCTGGAGCTGTGGTGTTCTCTAAGCTGGACTTGAGAAGTGGTTATCACCAAATCAAGATTCGCAAGGAAGATGTGCCCAAAACAGCTTTCACCACCCGCTATGGCCTGTATGAGTACACGGTCATGTCTTTCGGTCTCACCAACGCACCTGCTACCTTCTCGAGGCTTATGAACTTGGTTTTCATGGAGTACCTTGATAAGTTCGTTGTGGTCTATCTGGATGACATCCTGGTCTATTCTATGTCCAAGGAAGAGCATGAAGAACACCTGCGGTGTGTCCTAAACAAGCTTCGTGAGAACCGCTTGTATGCAAAGTTCTCAAAGTGTGAGTTTTGGCTGCCTGAAGTAACCTATCTTGGTCATGTCATCTCTGCCAAGGGCATTGCAGTCAACCCAGAAACCGTGAAGACAATTGTTGAATGGCTTCCTCCTGTTAATGTCAAAGAAGTGCGGAGTTTTCTTGGTTTGGCTAGTTATTGCCGTCGCTTCGTTCAGAACTTTTCGAAGATAGCGAAGCCTCTTACCGATCTCCTCAAGAAAGGCAAGAAATACCTTTGGACTCCTGCATGTCAAGCAAGTTTTGAGACACTCAAAGAGAAGCTCACTTCCACACCAGTCTTGGTTCCTCCAGATACATCTAAGCCTTTCCAGATATTCTGCGACGCCTCTTTGCAAGGATTGGGTGCGGTCCTTATGCAAGAGAAGCAAGTGGTTGCTTATGCCTCTCGTCAGTTGAATACACATGAGATCAACTATCCCACACATGACCTCGAGCTCGCAGCAGTTGTCTTTGCTTTGAAGCTATGGAGGCACTACTTGCTTGGCAACCGATGTGAGATCTTTTCTGACCACAAGAGTTTGAAGTATATCTTCACTCAGCCTGATCTCAACCTTCGGCAGAGGAGATGGATTGAAGCAATCAATGACTTTGATTTGACCATCAACTACACTCCGGGCAAAGCTAATGTCATGGACGATGCTCTAAGCCGCAAAGCTTATGTCAACAACCTCATGATGGAAGAGCAGCAACCTCTTTTGTGCGAGGAATTCCGTCAGCTCAACCTTGAAGTTGTGGAACAAGGGCATCTCCTGAACCTTCTGGCTACTCCTCTCTTGGAAGAAAAGATTCGCTCTCGTCAGCTGGGTGATCCACACACCAAAAAGATCATCTCGAAACTTGAGCTTCCGAAGTATGAGTCCTTCCACGTGGATGATCAAGGCACGCTTTTCTTTGAACACCGGATGTTCGTACCAAACTACCCGGGTTTGAGAGAGCAAGTTCTCAAGGAGGCGCATGATTCGGTTCTTTCTATCCATCCTGGCAGCACAAAGATGTACATGGACTTGAAAACACAATATTGGTGGCCTGGTTTGAAACGGTATTGTGCCAAGTATGTCTCAGAATGTGATGTCTGCCGCAGAGTGAAAGCTGTCCATCAGAAACCTTTCGGTCTTCTTCAGCCATTGAAACCCCCGGAATGGAAATGGGAGAAAGTAGATATGGACTTCATCACTGGCTTTCCAAGGTCGCAGAAGGGCAACAATGCAATCTTTGTTGTCATCGACAGGCTTTCTAAAGTGTCTCATTTCTTCCCCGTCAAGGAAACAATTTCTGGAATTCAGTTGGCTGAGCTCTATATCAACAGAATTGTCTCTCAGTATGGGGTTCCGCTTGAGATCAGTTCAGACCGTGGAAGCATCTTCACTTCAAAGTTCTGGGAAAGTTTCCAAAATGCTCTGGGAACAAAGTTGAACTTCAGCACTGCTTATCACCCTCAGTCGCAAGGACAAGTGGAAAGGATCAATCAGATTCTGGAGGATATGCTTCGTGCTTGCGTCATCTCTTTTGGCATGAAATGGGAGGAATGTCTTCCTTATGCTGAATTCTCGTACAACAACAGCTTCCAGAAGAGTCTGAAGATGGCACCATTTGAGGCCCTCTATGGTCGCAAGTGCAGAACTCCGATTGGGTGGTCAGGAGCAGGAGAAAGAATCTGGTTTGGCCCTGACATTGTAACTCAAGCAGAGGAGAAGGTGCATATCATTCTTGAAAACCTGAAGATTGCTCAAAGTCGTCAGAAGAGCAACTATGACAGGAAGCACACGGACATGGTGTATGCCCCTGGTGATCTCGTCTACCTTCGTGTCACTCCCATGAGAGGCACACACCGCTTTGGTATCAAAGGAAAGTTGGCTCCTAGATACATCGGTCCTTTCAAGATTCGTGGTAGAAGAGGAGAAGTTGCTTATGCACTTGAGCTTCCGGAAAAACTCAAAGTCCATGATGTTTTCCACATCTCTCAGCTCAAGAAGTGCTTCAAAGATCCCGGCAGGACCGTGGATCATGAGCTAATCGATCTCCAAGAAGACCTGTCTTATCAAGAACACCCCACCAAAATCCTTGAGACCGCAGAAAGAAGGACTCGCAACAAGTCCATCAAGTTCTGCAAGGTGCAGTGGTCACACCATTCTGTTGATGAAGCCACTTGGGAACGTGAAGATGAACTCCGTGCCAACTATCCTACCCTCTTTGTGTCTTCTTCTTCTTCCTAAAATCTCGGGGCGAGATTCCTGTTTAGTGGGGCAGAGTTGTAGCATCCCAGTTGTCTAACACCTGTAATGCTACTTGATCTAGTAATAAAAGGGCCACTTCCTACATATAATTGTTGCATCATCATCATGTCATGCTCATGTCATCATGCCTCCTTGCATTTGAGCATCATATAAAACCCTTTTCATTTGGTTCTTATCTCATATGCATTATTAATTGTATTTGGTTCTTGATATATTGTTTAATGCCCAGGTTGAGTTGGGGGCATATCTCTTATTAACTCCACCACCTTTCTTTCACCACCATATAATTCCACCATCCAACTAAATATGAGCTTGGCATTTATGGGTTTTACTTCTAGCTCATGTGGGTTGGGATGGATCCAATTATTTTCCACATGTTCTCATCTTGGCATCATTTTGTTTTCACATTATTGATACATGAGAGCCACATGGCCACCTTTGCATGCCTTGTGAGTGGGACCCCTTTTCCTAGCTTCCATATGTGTGATTTTGGGGTTATCATCATGTTGGGATATTTTTGTGGGCTTATTAAATACCTATTGGCATATACACACTAGCAAGTCCCAAATATAATCCAATGTGATCATCTCCTTATACTCCACTTGGAACTCTTTCTAAATTCTTTTGCTTGGGCCTTACTCCACACTTTGGAATGCATAAGAAAATGCCATGTAAATAATCTTGTTTTCACAAAGATAAAAATGGTATTAATTAATTATGCATGGCCCATGCAAGTACCCCTTTAGCTTGACATTTGATTTTATTTGATTTTAAAATGGATCATCTCTCTCTACCCCTTAGGCTTGGTCTTGTTTGATCATGCCTAAACCTCATCACCATACCCATCCTTACCATCATCACCTTTTCCTCCCTTTTCTAGTCTTGGTCTTGTTGGGGTTTGGTTGGTGCTTGGTTTGATCTTGACAAAAGAACACCCTAGAATCTAACCTTCCCCCCTCTCTAAACCTAAACCCTAAGCCACCCCCCTCTCTCCTTAAATCCCACCATAACCAAACCCTAGCTAACATGTCCCCCTCTCTCTCGGCCTTCCCTCCCTCTCTCACCTAGCTAGCCCCACCGGCCACCCTCTCTCCCTGGCCACCTCTCCCTGCCCTAGCTACCAACCCCCAAACCCTAACCTAGCTACAAACCTAGCTCTACCCGAGCCTAGCTCTAACCTACCCGAGGCTACCCCCTCTCTCTCCATCTCCCTCCCTCTCTGCCTTGGGGCCCTAGCCCGAGCCTGCCCCTGCCTCCCAGACCACCCTACCCCACCTGCCAGCTCCCCATGTGCCTGCCCTGGCCGATCACGTGAAGGAGGAAAGGTGGCACCGAGGCCACCTTTTCCATCTTCCCCTCCCCCACGCAACCTCACCTGCCCCTCTCGTCCTTTTCTACCACCACCACACGGCTCCTCTGCCTCCCAGATCCGCCCCATAGCCTCCCTTCTCTCCCTCTTTCTCCACCGCCACCGGCTACCCCCTTAGCCGCCCACCGTCGGCCCCCTCCACGTCCCATTGATCCTGTCGAGCCGCGCGTCCGTGGTGTGACCTGGGAGATCGAGAAGGGTCCCCTGCATCGCCCTGCTCTCGCCGTCGAGGAGGAGGAGGACCGGAGCCGCCAGAACCAGCGCCGCGCCGGCCGAAACCCTATCTACGCCCGGCGTCTGCCCCGTCGTCGATCCGCTGCTCGCCGACCCGATCCAACGCCACCAATGACCTCCCGGTGAGCCCACGACCCCCCTGGACATGCTCCGCCTCTCTGTAATGCCCTAGCCTCGCTGGAAGTTTCATCGAGCACCCTCTGCGCCGCTGCACGTTTCTGTCCGCTAGCTTCCGCCCGCATAGCAGCCCTATCTAGGCCCCGCCCGCTCTCCTGACACCTAGCCCAAGCCACCGCACCGGCTCGCCCCCCCCAGCGCGTGCCGCACGTTCCAGGTTCGAATCCCCGCTCCGCCCGTGCCGCGCACCGATCTGTCGATCGCGGCAGGAAGAGGAACAGTACGGCGTGGCAGTTTTACGGATAACCCCATTTTTGTTTCCTCGTCTCAAACCGCGGTACGTGAGGTCCCACCAGTCAACCCTCTGTCCTTTTTCCGGAGAGCCCCCTGTAGTATTCTAGCCCTAACCCGCAGTCCCCCCCCCCCCCCCCCCCGCTGTGCCGCGTGGCAGCCTCGCGCCCAACCACTGGCCTGTGGGACCGCAGGGCTTTTGGGCCCGCATGTCATCCGCTTAGGCTAGAGTAGGCCACGGTGTAAAAAGCTTTATGTGCGCCTGTGTTACCCAGTCATCCTGGCCCCACCTGTAAGCGTCTGTGGTTAGATTAGACTGAGTATAAAAAGTTTTTCCTAATTATTTCAAATTCAAATATAATTCTGTTTTTAAATAACTTTTCAAATATTAATCCAAATAATACAAATGATATATGTTTTTGAATCAGAAAAATGTGAGGATTTCAAATATGCCATTCAAATTACCTTTTGCCCATTTAAAATTCCAAGTTGAGTTAAATTACAACAAAATGCCACTGGGACTTAATAAATTAATAACTTTTGATTTATAACTCCGAATTTAGCAAATGATATGTCTAAAATGATCAGCTCGACGAGACCTATCTGTTTATGCTATCCATGACTTCAATTGCAGCATGCATCATGTAAATATATAATATACAGCAACTAATATGACAATAAAATGTGGCCGAACCTTAATAAAATGACTTCTTCTTGTATACCACACCTCACCCATGCCATGCTACTTTATTGCCATGCAACTTGTGCATCATTCATCATGGCATGATTGTTTGCTTGACGCATTTTATTCATATGCTTGCGCTCTTTATTTATGTTGGCCCTTGTTTGTTTGGTTCTTCTTCGATTAGACGCTGAGCAGGGGATATATCAAGAGAACCAGGAACACTACCCAGATCCGTCTCTCGCTTCAACTGAGTTGCCAGGCAAGCACTACCACATGCTTGCATACATACAGTACCTATTGCCTCTATCTTATTCTTGCATCATTGAGTCGCGATTGCATTAAATTGAATCCCAAGTATTGCATAGCCTTTACTTTCAAACCCCACCCAGCTTGTTACTCCATCCCATGAGCCATTACTACAGGAGTTATTTAAGCCATGCGAGTCGTAGAACAACATGTGTAGGGTATGTGAGAGTCTGATGGATAACGAGGTACCTAAACAACTTAACCTGAGTAGTAATGGGATAACTAATGAAAGTGGCACCGGTGAGCAACATCTGCTATTTGGTTTTTCCTGCTCACTTGTGTCCCGTAAGACCCCGAGTACTTGATTCCTGTTCCAAGATTATTCGCGCTATCCACATCCGGGAGGCTTATGGGACCCCCCTGAGCCAGAGCTTGATTCCGTCTTATTTCTTGGGGCCACAAACTAGTTTGAGGTTTTGTTTACTATCCTGTACTTATGCCATGCTACTGATTTATTTACGTTTGTGCGAGGAGCACACTGTACTGTTTATGTAAGCGGAGTGTTTTCGTGGTATCGACAAGCCCAGTCACACTTTCGGGTTCCCGGTCATTTACAGCCATTGTCGCAAACCTTGAGTCCGTCTCGGAGTCAGCTAACTTCGTTGCGGGTCTACTCAATGGGGTGGCCCCATGAAATAATTCTGAATCCTGTGATTGCTTTGTCGTGAAGGCCTCGTTGGGTTTTGATTTGGTTTTTACGAGGTTGATCGAGTGTGTGTTGCAATTTGTGCACCCCTGCAGGGTAAAACTTTCTGAAAGCCGTGTCCGCGGTTATGGACGACTTGGAGCACAGTTTCTCGATCATAGACAAGCATAACTAAAGTACCGTTTTAATCTGACTAAGTAATTTGACTAGTAAATAGTGTAACACTCATGGAATGGTTAATAAAATTGCCAACGGATGGGGGGGTTATTCGTCCGCTTCCTCGTTGGTAAGCGAGGAGGAGGATGGATCTGATGAAATTACTATTATAACTGTTGTCATTAATTCACGGACATCCGTCTATCATTGGTTAGGCGGATGGTTATCGAGTATCTATAGAACTGCTAGGGTTTATCTTTTGCTACAATTGCGTCACCCCAGGTTGTGTCCCCTTTAGAGGCATTAAGACTTGCTGAGTACCCTTAGGGTCTCACACGATAAATTATTGGTTCAGATGAACAGGTACAATCGCAGGACGGATACTGGGTGGAAGAGGCTGATGATGTGGGAAACGATCGTTCGGTGTAGAGATTCCGAGAACGGGGATCTGTGAGATCTGTGGGCGGGATGTGCTTATTTCTATGGCATCTTATGCCGATTTGATTCTTATCCGTACTCGGACTTTGTTTTGCCGCTTCCGCTTGATACTCTGATGTGTGATGTATGAGGAATTATCCTAAAATATTATATCTATCTAGGTCATTTGAATCTTGCCGTATGGCGTTGCTATATTTCCTTTCTTTCTAGATGGTATGGCTCTGATGTACTCTTGTATGGTGGCTTGCATACATACTCATTTGTGTATGTAGTTGATCCCTTCGCCTGCCGATTACGCCGCCCGTACAGGTCCCGATGAGTTGGAAGTGGTTGGGACGGCCGAAAGGTCTACCCGTGAGTGGCTTTTGGGGCCCCACCGTACTATTTCAACCACTACCGCTCATCCAGGCTTGTATCTAGGAGCGTAATTCACCGAGGTAGTTACAACGTGTCCATCCACAGGAGGATCGATCGGGGTGGGATTAATCGGATCTCCATCCTGATTCTCCATCTCGATTTCTTCATCAACGTTTTCTTCGTTGGTTTCCTCCACGTCCGGCTCTGCTGGAGTCAGATTCTTGTTCTTCTTCTTCTTCTTTGACCGCCCAGTAGCCTTAACGTGCGAACCAGTGGCAAAGACGGCTTTTGTTCCGGTACCGGGGGATAAACTTCATTCGTTACTTTCTGTAATGGTTGGCTTGTAGACGTCGCAGGAATCTCCGGTGTCCAAGTCATCCTGCGAGGTGTAGCTTTCATCCATGCTATCATATGGACTAGGAGGAGTTTCCGGCTCACCTGGCGTCTGTCTGGAGACGTGCTCTTGCTCGTACTCCTCTATCCCTTTGTCGAAGTCTCGAAGTTCCTGCGGCGTGATTGACTCCGCTGGGGAGCGAGGTAAGTCGGCGTTTCGATTGCGTCTAGGACCGAGTCGCTACCAGCTCCAGCATCGACAAAGTCAGATCCAGTGCTTATGTGGTATACGAAACAGTGCTTCTTCTTGTTCATGTTCTTGAGGTATTTGTATAACTTGGTTTCCGCTTCGACGCCAGGAAAGCTGGATCCGTAGCGAATGTACTCCTCGTCTGTGTATCCGATCTCGCAGGAGAGATCGGATATGACTTCTTCTTCTTCCACCTCTTCTTCCACTAAAGGAGTGGGATGGGTGGGTTTGATTTTCTCCGGGACCCTGAACTCTTCCTCCTCTATGGACAAAGTAGATCCAGATTTTTCTTCTGTCATGGTCATCACCTCAAGGTTGGGTTGGGAGGGTTCAGTGAAATCGAGATAGATATTGATCTCGCCGATGGACATGATTGTGTAGGTCATCACGTGTTTGGAATCCAAGTCTCATCAAGAAGGATGAGAGGGACATCACTAACATAGACCATGCGACCCATGGCGATTGTTTTGCCGATTCCTGCACGCGCAGATTCCGCCTGGAATGATGCTCCAAAGGTCACCAGCCCCACGGTGGGCGCCAACTATCGTCGGATTGTCGACAAGTACGCCATAGGGGGTCCAAGTGGCATTGGAAGGATGGGGTGTGAGACGTCGGATGTTCTAGAAGCTGTGGGCACAAGTTTACCCAGGTTCAGATCCGACTGCGGTGCTCGGATCCTACTCCTGCTAGCAACCCAGTAATATATCGGTGTAAGCCGGATGTTACAATGGATTACAAGAGAGGTTCGCCTATGCAAGTTGGTTGTGGTTGTGTATAGTGTTGTTGCCCTAAAGTCTCCCATAGGGCCGGTTTATATAGTCACCGGGGCCTAGGGTTACAGGGATAGACCTATCCGGCTACGTTATAGACTCGGTAACTATGTACAGCTTGGACTACAAGTAATTCTACAGGCCTAAGTCGGTATCTCTTCTGGGCCTTGTCGTAGCCGGAACTGACTCCTCCTCTTTTTCTGACTGGGCCGCCCATGAAGCAAAGCTCTAACCCGTTAGTGGGCCACCTGGTCAGCGAGTCCTGTGGGTATACCCGGAAAGTATATCCCCAACATATGGTACAAGAAAACATCAAGTTTCCAGGCTCGGCCCCAAGGCCAACACCACCTGCGAGTTGTCGTAGGTCACCTTCACCTCCATCACCTCCAAGAAGCCCACCCTATGATGACTACGACCACCACATCGCGAGTCCATCTCGATCTCAGCCGCAGGGTCAATAGTCTTCACCGCCGGCTATGACAATAAGCAGAAGCTTGCTCCATTAATGAGTACTAAACGATGCATCAGCCCAAAGCAAAAAATGTCGCCCCTCCCAACAGGACCTCATAAGAATCTTCCCATCAGACCTTATGATCGTACTGATGCGGAAAATGCAGCAATCACAAAGGCCAAAGTTGCTATGCATTTTGAAAAGAAGAAACCCGACCCGCTTCGGTATACACCGCGAAACAAAAGGCGTATGCACTTGATTTTTGGAACACAAAATCGCAATATTATTTGCACCATCAGCCAGATGACTATCTACGCACACTTCAGAAAGAGGTGACGAAGAGCAAATCAAGTGCAAGCGAGAAAAATCAGCAAGTACATGTGCAAGCAGGAGCAAAACAGCAAGCAGTAAAAGATCAGACGTTCCCCTTCTTGAACAACAGTCCAAACAATCGATCGCACCCCTCAAGGTGTTTTCCGAAAATGTTCCCCAACCACTAGATATGGAAGCAGCCGCGGAGTTGGCGGCCAGTATGAAAGTTAGTATTGCTGAATTGTTAGGATCCCAAGATGACCTTGTACCCAAGGCTATTGTAGTTCTTAGATATGTCGAAGGTGAGGATTTTGTCAGCAAAGAGAGGCTGAAAGAGCTGCCAACACAAATGTGGAATCTCCATCAATGGTACTCGACGGTCATAAAGCAGGGGAGAGTAATGCTCAAGCCAAAGTCCCACTTGAGTACTACTTCAGACCCGAAGAGGTCCATATTGAGTTTCTAGAAATGTTCCAGTTATACCATCTCGATGCCCTGGACAAATTTATCCTCAGGTGCTATTGTCTGTAAGTTGTTGAATTCATTGTCTACATATTCAGTTGTTCAGTTCATTACATGTAATTATCCTTATTATATCCTTTTGTACTCTATTATTATGAAGAATGAAGATCCAAGAATGTAAAAGAATAAGAATCTATAATGTTGGGTTCATTGACCTAGATAAAGTGCATATAAACACGCTAACGTAAAAAATCGAGGAAATAGAGGAAAATATTTTAAGGTTTCTAATGGAGCAAAATTTATGTGACCACATATTATTTCCTTACAATTTCAAGTGAGGGTCTTACTCTGTTGTACACATTCACTTTTGATTACTCGATGCCAAGTCTAACTGATGAGTTACTGATGTATATACAAATGTTTGCTTTTTCCACTAGATTCTGCTAGACATTCAACCTTATAAGGGAAGAGTTGAATTCATGTACCCATCAAAGAGAAACCTGGAAGATTTCCGCAACATGCAGGACATGCTTCAGAAGGAAGTTTTGCGCTATATCTGTCTCTTTCGTTGATTTCCTGAGATATCAGGTAATGAATAACTCATTCATTCGTTTTCTTTGGCGGGCAGGGTTTGGATCTGGTTCAAGCGCGAGGTTAAAGGTGTCTTTAGTCAGAAACTGACGTTTAAGGCGATCTCGGTAAGTAGCACATGATATGTCCACACATCTCTTTACTTCTAGTTTCAATACAATAATGATGCTAGATTATTATTTTGATTGAATTATATTCTCATAAAATGCGCGCGGCACCCACGGGGGTCGAATCTATGTTAATTCTATGTTTGCGAGTTCATTCACACGTTTACCACTGAGCACAACGATTATAAAGTTGATGTAAGCAATACATTTATACCATCATTTTATTACCGTCACTTTTTATTATCATGATTGATATTCATATTGATCTCTTTTTTATTATATAGATCAACTCCTATCAGAGCAACGCATACTAGGGATTGCGGAGGAGCTGGAGGGATTTATTTTCATATAGATCATAGACGATGCCGGAGTATTTAGTGTGAATAGGCGCAACTAATCTCGATGTAATCGAACAAACGGGCTCTAGTCCCGGTAATTGTGGTCTCCATGTAACTATCAAAATTTTATATATTTGTATGCTCGGTATTGTAATACAAGTTATCTTATATATGCACGAATGTGTACAATATGTGGTGGTGGCGTAGAAATTCACAAGGCATGTATATGGAGTAGGTCCGGGAGAATTCTGGACTAACATTTATATATAGCCATGCATTACTCTCTCGACGTTTATTCAAGTTTAGTTCTTAATTGAATTAAGGGTTTTATACCTTAGTTTATTTTTCCCGAGTATAGTCTGTTTGCTTTGCCACACGCACTACACTCGGCGGGGGGCATTTGATTGATGAATTTTCGTACCAAAAGTTCATAACATAAGTATATATCGCACAGACCTTGTCTATGAAACGTGGGTCCCATGAGGAGTAAAATATTCGTGAAAGGATGTATATTCAATATTGTACTCATTTTATAGATTTCATCGTCTACATTACAATTGTGGAAACAAATTAATGTATTGACACTATCTAAGTGCAAAGGTTGGAAAGATTAAATTAGCTATCTAGCTACTCAATTTTGCACCGGATCAATAGGTGCATGCAAGCAACCAACAAAGTGCAGTTAGTAGTCTTTCAGTTTAAACCCACCGCGGGATGGTCTTGTTGATTGGTTCACGCGCGCCAGGATCGGTCGAGTTCGCTCCGGTTTGAACGCACGCGTTTCGAACTGACGTCATAAACAATCCTCGGAGCGACGCCTATATAAATGAAGGGAATATGCCCGAGAGGCAATAATTATTATCGTATTCCTTATTTATGAGAAAATTTTATTTTGCATGCTATAATTGTATTAAAATGGAAAGGTTAATACATGTGTGTTTAATAAACAAAAGGAAGTTCCTAGTTATACCTCTCTTATAAACTAACTCGTTTATTAACGAGATGATCAAAGGTTTCCTGATCATGGACATTGGATGATGTTAATAACGAGGTCAAAACATTGTTGAAATAATGTGATGAACATTCATCCGAAGTATAGCATTACGATCAAGACCATTATGTTTATATTTCTATAAAATTATACGAAGTAATCTTAGTCCTTAGACACATGAGATCATGTCAATCACTAACACCGGAAGAGTATCTTAATAACATCAAACGTCACACCGTAACAAGGCGATTATAAAGATGGGTTCAGTGCTACGAAGATGTTATGTTGAGGCTCATGGATCAAGAGTGGAATTTGTCCATCCCGATGACGGAGAGATATACTCTGGGCCCTCTCGGTGATATCACATTAATTAGCTTGCAAGCAAGTGATTTGATCACTAGAATGTTACATCACGAGAACGAGAAAAGAGTACATGTCGGTAACGAGATCAAACTAGGTATGGAGATACCGATTATAGAATCTCGGACATGTATGTGGTGACCCAACATACCACTTCATGTGTAGTACACTATAGTCGTTGACATGACATCCACAGAACACCGTTCCGTAAATATCACATCCCTCAGAGTGGTACAACAGAAACATTACGGGTCCATACACACATTATTATTATTATAATACCGGAAGTTCAAGACTTCCAAAAGATCCAACTTACAAACCAAAATATAAAGTGTTGAGCGGAAATTTAAAAGTAACAACTCCGACTAGGATTGGGGCTCAACAGCTTATTCTATAGAGTTCATGCTGCTTGGCTCCGTTGGTTACTACTAACTAGGTACTTAGTTGGTCTATTTCTCATCGACACCGTAGTGGATCTCGTAGTCCACTCCTTCAACTCCTCCGGATAGATCAGGTTTCTCGTAGAACACATCTTCTTGGCATTCGGCTGCATACATTGGCACGTCTTCGGGATCCTCAGAGTCTAAGCAAGGGATCAAAGGAAGGAATGAGTAATAGCGTTACCCAACAAGTTCATTATATGCAAGGTGGGAGGTTTGATGCTCTAACTACCACCTCGGATTATAAATCCTTGGCACTATGCAGTTTTTTGTAAATCTTTCTTCAAAGATTGATTTTATTCCGAAAAAACTATGACAATCAGCCTTCACAGGTTGACCAGAACTTTTTTCATGGAGTTCCTTTCCTGCCACGTTCGTATCATGGGCGTAGCTAGCCTTATTCAAGGGTATGCAATGAATACCCAATATTTTTTTGTGAAAATAAATCATTGCATAAACTTATATATAAAGGTATATACGTATTGGTAGCTTTCTCGCACGTAGAACACATGAAAAATTAAGACAGACATACCGCTTTTATTCCACGTTTTGTACTCTAAATCTGGGCCTATCTATACTTTCGGCTGCTATCCTGGTTGGACCCACCGATCATTTTCTCAAAAAGTCCAGCCCAAGTGCATAGAACAAGCTCTGCCTTTTTGTCAACTTTGTAAATTTGCATTTTGCTACAAAAACTATTTAATTTCTGATTCTCCCGGTTGGAAATAGATGATCAATAGATTGTATCTATAGATTAATTCTAGCATAATATTCAACGGGAATTTAAACCAAAAACCTTTTTATGTATATTGTTGATTTGTAGGTATAAAAAAGGAATATATAAATTCTATTTTTACCCTTCTTACATTGTAACTAAATAATTTGATCATTGTTACCAGTACTACATTTAACGGGAATTTCTAGTTTCATTGATTATTATGTACTTTTTATATTCTATTGTAACTTCGCATACCCAATACGAACATCCTGGCTCCGCCACTGGTTCGTAGCTCCTTCCCGGAATAGGGAGTAACAAGTTACAGTTCTTACACTCTGCAGAGGTGTGTTACTTTACCCATGAGAGATCAACTCTTTGTTGCACAACCGGATGTACTTTCCCGTCCACAATTTCATGATGTGGGGCCTAGTAGTTGATCCAAGCCAATCACTGCCCCTTCGCTATCCCGCATGCCTCCTTGGTGTACACCATGCCCACATAATGAATTATGGCAATGGTTTGTACAAACCATTAGATGCCAGAACTATCGTGGGACGATGAGGGTTCCCACCCATATGCTGCATATCCTCTACGAAATACCAATTAATATGCACGCTACGAGGATAATAGCCACGACCTACACATCCGGCTTCATGCAAGAGGAAGAAGATACAGCTGACTTCTCTGTCCCATTCCAAATCTCATGGCTAACGCGTAATATACGCGCTAGAATCACTGATGTCAGGGGTTATTAAGTCCCTACTCGATCATCATTTTTGCAAGTAGAACCCTAAGTTCTATTGCACCATTATATCACCACTTAGGATGATATCTATGATTTCTTTATTTATGAAAATAATATTTTCTTCCTTTTATAGCATATATGATAACACACAATTTGCAAATACTTTGATCAAGACTCTTCAAAGGACATGAGCAAGTGATGAACTTGCCTTATGATGGCAAGGTAGTGAAGTCTGATGCTTGCACTGGACCTTGAGCTTGTAGTTCTACAAAAACATCATTATTGTCCGGTAAGGACAATATTTAAAGAAGCAAAATGATTATGCAAGTAATGTAATGCATTATTTAATTCTATATGCATTTACCATATATAAGGTGCCTTTTAATAAAGCATTTATAAATATTATTATTATTTTTATATTTATTGCACCTGTTGAATCATATCCTTTTTTATTTGACTTTTATTGATTTAATAATTCTTTTAGGAATTATTAATTATACATTAAATTTATTACTAAATATTTATTTAGTATTTTATAAATACTATAATATTAATAAATAATGAAAGTGATTTTTATTTATTTTTATCGCCTTTAAATAATTTTGTAAAATTCTATAAAGAATATATAAATTACAAAATTCTTATAAAAATTTAAATGTCCAAAATTTTATATTTCATTTTATTTGGACACAATGTATTATTGTGAATCCAAAAATATTTTATTTATAATTTTGGACTTTTATTTTATTTTCTATAATTTTATAGAGGTCATGGGCATTTTGGTCTTTTCTAGTTGATAAAAAAACTATTAAACAATTTGGGCTGGCCTTTTGGGCTTATTGGGCCAGTGTGGCCCAATAGGGCAAAGTCAAAATATTCCCCCGAGGGGTTTTGGCCCACCCAGCCCACTCTCTGCCTCCTCTCTCCCTCGACCCTATCCTCTTCTCCTCAGATTCGACCACGTGGCCGGCGATGCCGCCACCATCGGTTCCCGCCACCGTCGGCCGTTCTCGCCGCCGTCGTGGTGTGAGTTGGGGTTGTCGACGATGCTCGTTTGTTATATCCACTTGGATTTGACTCCGGGGCTTCCCCGTGGCCAGGTCTACCTTGTTCCCGAACCCTAGGGTTAGGAAAAGGTTTTGCCGCCGCCGCGATCCCGCCTGCGGTGGTGTCCTGGGCTCGTGTGCTGCTACGGCCTCCATCGTGGCAGGTGCAGGTTGCAGTGCCCCTCTGGGTGCTCCCTGTTCCACCACGGTTCGTCGGCCACTCTGCTTCCTCTTCGATTACTCATCGAGGACCTCGGGTAAGTTGTCTCTGTGGTTCTTATCCATGCTACTGCCATGATTCTCTCTATGTGTATATAGTGGCTTCTCAAGACTAGTGACTATGTGCTGATTGGGTTCAACTCTGGATTAGGGTTCTTGCTCTAATTAGGGTTCATAACCCCATTTTGATCATATCCTTGATGCTTTAGATCTAGTGTTGATCATATCTGAACATGAAGAATGATTGTCTACTATGGTTAATGATTGGTAGTGGCTTTGATGATACTAGTTGCCTGTCTGATTTATTCTAGTGGCAATCCACTATGATCCCTGCTAGTGTTTCAAGGGAATCCTTGATTGGATTATGTTGTTGAACTGAGAGTTTACTCTACTGTCAGAATGCTTATACTGATAGTAGTTTCTTCAGTGGTTGCTTACGGTAATTATAATGTTGGCTTGTATAAGATTATACACACTGAATCAAATCATTACATGTAATGATTTTTGTGGATATATAGATGAATTTAATGTTGATTCCTAGAACTTGGCTTTAGGAAAATGATATGTAGTGGTTTGTCCCTTTTTCTGTGGGAACTAAGTAAAGATTGGTTTTAGCTCCTTAAGAACTTGTCCTTGTGATACCATTATATTCTATCACACAAGGCATTGGGTTTTTATTTCTGGGCTTAGCTTGATAAGGGTTATGATTAAAACTAATAAGATGATATGAAAGCTTTTCTTATATTTCCTACCTAAGATGTTGGTCTGAGGCTCTAGGATTTAATTCCTAGTTAGTTCGACAATAATTTGTTTGAAACTTATAGGATTAGAGGTGCTACTATCTTGGAGAGATGTGCCCTGATCTGATAAGATCAAATGAATGATCTAAGTTGCAAAAGTAACACTGAACTCAGTGATGTTGGTCTGAGAGTTCAGTGCTTGTGGTTGAGCTTGATTTTCTTATCTTATACTTGAAATCTCTAGGATAGATTCTCCCCTATTGGGTGATTGTTGAGAGATAATTCCATAAATCAACACATGCTTTTGTTTAGATAATATGATGAAATCATGTGATGGTTTTGTTGGAATTATGCCCTAGAGGCAATAATAAAGATGTTATTATTATAATTCTTGTTCATGATAATGTTTATATTCCATGTTAGAATTGTATTAAGCGGAAACTTTAATACTTGTGTGGTTTGTGAACGACACCGTGTCCCTAGTATGCCTCTATGGACTAGCTCATTGATTAATGATGGTTAAGGTTTCCTAGCCATGGACATGAGTTGTCGATTAATAATGAGATCATATCATTGGGAGAATGATATGGTGGACAGACCTAAACTAAGAGAAGCAATTAGATCGTGTCATCGTGTTCGTCTTTGCGAAGCTTTTCTTATGTCAAATATTGTATTCCTTAGACCATGAGATAATACAACTCCCTGGTATCGGAAGAAAGCTTTGAGGTCATCAAACGTCATCCTATGAGAGGGTGATCATAAAGGTGTCTCTCAGGTGATCGGAAAGTATCTGTTGGGTTGTATGTATCGAGATGGGATTTGTTCCTCCCAAGTCGGAGAGATATTCTTCGGGACCACTCGGTAATCAATATCAACACCGCTTGCAAGTATGTGGTTAAGGAGTTAATCACAAAGTGATATTGAATTACGGAACGAGTAAAGTACTTGCTATGAACGAGATTGAACTAGGTATGACGGTACCGACGATCGAATCTCGGGCAAGTAAAATATCGCGAGACGAAGGGAATATATATATATGGGATTGATTGAATCCTGGCATCGTGGTTCATCCGATATGATCATCGATGAATGTGTGGGAGTCAATATGGGTTTCCAGACCACGCTGTTGATTATTGATAGAAGATCATGTCTGCATATTCTCGAACCCACAGGGTCACACACTTAACGTGTCTCGACGCTAGGATAGATTGGATAATTGGTTTATGAGTTTTTGTTCGGAGTCTCGGATGGGATCCGGGACATCACGAGAGGTTCCGGAGTGGTCCGGAGAATAAGATTCATATAAGGCAGTGCAGTTTTTGGAGTTCGGAATTGTTCCGGGTTAATCGGTATTGTACCGGAAGCTTCTAGAACCTTCCGGACAGGGACCAACGTGGCCCCACCTTCCAGGAGGGGGCACGGGCCTATGAGGGAGTGCCCTGGATGCATTGGGCCAGGGGCACAAGGCCCCATAGGGCCCAGCCGGCCAAGGGGGTTTTAAACTCGAGATAGACCTTCTAGAAGGGGGGGGGGTTCCTTGCTCCCCACTCCTTCTCCTTTGGGGCCACCGGTTTGGGCTTGGGGGAGGGGCTAGGGCTGCGCCCCACCCCTCTATATAAAGAGGGCTGGGGGCGCACCACCCCCCACACCTTGCCCTCCAACCCTAGCCGCCCTGCTGCCCTCCTCTCTCCCTCCCGACTGTTTGTAAGGCGAAGCCCTACTGCAGAAATTCTCCACCATATACACCACGCCGTCGTGTTATAGATCCAATCCGTCTCTCCACCATACTTGCTGGACCGAGGAAGGAGGAGACTTCGAGGTGTTACACGTGTGCATCTCACGGAGGCACCGCCACTTGTGGTGCTAGATCGGATCTGATCGCGAGGAGGAGAAGCGAGTACGACTACATCACCCACGTTCCGACGAACGTTCCGCTGTGCGAATCTTCAAGGGTATGAAGATCTAATCCAATCTCTCTCGTTGTTTGCATCTCCTAGATTAGATCTTGGCTTTCCCTCTGTTCGCATCCATAGAAAATTTTGATTTACTATGCCGCGAAACCCTTTAGTGGTATCAGAGCTAGATCTATGCGTAGATGTGTTTCACGAGTAGAACGCAACATGGATGTTGCGGGCGTTGATGTTTTCTTTTGCAAGCCTCTTGCTTGTGTTCTTATTATGACGCGGGATAGTGAGATTGAAGCGGTCCAGGGCCGCCTTACGCGACGTCGTTCGCGAGACCGGCTCCGCACTTGACGTGTGGCTTGTTCCACACATGCGGCTGGTGGATGCCAGTTTCTCTCACTATAGTTGTCATGGGATTAACACCGGAGTTTGGCAACCATAACATCACCGTTGTGGCTTTCCGTAGGTAAGAATCATTCTTAGCATCTACTCCGATAAGCCACGTAAAACATGCAACAACAAAGTAGAGGCGTCTAACTTGTTTTTGCAGGGTGTGTTTTCTGTGATATGGTATGACCCAAGATGTGATGTGTATAATGTATGCGATGATCATGTTTTGTAATGTTTCACGACTTGCATGTCGATGAGTACACAACCGTCAGGAGCCATATGGTTGTCTTTATAATTGTGTATGACCTGTGTGTCAACTTCTTATGCGCCATGTAACAGTTTCACTTTATCGCTAAGTAGTTAGCAATAGTTGTAGTTGCTATTCGTGGTGGAGGCAGTCATGGTGGAGTGATGGAGATCATGCCGGAGCGCACAAGATGGAGATCATTGCGCGAAGATTGGCTATAGCATGTCACATTAAAGTTATATGCATGTGATGTTTATCCTTTTATGTATCTTATCATGCTTAGATCGCGACGGTAGCATTATAATATGATTCCTCACTTAAAGATCAAGATAAAAACTGTGTTCTCCCCGAGTATGCACCGTTGCGAAATTTCGTCGTGTCCAAGCATCACGTGATGATCGGGTGCTATAGACTCTACGCTCACATACAACGGGTGCAAGCCAGTTTTGCACACGCGGAAATACCTGGGTCTAACTTGACGAGCCTAGCATGTACAGACATGGCCTCGGAACACATGAACCGAAAGGTTAAGCATGAGTCATATGAATGATATGATCGACACTTCGTTGTCCACCATTGAAGCCACATCTCTTCTCGTGATGATCGGATTAGGTGTGGTGAATTTGGATCATGTTCACTAAACAACTTGAGGGATGTTGAATTTAGTGGGAGTTCATCTAGTAATTTGATTAAAAGTTGAACTAGTTATCATGAACATAGTCTAATTTGTACTTGCAAATACTGTAGATCACATGGCAAAGTCCAACTTCAACGTTTTTGCTGAGAAGGAAAAGCTTAAAAACAATGGGTCTAACTTCACCAATTGGTTCCGCAATCTAAGAATCATTCTCTCTGGCGGTCAAAAGTACTATGTCCTTGGGAAAGCGTTAGGTGACCCCCCTGCTGCAACTGCACCGGCTAATGAGAAAGATGTCTATCAGTCGCGCAAAGATGATTATGGTGTGATTAAGAGCACCATGTTGTTTGCTATGGAACCAGAACTTCAAAATCGTTTTGAAGACTATCCCGGGCCCTTTGAGATTCTCGAAGAGCTGAAAACCATGTTTCAGACTCAGGCCCGTTCTGAGAGATATGAGATCTCTCAGAAGTTCTTTAACTGCAAGATGGAGGAAGGGAGTTCCATTAGTGTGCACGCCATTAAGATGACGGGCTACACTCAACTCCTTGAGCAACTGGAATGCACGATTCCAGAGGAGCTCAAGATTGACAGGGTTCTGCAATCACTCCCTCCCAGCTACAAAAGTTTTGTAGTGACTCATAATCAGATTGGTTCCACTGATACGATCACCGAGCTCTTCGCAAAGCTGAAGGCCGCGGAAGTGGACATCAAAAAGGATAATCATGTGTTGATGGTCAACAAGCCCACCTTCAAGAAAGGTAAGGGAGCAAAGAAGCCCTTCAAGAAAGGCGGTGGCAAGCGCGTTGCCCCTGCTGAGAAGAAGCTCAGGTCTGGTCCTAAGCCGGACACTGAGTGCTTCTATTGCAATGACAAGGGTCACTGGAAGCGCAACTGTCCGACGTACTTAGCGGATAAGAAGGCTGGCACCATCAAAGGTATATTTGATATACATGTTATTGATGTTTTCCTTACTAGCCCTTGTTGTAGTGCCTGGGTATTTGATATCGGTTCAGTTGCTAATATTTGTAACTCGAAACAGGAGCTACGGAATAGACGGCGGCTTGCAAGGGATGAGGTGACGATGCGCGTTGGCAACGGATCAAGAGTTGATGTGATGGCCGTCGGCACGCTCTCCTTAGTTTTACCTTCGGGATTAGTTTTAAACCTTAATAAATGTTATTATGTGCCTGCGTTGAGCATGAACATTATTTCTGGATCTTGTTTATTGCAAAACGGTTATTCATTTAAATCGGAGAATAATGGTTGTTCTATTTATATGAGTAACATCTTTTATGGTCATGCACCTTTTGTGAATGTTTTATTTCTTCTAAATCTCGAAAGGGATGAAACACACATCCATAACATTGAGGCTAAGAGATGCAAAGTAGATAGTGATAATACTACTTATTTGTGGCACTGTCGTCTAGGTCATATTGGTGTAAAGCGCATGAAGAAACTCCATTCTGATGGACTTTTGGAGTCTCTTGATTTTGAATCATTTGACACATGCGAACCATGCCTCATGGGAAAGATGATCAAAACCCCGTTCTCCGGTATGATGGAGCGAGCAACGGACTTGTTGGTAATCATGCATACCGATGTATGCGGACCGATGAGTGTTTCAACGCGCGGTGGATATCGCTATTTTCTCACTTTTACCGATGACTTAAGTAGATATGGGTATATCTATTTAATGAAACATAAATCTGAAACATTTGAAAAGTTCAAGGAATTTCAGAATGAAGTGGAGAACCATCGTAACAGAAATATTAAGTTTCTACGGTCCGATCGTGGAGGTGAATATTTGAGTTATGATTTTCTCACGCATCTTAAAGCAAGCGGAATCGTTTCGCAACTCACGCCACCCGGAACACCACAGCGCAATGGTGTGTCTGAACGCCGGAATCGAACCCTATTAGATATGGTCCGATCAATGATGTCTCTTACTGATTTGCCGTTATCATTTTGGGGTTATGCATTAGAAACCGCTGCATTCACTTTAAATAGGGCTCCATCTAAATCCGTTGAGACGACACCGTATGAACTGTGGTTTGGTGCTAAACCTAAGTTGTCATTTCTTAAAGTTTGGGGATGCGAAGCTTACGTCAAGAAGTTGATGCCGGACAAGCTCGAACCCAAAGCGGAGAAATGCGTCTTCAAAGGATACCCTAAGGAAACTATTGGGTATACCTTCTATCACAGAACCGAAGGCAAAGTGTTTGTCGCAAAGAACGGTTCCTTTCTTGAGAAGGAGTTTCTCTCAAAAGAAGTGAGTGGGAGGAAAGTAGAGCTAGACGAGGTTATTGAACCTTATCTTGAATTGGAGAGTAGCGCAGCACCTGAAATTGTTCCAGTGCCGCCTGCACCAACAATAGAGGAAGCTAATGACAAGGATCATGAAGCTTCGGACGATGCTGCTACTGAACGTCGCAGGTCGACAAGGTCGCGTGCCCCTCCGAAGTGGTACGGAAACCTTGTCTTGACTGTCTTGTTAGTAGAAAACAGTGAACCTATGAACTATGAGGAAGCGATGATGAGCCCAGACTCTGAGAAATGGCTGGAAGCCATGAAATCCGAATTGGGATCCATGAGCGAAAACCAAGTATGGACTTTGGTGGACCCTCCTAGCGTCCGAAAGGCCGTTGAGTGCAAATGGATCTTCAAGAAGAAAAACGGACGCGGATGGTAATGTTACCGTCTATAAAGCACGGCTTGTCGCGAAAGGTTTTCGACAAGTTCAAGGTGTTGACTAAGATGAGACTTTCTCTCTCGTAGCGATGTTTAAGTCCATTCGGATTTTATTAGCAATTGCTGCGTTTCATGATTATGAAATATGGCAGATGGATGTCAAGACTGCTTTCCTCAATGGCAACATTGATGAAGAGTTGTATATGATGCAACCCGAAGGTTTTGTCGATCCTAAGGATGCTGATAAAGTATGCAAACTTCAGCGTTCCATTTATGGACTGAAGCAAGCATCTCGGAGTTGGAACCTTCGTTTTGATCAAGTGATCAAGAGCTTTGGATTTGTTCCAAATTGCTACGAAGCTTGTATCTACAAGAAAGTGAGTGGGAGCTCGGTGACGTTTCTGGTACTATATGTGGATGACATATTGATTATCGGAAATGACATCAACATGCTTAACGATGTGAAGAGTTAGTTTAACAAGTGTTTTTCAATGAAAGACCTAGGTGAAGCTGCTTATATATTGGGCATCAAAATCTATAGAGATAGACAAAGACGCCTGATAGCTTTAAGCCAGAGTACATACCTAGACAAAGTTCTGAAAAGGTTCAGAATGGATAAGGCAAGAAAGGTTCAGTGCCTATGTTGTCAGGTAAGATTTGAGCAAGGTTCAGTGTCCAGCTACGGTAAATGATAGGGAAGCTATGAGCAAAGTGCCTTATGCCTCGGCCATACGTTATATCATGTATGCCATGCTGTGTACTAGACCGGATGTGTCCAATGCTCTTAGTTTGACGAGAAGATATCAAAGTGATCTAGGAGTGGAACACTGGACAGCCGTGAAGAACATCCTAAAGTACCTAAATAGGACTAAAGAAATGTTCTTATTCTATGGGGGTGATGAACAGCTCGTCGTAAAAGGTTACATCGACGCTAGTTTTGACACTGACAAGGATGATTCTAAATCTCAGACACGATACGTTTATATTTTGAATGGAGGAGCTGTGAGCTGGAGAAGCTGCAAGCAAAGCGTGATCGCGGGATCTACAGTAGAAGCGGAATACATGGCTGCTGCAGAAGCGTCAAGTGAAGGAGTTTGGATCAGGAACTTCATCACTGAGCTTGGCGTGGTTCCAAGTGCATTGGACCCACTGGAGATATTGTGTGACAACACTGGCGCCATAGCACTTGCTAAGTAACCAAGATATCATCCAAAGACCAAGCATATCAACTGCAAGTTTCATATAATCCGAGATTATATATCAGATGGAGATCTGAAGATTAGCAAAGTACATACAGATCTGAATGTCGCAGATCCATTGACTAAACCTCTTCCACGTGTAATGATCAGCACCTCAGTGCCATGGGTGTGAGATTGTTGCCAGATGTAAACTAGATTATTGACTCTAGTGCAAGTGGGAGACTATTGGAATTATTCCCTAGAGGCAATAATAAAGATGTTATTATTATAATTCTTGTTCATCATAATGTTTATATTCCATGCTAGAATTGTATTAAGCAGAAACTTTAATACTTGTGTGGTTTGTGAACGACACCGTGTCCCTAGTATTCCTCTATGGACTAGCTCATTGATTAATGATGGTTAATGTTTCCTAGCCATGGACATGAGTGGTCGATTAATAATGAGATCAAATCATTGGGAGAATGATATGGTGGAAAGACCCAAACTAAGCGAAGCAATTAGATCGTGTCATCGTGTTCGTCTTTGCGAAGCTTTTCTTATGTCAAATATGTATTCCTTAGACCATGAGATAATACAACTCCCTGGTATCGGAAGAAAGCTTTGAGGTCATCAAACGTCATCCTATGAGAGGGTGATCATAAAGGTGTCTCTCAGGTGATCGAAAAGTATCTGTTGGGTTGTATGTATCGAGTTGGAAGTCGGAGAGATATACTTCGGGCCCACTCGGTAATCGATATGAACACCGCTTGCAAGCATGTGGTTAAGGAGTTAATCACAAAGTGATATCGAATTAAGGAACGAGTAAAGTACTTGCTGTGAACGAGATTGAACTAGGTATGACGGTACCGACGATCGAATCTCGGGCAAGTAAAATATCGCGAGACGAAGGGAATATATATATGGGATTGATTGAATCCTGGCATCGTGGTTCATCCGATATGATCATCGATGAATGTGTGGGAGTCAATATGGGTTTCCAGACCCCGCTGTGGATTATTGATAGAAGATCATGTCTGCATATTCTCGAACCCGCAGGGTCACACACTTAACATGTCTCGACGCTAAGATAGATTGGATAATTGGTTTATGATTTTTTGTTCGGAGTCTCGGATGGGATCCGGGACATCACGAGAGGTTCCGGAGAATAAGATTCATATAAGGCAGTGCAGTTTTTGGAGTTCGGAATTGTTCCGGATTAATCGATATTGTACCGGAAGCTTCTAGAACCTTCCGGAAGGGGACCAACGTGGTCCCACCTTCCGGAGGGGGCATGGGCCTATGAGGGAGTGCCCTGGCCGCATTGGGCCAGGGGAACAAGGCCCCATAGGGCCCAGCCGGCCAAGGGGGTTTTAAACTCGAGATAGACCTTCTATAAGGGGGGGGTTTCCTTGCCCCCCACTCCTTCTCCTTTGGGGCCGCCGGTTTGGGCTTGGGGGAGGGGCTAGGGCTGCGCCCCACCCTCTATATAAAGAGCGAGGGGGGGCACCACCCCCACACCTGTGCCCTCCAACCCTAGCCGCCCTGCTGCCCTCCTCTCTCCCTCCCGACTGTTTGTAAGGCGAAGCCCTGCTGCAGAAATCTCCACCATATCACCACGCCGTCGTGTTGTAGATCCAATCCGTCTCTCCACCATACTTGCTGGACCGAGGAAGGAGGAGACGTCGAGGTGCTGCACGTGTGCATCTCACGGAGGCACCGCCACTTGTGGTGCTAGATCGGATCTGATCGCGAGGAGGAGAAGCGAGTACGACTACATCACCCATGTTCCGACGAACGTTCCGCTGTGCGAATCTTCAAGGGTATGAAGATCTAATCCATCTCTCTCTCGTTGTTTGCATCTCCTAGATTAGATCTTGGCTTTCCCTCTGTTCGCATCGTAGAAAATTTTGATTTACTACTGCCGCGAAACCCTTTAGTGGTATCAGAGCTAGATCTATGCGTAGATGTGTTTCACGAGTAGAACGCAACATGGTTGTTGCGGGCGTTGATGTTTTCTGTTGCAAGCCTCTTGTTTCTGTTCTTATTATGACGCGGGATAGTGAGATTGAAGCGGTCCAGGTCAACCTTACGCGACGTCGTTCGCGAGACCGGCTCCGCACTTGACGTGTGGCTTGTTCCACACATGCGGCTGGTGGATGCCAGTTTCTCTCACTATAGTTGTCATGGGATTAACACCGGAGTTTGGCAACCATAATATCACCGTTGTGGCTGTCCGTAGGTAAGAATCATTCTTAGCATCTACTCCGATAAGCCACGTAAAACATGCAACAACAAAGTAGAGGCGTCTAACTTGTTTTTGCAGGGAGTGTTTTCTGTGATATGGTATGGCCCAAGATGTGATGTGTATAATGTATGCGATGATCATGTTTTGTAATGTTTCACGACTTGCATGTCGATGAGTACACAACCGGCAGGAGCCATATGGTTGTCTTTATAATTGTGTATGACCTGTGTGTCAACTTCTTATGCGCCATGTAATAGTTTCAGTTTATCGCTAAGTAGTTAGCAATAGTTGTAGTTGCTATTCGTGGTGGAGGCAATCATGGGTGGAGTGATGGAGATCATGCCGGAGCGCACAATATGGAGATCATTGCGCGAAGATTGGCTATACCATGTCACATTAAAGTTATATGCATTTGATGTTTATCCTTTTATGTATCTTATCATGCTTAGATCGCGACGGTAGCATTATAAGATGATTCCTCACTTAAAGATCAAGATAAAAACTGTGTTCTCCCTGAGTATGCACCGTTGCGAAAGTTCGTCGTGTCCAAGCATCACGTGATGATCGTGTGCTATAGACTCTACGCTCACATACAACGGGTGCAAGCCAGTTTTGCGTACACGCGGAAATACTTGGGTCTAACTTGACGAGCCTAGCATGTACAGACATGGCCTCGGAACACATGAACCGAAAGGTTAAGCATGAGTCATATGAATGATATGATCGACACTTCGTTGTCCACCATTGAAGCCACATCTCTTCTCGTGATGATCGGATTAGGTGTGGTGAATTTGGATCATGTTCACTAAACAACTTGAGGGATGTTGAATTTAGTGGGAGTTCATCTAGTAATTTGATTAAAAGTTGAACTAGTTATCATGAACATAGTCTAATTTGTACTTGCAAATACTGTAGATCACATGGCCAAGTCCAACTTCAACTTCAACGTTTTTGCTGAGAAGGAAAAGCTTAAAAACAATGGGTCTAACTTCACCAATTGGTTCCGCAATCTAAGAATTATTCTCTCTGGCGGTCAAAAGGACTATGTCCTTGGGAAAGCGTTAGGTGACCCCCCTGCTGCAACTGCGCCGGCTGATGAGAAAGATGTCTATCAGTCGCGCAAAGATGATTATGGTGTGATTAAAAGTACAATGTTGATTGCTATGGAACCGGAAATTCAAAATCGTTTTGAAGACTATCCCGGGCCCTTTGAGATTCTCGAAGAGCTGAAAACCATGTTTCAGACTCAGGCCCGTTCTGAGAGATATGAGATCTCTGAGAAGTTCTTTAACTGCAAGATGGAGGAAGGGAGTTCCGTTAGTGAGCACGCCATTAAGATGACGGGCTACACTCAACGCATTGAGCAACTGGAATGCACGATTCCAGAGGAGCTCAAGATTGACAGGGTTCTGCAATCACTCCCTCCCAGCTACAAAAGTTTTGTAGTGACTCATAATCAGATTGGTTCCACTGATACGATCACTGAGCTCTTCGCAAAGCTGAAGGCCGCGGAAGTGGACATCAAAAAGGATAAACATGTGTTGATGGTCAACAAGCCCACCTTCAAGAAAGGTAAGGGAGCAAAGAAGCCCTTCAAGAAAGGCGGCGGCAAGCGCGTTGCCCCTGCTGAGAAGAAGCTCAGGTCTGTTCCTAAGCCGGACACTGAGTGCTTCTATTGCAATATCAAGGGTCACTTGAAGCGCAACTGTCCGACGTACTTAGCGGACAAGAAGGCTGGCACCATCAAAGGTATATTTGATATACATGTTATTGATGTTTTCCTTACTAGCCCTCGTTGTTGTTCCTGGGTATTTGATACCGGTTCAGTTGCTAATAGTGTAACTCGAAACAGGAGCTACGGAATAGACGGCGGCTTGCAAGGGATGAGGTGACGATGCGCGTTGGCAATGGATCAAGAGTTGATGTGATGGCTTTCGGCACGCTCTCCTTAGTTTTACCTTTGGGATTAGTTTTAAACCTTAATAAATGTTATTATGTGCCTGCGTTGAGCATGAACATTATTTCTGGATCTTGTTTATTGCAAAACGGTTATTCATTTAAATCGGAGAATAATGGTTATTCTATTTATATGAGTAACATCTTTTATGGTCATGCACCATTTGTGAATGTTTTATTTCTTCTAAATCTCGAAAGGGATGAAACACACATCCATAACATTGAGGCTAAGAGATGCAAAGTAGATAGTGATAATACTACTTATTTGTGGCACTGTCGTCTAGGTCATATTGGTGTAAAGCGCATGAAGAAACTCCATTCTGCTGGACTTTTGGAATCTCTTGATTTTGAATCATTTGACACATGCGAACCATGCCTCATGGGCAAGATGATCAAAACCCCGTTCTCCGGTATGATGGAGCGAGCAACGGACTTGTTGGAAATCATACATACCGATGTATGCGGACCGATGAGTGTTTCGACGCGCGTTGGATATCGCTATTTTCTCACTTTTACCGATGACTTAAGTAGATATGGGTATCTCTATTTAATGAAACATAAATATGAAACATTTGAAAAGTTCAAGGAATTTCAGAATGAAGTGGAGAACATCGTAACAGAAAGATTAAGTTTCTACAATCCGATCGTGGAGTGAATATTTGAGTTATGATTTTCTCACGCATCTTAAAGCAAGCGGAATTCTTTCGCAACTCATGCCACCCGGAACACCACAGCGCAATGGTGTGTCTGAACGCCGGAATCGAACCCTATTAGATATGGTCCGATCAATGATGTCTCTTACTGATTTGCCGTTATCATTTTGGGGTTATGCATTAGAAACCGCTGCATTCACTTTAAATAGGGCTCCATCTAAATCCGTTGAGACGACACCGTATGAACTGTGGTTTGGTGCTAAACCTAAGTTGTCGTTTCTTAAAGTTTGGGGATGCGAAGCTTACGTCAAGAAGTTGATGCCGGACAAGCTCGAACCCAAAGAGGAGAAATGCGTCTTCAAAGGATACCCTAAGGAAACTATTGGGTATACCTTCTATCACAGAACCGAAGGCAAAGTGTTTGTCGCAAAGAACGGTTCCTTTCTTGAGAAGGAGTTTCTCTCGAAAGAAGTGAGTGGGAGGAAAGTAGAGCTAGACGAGGTTATTGAACCTTCTCTTGAATTGGAGAGTAGCGCAGCACCTGAAATTGTTCCAGTGCCGCCTGCACCAACAATAGAGGAAGCTAATGACAAGGATCATGAAGCTCCGGACGATGCTGCTACTGAATGTCGCAGGTCGACAAGGTAGCGTGCCCCTCCTGAGTGGTACGACAACCCTGTCTTGACTGTCTTGTTAGTAGAAGACAGTGAACCTACGAACTATGAGGAAGCGATGATGAGCCCAGACTCTGAGAAATGGCTGGAAGCCATGAAATCCGAATTGGGATCCATGAGCGAAAACCAAGTATGGACTTTGGTGGACCCTCCTAGCGACCGAAAGGCCGTTAAGTGCAAATGGATCTTCAAGAAGAAAAACGGACGTGGATGGTAATGTTACCGTCTATAAAGCACGGCTTGTCGCGAAAGGTTTTCAACAAGTTCAAGGTGTTGACTACGATGAGACTTTCTCTCTCGTAGCGATGTTTAAGTCCATTCGGATTTTATTAGCAATTGCTGCGTTTCATGATTATGAAATATGTCAGATGGATGTCAAGACTACTTTCCTCAATGGCAACATTGATGAAGAGTTGTATATGATGCAACCCGAAGGTTTTGTCGATCCTAAGGATGCTGATAAAGTATGCAAACTTCAGCGTTCCATTTATGGACTGAAGCAAGCATCTCGGAGTTGAAACTTCGTTTTGATCAAGTGATCAAGAGCTTTGGATTGGTTCCAAATTGCTACGAAGCTTGTATCTACAAGAAAGTGAGTGGGAGATCGGTGACATTTCTGGTACTATATGTGGGTGACATATTGATTATCGGAAATGACATCAACATGCTTAACGATGTGAAGAGTTATTTAAACAAGTGTTTTTCAATGAAAGACCTAGGTGAAGCTGCTTATATATTGGGCATCAAAATCTATAGAGATAGACAAAGACGCTTGATAGCTTTAAGCCAGAGTACATACCTAGACAAAGTTCTGAAAAGGTTCAGAATGGATAAGGCAAAGAAAGGTTCAGTGCCTATGTTGTCAGGTAAGATATTGAGCAAGGTTCAGTGTCCAGCTACGGTAAATGATAGGGAAGCTATGAGCAAAGTGCCTTATACCTCGGCCATAGGTTCTATCATGTATGCCATGTTGTGTACTAGACCGGATGTGTCCAATGCTCTTAGTTTGACGAGCAGATATCAAAGTGATCCAGGAGTGGAACACTGGACAGCCGTGAAGAACATCCTAAAGTACCTAAATAGGACTAAAGATATGTTCTTATTCTATGGGGGTGATGAACAACTCGTCGTAAAAGGTTACGTCGACGCTAGTTTTGACACAGACAAGGATGATTCTAAATCTCAGACAGGATACATTTATATTTTGAATGGAGGAGCTGTGAGCTGGAGAAGCTGCAAGCAAAGCGTGATCGCGGGATCTACAGTAGAAGCGGAATACATGGCTGCTGCAGAAGCGTCAAGTGAAGGAGTTTGGATCAGGAACTTCATCACTGAGCTTGGCGTGGTTCCAAGTGCATTGGACCCACTGGAGATATTGTGTGACAACACTGGCACCATAGCACTTGCTAAGTAACCAAGATATCATCCAAAGACCAAGCATATCAACCGCAAGTTTCATATAATCCGAGATTATATATCAGATGGAGATCTGAAGATTAGCAAAGTACATACATATCTGAATATCGCAGATCCATTGACTAAACCTCTTCCACGTGTAAAACATGATCAGCACCTCATTGCCATGGGTGTGAGATTGTTGCCAGATGTAAACTATATTATTGACTCTAGTGCAAGTTGGAGACTGTTGGAATTATGCCCTAGAGGCAATAATAAAGATGTTATTATTATAATTCTTGTTCATGATAATGTTTATATTCCATGCTAGAATTGTATTAAGCGGAAACTTTAATACTCGTGTGGTTTGTGAACGACACCGTGTCCCTAGTATGCCTCTATGGACTAGCTCATTGATTAATGATGGTTAAGGTTTCCTAGCCATGGACATGAGTTGTCGATTAATAATGAGATCATATCATTCGGAGAATGATATGCTGGACAGACCCAAACTAAGCGAAGCAATTAGATCGTGTCATCGTGTTCGTCTTTGCGAATCTTATGTCAAATATTGTATTCCTTAGACCATGAGATAATACAACTCCCTGGTATCGGAAGAAAGCTTTAAGGTCATCAAACGTCATCCTATGAGAGGGTGATCATAAAGGTGTCTCTCAGGTGATCGGAAAGTATCTGTTGGGTTGTATGTATCGAGATGGGATTTGTTCCTCCCAAGTCGGAGAGATATACTTCGGGCCCACTCGATAATCAATATCAACACCGCTTGCAAGCATGTGGTTAAGGGGGTAATCACAAAGTGATATCGGGTTACGGAACGAGTAAAGTACTTGCTGTGAACGAGATTGAACTAGGTATGACGGTACCGACGATCGAATCTCGGGCAAGTAAAATATCGCGAGACGAAGGGAATATATATGGGATTGATTGAATCCTGGCATCGTGGTTCATCCGATATGATCATCGATGAATGTGTGGGAGTCAATATGGGTTTCCAGACCCCGTTGTTGATTATTGATAGAAGATCATGTCTGCATATTCTCGAACCCGCAGGGTCACACACTTAACGTGTCTCGACGCTAGGATAGGTTGGATAATTGCTTTATGAGTTTTTGTTCGGAGTCTCGGATGGGATCCAGGACATCACGAGAGGTTCCGGAGTGGTCCGGAGAATAAGATTCATATAAGGCAGTGCAGTTTTTGGAGTTCGGAATTGTTCCGGGTTAATCGGTATTGTACCGGAAGCTTCTAGAACCTTCCGGAAGGGGACCAACGTGGACCCACCTTCCGGGAGGGGCATGGGCCTATGAGGGAGTGCCCTGGCCGCATTGGGCCAGGGGCACAAGGCCCCATGGTCCCAGCCGGCCAAGGGGGTTTTAAACTCGAGATAGACCTTCTAGAAGGGGGTTTCCTTGCCCCCCACTCCTTCTCCTTTGGGGCCGCCGGTTTGGGCTTGGGGGAGGGGCTAGGGCTGCGCCCCACCCCTCTATATAAAGAGGGCTGGGGGCACACCACCCCCCACACCTTGCCCTCCAACCCTAGCCGCCCTCCTCTCTCCCTCCCGACTGTTTGTAAGGCAAAGCCCTGTTGCAGAAATTCTCCATCATATAGACCACGCTGTCGTGTTGTAGATCCAATCCGTCTCTCCACCATACTTGCTGGACCGAGGAAGGAGGAGACGTCGAGGTGCTGCACGTGTGCATCTCACGGAGGCACCGCCACTTGTGGTGCTATATCGGATCTGATCGCGAGGAGGAGAAGCGAGTACGACTACATCACCCACGTTTCGACGAACGTTGCGCAGTGCGAATATTCAAGGGTATGAAGATCTAATCCAATCTCTCTCGTTGTTTGCATCTCCTAGATTAGATCTTGGCTTTCCCTCCGTTCGCATCCGTAGAAAATTTTGATTTACTATGCCGCGAAACCCTTCAGGTTTTATGAGGCTCACCACAAAATTTGATGTTGGTGTAGTAGATTGATGATGATCTTGATCTTGATCTGCTTTTGCTAGGCTCCTGGGCTTTCTCTTGAGCTTGCCTGCTCCTCCTAGCTCCTGGGATTGACCTTGCTGTCCACCAGATCCATCCCCCTACTTATGTCACCATCCTGGTGATGCTTGGGTTGATCTGGGTGGTTTGATTTGGCTGTTGTTCTTGGTTTAGCTGTTGTTTACCCTGGCTGTGCTGGTGTGTTGTGTAGTGGAGAGATGCACTGATGTGCTCCTCCATGGCTGTGCTGTGTTTTTGTGATATTTCGCTATGCTTGTGTGGTCGACAACACACCATCTGCATGCTGATGTGTGTCCAGCTTGTGTGCCTGCTATGCACTTGTGCATAGGTTCAGAAAACTTGAACTTATTATTACTAGCTTACTTTTACCTGGCATGTGAATTGATCCCTTTTGGCTGTCATTTGCATTCTGGCTGTGAATTTATGAAAGATGAAATCTTTCATATTGGTGAAACTTGCCCCTTTTATAACATTTCTCAATGATGAGTTTGTCAAGTGCATCTCACTGACATATCTGAGAGAAATATAGTAACACTAATCTTATTTTGTTTCTATTTAATCTTTGTTTTGTAGGTTCAAAGATAAAGATGAAGATTTAGTGTAGATTTAGATATAGGATAGTTACTAGATATAATTTTCTTATTCTTTTATAATTCTTGTAATCTTTATTTTATTGAATTTTAATAAAGATTATATATTTATTAATAATGAATATTGTTATTCTTTGCTCTTTTGTAAATTGTGAATTTTGGAATGACTTCAGTGGTTACATTCTTTGTACTTGGTTATGTGCTAATGAAATTAATTTCATATTCAATATTTTTTTGGATAAGATTTAAGTTATAATACTTTTCTCTTAACTAATTTAAGATTCATATCTTATATCAAAAATCATTTAAATTATTATTCAAACACTCAAGTTTAAATTATAATACACTTAATTTGAAAATCCAAACTCATTTCAAACACACATTATTCCTTTAAGATCATATCAAAGTTTATAGCAATCCTCCTTTAAGACTAAACCTAATCTCAAAGTAAGAAAGAAACATTGCTCACTCAAGGTTTTATTTGGCGAAAAATTTACCCACATTTTCACAATTAAATGCATGCAACAATTTATATTCCTAAATCTACCCTTTGTTAGGTTCCTAAATGCTGGGATGTTACAGACTTCCCCCCTTAAATTAAACTTCGTCCCGAAGTTTGTGGAGATGTACATGAATAGTTCTGGATAAGCTTTTATTAAATCCTCTTCCTTCTCCCATGTAGCTTCCCTCTCAGGGTGATGTTTCCACTGTACCTTGCAATATTTGATTGCTTAGTTCCTCAATCTTTTCCAGTTTTCTTCCAGAATCTTACAAGGATTTTCAATATAGGTCAGGTCTGCTTGTAGTTCTAGCTCTTGGTGTGTTATTGCATCATCTGTAACTTTCAAACATTTACAAAGTTGTGACACATGGAAAACATTATGCACTTGAGTCAATCTTGATGGTAACTCTAAAGCATAAGCTATAGTTCTGTTTTGACTCAGTATCTTGAATGGTCGGATATATCTTGGACTCAATTTCCCTTTAACTCCGAATCTTTTCACTCCTTTCATTGGACTTACTTTCAAGTAGACCATATCTCCCACTTCCGGATGCCATGATCTTCGGCTTTGATCCGCATAACTTTTCTGCCTGCTCTGGGCTATTTTCATTCTATAAATGATCTTATCAATGATGTCTTGTCTCTCCTAGATATAACCTGGCGCAAATTCTTTGCTACTGCCAGGTTCATACCAACATATTGGTGATCTACACTTCCTTCCATACAGAATCTCATATGGAGTTGCCTTCAGACTACTCTGATAGCTATTGTTATAAGAAAATTCTGCCAATGGTACGTGATCTTCCCATGTTCCTCCAAAATCTAGTGCACAAGCTCTCAACATGTCTTCTAGTATTTGATTTGTCCTTTCAGTTTGACCTCCTGTCTCAGGATGATATGTCGTGCTGAAATCTAACTTTGAACCAAGTGCTTCATGCAATTGCTTCCAAAATGCTGAAGTAAACACCCTATCAGTTACGATCTTTTTGGGTACTCCATGATTACTTACTATCTCTTTGACATATACTTCAACTAACTTCTCGACATTATCCTTTTGATTTACTGGAGTAAAATGTGCACTCTTAGTGAGTCACAATTACCCATATCATATCCTTCCTTTTTGGTGTCATGGGTAATCCTGTAATGAAGTCCGTACCTATTTCCTCCCACTTCCATTCAGGAATTTCCAAGGGTTGTAATGGTCTTGCTGGACTTTGATGTTTAGCTTTTACCCTTTGACAAGTATGGCATTCAGATACATATTTAGCAATATCCCTTTTCATGTTATTCCACCAGAATAGTTCTTTCAAATCCATATACATCTTAGTACTCCCTGGATGTATAGAATATGGTGTATCATGTGCTTCTTTGAGTATGACATTTCTGATCTCAGTCACATCTGGAACACATAGACGGTCTTGGAACCATAAAGATCCATAATCTCCAAGGAGAAAAACTGATTTTTGCCCTTGAGATATCCTCCAAATTTCCTCAGCAATAAAAGGATCTTCTTTTGATGTCTAAAAATTTCTTGCTTAAGATCACTATCCTGCTCTGATGAATTGAAGTCCTAATATTTCCAAGTCCATTTGTAAATCTTTTGGTAACTCTCTGTTGCTAGGCTGAATATCTGCACTCTTTCTGCTTAAAGCATCTGCTACAACATTTGCTTTCCCTAGGGTGTAATTTATTGTTAGATCATAATCCTTGATTAATTCCAACCAACGCTTCTGTCTCATGTTCAATTCCTTTTGAGTGAAGAAATATTTGAGACTTTTATGGTCAGTGTATAACTCACATCTGGCTCCATAAAGAAAATGCCTCCATCCTTTCATTGCAAAAACTACTGGTGCTAACTCTAAATCATGAGTTGGATACTTGACTTCATGTGGTTTTAGTTGCCTTGAACCATATGCAATTACTTTCCGATCTTGCATTAATACACAACCCAAACCTTCTTTAGATCCATCACAGTATACGGTGAAATCCTTCCCTGTCTCAGGAACTACTAAGATTGGAGCTGTGGTTAATCTAGTCTTTAACTCTTGGAAACTTGTTTCACACTTCTCATCCCACTTAAATGGTGTATTCTTCCTTAATAATTTTGTCATTGGTCCGGCTATTTTGAAGAAACCTTCAATGAATCTCCGATAATAACCAGCCATTCCTAAGAAACCTTGAATTTGCTTCACATTGGTCGGTGCAGTCCACTCTTGTACCGACTGAACGTTAGATGGATTCACAGCAATCCCATCTTTACTGATCATATGACCAAGGAATTCTACCTCATCTAGCCAAAACTCACACTTACTGAACTTAGCATACAGCTTATGTTCTCTTAAAGTTTGCAATGCTATTCTCAAATGGTCAGCATGCTCTTCTTTATCCCTGGAATATATCAAAATATCATCAATAAAGACGATGACAAACTTGTCCAAATATGGCATGAAAATCTTGTTCATCAGATTCATGAATATAGCCGGTGCATTGGTCAAACCAAACAGTACTACCAGATACACATGGTGTCCATATCTTGAGACAAATGCTGTTTTTGGAACATCTTCCGGCTTAATTTTTATTTGATGGTATCCAGATCTTAAATCGATCTTTGAAAATACTCCAGCTCCTTTCACCTGATCAAAAAAATCTTGAATTCTTGGTAAAGGATACTTATTCTTGATAGTCACATTGCTCATATTTCTGTAATCACCACACATCCGCCTTCCACCATCTCTCTTATCCACAAAGATTATTGGTGTTCCCCATGGGGATACGCTTTCCTGTATAAATCCTTTCCTCGCTAACTCATCAATTTGCTCCTTGAGTTCTTTCAACTCTTTGGGTCCCATTTTATATGGTGCTTCGGCTATTGGTGCGGTACCAGGTATTAGGTCAATGGTGAACTCTATCTCCCGGTCTGGTGGCATTCCCGGTAACTCTGTTGGAAAAACATATTGGAATTCATTAACTATAGGAATCTCTTCTAATTTAACTTCCTTCATTGAATTCAACTGCAGATCCATCATGATATGACTGTGTTTATCTGCTTGGTAAACTATCCTTGCTCCACTTGGAGTTTTGATTGAGACCGTTTTCTCCTCACAATTAATCTGAGCTCCATGTTCCATCATCAAATCCATCCCCAGCACTACTACAATTACCTCCAAAGGAATCACATAAAGGTCTGCGAAATATGTATAGCCACAGATCGAGATGACCTGTTCTTGTTTTATGTGGAGTACAATGACATTCCCTCCTGCCGTAACAATGGTCATAGGACGTTCTAACGTTGCCCTTCTAATCCCGAACTTATCACAGAATTCTTCAGAAATAAATGAAGTAGTTGCACTAGTATCAAATAGAACTTTGCCGGGATTGGTAAGGATATCGAGCGTACCTATCACTGCATGCTCTGAATTATCCACCTCCTCGAGGGTTGCACAGTTCAATTTTCCAGTAGGTCAGTTTCTCTTGCCATTGTTGTTTTTGCCATTGTTTCATCCTTTGTTGGGCTGTCCATTTCCTCCACTGGCTTGTCCTCCTGACTTGGTAGGCCATCCTCCTGGTGGTTTGCTCGGACAATCTTGCTTAATATGCCCCTTTTGGCCACAACCATAACAGATCATTACAGGCTTTTGCACTCCCTCTAGAAATGCCCTGGAATTCCACAGTTGTTACAGATAACACTCCTTCTTGGATTAGATTGATTTCCACCACTGCCCTTGTTATTCCTATTGTTATTGTTGTTGTTCCCATAATTCCTATTCCAAGGTTTGAACTCCAGGTTAGGTTTAGGTTTGCTTGCCTGAATTCTCTTGGTTTCCTTCTTGGCTCTCTTCCTCCGATCCTCTTGGACATTCTTGTAGTCATCTTCAAAAGTAATGGCTGCATCCAACAACTGCTGATAAGTTTGCTTATTGGCTAACCTTAGTTGCATCTTCACAAATGGATTTAATCCATGCAAGAAACATTTCTTCCTCTTCTCTTCAGTTTTAACATCCTCCTCAGCATAACGAGACAGTTGGCTAAACTCCCGGATGTACTTCATGACACTAGTATAACCTTGCTGAAGCTCCTCAAATTCTCTCCGCTTCAACTCCATGACGCTTTCCGGAACATGATATTCACGGAATCTCTTCTTAAACTCCTCCTAGGTAAACTCCCTTCCTGGTTGTTGCATGGATAACTGATTTTCCCACCATGATGCTGCAGGTCCAGTCAGCAGATGAGTTGCATACCTCAATTTTTCCTCATCATTGCAACCTACAGTTTTCAGCTTCCTCTTTGTATCTGCTAGCCAGTCTTCTGCATCCATTGGTTAAGGAGATGATGCAAAAGGTAACGGTCTTGCATTCTAGAAATCTGATAAACTCACTCCTCCACCTTCAGGTGCCCTCTGATTTGCTCGCCCCAGCAACTCTTCCATGAACTTGTTCTGGATCTCTTGCATCATTTGCATGCATTGCATAAAGTTCTTCTCCATTAACGGCCTCATTGGTGGTGGTGGTAATGCTTCTTGGTTTGCTGTATCTGCATCGGCCTTTTCCTTGGCCTCTCTCTCCATCCGCTGCTGCTCAGTTTCTATTTCTACACCCGTATCCATGACCCTCTAGTCCTGAAACAAAAAACGAATACTCATAATTACATCATGCACATGTGTTCTGAGCTCGACTTTACGCACAGAACTAGTCACACAATGAAGATCCAAAGAAAATCCAAATATGCATTTCACATATTTACATAATAGCATAATGATACAAAGATATTACAACATATACCATATTGGTATTATTACAAAACTACCTTATTACTTGGGTATAATACACAGTACTTGATACTACTGACTAGTTGTCTCTTTCTAGTAGTAACTACGCTCATCATACATGCCTGATGTCCAACCGTGATGATGTGTTGTCTGTCGCACAGTTTGTGGAACAAATGGCCTTCCAGAAGGAACATACTCTGTATCTGAAGTGTCAGGACTTGAGTCATTACTCAACCTAAGCGAATTGACTCCCTCCAGCTCAGCTGAAAAGTCTTCAGAAACATTATCTCCAGCTTGCATCTCCTGAGCTTCATTCCTTGAGTTGTCAACAGAATACGCAGATCCTGCTACTTCCCAGGTGCTCTCGTAGACAAGATAATTAAACACTAGGTAGTGTATATTCCCTGGGTTTTGGGAAGATGTTGATGATTCAAACACTCTCTCCTCAGGATCTTCTTCTTCATCCTGATCATCTATTGACATGGTATTTCTACTTTTGTTATTAGGATTCATCCTTGCACCCATCCAACTAGATTGTCCAACATTTCTGTCAGAACCATCTATGGACATCTGGTGTTCATGAGATCCATTATATGATCCCATTCTCCAACCATCCGAATTCTCAACAGGAAGTTCTGAATCAGAACCATCCTCTGAGCCTTGTGGTACTGCATACCGCATATCTATAGTAGGATCATGTGTAGGTTCAGGTCTTGGTGCGTAAGGATATGGTGTAAAAGATTCCGGATCTATAGGTATATCCTTAAAGATAGGTGTTGCACTACTACTTGCTTCTTTCTCTAACTGGGATGCTAACTGCTTCCTCCTTTCCGGATCAGTTAGATCCTCTAACATGTCATTTTTGTCTTCAACAATCACTTGATGAGTCTTATAAAAATACGCAACGAGTGTCCGATATCTATCCATAAACTTGGAAGCTAACTTAGGATGCTTCTTAACCAAATTAAGATGATCCGGTATAGGCTCCGAGTCTATAGAATCATGAGGTATCACAGAAAATGTGCTACCTTCTAGCTCCTTGGTTTTCTACACCCGGATATTAGCTATCACCTCCACAACAGCAATATGATAGGCTGCTAAATGACTCCTACCTTCTCCTATGGGTAGATCGTGGTATAATCCAAGCCTTTCTGGAAGTTGGATACTCACACGATACTTGGATAACATCCGGCCATCAAGGTAAGTGGTAGTGTTCACTGGAATTCTAGTTGGACAATTAAAAAGCTTTAAAAGTTGATGAAGTTGGTCTGTAAATGATCCTTGATAATCATCAAGAGTCTCCTCTTTCCTTACCAAAGTCTGTTTTGGAAACTTTGGTGCCATATTTCTATATATCAGAAAAATAATTTTCATTAGTATCCAATGACATATTGCATCATAAAAACGAATTATCGCACTAAAACATATAGCGGAATATTCTCATTTGAATACCAATTATATTACTTTTAGAGAATTCTTTATCATTGCTAATTCTCCTACAGGAAATACCCTTTACTAGGTTTCCAACCTAAGGTCAAAGCAATTTGCTCTAATACCGACTGCGGTGACCCAGCATACCACTGCATGTGTAGTACACTATAGTCGTTGACATGACATCCACAGAACACTGTTCCGTAAATATCACATCCCTCAGAGTGGTACAACAGAAACATTGCGGGTCCATATTACAAAAGTACACACATTATTCTTACAATACCGAAAGTTCAAGACTTCCAAAAGATCCAACTTAAAAACCAAAATATAAAGTGTTCAGCGGAAATTTAAAAGTAACAACTCCGACTAGGAGTGGGGCTCAACAGCTTATTCTATAGAGTTCATGCTGCTTGGCTCCGTTGGTTACTACTAACTAGGTATTTAGTTGGTCTAGTTCTCATAGACACCGTAGCGGATCTCGTAATCCACTCCCTCAACTCCTCCGGATAGATCAGGTTCCTCGTAGAACACATCTTCTTGGCATTCGGCTGCATACATTGGCACGTCTTCGAGATCCTCAGAGTCTAAGCAAGGGATCAAAGGAAGGAATGAGTAACAGCGTTACCCAACAAGTTCATTATATGCAAGGTGGGAAGTTTGATGCGCTAACAACCACCTCGGATTATAAATCCTTGGCACTATGGAGTTTTTTGTAAATCTTTATTGAAAGATTGCTTTTATTTCGGAAAAAAACTATGACAATCAACCTTCATAGGTTGACCAGAACTTTCATGGAGTTCCTTTCCTGCCACATTCGTAGCTCCTTCACGGAACAGGGAGGAACCAGTTAAAGTTGTTACACTCTGCAGAGGTGCGTTACTTTACCCATGAGAGATCAACTCTTTGTTGCACAACCGGGCATACTTTCCCGTCCACAATTCCATGATGTGGGGCCCAGTAGTTGGTCCAAGCCAATCACATGCCTCCTTGGTGTACACCATGCCCACATAATGAATTACGACAATGGTTTGTACAAACCGTTAGATGCCAGAACTATCGTGGGACGATGAGGGTTCCCACTCATATGCTGCATATCCTCTACGAATTACCAATTAATATGCACTCTACGAGGATAACAGCCATGACCTGCACATCCGGCTTCATGCGAGAGGAAGAAGATACAGCTGACTTCTCTGTCCCATTCCAAATCTCCTGGCTAACGCGTAATATACGCGCTAGAATCACTGATGTCAGGGGTTATTAAGTCCCTACTTGATCATCATTGTTGCAAGTAGAACCCTAAGTTCTATTGCACCATTATATCACCACTTAGGATGATATCTATGATTTCTTTATTTATGAAAACAATATTTTCTTTCTTTTATAGCATATATGATAACACACAATTTGCAAATACTTTGATAAAGACTCTTCAAAGGACATGAGCAAGTGATGAACTTGCCTTGTGATGGCAAGGTAGTGAAGTCTGATGCTTGCACTGGACCTTGAGCTTCTAGTTCTACAAAAACATCATTATTGCCCGGTAAGGACAATATTTAAAGAAGCAAAATGATTATGCAAGTAATGTAATGCATTATTTAATTCTATATGCATTTACCCTATATCAGGTGACTTTTAATAAAGCATGTATAAATATTATTATTTTTTTATATGTATTGCACTTGTTGAATCATTTCCCTTTTTATTTGACTTTTATTGATTTAATAATTCTTTTAGGAATTATTAATTATACATTAAATTTATTACTAAATATTTATTTAGTATTTTTTAGAAATACTATAATATTAATAAATAATGAAATTGATTTTTATTTATTTTTATCACCTTTCAATAATTTTGTAAAATTTTATAAAGAATATATAAATTACAAAATTCTTATAAAAATTTAAATGTCCAAAATTTTATATTTCATTTTATTTGGACACAGCGTATTATTGTGAATCCAAAATATTTTATTTATAATTTTGGACTTTTATTTTATTTTCTATAATTTTATAGAGGTCAGGGGCATTTTGGTCTTTTCTAGTTGATCAAAAATCTACTAAACAATTTGGGTTGGCCTTTTGGGCTTATTGGGCTAGTGTGGCCCAATAGGGCAAAGTCAAAATATTCCCCCGAGGGGTTTTGGCCCACCTAGCCTACTCTCTGCCTCCTCTCTCCCTCGACCCTGTCCTCTTCTCCTCAGACTCGACCCCGTGGCCGGCAAGGCCGCCACCATCGGTTCCCGCCACCGTCGGCCGTCCTCGCCACCGCCGTGGTGCGAGTTGGGGTTGTCGACGATGCTCGTTTGTTCTGTCAACTTCGATTTGACTCCGGGGATTCCCCGTGGCCAGGTCTACCTTGTCCCCGAACCCTAGGGTTAGGAAAAGGTGTTGTCGCCGCCGCCTCGATCCCGCCTGCGGTGGTGTGCTGGGATCGTGTGCTGCTGCGGCCGCCGCCGTGGCAGGTACAGGTTGCAGCGCCCCTCTGGGTGCTCCTTGTGCCTCCATGGTTCGTCGACCACTCTGCTTCCTCTTCGATTCGTCAGCGAGGACCTCGGGTAAGTTGTCTCTCTAGTTCTTGTCCATGCTACTACCCTGATTCTCTCTGTGTGTATCTAGTGGCTTCTCAAGCCTAGTGACTATGTGCTGATTGGGTTCATCTCTGGATTAGGGTTCTTGCTCTGATTAGGGTTCATAACCCCATTTTGATCATATCCTTGATTCTTTAGATATAGTGTTGATCATATCTGAACATGAAGAATGATTGTCTGTTGTGGTTAATGATTGGTAGTGGCTTAGATGATACTAGTTACCTGTCAGATTTATTCTAGTGGCAATCCACTATGATCCCTGCTAGTGTTTCAAGGGAATCCTTGATTGGATTATGTTGTTGATCTGAGAGTTTACTCTACTGTCAAAATGCTTATACTAACATTAGTTTCTTTAAAGTTTGCTTACGATAATTATAATGTTGGCTTGTCTAAGATTATACACACTGAATCAAATCATTACATGTAATGATTTTTGTGGATATATAAATGAATTTAATGTTGATTCCTAGCACTTGGCTTCAGGAAAATGATATGTAGTGGTTTGTCCCTTTTTCTGTGGGAACTAAGTAAAGATTGGTTTTAGCTCCTTAAGAACTTGTCCTTGTGATACCATTATATTCTGGCACACAAGTGATTGGGTTTTTATTTCTAGGCTTAGCTTGATAAGGCTTATGATTAAAACTGATAAGATGATATGAAAGTTTTTCTTATCTTTCCTGCCTATGATGTTGGTTTGAGGCTCTAGGATTTAATTCCTAGTTATTTGGGCAATAGTTGGTTTGAAACTTATAGGATTAGAGGTGCTACTCTCTTGGAGAGATGTGTCCTGATCTGATAAGATCAAATGAATGATCTAAGTTGCAAAAGTAATACTGAACTCAATGATGTTGGTCTGAGAGTTCAGTGCTTGTGGTTGAGCTTGATTTTCTTATCTTATACTTGAAATCTCTAGGATAGATTCACCCCTATTGGGTAATTGTTGAGAGATCATTCCATAAAGCAACACATGCTTTTCTTTATATAATATGATGAAATCATGTGATGGTTTTATGAGGCTCACCACAAAATTTGATGTTGGTGTAGTAGATTGATGACGATCTTGATCTTGATCTTGATCTGCTTTTGCTGGGATCCTAGGCTTGCTCTTGAGCTTCACCTTGCTTTCCACCAGATCCATCCCCCTCCTTATGTCACCATCCTGGTGATGCTTGGGTTGATCTGTGTGGTTTGTTTTGGCTGCTGTTCTTGGTTTAGCTGTTGTTTACCCTGGTTGGGCTGGTGTGTTGTGTAGTGGAGAGATGCACTGATGTACTCCTCCACGGCTGTGTTGTGGTTTTGTGATATTTTTTGTTGGATATATGCCCAAGAGGCAATAATAAAGTGGTTATTATCATATCTTCATGCTTATGATAAATGTTTACATACCATGCTATAATTTTATTAATCGGAAACATTAATACTTGTGTGATTTGTAAACATAAAAGAGTCCCTAGTCAAGCCTCTTGTTAAACTAGCTTGTTGGTTAATATAGGATCATGAACATAGAAGATGTTATTAACAACAGGGTCATATCATTAGGAGAATGGTGTGATGGACATACTCCTATAGTTAAGCATAGCATAAAGATCAAGTCATTTAATATAGTTCATTTGATATATGCTTTCTGATACATAGTAACCTAATTCCTTCGACCATGAGATCATGTTAATCACCATCTCCAGAAGGATGCTTTGATGACATCAAACACCACATCGTAACTGGGTGGCTATAAAGGTGGCATTGAGTGTTCGGAAAGTATGGCTTCAGGCAGATGGATTAAGAGTGGGATTTGTCCATCCATATGACATATAGATATACTTTGGGCCCTCTTGGTGGAATGTCATCCAATTAGCTCAAGCATGTGACTGGCCCACAAGGGATCACATATCACGGGAACGAGAAAAGAGTACTTATCGGTAACGACGTTGAACTAGGTATGAAGAGATATCGACGATCAAAACCTCGGATAAGTAAACTATCGTGAGACAAAGGGAAATTGGTATCGTATGTAAGTGGTTCATTCGATCGCATAGTAATAGTAGAAATATGTGGGAGCCATATGAATTTCCAGATTCCTCTATTGGTTATTTATCGGAGAAGTTTCTCGGTCATGTCCGCATAATTCACGAACCGTAGGGAGACACACTTATGGATTCAATGTTGTTGTGTAGTTATGGAATGATGAGTAAGAGACTGAATGTTGTTAGGAGTCTCGGATGGGATCCGGGATATCACGAGGAGATCCGGAATGGTCCGGAGAATAAGATTCATATAAGGAAAGTCCTGTTTCGGAGTTCAGAAATAATTTCGGTGTTTTCACCAGGAATATTCTAGAAGGGTCTGGAAGGTCCGACACTCCTGAGGGGAAGGGTACATGGATGTGTCATGACAATGTGGAATGGTTGCATCATGTACTAGGTCACTTGGTAGGGCAATATGATGAGAGAAATCAAATCCAAGTTTGAAAGTCAAACGCCAATTTGAAAAGTCAAAAGTTTGCTTGGTGGAGGGAGAGTAGGAAACCTACTTGGGGAGGAAGTCCCACTCCCTCCACCCACCAGCCATGAGGAGGAGTTGGAGGAGGACTCCCTCCTCCCAAACCGCCTCCCTCCCACCTATATAAGGAGGGGTAGGGAGCCCCCTCCCTACACACCTCAAACCCTAGCCCCAAGTCACCGGCGCCACCACCTCCAAGTGTTGCCGCCGCCTAGGGATCCTCCCAAGTTGCCGACTAGGGTTTCCCCAAACCCTAGCCGCCGGCCAAGCCACCCCCTTGGTGCCTCTGAACCCTAGATCGCCAAGGCCATCTCTCATACTCCACCATACTCGCTCCGGCTTAGGCAAAGCCCTGCGGGATCTCCCCTCTACTTCAGACACCACGCCATCGTGCTGCCAGAATCATGAGGAGAGTGTTACAACCTCCGCTGCCTACTGGAACAAGGGAGAGGAAGGTATTCATCGAGTACCGAGCGTGTGACCGACTGCGGAAGCGCTTCCGGAACGCATCGCCGGAAGGATCGTCTACACGATCTTGAGATCGGAAGTGTACGACTACATCATCCACGAGAATCTGCTCTCGTTAAACGCTTTGGATCTTCGAGGTATAGTACTCTATCGACTCGTTGCTATAATCTAGTAGATAGATCTTGGCTTGTGTGTGTTCATGCGATAGAAATTTTTTGTTTTCCATGCTACGAACCCCAACAGTGGTATCAGAGCCGTGTCTATATGTAGATCTGTTGCACGAGTAGAACACAATGATCATTGTGGGCGTTGATGTTTTTGTTGTCGATTGCTTATTGTGTAATTTGCATATTGCGGGATGGTGGGATGAAGCTGCCCGGGCTAACCTTACATGACATCGTTTATGAGACTTGCTCCACTCTTGACATGCAACTTGTATTGCATAAGTGGCTTTGCGGGTGCCTGTTTCTCCCAACATAGTTAAGATTCAATTTACAACGGGTGATTGAAAATACTAGTATCAATGTTGTGGTTCTTGTTCGTTAGTTAGAACGACACTTATTGAAAGCCTCAAACCACGTAAAACATCCAAAGAAAATTAGAGGCGTCTAACTTTGTTTTGCAGGGGTGTGTTGTGATGTGATATGTCCATGAATGTGATTATATATGATGTATGCAATGTTCTTTATTGTAAGTCGGCAACCGGCAGGAGCCATATGGTTGTCTCTTAAATCCGTTAAGTCCTGCGTGACTATTATTCAAGATAGTTGTAATATTTGATGCTGGTGGAAGACAACCATGCAGCGGCGCCATTGACCTTGACGCCACAACGGTGATGATGGAGATCATGTTCATGCTTGAAGATGGAGATCAGAAGCATAAGAAGAAAGGCCATATCATATCACATATTATGAATTGCATGTGATGTTAATCGTTTTATGCATCTTGTATTGCTTAGTTCACAATTTCAAGTTTTAAAGTGTTCATCCTTAGTAAGCACGGTTGCTAAAGCTCGTTGTTTCGAAGCATCACGTGATGATCGGGTGTGTTAGATTCTGCGAGTGTATACAGCGTGAGCAAGACAGATTTGATCATGCGGAAGCTAAGGTTTGATCTTGACGAGCCTAGCATGTACAGACATGGTCTCGGAACACGGATCACCGAAAGGTAAAGCATGAGTCATATAGTAGATATGTTGAACATGTTGATTATTCGCCATTGAAGCTACATCAACTCTCGTGATGATCGGTTTTGACGTGGTGGATTTGGTTCGTGTGATCACTAAAACAATGTGAGGGAAATTGTTTTGAGTGGGAGTTCAACAGCAATATGATTAAAAGTTGAACACTATTTATCATAAATTAAATCAAAGTGAATTTGCATAGTTGTTGTAGTCATTGGCATCCGTTTACCACCTTGCGCTTAGTTATAATTGAGATGATAGAACTATAGAATTCTGGTTAGTTAGTTTACGAACTGGTATCATATTGTTTTGAAGTGTTAATCTAAAGTTTAAAAGTCCCATTGCGAACTTTTAGTAAGTTTCGATTACTCCGTGAAGTTTAATAGTTGGTATTAAATCAAGAGTAAAAATTCCAGTGTTAGTATATAAGTATCATGTTTATCTCCATGATTCTTAATATTCGAAAGATAGTTTCAATATCAAGGTAATCTAGGAGTAGAAAGAGTTGTTTCAGAAACCATCATGTATGGAAGATATTGCGATATCTGAAATGATGTTTTGGTTACAACATGATAGAGTATAATATGGCAAAGTTTATGTTCTCATATTTGATGAGAATTTACAAAAGGTTGGAGACACTAGTTGTCCTAATCCTCCAAAAGGTTTTGGAAAGCAACATTATACTCACGATTCACTGTTATAAGCTAAAGTAGCTTGATCATGAATAATTCCATGATAAGGGTGAATATTTGATGTAGGTAAAATGTTTACTACACCAAGAGATTACGAAAGAAAGGAATTTGAAAGAACACCAAACATTGATGATGGTGATCTAATTCAAAGTGAAAGTCCAAAGACATTGGTATTTAACTATACATGCTTTGGACTATGTGTCATATGTATGGCTCCACTATTGATGATAGATTATTTCAAACAGAAAAGGAAATACTGAAAGATAATATCATAAATATATGGCAGAAAATAAAAGACTGGAATTGTTAAGCTTAGGTATATAAAGGATATACATGTTATGATTGTATTCTTTGCTTGTTAAATAATGTAGTTCTTGAGTATTGGATACTGAATTTGTTGGTATGAATCGTCATACGAAACAACACAATTCATGAACTACAATGTCCTAAGTAACTAGCAAATGAATATGTGATGATGTTCATCGAGAACAAATAAAGGGTTATTGTGTTTCTCATTAAACATCAAAGCTTGCCTTCAAGATTTGTATTATCAGGTATTATGAGAACAAAAGGGTTGTTCAAATAATTGTCATAATCCATAAAAGATGGATGATTTACAAATCTCGTTGGAGAAATAACATCCATAAAACTAGTGCTAAAAATGTCGAAAGACAAATTCATTGAAAGATCACTTAGGAAGTGACATCGCCGTTTAAATTATGTTGGAAAGAAAACATGAAGAAACTCCATGTGGATGGAATTTTGGAGTCTTTTGATTTTTGATCAAATGACGCTTGTGAAACTTTCCTTGAGATAATTAAAACTTCGTTCATAGGCCAAAAGGGAACGAATAACTAGCTTATTGGAACTTGTACATATTGTTGTATGAAGTCCATTATGTGTAGTCAAGAGCGATGGATTTCAACTTCATATGCTTTCTCCAAAAATTTGAGTGGATATATGAATATTTACTTAATAAGGATGAAGTATGAAACATTTGAAAAGTTCAAAGACTTTCAAGATGAAGTGCAAAATCATTGTAACAAAAATATAAATAGTTTTTGATAAGATCATAAAGGAAGAAATTTGAGTTACAAGTTTAGCATAATACCTAAGATTTAAGGAATCGTTCTGTGGATTTGCATTTCCCGAAACACCATAAGAGTATGGAGCATTTGAGATATGTAATTAAACCTTGTTTGACATGGTAAGATCAAAGGTGTAATTCATAAAACCGCCAGTATATTTTAAAGATTAAAAGCTTTAGAGACTACCGTTTTTCCACTGAAAAGAGCTCCATCATAATCCGCTGAAATGACACCATATAAAGTTATGGTTTGGGATAAAACCCAAGTTGTCCTTTCTTAAACATTGGTATTCTATGCATAAGAAATATGTTTGCAACCAAATTCGGATGAACCTGTCTTTGTATGTTATTTCGAATAACTATAAAGTATTCCTCCATAACATCGGAGACAAAAGTGTTTGTCGCTTAGAACGTCAAGTTTCTTTGAGAAGGAATTTTTCATGAAAACATAAGTGGGAGGACAATAGAACTTTGATAAGGTTAAAAGAACCTTAGCTATATGTGCAAAGTTGCGCAGCGCCGAAAAGTGTTCTGGAGGCAACAACAATGCTCATGGCTCACGTGACTCAAAGGTTGTGGTTACGGAGGTCAAAGTTTCTATTGAACCAAGTAGGTCGGGTAAACAATCAAATACCAAGATTTGAGGGTTGAATCATTATTTGAGAATAATGAACGGACTACATGCAAAGAAGCGATGATGGGCCCTGACTCCATAAAATGTCTTGAAGCCATAAAATCCGTGATAGTTCCATACACGAGAAATCAAGTTTTGAACTTGAAGGACCCTCGAGAAAGGTGTAAGACCTTACAATTGTGTTTGGATTTATAAAGAAATAGACATGGATGTTTCACATCTATGAAATAGTCAACATGTTGGGAAAGAGTTCTCAACAATGTTCAAAGGTTGACTATGACAAGATTTGATCTTTCATAGTGATATTTAGTCTAGACGAATTAATGTAGCAACCACTACATATAATTTTGTTATGTGGTAGTTGAGTAAACAAAACAAGTTCTTCTAATAGAATTGTTACCTAGGACATGTGCATAACACGGTCCATAGGATTTTGTTAATTCAAAGGATGCTAAAAGCATATGCAAACTTCAATGGTTGAAGTAAGCATTGCGGAGTTGGAATCTTCACTATGATGAAACTGTTAAAGGAGTTTAAATTCGTCGGAGACGATGAAGATGCTTGCATTTGCAAGAAATTAAGTGGGAGCGCTAAGACATGTTTCTAATACATTATGTGGAAGACATATTGTTGATTGGAAATGTTGTATCTTTTATTACCACATATTAAGAATTTCATCCCGATGAAAGACTTAGGCAAAACCCAAATATTTGGCATCAATAGACGCTAATATCGTTGTGCCGAAAGTACATAGATGATGTAATGAATGAGTTCAATATAGAAACTACAAGAAAGGTTCTTGTCGTACAGAAAGGATTGAATGAGTTCAATATTGATGATATATTCAAGTGTATTGACACTTGTTAAGTGAAACAAAGATTCATTATAGATTGATACTTGATGTACGAAATCACAAAGAGTATTTATATCAATCATACTGTGATATGTACAAATCCAGATATGTCCTATACTCTAAATGTTATGAGCATATACCAGAATGATTCATAAGATGATCATTGGAAGATAGTAAGGATATTCTTATGATCTTTTGGAAGAACTAAGAGTATATTATTTTGTAGAAGTGGAAAATATATGGTTAGTTCATTGTAGAAGTACTACATTGATACTAGTTTTTATCACAAAGTACAAATTAAGGTTATCTCAATCTAAACTAAGGGTGGCACAATATAATGGAAAGTAAGTTCCATAATTGATTTGGATGAGTTCCAAAGTTAAGACATTGTGACAGATATTACAACAAAAGGCTAAGTATATGACTGCTATTATAGCAGCTAAAGAGGGCATTTGTGTCAAGTAGTTTGTTATCAAACTAGGTGTAGTTCACAGCAGGATAATACTATGAAGATATATTGTACGACAATGTTATCAACATGTTTTAACCCCAAAGAACTAAAGGTCTCACCAAAGGACCAAATTTATACAAAGCCATCTCATTAGAGAATGAGTGATGCGTAGAGACGCAAAGACATGCAATTGCACACAGACCAAGAAGTGTCAGATCCGGAGATCAGTTTACCACTAGCAATCGTGTACATACAACACCCGAAAGCCATAGGTGTTGAATGCACAAAGGTTTTAAACTAGATTATTGACTCTAGTGCAAGTGGGATATTGTTGGAGATATGCCCAAGAGGCAATAATAAAGTGGTTATTATCATATCTTCATGCTTATGATAAATGTTTACATACCATGCTATAATTTTATTAATCGAAAACATTAATACTTGTGTGATTTGTAAACATAAAAGAGTCCCTAGTAAAGCCTCTTGTTAAACTAGATTGTTGGTTAATATATGATCATGGTTTCCTGATCATGAACATAGAAGATGTTATTAACAACAGGGTCATATAATTAGGAGAATGATGTGATGGACATACTCCTATAGTTAAACGTTGCACAAAGATCAAATCATTTAATATACTTCATTTGCTATATGCTTTCTGATACATAGTAACCTAATTCCTTCGACCATGAGATCATGTTAATCACCATTGCCGGAAGGATGCTTTGATGACAACAAACACCACACCGTAACTGGGTGGCTATAAAGGTGGCATTGAGTGTTCGGAAAGTATGGGTTGAGGCACATGGATCAAGAGTGGGATTTGTCCATCCATATGACGGATATATATACTCTAGGCCCTCTCGGTGGAATGTCATCCAATTAGCTTGCAAGCATGTGACTGGCTCACAAGGGATCACATATCATGGGAACAAGAAAAGAGTACTTATCGGTAACGAGGTTGAACTAGGTATGCAAAGATACCGACGATCAAAACCTCGGATAAGTAAACTATCGTGAGACAAAGGGAAATTGGTATCGTATGTATTTCATTCGATCGCAAAGTAATCGTATAAATATGTGGGAGCCATATGAATTTCCAGATTCCTCTATTGGTTATTGATCGGAGAAGTATCTCGGTCATGTCCGCATAATTCACGAACCATAGGGAGACGCACTTAAGTATTCGATGTTGTTGTGTAGTTATGGAATGATGAGTAAGAGACCGAATGTTGTTTAAAGTCTCGGATGGGATCCGGGATATCACGAGGAGATCCGGAATGGTCTGGAGAATAAGATTCATATAAGGAAAGTCCTGTTTCAGAGTTCGGAAATAATTCCGGTGTTTTCACCAGGAATGTTCTAGAAGGGTCTGGAAGGTCCGGCACTCCAGAGGCGAAGGGTACATGGATGTGTCATGACAATGTGGAATGGTTGCATCATGTACTAGGTCACTTGGCAGGGCAATATGATGAGAGAAATCAAATCCAAGTTTGAAAGTCAAACGCCAATTTGAAAAGTCAAATATGAAGTTTGCTTGGTGGAGGGAGAGTAGGAAACCTACTTGGGGAGGAAGTCCCACTCCCTCCACCCGCTGGCCATGAGGAGGAGTTGGAGGAGGACTCCCTCCTCCCAAACTGCCTCCCTCCCACCTATATAAGGAGGGTTAGGCCGCCCCCTCCCTACACACCTCAAACCCTAGCCCCAAGTCGCCGGCGTCACCACCTCCAAGTGCTGCCACCGCCTAGGGCTCCTCCCAAGTCGCCTACTAGGGTTTCCCCAAAACCTAGCTGCCGGCCAAGCCACCCCCTTGGTGCCTCTAAACCCTAGATCGCCAAGGCCCTCTCTCATACTCCACCATACTCGCTCCGGCTTAGGCGAAGCCCTGCGGGATCTCCCCTCTACTTCCGACACCACGCCGTCGTGCTGCCGGAATCACGAGGAGAGTTCTACAACCTCCGCTGCCTGCTGGAACAAGGGAGAGGAAGGTCTTCATCGAGTACCGAACGTGTGACCGACTGCGGAAGCGCTGCCGGAACGCAGCGCCGGAAGGATCGTCTACACGATCTTGATATCGGAAGTGTACGACTACATCATCCACGAGAATCTGCTCTCGTTAACCGCTTTGGATCTTTGAGGGTTAGTACTCTATCGACTCGTTGATTCAATCTAGTAGATAGATCTTGGCTTGTGTGTGTTCATGCAATAGAATTTTTTTGTTTTCCATGCTACCAACCCCAACATTTGGCTGTGCTTGTGAGGTCGACAGCACACCATCTGCATGCTGGTGTGTGTCCAGCTTGTGTGCCTTCTATGCACTTGTGGATAGGTTCAGAAAATTTGAACTTACTATTAATAGCTTACTTTTACCTGGCAGGTGAATTGATCCCTTTTGGCTGTCATTTGCAGTCTGGCTGTGAATTTATGAAAGATGAAATCTTTCATATTGGTGAAACTTGCCCGTTTTATAACATTTCTCAATGATGAGTTTGTCAATTGCATCTCACTAACATATCTGAGAGAAATATACTAACACTAATCTTATTTTGTTTCTATTTAATCTTTGTTTTGTAGGTTCAAAGATAAAGATGAAGATTTAGTGTAGATTTAGATATAGGATAGTTAGTAGATATAATTTTCTTATTCTTTTGTAATTTTTCTTTTATAATTCTTGTAATCTTTATTTTATTCAATTGTAATAAAGATTATATATTTATTAATAAAGAATATTCTTATTCTTTACTCTTTTGAAAATTGTGAAGTTTGGAATGACTTCAGTAGTTACATTCTTTGTACTTGTTTATGTGCTAATGAAATAAATTTCATATTCAATATTGTTTTTGGATAAGATTTAAGTTATAATACTTTTCTTTTAATTAAATTAAGATTCATATCTTATATCACAAATCATTTAAATTATTATTCAAACACTCAAGTTTAAATTATAATACACTTAAATTTTAAAATCCAAACTCATTTCAAACACACATTATTCCTTTAAGATCATATCAAAGTTTATAGCAATCATACTTTAAGAATAAACCTAATCTCAAAGTAAGAAAGAAACATTGATCACTCAAGGTTTTATTTGGCGAAAATTTTACTCACATTTTCACAATTAAAGGCATGGAACAATTTATATTCCTAAATCTACCCTTCATTAGGTTCCTAAATGCTGGGATGTTACAATGTAATATATCGTGAGACAAAGGGATTGAGTTACATGTGTATAAGGTTCACACGATCACAAAAGTCATCGTTGAATATGTGGGAGTCAGTATGGATCTCCAGGTCCCGCTGCTGATTATTGATCGGAGAGGGGTCTCGATCATTTTTACATTAATCACGAACCATAGGGTGACACACTTAAGGGATACCGACACCATTCGGAGAAAATGATATGCCAGAGAAAGAAAAAGAAATCGCGGGAATTTATTTCACTAGAGACCGAAACTGTTTTGGGTGAAATTGCTGAAAGTGTTTCTGCATGTGAAATGAAATACAAGCAAGGGGTTATATGTGAATGTTTTTATATTAAATTAATTGACAAAATTCTGAATAAATAGAAAGAGTTTTATTTAAAGAGAGATTGCATTAAATTTGGTGGAAATTTAATGAGATTTTTGAGTGGGATTTTGAGTGGAGAAATGAAGGGGCTAATTTTGAGTCGGAGATCCACCCACATAATGGAGGAAGGGGTGGGGGCAGCCACCATGGCCGCTGGCCACACCCCTTGGGGTCCCCCTCCTCCTATAAAAGGAGCCCCTCTCCCTCTCTCTTACTCACACCTCCTCGCGAAGGATCTCTCTCCCCCCTTTAGAATTTCCCCATGGTCTCGGATCAGCGAGATATATGTTCCCGGTGGCTTTTTCTAGAAGGATTTGTTGCTTCCGCTGCTTTGCTGGAGCGAGGGCGCGCAGGTTGTCGGGGTACCCGGACGTTTGTGCGATCACGGATGCACCACTGCTTTGTGGTGCTGGACTTGATGGTGCTGGACCGACTGGACCAGATGGACTTCATCACGATCTTGAGATCGACAAGCGTTCGACTATATCATCCACGAGTAAAACCTCGTTAACGTTATTCGGTCTTCGAGGGTATGTATTCTATGGATGTATATCCAACCGTTTCTTGTATCTAGTAGATAGATCTTGGTACTTAGTTGTTCCCATCATAGGAAATTTTTTGTTTTCTATGTTGCGAACCCTACAATAAAGACATCGATCCCTCGCGTGGCGGAGGGAGGGCACACACACACGCATGGACGCCAGGCTGCAGGGCAGGCGACGATGGAAAATTACATTGCCTTCCGCACTAACTCCAGACATAGATATGCACTAGACCACCATGATGCACAATATAGGTCAAGCTGATCCGCCGGTCGGCCACACCTCTGGGTCGGCTGTAAGATTGGAGCTACGACAAACGGCGAGGCTACCCTTCGCCATGTTGCATCAACTCCATGGTAAAATGTTTTTCAGATCAGATCCTCTCGTTGATCTTGGTCTGGTGAAATATAGCAATCGCAATATAGTTATTCTAGATCATCTATGACAGCGCTAGAAGTAACTATGCATCTGGCACAACCTCTTCCATCAGGATCCCGTGTGGTTCTTTACAACGATGGTGCGACCTCTTTTATCAGGGTCGGCCATGTGATTCTTTATATCCATAACAATGACCGCTTTCATCATGGTCGTTCACATGGGTAATATCAAAGTCATTGCAAGATCGTTAGTTGCTCTAGATCATCCGTTTTGGGTGGTAGATGTAACCGTGTACTTTTACAACCATGGTGCGCCCGCTTTACTAGGGTCAGCCATGTGGCTCTATACTACTCTGGCATTACCACTTTACAAGGGTTAGGCATGTGTCTCTATACTACCATAGCATGACCGCTTCACCAATGTCACCCTTGTGGCTCTTTACAAACATGACACGACTGGTTTCATTAGGGTCGGCCGTGTGAATCTTTAAAACCATGGTGCGATCGCTTCATTAGGGTCGGTCATGTGAATCTTTATAACCATGGCGTGACCGCTTCGTCAGGGTTGGCCATGTGAATCTTTATAATCATGGTGCGACCACTTTGTCAGGGTCTGCTATGTGGCCACAATCATGGTACAACCTTTTTGTCAAGGTCGGCCAGAAGATTATCACAACCATGGTAACGACCGCCTCATTGAAGTTGTTCATACAAAGCGCATAAATAATTATGTCACAACCATAGCAGTGATCATCTCATCAAAGTCGTTCATATGGATTATGCCAAAGTCATCGTCGGATTGCTTCATCTATATCTACGGTGCTCAACCTCGATCCTTATGAAGGAGTTTGGTTGATAAAACGAGTAAGGCAACACTTAATCAATTGCCAATATCGGATTCATGATCTAATCTCTATGAGATGAAGGTCGATTCCCATAGATCATATGTCTAGTGCCGATGAGGCTAGACTACACTATGGCCAACTGATGAGGAAACTCGATCATTATGCCATCAACATGTCATAATTTTGATGAGATAGTCATACCGTAGCTGGGCACCGACGAGGCAAAAGCAACACTATTTTGATAGAGTGAGGGCCATATGGCTAGGAACCTACGAGGCAAAAGCCACCCTTCTTGTCAAATATATCTCTCATTATTATGCACGTCGAGATAGCATATATGATTATGCTTCGGAGGAACAAAGCTAATCTTCTTATTCTCAAGATTATTTAAACAACGACGATCATCAGCGCAACTTAATCGGAGGCATTCCACGGGCTTGATCCTATGGATGTAATTAACTGGATGTCTTGCAAGGCCCCGTAAATTTGTAAGTACACAATCGCTAATCAAATTCAAATGTTGATCAAGGCGCAATATTTGTAATTGTGGGAAATTTTACTTTGTAATTCACCAAGAATTAATAAAGATGTTATTTCCCTATGTTAATTTCTTTTATTTTTTGTATACTTTGTATACTAACACACCTGCATATTTTTTGTTGCTTTTTCATGTCAAACAAAAGTCACTAGAACCTCGGATTATAGGGGAAAGTCCTAGCCGGTCAGGTTACAGAGTCTTACACCAGTACTAACTAGTCTTGGTTGTCTTGCACTCCAAGGCTCCGAGTAGGTCGGTGACTATAGCGTAGCATTTTTTTATCCTACATGGGTATCCCTTTTGAATCCGTCTAACTAGGCCGCCCAGCAGGCCATGGGCCTTGATACCAACTATGGACCACCCGGGTTAGCCGGATTAGAGACATGCAATGGGGATACACATTTAGCATATCCCTAATAGTAGCCCACGGAGAACTCTAAGATCTTGAGAGGTCTTGCCTCTTCAGTTTGAATGCTCCATCTATGTGATGTCGGCAATTTATCAAGAAATATCTTGTTTTCATCCAAAGAACTGTGCAATATTCTCCATTTTCAACACGTAAGTGGGAGAATCACTGATTTCTCCATCTTACTCTTCTCGTAACTGGACAAGATCCGTCCATGCCGAAATCTTCATATGAGACTGTTCATCTGCAATTTTCAGTGGGATGACGTAGACTGTAGCTAGTGTCGCCTCGAAACTCACATATGCAGTAAAACATAATGATAGCTATTTACCCGCACCAGAAATATGAAACATCAAGTGGCGGCGGTGGGAACATGGAGAAATCTCCGCACACGCATTGTCCACGTGTTGACCATTGGATCGTTTTGCACGAATATTGATGTCGGGGCTATATAATTTTTAATTGCATGGGTAAATTTATTTGTACCCTCATTCGCATCTGCATTGTCTTCTTCCTCTTGCCATGATTCTGCTCGAGCTCGTCGCATAGAGAAACCCTAGCCCCCTTTCTAGCTCACCTCCTCACAGCCAATGGCCAGCAATCGCACTCCTCCTCCATGCAAGTGAGGCTTCGGCTAAGCCATCTGGCATGGTGCATGTTCTGCCGAAAGGGGTGGAGGTGACGAGGGTTCGACTCATCAATTCCCATTATTATGGACTTGGGTTTTGGAAAAGATGGGGATGCTAGAGATCGTGAGACGGTTAACAAAAACACAGCAAAGGGGACACAAGGTTTACCCAGGTTCAGGCCCCCGCAGGGAAAACCCTACTTTTTCTTGTCTGTTCTTGATTACGGCGGAACCAAAGGTTACAGGGATGCGCAGATGTGATCTGGCGTGAGGTGTGTGTATGAGTGTAGAGTCCCAACCTGATAAGGTAGATATCCCTGTGTTTACAATGCTAGTCCCTAGATCTAATAGCTAGCATCCACAGTTTAAGATGTAATATCAAGAAACAAAGGTCATATTACAACTTATAAGAAGGAATAAAATAATTCATTACATCTTACATAGCTCATTTGTCTATCTCATTACAATGCAGCAGAAATATCTATATAGCATGGAGTCCTTCATCTTCATATGCCATAGGCAATCATGTTGGATGTAGACTTGTAAATCTATTCAACACACTTCACTAACATCAAACAAACCTGCAACATAATAAGTTACAGCCACAAGGGTCAATACACTTGAATTGTATTGGCAAGTGATACTATGGTAGTATAGTGGAATCTATCATCTATATGCATTTGGAAAAGTGGAGATTAGGCTTTCTTTGCTCAAAATAGATTTTCCTTATCATTTGAAAGCACTAAGTTTTTGTTTATCAAAATCACCCAAGGCATCTACCAATAAAATTGATGATCCTTTAACCCTTGTTCAATCACAAGGTTTTAACTTAGAAATTGGGATGAGGATATCCTTGATAGCTTCCATGTCTTGATGCTCAAATTGTCCATTGCCGGGGACATGGCTAAGTACTTAGATTTTTCCTTCTCGAGAGATGGAGCACTTTCCCCACATGACTCGACATGCATCGAGACAAGATCTTTCAGAAGCCTTCCCTTAGATCAAATGGACGCGTTCCATCCTATCACCCCCTACCACCTTCTGTCCATATAGCTAAGTTATTGCAACCTATATGATCCAGGAAGAGCCCATAATACCATGTGGCTGCACTAGAAGCTTCTCAACATTTGACATCTCAAATCTTTTTGTTCCTGGGTGGCTTTCGACAAGTGTGATACACAAGTTTTTGCCAGTTTACTAGCCCTGTGTAACCACTCAACATAAATCCATTCACACCATTCCACCCAGGTGATTCATTCACTTAGTTGTTTTATTAAACAAAACACAAGTCATATACTTAGAAATATTTCATAGCATAAATATAATCCACCCTTGTTTTCTACTAGCTAGACTTAGCATACTAGTAGCAAGAATCTTAACTTAGGGAAAATTCTACTAAGGCATCATCTATTAGGATTTCCCAAGGCATAGTATACTTAGTAAAAATTCCATGCAAGTCCTACATAGAAGTACCACTAATGCATAGTCAAAAGAGTTGGACAAAATGTATGAAGCACCACTTGACTTTTTAGTAGAGAATATAGATACACTCCTTGATCTTTGCAATTTTCAAACTCTTCAAAGTTCTCTACAAATCAATCAAGCAAGGCATAAATTCAAAACTAGTAAAGAAACAATTCACCACATAAAATAAACAAACAATGAATGCAAGCATGCAAAAGATTGTTTTATTGAAAAAGTGGTTTCTACTAGGCTATAAACATTATAAAACACCTATTGGTCATTTATAAAAGTGGCAAAACCATTTGAAATAAAGTTAGTGAAAATAGGCCATTTAAATCATTTTTGTTTTGCTATAAATGATTTTAATAAAGGGAATAATTTCTAGTGTTTGACAAATATATTTTTAAACACAAATGTTAGTGTTTAAGGTCAAAGTGTTTAAAACAAATCCATTTACAAAATATTTCACTCAAAAATCATTTTTAAATAATAGCAACATTTTTGTTTTACTAGAAATGCTTTTAATCAATAATATTTTTATATTGTTAACAAAATATATTTCTAAACCCAAAAGTTTGTGTTTCTGGTCAGTAGGTTCAAAAAAAAATCATTTGCAAAAGATTTTACCCAAAACTCATTTTTAGAATAATTCTTATACACAAAATAGTCCTACAAATGTTTCTGCAAAAACATCTACTTTTTCAGAAGCAAAACACTAAACTAAGGGCATGGTTGCAAACTTCACATTTTTTTGAATCCATTTATATAAAATTTGTAAATTTTGGACATGTAGATCAAAATTCATGAATTTTGCAAAATCATTCATCTAATAGAAATGTTTCTGTTTTTAAAACAAAAGTCAAGACACGTGGATGATTCCTACTAGTGCATACCGTTTCATGAGGATCGTGCTACATGGACCGTCAGATCTAAATAACAACGCATGGTACTAATCAATTCATACCATTTCATTTAATGATTCTATCGTGTCCTCACGATCGACATCTAAAGGCTCAGATCTACTGGTCACTAACTGGCGGCGCTAGCGACGGTGGACGGCGATGGCGTGCTCGGGCAGAGGTGTTCTGGCGAAAACAGGAAGCGCGGGAGGAAGGGGTGATGCCCACCGGGTTCGCCGTAGAGTGGGGCTGCTCGACATGCTCGTTGTAGACGAAGGGGCTCACAGAGTGGCTGGCGATTGCTCTCCGGAGCTAGCGACGGTGTCGGGTGCGTCTGTTCATCGACGTTGGCAAGGCTACGGTGCATGCCAATGCAAGAAAAAGGGTGTGTCAGATGCGCGCGAGAGAGGAGGTTGTAGGGGCATCAACCAGAGAGGAAGGGGCGGCCAGGTCTCACCGTGAGGAGTCACCGGAGTTCTGGCAGGAGACGGTGGTGAGTAAACGTTGTCCTTGCCGATGTTACGAAGAGCGCGCGTGCTAGTAGAGGATACTGGTAGGTGAGCAAGGCGATTGGGAGTGCTCTCGTTGGAACCAGGGGTAGTGGGGAGGGTTGACATTGTCGGAATTGGACGGGAAGTTCGTCGGAGGCAGTGGGGTTCGGGCTTGCAATTAGAGTAGCCTGGGGCGGAGAGGTGCGGGAGGATGAGGGGAAATTGATAGGAGAGGTGAGCGCTTATGAGGGCGTGGTCGTAGGGCGAGATTAACGTGGCGTTTAAGCGAATTATAGAGGCGAAATTGTAGAGGTCCCAACCTTTAATAAGATCGAGATCTAGTCAATGCTCAGAAGTCCATAGAGAAAGCTAGAGCAATGGAGGCCGAGTACAAAACCTTACTGCAGCAGTAGAAGGCTAAGAAAGCTCCGGCTCGCGTCATCAACGATCCTGGTGTACGGCGCAACCTAGGATGGGCTCCCTCAAAGCCGGCACAGGCCAAGCCATACATTGACAGTGAAGTCAAGCAGGTGATTCCCACCCCACTCCTTAACCTCGCCGTTGCCAAGACCCTTCTGGAGAAGGATAGATCGCCTGAGGCAGTGGAACAGGTCTATGACCTAGTGGCCAAGGTGGTGAAGCAGCAGGAAAAGGCCACCTCTCAGAGGCTTGAGTCTGACCCAGCACTCTCCCAATCTAGCCAGCACAAGCCGCCAAGGGACAGATCTCCACTTGATGTCGGGTCCCAGACGGGTTCATCAGAGCAAAGACGAAGGGATGCGCGCAACAGGAAGGATGCCATCCCCATATCCTCCGACCACGGAGAAAAGTCCCGACATTGTCGCCCATCGCCACCGCCCCGATCTCCCCGACATCACAAAGACTACAAGGCTCACCATCGTATGGAAATTCCCCACCAAAGCAGTGCGTCATCGTCATCCGCGACAACGCGGAGCAGACCCGTCATGACGGAGAGCGCAACCAAGGACACAAGATCAGGTCACGCCATGAACCTCCTCGTCCGACAAGCAACCGTGACAGGCATGAGGCGTCGCAGGAGGGTAACAGGAAGAAGGCTAACCCACCACCACCTCCGCCTCCGTCAGCACCAAGCAGTCACCATGGCGGAGGAGGCCCGCGTCGTTCACGCAGCCCATCCCCTGTTGACAATAAGAAGAAGAACCCGGAGCCATACGATGCACATTCGCGGATCGATATGATCCACGAGGCCCGGGAAGGACCATACCTGGGACCACGTTGCTTTGGACCTGCAATACGGTCCGCAACTTACCCCAAAGGTTTCCTGACAAGACCATCAAGCCCTATGACGGCACCGCCAAACCAGCCACATGGTTGCAGGACTACGACAACGCGGTGGAGATTGCCGGAGGCAACCCCAACGTCGCTGTCAAGTACCTCCCATTAATGTTGGCAGGCATGGCCCGTCAATGGATCGACGACTTGCCGGAGAAATCTATCTACAACTGGCTGGACATGCAAGAAGCGTTCACCAAGAACTTTGAGGGTACATACAAGCGTCCCTGCACCGTGGGCGATCTACAGCAGTGCATGCAAGAGAAAGACGAGACATCTCGCGCCTACCTCTCCTGCTGGCTAGACATGAATAATTCCTGCGCAGGAGTGCACGCTCAGACCGCCATGGCCGCCTTCATCGATGGGTTGGAAATGTCCACGCTACTCCGATATAAGTTGAAGCGCTTGCAGGACAATCACCAGCTTGACTTGAACCAGATGATTCAGTTGGCTAGTGAGTTCGCAGCTGCCGACGACGATGCTCGCGGCTCCTTGCCGGCAACGGCCGTTCCAACTCAAGCTCGGAGGAACAGCAGTACAAAGCGGAAAACCGCTCCAGAAGAAAAGCAATCTACCGACATGGTCGCTATGACTTTTGCAGTACGAGGAGAAGGCGGACAACGTGGCCGAGGAAGGGGAGCTGGTCGTGGGCATCAACGAGGAAGCGAAACCACCTCGGTGCCGCTCCGCGTTCCCCAAACCTACGAGGAGTACCGTGATATGCTATGCCTCGTACACCTTGATGCTAACGGCAAGGCCACCCATACCAATCGACACTGCAAGTTCGTCAACGACCTCAAGGAAGACCCGGAGTACGGCTACAAGCGAAGTCGGAAGAACAGACCGCGAGGCAAGGGCAAGGGGAAGAAGAAGGAGGAGGAGTCCAAGGATTCAAGTGACATGGACGAGGACGTTGACCCCAAGCACGCCGCCAAGAGCGACGACAAGGGCAAGAACCCCTTCACAAAGAAGGCCCCAGTCTACCACACTTTCCTTGGCACCCCCACCGTCCGACAACACAAGACCTCTCTGAGGATCATGATGGCCACTCTCCCCCCAGTTCCCACTACCTGCGTTGGTCGGAGGTTCCAATAACTTGGGACAGGACGGACCACCCAGACCTTGTACCCACGGAGAACCAGTACAACATGGTCATCAACCCTTTGATTGACGGCGTAGAGTTCACCAAGTGTATGGTGGATAGTTGAAGCAGCATCAACATCATGTACCTGGATACATTGCAGAAGATGAACTTGACGGAGGCAAACCTAAGGCGGACCAACACCATCTTCCACGGTGTAGTTCCTGGTCGGGAGGCTCGGTCCCTTGGGTGCATTACACTTCAGGTTGCCTTTGGCGATGTTAATAATTACCACCAAGACCACATGACCTTTGAGGTGGTCCCCTTCAAGAGCGTGTACCACGTCATATTCGGCCGCGACATATTCCACACGTTCATGGCCAAGCCATGCTTCGTCTACAACAAACTCAAGATACCTGGACCAAACGACATCATCATCGTATCTGTAAGCTTTACCAAGGCAAGGGACTGCGAGATCAACGAAGCAGCTATTGCAGAAGCTGTCCTCTACAGCGAAGAATTCAAGGAGATACAGAGCAAGGTCGATGACTCAGAGATGCCCGCGTCGAAGAAACAAATCTCCGACTCCGCTCCTGTGTTCAAGGCCGCCATCGAGACCAAGCCGGTGGAACTTGTGGTAGGCGATGCCTCCAAGGTCACTGCCATTGGGACGAACATGGATCCCAAATAGGAAGCGCGCTCGTCGAGTTCCTCCGTGATAATAGGGACATCTTTTCCTGGCAACCTGCCGACATGAAAGGTGTACCTAGGGAACTTGCCGAGCACAGCTTAAACATTGATCCAAAATGTAAACCAGTGAAACAACCTCTACGACGCTTTGGAGATGAGAAGAGACGCGCCATTGGAAAAGAGATAGATAGGTTACTTAAGGCTAGATTTATCCAAGAAGTCCTTCACACCCAATGGGTGGCCAGTCCTGTACTTGTCCCCAAAAAGGCAACCAATGAATTAAGAATGTGCGTTGATTACACCGGCTTGAACAAAGCATGTCCCAAAGATCCGTTTTCTTTGCCTCGCACTGACCAAGTCATTGACTCGACGGCTGGCTCAGAGCTTTTGTGTTTTCTCGATGCATACTCAGGATACCAACAGATCAAGATGAGGAAGTCGGACCAATTGGCCACTTCGTTCACTACCCCATACGGCACATTTTGCTATGTCACGATGCCCTTTGGGCTGAAAAACATGGGTGCTACTTACCAGTGGACAATGCAACGTTGCCTCCATAACCAAATTGGTCAGAACGTTCACGCCTATGTGGACGATATCGCGGTGATGTCAAAAAAATCAAACGACTTAATCTCTGACTTAAAAGAAACATTTGATAATCTCCGAAAGTACAACATGATGCTTAACCCTAAGAAGTGCGTCTTCGGGGTTGCAGCCGTCAAATTGCTGGGTTTCATCGTTTCCCAACGCAGAATCAAGGTTAACCCGGAGAAAATCAAGGCCATCTTAAACATAAACCGTCTGACATGCCTAAAGGACATTCAACGACTAACATGTTGTGTTGCAGCAGTTAGTCGGTTCGTTAGCCGACTTGGAGAGAAGGCGCTGCTGCTGTACAAGTTGCTGAAGAAGGCGGAAAAATTCACATGGACGGACGAAGCAGATGCAGCATTGAAGCAGCTCAAGGAGATTCTTTCCTTAGCGCCCATCCTTGCAGCACCCGAGCCTGGTGAGCCCCTATTAATTTACATGGCGGCAACCAACCGGGTTATCAGCATCGTCGTCGTGGTAGAGCGGAAGGAACCAGGCTATAAGCACGGAGTTCAATGACCAGTTTACTATGTGAGCGAGGTCTTGACGGAGTCCAAGCAATGTTACCCGCACTACCAAAAGATAGCTTATGGATTATTCCTTGCTTCTCAGAAGCTGAGGCAATACTTTCAGGAGCACCCAATCACAGTGGTGAGCAAGACTCCACTGTCCGACATCATCAATAACAACGACGCTACAGGAAGGGTCGCGAAGTGGGGCATTGAACTCGCCGCCTTAGAGATCACTTACAAGAGACGCAACGCTATCAAGTCACAAGCCTTGGCGGATTTTGTTGCAGATTGGACGGAGATGCACTTCGATGGATCAAAGTTGCTCAACGACTCGAGGGCTGGTGTATTGCTACAATCACCAGCAGGAGACAAGCTGCACTACATTCTGCAGATCCACTTCGAGGCTACAAACAACATGGCCAAATATGAAGCACTCATTCACAGGATGCGTGTAGCCAAGGATATTGGCATCAAGTGCATAGTTTGCTGTGGAGATTCCGACTTGGTTGCCCAGCAAGTGGCTGACACCTGGAATGCGCGGAACCCTATGATGGCGGCATATCGAGACGAAGTGGACAAGATAGCCAAGAGCTTCTTGGCCTACGAAGTCAACTATGTACCTAGGGAACAAAACGATGCGGCTGATCTACTGTCAAAGCTTGGATCAGGGCGCAAGCGAATTCCGCCAGGAGTTTTCCTAGAGCACCTGCGCACACCATCGGTGAAGGGAGCCGACATCGACAACCCGGATAGAGCTGACTCTTTTGTCAACATGGTGATTAAGGTCCCTCCGGCTTGGACAAAACCGTTCATGGAATACCTAGAACACAGAACTTTTCCTGACGACGAAGTCGAAAGATGGCAAATAGTACGGCGAGCAAAGGGTTATACCATAATCAATGGGCAACTCTACAAAAGGAGCACTATTGGTGTATACCTAAAGTGTGTTTTCCAGATAGAAGGTATGGAAATCCTACGCGAAATCCATCTCGGAGATTGCGGGCATCACGCCGCTCCTCGATCGTTGGTCGCGAAAGACTTCCGGCAAGGATTCTACTGGCTGACCGCAAAGACAGACGCCGACAAGCTGGTTGAGACATGCATGGGTTGCCAGTATTATGCCTGACAACCACATGTTCTTGCTGAAGAACTGCGAACAATACCAATAACTTGGCCGTTTATGGTCTGGGGGCTGGACATGGTGGGACCGTTACAGACGACACCTTATGGGTTTATGCATCTGCTTGTAGTAGTTGACAAATTCACTAAATGGATAGAATCTAAACCCATTAGAAAGCTCGATGGGGCAACTGCCCTTAGGTTTGTCCGGGATCTAGTGGTGAGATTTGGTCTCCCACATAGCATTATCACCGACAACGGCGGCAATTTATCACTCGGAGAAGTGGAGGCTTATTGATGGGAGAAAGGCATCCGACTAGACCTTGCATCTGTGGCACACCCACAATCCAATGGTCAGGTTGAGCAAGCCAACGGATTAATTCTACAGGGAATCAAGCCACGTCTTGAGGCACCGCTACATAGAGCAGTTGGAGCCTGGGCGGAAGAATTGCCATCTGTACTGTGGAGTTTGCGAACTACACCCAATAGATCCATCGGCTACACCCCTTATTTCATGGTATATGGAGCAGAAGCCATCCGGCCTTCCAACATCCTCCACGATGCACCAAGAGTTGCCGCATACAACGAGGATGACGTTGAAGAATCCAGACGCCTAGATGTAGACCTTCTCGAGCAGGAGCGCATTTTGGCATGCCAAAGATCCGCCATCTACCAGCAGAAGCTACGCAGCTAGCATAGTCGCTGCATTCGGCATCGCATGTTTAAAGAGGGGGATTTGGTGCTCCGACTTAAGCAGAAGAAGTCACACAAATTATCCCCGCCATGGGAAGGACCGTTCATCATAAGCAAGGCGCTGCTCAATGGGTCTTATTACCTTGTTGACAATCATGAACTAAAGGATAGACCCAACGAGGATCATAAGCAAAAGCGACGTGACCTGGATGATGACTACCCGGAGCTTGATCGGCCATGGAACATAGCACAGCTACGTCCTTTTTACACTTAACATTTTTTATCTAATTGTGTATCTCTTATATGATCAATAAAATAAAGCTCTCTGGTTCACTCATATTTCTGAGTCTTTTACCTCCTTTAGTGTTCATTTTTGGATCATGTAAAACCTTTATGCACATGTCTTGCATTTGCAATTGTGAAAATTCTGCCTACGGGCGTTAGCTTAAGTTTTCTGGTGTACACATTCTTTGTCGTTTTTATGTGGATTCTGGAGTAGTGACTTTCAGCACTTATTTTTGGTGATTTTGTGCTCATTTTATTGATGGTGCCATTGGGCATCATCACCTGAGCGCATGGTTCCGACAATGAGTCTTCCGACTCACGAAAGGTCAAGCATAAAAACCAAAGTAATGGATAAGACAGCACTTGCTTAAAAAATATATACATGCTTGAAACTAGTTCTTAAGTAGCAGGAAATAACAAACATTGTTTTCCTCCTTAAGTTACATCATCAAGTGTTTGCCACGCATACACCAAAGATGAAACAAGTATTACAAAGTTGCTTTTCATTCCTTTGGCGCAGGAGACTTGGAAGCAGCATCGTCACCAGCCGGAGAATCACCCTCAACGTCGGCACTGTGGTGGGACTCAGAGGAGTCTTGGTTGACGCTGTCGATGGTGTTCATGGGCACGAAGACGTCGATGTCCACCAACTCGGCAACTCTAGTATCATAACCCACGAGTGACGACAAGATGGCTTCGTGATCAATCTCTTTGCCATCATCGTCAACACCGGGGATACCAGGGGTCACCGTATCGATGTCGGCACCTTCGTAGTGTGCCTTCACCATTGACAGTGCCATCCTTGCGCCAGCCTGTGCACATGAAGCTTTCCAGCTTGTGATGCGCTCGGGGGCTCGGCGCAGAATCTCTGAGTACTTCGCCATGGATTCCGAGGCCTTGATGTGTATCTGGACGGGCTTGGCAATCTCTTTGGCTTGGGTAGTGGTGGTGTTGATGAAGTTGCCGGCAAGAACCATGCATTCCTTGGCTGGAGGGGGCGATCTGGTTAAACCCATAGGAGCTGCAAATTCCGACAAGGAACGCATGAGTTCAACAATTCAAAGTATCCAGACTACAGAAATACAAGGCGGAGAAAGCTTACTGAAGATGCTGGCCTCAGCTTGCCAGAGGGTATCCGCCAAGGATTGTTTCTCTTGTTGGAGGAGCTTGTACGCCTCGCCATGGCGGTGATTCTGCTCATCGGCAACACGCTTTTGATCTTTTAAGATTGCGATCTCCTCCTTCAAGCGGTTGATTTCCTCGGCGGCGGAGTCCTGCAAGGCCTTCATTGATTCTTCATGCATTTTCAGCATGTCTTGTCTCTCCTTTTTAAAGATCTTGTTCTCGCTGTCCAGCTGCTGGATGTGCTTGGACTTCTCGACAATGACCTTGGCCTTGGCAACATGTTCTGCAAAGTCGGATAAAGAAAAGTAAACAGTGAGTACTCGGAGAATGTATGCACAAAACCAAGACGTAATGCGCAAAAAGAAAATAGACTCTTGTTTTTGATGATTTGTTCCTTCAAGATGGCAGTTTTACCCTTTTCGGCTTCAAGATCTGCGCGCATCTTCTGGTACTTGTCGTTGGCCATGCCCCTCCGAGCATTCTCGTTCTGTGGAAAAAATAAAAAAATTAAACCGTTGTTTAGTCTACTTGGAGCATCTAGTCAGAAACTTTCCACCTACACGCTTGGGGGCTACAGCGAGAGTTTTTTACTTAGCAGTATGCTTAGCTTTTCTTTAAGCATCTAGTCGGAGATAATTCAGTTCTCTATTAGAAGCTTGGGGGATATAGTATAAAGTTTTTAACTCGGAATCTTCTTAGATTTTCTTTAAGCATCTAGTTAGAACTAATTCAGTTACAACTAGAGGCTTGGGGGCTACAGTATTGAAAAATTATAAACACTGCATATGCTACTCTTAAAGCATCTAGTCGGAATAGTTCATTCCATCTAAATGCTTGGGGGCTACAGTGAGAGTTTTTTCTAACTTAGTCACTCTTAGAGCATATAGATGCAAAATCTATGGTTTTCCGTCTACATCCTCGGGGGCTACAGTGGGATACTCATATGAAATGAAAAAGGCAAAGTAAACTTACAAGTGCGATGATCTTGAGGTTTGTAGCACTCTCGGCCAGCAGCCTGCCAAAGGAGATGCTATTTCCTTGCAAGATGTCTGCTTGTTGGAGGAGCTCCTCAAGACCGCACGTCGGAGATGTCGGTGCTACTTCAGGAACCAGAGTTGTTCTACTCGGCATAAGTGTCGGGTAGACTATCTTTGGAAACTCAAATGGTTTCTGGGGAGCAAGGGCGCCGCCTTCGGCAGAGGCACCAGCTTCCACCACCGCCTTGCCGACACCGATGGCATCCTTAGCCGGAGCTTTATACATTGGTTGAGCGGTGCTCTCCTGCGTTGCCTTCTCGCTGACAACCGCGAGTTCGGTAGAGGCGCCAGAATCCACTTCCATGGCGGAAGGGCCTGATGCCTCCTTAGCTTGTGAGCTTGTCGGGGCAGACGAGGGTTTGACGGCAGTAGTAGCAGGGGCAATTTCGAGAATCCCCCGATGTCTTGGAGGTCTTCTTGAGGCTGGTCGTGGCTTTCTTCCTGAACGTGCAAATGCATAAGTACAGGAGCAAGACAGGTAAATAGACAATGTCGGATAATGAGAAGCTTACACTAATGGGGTTGCTTTGGCAAAAATGTCGGTGGTTCTTTTCTTTTCTGCCTCCAGGGCGGCGGTAGTCTTTTTGGAGGCTCCACCCTCCGTAATTTTCTTCTTGACTCCGTCGGAAGCGTCAGAGGTGGAGCTCTTCCTCTTTCGCGCCAACGGGACTTCATCGTCGGACACGACCGTGACTTCCTTCATCTTTGGATCATAGATTTGGGCAGCCAGGTTGCCCTCCTCTAGATCTCTAAGATGTTAAGTAAGAAATCACCGTGTTAGACAAAATGACATTTGCAAGACGAAAGGACTGGAGTATATGTCATACACGGAAAATAAAAATCTACCTATGGGCACTTGCCGTCTACGAACATGTCGTAGGTGATGGTGAAGCCACGCTTCTTATCCTTCACCTTGACGATGTCCTTAAGGCGGAGCTTGACGGAGTCACTCGAGAAGTTGTCCACGGAGATGCGGAGACTATCCCTTCTGTCCCTGGTATACTCGTGCATTTACTTCGCGCGGTGCTGCAGAGGTTTGATTCGCCTGATGAACCAGCACATGGCTAGGTCCAAGCCGGTCAAACCCGTCTCTACAAACCATTCGATCTGCCTTATAGCGCGAGAAGTGTCGAGGTCGGAGGGAAGGGAGGCTTGGGATATCCATGTGGAAACTTCAGCGGCGGCTCCGTCCACGACGTCCGGGTACGTTACTTCTCGGCCCACCAGAGGAATGTCGGGGCCGTAAAAGTACGTCCGCTGCCAATTCTTGCAGGACTCGTGGTCGACGATGTCGGGGAACCGCCGGCCAGGACGAATCTTGAAGCTTTTGGTGTCGCAGTTCCTAAGCTCCTCCTTACTATGTCCGTCTTCATGTTTGACGGTGAAGAAATGCACAAAAAGGTATAACCTAGGCCTTATCCCTAGGTATCCCTCGCAAACTGTCGCGAAGTTGCTAAGCACTAAGATAATATTGGCGGAAAGGTTATGGGGCTGGACCCTATAGTGGTTCAAGACGGAGAGGAAGAAGTGGGAGATAGGCAGGGAAACACCGTGTACCAGCTGAGCTTTTAGGTAGACCTTTTCTCCGTCTTGGGGAGAGGGTGTCACCTCGCCGGCCGGCGCCGCCCGCCAGGCAAGCCCCTCCGTCGCGGGGAGGTAGCCTTCGGCGACCATCTCTTGAATATCGCGGTCGGTGATGTCCGAGCCGCGCCAGTCGCCCTTGTGCAAATCTGGTTCCTCCTCCAGTGGCTCTAGCACTGCCAAATTTTGGTCGCCGCTGGTGGACTCGATCACCACCGATGCGGGGATGACCAAGCCCTCTGGGGGCACGAAGATGGAGCTCGCCGGCTTTGTCGCGGCTTCGTTCGACGCCGCCATTCACGGGGAGGTGCTGCTGCTAGCCATGGGGTGAAGGTTGGGTACGACTGGGGAAGATGGGAGCTAGGGTTTTCTCGAGGTTTCTCGCGGAGAGCTCGAGGAGTCGTGTGGCTAGAGGAAGAAGATGATGCGAGAAGAATGAGGTAAAAAGTGGAGATTTCCCCACGGTTACTATTTATCATCCTCGGCGTCAAGATTCGTGCAGCTTGATCGGACGGTTGCCATGTAGACGACGTGTTCGCGAACGTGCGCGGAAATTTCGCCACGTCTCCAACCGTCGCCGCCAACGGTTCGTATCGCTCACGCGGGGAAATCGGATATGATTGCGTTCTCTGCATGTGTGAGTTACGAGGCGTCGCTGACCTAAGCCTACGTTGTCCTATCTGACATGGGTAGTTGAGCCGTCACATCGAAGATTCTGACATTGACGGATTCAATCCGACTATGGAAGAGTACAATGGAAGACTCAACATTTTTCCGTCTTACAAGTTTAAGACGGAGAAAGTTTTGCAGGGTTCTTTGGGAGGACTACACGATATTGCTTGACGATTTGCCGACAACTAGACGGAACATTCATCTGAAGAGGCAAGACGGCGCAAGATCTCGGAGTTCTCCGGGGGCTACTGTTGGGGATATGCTATATGGGTATCCTAATAGAATGTCACTTATCCGGATAACCCGGGTGGCCCATAGTCGGTAGCATGGCCTATGGCCTACTGGGCGGCCCATTTAGATGGATCCAGAAGGAAGGCCCATGCCGGATAAAGGAAGGCTACGGTGGAGTCACCAACGTACCCTGAGCCTTGGAATGCAAGATACAGAGGACTAGTAATAGACAATGTAGGACTCTGTAACCTGTCCGGCTAGGACTTTTCCCTGTAACCCTAGGATCTGGCGACTATATAAGTCGGGCCTATGGGAGGCTTTAGGGCACGATAACTTAGACTCTCTAGTCACCTCGCACAGCGAACCAATCCCTGTAACTCAGCGTATTGCCCTTATAGTGATTTATAGCAGGAGTAGGATTCCGCCACCGTTGTGGGATCTGAACCTGGGTAAGCTGTGTTACCTCGTACCCGTCAACCGTCCGCCTTCCCACATGTCTCTAAACACTCACTGTGAGGACCCCTCCATGGCGTACTCGTCGGCAATACCATGACATTAGTCCCTGGATCAATAGCTAGCATCCACAGTTAAGATGTAATATCAATAAACAAAGGTCATATTACAACTTTATAACCAGGAATAAAATAATTCATTACATCTTACATAGCTCATTTGGCTATCTCATTACAATGCAGTAGAAATAACTATAGCATGGAGTCCATCATCTTCAAAGTGCCACAGGCAATCATGTTGGTTGTAGAATTGTAATCCTAATCAACACACTTCACTAACATCAAACAAACCTGCAACATTATAAGTTATAGACACAAGGGTTAATACATTTGAATTGTATTGGCAAGTGATACTATGGTAGTATAGTCGAATCTATTATCTATATGCATTTGGCTAAGTGGAGCTTAGGCTTGCTTTGCTCAAAATAGATTTTCCTTATCATTTGAAAATACTATGTTTTTGCTTGTCAAAAACAACCAAGGAACCACCAATAGAAATTGGTGAATCTTCACCCTTGTTCAACCACAAGTTTTTAACTTAGAAATATAGATGAGGAGATTCTTGATAGCTTCCATGTCTTGATGCTCAAATTGTCCTTTACCAGGGACATGGCTAAGTACTTAGACTTTACACTCTGCAGAGGTGGTGCACTTTCCCCACAAGACTTGGTTTCACCAAGACAAGATCTTTCAGAAGCCTTCCCTTAGACCAGAATGGACGCGTTCCAACCTATCATCCCCTACCACCAACTGTCCATTTGGCTAAGCTATTTCAACCTATATGATCTAAGCAGAACCCATAATGCCATGTGGCTGCACTTAAAGCTTCTCAACATTTGACATCTCAAATATCTTTATTCCTGGGTGGATTTCCACAAGTGAGATACACAAGGTAAACCATATAAATGGACCTTGTGTAACCACTCAACACAAACCTTTCTTTCCATTCCACCCAGGTGATTCATTCACTTAGTTGTTTTATTAAACAAAACACAAGTCCTTGACTTAGAAATATTCCATAGTATGAATATAATCCACCCTTGTTTTCTACTAGCTAAGATAAGCATTATAGTAGTAAGAATCTTAACTTAGGAAAATTCTACTAAGGTTTCATCTACTAGGATTTCCCATGGCATAGTTTATACTTAGCAGAAATCCCATGCAAGTCCTACTTAGAAAATATCACTAATGCATAGTGAAAATAATGGGACAAAAGTATGAAGCATAACTTGCCTTTTTGGTAGAGAATATAATTTCACTCCTTGATCTTGCAATATTCACACTCTTCAAACTCCGCTACAATTCAACCAAGCAAGCAATATTCAATCTACCATTCAAGCAAACATCACACAAAATAATAAAAACAAAGCAATGCATGCAAGCATGCTAAAGATTGTTTTATTTGAAAAAGTGGTTTCTAATAGGTTGTGGACATCATAAAATATCTATTGGTCATTTATAAAAGTGGCAAGGTCATTTGTAAATGTGGAAAAATCATTTGATACCAAGTTAGTGAAAATGGCCATTTTAAGTCATTTTTGTTTTGCTAGAAAGGATTTAAATCCAAAGAATATTTCTAGTGTTTACAAAATATATTTTTAACACAAATGTTAGTGTTTTAAGGTCAAGTGTTTAGTATTGAAACCATTGCAAAAGGTTTTATCTATAAACCATTTTATACCAAATCAATATTTTATGTTGTTGAAAATGCCTTTAGCAAAGTAATAATTTTTATAGGGTTCAAAATTAATTTTTAAATCATAAAACTTTGGTTTAGGGTCAGAGATTTTAATCCAAATCATTTCCCAAAGATTTTTCTCCAAAAAGTATTTTTAACATATAAACAACATTTTTATTTGACTAGAAATGTTCTAAATGAAAGATTCATCTTTCAACTTCACAAAATACTCTTTTAATTCAAAAAGTTGTTTTATATGGTAAGTAGGTTCAAAACAATCCATTTTACAAAGATTTTATCACAAAAATAATTTTATAATGAATTTTATATTCAAATTATGCCTACACAACTTTATGCAAAAACAACAAATTTAACACATGCAATTTACTAAACAAAGTGCATGGTTTGATAGTGTTTGTTTTGCTGATTCCATTGATATAAAATTTGCAAAATTTGGACGTGTGTATCAAAAGTTATGGAATTTACAAGTTCAAACATCTAATAGGATAGTTTCTAGTTTTTAAATCTAAACCTAGGCCACGTGGTTGTTTCTCATTAGGCCAAACCGTTTCGTGTGGATCGACAGATGCTAGCCGTCAGATCTAAAGTACATCGCACGGTATAGAAGCAAACTTACCCCTTCGTCTAGTGGATCTATCATAGCCGCCAGATCTAAATCCTACGGTTCCTAGCAACTAGTCAAAGACGGGCGGCGCTGGCACGACAGCGAACGGCTGAGGCGCTCTGTCTACGGCGTCGCGGCGACTACAGGAAGCGAGGAAAGAAGGGGAGGAGCTTACCAGAACCGCAAGATCTTGCTGATGCTCAACGTGGTTGTCGAAAGGCAGGGGGCGCTCGAGGTCGACGGTAATTCCTCACCGGAGTTCTTGGCGCTGGCGGACACACACGAGCTTCGTTGGTGGCGTTGCTACTGAGCATGAGAGAGAAAGAAAACATCGTCGTTAGATGCACAGAAGAGTGGGGAGTACAGGAGCATCTATGAGAAGAGGAGGCGCGGCCAGGTGTTACCAGGGGCTTCGCCGGAGACGGAAACAAACGACGGCGGTGCTTCGAGTTGAAGTTGACGACGATGTAGAGCATGCGCGACTGAACGGGCGACACTAGGAAATGCGCACGGTTATGGCGAGCAAGCTAGTGAGGACTGGGAGTTAAGGGGCGGCGAGTGACGGCCGGAATCGCTCGGAGAGCTCGTCGGAGCAGAGGGCATTCAAGGTCAAAATTAGCACGGCCTGGGGGCAGAGGGTGTGCAACGTCCAGGGGGAAAGGTGGAGGAGGAGAAGGAGATTTATCGTGCATGGTCACGGAGCTAATTACTCGCGGAATCAATGTGTATTAACGAGGTTTAACCGTGGCCAGAAACGGCATCAAGGAGAGGGAGAGGATGCCGCGGTGGGTGAGGAAGAAGCCTGACTAGTGGGGTCTGCTTGACAGAGAGAGAGAGAGAGAGAGAGAGAGAGAGAGAGAGAGAGAGAGAGAGAGAGAGAGAGAGAGAGAGAGAGAGAGAGAGAGAGGAGAGGTGGGTCCAGATGTCAGCGATGCTGCGGGTTCGCTGTTGAGTAGGAAAACACTTCGGAGAGAAGGGGGGACTGGGCTCGTTGGGCTTAGATGGGCTGGGTTAGCTGGGCTAGCTTTGTTTCATTTTTTTGTACAGATTGTTTTTCCTTTTTCTTTTTCTATTTATCTGTTTTGATTTTGTTTAGATGTTTTCAAACCTTGTTTGAATTCAAACCTATTTCAAAAGTTCGGTATAATTCCATATTGTTTAAACATGTAATTTAAATGCTATTTTAGGAATAATTCTTTTATTTTTCTTATGTTTTATTCTTTGTTAAATAAGCATATGCCATTATTCAAATAAGATTAAATATATTTTCAAACCCTTATTTAATATTCCAATTTTTCACAAAACCTTATCAGTAGGTTTATTTATTTAATGGGGTGTTAAATAATTCACTTTGAATTATTTATAGTACTTTAATATGATTATTAATCATTTAATTTGGGCAATTGTTTTTATTCCAATGAAATTCAAATATGGTTTTAATTCCATATAACTTTATTTAAATGATTCTTTTATTTCATTTAAGTTAATTAAATAACTTTTATTCCACTTGGGTAATTTCCAAATATTAGTTTCCCATTATTTAATTAATCATTCTTATTAGGGATTTTGTCTTAATCAAATGGAATATAATTTGGTTAAGGCCATATCATTTTATTTGAAATATTCTTTATCCATTATTTCATTTGGATTTGGATCATACTCATTTCTTTTATGTATTTGTCTAACATTTATTTTGGTTTTTAAAATACTCCTCATTTAATATTTCTTTCTTTGCTCTATAAAATCCATATCTTTTAATCAAAGATCCAAAATTGTTGTTTCCAATTTGTAAAATCTTATTTAATATTTGTATATCCTTTTAAGTCTCTTTAGGTTTAATTGCTCACCATTTGGTATGGAGTTTTAGATAGGTGCTTTATTAGCAATGGGAATTCAATTTCCTGATATTATTAAATTCATAAGATTTTATCCCTGGCTCCAAATTAAGTGAAACCAATTTCTATGGTTTTATAATATTTTTATTTATCATTTTGATCATTCATAAATGCTTGTTGCTAAATTTTCATATGGATAAAATCCATAGTTTTAGAGAGATCTTGGTAATGACTTTCCTTCAATAGGGTTTTAGAGAATTGGTTTATTTCCAAGTGTTTAAATTTCAAGATGCATTTATGAAGAATGCATTTCACTTTATTTGAATTTAGTTGGATTCAAACATTATTCAAAGTTTGTTCAAGATGGGTTTTGATGTTTCCAATTGGAATCAAAAAGTTTCTTTTCACCCTAAATTTCAACAATTATTTATTTTGTTTATTTATTTTCACATTACAAAATTTGGAAAATTTTGGGATGTGACAGGCTACCACCCTTAAAATAAATCTCGTCCCGATATTTGGGGAGGATAGGGGTTACAAGTTGGCTTCAAAGCAACTAGGGTACTACCACCCTTAAAAGATTCCAACTAGATTACATCTTGGCTTGCTTGGGATCTTGATGAAACTTCTCTGGGCAAACATCTGCATAGTGTCCTTTGTTTCCACACTTGAAACATGTGACAAGGCTGAGATCCTTCATAGGCTTGTTTACTTTGTGCTTCATCTTTTCTGGACAATTGCTTGCATAATGTCCTTGGTCACCACAATTTTAACATGTGCCAAGATTGAGTTATTCACGTATCTTCTGTGGACAAGTTGACACATAATGGCCTAGCTCTTTGCAGTTGTTGCACCACACTTGGCTAATTTCCTTATACTTCTTCTTCTTCTCTCGACATTCATTGGTATAGTGTCCCATATCTTTGCAATGGCAACACTGCACTTGGATTTTGTCCTTCTTCTTCTTGGGTTTCTCCAAAGCTAGGAGTTCTTCTAGTTCATGCTCTTCATATCTTATCTCAAAGGTGGGAAAGTCTCCTGGTCTCCTTAATATTTTTCTTGGATAGTACATATGTCTCTTCTTTTGTCCATAAAGTTGAGTCATATTGCATGGAGGTGCAAGCTGAGATTTTCCTTTGTCTTCATCCTTCTTGGTAGAAGTTTGTCCCTCATAGGGGTTTCCAAATTGTTGATGCACTCCACCTTGTTTCCTTTGTTGAACTATGGAATAGATGGGGCATTGGATAGGGACATGATTATTTCCTTCACATAGGAAACAAGTAGCTTGAGATGTGGGGCATTGATTAGTTGGATGCTCCTCTTCACAATTGGGGCTTTGATCCTCATGCTCTTTGGAAGTGTGATCCTTGTCTCCACAAATATTGCAAGCTTGAGTTCCTTCTATAATATCATCCTTGACATCATTGTTGTCACAAACTCCTTGAAAAGAGTTGTCTCCCATGTTGATCATTTGATTTGTCACCTTTTGCATCAATTGAGTTTGGGTTTCCAAAAACCTTTGCATTGTTGGGTATAACTCATTGTTGCTGGCTAAAAACTGAGTTGTCACTTGGTTCAACTGGGTTTGGGTTACTATGAGTTCTGTCATGTGCATCTCTTGGTTGTTGTTGTTGTCACCATTCTTGATGTTGGAGTCTCTTGGGGTAGTCATCTGTTTGGGTTGGATTGGGATTAGAATAAGCAAAAGATTTCTAAGGAATTAATTCTAATCACACACATCACAATTCACACACGCAATGTGCAAGAAATCACAAACAAACATTCCACTCAAACAACAAGTTTCAAGCACATTTTTAGGCAATAAAATATTTTTGATACACCACATAAGTTGGTGGGTGTGATCTAAACTTAATAAGGTGGTCCAACTATATGGTTCACTTTAGATCATTCCATCCTTCTTAGTTGGTTCTTCTTGATCAATATCTTTGTATCCTTGGAGAATTTCTTACATCTTGGTCACAAAACTTCAAAGGTGATGATGGTTCCTTGTTTTTCCTTAGTCTTCAAGTATTGAGTAATCTCACTTGTAGTCCTTAGTGATGTCCAAGTTGAAGTCCTTGTTGAAACTAAGGTTGAAGTCACTTGAGTTGGTGAAGTCCTTTGCTCATGTTGAAGTCTTTGATCATGGTGGAGGCTTTATCCATTAAGTTGAAATATAAGAGATGTAGAGTTAAAACCAAAATGGTTGAGGAAAGAGTTTACAAGATTGTTTGTAAATAAGTTTTGGAACAAATACAACTCCTATTTTTCTAAGGGGTTTTGTCCAATCCTATGTTTACAAATCCTATAGGAAACACAGTTGTGGCATCCCGCAAAAACCACTACTAGAAAATCGCGTTGTTTCTGTGCATTGCATCATCATGACCGCATGCTCATGTCATCATGCCACATTGCATTTGAGCATCGTCATCATCATGCATTTATTCGCCTAAAACTATTTCCCAAAAGCCTATTTATTTTCTAGATATTCCCCTCTTTGTTCAAATCAAAACCCTAGATCTGTCCGGATCTTTTTATTTATCTAAAACTCGTTTACAAATGTTTTGTTTTAAATAAAAGAAAATAAATAAAATAAATATTTTTTTAGGGGGGAGTCAGCCGGCCAGGCCAAAGGCCCAGCCAGCTAGACTACTACCCCAGCAGCCCAACCCACCTAAGTGACCAAACCCTAGCTTCCTAGACCCACCCCCTCACCTCTCAGTCCCTCCACCCGCCGCCAGGCACCCACCCAGCCGCCAACGCCCACACACACCACGCACGCCTACACGCGCGCCTGTCCACCCACATCCAACGCCCCGCTGACTCCTCTCACCACACTCTCCGACACCCTGGCCCCACCCCGACCCCACCTCCTCGCGTCGCTCGCACGTGATCCCCTCCCTGCCGACCTCCTCTCCTTCCCTGGGTCAAGCACCGCCCCCTGGACCGACCCCCGCCATCGCACACACGCCACACACCCCACGCTCTCACCCCGGTCCCACCTCCCCATCTCCCGCACGTAGCCACCCAGCCGCACGCCACCATCAGACCCAACCCGCGCCTGCCACCGGGCCCCGTTCCCCTCCTCCCCGTCGAGGCCGCCGCCGCCGCGGTTCACCCCCGCTTCCTGGAGCCTCCCAGGCGTCCGCGGCCGCCTCTTCTTCCCCACCGGAGACGCCGCCGCCGGCGTCCCCTCCGCACCGCGTCGGCCCGGGTCTTCACCGCCAAGCTCCAGCGCCGCCGTCGGCCTTCCTCTCTCCTCCCTCCTCTCGCCGTCCCGCTCTTCCTCCCCGTGCTCCCTCGCCGGCCCGCGCGCCTCCGCCCTCTGCTCCGGCCTGCCCACACCGACGCCCCTCCGGCGAGATCGCCTCGCCTCCCTCCCTCGCAGAGCTCCTCCGTCTCCGCCAGGAGCCCGTGCCCCCACCGGAGCGCCGGCTCTCTCCCCGGCGCTGCAGCCTGCCTGCCCTCGCGGCCACTGGCTCGCCCGCCTTCGGCCGGTTCCCCATCGTCGCTCTCTGCACCTTCCCTCCCGCATCCAAGCTCGCCAGGCCATGCCTTCCCCGTCGCCGAGCCCTGCCGTCTGCTGCCCTAGCGCCACCGCGGGCACCCTCCTCCTGGCTGGATTCAGCTCTGCCGTGGCGTGCTTGCTGATCCCGTGAGGCTTCCCTCCTCTGTCCCTTGACCCAGCAGCGCTCCGTCGTTCGCTGCAGGCGTCCGCGACCTCCAGGTCCTTGCTGGGATGGAGCGATCCCCTTTCATATGTTGGTGTACCAGGCCACCTAAGAACCAACCAACGTATGATTGGTGAACCTTTCCCTAACGTGTCATCAACATGTCCAAGATCTACCACATGGACAGCAAGAACGTCCCCGGAGTCGAACCCCGAAGACCGATCCCCGAGACCGAACCCTCGGCACGCCAAGATCTTCTCCTCGGAACGCCATGACCGTCTACACGGACCTGAAGACCACGGGTGCGACAAGTACTCCTTCCCGGACGCCAAGTTCGCCGAGAACCCGGATGCCAAGGTCACCGACACGGAACGACAAGACCTCCTTCCCGTACCGATACCAACGACGTCGCACGCCAAGTTCTTCTTCCCGAATGCCAAGACCGATCTCATCGAACCGAACCTTGCCTTCCCGTCGAACCCTGAGACCGATCCATCGAACCCCAAGCTCGCCGAACCCTAATGTGTGACCCTTTTTCTTGAGCCCTATTTTATAAATGATATTACTTGTTGCATATAAAATTTTCATACTTGCATACATGTTGTGGGTTTGGGGGCATTAAGCCGATTCACCTTATAATTAAATATGGAGTCTATTTGCGGGATATCTTTGTCTTATTCCGGACTCCATTTAAATTGGCAAAGCGAACCGAAGCCATGTTTTGTCTTGCTAATCCAACATTTAATTTGCGGGGTAGATAAATAACTTGAACCGTTTAATTAAATGTCGGGATCCCGGTTCCGCTTAATATGATCTAATTGCATTGCACCTTTGCCATGTCATACATCATACATGCATCATGCCGATCTTCTTCCGTAGTATTAAATAGTGCATCCGGTGTTTCTTCTAATGCTTTGCTTCTTCACGGATTAGGCCGATGAGTTGATGCGAGTGACGCCCGTTCTTCGGATGAAAATTCGGCAATGCTTTCAGGCGAGCATCTCCCCCTTTCTACCTATTTTACTTTTATAGTATTTATTCCCTCCTGTTGATCTATTGCTATCTGTGCTGCGATGCTCTAGTTTTCGTACCCGGAACATCCCTTGCAGCCTTATATTGCCTTGGACACATCCTATTACCTATTGTTTGGTAGATAGTTGGACTTGCGCGTCGTAGTCGCTTGCTCAAGTGCTGTTGCGCGTCGTCCAGTACCACAGTTGTTGGAGTTTTGCCGCATGTTTAATGTTGGAGATGATCATGGCTTTAATTATTGTTTAATAACTAAAATTGAAAGTAGGTAATCCAGAGGCACAGGTGGGCAATAGATGTTATTTGGTTGTTAACCGTCCACTTGTGTCCCGTAGGACCCCGAGTTCTTGACACCTGTTCCGAGATCGAGCGCGCTAACCACAGGTGGGGTGTATGGGCACCCCCATCGATTTAGTACCTGATTCCAAGTACTGTACTGGGGTCCACAAGTAGTTTGGGGCTTTATTACTATCATGTACTTATGCCATGCTTTACTGCTTTATTTACGATTGTGCGAGGAGCACATGTACTGTTTAGGATCGTGACACATTTTTGCTGTATCGACAAGCCCGAGAGTTTCGGGTTCCCAGTCGTTTACAGCCGTCTCCACAAACCCTGAGTCCGTCTCGGAGACCGGCGACTTCGTTGCGGGTAGCTTAGTGGGGTGGCCCCCCGTGCTTGCTTTGGGTCTGGGAAACGTCGTGTCCGAAACCCCGTCGACATACCGTTGGGTGTATGTTTTGTGATCTTGTACCTACCTGATCCGACAACAAGGGTGTAGGTGCGTGTGGGAACTTTGGTGCACCCCTGCAGGGTTAAATCTTTTCGAGAAGCCGTGTCCGCGGTTATCCAACGCCCCGCTGACCCCTCTCACCACACTCCCCGACACCCTGGCCCCACCCCTACCCCACCTCCTCGCGTCGCTCGCACGCGATCCCCTCCCTGCCGACCTCCTCTCCTTCCCCGGATCAAGCGCCGCCCCCCTGGACCGACCCCCGCCACCGCACACACGCCACACACCCCACGCACTCACCTCGGTCCCACCTCCCCATCTCCCGCACGCAGCCACCCAGCCGCACGCCACCATCAGACCCAACCCGCGACTGCCACCGGGCCCCGTTCCCCTCCTCCCCGTCGAGGCCGCCGCCGCCGCGGTTCACCCCCGCTTCCTGGAGCCTCCCAGGCGTCCGCGGCCGCCTCTTCTTCCCCACCGGAGACGCCGCCGCCGGCGTCCCCTCCGCACCGCGTCGGCCCGGGTCTTCACCGCCAAGCTCCAGCGCCGCCGTCGGCCTTCCTCTCTCCTCCCTCCTCTCGCCGTCCCGCTCTGCCTCCCCGAGCTCCCTCGCCGGCCCGCGCGCCTCCGCCCTCTGCTCCGGCCTGCCCGCACCGACGCCCCTCAGGCGAGATCGCCTCGCCTCCCTCCCTCGCAGAGCTCCTCCGTCTCTGCCAGGAGCCCGTGCCCCCACCGGAGCGCCGGCTCTCTCCCCGGCGCTGCAGCCTGCCTGCCCTCGCGGCCACTGGCTTGCCCGCCTTCGGCCGGTTCCCCATCGTCGCTCTCTGCACCTTCCCTCCCGCGTCCAAGCTCGCCAGGCCATGCCTTCCCCGTCACCGAGCCCTGCCGTCTGCTGCCCTAGCGCCGCCGCGGGCACCCTCCTCCTGGCCGGATTCAGCTCTGTCATGGTGTGCTTGCTGATCCCGTGAGGCTGCCCTCCTCTGTCCCTTGACCCATCAGCGCTCCATCGTTCGCTGCAGGCGTCCGCGAACTCCAGGTTCTTGCTGGGATGGAGCGATCCCCTTTCATATGTTGGTGTACCAGGCCACCTAAGAACCAACCAACGTATGATTGGTGAACCTTTCCCTAACGTGTCATCAACATGTCCAAGATCTACCACATGGACAGCAAGAACGTCCCTGGAGTCGAACCCCGAAGACCGATCCCCGAGACCGAACCCTCGACACGCCAAGATCTCCTCCTCGGAACGCCATGACCGTCTACACGGAACTGAAGACCACGGGTGCGACAAGTACTCCGTCCCGGACGCCAAGTTCGCAGAGAACCCAAATGCCAAGGTCACCGACACGGAACGACAAGACCTCCTTCCCGCACTGATACCAACAACGTCGCACGCCAAGTTCTTCTTCCCGAATGCCAAGACCGATCTCATCGAACCGAACCTTGCCTTCCCGTCGAACCCTGAGACCGATCCATCGAACCCCAAGCTCGCCGAACCCTAATGTGTGACCCTTTTTCTCGAGCCCTATTTTATAAATGATATTACTTGTTGCATATAAAATTGTCATACTTGCATACATGTTGTGGGTTTGGGGGCATTAAGCCGATTCACCTTATAATTAAATATGGAGCCTATTTGCGGGATATCTTTGTCTTATTCCGGACTCCATTTAAATTGGCAAAGCGAACCGAAGCCATGTTTTGTCTTGCTAATCCAACATTTAATTTGCGGGGTAGATAAATAACTTGAACCGTTTAATTAAATGTCGGGACCCCGGTTCCGCTTAATATGATCTAATTGCATTGCACCTTTGCCATGTCATACATCATACATGCATCATGCCGATCTTCTGCCATAGTATTAAATAGTGCATCCGGTGTTTCTTCTAGTGCTTTGCTTCTTCACGGATTAGGCCGATGAGTTGATGCGAGTGACGCCCGTTCTTCGGATGAACATTCGGCAATGCTTTCAGGCGAGCATCTCCCCCTTTCTACCTATCTTAGTTTTATAGTATTTATTCCCTCCTGTTGATCTATTGCTATCTGTGTTGTGATGCTCTAGTTTTCGTACCCGGAACATCCCTTGCAGCCTTATATTTCCTTGGACACATCCTATTACCTGTTGTTTGGTAGATAGTTGGACTTGCGCGTCGTAGTCGCTTGCTCAAGTGTTGTTGCGCGTCGTCCAGTACCACAGTTGTTGGAGTTTTGCCGCATGTTTAATGTTGGAGATGATCATGGCTTTAATTACTGTTTAATAAGTAAAATTGAAAGTAGGTAATGCAGAGTCACAGGTGGGCAATAGATGTTTTTTGGTTGTTAACCGTCCACTTGTGTCCCGTAGGACCCCGAGTTCTTGACACCTGTTCCGAGATCGAGCGCGCTAACCACAGGTGGGGTGTATGGGCACCCCCATCGATTTAGTACCTGATTCCAAGTACTGTACTGGGGGCCACAAGTAGTTTGGGGCTTTATTACTATCCTGTACTTATGCCATGCTTTACTGCTTTATTTATGATTGTGCGAGGAGCACCTGTACTGTTTAGGATCGTGACACGTTTTCGCTGTATCGACAAGCCCGAGAGTTTCGGGTTCCCAGTCGTTTACAGCCGTCTCCACAAACCCTGAGTCCGTCTCGGAGACCGGCCGACTTCGTTGCGGGTAGGTTAGTGGGGTGGCCCCCGTGCTTTCTTTGGGTCTGGGAAACGTCGTGTCCGAAACCCCGTCGACATACCGTTGGGTGTATGTTTTGTGATCTTGTACCTACCTGATCCGACAACAAGGGTGTAGGTGCGTGTGGGAACTTTGGTGCACCCCTGCAGGGTTAAATATTTTCGAGAAGCCGTGTCCGCGGTTATGGACGACTTGGAGCACAGGTCTCGATCATAGACAACTATAACTAAACTTTACTGCTATAATTTGACTTGTATCCGATATGACTAGTAATCAGCTTCACTACAATGGAATGGCTAAATAAAAGTGCCAACAACTGCTGGGTTTGGGGATATCTCACGCTAATTGTATCTGACTAGTAAGTGTTGCAACTACAATAGAATGGTTAACTAAAACTGCCCACTGCTTATTCTATCAGGATGACTATCTATACCTGACTAGTAATTGCTGCAACGATAACTGAATAAATAAAACTGCCAACGGTGTGAGTTCTTTGGTTGACTTCCTCGTGTGGTCTCGAGGGGGAAATACCAGGATGGCTATGTTTGGTGGTAGTATCAGGTTGGTTCCGAATAGGTCTTTCTTACCCCTCTCTGATAGCCGCTATTTGTATCGAGTCTCTATAGGTTGTTTAGTGCATGCTGCGCTGCCGCTTAGTCCACCATACCTATGTAGGCGAGGACCGCCGAATTCTAGCCTCGCTGTGTACTGGCCTCAGTACTGACCGCTCTCTCTTTTTCCTTTGCCCTTTGTCGGCACCCCTTTTGTTAAAGCAGGATTTGAGATCGACGTCGTTAGCAGGATTACCCTTCCGGCTTGGCCTAGGCAGGGTTATGTACGCCATTGGTTATTCTTCAGGGCTCTTAGCTCAATTTGCATCTTGTTCATACTCGGACGCTATATCGTTTTAAAGGTGATTTGGATCTTTGTATTGTATATCTGTATTCTTGACTCTTTGAGTCGCTGTTGTATATATATGTTTTGTGGGTTCCATCAAGGACTATTGTGTAATGATATTACTTCGTTTTCCACCCGCACGCAAGTGCCTGGTGGGCACCTTCGAATCGTTTCTATGCGGGTTTGGCGGGAAGCGCTGAAACTTGCATAGGGCCGATTCTGAGGGTGTTACAACAGTGCTCTGATACAATCTATAGAGGTCCCAACCTTTAATAAGGTAGAGATCCCTGTGTTTACAATCCTAGTCCCTGGATCAATAGCTAGCATCCACAGTTAAGATGTAATATCAAGAAACAAAGGTCATATTACAACTTTATAACCAGGAATAAAATAATTCATTACATCTTACATACATCATTTGGGTATCTCATTACAATGCAGCAGCAATAACTATAGCATGGAGTCCATCATCTTCAAAGTGCCACAGGCAATCATGTTGGTTGTAGACTTGTAATCCTAATCAACACACTTCACTAACATCAAACAAACCTGCAACATAATAAGTTACAGCCACAAGGGTCAATATATTTGAATTGTATTGGCAAGTAATACTATGGTAGTATAGTGGAATCTATCATCTATATGCATTTAGCTAAGTGGAGCTTAGGCTTGCTTTTCTCAAAATAGATTTTCCTTATCATTTGAAAACACTAAGTTTTTGCTTGTCAAAAACACCCAAGGAACCACCAATAGAAATTGGTGAACCTTCACTCTTGTTCAACCACAAGTTTTTAACTTAGAAATTGGGATGAGGAGATTCTTGATAGCTTCCATGTCTTGATGCTCAAATTGTCCTTTACCAGGGACATGGCTAAGTACTTAGATTCACTCTGCAAAGGTGGTGCACTTTCCCCACAAAAATTGGTTTCACCAAGACAAGATCTTTCAGAAGCCTTCCCTTAGACCAGAATGGACGCGTTCCAACCTATCATCCCCTACCACCAACTGTCCATTTAGCTAAGCTATTGCAACCTATATGATCCAGGCAGAGCCTATAATGCCATGTGGCTTCACTTGAAGCTTCTCAACATTTGACATCTCAAATCTCTTTGTTCCTGGGTGGATTTCCACAAGTGAGATACACAAGGTAAACTATAGAAATGGGCCTTGTGTAACCACTCAACACAAACCTTTCTTTCCATTCCACCCAGGTGATTCATTCACTTATTTGTTTTATTAAACAAAACACAAGTCCTTGACTTAGAAATATTCCATAGTATGAATATAATCCACCCTTGTTTTCTACTAGCTAAGCTAAGCATGATAGTAGTAGGAATATTAACTTAGGAAAATTCTACTAAGGTTTCATCTACTAGGATTTCCCATGGCATAGTTTATACTTAGCAGAAATCCCATGCAAGTCCTACTTAGAAAATATCACTAATGCATAGTGAAAATAATGGGACGAAAGTATGAAGCATCACTTGCCTCTTTGGTAGAGAATATAATTTCACTCCTTGATCTTGCAATATTCACACTCTTCAAACTCCACTGCAATTCAACCAAGCAAGCAATATTCAATCTACCATTCAAGCAAACATCACACAAAATAATAAAAACAAAGCAATGCATGCAAGCATGCGAAAGATTGTTTTATTTGGAAAAGTGGTTTCTAATAGGTTATGGACATCATAAAATATCTATTGGTCATTTACAAAAGTGGCAAGGTCATTTGTAAATGTGGCAAAATCATTTGATACCAAGTTAGTGAAAATGGCCATTTTAAGTCATTTTTGTTTTGCTAGAAAGGATTTAAATCCAAAGAATATTTCTAGTGTTTACCAAATATATTTTTAACACAAACGTTAGTGTTTTAAGGTCAAGTGTTTAGTACTGAAACCATTGCAAAAGGTTTTATTTATAAACCATTTTATACCAAATCAATATTTTATGTTGTTGAAAATTCCTTTAGCGAAGTAATAATTTTTATAGGGTTCAAAATATATTTTTAAATCATAAAACTTTGGTTTAGGGTCAGAGATTTTAATCCAAATCATTTCCCAAAGATTTTTCTCCAAAAAGTATTTTTAACATATAAACAACATTTTTATTTGACTAGAAATGTTCTAAATCAAAGATTCATCTTTCAACTTCACAAAATACTCTTTTAATTCCACAAGTTGTTTTATATGGTCAGTAGGTTCAAAAAAATCCATTTTCCAAAGATTTTATCACTAAAAATAATTTTAGAATGAATTTTATATTCAAATTATGCCTACACAAGTTTCTGCAAAAACAACAAATTTAACACATGCAATTTACTAAACAAAGTGCATGGTTGGATAGTGTTTGTTTTGCTTATTCCATTGATATAAAATTTGCAAAATTTGGACGTGTGGATCAAAAGTTATGGAATTTACAAGTTCAAACATCTAATAGGATAGTTTCTGGTTATTAAATCTAAACCTAGGCCACGTGGTTGTTTCTCATTGGGCCATACCATTTCGTGTGGATCTAAAGTACATCGCACGATATAGAACCAAACTTACCCCTTCGTCTAGTGGATCTATCATAGCCGCCAGATCTAAATCCTACGGTTCCTAGCAACTAGTCAAAGATGGGCGGCGCTGGCGCGGTGGCGAGCGGCGGAGGCGCACTGTCTACAGCGTCGCAGCGACTACAGGAAGCAAGGAAACAAGGGGAGGAGATTACCAGAACCGCAAGAGCTTGCTGATGCTCAACGTGGTTTCGGAAGGCAGGGGGTGCTCGAGGTCTCCGGTAATTCCTCACCGGAGTTCTTGGCGCCATCGGAAATGCACGGGCTTTGTTGGTGGCGTAGCTACTGAGCATGAGAGAGCAAGAAAACAGCGTCGTTAGATTCACGGAAGAGTGGGGGAGTACAAGACCATCAACGAGAAGAGGAGGCGCGGCCAGGTGTTACCAGGGGCTTCGCCGAAAACGGAAACAGACGACGGTGGTGCTTCGAGTTGAAGTTGATGATGATGTAGAGCACGCGCGGCTGAACGGGCGACACTAGGAAATGCGCACGGTTATGGCGAGCAAGCTAGTGAGGACTGGGAGGTAAGGGGCGGCGAGTGGCGGCCGGAATCGCTCGGAGATCTCGTCGGAGCAGAGGGTGTTCAAGGTCGAAATTAGCGCGGCCTGGTGGCAGAGGGTGTGCTACGTCCAGAGGGAAAGGTGGAGGAGGAGCAGGCGATTTATCGTGCATGGTCACAGAGCTAATTACTCGCGGAATCAATGTGTATTAACGAGGTTTAACCGTGGCCAGAAACGGCGGCGAGGAGAGGGCGAGGTCGCCGCTGCAGGTGCGGAAGAAGCCTGACTGGTTGGGTCTGCTTGACAGCAAGAGAGAGAGAGAAGAGAGGTGGGTCCAGATGTCAGCGAGGATGCGGGTTCGCTGTTGAGTAGGAAAACGCTTCGGGGAGAAGGGGGGACTGGGCTTGTTGGGCTTAGATGGGCTGGGTTAGCTGGGCTGGCTTTGTTTCATTTTTTTGTACATATTGTTTTTCCTTTTTCCTTTTCTATTTATCTGTTTTGATTTTGTTTAGATGTTTTCAAACCTTGTTTGAATTCAAACCTTTTTCAAAAGTTCAGTATAATTCCATACTGTTTAAACATGTAATTTAAATGCTATTTTAGGAATAATTCTTGTATTTATCTTATTTTTTATTAAATAAGAATATGCCATTATTCAAATAAGATTAAATATATTTTCAAACCCTTATTTAATATTCCATTTTTTCCCAATACCTTATCAGTAGTTTTATTTATTTAATGGGGTGTTAAATAATTCACTTTGAATTATTTATAGTACTTTAATATGATTATTAATCATTTAATTTGAGCAATTGTTTTTATTCCAATGAAATTCAAATATGGTTTTAATTCCATATAACTTTATTTAAATTATTCTATTATTTAATTTAAGTTAATTAAATAACTTTTATTCCACTTGGGTAATTTCCAAATATTATTTTCCCATGATTTAATTAATTATTCTTATTAGGGATTTTTTCTTAATCAAATGGAATAGAATTTAGTTAAGGCCATATCATTTTATTTGAAATATTTTTTATCCATTAGTTCATTTGGATTTGGAACATACTCATTTCTTTTATGGAGTTGGCTAAGATTTATTTTGGTTTTTAAAATACTCCTCATTTAATATTTCTTTCTTTGCTCTATAAAATCCATATCTTTTAATCAAAGATCCAAAATTGGTGATTCCAATTTGTAAAATCTTATTTAATATTTATTTATCATTTTAAATCTCTTTAGGTTTAATTGCTCACCATTTGGTATGGAGTTTTAGATAGGTGCTTTATTAGCATTGGAAATTCAATTTCCTCATCTTATTAAATTCATAAGATTTTATCCCTGGCTCGAAATTAAGTGAAACCAATTTCTATGGTTTTATAATATTTTTATTTATCATTTTGATCATTCATAAATTCTTGTTGCTAAATTTTCATATTGATCAAATCCATAGTTTTAGAGAGATGTTGGTAATGACTTTCCTCCAATAGGGTTTTAGAGTTTTTGTTTATTTTCCAAGTGTTTAAATTTCAAGATGCATTTTTGAAGAATGCATTTCACTTGATTTGAATTTAGTTGGATTCAAACATTATTCAAAGTTTGTTCAAAATGGGTTTTGATGTTTCCAATTGGAATCAAAAAGTTTCTTTTCACCCTAAATTTCAACAATTATTTATTTCACATTACAAAATTTGGAAAATTTTGGGATGTGACAGGCAACACTGAAACGGAAGAGAGAGGGGGGAAGTGTCAGCGTAGGTGGATACGAAGGTGACTTGGCGGTGGGACCGGTTAGTTAGCTGGGTGAGGGGTTACGCGTGGGGTCACGGAGTCAATGAGTGGGTGAGTTCATTCGCGCATGAGAAAAGGAACAGTCAGGGAGAGAGGGATTTCCCGGGTGGGCTTCTATTAGGCTTGCTGGTCCTGGGGCTGGGTAGGTTAGCTAGGCTGTTTTCTTTTCTATTTTTTTCTTCTGTTTTCTTTTTCTTTTTCCTTTTATATTTTCTGTTTTCAAATTAAAACTCTCATCTAAATTTAGATTTATTTATAAAACATTTTCCAAATTTAAAAGAGATGTTTAAAATTTGAATATGGTTCCAAACCATATAATCTTATTTAATTATTCTTTTTAAGTTAATTAGATAACTTTTAATCCACTTTGGCAATTTCAATTATTATTTTCTCATGATTTAATAAATTAATCATTTATATTAGGGATTTTGTCTTCTTTTTAAATATAATTTGAATGTGGTTTAATCCCATATACTTTTATTTGAATTATCTTTATTACTTTTATTTTATTTGAATTATCTTTATTCCACTTGCTTATGGATTTAATTCAAGTTTTTAAATTGTGTTCTAAATAATTTTCTTGGGATTTATTATTTAGTTTAGGCAATTTTTCTTTATTTAAATAAAATTGGATATTGTTCAATCCTTATGATTTTATTTAAATAATCTTTTACTCTTTTTTATTATTCAATAACTTTCATTTGTTTATGGTTTTGTCCAAGATTTAAATTGACTTTTAAATATTCCTTATTTATTTCTTTCTTTCTTTATCTTATAAAATCCATATGTTTTTATTTATAGATCCAAAATTGGTGATTCCAATTTGTATAGTTTTATTTAATATTTCCTTATCGTTTTAAAATCCTTTTAGGATTAATTTTCTCACAATTTGGTATGGGTTTTAGATAGGATCTTTATTAGCTTTGGAAATTATTTCCTTTTATCTTATTAAATTCATAAGTTTTTATCCATGGTTCCAAATTAAATGAAACCAATTTCTATGGTTTTATAATATTTTGTTTATCATTTTTTATCATTTATAAATGTTTGTTGCTGAATTTTATATGGATCAAATCCATAGTCTTTGAGAGATCTTGGAAATGGTTTATTCCATTAGGGTTTTAGGGTTTTGGTTTATTTTCCCAAGTGTTTAAATTCAAGATTATTTCCATGCATAAAATGCATTTGATCTTTGGAAGTGTTTTATTTCATTAAGATTTGGAGTTTTGGTTTAACTTTTCCAAATGTTTAAATATCAAGATACATTCATTGATGAATGCATTTCACTTGATTGAAATTTGTTGGATGCCCTTTTCATTCAAATTTTGTTCAAGAAGGGTTTTGATGTTTCCATTTTGAACCAAAAAGTTTCTTTCCACCCTAAATTTCAACAATTGTTTATTTGGTTTATTTATTTTTCACATTTCAAAATTTGGAAAATTTTGGGATGTGACAATGAGTTGGAAGATCCTCCTCGCCATGCCCTCCTGACCTTTATATTGATAGGCCAGGGCCCGGGGGTAGGTCGAGTCGGTTACACATTAGGGTTTCACGATTGAATTTTCTATCTACTCCTGGCTGTCTCCTCCAAGGAATCGAACTTCTATTGGTATTGGGCCACCTGGAGTCTCCTTGGGCAGCAAGTCTGCACGTGGGACTTCACCGGGCTGGACCGGGTAATACCAATATGAGGCACCCGTAGGGTATATCCATGTCAGTAATCCCCGAGTGTTCAGTCGAATCATAGATTCGACTGGAGACTCTATAATCTTTCTGGTGCTTCTCATTTGAACCTATCTTTTGAATAATCATATCAGTTCATAGGGATTATTGATACGTGTGCCTGACTCACCCGACGGATCAGGGTCAGTTATCTGTCATTGGACAAAACAACACGATCTTCTTTAGACTCGAGTCCCCGGACTCGAATCTGGGACGATGCTGGTGTAATTCGACTCAGGCCATTGAGGTCTTATAGAAGTCGAATTCTAGTGTTTTGAGTTAGATATCCAACGCGTCCGTCCGGATATTTCATCGTGCCCGTTGTCACGGTATGTTACTGGCAGAGCGCAGTCTGTTGTGTTACCAGGTCATAAGATGATATATGTAGGGCTTATCTTTGCGTCATAGACACAACATTCGAAGGTTTGACACCATGGAGGTGTTTCGGGTGACAAAGGAGACTGATTCTCACTTGGTGTTAATTTGGGCAAAGCTTCCAAAATGTTTTTTATTGTACTTGATCCATAGGATCTCATTCGATTAGTTCATAGGGTGCACGACCAGACTGTCTGTCCCCGAGTTCATTGGGTTCATTCGAATAGTAGACCTCGAGTCGTAGACTCGAGTGGAGACTTTAATTTATGCGTTTGTGGACATTCGATTGTCTATCCATAGGACGTATTTGTTTGAATGCGCGACCGGCGCTCCCTATGGGAGTAGCCCCCGAGTCCGTAGTTGGTTGAGTCACAGACTCGAGTAAGTACTTTTTGTTCAATCGAAGGTTTTGAACCGTTGCTGGCTTTGCGTTGATGACGTCATTGCTGATGCTTGGTGAGCTAAACCATATGCGACAGTAGAGACGATGAGACGGGACGACCGTGGGTCCCACTGTCAGACTTGAATTTGACTAGTCACCCATAATTGTGGCGAAAATTATGGCATCTCCTTGATTTACGTGCATAGTGGGCGGCGTGTTCGGGATGGTTCAGGCGGCTGTTGAAACATGTAGGGTGAGATGGAGGTCACGTGTTAGGGATTCTGCATGAACGGCTCCGCTTCGTCCTCCTCGTAGTTTTATACTATGGGGAAAAACATAGGAGTTTTACCCCTTCCTCATTTACGTTCATCTTCCACCATTGCTGCCATTTCCTGAGCTCGTGCTTGTGCTGCGCACTGGACATCCTCCGTGTGTTCCCTTCGTATTTCCTCCGTGCACATCGTCGTGCTCGCCGCTCCAAGATGGGCAAGCAGATGAAGAGCTCCTCCGCTGCAGCAGGCTGGAGCGCCGCTGGTGCCGCCAAGAAAGTTGCCGCTCCAATCCGCACCACCGATGGCGGATGGCGGCGCACTGAGATGAGGGAGGCGATTTGTGTAAGCTGCGCTAATCCGGCCTAATCTCCAAGAATAAGGGCGACGCCATTCTTCCTGATCAGGAGGTAATTCCGCGCCCACCCGAAGGGTTTCGAGTTATGTTTTTGCTTTTCTTGTTCGTGGTATTTCGTTTCCCGCCAACGAATTTCTTCGTGGGCTTATTTTTATCTATGGGCTTAAACTTCATCATCTGTCTCCCAATTCTATTCTCCACATGACCTACTTTATCACTCTTTGCGAGTGCTGGTTCGGTATCGAGCCTCACTTTGGCCTCTTTCGGAGACTTTACTATGTGAAGAGGCAATCTGCCATCGGTGGTGTCTATCCATTGGGTGGGTGTGAGATTTCTGTCCACCCCATTATCCAGTTCTTTTCCTTCCATCTCTGCGAGTCCGTCCAGTAGTGGTGGAAGAAGTGGTTCTACATCCGCAACGTCAAGCTAGACGGCCAATTGTACGGTCTTGCTCCTTTCGACTCCACCCAGAAGATCATCCGAAAGCGCTCATGGTCAAACATCATCATGGAGGGTGAATCCGATGAGGTGGAGAAGCTCTATAAGCGGGTGGAGGCCCTTCAGCTGACTCCAGGCAAAGAGGTCATCGGTGTTGATAGCATTCACACCTTCCTCAAGCGTCGGGTGCAGCCGATCTAGGCGAGGGCGCATCTGATGTTTTTGTAGGCTGGCGCCAACGACCCGACGAGGGTCTTGGCAGAGGAGATGTCTTCGGCTAACCTCGATAGGGTGCTTTGGCCTCTTCTAAAGCATAAAGCCGAAGAGGATCTTCCAGGGAAGTCTTTGACTCCCCCCGTTAATGCCAAATGCTTTTTTGATGCTAGCTGTTTGTTATTATTACTTAACTCATTTCTCCTTTTGTGTTCAACTCGCAGGGCTATAACGTACGGTCATGATGCCGCCTCTGCCAGAAAAGTTCGAGGGTGCACCAGAAGGGGACGCGGAGTCTGACTCCGAGGTCCCCCCCTACTTAGTCGCCTTCTATGGAAGCACCCGATCCTAGCGAAGGGCTAACTCGAAAGAGGTCCTGGAGCGAGAGTTCGGATGGGGAAGGCTGCCAACACCAAAGGTTCCCTCCTTCCTCGAGAATCATGACGGGGATGAGGGTGCGACCTCCCCCATTGCGTCCGTGCCTGTTCGAGCCATGGATCCTCAGCCGCCGGCCAAGAATAATAAGAAGAAAGAGTAAAAGGAGGCTCTTGTCTTCAACTTATCAAACATCCCATCATAAGATATTTTGATTTTATCTTATTGTGTTGTTGATATGCTAAGTATTAGCTTGTTGTTGATTTGGTTCTTCGTATATGTTAGAAGGAATCCTTCGGAAGAGTCCCTTGAGGGGGATCCCGAAGATATGTTCGGGGAGTCGGAGCCTGCTTTGTCGTTCCCCAAGATTGGGGCCAACTCCCACGATGATAATTCGAGCTCCCTATGGCAAGGGGCTCGTGCGATCTTTGCTCGAAAGACACAACAAAAACCTTCAGAGACTTTAGCTAACCATGTAAGTGCTTTTATCTTTTGCATGCCGATCCCCGAGCCTTTTATTCATTAGGTGTGTTGCTTCCATTGCAGCCTTTTGTTCGCGATTCCAATCACCTGGTCCAGCAGAATCTTGCTCTGGAAGGTGACCTTAAGCAGCTCCAAGGTTTGTAAGTTTCTTTTGCTTGATTTTGAGTCCATATATGTGTTTTGACTTCTCTTTGTCAGATATTTCAGATGAAAACAATGAAGCTCTCCGCAAGCTGAATGTGCTCTAGAAGAGTCTTGGACAAGCAGAGACCAAACTAAAGGATGTTGTAGAGGCCCTTCAGTGCCAATAGAAAGAGGCTGAAGACCATGAGCAACAGCTCGCAGCTGCCGCAGGGTCATGGGAGAAAGCCATGGCTGAAAAGCTTATGGTTGTTGCCAAAGCGATATCCGGTAAGCCACCATGTTCCTAAGGTTGTGCCTTTTCAGATGCTTATGGTGTTACATTTGATCATAGCGTCTTGGAGCATGGGGATCCTCTAGTGGACGCTGTTGCGGCGATCGAAGATCGCTGCACCCCTGCCATGGAATCGCTCGACAAGGCCAAGAATGTCCTTGCCCGCTTCTACAAGGAGATCAACCCGAAGGTTATTGCCCTTGAAGACGTCGACTCTCTCGCATATGCTCTAACGGATCATGCTCCAGCAAAGTATAAGTGGGCGTAGAAAGGGTTTGGTGTTGCGATGGGGCTGGCGATGGCAATGGCGTCCGGTGCTCAGCTGGACCTTCAGCAGGTCACATCCAAGATGCCGACATCGGCGGATGGCATTGAGGAAGCGTTTGCTTCCTTCGTCTCCTGCTACAAGCATTTTGGTCCTAAGCTGATTGATCTGCTGGCCACCTACTCGCTGGAGCAGCAACGAGTGGCCAAGGATAAACAGTCTGGATCCGAGGCTGCTCCGGATGCTACCGCCTAGGTCTTCTATCCTTGTATTTTGCCTAGTTTAGTTTCTTTCACTTTTTTGCATGTAATTCTTTTGAGACGAACAAATGTTACTCTGCCACGTACTGGATTTATTCGTGTAAATATGAATGCATCTTTTGACTGTTGTCGAGTGTCGTGATTTTAATGTTTGCTTGTGCACCCTTAGGATCCTTCGAGTGTGAATCTAGTGGTTACACCTTCTCCTGTGTTTGGAGTTCGTCCACCGTCGAGTGAGGCGTCGTAGTTGTTGTTTCTGCGTGATTGCATTTGAAGCCCGGAGAAGGACGTTCTCAGCATCCGTGGTCATGCGGATGTTTGGAAATCCAAGGCCGAATGAGCCGCTGCGAGGGAAGAGTTCCTTCTTGAAGAATTTCGCCAGGTTGGCGAGCAACTCCAGTGTAAGTTACCCTGAGTCTTTGTCCTTTCAAATGTGCCTGGCGTTTTACGTCACCTCACCTACTGCGTTGTGCAGTTGTAAATCTTCTTCCGAAGGAAAAGAAAGAGTGTTTTGCAATTCAAATGAATTGCTTGAAGCAACAAGAGTTGGAGGCCAGCGGCTTATTATGTATGGACCGCGACCGAGCGATTGTCCTTGCCACGGTGCAAGATCGCGTCCATCAAGTGCTTCGGGTGCTAAAGCAGGCAAGGTAGTCACTCGCACCAATCTGGGCCACGATGTTCCCCCTAGATTCCGCACCTTCCAGCTTCTTGGGCTTACTTGGGAAATTCCGCAATACAAGCCACATGAAGGAGCTGGTGCGCCATCATCTAGTGGAGGGTGTGAAGGCAGCCCTGTCGCTTGTTCGAATGCATTGTCGTGATGTCAATCTGGCGGAGACAACAACTGGGCCACCTCCTCCTCCGGGTGGTACGGCGTAGGATATGCATCCACACTACACAGTGGTGGCGGAATATGTTGAAGAGATTGTAGATGTGTTTGAGGAGCGGACGAACGTTCTACTCAAGCATGGTTGAGTCCAGTAAATTATAAAACGAAAATAATGTAAAGTCTGTATATTGTCGATTGGGCTTTTAATTCCCTTGTAAAGTTATATGTATTGGCATGTAGTGCATTGTTTGATTATAGACTGTGCATGTCCTTTTCGTTAGCCTGACATGGTCATCTACTCAGGTTATATGCGTTGTTGTTAATCGACGAAGTCGTATAGTTAGGTTGCAGCCCCCGAGTGTGTTTTAGCCATAAAAAATGTAAGGGAGAAAATTTTGGGCCAAGGAACTTAGCTTTTATTCATCATAATGTAGGAGGAACAGTGTTCGGTTGAATAGCCATATTGTAACATCCCAAAAAATTTAAACTTGGATCATCAAACTCTAATCACCAAACTTAGGGTTAACAAAAACTTTTCCAACTAAAAATATGAAAGCATTCATATGTGTGTGTATTAAAATTTGGATTCTTTTGAATTGCCATGGTTCTGTGTTTCTTTTCTTGTAAAATGATTCTTAGGTGAAATAAACGTCATCTAAACAATCCCCAAACTTTTCCCAAAGACAAACAAGTCAAAACAAATAAATTAAGTGAATGGTCACTTTCGCCAAATTAACTCCCATGCCTAGTTTGGCTATCCTTAACTTTCAAAACCCAACAGAAACATGTATGGATCTTTGCACCCCTTGATAGTACTCATAATAAGGTACCAAGTCCCACTTTGTGATCATCCAAAAACATTCAAATGCTTAGTTTAAAAGACAGTTTAAAATTGAATCTATTTCATATGGGAAGATCCCACTATTTCAAAAACCACTCAAACCAACTCAATTTTCAAAACCCAAGCATCCACAGACTCCCCAGTACATGCCTAGCACACCCACTAAAAATCTTTTCAAAATTCAAAACTTAAGTTCATCAAACAGGTTGCATATTCAAATCAACAAAATCAAAAACACTATGTTGAGTAGCGTTTTGGGCCAACATTGTTCCATCTATGGTTACAACTAGCCTTACTAGATCATCTAGCAACCTTAACTAATCTCTAGCACCACTGTAAGCTGGCCATTGTCATCAATGGTGAGCAGGCCGAGAGTACCCATGTCACCCCAGAGTGGACAACAAGCTAGGAGAAGAACTAGTCGTGCCAACCTTGTCTAGCATGTAGCTCATGCCTCACCGCCCCCTCTCGACCAGCCCTAGCTCGGAGACAGCGACCAGAACCGCCAAGAACGCCGCGCCCGTGCCGCTGTCGACCATGCCGACACGCACCGCAGAGAACGCGCTGTTCCCACGCCACCCGACCACCTCGAGCCCTTGCCTCCCGCCAGCATGTAGCCCACCGTCCCAGGAGACCACCAGACATGTTCGTTTAACCGCCCGTACCCGTAGCCACCGCTTGTCGTGGAGTTCGCCGCCTCTGCCTTACAGAGCATCGCGTGTTCCTGACCATTTGCCATCGCCCCTCCACATGCATTTAATCTCTAGAGCATCGCTAGGAGACCACCCATCAATCGCCAACCGCAGCCATGCCTCTAGCCGCCCGTAGCCGCATCGCCACCGTCGCCTGCCCATCCCTCTCGGTCTCGCCGTCGAGCCTATAAAAGGAGACGACCCCCACTCGATTTCTTCACACCATCTCACTCCCCTCATCTCACTGATCATTCCATCCCTTAGCCGGAGCACGAGAAGCAGAAATTCACCGGAATTGCGCCGGAGCAGGCCGCCTCTGGAGAAGAAGGGAGCCTTTGATTTCGACCACCCTCGGAGCTGCCGCGACCACCCCTGAGTTCGCCATCGTCGACTTCGTCGTTTTCCCACCTCGCCGTCGCCACTGGAGCCCCGGTATTCCCCCTATGCACCCCCACCGAGCTGCTAGGGTTTGAGATCGCCGGTGACTTGTTCATCGATGACGACGACCCTTAGCCGTCGATCTTCATTCTAATCCAACGCACCACATCGCCCCGTACCGCTTCGCGTTTTATGAGCCACTGACCAGTAGAACCCCCTGTCAGTTGCGCCCCGCGCTGTGGAGTGACACAGGGCCGCCCCAATAACCTTTCCCGCACAGCCCACTAGTTTGAATTTAGCTTTTTCTATTTTCATTCAAACTCAGTTCTGTACCTAGTTTCAAAAATCAACCCAGCTCGATTCAGTGAAGCAAATGGCATAAAACCAATTTTGTTAGAAAGGTATTGAAATGCTTAATCCAAGCCCGTTGGATTCAAATCATTTGAATATGTAGATCAATCTTGGTAAAAATAACAAGTCGGAAGCTTTTCTGCATTCAAACATTTTTCAAATTTCAACCATAATAGCTTTTGAGTTGATTCCAACTCTCAAAAATCACATTTGATCATACCTTTCAGAATATATATAAAACATATGGGTTTACTTACAGAAATAATGTTCAAGTAATAAAAGAATGCCACATAGGCATTTCTAGTCAGTTTATTTTATTTTAAATAAAAGAATAAACCTTATTAAATTGTGACACCACTTTAAATCACATTCCCATGTACTGAAATATGTGGTGATGACATGTGTCAACATGATCCCATGTTTGAGTTGGAGAATATTATATCTTAAGTAGTTTTTCAATGAGTAGAAATTACTTTTCTAAAAATAAAATAAATAAGACACAGGCTTTAATCTTGAATGTTAGTGATGATGCTAGATCATCTATAGAACCCTTTTTGTGTGATGATTGAAAGTAGTTAAGTATTGTTTGGTGATTGTGTACCTCGTATTTATTTATAGACGCTAGTACCAACCAAGGATACGAGGAGGAAGGAGGATACTACAAAGAAGAAGCTGAGGACAACGTCAACCACTGCTCTGAACAAGGCAAGACTAATACTACTATTTGATTGAGCAAGCTAGCACTTGCAATTATGAAAGTTAGATAACCTATGCGATGCACTAAGCATGCTTTGTTGGATACATTTGATGATACCCAATCTTAGTTTTACTTGCAAGATTTATACTTTATCTCTTTATCAAGGCTATTACTTAGAGTCTACTTAAGTGACTTGTAGATTCTAGGAAGATAATTGAAGGTTGCATAAAGAGCATTAAATTTGGCCTAAGCTAGATAATCTTGATGTCACCCTAAGGCATGAGATTGAACTTAGTTAAACTCCACTTGTTTACCACCCCTCATTAGTACTCACCCCCACTTGTAGATGCTAGTGCTAAGCATAAAACCTGATCAGTTTTAGATGGGAATACTTGGTGGAAAATGGTTATGAAAACCTTAGAATGATGATTCATTCTACTGAGATGTTTTGACATGTGTTTCCGAACACCAAATGATTTGGATGATGAAAATGTTAAGGCATGAGCCTTAGCCCTTTATAAAACTGATGGCTGTCTGGATGCGATACTATTCCAAATTTACCGTACAACCACAATACCCGATATTTGGGTAGGGCTTGACTAGAAACTTATATACTTTAGTATGGGTTCCCTCACGGCCAAGGTCTGAGCTGAGGCTACCTTGTGAATATTGTCCACCTGTGCAGTACCCAAGATGACAGTTGGCCATGGTTGGGAGGCCAAACTCACAGGAGAGGTGCCTATACTAGGGCGTGTAATGGAAAGGTTAGGATTGATTATCCGCATACTAAGTATGGTGAATCCAGGATTTGTTCCTGACGGATGTATCGAATGTTGTGGTGAAAGTGTACAATCTCTGCAGAGTGTCAAACTATTCGAATAGCCGCGTCCACGGTTATGGACAGTTGGAGCGGCCATACTGTTCCCCCTTCAGATGTTTTCAAAATTACTTATGAAATGAATTGAGATTTTTACTTGACCACAAAAGAGTTGTGATATGAAATACAAGTTCCCACTTAGGTGTTATAAAATTTCAACTATCTTTTCTTTATTCTGAACTTAGTAGAGGTAAATCTATCTTTTTGCAAAACAACCCTAGAGCTTAGTGTCCTACTACAAAAACCCCCTTCACTTGTTAGTATTAGTTTGTGAGTACTTAAAGAGTACTCATGGCTCTGTCCCTGGCTATTCCCATGGACAGAATATGAAGAGGAGTACTAGGACGAAGGACCCCAGGAAGGTTACGACAACTAGGATCATCTCCCATCGTTAGCATTGCCTGTGACCCCGAAGATGGATCTTCGCCTATGCTACCTTTATTATTACGGATTTCCGCTGCTTGAGTTGTATTAAGAACTGGATCATGAGATCCTTATTTGTGTAAGACTTTATGTATGGTTTGTAATGGATGATGTACTGTGGTATCCAAATCTGTTATGTCTCGCAAAAATGGTAATCCTGGGATTGCGATGTATGGCATAACAGGCATCTGGGATTAAAATTCCGGGTGTTTACAAGTTGGTATCAGATCCATACTGACAATAGGAGACCCTATTTAGACTGGCCATTTGAATCAAAAACTTAGTTTCAAAATGAAAGGAAGAAAATATTTACAAAAACTTATTCCCATTCTTATCACCTTGTTTCTTTCATAAAAATTCATGTTCCTCCAAAAACTCTTGCAAAATACATAAAATTTGACACACTTGATCACTCTACTAATTTACTCATCCTATATTCTTATAGATGGACGTGAAGTACAGCAAGTTTTATCAGTTGGGGAATGTAGGAGACCTTATCTTTGAGCAGGATTTGGACCAGCTTTCGGAACTTCTGGAGCGTCCACACCCCAAGTTCTTCGGAGCTCAGCTCAATGATCAAGGAGGAGAAGATCTGCAGTGGCTAATTGTTGCAAGTCTCCGAGGAAAGATAGAACCTCCCACTGCTGAGGGAATTCAGTTCACCTTAAGAGATGGACTTGCCAGGGCCATGCAGGAAGCTCTTGCCCGTCTGTGTGGGAAGAATGTCAACTAGATCAAGGGTACCCGCTTTGAGTTTTGTCCAAGGCGTGATGCTATGTGATAGCCACTAGAAGCCCCATACCACCACGAGCTGAAGACTCAGTTGGACCACCTCAGCTTCATGATGTATGATCATCAGCAGGAATTGGATAATTGCCGTGACTACTCCAACCACAAGTCCGCCATCATCAAGACGAAGGATCAGACCATCGCCATGCTAGCAAAGGATCACAAGTCTCGCCGCCGTCAGCTTGACAAGAAGGAGCGCATCATTGCCCGTCTTTGCCACCGAATCTCGGATTTGGAGGAGACCATCCACGAGAGAGACATGTAGTTGTAGGAAAGGGAGAATGTCGGAGAAGACCTACGTGGAGACCCCTACTCCTATCTCAGCGATGATGATGATTTTCTAGAGGATCAGGCCATGGACTTCTTCACTGATGAGGATGATTTCGCCTTCATCGATGACGATGAGGATGATGAGGATGAAGACTACACCAACTCCGAGGAGTAGTAGCACTAGAGCACTAGCGTAATGAGTTGTATTCGGTCCCACTGTATCGTAGTTTCCAAAATGGTTCTTAAAACCATATGTTTTTCCTTTGTTGTGGTGTGTGTTGTATCGTGTGCTATGAATGAATGAATGAATGAAAAGCAAGTTGCTAGAAAACCTGAGTCAAACTTTAAAAACTTTTCAAAAGTCCCTGAAGCTTAGAAATTTCCCTCTTTTCTCATGATCTATCTCAATCTTTAGATGCCACGCGGAGGAAGTGGTTCATCCCCGGAACCGATGTTGCAGATCCTGCAAATATTGGTTTCTGACCGCGAAGATGAAAGAGCCGAAGGTCAAGCCAACCTAGCCACCCTTCAGCAGATAGCTCAGATGGCCAGCAACAATCAAGGCCAAGGAAATCAGGACAACCATGGATCTAAGCTCAAGAATTTCTAGAATACCAACCCACCCGTTTTCACTAAGTCAGAAGAGCCCTTAGATGCCGATGATTGGCTACAAACCATGGAAAACAACCTGGAAGTCGCTGGAGTGGAAGCTAACGAGAATGTTCTGTTCGCCACCCACTATCTAGCCAGATATGCAAGAGCATGGTGGAACAGCGTTCGTGCAATGACCGGAGGACAGATGATGACCTGGGAGGAATTCAAGGTCAAGTTCAACAGAACCCATGTGCCACCGGGTTTGATCAAGAGGATGAGATATGAGTTCAGAGAACTGAAGCAAGGAAGGATGACTGTAGTGGAATACCGTGACAAATTCTTGTCATTATATAGGTATGCCCCGGATGAGATCGACACCGAAGCCAAGAAGAAAGAAAGATTCCTGAATGGTTTGCATGATGAGATGCGGACGGTATTGGTCAATATCCCCTTTGCTGATATTAAAGCTCTTGTCGACTCTGCCATCTAGATGGAAGGAAAGATCAACTAAGCCAATGAGAACCGCAAGCGTCGCATGATTCATCAGCCAGGAACCCATCAGACACCAAAGTATCGCCCTAACCCATCTCCAGGATTTGCCCCGAGAACCAACAGACCCCTGATGAACCGTCCGACCTATCCCAACCGTGGAAACCTGAGGCCCGGAGGAAATCACAACAACCCTGGCAACTCTAACAATTTCAACCGTGCCCCACCCAAGTTCAACAACAACAATGTTGTCGCCAACACCAACACTGCCCCGAGGACTGGAAGCAATGCTGTGCCTGTTGCCGCAAAGGACAAGTCGCAAGTGACTTGTTATGACTGTGGAAATAAAGGCCACTACTCCAATGAGTGCCCCAAGAAGAATGCCGCAGCCCCCAATGCCAATGCCCCAGCTCAGCAACAGCGTCGTGTTCAACCCAAAAGAAGGTTTGCCCCAGGGAACTCGCTCAACCGCAACGGCCGTTTTTTTCTCATGCATGCTGAAGAAGCCCAGGAAGCGCCAGATGTCGTGATGGTTATGTTTTCTGTTAATTCAGTACTTGCTAGAGTGTTGTTTGATTCTGGTGCATCGCACTCATTTGTCACCGAAGAATTTGCATGCACTAGTAAGATTGAACCAACCAAACTGAAGCACGTTATGATTGTTCAAATCCCCGGTTCAACCACCAAAGCTGGAAAATTTGCAAAGCCGTCCCTATCCGAATCCATGGCATAGATTTTTATGCTAATCTGATAGTACTCGGAACTAAAGGTTTGGAAGTAGTACTAGGAATGGATTGGATGTCCAAACATAAAGGATTAATCGACTGTGCCAAGAAAGCCATCACCATGACCAGTACAGCTGGAATATCAGTCGACCATATATCTGAAACCTTACCTCGTCAATTCAAGTGCAACAAGAGTATAGCCCAACCTACCATTGACCAAGTCCGGATAGTCTGTGAATACCCCGATGTATTTCCAGATGTTTTGCCCGGTATGACCCTGGATCGGGATATCGAGTTTATCATCGGACTAATCCCTGGAACCGGACCCATAGCCCAGAGACCATATAGTATGAACCCGTCTGAACTAGCAGAACTAAAGAAGCAAAGGGATGCCATCTTGGAAATTGGATTGATTCAACCAAGTGCGTCACCATGGAGATCACCTGTTTTGTTCGTGGACAAGAAGGATGGAGGTAACCGTTTGTGTACGGATTATCGGAAGTTGAATGATGTCACTATCAAGAACAAGTACTCATTGCCCAAGATAGAATATTTGTTTGATCAGTTGACCGGTGCCAAAGTGTTTTCTAAGATTGATCTTAGAACAGGCTATCATCAACTCAAGATTCGCGCAGAGGATATTCCCAAGACTGCCTTTACCACTAGATATGGATTATGCGAGTATAATATCATGTCTTTTGGATTAACCAATGCCCCCGCGTATTTCATGAATCTCATGAATAAGATTTTTATGGACTTCCTGGATAAGTTTGTCGTTCTTTTTATCAATGACATTCTGATTTATTCCAAATCAGAAGAAGAACATGAGCTACACCTAAGGACCATTCTTGGAACCCTTAGAGAGCATCAGTTGTATGCCAAGTTTAGCAAATGTGAATTCTGGTTACAGGAGGTAGGATTCCTCGGCCACATTGTATCAGCCGGAGTAATTGCCGTTGACCCTGCAAAGGTGAAAGATGTCGAAGATTGGCAAGCCCCAACCACTCAAACCCAAGTTCGTGCATTTCTCGGATTGGTAGGATACTACCGTAAGTTCGTAGAAGGATTCTCGAGTATCGCCAGACCCATGACCCAATTGCTGAAGAAGGACAAGAAGTTTGAATGGACGGCCAAATGTGAAGCAAGTTTTCAAGAACTCAAGAGAAGACTGATTTCAGCCCCAATCTTAATCATGCCGGATATCACGAAGCCCTTTGACGTGTATTGTGACGCATCCAAGATCGGTCTCGGATGTGTGCTAATGCAACAAGGAAAAGTTATATCTTATCTATCTCGGCAACTGAAACAACATGAGAAAAATTACCCAACCCATGACCTCGAACTCGCAGCCGTAGTTCTAGCCCTGAAGACATGGAGGCATTACATGATGGGAAATCGTTGTGAGATATATTCGGATCACAAAAGCCTGGAGTATATATTCACTCAGAAGGAGTTGAATATGAGACAGAGAAGATAGATTGAGCTAATCAAGGATTACGATCTGGACATTCACTACCATACCGGTAAATCCAACGTGGTAGAAGTTTCCCTTAGAAGATTGTCATGCCACTTGAACTCCATGATTTTAAAGGAGCAACCAAGCTTGCACAAAGAGATGGAAGATTTTTCGAATGGAATTAGTGAGTGAAGGATTTTTGGCTAGCATAGAACTTCAACCCACTTTGATCAGCCAGATCAAAGAGGCGCAAAAAGTAAATGCTAGTATCGACGGAATCAAGCGTTGTATCGGTACAGGCAAAGTACCCGGATTCACCGAAGACGAAGAAGGAGTTCTGTGGTACAAAGGACGCCTTTGTGTACCAGCAGATTCTGAGTTGAAAGAAGTTATTCTGAAGGAAGCTCATGATACTCTTTATTCTATCCACCCCGGAGGAACGAAGATGTATCAGGATTTGAAAGAACAATTTTGGTGGCATAAGATGAAGAGAGAAATCGGAAGCTATATCGCTAAGTGTGATATATGTCAAAGAGTCAAGGCGGGACATCAAAGACCCACTGGATTGTTGCAACCGTTACAGATTCCGGAATGGAAATGGGATTCCGTTGGAATGGACTTTATCACCGGATTGCCTAATTCTAGTAGGGGAAATGAATCTATCTGGGTCATAGTGGAAAGATTGTCCAAAGTCGCCCATTTCTTACCAATCAAGACCACCTATCAGAGTTCGAAGCTAGCTGAGTTATACATCACTAGAATCGTCAGTTTGCATGGAGTCCCCAAGAACATCGTATCAGATCGAGGAACTTAGTTTACCTCGAGATTCTAGAAGAAAGTCCAAGAAGGTTTAGGAACCCGACTAGATTTCAGCACCGTGTATCACCCTCAGACCGATGGACAAACGGAGCGAGTAAATCAAATACTCGAAGATATGCTGAGAGCATGTGTGTTAGAGTATGGATCTAAATGGGAAGACTGTCTGCTGTTCGCAGAATTTTCATACAACAACAGTTATCAAGCTAGTTTGCAAATGGCCCCATTTGAATTCATGTATGGAAGGAAGTGTCGCACCCCTTTGAACTGGTCGGAAGTAGGAGAGAGTTAGATTTTCGGACCCGATATCCTACGCGAAGAAGAAGAGAAGGTTCACAAGATCCGTGAGCACCTCAAGATAGCCCAGTCCAGACAAAAGAGTTACGCCGACAAGAGACGTAGAGACCACGCATTCAACATAGGAGAGTTTGTGTATCTAAAAGTGTCACCATTGAAAGGAATGCAGCGTTTCCAACTCAAGGGAAAGTTAGCCCCTAGACATATCGGACCCTCCAAGATTCTGAACCGTCAAGGAGAAGTGTCATATCAATTGGAACTACCGGAAGAGATGTCAGCCGTGAACAATGTGTTCCATATATCAGTACTTCGCAAGTGCCTCGAAGTCCCGGAGAAGACTGAAGTGTTCAAGAATATTGATCACCGGACCATAGAGATCAACGATGACCAGACCTATCCTGAAGTACCCATTCGTATTTTGGAAGAATCTTTTAGAACTACCAGAACACGAAGCATCAAGTTTCTCAAGATTCAGTGGAGCAACCACAGAGAAGAAGAAGCTACCTGGGAGCGCGAAGATCACATCAGGACGGAGTTTCCCGATATCTTCAAATCCTAGGTAATCTTGTTCGTCCTTTTTCAAATCTCGGGATGAGATTTTGTTTAATGGGGGAAGGTTTGTAACATCCCAAAAAATTTAAACTTGGATCATCAAACTCTATCACCAAACTTAGGGTTAACAAAAACTTTTCCAACTAAAAATATGAAAGCATTCATATGTCTGTGTATTAAAATTTGAATTCTTTTGAATTGCCATGGTTCTGTGTTTCTTTGCCTGTAAAATGATTCTTAGGTGAAATAAACGTCAACTAAACAATCCCCAAACTTTTCCCAAAGACAAACAAGTCAAAATAAATAAATCAATTGAATGGTCACTTTGGCCAAATTAACTCCCATGCCTACTTTGGCTATCCTTAACTTTCAAAACATAATAGAAACATGTATGGATCTTTGCACCCCTTGATAGTACTCATAATAAGGTACCAAGGCCCACTTTGTGATCTTCCAAAAACATTCAAATGCTTAGTTTAAAAGACAGTTTAAAATTGAATCTATTTCATATGGGAAGATCCCACTATTTCAAAAACCACTCAAACCAACTCAATTTTAAAAACCCAAGCATCCACAGACTCCCCAGTACATGCCTATCACACCCACCAAAATCCTTTTCAAAATTCAAAACTTAAGTTTATGCGGCCATTTCATCAAACAGGTGGCAGATTCAAATCAACAAAATCAAAAACACTATATTGAGTAGTGTTTTGGGCCAACCTTGTTCCCTCTATAGTTACAACTAGCCTTAGTAGATCATCTAGCGACCTTAACTAATCTCTAGCACCACTATAAGCTGGCCATTCACATCAATTGTGAGCAGGCCGAGATCACCCATGTCGCCCCAGGCTAGACAGCAAGCTAGGAGAAGAACTAGCCATGCCAACCTTCTCTAGCATGCAGCCCATGCCTCACCGCCCCCTCTCGACCAGCCCTAGCTCGGAGACAGCGACCAGAACCGCCAGGAACGCCGCTCCCGTGCCGCTATTGACCATGCCGACGCGCACCGCAGAGCACGCGCCGTTCCCACGCCACCCGACCACCTCGAGCCTTCGCCGCCCGCCATCATGTACCCCACCGTCCCAGGAGACCACTAGACATGTTCGTTTCACCGCCCATACACCATTGCCCCCGCTCGCCACGGAGTTCGCCGCCTCTGCCTCGCAGAGGATCGCATGTTCCCGACCATTTGCCACCGCCCCTACACGCGCATTTAAGCTCTAGAGCATCGCCAGGAGACCACCCGTTAATCGCCAACCACAGCCATGCCTCTAGCCGCCCGTAGCCGTGTTGCCACCGTCGCCTCCCATCCTGTAACTACCTCGGTGAATTACGCTCCTAGATACAAGCCTGGATGAGAGGTAGTGGTTGAAATAGTATGGTGGGGCCCCAAAAGCCACTCACGGGTAGACCTTTCGGCCGTCCCAACCACTTCCATCTCATCGGGACCTGTACGGGCGGCGTAATCGGCAGGCGAAGGGATCAACTACATACACAAGTGAGTATGTATGCAAGCCACCATAAAAAAGTACATCAGAGCCATTCCATCTAGAAAGAAAGGAAATATAGCAACGCCATACGGCAAGATTCAAATGACCTAGATAGATATAATATTTTAGGATAGTTCCCCATACATCACACATCAGAGTATCAAGCGGAAGCGGCAAAACAAAGTCCGAGTATGGATAAGAAGCAAATCGTCATAAGATGCCATAGAAATAAGCACATCCCGCCCACAGATCTCACGGATCCCCGTTCCCGGAATCTCTACACCGAACGATCGTTGCCCACATCATCAGCCTCTTCCACCCAGTATCCGTCCTGCGTGTGTACCTGTTCATCTGAACCAATAATTTATCGTGTGAGACCCTAAGGGTACTCAGCAAGTCTTAATGCCTCTAAAGGGGACACAACCTGGGGTGACACAATTGCAGCAAAAGGTAAACCCTAGCAGTTCTATAGATACTCTCTAACCATCCGCCTAACCAAAGATAGACGGATGTTCGTGAATTAATGACAACAGTTATAACAGTAATTTCATCAGATCCATCCTCCTCCTCGCTTACCAACGAGGAAGCGGACGAACAACCCCCCATCCGTTGGCAATTTTATTAACCATTCCATGAGTGTTGCACTATTTACTAGTCAATTACTTAGTCAGGTTAAAGCGGTACTTTAGTTATGCTTGTCTATGATCGAGAAACTGTGCTCCAAGTCGTCCATAACCGCGGACACGGCTTTTAGAAAGTTTTACCCTGCAGGGGTGCACAAATAGCAACACACACTCGATCAATCTCGGAAAAACCAAATCAAAACCCAACGAGGCCTTCACGACAAAGCAATCACAGGATTCAGAATTATTTCATGGGGCCACCCCATTGAGTAGACCCGCAACGAAGTTAGCTGACGCCGAGACGGACTCAAGGTTTGCGACAATGGCTGTAAACGACCGGGAACCCGAAAGTGTGACTGGGCTTGTCGATACCGCGAAAACACTCCGCTTACCTAAACAGTACAGTGTGCTCCTCGCACAAACGTAAATAAAGCAGTAGCATGGCATAAGTACAGGATAGTAAACAAAACCTCAAACTAGTTTGTGGCCCCAAGAAATAAGACGGAATCAAGCTCTGGCTTAGGGGGGTCCCATAAGCCTCCCGGATGTGGATAGCGCGAATAATCTTGGAACAGGAATCAAGTACTCGGGGTCTTACGGGACACAAGTGAGCAGGAAAAACCAAATAGCAGATGTTGCTCACCAGTGCCACTTTCATTAGTTATCCCATTACTACTCAGGTTAAGTTGTTTAGGTACCTCGTTATCCAACAGACACTCACATACCCTACACATGCTGTTCTACGACTCGCATGGCTCAAACAACTCCTGTAGTAATGGCTCATGGGGTGGAGGAACAAGCTTGGTGGGGTTTAAAGTAAAGGCTATGCAATACTTGGGATTCAATTTAATGCAATCGCGACTCAATGATGCAAGAATAAGATAGAGGCAATAGGTACTTTATGTATGCAAGCATGTGGTAGTGCTTTCCTGGCAACTCAGTTGAAGCGAGAGACGGATCTGGGTAGTGCTCCTGGTTCTCTTGATATATTCCCTGCTCAGAGTCTATTTGAAGAAGAACCAAACAAACAAGGGCCAACATAAATAAATAGCGCAAGCATATGAATAAAATGCGACAAGCAAACAATCATGCCATGATGAATGATGCACAATTTGCATGGCAATAAAGTAGCATGGCATGGGTGAGGTGTAGAACACAAGAAATAACATTTTTATGGGGTTTTGGTCCCATTTTATTGTCATAATAGTTGTTGTATACTTTATAGTTATATGATGCATGCTGCAATTGAAGTCATGGATAGCATAAACAGAAAGGTCTCGTCGAGATGATCATTTTAGACATATCATTTGTTAAATTCGGAGTTATAAATCAAAAGTTATTAATTTATTAAGTTCCAGTGGCATTTGTTGTAATTTACTCAACTTGGAATTTTAAATGTGCAAAAGGTGATTTGAATAGCATATTTGAAATCCTCACATTTTTCTGATTCAAATTCATATATCATTTGCATTATTTGGATTTATAATTGAAAAGTTATTTGAAATCAGATTGATATTTGAATTTGAAATAATTTGAATCAGTTTTGAATTTAAACAGACAAACAGGCAGACTTTTTATACCCAGCCAGAGCTAGCCCTAGACGCTGACGAGTGGGCCGCTCTGCTGACTGGGTCACACGCACGCGGCGACGTTTGACACCGTGGCCTCTGCTAGCCCCAGGGACAGACAGATGGGACCACATGCATTGCAGGCCCACCTGCCAGCGAGCTCACGCGGGCCGAACACGTGGCCCAGGGGGGGACTGCGGGTTGAGACAAACAAAACCCGAGGAGCCTTTTTGCAAAAGTGCACACGACGCTGACGATGGGGCTGGGCTGGACTGCGGGCTAGGAAAACAAAAGAGGGGGGGTATGTGCAAAGTGGACACGGCCCACTGTTGATCTTCTCTGCCTTGATCGAAAAGAGCGCAGAGAGCCGCGCGGCGAGGCGGGATTCGAACCCGCGACGCGGGCGTGCGCGCGGTGGGGCAGAACCACTGCGGTGGCTGCGTGTTGATGTCAGGTAGGGGGGGCGTGGCTAGATATGGCGCTAGACGACATGTACACCGGCAAACACCAGCGTCTGGAAGCACCCCGAGGGCGCTCGACGAAACGACTGGCGCAGCTAGGACGGGATCGAGCAGAGGGGGTTGTCTAGGAGGTGTGCCTGCTCACCGGGAGTGTGCCGGAGAGGTTGGTGCGACCGAAGGAGCAGCGGATCGGCGGCGTTGCTGGCACACCCAAGGTTAGGGTTTCGGGTCGGCGTCGTGGCGTGCAGGGGTCCTGGGCCTCCTCCTCCTCGCTGGAGCGTGCAGGGCGTAGCAGGGGCACCTCGTCGTCTTCCTCGACAGCCTCAACAACTCGCCCGCCTCCTCGTACTCCAGATAGACGGCGAAGCCGACGGTGGCCGGCGATGGTGGTGAAGAAAAGAGAGGGGCAGAGGGGAACGAGGCAGGGCCTCTGGGTGGGATCTGGGGGAGACTAGAGGGGCGAGGAAGGGGTAGATAAGGACGGGGGCAGGTGAGGCTTGCGTGGGGGAGGGGAAGATGGCTCGGCCACCTTTTTGCACCCTCTCTCACGTGATCGGCCAGGGGCAGGGGCAGCTAGGCATGGGGGTGGGGCTGCCAGGTAGGGCCAGGGAGGGGGAGCTCGGGTGGGACCTTGTACGGCAGAGAGAGAAGGAGGGGTGGATCGGGTGTGGTTGTAGCTAGGTTGGGTGGGCTCGGCTAGGGTTTGTGGGAAGAGAGAAAGAGAGAGAGCTGGGGTGTGGGGCCAGGGAGAGGGTGGCCAGGTGGGGCCGACATGGTAGAGAGAGGGGGGGCCGAGAGAGAGAGGTAGGGCATGGTCTAGGGTTTGGATTAGAGGGTTCGGCTTAGGGTTGTTGAGAGGAGAGATGAGAGGGTAAGGGAGATGCCCATGTTTACACATGTCAATGGCATCACAAGGTCAAGCACAAGGTGTGGTGGGAGGTTAAAGAGAGGGGTAGGGGGTTTAGGGCTTATGCACACCCACATGATCACATGTGCATGCATGGATGGGGTAAGGTGATAAAGGTATAGCTAGAGGGTAAGAGAGAGGAAGAGAGATAGAGAATTTGGTGGGTTTAATAGATCCAGCATGATCCACACAAACTCAACAAGATGGCCAAATGAGGAAAAAGCAAAGAGGTGATCCATGCAAGCAAAACAATAAGATTCAAATGTTAAGTAAAAGGTGGTACTTGCATGGCCCATGCAAACAATAAATGCCATGTGTTCATATTGTGAAAACAACATGAAATCATGTGGCATTATTCCATGCATTTCCAAAAGGTGGAAAAAGGCCAAGCATAAGATTATGAGTGGAATCCACCCAACCACATGAGCTAGAGGTAAACTCAATTAAAATGCCAAGCTCATATTAATTGGATGGTGGAATTATAAGGTGGTGAAGAAAAGGTGGTGGAGTCAATAAGAGATATGCCCCCAAATCAACTTGGGCATTTAACAATATATCAAGAACCAAATACAATATCAAGAGGCAAATACAAATATTAATGCATATGAGATAAGAACCAAAACAAAAGGGTTTTTGTATGATGCTCAAATGCAAGGTGGCATGATGACATGAACATGACATGATGATTATGCAACAATTATATGTAGGAAGTGGCCCTTTTATTACTAGATCAAGTAGCATTACAGGTGTTAGACAACTGGGATGCTACAACTCTCCCCCACTAAACAGGAATCTCGCCCCGAGATTCTAGGAAGAAGAAGACACAAAGAGGGTAGGATAGTTGGCACGGAGTTCATCTTCACGCTCCCAAGTGGCTTCATCAACAGAATGGTGTGACCACTGCACCTTGCAGAACTTGATGGACTTGTTGCGAGTCCTTGTTTCTGCGGTCTCAAGGATTTTGGTGGGGTGTTCTTGATAAGACAGGTCTTCTTGGATATCGATTAGCTCATGATCCACGGTCCTTCCGGGATCTTTGAAGCAATTCTTGAGCTGAGAGATGTGGAAAACATCATGGACTTTGAGTTTTTCCGGAAGCTCAAGGGCATAAGCAACTTCTCCTCTTCTACCACGAATCTTGAAAGGACCGATGTATCTAGGAGCTAGCTTTCCTTTGATGCCGAAGCGGTGTGTGCCTCTCATGGGAGTGACACGAAGGTAGACGAGATCACCAGGGGCATACACCATATCCGTGTGCTTCCTGTCATAGTTGCTCTTCTGACGACTTTGAGCAATCTTCAGGTTCTCAAGAATGATATGCACCTTCTCCTCTGATTGAGTTACAATGTCAGGGCCAAACCAAATTCTTTCTCCTGCACCTGACCAACCAATCGGAGTTCTGCACTTGCGACCATAGAGAGCCTCAAATGGTGCCATCTTCAGACTCTTCTGGAAGCTGTTGTTGTAAGAGAATTCAGCATAAGGAAGACATTCCTCCCACTTCATGCCAAAAGAGATGACGCAAGCACGAAGCATATCCTCCAGAATCTGATTGATCCTTTCGACTTGTCCTTGCGACTGAGGGTGGGAAGCAGTGCTGAAGTTCAACTTTGTTCCCAAAGCATTTTGGAAACTTTCCCAGAACTTGGACGTGAAGATGCTTCCACGGTCTGAACTGATCTCAAGCGGAACCCCATACAGAGAGAAAATTCTGTTGATATAGAGTTCAGCCAACTGAATTCCAGAAATTGTTTCCTTGACGGGGAAGAAATGAGCCACTTTAGAAAGCCTGTCGATGACAACAAAGATTGCATTGTTGCCCTTCTGCGACCTTGGAAAGCCAGTGATGAAGTCCATCTCTACTTTCTCCCATTTCCATTCCGGAGGTTTCAATGGCTGTAGAAGACCGAAAGGTTTCTGATGGACAGCTTTCACTCTGCGGCAGACATCACATTCCGAGACATACTTGGCACAATACCGTTTCAAACCAGGCCACCAATATTGTGTTTTCAAGTCCATGTACATCTTTGTGCTGCCAGGATGGATAGAAAGAACCGAATCATGCGCCTCCTTGAGAACTTGCTCTCTCAGACCCGGGTAGTTCGGAACAAACATCCGGTGTTCGAAGAAAAGCGTGCCTTGATCATCAACGTGGAAGGACTCATACTTCGGAAGCTCAAGTTTAGAGATGATCTTTTTGGTGTGTGGATCACCAAGCTGACGAGAGCGAATCTTTTCTTCTAAGAGAGGAGTAGCCAGAAGGTTCAGGAGATGCCCTTGTTCCACAATTTCCAGGTTGAGCTGACGGAATTCCTCGCACAAGAGAGGCTTTTGTTCTTCCATCATGAGGTTGTTGACATAAGCTTTACGGCTAAGCGCATCTGCCATGACATTAGCTTTGCCCGGAGTGTAGTTGATGGTCAAATCAAAGTCATTGATTGCTTCAATCCATCTCCTCTGCCGAAGGTTGAGATCAGGCTGAGTGAAGATATACTTCAAACTTTTGTGGTCAGAAAAGATCTCACAACGGTTACCAAGCAAGTAGTGCCTCCACAGCTTCAAAGCAAAGACCACTACTGTGAGCTCGAGGTCATGTGTGGGATAGTTGATCTCATGCGTCTTCAACTGTCGAGAGGCATAAGCAACCACTTGCTTCTCTTGCATAAGGACCGCACCCAATCCTTGCAAAGAGGCGTCGCAGAATATCTGGAAAGGCTTAGATGTATCCGGAGGAACCAAGACTGGTGTGGAAGTGAGCTTCTCTTTGAGTGTCTCAAAACTTGCTTGACATGCAGGAGTCCACAGGTATTTCTTGCCTTTCTTGAGGAGATCGGTGAGAGGCTTCGCTATCTTCGAGAAGTTCTGAACGAAGTGACGGCAATAACTAGCCAAACCGAGGAAACTCCGCACTTCTTTGACATTAACAGGAGGAAGCCATTCAACAATTGTCTTCACAGTTTCCGGGTTGACTGCAATGCCCTTGGCAGAGATGACATGACCAAGATAGGTTAATTCAGGCAGCCAAAACTCACACTTTGAGAACTTTGCATACAAGCGGTTCTCACGAAGCTTGCTTAGGACACACCGCAGGTGTTCTTCATGCTCTTCCTTGGACTTGGAATAGACCAGGATGTCATCCAGATAGACCACAACGAACTTATCAAGGTACTCCATGAAAACCGAGTTCATCAGCCTCGAGAAGGTAGCAGGCGCGTTGGTGAGACCGAAAGACATGACCGTGTACTCATACATGCCATAGCGGGTGGTGAAAGCTGTTTTAGGCACATCTTCCTTGCGAATCTTGATTTGGTGATAACCACTTCTCAAGTCCAGCTTAGAGAACACCACAGCTCCAGCTAGCTGATCGAAAAGATCATTAATCCGCGGGAGGGGATATTTGTTGTTGATGGTTTTAGCATTGAGAGCCCTATAGTCAACACAAAGTCTATCAGTCCTGTCACGCTTCTTCACAAAGATTGTTGGGCTACCCCAAGAAGAAGTATTGTGTTGAATGAAACCCAACTTCTCTTGTTCATCAAGTTGTCGTTTGAGTTCAGCCAACTCAGAAGGACCCATTTTATAAGGCCGCTTGGAGATAGGAGCCGTTCCAGGTTCAAGCTCAATTACAAACTCGACCTCATGATCCGGAGGCATACCCGGCAACTCTTCAGGAAAGACATCTGGGAACTCACAGACCACCGGTACACTCTGAATAGCTTCCATAGCATCATCATTCAGAGCCGCCAAAGAGAAAAGCTGGACAGCAGGAGTCAGACTTGGAGAAAAGACTATATGGCCTTCAGGAATCTTCAGAGAAACTGAGCGTTCAGCACAATCAATCACAGCTGCATTTGCTGTCAACCAATCCATGCCCAAGATGACATCAATGTCAGAATTTCCCAGAACAATTAAGGAAGCCGAGAACGAAGAGCCACCAATCTCAATTTGATTGCCATGGCTGATTTTAGAAGCTGCCATTGTTGCTCCAGGAGAAAGAACCATTAACCGCTTGAGAAGAGGATCCGATGCTAACCCATTCTCACTTGCAAACTTGATAGAAACAAACGAATGCGATGCACCAGAATCAAACAAAACTCGTGCATGTACTGAGTTAACGGAAAGCATACCCATCACAACTCCAGGTGCATGCTCAGCTTGAGCGGCGTTGACACAGTTGGCACGAGCAACCGTAGACCCGGGCTTGGTGTTGATGTTGAGATCCCGAGGTGGTGGTGCACGAACCGAAGGAGAGCTTGCTGCAGATCTTGGCGGGGGTGGAGGAAGAGCTTTGTTTTTCGACGGACAGTTCCAGTTCAGATGTCCAGGATCTCCACACGTGAAGCAGGCACCAGGTGGACGTGGAGCAGCGTAGCCAAGGACTCCGCCAGGCGCTCCAGGGTAGTGGTGGTTGTAGCCCCTGGGAGCAGCAGTGATGGAGTTTAGTGGCCTTGACGTGTAACTTGCAGGTCTTGGTGGAGCCGGGAGCGACGGTGGGGTGTTAGAAACCCAGACACGCCGCTTAGAAGGATCTGCCATAACTGAAGAGCTTGATGCATCCCGGTTGTGTTTCTTGGACTCCTCAAACACTTGCCTGCTTGCTTCCTCTTGCAGAGCTGTGTGCTGTAGTTCCAGGAAAGATGCCGGCCTTGCATGTGTGATTGCATATTTGATCGATGCATTGAGCCCTTGCCTGAACCTCTTTTGCTTCTTCTTGTCATCAGATACCTCATCGCCACCATAACGAGAAAGATTCATGAAGTTCCTGATGTAGGTGTTGACGTTATCATTTCCTTGCTTAAGGTTGAGAAATGCTTCCTTCATCCTTTCCATTACAATCTCTGAGAGAAACTGCTCTTTGAAAGCTGCAGTGAACCTTTCCCAAGTAGGCTGAAAACCAGTGCAGCTTGCCTTCAAGTAATTCTCCCACCAGAGAGCTGCATCTCCCTTCAGAAGGTGAGTAGCACACTTGACCCACTCCTGCTCAGGAACATCAGCAGTCTCGAGCAACCTTGACATCTCACGTAACCAATCATCCGCATCCAGTGGTCGATCAGAAACATCAAACTGACGAGGGTTGAATTTCAGGAAGCTTTTGATGTCTCCTCGCTTGGGAGGTGGAGGTAGTGGAGAAAACTCGTTCCTCCTGACACTTTCCTCAAAGCGCTGTTGGTTCTGCTGCATTGCTGCCAAAGCATTGGCGATGTTTGATAGCGCGGAGCCCAGTTCAGGTGGTATGTCCTCATCAGTACGGCGTGGTGGAGCCATCCTGTGATTGATATAAAACTCAAGTCAGTACTATAATGGAGAATGATAATAATCCAAAATAGTACCAAGATGGAATTAACCAAGATTAAAGGATACAATTTACTGAGATGATATTAAAATATCAACAAAGTTCAAAGCACCTAGAAGATATTAAGCATATTGCACACGACTGAAAAGGAGTGTCGTACACGAATATATCAAAGAAAAATTTTCCACAAATTTCGGCATTAAAATACCAATAGATGCGCAAAATTACTTAACGAATCAAGATTAGTGACTCTACCGATTCAATATACAAAAGCGAATGATAAGAGTAGTGGTATGGTCGCGACTCCATCCCGCACTCAAATCATTACTCCGCACATGAATAAGTGGAACACATATCCTAACCCCTTCTTCTCACGTTGAACCTAGAGATTAGTAACTACGGAAACGAACACCCCAAACAAGATAACGTCGGATACAAAGAGTAAGACAGATTGCGTCGGTTTGCAAAAGCCTGTCGGTATGGAATGTACCAACAGTTGATAACCAAAGGATGATTATATAATAACTTGGATGCAATAGATAGACAAGGGATTACACACACACAACCTATGGTACTACGGAAACCCAGAACACGTGAATCCTAGTTTGAATTTTTGAGAAGAGGATTGAAAACGTTGCACTTCCTTACCAGAAAAGGGTGGGTGGGTGGGTAAGAAGAAAAGTGGAAGCAGTCCTACTCTCGTGTTTTGTTTTTCCCTAGTATACATAACTACCAAAATATTTGCTAGACTGACAACGACCGTTTGGCTGAGACCCTGAAGGTCGGGATGGCTCTGATACCAATTGTAACTACCTCGGTGAATTACGCTCCTAGATACAAGCCTGGATGAGCGGTAGTGGTTGAAATAGTACGGTGGGGCCCCAAAAGCCACTCACGGGTAGACCTTTCGGCCGTCCCAACCACTTCCATCTCATCGGGACCTGTACGGGCGGCGTAATCGGCAGGCGAAGGGATCAACTACATACACAAGTGAGTATGTATGCAAGCCACCATACAAAAGTACATCAGAGCCATTCCATCTAGAAAGAAAGGAAATATAGCAACGCCATACGGCAAGATTCAAATGACCTAGATAGATATAATATTTTAGGATAGTTCCCCATACATCACACATCAGAGTATCAAGCGGAAGCGGCAAAACAAAGTCCGAGTACGGATAAGAAGCAAATCGGCATAAGATGCCATAGAAATAAGCACATCCCGCCCACAGATCTCACGGATCCCCGTTCCCGGAATCTCTACACCGAACGATCGTTGCCCATATCATCAGCCTCTTCCACCCAGTATCCGTCCTGCGTGTGTACCTGTTCATCCGAACCAATAATTTATCATGTGAGACCCTAAGGGTACTCAGCAAGTCTTAATGCCTCTAAAGGGGACACAACCTGGGGTGACGCAATTGCAGCAAAAGATAAACCCTAGCAGTTCTATAGATACTCGCTAACCATCCTCCTAACCAAAGATAGACGGATGTTCGTGAATTAATGACAACAGTTATAACAGTAATTTCATCAGATCCATCCTCCTCCTCGCTTACCAACGAGGAAGCGGACGAACAACCCCCATCCGTTGGCAATTTTATTAACCATTCCATGATTGTTGCACTATTTACTAGTCAATTACTTAGTCAGGTTAAAGCGGTACTTTAGTTATGCTTGTCTATGATCGAGAAACTGTGCTCCGTGGACACGGCTTTCAGAAAGTTTTACCCTGCAGGGGTGCACAAATAGCAACACACACTCGATCAACCTCGGAAAAACCAAATCAAAACCCAACGAGGCCTTCACGACAAAGCAATCACAGGATTCAGAATTATTTCAGGGGGCCACCCCATTGAGTAGACCCGCAACAAAGTTAGCTGACTCCGAGACGGACTCAAGGTTTGCGACAATGGCTGTAAACGACCGGGAACCCGAAAGTGTGACTGGGCTTGTCGATACCGCCAAAACACTCCGCTTACCTAAACAGTACAGTGTGCTCCTCGCACAAACGTAAATAAAGCAGTAGCATGGCATAAGTACAGGATAGTAAACAAAACCTCAAACTAGTTTGTGGCCCCAATAAATAAGACGGAATCAAGCTCTGGCTCAGGGGGGTCCCATAAGCCTCCCGGATGTGGATAGCGCGAATAATCTTGGAACAGGAATCAAGTACTCGGGGTCTTACGGGACACAAGTGAGCAGGAAAAACCAAATAGCAGATGTTGCTCACCGGTGCCACTTTCATTAGTTATCCCATTACTACTCAGGTTAAGTTGTTTAGGTACCTCGTTATCCAACAGACACTCACATACCCTACACATGCTGTTCTACGACTCGCATGGCTCAAACAACTCCTGTAGTAATGGCTCATGGGGTGGAGGAACAAGCTTGGTGGGGTTTAAAAGTAAAGGCTATGCAATACTTGCGATTCAATTTAATGCAATCGCGACTCAATGATGCAAGAATAAGATAGAGGCAATAGGTACTGTATGTATGCAAGCATGTGGTAGTGCTTGCCTAGCAACTCAGTTGAAGCGAGAGACGGATCTGGGTAGTGCTCCTGGTTCTCTTGATATATCCCCTACTCAGAGTCTATTCGAAGAAGAACCAAACAAACAAGGGCCAACATAAATAAAGAGCGCAAGCATATGAATAAAATGCGACAAGCAAACAATCATGCCATGATGAATGATGCACAATTTGCATGGCAATAAAGTAGCATGGCATGGGTGAGGTGTAGAACACAAGAAATAACATTTTTATGGGGTTTTGGTCCCATTTTATTGTCATAATAGTTGCTGTATACTTTATATTTATATGATGCATTCTGCAATTGAAGTCATGGATAGCATAAACAGAAAGGTCTCGTCGAGCTGATCATTTTAGACATATCATTTGTTAAATTTGGAGTTATAAATCAAAAGTTATTAATTTATTAAGTTCTAGTGGCATTTGTTGTAATTTACTCAACTTGGAATTTTAAATGTGCAAAAGGTGATTTGAATAGCATATTTGAAATCCTCACATTTTTCTGATTCAAATTCATATATCATTTGCATTATTTGGATTTATAATTGAAAAGTTATTTGAAATCAGATTGATATTTGAATTTGAAATAATTTGAATCAGTTTTGAATTTAAACAGACAAACAGGCAGACTTTTTATACCCAGCCAGAGATAGCCCTAGACGCTGACGAGTGGGCCGCTCTGCTGACTGGGTCACATGCGCGCGGCGACGTTTGACACCGTGGCCTGTGCTAGCCCCAGGGACAGACAGATGGGACCAGCTGCATTGCAGGCCCACCTGCCAGCGAGCTGACGCGGGCCGAACACGTGGCCCAGGGGGGGACTGCGGGTTGAGACAAACAAAACCCGAGGAGCCTTTTTGCAAAAGTGCACACGACGCTGACGGTGGGGCTGGGCTGGACCGTGGGCTAGGAAAACAAAAGAGGGGGGGGTATGTGCAAAGTGGACACGGCCCACTGTTGATCTTCTCTGCCTTGATCGAAAAGAGGGCAGAGAGCCGCGCGGCGAGGCGGGATTCGAACCCGCGACGCGGGCGTGCGCGCGGTGGGGCGGAACCACTGCGGTGGCTGCGTGTTGATGTCAGGTAGGGGGGCGTGGCTAGATATGGCGCTAGACGGCACGTACACCGGCAAACACCAGCGTCTGGCAGCACCCCGAGGGCGCTCGACGAAACGACTGGCGCAGCTAGGACGGGATCGAGCAGAGGGGGTTGTCTAGGAGGTGTGCCTGCTCACCGGGAGTGTGCCGGAGAGGTTGGTGCGACCGAAGGAGCAGCGGATCGGCGGAGTTGCTGGCGCACCCAAGGTTAGGGTTTCGGGTCGGCGTCGTGGCGTGCAGGGGTCCTGGGCCTCCTCCTCCTCGCTGGAGCGTGCAGGGCGTAGCAGGGGCACCTCTTCGTCTTCCTCGACAGCCTCAACAACTCGCCCGCCTCCTCGTACTGCAGATAGACGGCGAAGCCGACGGTGGCCGGCGATGGTGGTGAAGAAAAGAGAGGGGCAGAGGGGAACGAGGCAGGGCCTCTGGGTGGGATCTGGGGGAGACTAGAGGGGCGAGGAAGGGGTAGATAAGGACGGTGGCAGGTGAGTCTTGCGTGGGGGAGGGGAAGATGGCTCGGCCACCTTTTTGCACCCTCTCTCACGTGATCGGCCAGGGGCAGGGGCAGCTAGGCATGGGGGTGGGGCTGCCAGGTAGGGCCAGGGAGGGGGAGCTCGGGTGGGACCTTGTACGGCAGAGAGAGAAGGAGGGGTGGATCGGGTGTGGTTGTAGCTAGGTTGGGTGGGCTCGGCTAGGGTTTGTGGGAAGAGAGAAAGAGAGAGAGCTGGGGTGTGGGGCCAGGGAGAGGGTGGCCAGGTGGGGCCGGCATGGTAGAGAGAGGGGGGGCCGAGAGAGAGAGAGGTAGGGCATGGTCTAGGGTTTGGATTAGAGGGTTCGTCCTAGGGTTGTTGAGAGGAGAGATGAGAGGGTAAGGGAGATGCCCATGTTTACACATGTCAATGGCATCACAAGGTCAAGCACAAGGTGTGGTCGGAGGTTAAAGAGAGGGGTAGGGGGGTTTAGGGCTTATGCACACCCACATGATCACATGTGCATGCATGGATGGGGTAAGGTGATAAAGGTATAGCTAGAGGGTAAGAGAGAGGAAGAGAGATAGAGAATTTGGTGGGTTTAATAGATCCAGCATGATCCACACAAACTCAACAAGATGGCCAAAAGAGGAAAAAGCAAAGAGGTGATCCATGCAAGCAAAACAATAAGATTCAAATGTTAAGTAAAAGGTGGTACTTGCATGGCCCATGCAAACAATAAATGCCATGTGTTCATATTGTGAAAACAACATGAAATCATGTGGCATTATTCCATGCATTTCCAAAAGGTGGAAAAAGGCCAAGCATAAGATTATGAGTGGAATCCACCCAACCACATGAGCTAGAGGTAAACTCAATTAAAATGCCAAGCTCATATTAATTGGATGGTGGAATTATAAGGTGGTGAAGAAAAGGTGGTGGAGTCAATAAGAGATATGCCCCCAAATCAACTTGGGCATTTAACAATATATCAAGAACCAAATACAATATCAAGAGGCAAATACAAATATTAATGCATATGAGATAAGAACCAAAACAAAAGGGTTTTTGTATGATGCTCAAATGCAAGGTGGCATGATGAAATGAACATGACATGATGATGATGCAACAATTATATGTAGGAAGTGGCCCTTTTATTACTAGATCAAGTAGCATTACAGGTGTTAGACAACTGGGATGCTACACATCCCTCTCGGTCTCGCCGTCGAGCCTATATAAGGAGACGACCCTCGCTCGATTTCTTCACACCATGTCACTCCCCTCATCTCACTGATCATTCCATCCCTTAGCCGGAGCACGAGAAGCAGCAGTTCGCCGGAATTGCGCTGGAGCAGGCCGCCTCTGGAGAAGAAGGGAGCCATTGATTTCGACCACCCCCGGAGCTGCCGCGACCACCCTTGAGTTCGTCGTCATCGACTTCGTTGTTTGCCCGCCTCGCCGTCGCCACTAGAGCCCCGGTATGCCCCCTATGCACCCCCACCGAGCCGCTAGGGTTTGATCTCGCCGGTGACTTGTTCATCGTCAACGACGAACCTCAGCCGTCGATCTTCATTCTAATCCAACGCACCACATCGCCCCGTACCACTTCGCGTTTTATGACCACTGACTAGTAGACCCCCCTGTCAGTTGCGCCCCGCGCTGCGGAGTGACACTGGGCCGGCCCAATAACCTTTCCCGCACAGCCCACTCGTTTGAATTTAGCTTTTTCTATTTTCATTCAAACTCAGTTCTGTACCTAGTTAAAAAAATCAACCCAACTCGATTCAGTGAACCAAATGGCATAAAACCAATTTTGTTAGAAAGGTATTGAAATGCTTAATCCAAGCCCGTTAGATTCAAATCATTTGAATCTGTAGATCAATCTTCGTAAAAATAACAAGTCGGAAGCTTTTGTGCATTCAAACATTTTTCAAATTTCAACAATAATAGATTTTGATTTGATTCCAACTCTCAAAAATCACATTTGATCATACCTTTCAGAATATATAAAAAACATATGGGTTTAATTACAGAAATAATGTTCAAGTAATAAAAGAATGCCACATAGGCATTTATAGTCACTTTATTTTATTTTAAATAAAAGAATAAACCTTATTAAATTGTGACACCACTTTCAATCACATTCCCATGTACTAAAATATGTGGTGATGACATGTGTCAACATGATCCCATGTTTGAGTTGGAGAATATTAAATCTTAAGTACTTTTACAATGAGTAGAAATTACTTTTCTAAAAATAAAATAAATAAGACAAAGGCTTTAATCGTGAATGTTAGTGATGATGCTAGATCATCTATAGTACCCTTTTTGTGTGATGATTGAAAGTAGTTAAGTATTGTTTGGTGACTGTGTACCTCGTATTTATTTATAGACGTTAGTACGGACCAAAGATACAAGGAGGAAGGAGGATACTACGAAGAAGAAGCCGAGGAGAACTTCAACCACTGCTCTGCACAAGGCAAGCCTAATACTACTAGTTGATTGAGCAAGCTAGCACTTTCAAATATGAAAGTTAGATAACCTATGCAATGCACTAAGCATGCTTGGTTGGACACATTTGATATTACCTAATCTTAGTTTTACTTGCAAGCTTTATACTTTATCTCTTTATCAAGGCTATTACTTAGAGTCTACTTAAGTGACTTGTAGATTCTAGGAAGATAATTGAAGGTTGCATAAAGAGCATTAAATTTGGCCTAAACTAGATAATCTTGATGTTACCCTAAGGCATGAGATTGAACTTAGTTAAACTCCACTTGTTTACCACCCCGCATTAGTACTCTCCCCTACTTGTAGATGCTAGTGCTAAGCATAAAACCTGATCAGTTTTAGATGGGAATACTTGGTGGAAAATGGTTATGAAAACCTTAGAATGATGAGTCATTCTACTGAGATGTTTTGACATGTGTTTCCGAACACCCGATGATTTGGATAATGAAAATGTTAAGGCATGAGCCTTAGCCCTTTATAAAACTAATGGTTGTCTGGATGCGATACCATTCCAAATTTACCGTACAACCACAATACCTGAAATTTGGGTAGGGCTTGACTGGAAACTTATATACTTTAGTATGGGTTCCCTCGCGGCCAAGGTCTGAGCTGAGGCTACCTTGTGAAGATTTTCCACCTGTGCAGTACCCATGATGACAGTTGGTCATGGTTGGGAGGCCAAACTCACAGGAGAGGTGCCTATACTAGGGCGTGTAATGGAAAGGTTAGGATTGATTATCCGCATACTGAGTATGGTGAATTCAGGATTTGTTCCTGACGGATGTATCGAATGTTGAGGCGAAAGTGTACAATCTCTGCAGAGTGTCAAACTATTCGAATAGCCGCATCCGCGATTATGGACAGTTGGAGTGTCCATACTGTTCCCCTGTCAGATGTTTTCAAAATGACTTATGAAATGAATTGAGATTTTTACTTGACCACAACAGAGTTGTGATATGAAATACAAGTTCCCACTTAGGTGTTATAAAATGTCAACTAGCTTTTCTTGCTTCTGAACTTAGTAGAGATAAATCTGGCTTTTTGCAAAACAACCCTAGAGCTTAGTGTCCTACTACAAAAACCCCCTTCACTTGTTAGTATTAGTTTGCGAGTACTTAAAGAGGACTCATGGCTTTGTCCCTGGCTATTCCCATGGCCAGACTATGAAGAGGAGTACCAGGACGAAGGACCCCAGGAAGGTTACGACAACTAGGATCATCTGCCATCATCAACATTGCCTGTGACCCCGAAGATGGAGCTTCGCCTACGCTACCTTTATTATTACGTATTTTCGCTGCTTGAGTTGTATTAAGAACTGGATCATGAGATCCTTATTTGTGTAAGACTTTATGTATGGTTTGTAATGGATGATGTACTGCGGTATCCAAATCTGGTATGTCTCGCAAAAATGGTAATCCTGGGATTGTGATGTATGGCATAACAGGCATCTGGGATTCAAAATCTGGGTGTTGACACTTATTGAAAGTAAAACACAACTAAGGGTAGAAGTGGCGTAGTTTTGCAACGTTCCAAGGATTGGAGTATTCGACTCCTGACTCGACCTCCTTTAGGCGGTAGGCGCCACCTGGGATTACTTCAGTGACGATGTAGGGTCCTTCCCATGGTGACTCGAGCTTTAGGTGCCCTTCCTGCTTTAGTCGCATAACGAGGACTCCTTTGACAAAGGACCTTGGGCATAGCCAATGGATGTGGTAGTTGTGGAGACTCTGCTGGTACACCGCTGAGCGAGCCACGGCGATGTCACCAGCTTCATCCAGCATGTCGAATGCGTCTTCGAGTGCGGCCGATGATTTGGCCTCGCTGTAGGCGATGACCCGCAGGGCCAAGGAACATGGCTTTGGCTCCGTGCACCATGAAGAAGGTTGTGTAGCCAGTTGAGTTGTTTAGCGTTGTGCACATACTCCATAGGACGGAGGGTAGCTCGTCTTCCCAGGCTCCTGTAAGCCTTTCGATTAGGCCTACCATCCGCTTCTTGATGCCATTTGTGATGAGACCGTTGGCCTTTTCGACTTGCCCGTTGGTCCGCGGATGTGCCATAGAGGCGTATGTGAGGTTGATCCCGAAGTTTTCGCAGAAGCCTCAAAACTCCTTCGAGGTGAAGTTCGAGCCATTGTCCGTTATGATGCTATGGGGTACTCCGAACCTATAGACAATGGACTCGAAAAAGTTGACGGTGGTGGCGCCACTTTGGTTAGTAACAGGCATGGCCTCGATCCACTTTGAGAATTTCTTGACTGCTACTAGGAGGAATATGTTCCTTCCACGTGAGGATTTTGGCAGCTTGCCGATCATGTCAAGTTCCCACTGGGCAAAGGGCCAAGCCAGTGGTATGGGTCGCAGCTCGGATCGGGGCACGTGTGGCATGTCTACGTACCTCTGACAGGAGATGTACCTCTACACGATCTCTTCAGCGTCGCTCATTGTGGTTGGCTAGTAGAAGCCAACTCGAAGAGCTTTGGCGAGGGCGCGGCTGCCTGCGTGGTGCCCGTAGATACCCTCATGGATGCTGAGGAGGATGCTCTTTTCGTCACTGTTGGTGATGCACCGCTGTAGCACGCCTGAGATGTTACGTTTGTACAGCTCGCCGTTTATGATGATGAAGGCATTTGATCAACGAGCAATGCGTTGGGCGTCCGTCTAGTCCTCAGGCAGCTTCTTTCTTATCAAGTAGCGAAGGTACAGTTGGGTCCATGTTTGCTCAATCGCCATGACCTGCATAAGGCTCATGGCCAGTTTGACCTCCGTGTCGAGATTTTCGGGTCCTTAGGGCGGCGTAGCCCTCGAGTGTCCTTCGGCTTCAGTTGTGTCCTTCGGGAATTTCTGCTTGATGGAGGGTACACAAATTTTCTCGAGGAACACGCCTGGTGGCATTGGGGCATGGGTGGAGCCAATGTTGGCGAGCTTGTTGTCCTCTTCATTTCTTTCCCTGCCAACATGCCGGAGTTCATAGCCATCAAAGTCCCCTTCGAGTGAGTTATAGAGCGCACGATATGCGATCATGTTGGCACTATGAGCATCACACTCGTTCATCCTCTGTTGGACGACAAGGTTGGAGTCACCGTAGATGACGAGGCATGTGGCGCCGCACACCTTGGCCATCCTCATGCCGTGTACGAGTTCCTCATATTCGGCCTTGTGATAAGATGCGCGAACCTTCATCTGAAGGATGTATTTCATCTTGTACCCTTGGGGGAACGTCAATATTATGCTGACTCCTAATCTAGCCTCATGCTTAGAGTCGTCGAAGTGCATTATCTAGGATTGGGACATGTCCGGAGTGTCCGACAACTGGAGCTCCATCCAATGGACGAGGAACTCAGGAAACACCTGAGACTTGATGGCATTACGCTGCACGTAGATGATGTCTCGAGGATACAGCTCGATACCCCACAAGGCTACTCGCCCCGTGGCTTCGGGGTTGTTCATGATGTTCGACGGAGGTGCATAGTTGACGACCATGATCTGATGCTCCTAGAAGTAGTGGATTAATCGGCGCGCAATCATGAATACGCCGTAGGCGAGCTTCTGGTAGTGGGGGTACCTTTGCTTTGTTGGGGTAAGTACCTCGCTGAGGTAGTAGACTGGGCATTGTACCCCGTGGGTCTTGCCGTCTTCGGGTCGTTCAACCACGAGTGTTGTGCTGACCACCTGATGCGTGGCTGCAATGTATAGCATCAAGGTTTCCCTTTCCTTTGGCATGATTAGCATAGGAGATGCGGAGAGCAGGCGCTTGAGGTCCTCGAATGATTCGTCTGCTTCGGCCGTCCACTTGAATTTGTCGGCCTTGCGCAGAAGTTGATAGAAAGGGAGGGCCTTCTCACCCATGTGGCTGATTAACCTGCTAAGCGTCGCGATTCGCCTCGCTATTTGTTGGACTCCTTTGAGGTTCTTGGGCTTCTCCATGGCTAGTATAGCCCTGATTTTCTTCGAGTTGGCCTTGATGCCATGTCGGGAGATGAAGTACCCGAGTAATTGGCCGAACGGGACGCCGAAGGTGCACTTGTCTGGGTTTAGCTTGATCTTGTAGCGATCAAGGTTATCGAACATCTCGAGGAGATTGTCGATGAGCGTTTTGGCCTCCTTGGTCTTGATGACTATGTCGTCGACATAGACCTATCCATTGCGACTGATCTGGCTCTTCAGGAAGGCCTGCATGCATCGTTGATATGTGGCGCCCGCGTTCTTCAGCCCGAAGGGCATGGTGTTGTAGCAGAACACCCCGAACGGCATGATGAATGTTGTTTTCTCCTGATCTTTGGCCTTCAGCCAAATTTGGTTGTAGCCTGAATAGGACTCGAGGAACAAGAGTCTCTCGCATCCTGAAGTGGATTTGATGATTTGGTCGATCCTTGGTAGAGGAAAGTGGTCCTTAGGGCGGTGCTTGTTAAGTGACGTGAAGTCCACACACATCCGTAGGATGTTTGTGACCTTCTTAGGTAATAGCACGGGGTTGGCCAGCGACTCATTTTCCTTTATCTCCCTAATGAAGTTGGCATCGAGGAGTCTATTGACTTTGATACCAACCGCTTCGGCCCTTGGCTCGAACAGTCGACACATCGATTGCTTAACCGGCTTCACATCTGGAAACACATTAAGTGAATGCTCGATGAATTCCCTGGGAACTCCTGGCATGTCCGCAGGATATAAGGCAAAAAATTCCCAGCGCTCATGGAGGAATTCGACAAGCATTCTTTCCTATGCGGGACTCAGGTCGTTGGTTATCAGCGCCGTCTTGGAGGCGTCCGTCGGGTGGACCTGCACCTTTTTAGTGTTGACTGTGGATTCGAACAACATATTAGGTGCATTTTGCCTGGTGACTAGGGGCGCCCCATTGTCTCTGACCTCCTTTAGCCTTGTGAGCTCCTCCTGCATGACGAACGATTGTGAGATTATGTTGAAGTCCCTGTCACAGCTATCCGACATGGTGAAGCTTCCTGGGACGGTGATGATGCCCCTAGATCCTGGCATCTTTAGTAGAAGGTACGCGTAGTGCGTTACTGCCAGGAATCTTGAGAATTCCACATTCCCGAGGATGGCGTGGTACTTTGAAGGGCCAATCCACCACTTCTCACTCCATCCGCTCACGCCTGAAGTTTTCGGGCTAGCCGAAGATGATGTTGAGCCATATTTTTCCCAAGGGGTATATGCCCATCCCTAGGACGATGTCGTGCAACATTGTGTCTGACGCCTCTAGGCTGCATAGAGGGATCCACATAGCTGCTAGTGAGCCGTAGAACATCAGGTTGATGCAGCTCCCGCCATACATGAAGACACGGCTCATCTCGAACCCTCCAATCTGGGCCTCGAGCACCAGGGCAGAGTGACCTGGGCAAGGTATCTGGTGCTGGTGATCTGAACGGTCGAACGTGATGCACGACTCCGAGCCGCCGAGGTACTCGGGTATTTCTAGTGGGGTTTTCTTGGCGGGTGATTTTCTTCTGCACCCTGTTGGTTGGGCATCCCTTCTGTATCATCATAGACCCCAACGACAGCAGTTATCCGTCCGCTCCATTATTCTGCGCTGGTGCAGTCGCAGGTTGCGAGGGTCCTCCGGGTGGTAGTGGTGGAGCCCCGTGGGATACCCCTCCTGGAGCGGGGGCGAATCCTGGGTTCACCACTTGGCATCACATCTGGGTGAATCCATCGTGTAGATTTTGAAACTCCCTACAGTCCTTGAGCATGTGGCTGGCCTTCCTCTTGACATCCTGCTTGTCGATGTAAAAGTGAATGGTGCAGGGACCAAAGAGCTTTTCGAATGCGGATGCCTCATCATCGCGGTTGTGGCGCTGCCATGTTTGGGTGGTCCTTCCGCTGTCGCAGTAGTTGCCACCGCGGTATCGCTATTACGGTTTCCATCATCGCGGCGATCGGCGTAGCCAGCCACAACCAAATCAACTTCTTCGCGATCGTCGTAGACACACGATCTTATCTTTCCATGGCGATCACGCATGCGGCTAAAGTCGTCTTCGTCCTTCGAACATGGTCGGTTGATGGCATCCTCGCCATCAGCCCAACGATTGGCAATGTCCATCAGGTGATCAATGGTTTTGGTCTTGACGCCCCAAGATCCTCCATGAATTCACGGCGCCTGACGTCGTTGTTGAAGGCGTCGATTGCCCTCTCCTCAGAGATGTTCATGGCAGAGTTCTTGATGATAGACCAGCGCAGTATGTACGAGCGGATGGACTCGTTGGACCGTTGGCAGTACGCCCGTAGCTCTTCGATTGAGGCTGGCCTCTTGCTCGTGCCCTTGATGTTGCGAATGAAGGTTTATGCCAGCACTTCCTAGCTACGGATGGAGCCGAAGGGGAGGCTGATGAGCCAAGCCCTGGAAGCTCCTATCAGTTGCAGCTGGAGGCACGTCATGGCTATGCTTTTGGTCCCGCCGTGGAGCTTGACCGATGACAAGTGGTCGTCAAGCCAAGTTTTTAGCTCCTGTGCGCCATAAAATTCCGGGTTGTCCGAAGGGAGCTTGAAGTTCTTTGGCATTCGTGGCTGCCTGATGGCACTGCTGAAGCACCTGGCGCCGCACAGCTGCCTATCGACATCTTCGGACTCAGTTGAGCACGCGCACTTGGCGCGTGATTTGTCGATCTTGCGCTGTGTGAGCTCACTACGAGTGTCGTAGTTGTTGATCCTCCAACATGGGCTGCGGCGGCGTCGAGGCAGATCATGCTCTTCTTCCTTGGATGAGGGCGTGTGGCTTCGAGTGAACTTTACTGCGTCCTTCTTATTTGGCTCCGCGGGTGTTTTGTCGTGGAGCGCAGCTTCGACGAGTCCGAGGCCCGCAAGCGCGGACTTGTGGATCGCGTTCCTTGGGTCTCTCGCCGGTGGCGGGTTTGGACGCGAGGTAGGTTGTTTCCGCCATGACCGCGGCCTATGTTGTCTTCGAAATGACGTTGCCCTGCGAATCCATTGTCATGAAAGACATGTCGAGTGCCTTGGTAGCCTCGTGTCGTGCTGCAGGGTCCATGCGCTCCAGGCGAGAGAGGTATTTGCCACCATTGTTGCCCTTCGAGGTAGAGCCGCCAGCGGAGAGCGCAGCTTGCTGCATGCTCGATTCATCAGCCGCACGCTTATGCTTGTCGAGCCTGGCTTGCTGCTTGACATGTAGATTGTGATCCTCGATCAGGAGACAGTGATAACCCATCTGCATGTCGCCAGAGGTGTTGATAGGTAAAGGGTGAGTTCCTTGTATGACATTGCACACCGTCTCCTAGCCTTCATACTTGAGGTGGATTTCGTTGCGGACGCGGTTTATGCCTTCATTGCCTTGGGGTGCCATATTCCCGTTGGGATTTTGCGGGGGTGCCCCGTTTACTCCGTTTTTGGCCTAAGGGTTGGGCGGGGGATCCAGTGGCGGATCCGTGCCGTCATTGACATCGTCGTTATGGATGGCAGCACACAGGTAGTGCGAGGAGAGGTCGTTGCTCCGTAGCTCTCAGATCCGGAACTGTAGGTTCCTTCCTCCATAGGAATGTCGCAGTGATCGGAGTTGCAGCTGCTACTCCCATCTAAATTGCCTATCAGTGACGACGTGCGCGGGTGTTGATAGGTGAGGCCTAGGAGGCGGGCCTTTTAGATGGAAGTGTCACCCGCTCTTGGAGGCGGAGGTTGCTAGTCTTGCCCACCTGGAAGCAGAAGCTTGCGAACAACATCTCCAATCCGTCGCCTATGGACTGAAAATCTTTGCGGGTGGCCGGCGAGTGGGCGGTGAAGTCGAAAGCACCGATGAGGAGGTGATTCTCCATCGCCGAGGAATCATAGATCGCTCCAGATGGAACCGTCACAATCGCACGATCATCGTCCCCAGTCCCCACAGACGGCGCCAATTGACGAGGGTTCGACTCGTCAATGAACATTGTTATGGACATGAGTTTTGGAGAAGATGCGGATGCTGGAGATCCCGAGGCGGTTAATAGAAACACAGCAAGGGGACACCCTACTCCTGCTTGTCTGTTCTTGATTACGGTGGAACCAAAGGTTACAGGGCTGCGCAGATGCGATCTGGCGTGAGGTGTGTGTATGAGTTCGAAGATCCTCCTCGTCGTGCCCTCCTGACCTTTATATAGATAGGCCAGGTCCCGGGGTTAGGTCGAGTTGAACTTCTATTGGGATTGGGCCACCTGGAGTCTCCTTGGGTAGCAAGTCTTCACGTGGGCCTTCACTGGGCTGGACCGGGTATACCAATATGAGGCACCCGTAGGGTATATCCCTCTCAGGAGGTGCCACTTTCCGTGGTGGTGGAATCCACTGGCGGTGACCATATTCCAGCGCGCTCGAGACATTGGTAGAGGAAGCAGAATCCCATAAGGGAGAATGGCGAGCCTCGAACATCTATGTCGGGGACATAAAAGAGTTGATCGCCGAGGGGTACCTCCCACCGACGAAGAATCTGGACTGGCAGCGAACGCTGTCCGGTGATACCTTCGATCCGGATTACTGATGTAGTATAGCTTCTTTTTCCCTAGTAGACCTAGGTTTATCGAATCCTCAGGAAGCAAAAGCAAAGTGAAGTTACTTTAACGGACCTTCGAGAGTTTTGGAATTATTTTTGTGTTTTCAACAGACCAAGAGTTTGCGATCTTTTTGTTGTTGACGATGGAAAGAGAGGGGGCCTAGGGCTTTTGGTTTCACCAGTAGATGTGCAAAACATCTGATGGGAATAGAAGATAATAATAAAGTATGCATGCAATTGTTAGATCAAGATAATTATATGTGGGCAGTGCATCCATAATTGTTATTGCCTCCGCAACCGCTTAAAGCAATAACCTACTAGTCTCATCCATAGAAGAAAGAGAACTAATGATATGCATAGTGATATCACCGTTGATCCCAAGGAAATCCCTCACATACAACCTTATTACCCTTTCTGTCACTGGGGTTCCCAACTTGCAGATCAGTCATTACTCAGACTCCCTATACCTGGATCAATCCTTGGAGTCTACCTGACAAGTCCTTAGACTAAGGCAAGAGAGGGTACAATAATCATCATGTTATACAAAGTAATACATGATCCCATCTATGATAAATAACATGGACATGCTACGTGGCTAGGCCGAAGCCCTTAGCCCAAGGAGAATTACTCACATATAGAAATAAAATCAACACTCATATAAATTATAATAGAGATCATAAGATTGATAGCAAATAGTCTTTAAATGGCACCAATTGGAGAAGAGATCTAATATTACAAGTGGTGGAATATGGATATGGTGGTGGAGAAGGGTTTGGAGATTAGATCTAGATCTATTCCTCTGGTGTGGTGGCTTCTGGTGGCAGGGAGATTTGTGGTTAAAAAAGAGAGAGTTTTCTTGTCTCCCGAAGCCTCTTTATATAGGGGTCCCTTCACGAAAGTTGTTCTGTTTGACCTAATAGAGTCGAAGGCAACTATACGGCCAGAACTATACGGCTGAAATTTTATTCCCGTCGTATAGTTGGTCGTTAAGCCTTCTTGATCTACTTCACGGCACCTGGTTTCTTTGACGTGTTGTAACTATTGTATCTTTGACTTTTATGTTGTGAATCCCATCATTATATGTCATTATCTGCGCAGGGAAAAATAGCAAGAAAGGATTGCATACCCCTTTGATCAATAGGCATTAGTGGCAGGGTTTAGAGAGATATTTCATCAAAATTATGAATAATATGCAGTTTAAATAAAAGTGTAGATGGATATATTTCACAGCCATCAACCTCCCCAAGCTTAAGCTTGATCGTCCTCGATCAAGAAACCAGAATAAAAAAGGAAGTCAACATTTAAACTAAAATAACGAGATAATGATCTTACTCATGATTTGTAGTCTCATGATTCCTCACTTTATTAACCCGAAAAACCTTAGCATAGATTAAGCAATGACAATCATATTATACGGGTTTCACGAATCCTTATAGCGTAGCAAAATTATTGTTATCATGGATGATTCAAATGAGTAAACTCTATTCCATGTCATGTAATCAACTCATAAGATTTCCTTTGAACAATAAATTATAATTAGGTAAAATTGAGAGTGTGATAGTTCGTCATGAAAGAAGCATATATAATAAAGTATCTCAATTCTCCCACATCAATAAATCAAGACTTTTCAAGCACTACCTTTATTTTCATTGTCCTTCAAGAATTTTAGTTCTGAAGTAATTGAGAGCATGCCTAAAATTTTCATAGTTTATCGGGCTATGATGGACACTTGTGGCATCACTAAGGTTTTTGTTCCCTTTGCATAATGATTACTCATATCAGCCAGAGGAGAGATTCCATCATGTTACAGCTACCTGAGAGTGCCAATAATCTTACCCATTATAGCATTTCTGCTACAAATGTTTAATCAACTCAAAGCCAAAATCTAGGAGTTTCCTCCATGAAGATCGTTTGTAGGCTAGCGGAGTTGTTGCCATATCACGAAGTTTGATAGGAATAAAGCTCTATCATTCTTATGATTCACAAGTCAAACTTTGGCATTCTCCCAAAAACCGCTAAACATTAATTTGATTGAAAAATTCCTTTCAAAGACAGTTATCAAGTCGATCATTATTTTTTGTGGTATTGAGTGTCTCTAGGAATAAGGTTTCAAGACTAAACACTACAACACCCAAGCCTTAAATTGTGAGACTTTTTCTTATTTCAATTCTTTTAGAAAATTTTTAGGCAAAACTTTGTTAACTACAAGAGCTCGAACAAAACGTACTCACCTAAATACCCATGGAAACAAAATTTTACTATAATATAGAGACTCACTCCACCGATATAACATCTTAACATTTACTACTAACTAGCATGGGTTTCTCAAACTTCAAAAGTAGGGAGTCATAAGGCATACCTCTAATGTTTGGTTCCACTTCTCTCTTCCGTTTTGATTTCTTTCTTTGAAACTCGAAGTCAATCACTCTCCTTCAAATACATGAGAACCTCGAGGCGCAAAGAAAATAAAGAGGGAAAATAGAGATAAATGGAGAAATCTTTTTGTGGTATTTGAGAAGGGGAATTAAATAATAGAAAATTGGCGGCAAAGATCGGCTTGAAAATCTTGAAAAAAAAAATTAACTAAAGATAAAGTGTTGGGGAAACTAACACAAGTCCTTAAAACTCAAATAAAAAGTATAACCTTGAAAATAAAGCAAATGAACGCCAGAAAAAATAGATAGAAAACCTCCCCAAGCTTATGCTTTTGCAAGCCCTTCAAATCATTGAGGTGGTGGGAAAAAGTAACTCCAGTCCGCAAATTGAGTTGATAAGTTACTTGTTGTTTCTCGGAGGTTCAGGGCGAGATTATGCATCCCCTCCATAGTCCCTCTAAGTTCTTGGAAGTCTTGATATGTAGCGAACCGGTTTGGTGGTTGCTCCTTCTTGATAAGGAATTTCTTGATAATCCTCTTGGTCCTCATGATCCTCCGGAATCTCCTACTAGGGTGGGTGTTGCTCAACCTAAAAGTCATATAGAACACGTCCTTCCTCGATAGAGAAAAGACCATTAGGCAGAGGAACAGGGTAGAGACGCCCAACTCCAGCAATATGCAGGTAATAAACACCACCTCTCACTACAAGAAATGTTTCCTTCCGCAATGACTGGGCTCGTCGGTCGTCGTAGAAGGCGCCTCTTCCACGACAAAAATCTCAGCTTGACCGTGGCCAATGAAAAACTTTTTTTTTGGTTTCGTGCCCCTCTACTACGATGAAACTGCTAAAAACATGGAGGAATCTCGCCGGGCACATGGAAGAAGTAATATTTCCGCTTCCTTGCGGGATGTTAAATCGTCGAAGTATTTTTTTGCGTGTGGGCCCGAGACGTCAGTGACTCTAGCGGACCAAACTTTTCGGTCGCGCCTCCCTGATTTTAACTCGATAACGTTGTTCGATGCCTCTTCCGTTTAGTCAGGCTGTTGGGTCCCGCATGTCTGACTCACATTAGAGTAATCGTGTGTATGATGGATTTTTTCCTTCCCTGTTCCAAACTTGATAGCGTCGCTCGATGCATCTGCCTTTTAATCAGGCTGTTGGGTCCCATGTGTCATCCTCACACTAGAATAAACGTGTGCATGATGGATTTTTCCTTGGCTCGTGCCTTCCTGATATGAACTCGATAACGTTGCTCGATCTACCTACCGTTAATCATGATGCTGGGTCCCACATGCCAGCCTCTCATTACAATAATCCTGTGTATGATGGAATTTTTTCCTTCGCTCTTGCTACCCTCTTTCGAACTTGATTGAGCTGCGATTTAATCATGCATCTGGGCCCACCTGTCACCCTCGCGCTATCCTGTTTCGAACTTAATAGTGCTGCTAGATGCATAATCACGTAGCTGGGCCACACGTGTCATACTCTCATTAGAAGAAACATGTGTATGATGGAATTTTTTGCCCTCGGTCGTGCTTCCGTGTTAACTTGATAGCGTTGCTCGCTGCCTCAGCCGTTTATTCAGGCTGGTGGGTCCCATATGTCAGCATCTCATTAGAAGAATCGTATGTATATGATTGAATTTTTCCTTCTCTAGTGCTACCTTGTTTCTAACTAGCTTTGCTTGATGAATCTTCCGTTTGGTCAGGCGGCTGGGTCCCACATGTCAGCATCTTATTATAATAAATGTGTGCATGTAGGACTTTTTTCTCGCTCGTGCCTCCATGTTTAAAACTTGGCAATGTTGCTCGATGAATCAGCCGTTTATACAGGCTGGTGGGTCCCATATGTCAGCCTCACATTAGAATAAAAGTATGTATATGATGGAATTTTTTCTTCTCTAGTGCTATCCTGTTCCGAACTAGATAGCATTGCTCGACGAATCTGCCATTTGGTCATGATGATGGGTCCCACATGTCATCATCTCATTAGAGGAACATGTTTATGTTGGACTTTTTTCTCGCTCGCGCCTACCTTATTCGAACTTGATAATGTTGCTCGATGCAACAACTATATAAGGTATCTCTGGTGGGTCCCACATGTTAGTAAATGAAACGTGCTATGATGGACTTTTTTTAGGCCGCCTCCGTTGTTCTGACTTTTGTCAGTAGCTAGGTCCCAGATGTCAGCAACCTCTGTGCAGTAAACGTGCCTACGATGGCTCCTAGATGTCAGACTCTATTTGAAAGAAACATGTGTATGTTGGACTGTTTTTTCGGGTTGAGTCCGCCGTTATGACCTAGGAAACATTGGTGGAATTTTTTTGAGGGGAAACGTGTCTATGATGCAGCAGCAGTTTACTTGGGCCCCAGATGTCAGTCTTATAGAGTACAAAAAAATGTTAATCTACAATCTGATGCTGGGTCCCAATGTCAGCCTTCTATATACATCAAACGTCTCTATGCTGGGTCCCACATTGCACCCTTCTCTATGTACGAAACGTGTCTATGCTGGGTCCCACATGTCAGCCACTATGTGAATTGAACATGTCCATACTGGGTCCCACATATCAACCACTATTTGAATTAAATGTGTGTATATATGTTGGACTGTTTTTTCGGTCGAGTCTGTCGTCCTGACTTTGGAAACATTGCTAGATGCAGTAGCAGTTTATCTGGGTCCCACATGTCAGCCACTATTTGAATTAAACGTGCCCATGCTGGATCTCACATGTCAACCTCTATTTTTATTAAACGTATATATATATGTTGGACTATTTTTTTGGGTCGAGTCCGCCATCCTAACCTTGGTAACATTTGTAGATGTAGCAGGAGTTTTTCTGGGTCCTAGATGTTAGCCCGAGAGTACGAAAAGTAACTCTATAATAACATAAATTTTCTAGGATTTGGACTCGAGACATCACCATCGATTGACTGCGTGCCTTGCCAATATGATAGAAACACCTAATTGAATAAGAATGTTAAGATTTTATATTATAACTTATTGACTTGTCTCCTTAAAAAGACTTTTTTTAAATATTTGTATCTCCCATCAAAAAATAAAGCGGCGCTCCTGAAGCTAAACTAAAAACTGCAGGCGCTGTTTTTAAAAAAATATTGAGAGGTGGGGGCAATGCCCAAAAGTCCGAATTAAAAAGAGTTTCGCTATTCTACATGGGCTGCTCTACATGGGCTATACTCCATAGGATATTCTCCATGGGTTCCTTTCTCAAATTTCAGCATCTCAATAGAAGAACATGTGCAGGGCCCCACATGTCAGCATCTCATATGTTGGACTATTTTCTCGCTCGCGCCTACCTTATTCGAATTTTGCAATGTTTCTCGATGCAGCACATGTATAAGGTCTTTGTGGTGGGTCGCACGTGTCAGACTCTCCATAAATGAAATGTTCTATGATGAAATTTTTTCGGCCTCCTCCGTTGTTCTGACTTTGGTCCGTTGCTTGGTCCCAGATGTCAGCCTCCTCTATAAGGACACGTGTGTAGGCTGTTTCCAGATGTCAGCCTCCATTTGAAAGAAATGTCTGTATGTTGGACTATTTTTTTAAGTCGATTCCGCCGTTCTGAGGTTGGCAACATTGCTAGATGCAGAAGCAGTTTATTGGGACCCAGGTATCTGTATTTTTTTTTAAAAAGTTAATCTATACTCCGTTGATGGGTCCCACACGTCAGCATTAGTATATAATAAAAAAAATTTCCATGACCACTATTTTGACCTTGGTCCGTTGATGGGTCCCAGATGTCAGCCTCCTCTATGCAGAAAACGTGTCTATGCAGGGTCCCAGATGTTAGCCTCCTCTATGCAAGAAACGTGTCTATGTTGGGTCCCAGATGTCAGCCTCTATTTGAAAGAAACATGTATGTGTTGGACTATTTTTGTGGATCGAGTCCGCCGTTCTGACCTTGGCAACATTGCTAGACTAAAAATTGCCTACCATTTGAACTCGAGATATCAGAACAGGTAATCGGCATCCATTGCCACTACAAAAGAAACAGTTAATACAACAAAAACATTAAACGATTCCTTCTATAAGTTTGAAAGACTTTCTTTAACCATGTTTATCTCCTTTGAAATAATATGGCGGCGCTCCTAACAGCTAAACTAAAAACTGCTACATAATGCAGTAGTTTTTACACAAAAAATAGGTAGGTTGAGATTTTTTATCATCATGGGCAACATTCAATGGGATCACTCCTAAACTAAATGGGCTATGATCGGAGGCCACAAGACCATGAAGATGCCGAATTAGAAAGTTTTCGGCTATGCTTGTACCTCATAGGCTAATTTTATGGGATTAGTAATAAATATTTCCAGATGTCAACAAGGAAGAAAAACACAAGGGAGGAAAAAATTGGAACTTATTTCACGTTTAAATTGTTGACAACCGGGACACATATCCCACACACGCCAAAACTTTCCTGCTCGAGCATTCACTCCAGCAACGAGCTACTATCTCTGTGCCATTCTTCTGGAGAAGCACCGTCTGTGAAAACCGCAGGCCGTGCTCCAAAACATTCACCCTCCGTCTACCAGCCGAGGCAGCTGACATCATCGCTGACGGCGGCTTTCTTCTTGAGACGCAGATAGACCGGAGGTCAGCTGGTCGATCCCAATGTATCAGCTTATAATTTCCTCGAATCATTCACTAGAAGTCATTTCGTACCCGATATGTTCGTTTGACATTGTTCTGCACTTGATCATAGTGTTTGTTCGAATTGGTTAGCATTTTATTGCACTCGGTCCATCTGTTCTCTCAAATATGTAACATAGTTCTGCACTCAATTAGATATCTTAGCTTAATTAGATCTGTAATCAACCTGTTCGCTGAAATATCATGAAATATTTTAACCATCTCTATCCTCAACAGATGGACAGACATTGGATATTGAACGCACAAAAAGAAACACCTTCATATTGGGCAGGTGTTAATGACTTCATGAAGTTTTTTAAACAGCATAACAGCGACTCAGATGTGTTTTTCCCATGCCAACAATGCCTTAATTATAAAAAGTTGAGTCAGAGCACGGTTGCAGACCATATATTCACTAATGGGATGCAACGCACATACATTAGGTAGACTAAACATGGTGAACCATATGATTAGCCTGTTCTTGATCCTCTAGCTAATGCTGGTCCACCTGAACCTCATCAGATCGAGGATGAGGACCTTTCTGGTTTGTTAAGGGACATGTACCCCACTTCAAGCAAAAAGGATGGCCCTTCTCTCAAAAGATCACCTTTCTCTGACCTGATAGAAGATGGCAAGTGTTCAGTGGACCCTGATTCTAGTATCTGAAAATTCGAAATGGTAATGAAATTACTAAAGGAAAAGTCGTCCAACAAGGTTACCAACAAATCTTTCGATATAGTGATTAAGGTGTACAGCGAGTCAATGCCTAGGGAAGGATTGCCAAAATCCTTTTATGAGATGAAACAGTACATCAAGGTACTCGGACTATCATATGAGAAGATCCAATTTTTGTCCAAATAACTGTGTACTGTTCTGGGAGGATTATGAAAACCTTGATGAATGCCCAGTATGTAACGAAGCAAGATGGAAAAATGGTGATAAAAAGAAGAAAGATCCTTGTAAGGTTCTGAGATATTTTCCAATTATAGATAGATTACAGAGGTTGTTTCAGTCAGAACAAACATGTAAGGAAACAAGATGGCATAAAGAGATTCTCAAGCCAGACGATTACCTACTGGATTTGCTGCTGATGGCGATGAATGGTAGAATTTTGACAAGGCTCATCCAGGATTTTCTACGGATCCAAGGAACCTGAGACTTGGACTAGCTACATATGGACTTAACACATTTGGCAACATGAGTAACTCGTACAGCATGTGGCCAGTACTTCTTACAATTTACAACCTGCCTCCCTGGGCATGCACTGATAAGTCGAATTGCTTGCTGACTTTACACATCCCATGTCCCAAATCACCTGGTAAGGATTTTGATCTGTTCATGCAGCCTCTTATACGAGACTTGTAGAAATTATGGAAGGGTGTCATGAATCTTGATATCCTTGCAAGCAAACCTGAAGATGCCAAGTTCCCTCTACGTGTTGCTGTGTTATTCTCCACCCATGATTTTCCAGCTCTTGGCACTATGTTAGGCAGAGTGATAAGTGGTTACAATGCATGTGTTCACTCTGAGTCAAAATAGGTCACAATGAGGTTACAAAATAAGACCGGTTACCTTGGCCACCGAGTTTTTCTTCCCGCAGGACACAAATTCCAAAGAAACTTAAGAAGATTGCAGTTCTATGGAAAGAGGACCGAGTATGGCACTGCACCACGAAAGTTCACTACAGCTGAGTTGCAAGCGCATGCAGAAAAGGTCAGAAATGTCAAACTAGGAAAACAACCAGCTTCCAAATGAGGTAAAAGAAAGAGTACAGAAGATTCACCGATAGTAGGAGCAGCATCCAAAAGGAAGAGAGCGGAATAAATAGCAGTGGCTGCCCAAGGGAAGATAAAGGAATCGATAATATTTTATAAGCGCAGATCCATTCTATGGGACTTGCCGTATTGGGCTGGTAAGACGCTTCGACATAATGTTGATGTCATGCACATAGAGAAAAATATAGGTGACAGCATTATAGGCACATTACTCAATATTCCAACCAAGATAAAAGATAGCTATAATTCTAGGTTTGACTGCGAAAAACTTAATGTTAACAACAACTTGAAGCTGCATCCTGAAGATACGGTTTATAAGGGCGGGGAAAACATTACAAATTTTGAGGTGCAAAATTTACCTTGTTGATGAATAAAAGGGTACTATTTTCTGACTTCCTAGGTGGTGTGAAGTTCCCATCTAGATTTTCCTCCAACATTGCAAATTGTATCAATTCAGAGGGGAACAAGCTCCAAGGGTTGCAAACTCATGATTGACACATCCTACTACAAAGGATTTTAGCTCTTGGCTTTAGAGATTTAGTTAACACGAATTTCTACAATGTGCTTGCAGAATTGGGAAAGTTCTTTAGGGAACTTTGTAGAAAAACTTTGGAGAGAAGAGTTGCAGCGCGTCTTCAGACGGACATAGCAGAAATCATGTGCAAGCTTGAGCTGATATATCCACCATCCTTCTTTGATGTGATGGTGCATTTGGCTGTTCATCTGCTTGAAGATGCAATTTATAGAGGTCCAGTATAGTACGGATGGATGTATCCTATAGAACGTCGACTTTGCACTTTCAAGGGTAGTGTTAGGAACAAGTCTAGAACAGAGGCTTGCATTGCAGAGGCATATATTGCTGCTGAAGCATTTGCATTTTCCTCAAGATACATTTCTGATTGTAAAACGAGATCCAATCTGGGTGGCAGAACTAAATAAGTTGAAAAATCTATTTTTAACCATGGTGTTCGCCTAGTAGGAAAGAAGGAACATAGAACATTAATGTAGCACCAATATGACCAACTCACTTGGTATGTGCTGAATAACGCTGATGAGGTTGAAAACTTTGTTGCGTGAGTACTATTCATACATATCCTCACATATATGAAATGAAACTTGTAGAAAGATATGTTCAAATGTCTGACTTGAGTATCGTTTTTGTAGGTTATTTTATGAAACCAAAGGAAAATATTATGTTGCACCAATATGTGGGGCTAGGTTTCAGGAATGGTTTAGGAATCATGTAACATGTTCAAATGAACTTTGAATTGCATATAAATTGTGCACATGATATGACCTCTTGATTATTTTGTATAACCGCAGATCACGAAGCTGCGTGAAGAGAACCCAGGCGATGTTAGTGATGGTCTCTATTCCCTATCACGTGGTCCTGCAAATAGGGTGCAGATAGCTTTAGCTTGCAATGACGATGGTATCCACTACAACACTTATGAGCATGAGAAACATTTGAAGACACAAAATAGTGGCATCACGACCAGTGGAGAGCAGTTGACAACCAAAATGAAGAAGTCAGAGGACTATGATCATTATGGCCATGTAAAAGAGGTTATTATGTTGAACTATAACGACAAGAGTGGTGGTTGATCTGTGGTTCTATTCAAGTGTTACTGGTATGACCAAGATCCGAACAAGAAAAGAGGCCCCATAAATGATGGGAATCTCATATCGATCAATACTTCTGCTGAGTGGTACAAGGAGGAACCTTATATTTTGGTAACTCAAGATTTCAAGGTAATATTCTTGGATCACAGAGATAATAACGACTGGCAATATGTGCAAAAGGTTTAGGCAAGGAGCACCTATGATTTGAATGAGTATGACGAGCCAGTCACCAGTGATATTGCCCACCAAGATGATCTAGTGTTTGTATGGTAACTGAACTAGCTGATATCGATGAAAATTTGATTGCCAGAGGCAGCTCTGTGCATGATGGACAAGTAGATTTCACTATCGAGGTTCGTGTAGTGGACAAAGACAGAAATAAACTGGTTCTACCTGATGAAACTCAGGACATGTATGATGAATGGCAAGAGGAAGAAGATCCAACCCAGTTGGAATATGTGGATCTCGAATGCGGCGGTGCTGAAAGTTATGATGGTTACGATGATTAGACTGTTGTTCCAAATTATCTAGTGAGATGACAAACATTGATTCATTTTGGTTTTCTCATTTTAAAATGTATGAGACATGATGATATTTTCCTGTTAGATTGTAATCCTAGACTAATTGTTTTCCCCTGTCTAAATTGGATTAATCTTAATTTGACAAGTGCAAATATATGTAAAACAGTTTCAGTACATTAATTAATTAGCAACAACATGACCAGGTTTCATACAGGAGTGGCATATGCATGTCTTGTTAGTAGAGATGGGCGAGCACATTGCCTTGGCAGATAGGGCAGCTAGCATTGGTCTCAAACCAAGTGAGAATGTACTTGCGGTGGTACGTATGGTTGCATCTCTGGAGAAGCACTATTGTGCACTTCGATAGCGCCTGCATGCATATGCTGCAGTGGCGATCCTCCTGCTCAACTAGGTACCAACTGTCTTCAAGTGCCAGGAGGTTAACGATGAGGCGGAGGTCGACGCTGAGGGTTAGGTGGAAGTGGAACCTGTCGACACACACACACGCCTCATGCCAGAGCCGGTGCAGAATGTGATAAGGCAGGATGATTTCACACTCCTCCGTCGTGAGTTGCAGGTTCTTCCGCAGCCATACACAGCCAAGAACCTTCCGCATAGTTCCCACGACCTTGCTCATTCTTCGCAGCTTGCTGGGAGGCAGGCTGCGATTCAATAACTCCTCTTTGCAGGGTGTGGCCACGACATCGTCCTCCTCTAGAGGGGCTGGGTGGGAGCCAGACATCCTCATGAGCTCATACGTCCTCAAGAAGAAGATCTTTAGTGTCATTGTGTACGACATCGCCTCGTCAACTAACTACGGCTCGACGGCAGAGAAGTCGGCTGTGGATGCGGAGACACAGCAGGAACGGAAGACATGGGGGCCAGACTCGATGATGCGCTCTTGTGAGGAGCGCTCGAGTTCCGGCGGCGCCGCCATTTGGGGATTTTTTGGTGGGGCAGGGGTGGGGGGAGGGGTGCGGTGGGGTGAGTGGATGGCCTGTCGATGGCGAGGAGTTGGTTTTTTTAATTTTGGGTTCTCTGGCGCTAGCCTGGATGGGGGGAAGAGGCCAGGGAAAATGGGTGAGAGGGGAGAGATCTAACACGAGGCCGTGGTAGCTCGTCACTCCTCAACGTCAGCCCTGGCTCGTCCTCACTCCATGGTTCTACTGTATTATTTTTAATTATTTTTTGCCTGGGCTCGATGGTTCTATTTTTTTAATTATTTTTTTGCAGGGGCTCCATGGTTCTTTTTATAGGGGAAAGTACAAAATAAACATTGAATCTCTAGGGGAGAATGTAAATCCCCAAAACCAAATCCTTGAAATTTGGCACTCCAAACTTATCAATCGTAGCTTCAATTCGAACCCCAAAACCATCGGTAAAAGAGAAACTATGCGGATGCGATGATGATTCAATTTATTTATAACATAACTATTACAAGTACTCCACAACCACGGCAGAAACTAAATACCATACTCTAGACGAAATCAACACACACGGGGACAACTGCATATCATATGGTTCTTTTCCGTCAAGAACCTATGGTGCCCTCTGCCATGTGTGGGAACGCCCTCGCATGTTCGACGTACTCAAAGAAGCTTCCCCTCATGCCACACCCTTTGTTCCTTCAAGTTAACCTCAGTCCCGAGGACAACCGATCCACAAAAGTGTTTGGTTCGAAGACGCCTCCATGCTCACATCCCGGGCACTTTCCATCGGATAATTTTCCAACACATTCTGGGCATGCCATGTGCCTATACCAGTGCAATGCTCATGCAAGAAAAAGAGATTTAGCCCAAAAAATAACAGCTGTATCGAACTAGTGTGACACGGAAGGAAAACATCCTGAAGAAAGAAGTAATTAACCATGTACGTAGGACGACGAACAATTTGAGAACAAAGCCTACAGCTGAAGAACTGAACCACATGACTCTAGTCAATCATAACGTCAACCTACTTGTCACCCATAGAGCCACCACTCATATTAATCGTAGCTTCAACTGCAAATCTAAGACAGATTTTTTAGACCGAGCGAGAGAGGAGAGAGAGAGGTAGGGTTGATAAGAGCAAGCGGGAGACACTTGCAATTTAAATACTTCTACTACTAGTAGACTCCACATCTCACTCTAGGGAAGCGAAAGAGAAAAAGACTAACGCAGAGAAGACTAGGTAAGCGCTGTGTTTCCCAAGTAGGAGTAGGTGTGGAGTTACTCTAGTTTTTAATTAACCTCTGACCCTGTGTACACAACGCTTTGACAACCTAGCGCTACGTGCAAGAATAATACAGTAGTACTAGTACATATTACAATAGTGGAAGGAAACCACTTTGGTCCTTGGTGGAAAATAGAAATTTCCAGTTTCAAAATTTTCACTTGCTTCCCAAACATCGGGACTGAAGGTTATTCAAAAGATCCACCATTCACAGTAGTAGTAATACTTCTTATCTTATCTTTATCTTGTATTATCTACTCTCGCAGGGTACTTCAAATTTACACTTCTATTCGCTGATACTAGTACTGGTAGTACTCCTAATTACTCCGTTTGTCTGCGGACGTTCTGGTGGTACCAAGAACTAGCCTAGAAAACAGGTGAGAAAATCTTGGGAACGTTTGAGCTAGCCTCTTAACTGCACTGTAATTCTCTGCCTTTGTTTCATTTTTTCTCACACTTGTAGCTCATGCACAGGTATTTTTTTAGGGGAATCTTGGTGCCTTGGTCAAAGAAAGAAAACAGAAAACGAGTTCCCCTTATTTGTTCATTGTAACGGAGGGCGTAGGAGTACTGGAGTAGTACTCCGTACTTCTCCTTCGCAAAAAGCAGTTCAACTTCTCCTTCGTGCTACTCTCCAGCGATATTTCTTTATTCCTCGAAAGGCATGTTCCCCTCACAAATATTTGAAGGAATACCGGTGGATTGGATGTGTCATCCTCAGAGGTATGCTTCTGCTCGAGGCCAGTCCTGGAAACATTTCATCCGCTGGGAACATGCCTCCGTTGGAGCCACCTCTGTAGGGCGCCTGGACGCCCGCGGTAAACGTGTGATGGCCGTGCAGGCTGATGACACGATTTTGCGCCCCCTAGAGGGTACCGATTCTGCGCTGGCCGTGTCATGAAGGCGTCAACACGACATCCGAAGAAAACTGGACCTCTAGAACAAAGCTCCGGTGTGCTTCCACTTCCACTGCGATGGAGCTGCGTCTGGGGGGCGCGCCGGATGGACAACAATCATGGCCAAAGTTAAGCCCGTGCGAGACAGCGGGCAATCCTTCCGTCGGGAACTTGCGGCCAGCGAGCATGCCACCGTGGAAGACAACTTGTGTGGATCCAGAAGGGAGGCCCATGCCGGATAAAGGAAGGCTACGGTGGAGTCACGAGCGTACCCGGAGCCTTGGGGTGCAAGATACACAATACTAGTAATAGACTGTGTAGGACTCTGTGACCTGTCCGGCTAGGACTTTTCCCTGTAACCCTAGGACCTGGTGACTATATAAGTCGGGCCTATGGGAGCCTTTTGGGCACGTTCATAGACAATCTCAGACAACCTCGCACAGCGAACCTATCTCTGTAACTCGGCGTATTGCCATTATAGTGATTTATAGCAGGAGTAGGATTCCGCCACCGTCGTGGGATCTGAACTTGGGTAAGCTGTGTTACCTCGTACCCGTCAACCGTCCGCCTTACCCCACGTCTCTAAACACCCACTGTGAGGACCCCTCCATGGCGTACTCATCGACAATACCACGACAGTTGGCGCCCACCGTGGGGAAGAGGCGCTTCAGGCTCTTCAGCGGGCGAGTACCAAGATCTTGGTGGGAATCGGCGAAACCATAGACATCGGTCACGTTCTCTTCTCCGGCAACATTCCGATCGTCCCTCCCGACGAGTTCTGGATCCCGGCGAAGACGAACCCTACGCGGTGTTCGATCGTTCCTATCGGAGACATCCACCTCTTCATCGACGAAACCGACTCGGGCACTAGTTCCCTGGGAGTCGGAGGAGCATCAAGACCCGCACGGACCGCCTATGGGCAGGATACATTCGCGGACGGATCAATGTCGGATCTCTCTTCGGAGTTTGCCAACGAAGATGGGAAAAATTCAAGGCCCACCCAAACCGCCCTTGTGCAGGATATAACGGTGGAAGATCACTGCAAATCCGCCGGCTTAGTCTGTGCGTCTAGACAGCAGAGATCCAAGTTCGTCGGCGTGGTTACCATCTTCGATCTGGCGTGCTACATTTAGAGAGAAGGCGAAACCCCCCGCGATTACCTGGCCAGGTGGATCCGTATACGAGCCGACCTAGCCCACTACCCCGATGATAACGCTCTGTATCACTTCGTGGAAGGACTGGAGCCTGGCACGCTTCTCCGACATTCTTTAATACGGCCGCAGGCAACAAGACGCCTTACCCTCGAAGAGATGGTGAGCACCGTCAACAGCTACGTGGCAGCTGACGCGGCGGCCCAGATGGAGCTCGCTCTCAGAGACAAAGAAACTCCGGCAAGGGAAAGGGGAAGAAGAAGGAGGAGGAGTCCAAGGATTGAAGTGACATGGACAAGGACGTTGACCCCAAGCACGCCGCCAAGAGCGACGAAAAAGGCAAGAACCCCTTCGAGAAGAAGGCCCTAGTCTACCACACTTTCCTTGGCACCCCTACCGTCCGACAACAGAAAAACTCTCTGAGGATCCTGATGGCAACTCTCCCCCCAGTCCCCCAGTACCTACGCTAGTCGGAGGTTCCAATAACTTGGGACTAGACGGACCACCCAGACCTTATACCCACGGAGAACCAGTACGCCATGGTCATAACCCCTTGATTAACGGCGTGGAGTTCACCAAGTGCATGGTGGATAGTGGAAGCAGCATCAACATCATGTACCTGGATACACTGCAAAAGATGAACTTGACGGAGGCAAACCTAAGGCGAACCAACACGATCTTCCACGGCGTAGTTCCTGGTCGGGAGGCTCGGTCCCTTGGGTGCATTGCACTTCAGGTTTCCTTTGGCGATGTTAATAATTACCGTCAAGAGTGCATGACCTTCGAGGTGGTCCCCTTCAAGAGCGTGTACCACATCATATTCGGCCGCGACATATTCCACACGTTCATGGCCAAGCCATGCTTCGTCTACAACAAGCTCAAGATACCCAGACCAAACGGCATCATCACCGTATCCGGAAGCTTTACCAAGGCAAGGGACTGCGAGATCAACGAAGCAGCTATTGCAGAAGCTGTCCTCTACAACGAAGAATTCAAAGAGATCCAGAGCAAGGTCGATGACTCAGAGATGCCAGCGTCGAAGAAGCAGATCTCCAACTCCGCTCCTGTGTTCAAGGCCACCATCGAGACCAAGCCGGTGGAACTTTTGGTAGGCGATGCCTCCAAGGTCACCACCATTGGGACGAACCTGGATCCCAAATAGGAAAGCGCGCTCGTCGAGTTCCTCCGTGAGAACAGGGACATCTTTTCCTGGCAACCTGCCGACATGAAAGGTGTACCTAGGGAACTTGCCGAGCACAGCTTAAACATTGATCCAAAATGCAAACCATTGAAACAACCTCTACGACGCTTTGGAGATGAGAAGAGACGCGCCATTGGAAAATAGATAGCTAGGTTACTTAAGGCTAGATTTATCCGAGATGTCCTTCACTCCCAATGGGTGGCCAATCCTGTGCTTGTCCCCAAAAAGGGAACCAATGAATTAAGAATGTGCGTTGATTACACCAGCTTGAACAAAGCATGTCCCAAAGATCAGTTTGCTTTGCCTCGCATTGACCAAGTCATTGACTCGACGGCTGGCTCGGAACTTTTGTGTTTTCTCGATACATACTCAGGATACCACTAGATCAAGATGAGTAAGTCGGACCAATTGGCCACTTTGTTCACTACCCCATTCGACACGTTTTGCTATGTCACGATGCCCTTTGGGCTGAAAAACGCAGGCGCTACCTACCAGTGGACAATGCAACGTTGCCTTCACGACCAAATTGGTCGGAACGTTCATGCCTACGTGGACAATATCGTGGTGATGTCTAAAAAGTCAAATGACTTAATCTCCGACTTAAAAGAAACCTTTGATAATCTCCGAAAATACAACATGATGCTTAACCCTAAGAAGTGTGTCTTCGGGGTTCCAGCCGGCAAATTGTTGGGCTTCATCGTTTCCCAGCGGGGAATCGAAGTCAACCCGGAGAAAATCAAGGCCATCTTAAAGATAAACCATCCGACATGCCTAAAGGACATTCAACGACTAACAGGCTGTGTTGCAGCAGTTAGTCGGTTCGTCAGCCGACTTGGAGAGAAGTCTTTGCCTCTATACAAGATGCTGAAGAAGGCGGACAAATTCACGTGGACGGATGAAGCAGATGCAGCACTGAAGCAGCTCAAGGAGATTATTTCCTCAGCGCCCATCCTTGCAGCACCCGAGCCTGGAGAGCCCCTATTAATTTACATGGAGGCAACCAACCGGGTTATCAGCATCGTCGTCTTGGTAGAGTGGAAGGAACCAGGCTATGAGCATGGAGTTCAACGACCAGTTTACTATGTGAGCGAGGTCTTGACGGAGTCTAAGCAGCATTACCCGCACTACCAAAAGATAGCTTATGGAGTATTCCTTGCTTCTCGGAAGCTGAGGCATTACTTTCAGGAACACCCAATAACAGTGGTGAGCAAGACTCCACTGTCCGACATAATCAATAACAGCGATGCTACAGGAAGGGTCGTGAAGTGGGGCATTGAACTTGTCGCCTTCGAGATCACCTACAAAAGACGCGACGCTATCAAGTCACAAGCTTTGGCGGATTTTGTTGCAAATTGGACGGAGATGCCTGATGCTACTCAGTTGCCAGAACCAGAGTACTGGGTGATGCACTTTGACGGATCAAAGCTGGTTAACGGCTCGGGGGCTAGTGTATTGCTACAGTCATCAAGAAGAGACAAGCTACACTACGTTCTGCAGATCCACTTCGAGGCTACAAATAACATGGCGGAGTATGAAGCACTCATTCACAGACTACGTGTAGCCAAGGATATTGTCATCAAGCGCATAATTTGCTGTGGAGATTCCGACTTGGTTGCCCAGCAGGTGGCTGTCACCTGGAATGCGCGGAACCCTATGATGGCGGCTTATCGAGACAAAGTGGACGAGAGAGCCAAGAGCTTCTTGGGTTACGAAGTCAAGTATGTGCCTAGGGAGCAAAACGAGGCGGCCGATCTGCTATCTAAGCTAGGATCAGGGCGCAAGCGAATTCCTCCAGGAGTTTTCCTTGAGCACCCGCGCACACCATCCGTGAAGGGAGCCGACATCGACAACCCGGATAGACCTGACTCTTTCAGCAACATGGTGACTAAGGTCCCTCCGGCTTGGACAAAACCGTTCATGGAATATATCGAACACGGAATTTTGCCCGACCACAAAGTCGAAAGACGGCAAATAGTACGACGAGCAAAGGGTTATACCATAATCAATGGGAACTCTAAAAAAGGAGCACTACTGGTATATACCGAAAATGTGTTTCCCAGCTAGAAGGCATGGAAATCCTACGCGAAATCCATCTCGGAGATTGCGGGCACCACGCCGCTCCTCGATTGTTGGTCGTGAAAGCATTCCGGCAAGGATTCTACTGGCTGACCGCGAAGGAGGACGCCGACAAGCTGGTTGAGACATGCATGGGATGCCAGTATTATGCCCGACAACCACATGTTCCTGCTGAAGAACTACGAACAATACCAATAACTTGGCCGTTTGCAGTCTGGGGGCTAGACATGGTAGGACCGTTGCAGACGGCACCTTGTGGGTTTACGCATCTGCTTGTAGCAGTTGATAAATTCACCAAATGGATAGAAGCTAAACCCATTAGAAAGCTTGATGGGGCAACTGCCCTCAGGTTTGTCCGGGATCTAGTGGTGAGATTTGGTCTCCCACATAGCATTATCACCGACAACGACATTAATTTATCACTCGGAGAAGTGGAGGCATATTCATGGGATAAAGGCATCCGACTTGACCTCGCATCTGTGGCACACCCACAATCCAATGGTCAGGTTGAGCGAGCCAATGGATTAATTCTCCAGGGAATCAAGCCACGTCTTGAGGCACCGCTACATAGAGCAGCTGGAGCCTAGACGGAAGAATTTCCATCTGTGTTGTGGAGTTTACGAACTACACCCAACAGATCTACCGCCTACACCCCTTACTTCATGGTATATGGAGCAGAAGCCATCCTGCCTTCCGACATCCTTCACGATGCACCAAGAGTTGCCGCCTACGACGAAGATGACGTTGAAGAATCCTGACGCCTAGATGTGGACCTTCTCGAGGAGGAGTGCGTTTTGGCATGCCAAAGATCCGCCATCTACCAGCAGAAGCTACGCAGCTACCATAGTCGCCGCGTTCGGCATAACTCGTTTAAAGAGGGGGATTTGGTGCTCCGACTTAAGCAGAAGAAGTCACACAAATTATCCCCGCCATGGGAAGGACCGTTCATCATAAGCAAGGCGCTGCTCAATGGGTCTTACTACCTTGTTGACAATCGTGAACTAAAGGATAAACCCAACGAGGATAATAAGCATAAGCAACGTGACACAGATGATTACTACCCGGAGCTTGATCGGCCATGGAACATAGCACAGCTACGTCCTTTTTACACTTAGCATTTTTTATCTAATTATGTACCTCTTATATGACCAATGAAATAAAGCTCTTTGGTTCACTCATATTTCTGAGTCTTTTACCTCCTTTAGTGTTCATTTTTGGATCATGTAAAACCTTTATGCACAAGTTTTGCGTTTGCACTTGTGAAAATTCCGTCTACAGGCGTTAGCTTAAGTTTTCTGGTCTACACGTTCTTTGTCGTTTTTATGTGGATTCTGGAGTAGTGACTTTTGGCACTTATTGTCGGCGATTTTGTGCTCAGGTTATTGACGGTGCCATTGGGCATCATCACCTATGCGCATGGTTCCGACAACGAGTCTTCCGACTCACGAAAGGTCAAGCATAAGAACCAAAGTAATGGATAAGCCAGCACTTGCTTAAAAATATATACATGCTGGGAACTAAGTTCTTAAGTGGCAGGAAATAACAACCATTGTTTTCCGCCTTAAGTTACATCATCAAGTTTTTTCCGCGCATACATCAAAGGCAAAACAAATATTACATAGTGTTTTCACTCTTTGGGCGCAGGAGACTTGGAAGCAGCATCGTCCCCATCCAGAGAATCACCCTCAACGTTAGTGCTATGATGAGACTCGGAAGAATCTTGGTTGGCGCTGTCGATGGTGTTCATGGGCACGAAGACATCGATGTCCACCAACTTGGCAACTCTGGTGTCATAACCCGCGAGGGATGACAAGATGGCTTCATGGTCAATTTCTTTGTCGTCATCATCAACATCGGGGATACCAGAGCTCACCGTGTGGATGTCGGCATCTTCGTAGTGTGCCTTCACCATTGAGAGTGCCATCCTGGCGCCAGCCCGTGCACATGAAGCTTTCCAGCTCGTAACACGCTCGGGGGCTCAGCGCAGAATCTCCTAATACTTCGTCACAGAGTCCGAGGACTTGATGTATATATGGAGAGGGTTGGAAATCTCCTTGGCTTGGGTGATGGCGGTGTTGATAAAACTGCCGGCAAGAACCATGCATTCCTTGTCCGAAGGAGGCGTGCGGGTTAAACCCATAGGAGCTGAAAATTCCGACAATGAGCGCATGAGTTCAATAAACTCTAAGTATCTAGACTACAGAAATACAAGGGGGAGGAAACTTACTAAAGATGCTGGCCTTGGCCTGCCAAAGGGTGTCTGCCAAGGATTCCTTCTCTTGTTGGAGGAGCTTAAACGCCTCGCTGTGGCATTGGTTTTGCTCATCAGCAGCTTGCTTCTGATCTTGTAAGATCGCAAGCTCCTCCTTCAAGCAATTGATTTCCGTGGAGGCGGAATCCTGCAGGGCTTTCATGGAATCCTCGTGCATCTTTAGCATCTCTTCCCTCTACTTCTTAAGGATTCTGTTCTCGCTGTCCAGTTGCTGGATGTGCTTGGACTGCTCGACAATATCCTTGTCCTTAGCGACATGTTCTGCAAAGTCGGATAAAACAAAGTACACAGTAAGTACTCGGAGAATGAAGGCATAAAACCAAGACGGAATGCGCAAAAAAGAAAATAGACTCTTGTTTTTGATGATCTGTTCCTTCAAGATGGCAGTTTTACCCTTTTCGGCTTCAAGATCTGCGCCTTCTGGTACTTGTCGTTGGCCATGCCCCTCCGATCATTCTCGTTCTATGGAACAAAGGAAAAAAGTTAAACCGTTGTTTAGTATACTTGGAGCATCTAGTCAGAATATTTCCACTTAGACGCTCGGGGGCTACAGCGAGAGTTTTTAACTTAGCAATATGCTTAGCTTTTCTTTAAGCATCTAGTCGGAGCTAATTCAGTTCCCGATTAGAAGCTTGGGAGCTACAGTATTGAAAATTATAAACACTGCATATGCTACTCTTAAAGCATCTAGTCGGAATAGTTTCTTCCATCTAAATGCTTGGGGGGCTATAGTGAGAGTTCTTTCTAACTTAGTCACTCTTAGAGCATATAGATGCAAAACCCATGGGTTTCTGTCTACATCCTAAGGGGCTACAGTGGGATACTCATATGAAATGCAAAAGGTAAAGTAAAACTTACAAGTGCAATAATCTTGAGGTTTGTAGCGCTTTCGGCTAGCAGCTTGCCAAAGGAAATGCTATGTCCTCGCAAGATATCCACTTGTCGGAGAAGCTCCTCAATACCGCACGTCGTAGATGACGGCACTCCTCCAGGAACCAAAGTTGTGTTACTCGGCGTGAGCGCCGGGTAAACTATCTTCGGGAACTCGAAGGGCTTCTGGGGAGCAGGGGCGCCGCCTTCGACAGAGGTACCAGTTCCCACTATGGACTTGCCGCTACCGATGGCATCCTTAGCCATAGCTTTAGTCATTTGTAGAGCAGTGCTCTCCAGCGTCGCCTGTTCGCCGACAACAGCGAGTTCGGTAGAGGCGCCAGAATCCACTTCCATGGTGGAAGGGCCTGGTGCCTCGTGAGCTTGAGAACTTGTCGGGGCAGGGGAAGGCTTGACGGCAGGAGTAGCAGGGGCGATGGCAGGGGAGGAGTCGCGATGCAGCATATCCTTGATATTTCTAGAAGCCCCCAAAGTCTTGGAGGTCTTCTTGAGGCTAGTTGTGGCTTTGTTCCTGAAACGTGCAAAGTGCATAAGTACAGAAACAAAATAGATAGATAGACAATGTCGGAGATTGAGAAGCTTACACTAGGGGGGGGCTTTGGCAAAAATCCCGGTGGATTTTCTCTTTTCGGCCTCCAAGGCGGCGGTAGTCTTCTTGGAGGCTCCACCCTCCGTCTTCTTCTTCTTGCCTCCGTCGGCAGCGTCAGAGGTGGAGCTCTTTCGCTTTTTCGCCAACGGGACATCGTCATCAGACACGACCGTGACTTCCTTCATATTTGGATCATAGATTTGGGCAGCCAGGTTGTCCTCATCTAGATCGCTAAGCTGTTAAGTAAGAAATAACCGTGTTAGATGAGATGGTGATGGCAAGACGGAGAAACTGGAGCATATGTCGTACACAGAAAATACATATCTACCTTTGGGCACTTGCCGTCTACGAACATGTCGTAGGTGATGGTGAAGCCACGCTTCTTATCCTTCACCTTGATGATGTCCTTCAGGCGGAGCTTGACGGAGTCGCTCGAGAAGTTATCCACGGAGATCCGGAGGGTATCCCTTCGATCACTGGTATACTCGTGCAAGAACTTCGTGTGGTGCTGTAGAGGTTGGATTTGCCTGATGAACCAGCACATGGCCAGGTCCAAGCCGGCGAAACCCGTCTCTACGAACCATTCGATCCGCCTTATTGTGCGAGAAGCGTCGAGGTCGGATGCATGGGACCTCCATGTGGAAAATTCAGCGGCGGCTCTATCCGCGAAGTACGGGTACATTACTTCTCGGCCCGCCAAAGGAATGTCGGGGCCGTAGAAGTACGTCCGCTGCCAGTTTTTGCAGGACTCGTGACCGACGATGTCGGGGAACCGTCGGCCAGGTCGAATCTTGAAGCTTGTGGTGCCACAGTTCCTAAGCTCCTCCCTACTATGTCCGGCTTCACGTTTGACGATGAAGAAGTACACGAACAAGTATAACCTAGGCCTAATCCCTAGGTAACCCTCACAAAGTACCGCGAAGTTGCTAAGCACTAAAATTCTATTGGGGGAGAGGTTATGGGGTTAGACCTTGTAGTGGTTCAAGACGGAGAGGAAGAAATGGGAGATGGGCAGGGAAACGCCGCATACCAGTTGAGCCATGAGGTACACCTTTTCTCTAGCTTGTGGAGAAGGTGTCATCTCACCGGCCGGCACCGCCCGCCAAGCGAGCCCCTCCATCGCGGGAAGGTAGCCTTCGGCGACCATCTCTTGGATGTCGCAGTCGGTGATGTCCGAGCCGCGACAGCCACCCTTGTGCGAGTCTGGCTCTTCTTCCAGTGGCTCCAGTGTCGCCATATTATGGTCGCCGCCGGTGGTTTCAATCACCGCCGATGCGGGGATGACCAGGCCCTCTGGGGGCACGATGACGGAGCTTGCCGGCTTCGCTGCGGCTTTGCTCAACGCCTCCATCGATGGGGAGGAGCTGTTACTGGCCATGGAGTGTTGGAAGGACGCGACTGACGCAGAGGGAGGCTAGGGTTTTCGAGGTTTCTCGCGGAGAGCTCGAGGAGGCGTGCAGCTGGAGGAAGAAGACGATGACGCGAGAGGAATGAGGTAAAAAGTGGAAAGTGTCCCACGGTTACTATTTATCATGCTCTGCGTCAAGATTCATGTAGCTAATCAGACGGTTGCCGCGTGGACGACGTGTTCGTGAAACGTGTGCGGTAATTTTGCCACGTCTCCAACCGCCGCCGCCAACGGTTCGTATCGCTCACGCGGGAAAATTGGATATGATTGCGTTCTCTGCATGTGTGAGTTACGAGGCGTCGCTGACCTAAGCCTATGTCGTCCTAGATGACACGGGTAGATGAGCTGTCACATCGAAGATTCCGGCATGGACGGATTTAATCCGACTGCGTAAGAACACGATGGAAGATTCAGCATTTCTCCGGCTTACCATTCGAAGATGGAGAAAACCTTGAAGGGTTCTTTGGGAGGACTACAAGATGTTGCTTGATGATCTGCTGACATCCATCTAGATGGAGCATTCTATGTGAACATGAAAGACGACGCAAGATCTCGGAGTTCTTCGGGGGCTACTGTTGGGGATATGCAATATGGGTATCCTTATAGCATGTCTCTTATCCGACTAACCTGGGTGGCCCATAGTCGGTAGCATGGCCTATGGCCTGCTGGGCGGCCTAGTTAGGTGGATCCAGAAGGGAGGCCCATGCCGGATAAAGGAAGGCTACGGTGGAGTCACCAACGTACCCGGATCCTTGGGGTGCAAGATACATAAGACTAGTAATAGACGTTATAGGACTCTGTGACCTGTCCGGCTAGGACTTTTCCCTGTAACCCTAGGACCTGGTGACTATATAAGTCAGGCCTATGGGAGCCTTTAGGGCACGTTCATAGACAATCTCAGACAACCTCGCACAGCGAACCTATCTCTGTAACTCGGCGTATCGCCATTATAGTGATTTATAGCAGGAGTAGGATTCCGCCACCGTCGTGGGATCTGAACCTGGGTAAGCTGTGTTACCTCGTACCCGTCAACCGTCCGCCTTACCCCACGTCTCTAAACACGCACTGTGAGGACCCCTCCATGGCGTACTCGTCGGCAATATCACGACATTGGGTGGGCGCCAGGTTGCCCTGGCCGTGGCAAACGACCTGCTCCTGGGTCCCCTCGAACCTATCGATCCTATGCTAGCCCATGCTTACGAGCAGGACATGCTCGAGTTCGAGCTCGAGCACGAGGAACCTACCGGCGGACGTGCTTCTGGGGGACTTGACTCGGTAGTGGGGCAGGTCGACCTCTTCAGGACCTTCGCCTGACATTAACAAGGTACATAAGTGACTTCAGTCCTCCTAATTTCTTCACATCCTTGTGTCTCCTCTACTCCTTCCGAGCAATCTTATCCATTTGACTATGATCAACAGTAACGAGGGTGGTTTTTTTTCTGTGTGTGGCAAGCAGTTGTACAAAGAGTATGGACTACTTTTCCAAGATAAATTTTAGGCCCTTTGTGACAATTGTATAGACTTGGATGTAATTTCTATTTTTTATGTCCTTGATGTAACCTTTAATTTCACTAACCGTGTTGATTCAAGCATGTTGCTCTTTGGAGACCTACCCTGGTTAAAAAAAGAATGGCACCACCACAATTTTCATAAGAAGTTTACCATGCCAAATTTTAGTATTTTTCAAGCTTTATAACTAAAAATTCGCACACTTAAATGATTGTATGTCAATAATATGATATTAGGCAAAACTTTAATACATGCGAGCATGATAGACTATTACTCTTGAAAATTTCCAAAATTCTTTCGAAATTCAACCACTATTAATAACCATAAACACAAGTTTCAAAAATGCTCAAAAGTAACAATAATTACATATATGTCCACAAAAACCACCTTGCGGTGACTACAGGCCCTAACGCGATAATTGAAGCGTCTCGCTCTTCTAGGACCTACGGTAGCCCAGTTACAAAAATTAAATAAAGAATGCCAGCACCCCAATTTTCAGACAAAGTGTACCATGCTTGATACGTCGTAAACTTATGTCTAATTTTTTATGTTCCATGCTTGTTTAGTATCTACTTTGCTTTGATTTGTCTTCTCTTTGAGGTATTTTTATATGTTTTCTGGGACAAACCTATTAACAAGATGCCACAGTGTCAGTTGCCTGTTTTCTGTTGATTTTGGTTCCAGAAAAGTCAGAAAATAAATATTCTCGGAATTGGACGGGACAAAAGGAAAAGTCAATATTTTACCGTGGGGAACATGGAGCCAGAAGACGAGACGGAGGAGGGACTCGAGGGGGCCACACCCCCTGGCCGTGCGGCCAGGCTTGGCCCGCGCCTAGGGGTTGTAGTCGCCTCGAGCACCCCCTCGGCCTCCCTCTTTGCCTATAAGAATACCCCGATACCTAAACCCTAAGTACCCGATCAATATTCCACGAAATAGTCCATAGCCGCCACCACCATCGTCCCTAGATGGGGGCGATCTGAAGCTCTTCCTGGCACACTGCCGGAGGGGAGAGATCATCCCGGAGGCCTTCTTCATCACCATGCCAACCTCTGGTATGAAGCGTGATTACTTCCACCTTGTACTATGGGTCCATGTAGTAGCTACATGGTTGTTTCTCCTCCTTTGTGCTACCATGTTTAGATCTTGTGAGCTCCGTTCATGATCAAGATCATCTATTTGTAATCATGCATGTTGTGTTTGCGGGGATACGATGGATATTGAAATTATTATGTTAGATTGATTCATGGTTCTATCTTATTGATTCTATCATGTCTGTGATGTTTGAGATCTTGCATGCTCTCCGTTTCTAGTAGCTATCTTGGCCAAGTAGATGCTAGTGACTCTAAGAGGGAGTATTTATACTCGATAGTGCATTCATGCCTCTATTTAATCTGGGAAGTGACATGAATCTCTAAGGTTGTAGATGTGGTGTTTCTACTAGGGAGAAAACAAGAATCTCTTGTTCATGGAACAAGTGTATTGTTTACTTTACACACCTATCTTAAAGCAGTTATCCATTGCTTGCAACTTAATACTGGATGGGATTCAGATGATAACCTCAAGGTGGATTACTAGTCATAGATGCAGTTGGATGGCAGTCTACGTATCTTGTTGTAATGGATAATGAAATCTCATAGGATCATGAATGTCTAGTATTGCATTGTTATGCCTTGCTCTGTCCTGTCAATTGCCCTGCTATAATTTGTTCACCTAGCATGTTATGTTGTTTATCTTAAGGAGAACACCTCTAGTAAACTATGGAACCCAATCCAATCTTTACCATTGATACATCTTCCACTGTTACTATTACTTTCTGCAATCCACCATTACCTTCCACACCATACATTTAATCCTTTGTTTTCAGCAAACCAGTGCGATTGACAACCTCACTATTTGTTGGTGCAAAGTCTTGAGTTTGTGTTGTGCAGGTTTCCAAGTTGCTAGCAACACCTTTGAGTCGTTTCCTTCCTCCTACTGGTTCGATAACCTTGGTTTCTTTTTGAGGAAAAACTTGCTGCTGTGCTCATCATACCTTCCTCTTGGGGTTTCCCAACAAAGCTCTACAGTGAGCTACACATCATCAAGCTATTTCTGGCGTCGTTGCCGGGGACGCTAAGGACGGCTTCACAAGGGGAGTCCTTCACAACCTTTCTCTTTAATTTGTTTTTGTTTTGCTTAGTTTATTTTGCCTTGTTTTGTTTTCTTATTTTTATCAAAACTCAGAAAAAATTAGTTTCGTTTGGTTTGCTTTCTCTTATAAAAAACACACAAAAAATTAGTGATATGATTTAAGGAAAAAGACACATCATTTGGTTTGCCTTGTTTGGTTTGCTTCCTAATGCTAGTGATATGAATGTGGCTTTCACCAAACACATTACAGAAGCTCTCATTAAAATTAAGGAAGAAAAGTTGAAACACAAAGCCTCTATTCCTAGGAAAGTATAAGATAGTTGGGAACCCATCATTAATATGCAGGTGAATGACTTTGATCTCAAAGCGTCATGTGACCTTGGTTCTAGTGTCTCTATTATGCCTAGAAAGATTTATGAAATGCTTGATTTGCAACCTTTGGAAGATTGCTATTTGGATGTCTGACTTAATGATAATGCTAAAAATAAACTCATGGGGAGTGTTAATTATTTTCTTATTATGGTTAATAATGCTTATTTCCCTATTGATTTCTATGTTTTGGATGTTGAATACAATGCTTCTTGTCATATTAATTTTGGAAGATCCTTCTTAGAACTGTTGGTGCCATCATTGATATGAAAGAAGGCACCATTAAATATCAATTTCCATTCAAGAAATATATTGAACAATTCCCTATGAGGAGAGAGAAGTTTCCTATTGCTCCTCCTTTGAAAGCAAGGTTTGATGTTAATGCTTCTTCATTTGAAAACACTTGATTCTTACTTGTTGTGCCTAACTTAAAGGCGTTAAAGAAAAGTACTTCTTGGGAGATAACCCAATAGTTTTCTTAAGTCTTGGAAGTTATTACTTCTGTAATAACCTCTTCTTATCCTTTTTATTTTATTTTTGTGCCAAGAGTAACATTTAATGAGAGGGAAGTAAGATTTGGGGAGTTGCTATCCCAAAACATATTTTTGTGCTCCACTCTAAAAATTCTTGTAAAATCTTTGTAAGTAGGATCGAGCTGTAAGTTTTTGAATAAATCCCCCTAGGTTGTTATCTAACTTTAGTTAGTTCAACACTTTTTGTTTTTAGCAATAGAAGGTCTTCGAAAAAATCGGTTTCTACCTGATAGTCTGTTTTGACAGATTTCTGCCATTATTTGCATTTGCTTCTTACTGATTCCTTTTTCGGTTCTTTTTGGGAAATTTAGATTTTTGGGAAAAGCTCAGGTCTGTCTAGACACTTCGTTTTTATTGTTTCATGCATTGTTGTGTTGTTCTTGGAGCGTCTTAGTTTTTGTTTTTGGTTTTTGTTACCTTAGTTTGCTTGAATAAAGTAGTTGGACCCCCATTTTCACCGTGTTGTTTCAAATAAGTTGATTGGTGTTGGAAAGGAGTAGGAAGATCTTGCTTAGTAGTATAAGAAGGAGCTTGATTTGACTATGACTTAGACTTTATCATTTCATGCTAGATGTTGTTTTGACGACCTTATGCTTAGTGATTATTGCTGTAGCATGACTTGTTCCTAACAATTAGGATTTCTCAATGTTCCTTGAAAGAATCATGTGTTGTTTTAGCATACAAAAGCATAGTATTTTGGTATTCTCCTTTGATGCTTTGTTAGGGTTGACTTGGAACATGATCACACCATGTTAGGAATATAAACAAGTCACCTTAGCCTCTATGATCATTTAGTTTTTTACTTGTGGTACCACTTTATGCTTTGATTAGTAATGTTTTGTCGCTCTTCATGATTATGGCCATTATTGCTCTCTTAGTTGGTCGCTCCTAGTCTTTTGCTAGCCTCCACTTGTATTGAGTAATCTCTACTCATGCATCCAACTCCCAAGAAACCAAGTTATTCCAAAGTGTCCACTATAAATTCCTATGCATGGTGTGTTACAACATTCCAAGTATATTCTTGTTTTATCTACCTTCCAATTAAAAAGTTAATTTATTATGTGAAACTTAGTGATTAAAGCTCTCACAAACTTGATGGCACACTTTATTTTTCTTGCCCTAAATAAACTTGAACCATTGTGTCATCTAATGTGTATATACTTGCACTTATAAGTTGGAATTAGCAGAACCATGCTGTCATGGGGAAGGGTTTCAACATTTCACTTGTACATTGTACCCAGTTGGTATCATATTATTTTGTTTTCGGATGTCATCGGTGTGAAATAAAAGGGGACCTAGTAAGTCTATGGAGTTATGTATATGTGTTAGATAAACGTCTGGGCCGCTAGCCTAAGCCATGCCTAATCATGGTGGAAACTTGCAGCATCACCATAGTGAGAAATCTATGAAGCTTTCTTCTTATAAAAAAAGAGAGACATATTGAAAAAAGGAAAGAGAGAAAAAAGCACCATTTTCCCATGGTAAATAAGAAGATCGCTGAGATGCTCATTGTCTGCTTGCCTTGTCATTTTGATATGGGATAGCTCCTGTATCATGTGCAAGGGGTACCCTGTTGACAGTTCTCTATGATACGCATGTACTTACAATGAAAAGAACTTACCGGTGACTAAAGTTGAGTAGCATGAGGAGCGTCCCTCGTACTCAAGGGACATGAGATTGCCAACTTATACGTTTTCAAGCATATACTTCATAGTTTGTTCACTTTAACCTTAATCACTTCAAGATTCTTATGATAGTTGATGGGGATATGCCTACCGGGGTATTCCTAGCAGGACGTTTCCTACCGGCCCAAGCCATCAGCGAGTGGGCCTGTAGGACGACGACTGGATCAACACTTGGTGTGGACTCAGGCGACTGGAAGCTGGAGGCCCAAAAGCGTAGCTAGGCCTAGTCGGACTAGGTCATAGAGTCTCCGAATCCTTAACTAATTCGGTTATGATCTGTAAACCCTAGCAAGGTGAGTCTATATAAACCTCCCTGGGTGACACCTAGAGGAGACGTTCCATCATACACCCAAGCAACTTGTCGCCTAGCCGTCGAGCTCGCCCCATTGTACTCTCACCGTAATACAATCTAGCAGGAGTAGGTCTTTACCCTCCGAGGGGCGAACCTAGGTAAACCCTTGTGTCTCCGCCCTCACCTCGCACCGTAGATGGCTGGCCGCCCTTGCCCCATATTCTACTACTCGCTGCCGATTGCAGCATCTGCCATGGTCATTCCCACGATAGTGGCGCCCACCATGGGGCCTGGCTGGTCAGGCCGGTGTTCTGCGGCGAGATCCAATCTGCCCATCAACGAGTCGATCGCCACCGGTCACATGATTGCGATCGGCGAGATGCTCCAGATCTTGCCGAGCAGCTAAGTCCCGGCGGCGCGACCCGTCACGCACAGCGTGATCCTGCCGGTCGGCACGACCAGCCTCTTCGTCGGTCTCACCGACGTCATCACTTCGGAGGACTTGGCTCGCATCCGTGAGTCGCCTCCACGCGACCGGCTCTCTGAGAGCCAGGTACGCACGATTCACCGCCTCGCCTCCGAGTACGACTCGGCCCACAGCAACGTGGCCGAAACCACCACGGTCGCGGGTGACGCGGCCCTCAACAACGTCGCTGATTCAGCGACCCCGGCGTCAGTCGCCGGATCCATCATCGCTGCATCGCCCGCGGGCTCCATCACCCAGGTCTCCAACGTCAGAGACTTCGAGGATCCCTCCATCCTTGGGATCTTTGACTTCGACTCTGGGTCGGAGAACTCCGCCGACCTCCACGACGGAACCGGTCGCCACGCCGCGACCTACATGGTGACCGGCGCCGACCCACGGAAGACCCCTTCTCCACGCGGATCCCACCAAACGCGACGGCAACTGAGGTCGAGGAATTATGCCTGAAGCTGGCGTAGGCAGTCCGCAAGGAGCAAGCCGAGCGTGAAAAATTTCGCCTCGAGCAGGCAACAGCGCAAGAGGTGTCGTGATATCACCAACTTCGAACCAGGTCGCGCCTAAACCCCGCCATCCAGGGGCGTGCCCTGAACTTCGACGACGAGAACGACCCGGCTCGCATAGCCGAGCGCGGGATCTATGAGAATGCGCCGCCAGGAGGAAGCGCTCGACCCCCACCAGGGGCGACGGCCAATGGCACCCCACCACCACCCAACCGCGCGCACCCGAGGGACCAACCAAGGATCGTGGTATCCTCGCGAGAACGAGACGCGAACAACCTCCCGCTGTTCCCCACCCCAGTGGACAACTTCGTCGCAAGCCGAGCTGCGGTCGACAATATCCAAGTAACCGACGAAGGTGCCCTATAGATCCAGTATGCCAAGGCTCTACTCGCCATAGCAGTTGAGCAAGAAAATGCGGGCGCCGACTCATAGGGTCAGATGTACTCGCGCTCATCAGGCAGAAGGGTGGCCTCGAGCGGCCGCCCCATGGTGGCAAATACCCTCAACTGCCCTCCACCCGAGCCCCTGTAGCTCCAACACCGACACGCAAACGCGGCACTCTCCACCAACGACCCGCGGCCGGCGAACAACTTCGTCGCCACCAACGGGCAGCCCGTCGATGCACGGACCCACATCATCAACAACCAGAGTTGGCGCACACGCCAGCCCGATGATTTGCGGCACATCCTCACTAACCGCCGTGACGGCGAACCAAGGGGATCGCTGAGCCGAGTCGGACCCCAGTGCTTTGGACCGATGATCCGAGGCGAAAGATACCCGACGAACTTCAAAGCACCAAAGGAAATAGAGAAGTACGATCCCTCCGTGTGGCTGGATACCTACCTTATGGAGATGGGGATCGCCGGCCACACCGACCTACTCACCGCCCACTACCTCCCCCTGATGATGGAGGGGGCATGCAGGCAGTGGATTAACACCCTCCCCACGGATACCATCGACTCCTGGGAGGAGATGCGCGATGCCTTCGTCAGGCACTTCGAGGGTTCATACACCCGCGCCACCACCATCGAGGACCTGGAGCGGTGTGTCTAGGGACCCTGCGAGTCGACCCGCAGCTGGGTCCAACGGTGGCAAGATCTGTGGTATAACGCGGCCGGAATCCACCCGGACACCGCGATCCACTGCTTCAAGACCTCGGGCCTCTACGAGCCCCTGGTCGCCAAGATCAAACGAGTGTACCGCACACTCGACAACATACCGGACCACCTGGAGATCGCAAAGAAGTACGCGGAGGAGGACCCAAACCAGGAAACCGACGATGAGTCGGGAGGACATCGCCGCACGAGCGGCCACGACAACGGGAGGCGGACCGAGCTACGCTACAGCAACACTCGCCTCACGGGCAAGTGCAGCGGTGACGGGCGAGTCGAATTTGTCGCCAACGCCGGGTACGTGCAGCGCGAGCCCAAGAGCTTCCGCTGCGATGGAGGACAGCGATGCGACAGCGGCAACTACAAGGCAAAGCCGAGGTTCGACCCCACAGCCGTCAACCAACCCTGTGTGTTTCGGAGATCGAGAAGGCATGGCTCACGCGGTAAGACCCGACAACAACCCGTCAAACGGCGGAAAGTTTGGCAGCATCGTCGGGTCGCTCCACACCTTCACAGGCTTCAACACGAAGCGCGAGAATAAGGTCATCGCCCGCGCTATCTCCGTCAACACGGTATCCCAGATAGACATCCCCCAGTTCCTCAACTGGTCCGAGCAACCAATCACCTGGAGCCACGAGGACCACTTGCCACAGATCGAGTATCCGGGCCGACTCGCCCTAGTGGTCAAGCCTAAGGTGGGGGACTACTGGCTCCCCAAAACGCTGATGGACGGCGGCAGCTCCATCAACATCCTATACCTGGACACGTTCAGGCGACTGCGGATCCCGCAGTCGATGACCGAGACGACCTACACCACCTTCCACGGCATCGTCCCCGGTCGGAAGGCATACCCGATCGACAAGGTGACGCTGCCAGTCACCTTCGGTACACCAGAAAACTTCCGCACCGAGCGGATCGTCGTTGAGATGGTTCCCTTTGACATCCCCTACCACTGCGTCCTGGGGAGCCAGGCATTCGCCAAGTTCATGGCGGCACCCCACTACGCGTACAACGCGATGAAGCTACTTGGGCCGTGCGGCATCATCACGGTCCATGGCGACCCCGACATGGCCGCGGAATGCGAGGCCAAAGGGGCCGAACTCGCTGACGCCGTCATCATGGCGGAGGCCAACCATGCTGAGGAGATCCCTAAATACGCGAGCGGGGTCAACAACAACGACACCACCATACTCAAGAAGCCCAATTCGGAGGGTGGAAACTCTACCTCCTTCGAGGCAACGACGCATACCCGCACCGTCGAGCTGGTCCCAGGCGACTCTAGCCAGACGGTGACGATCGGGACGGGCATGAGCCCAGCATAGGAAGGCGCGCTCATCGAGTTCCTCCGTGAGAACAGGGACATCTTCGCATGGAAGCCATCCGACATGCCTGGTGTCTCGAGGGAACTCGCTGAGCACAAACTCAACGCCGACCCCAAAGTGCGACCTGTCAAGCAGTCGGTGTGGACCTTCAATGAAGAGCGCCGCCGAGCCATCGCCGAGGAGGTGCAGCGTCTAATCGCTGCAGGCTTCATCCGGCCAATCAAGTACTCCAAGCGGCTGGCAAACCCAGTCCTGGTCGAGAAGAAAAACGGGACCTGGAGAATGTGTATCAACTACACAAACTTAAATAGCGCCTTCCCGAAGGAGCAATTCGTCCTCCCGCGGATCGACCAAATCATCGATTCCACCACGGGCTCGGAGGCGCTATGCTTCCTTGAAGCCTACGCTGGGTACAACCAGATCAAAATGGCCGTCGAGGACGAAGAGAAGACGGCGTTCATCACGCCATTCGGAGCCTTCTGCTGCATTTCCATGACCTTCAGCCTCAAAAACGCCGGGGCGACCTACCAGAGGTGCATGCAGGAGTGCCTTGCGAGCCAGACTGGCCGCAATATCCACGTCTACATCGACGACGTGGTGGTGAAATCCGCTCGCCAGGACGATCTACTCGCCGACCTGGCAGAAAAGTGCACCTTCGGTGTACCAACTGGATAACTACTGGGATACGTCGTCTCCAAGCGTGGAATCGAGGCGAACCCCGCCAAGATCAACACGATCGCCCGACTCGGAAGACCCGAGTGCATGCGTGACGTCCAGAAGCTGGCCGGGTGAGTCGCGCCTCTCAGTCGCTTCATCCCCCGGCTAGGCGAAAAGGCGATGCCCCTTTATCGCCTAATGCGTAAGAACCCCACCTTTCAGTGGGACAAGGAGGTAGACGACGCGCTCCACGCTCTCAAGAAGGTGCTACTCGCAGCATCGCTACTCGCCACCCCCACCGACAAGGAACCCATGTTAGTCTACGTCGTGGCCTCCGAGCGTATCGTCAGCGCCGTCATGGTCGTCGAACGGCCAGAGGAAGGAAAGGAGCGCCCGGTGCAGCGACCCGTGTACTACATCAGTGAAGTCCTCACCTAGTCGCGCCAGCGCTACCCGCAATACCAGAAATTGGTATACGCGGTATTCAGAGCACAGCCGCGACTGCCGCACTACTTCCAGGAGCACCCGATAATGATCGTCTCCACAGCACCGTTGCAGTACATCATCCGCAACCGCGAGGCGACCGGGCGAGTCGCCAAGTGGGACATCAAGATCGGCGTCCACAAAATCAAGTACGAGCCACACAAGGCTATCAAATCGCAGGCTCTCGCAGACTTCCTCGCCGATTGGGAGGAAGCCCAGCAGCCAGAGAAGCTGCCATACCTCCATTACTAGAACCTACATTTCGATGGCTCCAAGAACGGGACGACGCAGGGGCGGGGATCGTGCAAACATCTCCGAAGGGCAACAAGCTCCGCTACGTCCTCTACCTCGACTTAACCCCCTGCACCAACAACATGGCCGAGTACGAGGCGCTACTCCAAGGCATGTGAGCCGCCAAAGAGATTAATGTCAACCGCTTGCAGTGCTAAGGAGATTCCGACCTAGTCGCCGGGCAAGTCGGCGGCACCTGCGATGCTGTCTCCCCCACCATGGCGGCATACCGCCAAGAAGTGGACCAACTGGGTGGACACTTCGCAGGCTACTATGTCGAGTGGATCGATAGGCAGAAGAACGAGGAGGCCGACGCACTCTCTCGCATCGTATCGGCTCGACTCGCACCACCCGTCGGCGTCTTCCTTGACAACATCACCAAACCTTCCGTCTCTCCCCCAAGGGAGATCGACATCGGAATCCCGCTGCAACCAGAGGTGGCACTGGTTGCACTAATCGCCGAGCCAAGTGACTGGACCGCACCATACGTCGCCTACCTGGAGGGGGGCACCCTGCCCGCGGATGAAACAGAGGCCCGGATGATAACACGCCGCTGCAAATCCTTCGTCATCATCAACGGCGAGCTCCACAAGCGCACCGTGACCGGCGTGTTTCAACGCTGCGTTCAACCCACTGAAGGACGCAAAATCCTCCAAGACATCCACTCCAGCGACTGCGGCCACCACGCCGGCGCCTGCTCTCTGGTGGCAAAGGCTATGCGACACGGCTTCTACTGGCTCACCGCACATGCTGACGCTGTCGACATTGTCTAGCGGTGCGTCGGATGCCAGAAATACGCCAACCAGACCCACGTTCCTAGCTCGGCGCTCAAGACAATCCCCATCACCTGGCCGTTCGCCGTATGGGGCATGGACATGGTAGGCCCCTTCAATAAGGCCCCCTCCGGCTTCACCCACCTCCTAGTCGCAGTCGACAAATTCACAAAATGGGTGGAGGCCAAGCCAGTCTGAAAATGCGACGGGAAGACCGCCACCAAGTTCCTACGCGAGCTCATCTATCGCTACGGGTTCCCAAACAGCATCATCACGGACAACGGCACCAACTTTGCCAAAGGAGCCATGGACGAGTTCTGCGAGGAACACCATATTCGACTCGACCTTGCCTCAATCGCCCACCCGGAGTCCAATGGCCAGGCGGAACGCGACAATCAGAGCATCCTCCATAGCCTGAAGCCACGGCTCCAAGTCCCACTTGAGCGCACCGCTGGGTGCTGGGTCGAGGAGCTACCCTCCGTCAGCTGGGGCATCCGCACTTTCGTTAATAGGTCGACAGGATTCACCCCCTTCTTCATGGTGTACGGCGCCGAGACAGTCATGCCCACCGACCTCGAGCACGATTCACCAAGGGTGGTCAACTATACGGAGGACTCAAACGAACTCGAACGACAAGACGGAGTCGACCATCTCGATGAGGCACGCGACCTAGCTCGCTCCCGCACCACCATCTACCACCAAGGGCTCCGCCACTACCATAGCCGGCGAGTAAGGACTCGCACTTTCCAGGAAGGCGACTTGGTACTGCGCCTAATCCAGGATAAGAAGGGCATGCACAAGCTCCCCCCCCCCTTGGGAGGGACCATTCGCCATCGGGTGAGTCCTGGGCAACGACGCCTACAACCTCACCGATGTCCGAGGAGACGGAAAACTCGACGTCAAGCGGCCATGGAATGTTAACCTCCTACGGAAGTTCTACTCCTATAACTCCATACATGTACTCCCCACCCGCTATGAAATAAAACAGATCGGTTACCGAAAATTGTGTCTACTCTCCGTGTCTTGTGCCACTCGCACTCGTAATAACAGAGTTACGCTATTCGCAGAAGTCAACCTCTGGTAAAGTGACCGGCACGGCCAAGTAGTGCGGTACGAGGGCATTGGGAAACCCCAGGCCTCGTAACGTCCGCGAAAAACGCTAACCCGGAGCCCCATTGGAGTCGCCTAGCTCGACTGGCTCCCCGAGCCAAAACAACTGCATTCGCTTCTCACAGCGACCAAGTCCTCCGCATCCTTGGCGCAGCGACTCGAACGGCCAAGTACCACGCTCGGGGACTGACACCCAGCCAAATACGAGCGACTAGGGAAAACGCCAAGTATGAGAGCGTGCCCAGGACTCACCATGCGACTGATCTTCCGAATCAGGCAGGAGCGATGCGCTTACAATAACGCGCTTATTCCTCACCTACCTTGGGCCTGCGACTAGAACCACCAAGTACCACGCTCGGGTACTCGGCAACCCGACCTCGTCCGCGCCCTCAAAAACGGTCAAGTAAAGAGCACCCCTGGGAGTCGCCATGCGACTGGCTCTCCGAGCTATGGTGAGTCGACCTTAATTCATTAAAAGTTAAAAAACATATAACAATGAGGTAAACCCCATAAAAAGGGCGGAAGCGCTCGGGGACTCGCTCAACCAACATCCAAAATCGCGAAACGAATAACAAAACAACACGAGTTTTCCTTTATAGCAGCACAAAGTTGTTCCACATACAAGGAAAGATACATAATTATTCTGTACTAATGCCCAAGGGCACAACACTTCTACTCCGCAGGTTTTGACGCAGACGCGCCACCGTCCCTGTGGCTGCGGATGAAGGGCACGTACGGGTTCGATGGGTACGTCGTCAGCTCGCCCGCCATCGCCGCATGGAACGGCTGCTCGACCTTGGAGTCCCGATGCTTCGATTCAGGATCATTGGGAGCGACAATCGTCTCCTGATAGGGGATGAGGTCGCCCATCGCCCAAACGGGATCGGAGTACACCGTGGCCCCGTCCGTCAGCTTCAGCACCTCGGGAATCTCCACCGAGCCTGTTGATGAGGGGTAGCTGCTCGTGACATCGTCGAGGACGAAATCCTCTGGGAAGTGGGCAAGCCCAAGGCTGAGCGCCGTCGCCGCCCCGCGCCGGAAGGCCGACCGCGTCATGAACTCGATGACTAACGGAGCCTTTTCCAGGTAGCGCCATACCTCTACATGGTCACTGGGGATCACCTCCGTGGGCGATATCTCCTGAAGATATGCTCGAAGGCAAGTCGTGGACAACGCGGCTGAGTCAACCAGGGTGGTCACACATTGCCGCGCGTCGTATGACTGCGGTTCCTCCGCGTTATCAGTGATCCGACCTGCGGCACATAAGCAAGCAGTGAGCAAACCAACGACATCACAATACAGTTATTGCAGGTGATGAATCTTTGAAGAGAATAAAAGTCGTTCTGCAGCCCAGCAACGAGCGCGCCAAACACTTTCCGCTCTTCAGCGGCAGAAGTAACAGCAACTTTCGCTCGCCCTTCCGCTGAGCTCGCTTCCGCCCTCGCCTCCTTGACCTCACGCTCCAGGTCAGCGACTCGTTTTTTCGGCCGTGCTCAAAGCGGACTGAGCTACCGTCAAGTCACCCACCGAGACAAGGCCTCGGTGGGCCTCCTTCACCTCGGCCGCCACCGCTTGAAGCTCCTTGTTCGTCTCCCGGATGGCAACGAGCTCCTTCTCCAAGCAACACTTCGCAGCAAGCTGTTCGGCCGACTCGTGCTGCAGGACCTGCGCACGAACTATAGCGTCAACAACAATGAAATTCCTAAGTGCCCAACCGCTGAAATATAGCGTCTAGGCACTCGGGGACTGGACAATGAAATTCCTAAGTGCCCACCCACTGAAATTCAGCGACTAGGCACTCGGGACTGGACAATGAAATTCCTCAGTGCTCACTCGCTGAGATTTGGCGAGTAAGCACTCGGGGACTGGATGATACAAAAACATTAAGAATCCAACCACTGAATTTCAGTGGCCCGATCCTCGGGGACTGGACATACCTGGATGGCAGCGCCTACCATGCCGTGGAGTTCCAGCGCATCCACCGACGCAAGCATGACCGGAGTATGGCCGCGACGTTGCTCAACTTCCGCCCGGCGACCCAGGCATCCGGCTCGCTAGCACCGAGGCACTCGCTGCGGCCGCCTATGCCATGAAGCGAGGGAAGGTCGCTGCAGATGCCTCTACGCCACTCGTAGTCGGCTCGTCCATGTCGGCTGAGTCTACAATCACCATATGCTGTGACCCAACACCCTCCTTGGTCTTCAAGGCCACTTCCGCTGCAGTCGGAGGATCGCTGAGAGCAACTACCTGATCATCAGAGACCGTGACGAATTCGTCCTCCTTCGTCCTCTTGACGCCTTCGGCAGGAGAAGCGTCCTCGTCGGCTTTCCTTTACCGTGAGGAATCGGCCGACACCTGGGAGACGACTGGTGGAACCTTGGCAACAGAAGTATGGCCGATCTTTTTAACACCAGTCCTGTAAAACAGTTTTGTGAATAAGACTGTCTGATTAAAACGGAAAATACGAAGATGAGTAAAGGACAGAGCAGCACTCACTTGGCGACTGGCAGGAACCGTAGACCGGTGCGGATACTGGCCGGCTTCTCCAGTTCGGGCCCTAACCTCTGAGTGAGGCCCGCCTCGAACACGTCGTGTGCCCAAGAAACTGACGGCTTCTTAGAAGATGAAGCCACGGCAGGAGCCTTCGTGCTAATAGCTGCGGGAGCCCCCTTGGTGGCGAGGCCCCTGCGACTGAAGCAGCCCCCAAGTTAACGACTGGGGTGAATGGCGGTGGTAATGACGCTAGCGGCGCCTCGTCCCTGGGGGCGGCAGCGCCTGTTGCCGTGGTCGCGTGTACCGCTATGTTCTCAGCCTAGATGGTGGCGTCGGAGCTGCTCGCAGATCGTGGCGGAGATATCGGCTTCGCTGGCTTCGTCTTCTTCTTTGGCGGAGATTTCTTCTTCTTCGACGGCGTGGCTTCGCGATGTGAGGTGTGCTCAGGAAGATCGTCGTCGTCATCATCGTGGGGCTCGAGGCTCTTGCTCGCTTCGAGATCGCGCTGGTGTTTCCCGCGAGTTTCGCGAACCGTGGGGGCAGCAACCTCCACGGGCTCGTCTTCTTCGTCGTCGTCATCGTCGCCTCCGTCGCTCTCGGCGTTATTATTTCGCGGGCGATGACTCTCTTCCGTCCTGGACGGACGAGCTAGAGTTCTCGTCATCTGCGGGTGCAAGCCACCCTTCCACCACTTGGAACAACTGCAACAAGATCAAACAAATTTAGCACGACCGCGAATGCACAAGCTGCGACTGTGAGTGTTAATGGAATGACAACTTACCATTGGAGCTAGGCGCCTTGCAGTATAAGGGGCGACCCCGGCCTTTGCGTCGAGGTACACGGCCTGGGTAATCTTCTTCAAGGCTTGTGTATAATCGTTGAGTCTCCACTCAACGAGGCAGGACTTCGTCGGGTCGTCCTTACCCGTATACTCATACATATAGTGGTAGAGGCTGGTCAGGGGCACGAGCCGCCGCCCGAGCCAGCAGTTGTAGAGGTTGATGGTCTGGAGGCCTTTCTTCTTCAGGCCGCGGATGGTTTGCAACTTTTCGTCAACAACCATCCGCTGATCCAGCGGGAGTTTGGCGACCTGGAGCCGACGTGGCTCGGGCCGGTCGGCAGAGTATCTTGGAAGCGCCACTTTGTCGCCTGGAGTCGACTCGGTGACATAGAACCAAAACTTCTTCCACTCGTTCGCCGCCTTGGCGGGCAGCATCAGATCAAAGAACGATGCCTTCGACTTCAGTTGGAACGTCAGGCCGCCCGCGGCTAGCATCGGGCCGCCTGTCTCCTCGCGGCTGATTCTCCCGTGGAACAGGTCTTGCCACAGGGGAAAGTAGGGCCTGCAGCCCAGATAGCACTCGCAGAACGCCACGAAAATGGCGAGCTTCTCGATACTATGCGGACCCAGATCCGATGGTTGGATTCCGTAGTAGGCGCAGAAATGCCGGAAGAAGAAGGAACTTGGGAAGCATAACCCCCGTTCCAGGTGACTGGTGAAGCAGATGAACTCCCCCTCGTGCGGATCTAGAATCACTTCTCCGGCCGCGGGGATGTGCCATCTACCGGCGCGGAGGATCCCTGCCTCCTCGAAGGATGCCAGTAGCGCCTTGGTGCATTTGGATCTGCCCCATGGCTCGGTGGAGGGGGCCATCGGTTGGAAGTTCCTGGAGGTCGGGGTTCTCTGGATTGTTCTGATCGCCGTGTGGAATGGGGAAAAGAGATGTGCGAGATCAGAAGAAGTGTTTTCCCGTCCGCCTTTCGTCCTCCTTATATAGCGGTTGCTACCAGCCATTTTCGGGACCCGTTACTGCGCGGTAATTACGCCGAAGTTACCGTTGGGTTACCTAACGGCTAGTTTGACCCTAATTGAGGGTCCAAATTCATCCATTCGACTCGTCTCTCCCAGCGACTCGACGAATCGCCGACCCGATCACTATAACAGTGACTAAGTATTCGCCGACCCGGTCACCGAGCTGCGACATGATTACTCACCGTTATTGTGACTAAATGACTAGTTCTTTCCTTTGTTCAAGAGTCCGCCGTCGATTCGACTAGGCGTCCGCATTGGACCCACATACTCCAACTGCCAGCAAACACCTGCGACAAATCAACGATGGCCTCGGGGACTACTGATAGGGATATGCCTACCGGGGTATACACAGCAGGACGTTTCCTACTGGCCCAAGCCGTCAGCGAGTGGGCCTGCAGGATGGCGACAGGATCAAGACTTGGCGTGGACTCAGGCGACTGGAAGCTGGAGGCCCAGAAGCGTAGCTAGGCCCAGTCGGACTAGGTCATAGAGTCTCTGAATCCTTAACTAATTCGGTTGTTATTTGTAAACCCTAGCGAGGTGAGTCTATATAAACATCCCTGGGGGACACCTAGAGGAGACGTTCCATCATACAACCAAGCGACTCGCCGCCTAGCCGTCGAGCTTTCCCCATTGTACTCTCACCGTAATACAATCTAGCAGGAGTAGGTCTTTACCCTCTGTGGGCCAAACCTGGGTAAACCCTTGTGTCTCCGCCCTTAACTCGCACCGCAGATGGCTGGCCGCCCTTGCCCCATGTTCTACTACTCGCTGCCGATTGCAGCATCTGACGTGGTCATTCCCACGACAATAGGGGCAATGAGAGTTGAAAGCTAACAAGTACCATAATTTTTGGAGGCTCTTTATGAGACTTGAAATCCGTGCTTCCCTTTTATGAAGGGCCTTTCTTCCACTATTATATTGAGTCTCCACCTTCTATCCTTAGGCACCAATTAAGAGAGCATAGTTGTCGTTCTTAGTTCTATGTGCATTGTCCCAAAACTTATTGATTGATTCGTATTATTGATATTGCTTGTTCTTGAAATATTTGTATCTAGTCACTCTTATGAACTTTGAAGGTGTCCTATGCATTTATTTTTACACCATGAGGGACAAGCTGAATGCCACTATGCTATGTTTTCTATATGTGAAACAAACAAACATATTTCAATGCATTATTATTCATGAATCTTTGTTTGTAGCCTTTCATGTTGCATGCATAGTTACTTTGTCTTATTGTTAGAACTTCTTCTTTCATGCTCATGTTTAGAGTACTTTGATCCTAGCTATCCATGCTTGCAAATGGTTTGACCTTAATTTCAATGGTGCATGTCACCTCAAAAATTATTCATTTTATCACTTACCTACTCGAGGACGAGCAGGAGATAAGCTTGGGGATGCTTGATATGTCGTAAATGTATCTATAATTTTTTATGTTCCATGTTTGTTTAGTATCTACTTTGCTTTTCTTTGTCGTCTCTTTGAGGTATTTTTATATGTTTTCTGGGACTAACCTATGAACAAGATGCCTTAATGCCAGTTGCATGTTTTCTTTTGTTTTTGGTTCCATAAAATTTAGAAAATGAATATTCTCGTAATTGGACGGGACAAAAGCCAAAGTCAATATTTTACCATGGGGAACACGGAGCCAGAAGACGAGACGGAGGAGGGCCTCGAGGGGGCCACACCCCTGGCCGCGCGGCCAGTCCTGGCCCGCACCTAGGTGGTGCACCCACCTCGGGCACCCCCTCGGCCTCCCTCTTCGCTTATAGTAAGCCCCCGATACCTAAACCCTAAGTACCCGATCAATCTTCCATGAAACAGTCTGTAGTCGACGCCACCATCATCCCTAGATCGGGGGGTCTGAAGCTCTTCCCGGCACCCTGCCGAAGGAGAGACATCATCCCTGAGGCTTTCTTCTTCACCATGCCAGCCTACGGTATGAAGCGTGAGTAGTTCCACCGTGGACTACGGGTCCATGTAGTAGCTAGATGGTTGTTTTTCCTCCTTTTTTCTACCATATTTAGATCTTGTGAGATCCGTTCATGATCAAGATCATCTATTTGTAATCATGCATGTTGTGTTTGCGGGGATCTGATGGATATTGAGATTACTATGTCAGATTGGTTCATGATTCTATCTTATTGATTCTATCATGTCTGTGTTGTTTGAGATCTCGCGTGATCTCCATTTCTAGTAGCTATTTTGGCCAAGTAGATGCTAGTGACTCCAAGAGGGAGTATTTATGCTCGATAGTGGGTTCATACCTCTATTTAATCTGGGGAAGTGACAAAAATCACTAAGGTTGTAGATGTCCTGTTGCTACTAGGGAGAAAACAACAATATCTTGTTCATGGAGCAAGTGTATTGTTTACTTTACACACCTTGCTTAAAGCAGTTATCCGTTGCTTGAAACTTAATACTAGAGAGGGTTCCGATGATAACCTGAAGATGGATTACTATTCATAGATGCGGTTGGATGGCGGTCTATGTATCTTGTTGTAATGCCCAATCAAATCTCATAGGATCATGAATGTCTAGTATTGCATTGTTATGACTTGCTCTATCCTATCAATTACCCCGCTGTAATTTGTTTACCTAGCATGTTATGTTTTTTATCTTAAGGAGAACACCTCTAGTGAACTATGGACGCCAGTCCAATCTTTACCATTGATACATATTCCACTGTTACTGTTACTTTCTACAAGCCATCATTACCTTCCACACCATATAGTTAATCATTTGTTTTTAGCAAATCGGTGAGATTGACAACCTCACTCCTCGCTGGGGGCAAAGTCTTGAGTTTATGTTGTGCAGGTTTCCAAGTTACTAGCAACAACTTTGAGTAGTTTCCTTACTCCTACTAGTTCGATAACCTTGGTTTCTTTCTGAGGGAAAACTTGCTGCTGTGCTCATCATACATTCCTCTTGGAGTTTCCCTACAGTGAGCTACACATTATCAATGCTCTCTTAAATTTGCAAGTTTTTGGTTTTTTCAAGCGGGCATAGAAAGATTTTTCATTTTGTTCATGTTTAATCTTCTTACTTTTTGACGAGGTTGCTGCATCGTGATGCTAACTGTTCTATAGCTTAATCTCTAGGTATTGTATATGCTAGTATAAGGCCGGCAGTAGATGACGTGTCACTTTGTTATATCTAAGACTCGGTTATACTATTGAAATTTCCATCATGCACTTCTTATAGATTATTCAATTAGACCAAATTCGACATATCGACATAAAGTCGTCTTAGTGGGTGAAATTAGGTAGAAAATTAACCTTGAAAAATATAACATGTAAATTATCCAACCACCTTTTGTAATATAAAATAACTGGCACATGTGAACTCTAATTTAGCCATATTAACCATACTTCCTTCTTAAAAAACGTTTACTTCTTCACCATGCTAACTTTTACTAGAGAGGACGGCTCTATTTCTCTGGCATGTTCGGCAGCCGCGTTGGTATGGAGTAATACATAGGAATTAAACCACTTTGGTCCTTGGCGGCAAAAATATTCAAACTTTTCAGGTTTTGAAACTTTCGCTTGCTTCCCAAATATCGGGAGGGAAAGGTTATTCAAGAGACCGTCCATGCACAGTAGTAATTCTTATCTTATATTTCTCGTCAAAAAACTATATAGTGTACTAATAACTTTGAACATGATCCATTGGATCAAGACTAGAAAATCCAAACATTGTTAACCGTTGGATCTTCTTTTCCGTTCTTAGCATCTAGAAGATTCTATTGATAGTCTTTATCACAATTAACGCTAGTATGCATAAACCTCAAAACGCACTTATGTGCATATCTTCAGGGATCTTCTGCTAACTTCATGGACTTGGATGAAATTTTCATTTTTTATGAGGTCCTCAATGCAACTCATACTTCCACCGACCATGTGTTAACTGAAGCACCTCGCTCCTACGGGACCTACCACAGTTAGAAGAAAATGCAAGCGCCCAAATTATCACACGAAGTGGACCACGATTTCTTATAGTTCTATTTTTCAGGATTCCTAGCTAACTTTGCATGCTTCACTGACTTCTTGCCAATTTAATTGAATTATTAGGTCAAACTTCTACAAGTAAGCGCAATACATTGCACTTGAATTAGATGTCTTTTCTGAGGTAGATGGGTGCGTCTTATTCTCGTAAAACAATGTCGTCCATGTGATTTTACAGCTATCTAGAAAAGAACATTCTCAATTGCTCGAGTGATGACGAGATTTTTATTTTACGTAAAGAAAGCACGAAGAATATCGATCTGAATGCCACAAGCCAAGCTTCCTTAAATATTAAGTGGACCAACATGTTTCACAAGCCAAGCTTCCTTAAATATTAACGTGTTTTCAAACTTTGTCCTAGCAAACTCTGCCCACTTAAATAACTTTATGTTGATTTATCGAAATTAGGTCAAATTTGAACTAAAAGAAAATTGTAGGTTGCTTTGAAAAATTTGTGAATTTTTTCGAGGTAACCATCGAGGGGACATTTAACATATCACGTACCACCACCAAGAATTTTGACAACAGCTTCAACTTCTTACTAAGATTTTGCATCTTGATAATTTAATGAAATTAGGTCAAACTTGAGCTACAAGTAAGCGCGATGGATTGCTCTCTAATTAAATGTTATTTCATGGGTATATGAGTGCCTCTCTCGCAGTAAACAACACCGTCGGTGTGAGTTTCCAACTATCAGGAAATAACATTCTAAATTTCCACATTGATGACGAGATTGTTCCTTTTCGAAAAGAAAGTCTGGAGAATATAGATCTGAGTGCCACATGCAAATATTTCAGACATATATAGTGGACCGGCATGTTTTACTTACGATTCCCATGTTTTATGAGTTTTCAAACTTCATCCTAGATAACTCTGTCCACTTGAATGACTTTATGTCGATTTATCGAAATTAGGTCAAACTTCAACTACAATTAAAGTGTAGATTGCGTTGAAAGTTTTACGAATATTTTTTGGAGGTAATCATGGGGGGGGGGGTCATTTAATATACGTATCACAATGCACACCATCAAGGGTTTTGACAATAGTTTCGACTTCTTGCTGAGATTTTGCTCTTGACAACTTAACAAAATTAGGTAAAACTTGAGCTACGCGTAAGCGCGATAGATTGCTCTTGAATTAATAGTCTTTTTTCAATGTAGATGGGTGCATATTTCGGACTTAGCGGACCACGCATGTTTTATTGCGATTCCTATGTTCTATGAGTTTTCAAGGTCTGCAGTTACATTAACCCACGTAAATTACACTACTCCCTCCTATTCAAATTAATGTTTGCCAAATTATGGATAATGTCAACATTTGCCACAAGGTAGGACCCACATAGCTTGGTCATATTGCTCCATGCAATAGATAGGAGAGAGGGGAAATGATTTTTCTATTCTCTATGGGCAACCCACAAGCTTGAGATATAACTTTTTTCTCCACAATGTACTACTATGTGACTTAATGTGTACTTTTCTCCTTTTTTTACACATTGTCGATGCCCTAAGAAAATAATGGGCCCACTTGGCAGTGCAAAACTCCTAAGAAGAAGTTATCCTCTTCAATTTAATGGGTCCCATGAATCATCTCATTACGGTGGAGTTTTTTACTCATAGTTAGACATATGCTCACCAATGTCCAAGCATTGTACAAGTAGAGGGAATAAAACGTAGGCAGGGGAAGAGGACAACAACGAAAAGAGAAGAGGAGTTGAAGGCGGTTTGAGGTCAGAGCATTTATGATGGGTTCCTGACACGAGGTACTCCTGCCGCCTTTATAGTGTACTCACTCTAGTACAGTACTACTAGTAGTAGTAAATTTCAGGACCTATGCTCGCAAAAAAAGAAAAGTGTGTTTTCTCTCTCCTTTGCTTCCTCTCATCTCCTCTCCCCTCGCGCCCTAATGCGGCTCAGTTCACTATAGAGCTTCATTGAGATACCCCAAGAGGAAGATGTGATGAGCACAACAGTAAGTTTTCCCTCAGTTCTGAAACCAAGGTTATCGAACCAGTAGGAGTAAGGAAACAACTTCAAGGTGTTTCTAACAACTTGGAACCTGCACAACACAAACTCAAAACTTTGCCCCAATGTACAGTGAGGTTGTCAATCTCACCGGTTTGCTGAAAACAAAGGATTAAACATATAGTGTGGAAGATAATAGTTTCTTGTAGAAAGTAAACGGTGACAGTAGATGGTGTATCAATGATAAATATTGGACCGGGGTCCACAGTTCACTAGAGGTGTTCTCCTTAAGATAGATAACATGTTGGGTGAACAAATTACAGTGGGGCAATTGACAGGTTGAGAAATCATAACAATGCATATACTAGACATCATGACTCCTATGAGATTTGATTCGGCATTACAACAATATACATAGATCGTAATCCAACTACATCTAAGACTAATAATCCACCTTCAGGTTATCATCCGTACCCCTTCCAGTATTAAGTTGCAAGCAACAGATAATTGCATTAAGCAATGTGTGTAAAGTAAACAATACAATTGTTCCATGAACAAAATATTGTGGTTTTCTCCGTAGTAGTAACAACACATCTACAACCTTAGAGATTTGTGTCACTTCCCCAGATTACTAGAGGCATGAACCTACTATCGAGCATAAATACTCCCTCTTGGAGTCACCAACATCTACTTGGCCAAGATAGCTACTAGCATGGTGATGAAGAAGGCCTCCGGGATAGCATGCAAGATCACAAATAACACAGACATGATGGAATCAATAATCAATCTAACATAGTATCTCAATATCCATAGGATCCCCACAAACACAACATGCATGTTTACAAATAGATGATCTTGATCATGAACGGACTCACAAGATCTAAACATGATAGCACAAAGGAGGGAAAAAACCATCTAGCTATTGTATGGACCCATAGTCCAAGGGAGAACTACTAACGCATCATACCGGATGCTGGCATGGTGATAAAGAAGGCCTCCGGGATGATCTCTCCCCTTCGGAGGGTACCTGTAAGGGTCCCAACCTTTAATAATGTAGAGTCCCCTGTGTTTACAATGCTAGTCCCTGGATCAATAGATACCATCCACAGTTAAGATGTAATATCAAGAAACAAAGGTCATAATACAACTTTATAACCAGGAATAACATAATTTTATTACATCTTACATAGCTCATTTGGCTATTACATTATATTGCAGCAGAATAACTATAAGCATGGGGTCCTTCATCTTCAAAGTGCCACAGGCAGACATGTTGGTTGTAGACTTTGTAATCCTAATCAACACACTTCACTAAATCAATCAAACCTGCAACATAACAAGTTACAGCCACAAGGGTCAATACATTTGAATTGTATTGGCAAGTGATACTATGGTAGTATAGTGGAGTCTATCATCTATATGCATTTGGCTAAGTGGAGTTGAGGCTTGCATTGCTCGAAATAGATTTTCCTTATCATGAAAACACTAAGTTTTTGCTTGACAAAATCATTTCTCCCAATCAAAGATTGAAGATCCTTTAACCCTTGTTCAACCAAAAGTTTTTAACTTTGAAATTTGAATGATGAGATTGTTGATTGCTTCCATGTCTTGATGCTCAAATTGTCCATTACCAGGGACATGGCTAAGTACTTAGATTTTACACTCTGCAGAGGTGGTGCACTTTCCCCATAAGACTTGGTTTCACCAAGACAAGATCTTTCAGAAGCCTTCCCTTAGACCAAAATGGACGCGTTCCAACCTATCAAAATCTACCACCAACCGTCCATATGGCTAAGTTCTTGCAACCTATATGATCCAGGCAGAGCCCATAATGCCAAGTGGCTGCACTTGAAGCTTCTCAACATTTGACATCTCAAATCTCTTTGTTACTGGGTGGCCATCCACAAGTGAGATACACAAGGTCAACCATAAACATGGGCCTTGTGAACCACTCAACCAAAAACCACCAATCAAGTCCCATTCCACCCAGGTGATTCATTAACTTAGTTGTTTTATTAAACAAAAACACAAGTCCTCAGACTTAGAAATTTTTCCATAGTATGAATATACATTCCACCCTTGTTTTCTATTAGCTAAGCTAAGCTTGATAGTAGTAGGAATCTTAACTTAGGAAAATTTCTACTAAGGTTTCATCTACTAGGTTTTCCTATAGCAAGGTTTATACTTAGCAAAATTCCATGCAAGTTTTACTTAGAAAAATCACTAATGCATAGTGAAAATAATGGGACAAAAAGTATGAAGCATCACTTGACTTTTTGGTAGAGTATAGGTTCACTCCTTGATCTTTGCAATGTTCACACACTTCAAGTCACTACAATCAATCAAGCAAACAATATTTTAATCTACCATTCAAGCAAATCAATCACATAAAATCATAAAGTCAAAGGAATGCATGCAAGCATGCTAAGCTTTGTTTTGTTTGAAAAAGTGGTTCCTAATGGGTCATAAACATTTGAAAACACCTAATGGTTATTTTGTAAAGTGGCAAAGTAATTTGCAAGAGGTCTCCCTTCCTAAACCATTTTCGAAACAAAGTATCATTTTATGTGGTGTAGAAATGTTTTTACTAAGGCATTAATCTATAGAACTCACAAAATAAGTTTTCAATCCACAAAACTTTGTGTTTAGGGTCAGAGAGTTTAAAAAAAACATTTCCCAAAAGGTTTTCTTCCAAAACTATTTTTAATAAATAAACCATATTTTTATTTGACTAGAAATGGTTTCAAATCACAGAATCATTCTTTTGTTTCACCAAATACATTTTTGAAACCACAAAGTGTTTCCTATGGTCAGTAGGTTCAAAACACACCATTTGCAAAATATTTTATCCTCAAAATCATTTTTGAACAATTTTTATAACCTAAACAAGCATACAAATGTTTCTGCAGAAACAAACATTTTTCCAGAAGCTTTTTGCTAAAAAAAATGGCATGGTTGGCTAGGGCTTGTTCCACTGATTCCATTGATATAAATTTTGCAAATTTTGGACGTGTGGATCAAAAGTTACAAGGGTTTCAAATCTGCATCTAAATCAGATTTAAACTTTGTTTTAAACAGAACTGGTGACACACGTCCTATTCCTATTCGTCGGTACCGCTTCGCTTGGATCGGCTATTCTGGCGCGTTGGATCAAGTCAGATCGAGTGGCACAGGTTGCGTACCCCTTCGCTTTAAGTGGTTCTAACCTATCCACTAGATCGAGATCGGACGGCTGCCGCGAGCTTGACCTAAAACGAGCGGCGCTGCGGCGGTGGCTGGCGGCGGAGCGGCCAGATGGTGGCGGTGCCGGTGATACAGGAAGCAATGGAAGGTGGGGAGATGCTCACAGTGATCGCAGGGCAAGCAGAAGCTCAACGTGGAGTCGTCTTGGCAAGGGGCGCACTGGAGCGGGTTTAATCGCTCGCCGGAGTGGAGGACGGCGTCGGGTTCGTCAGGTGGTCGTCGTGGGCGGTGTTGTGGTTCACTCCGACGCAAAACGAGGATGCGGTTAGAAGCGCAAGATCAAGGAGAAGCTGTGTGCGTTAAGGAGAGGGCGCGGGGTGGTCTGGCTTACCAAGGGGAGGTCGTCGGAGAAGAAACAAACGGTGGCGGCGGCGGTTGTTATCGTTGCTGACGCTCAGGGGCGCGCGCGAGCGAGCTGGCGATGCGGAAAGGTCCGCCAGGGGATGGGGATCACAGATGCGTGCTCGAGGAGGTAAGGGGTGGCGTGGAGCTGCTGGAATCCTCGCCGGAGCGTCGTCGGACAGTGGCGGTGTCGTGCGAAATTCAGCAGCCTGGGGGCGCACTTGGGGGAGGAGACAGAGGGGAAATGGAGGGGAGACGCTAGCGTTTAAATGGGCATGGTCACTGCGAGTAATGGTGGCCGCGTTAAGACGAATTCAAGCCGTGAAATCAAATCCAGAAACGGCGACGAGGGGAGGAAGAACAGGTCGTGGGTTGACGACGAGGTGAGCTGGCGGTGGGGTCTGCTCGTCAGGGAAAGAAAGGGAGTGGAAGTGGGGCCAGTGTTCAGTGACTGCGTTGGTTCTGTTTCTGGTGAAAAACGTTTCGTGCGTGGGAAAAAGGAGTTGGGCTGGAATGGGCTGCTGGGCCTGGTGAGTTGGGTCAGTCCATTTCACATTTTTTTCTGTCTGAATGTTTTATCTTTTTCTATTTCTATTTTCTATTTTGAATTTCAAACAACAATTCAAACAACCAAAACAATTCAAACATTCACCACACTTGTAATGAGTTTTTGGTTCTGTTTAACAACATAAACCAATTCCCAAAGTAAAATAATATTTTTATTTTAGAGTCCATTTATAATTAAATAAAATGGACACTAGTTAATAAATCAAATGGGTTTTAATTTATTTAAAAAAAATCCATTTGAAATCTAAATATTTTCAAAACCAAATCAGTAGGTTTTATTTGAAAATAGAAGATACTTGGAAAACTTGTTTAAAATAAAATAACATTTTATTTTAGGATCAATGAATAATTAAATAAAATGAAATCTAAAATAAAACCAAAAACACTTCAGTAGGTTTTAATTGAGATTATAAAATACTTGGGAAAACTTATTTAAAATAATTTAATAAGTTTTGATGTTTTAATTAAAATGGTAAAACCTTTTATTTAAATAAAATTGGATATTAAATCCTTATTATTTTATTTAAATAAACCTTTACTATTTTTAATCAAAACAAAACATTTTATTTCAAAAACGTGGCCAAGGTTTAATTTGGCTTTATAAAATAATCCTTATTTATAAATTTACCTTTTCTTTTTGAAAACCAAATCTTTTTATTAAAAGCTCCAAAATAGTAATTTTATAAATTTAATATTTCCTTTAATAATTGTTTATCTTTTCAAATCCCTTTAGGATTTGTTTGATCAAAAAGGTTTGAAGGTTTCCAATTGGAATCAAAAAGTTTCTTTTCACCCTGAAAATCAACAAAGTTTTATTTTATTCATTTATTTTTTTCACATTACAAGATTTGGAAAATCTTGGGATGTGACAGTACCGGGAAGAGCTTCAGGTCCCCCTTATATAGGGACGATGGTGGCGGAAGCTATGGACTGTTTCGTGGATATTTGATTGGGTGCTTAGGGTTTCTTCATCGGGGTGACTTTATAAGAGAAGGGGCAAGGTCGCTGGGCGCCCGAGGGTCCCACAACTGGTGGCAGCGCGCCCCCTAGGCCATGCGGCCCTAGGGTGTGGCAACCTCGTGGCCCCCCTTCAGCTGCCCTTCGGACTCTATGTTCTCTCCGGTAAAATATTGACTTTGGCTTTTGTCCCGTCCAATTCCGAGAATATTTCCTTACTAGATTTTCTGAAACCAAAAAAGCAAAAAACAGGCAACCGGCACTACATCATCTTATTAATAGGTTAGTCCCAGGAAATGTATAAAGATACCTCAAAGTGTGGACAAAACATAACAAAGTTGATACTAAATAAGAATGGAACATAAAAAATTATAGATACGTTTACGACGTATTAAGCATCCCTAAGCTTAACTCCTGCCCGTCCTCGATTAGGTAAGAGATAAAAAATAATAATTTTTGTGGTGACATGCACCATCACAATCTTGATCAAACCATTTGTAAAGCATTGATGGCTAGGATCAAAGTACTCTAAACATGAGCATGAAAGATGTAGTTCTAACAATAGGACACATCAACTATGTTGTAACATGAAAAGGTACAAACAAAGATCATGAATAACAATGCATTGAAAGACATTTGTTTGTTTCACATATAGAAAACATAGCATGTGTGGTATTCAGCTTGTCCCTCATGGAGTAGCAAAACATAAATGCATAGGACACCTTCAAAGTTCATAAGGGTGACTAGATACAAATAATTCAAGAACAAGCAATATCAACATTATGAATCAATAAATAAGTTTTGGGACAATGAACATAAAACTAAGAATGACAACTATGCTCTCTTAATTGGTGCATAAAGATAGAAGGTGGAGACTCAACATAAAAGTAAGAAGAAATTCCCTTCATAAAGGGAAGCAGGGATTTCAAGTTTCATAAAGATCTTCCAAAAATTATGATACTTATTATCTTTCAGCTCTCATTTCCCATATCATAAGCATCTTGAAGTGATTAAGTTTAAAGTAAAAGAAATATGGAGTATATGCTTGACAAATCATAAGTTGGCAATCTCATGTCCCTCGAGTATGAGGGTCGTTCCTCATGATACTCAACTTTAGTCACAAGGAAGTTCTTGTCTTTGTATGTATATGTGTATCATAGAGAACCACCAACGGGTACCCCTTGCACCATGAAATAGGATCTATCCCATATCAAAATGACAAGGCAACAGACAATGAGCATCTCAACGATCTTTTTATTTGCTATTTGCATAGGTTTTTATTGAGAATGCTTCAAAGATTGCTCACTATGGTTATGCTGCAAGTTTCCACCATGATTAGGCATGGCTTAGGCTAGTCGCCCAGGCGTTTCTCTAACACATATACAATAATCCATGTAATTACAAGCTCCCCTTTTATTTCACACCGCCGACATCTGCAAACAAAAGATCATGATATCAACTGGGTATTATGTACAGGTGTTGAAAATGTTCCCCATGATTGCATGGTTCTGCTAATTCCCATCTTATAAGTGCAAGTATATACAACATAGATGACACAATGGTTCAATTTTATTAGGATCGAGAAAGTAAAGTGTTCCATGAAGTTTGTGAGAGCTTTAACCACTAATTTTCTCATAACAAGTTTAATTTGGAAGATAGATAAACATGAATATACTTGGAATGGTGTAACACACCATGCATAGGAATTTATAATGGACTATTTGGAATAACTTGGTTTATTGGGAGTTGGATGCATGAGTAGATCTTACTCAATACAAGTGGAGCCTAGCAAAAGACTGGGAGCGACCAACTAAGAGAGCAATAATGGCCATAATCATGCAGAGCGACAAAACATTATCAATCAAAGCATAAAGTGGTATCACAAGTCAAAAACTAAATGATTGATACATCCATTTTGCATCACTATTTTATATCATAATTTTCTGTTATTCATTGATATATTTTCATATTAAGAGGTGATACTTATGTTATTTCATCTATTTTGCATGTTGGATGAGTTTTGGAGGATGAACTGCCAGAGTCAGCATTCTGATGGAAAAAGCTGTGTCCAGATGAAATATTCGCGAAGATCAAAAAATTCCAAAAAAATATGTGGAAAATCATATTTTTCCAGAAGACGGAGGAGGCCAGAAGGAGAGGCGGAAATGGGCCACAGGGGTCCCACACCACCCCCTGGCGCGGGACACCAGGGTCGTGCCACCAGGTGGTGTGGCCACCCTGGCCCACCTCTAGCATCGCCCTTTTGCCTATAACATTCCCTCGAAACCATAAGACTCGAGGAGCGACCACAGAAAGATTCCACCGCCTCTGCGGGGCGGAAACTACAGAGAGAGAAAGAGCTCTCCGGCAGGCAGAAATCTGCAGGGGAAATTCCTTCTCGGAGAGGGGAGATCGTCACCATCAGCACCATCATCAAGCTAGACTTCATCGGGATCATCATCATCCTTACCATCATCTCCATCAATTCCATCACCACCACTCCATCATGATGTAACAATTGGGTTGAATCTTGCATAGTTCGTAAGGGAAACTTTCCCTGTGTTGAATACTTTTGAGTGAAACCATTGAATTATTATTCATGTCTAGATTGTTACTTATCATTATATCATCTCTGATCTTGATCCATATGATGTCAAACTATGACCTTCTGATAGTGAATCTTGCATAATTGTTTATTACACTACAAGAAATGTGTCAAACTATGACCTTCTGATAGTGACCGTGAATAAAATCGTCATAGATCTATGACGATTTTGCACTAGATAGTCATAAGCCGTTCGAAGGGGTCAAAACCTTGAAAAATTAAGACGTTTTGACTCTAAAACGTCATATTTTCCCTAGCTAAAATCGTCATAATATGGCGGATGTAGACTACAACATTTATTATAGCTGATTACGACTATTTAAATTGGTCATAACGTCTAAAATAGAATAAAGTTGAAATGAGTAAGCATTTGCCTCACCATTTCCATCTATGTGGCATGTCTATGTGTCAGTTTTTGCATATGTGGCATACCTATGTGTCAATATTTGGTTCCAGGACACCCAACAAAGTTGAACTCACGCGTGCGGGAATAATAAGCAAAAAAGAGCTGCCAGGGGACTCGAACCAGAGACCTCCCCGCAGATGGAAGGCACCTAACCACCAGACCAACTCAACTTAGTTGTCCCATACACGCGCTCAGACCTTTTGACTATCACCCTCAATCGCTTGCGCGGGAATAATAAGCAAAAAAGGGCTGCCAGGGGACTCGAACCAGAGATGTAGAGGTCCCAATCTTTAATAAGATAGATCCCCCTGTGTTTACAATGCTAGTCCCTGGATCAATAGCTAGCATCCACAGTTAAGATGTAATATCAAGAAACAAAGGTCATAATATAACTTTATAACCAGGAATAACATAATTTTATTACATCAAACATAGCTCATTTGGCTATTACATTACATTGCAGCGGAATAACTATAATCATGGGTCCTTCATCTTCAAAGTGCCACAGACAGATGTTGGTTGTAGACTTTGTAATCCTAATCAAACAATCTTCCCTAAAATCAATCAAACCTGCAACATTACAAGTTACAGCCACAAGGGTCAATACATTTGAATTGTATTGGCAAGCTTCACTATTATGTGTAATATGAGTGGATCCTATCAATACATGCATATTGGGCTAAGTAGAGTTGAAGGCTCATTTGCATAAAGCAATATTTATCCTATCTTTTAAAAATGGTTTTGGTCTTTGTCAAATCTCCTTTTCCAAGTTCCTTGAACTCCTTGGTAGAAACTCAAGTGTTCAAGTCCTTGTCAAAATCCCTTGAGCTACTTGGTAACCCCAAGTGCAACAAGTTTTATAAAAATCTCATGAGTTCCTTGGTAACCCCAAGTGTTCATGTTTTTAACAAAATCTCTTGAGTTCCTTGGTAACCCCAAGTACATCAAGTTTTGTCAAAGTCTCTTGAGCACCTTGGTAACCCCAAGTGCATCAAGTCTTTAAAAGTTTTTCATTTAGAAATTAGAATGTCGAGATCTCCCATAGTTCAAACTTTAGTTGCTCAGTATTGTCCATAACCGGGGACACGGCTAAGTACTTAGATTTTATTATCTTCTGCAGAAGGAGTACACTTTACCACATGTCACAATCCCATCCTTTTGCCACCAGTGGCCTACTGGATTAGTGCTCACCAAGATGGAGTACTGGCAGATTGAGAATGTGACGAAGTCTTTCCAAAAGGTCCTCCCATACACCTTTGCTAGCTTGTCTTCAGCACCCATGAAGCATTCCAGATCCCCATGTCCAGTTAACTGAAGACAGTGCATGGGTCTTCCTAATGTAGTTGACTAAGCCAGAGCCATAATAGCATGTGGTTGCACACGAAAGCCACAATTGGAGAAACATGTTTAATCTCTAAGTTTCCTGGGTGGTTCCCTTTGGAGCACAACACAAAGAGATTTCCGTTTACATGGTTTCTTTTGTTGCCACCTTCTCCAATACTCAAAGTATCCTTGGCCACCCAGGTGGTTCATTGAGTCCTTGTTTTATTATATAAAATCACAAGTCCTTTTCTCAACTTCATAAAATCTCAACATATATCTCTTTTCAAAATATAGCATGGCTAAGCATGTAACAACTACAATATTTTCACTAAGGAGTGTTAGGGAATCCTATTAGGATTTTAGAATAGCATAAGTACAAAAAGTATTTTCATGCATGTTTCAAAATCCACTAAGTATAATGAAAATAGTAAGACTTTTGATGATAGTGTAACTTGCCTTTTTGGTAGGGAATGATGGTTCACTCCTTGATCTTGCTAGTCTCACTCTTTGCTAATTTCACTACAATCAATCAAGCAAACTCTATATCAACTAGCATTCCAAATAATCAATCAAACAACATTTTACACACACATAAAACTATGGGATCTAAAATCTAAGTCATGCATGTAAGCATGTAAAAGATGGTTCTAATTACAAAGGTGGTCTCCACTAGGCTCCTAAACTTGGTAAGGTCCAAAGTGGTCATTTTTCCATAGTGGCAAAGTCATTTGCAAAAAGGGTTTTGTTTCAAAATCTATTTTAAGATCCATCACCATTTTATGTGGTGGAAAACATTTTTATTAAAGCAAAACTTTATGTTTTTCACCAAATGAGTTGCTAATGCAAAACTTGGTGTTTTGGGTCAGTAGGTTTTGGTCCAAATCATTTCCCCAAAGTTTTTACTCCAAAACCATTTTCATAACAAAATTTATTATTTTTATTTGGCTAGAAATGGACCAAAACAATTAATCTATCCTAAATTTCACCAAATTCATTTTTTTAACTCCATGGGTTGGTTCCTAGGGTTAGTGAGTTTACAACAAACCAATTTGCCAAGGTTTCAAACTCAAAAGCATTTTTGAATCATTTTTCTAATCTTAACAAGCATACAAGAGTTTCTGCAAAAACAAGCAAACTAACAGATACTATATGCTAAACCAAGGGCATGGTTGGCTAGGTCTTGCTCTCCTGAATCCAACGACATAAATTTTTTAATTTTTGGACGTGTGAATCCAAAGTTACAAGGGTTTGAAATTCACAACTTAATCAGATTTCAAACTTCTGTTTTAAACCTATCTGGCCACGCGTCGTGTTTTAACTGGACAGTACCGGTTCGGGTGGATCGCGGCTGTGGCGTGTTGGATCAAATGCGAATCGTGCGGCTCAGATGCTTCCATACCGGTTCGCTTAAGTTATTCTGTCTACGCCATAGGATTAAGATCTAACGGCTCTCGCGTGCTTGACCAGAAGCTGGCGGCGCTATACGGCGACAGACGGCGGCGACTGTCAGGCGAGGTGCTAGAAGTGGTTCTAGGAGGCAAAGTACGAGGTGAGGATGCTCACCGTGATCGCGAGGACGATATGATGCTCGGGGCGTGGTCGGTTGGTCGAGGGGCGCTCAGGGTCTGCAATAATTCCTCGCCGGAGTAAAGAACGGCGTCGGGTGGTTCTGTCCACGGTCGAAGGCGACATTGTAGATCGCCCTCGGACAAGAGAGGGGCATGGTTAAGTGCGGGAGGTCATGGAGAAGACACGTGCATGAACGAGAAGGCGCGGGGCGGTCGAAATCTACCTGGGTGCTTGCCGGAGTTGAAGACAGACGCGGCGGCGTTCGGAATCTTGTCGTAGCCGGTGTTCTGGGACGCCCGCGGTCGAATGGGTGGTACGGGGAGGAGTGTCTAGGAGTGGGGAGTCTGCTAGCGTGCTCAGGGAGGCAAGGGGTGGTGGAACTCGTCCGGAATTGGTCGGAGAGGGTGGTCGGAACTGGGAGTGTGTCGAGCCAAATTGAGGCAGCCTCGGGGCAGAGAGAAAGTGGCGACAGAGGGGAAAGGAGGAGAAGACGCAGGCACTTAATAGTGTGCAGTCACGGCAAGGTTTAAGGTGCGGCATCAATGCGTAATCAAGCCGCGACATCAACGGCAGAAACGACCGGCGCGGTCGTCGCGAGGAAGAAGGAGGAGTGGGAAAGTGGGGTCTGCTGGTCAGTGGGAAAAAGAGTGAGGGGAGGGTCCACTGGTCAGCCTCTGTCTGAGTTAGATTCTGAGTGCGAATCGTTTTTCTCCGGGGAGGGAAATGAAGGGAATATGCCCGAGAGGCAATAATAAAGTGGTTATTATCGTATTCCTATTTATGATAAATGTTTATTTTACATGCTATAATTGTATTAATACGGAAACGTTAATACATGTGTGTTTAATAAACAAAAGAAAGTTCCTAGTTATGCCTCTCTTATAAACTAGCTCGTTGATTAACAAGATGATCATAGGTTTCCTGATCATGGACATTGGATGTTGTTAATAACGAGGTCACAACATTAGTGTAATGGTGTGATTAACATTCATCCGAAGTATAGCATTACGATCAAAGTCATTGAGTTTATATTGCTATAACAACTTACGAAGTGATCCTAATCCTTAGACCATGAGATCATGTCAATCACTAACACCGGAAGAGTTTCTTGATAACATCAAACGTCACACCGTAACAGGGTGATTATAAAGATGGATTCAGAACTAATAAAGTGTTATGTTGAGGCCCATGGATCGAGAGTGGAATTTGTTCATCCCGATGACGGATAGTTATGCTCTGGGCCCTCTCGGTGATATCACATTGATTAGCTTGCAAGCAAGTGATTTGATCACTAGAATGTTATATCACGGGAACGAGAAAAGAGTGCATGTCGGTAACAAGATCAAACTAGGTATGGAGATACCGATGATCGAATCTTGGACATGTAATATATCGCGAAACAAAAGGATTAAGATACTAGCGTAAAAGGTTCCGACGATCACAAGAAAGTCATCGTTGAATGTGTGGGAGTCAGTATGGGTCTCCAGATCCCGCTTCTGATTATTGATCTGAGAGGGGTCTCGATCATGTCCGCATTATTCGCGAACCGTAGGGTGACACACTTAAGAGACACCGACATCCAATTGGAGCAAAAGTTTCATGCCGAAAGAATGAACAAGCGCAGGAATTTATTTCACTAGATACCGAAACAGGTTTTCGGGTGAAATTGCATAAAGTGGTTATGCATGTGAAATAGAATTCTAGCAAGGGGTTATTTGTGAATGTTTGTCATTAAAGTAATTGACAAAATTCTGAATAAAATAAAAGAGTTTTATTTAATGAGAGTTTGCATTAAATTTGGTGGAAATTTAATGGGAATTTGAGTGGGTTTTTGAGTGGAGAAATTTGAAGGGCCATTTTGTGAGTGGAGTGTCCACCCACATGAATGAGGGAGAGGTGGGGGCACCCTCCATGGCCGGCGGCCATGCCCCCTTGGGCTGCCCCCCCTCCCCTATATAAGGAGCTCCTCCTCTCACTTCTCACTTACACCTCCTCGTGAAGGATCTCTCTCCCCCTCTAGAATTTATCCCCCATGGTCTCGGACTAGCGAGATACATGTTCCCGGTGGCTATTCGGCAAGAAAGAGTTGTGCTTCCGCTGCATCGCTGGAGCGAGGAGGCGGAGGTTTCTCGGTGCCTCGAACGTGTGTGCGAGCACGGATGCACTGCTGTTTTGCGGCGCTAGGACTTCCTCTCGATCTTGAGATCGGCAAGAGATCGTCTACATCAACCACGAGTTTGGACTCGTTAAGCTTTGTCGGTCTTCAAGGGTATGTTCTCTACGGATATACATCTGCCCGTTGTTTGTATCTAGTAGATAGATCTTGGTACATAGTTGTTCCCATCATGGGAAATTTTTTGTTTTCTATGCTGCGAACCCTACAGTGGTATCAGAGCCGGATCTATGCGTAGATACTTTGCACGGGTAGTACACATATGAGTATGTGGGCGATGATGATCATTTTATTGCTTCTTAGTTATACTTTGGATATTGGTGGCATAGTCGGATGAAGCGGCCCGGACAAACTTTACATGTCCTCGCACATGAGACCTGTTCCACGCTTGACATGCAACTAGTTTTGCATAAGTGGCTAGCGGGTGTCTGTCTCTCCTACTATAGTCAATATCTAATTTGCAACGAGTTGTCAACAATTTGGTTATCCTCGTTGTGGTTCATGTTCGTAGGTAAGAACGGTTCTATCTTCGAAAGCCCTAAGCCACGTAAAATTTGCAATGGATAAATTAGAGGCGTCTAGTTTAGATTGTTGCTGGGCTAGTGATATGATATGGTGATGTTGTAAGTAGAAGTATGAGATGATACTCTTACAACACACATAACGTGTAATATCCATAGACCTTGGACTTACACATATAGGTATGATAGTGATCATACCACGGTGCACATGATAGAGATCATATGCGGGAACCATATCATTCCACTAATAAACATGTGATGTTTGATAGCATCTTATATTGCTTGTTTGGCGTTTTATTAGCAAAATAAGATGATCCCTCATTTAGATATCAAGATAAAAATGTGTTCTTCCTTAAGTATGCACCGACAATGTTTCGTCGCTTCAAGACATCATGTGATGATCGGGTGTACTTGAATCCACGAGCATATCTCGGGTGTAAGACAGTTACACACGCGAATACTAAGGTTCTTACTTGGCGAGCCTAGCATGTACAGACATGGCCTCGGAACACGGACTGAAAGGTTAAGCATGAGTCATATGTTTTGATATGATGACCATATGGATGCTCGCCTTTGAAGCTACGCCGACTCACGTGATGATCGGACTTGGTGTAGTGGATTTGGTTCATGTAATCACCAAAAAGACACGAGGGATGTCATTTTTGAGTGGGAGTTCATTTCTAATTTGGATTAGTAGAACTCAATTTATCATAAATTAAATCAAAGTGAATTTTCATAATTTGTTGTAGTCATTGGCATTCGTTCACCACCTTATGCATAGTTGTAATTGAGATAATAGAACTATAGAATTCTGGATATATACTTTACGAACTGGTATCGTATTGTGTTGAGTGTCAATCTAAAGTTTAAAGTCCTATTGCAAAACTTTCAGCAAAATTCTATTTACTCCGTGAAATTTAATAATTGGTATTAAATCGAGAGTAACAATTCCAGTGTTAGTATCTTAAGTATCATGTTTGCCTCCATGATTCTTGATTTAAACATCAAGTTTATCTAGGAGCTGAAAGAATTGTTTCAGAAACCATCATGTGTGGCAGATATAACGATATCTGAAACAATGTTTTGGTTGCAATATGATAGAGTATAATATATGTTCTCATATTGGATGAGAATTTACGAAGGTTGGAGATGCTAGACATCCTAATCATCCAAAAGGATTTTGGAAAGTAATGTTATACTCACGATTCGCCTTTATAAGCTAAAGTAGCTTGATCATGAAAGTCGTCATGATAAGGGTGAATAGAATATGTATGTAAAATGTTTACTACACTAAAAGATTACTAAAGAATGAATTTTGAAAGAATACCGATCATTTTGATGATGGTGATCTACTTCAAAGTGCAAGTCCAAAGGTATTATTATTTGAATATACACGCTTTGGACTATGTGTCATGTATATGGCGCCACTGTTGATGTTGATAGTTTCTTTTAAAAAGGAAAAGGAAATGCTGAAAGAGAATCTATAAAATATATTTGGCAGAAAAGAAAAGATTGGAAATATCCAATTTAGGTATATATATGATATACATGTTATGGTTGTATTCTTTGCTTGTTAAACAATGTGGTTCTTGGGTATTGGATACCGAATTGGTTGGTATGAAGTTTCATACGGAATGACGCAATTCATGAACCACAATGGCCTAAGTAACTAGCAAGAGAATATGTGATGATGTTCATCGAAAACAAACAAACCGTTGTTTGTATTTCTCGTTGACATCAAAGCTTGACTTCAAGATTTGTTTTAATAATTGTTATTTGAATCAGGTATTATAAGAACAAAGGTTGTTCAAATAATTACCGTATTCCATATAAGATGGATGATTTACAAATCTAGTTGAAGAAATCACATCCATAAAACCTAATGCTAAAATGTTGCAAGACAAATGATTGAAAAGATCACTTATGAAGTGACATCGCTGTTTAAATTATATTGGAAAGAAAACATGAAGAATCTCCATATTCATGGATTTTTGGAGTCTTTGATTTGATCAAGTGACGCTTGTGAGACTTTCCACGTGATAATTAGAACTTCGTTCAAAGGCCAAAGAAGAACGAACGACTAAATTATTGGAATTTATACATATCGATGTATGTAGTCCATTATGTATAGTCGTAAGCGATGGGTTTCAACTTCATATGCTTTCTCTGAAAATTTGAGTGAATGTTCACTTAATGAGAAAGAAGTATGAAATATTTGAAAAATGTTTCAAAGACTTTCAAGATGAAGTGAAACATCATTGTAACAAGAAAAATAAATGGTTTATGATAAGGGATTTATTTGAGTTACAAGTGTAACAAGAAAATAAATGAATTATAATTTTATCATAAAGGGATTTATTTGAGTTGCAAGTTTAGCAAAACACCTAGATTTACATCTCCCGAAACACCATAGGAGTATGGAGTGTTTGAGATTTGTAATGAAACCTTGTGAGACATGGTTGGATCAAAGGTGTTATTTATAAAACTGCCATTATGTTTTAAAAGATTAAAGCTTTAGATACTACCGCTTTTACACTGAAAAGAGCTCCATCTAGATCCGTTGAAATGACACCATGGAAGTTATGGTTTGGGGTAAAACCCAAGTTGTCATTTCTTAAATTTTGGTATACTAAACATAAGTAAGATGTTTACAACCAAAGTCGGATGAGCATGTCTTTGTAGGTTATTTCGAATAACAATTGGTGATTCCTCCATAACACCGAGGACAAAAGGGTTTGTCGCTTGAAATATGAAGTTTCTTGAAAAAGGAATTTTTCGCAAAAGTTAAGTGGGAGGACAATAGAACTTTGATAAGGTTAACGAACCTTAGCTAAATGTACTGAGTTGCGCAGCGCCGGAAATCGTTCTGGAGGCTGCCATAATGCTCATAGCTTATGTGCCTCAAAGGTTGTGGTCACGGAGATCTAAGTTCTTATTGAACCAAGTCGGTCGGATAAACAATCAAATACTAAGATTTGAGAGTAAATCATCATTGTTTGACAATGATTAACCGACTATATGCAAAGAAGCGATGATGGGCCCTGACTCCGTCAAATGGCTTGAAGCCATAAAACCCGTGATAGTTCCATATACGAGAAATCAAGTTTTGAACTTGGAAGACCCTCCGGAAAGGTGTAAAAACCTATCGGTCGTATTTGGATCTATAAAGAAACAGACATGGATGTCTCACATCTATGAAATATTCGACATGTCGTAAAGTATTTTATGACAATGTTCAAAGAGTTGACTATGACAAGATTTGATCTTTCATAGCGATATTTAGTCTGAACGGATTAAAGTAGCAACCACTACATATAATTTGGTATATGGTAGATGAATAAACAAAACAAAGTTCTTCTAATAGAATGGTTACCTAGGACGTGTACATGACACGGTCCAAAGGGTTTTGTTAAATTCAAAGGATGCTAAAAAGGGCATGCAAACTTCAATGGTTGAAGTAAGCATCGCGGAGTTGGAATCTTCACCATGATGAAAAATGAGTTTTTCATCTGGAGACGATGAAGATGCTTGCATTTTCAAGAAATTAAGTGGGAGCGCTGAGACATATTTCTAATACATTATGTGAAGGACATCTTGTTGATTAGAAATGATGTATCTTTTATTGACAAAGGTTAAGAATTTCATTTCGGTGAAAGACTTAGGCAAAACCCGAATATTTAGCATGAATGTCCATAGTGGATAGACTGTAACGCTAATATGTTTATGCCAAACGTACATATATGAGATATTGAAGGAGTTCAATATAGAAACGACAAGAAACAGTTCTTGTTGCATGGAAAGGAATTGAATCAAGATTCAAGTGTATCAACACTTGATAAGTGAAACAAGATTCAAGTGCTTTGACACTTGATGAGTGCAATCACGAGAATGTTTTGATCAATCATACCATGATATGTACACATCCAGATATGTCCTATGCTCTAAGTGTTATGAACATATACCAGAATGAATCATAAAATGATCATTGGACGATAGTGAGGATATTCTTATGATCTTTTGGAAGAACTAAGAATATATTTGTGTAGAGGTGACAAACAATTACAAATAGTTCATTGTAAAGCGTTACATTGATACTAGTTTTGTCACAAGATACAAATTAAGTTTATCTCAATTTAAACTATGGGTGGCACAATGTAATGGAAAGGAGATTCCATGATGTATTTGGAAGAGTTCCAAAATTAAGACATTGTGACGAATACTACAACAAAAGGCTAAGTATATGACTGCTATAGTAGCAGCAAAGGAGGGAATTTGTGTCAAGTAGTTTGTTATCAAACTAAGGTGTGGTTTGCAACGGGCTAACACTAAAGATATATTGTATGACAATAGTATCGATGTGTTTTAACCCCAAGGAACTAAAGGTCTCACCAAAAGACCAAATTTATACAATGCCATCTCATTGGAGAATGAGTGATGCGTGGAGACGCAAAGACATGCAAATACACACGGACCTGAAAGCGTCAGATCCGTAGATTATGTTAACCACTTGCAATTGCGTATATGGAACACCAGAAAGCCATAGGTGTTCAATAAGCAAAGTTCTCAAACTAGATTATTGTCTCTAGTGCAAGTGGGAGACTGAAGGGAATATGCCCGAGAGGCAATAATAAAGTGGTTATTATCGTATTCCTATTTATGATAAATGTTTATTTTACATGCTATAATTGTATTAATACGGAAACGTTAATACATGTGTGTTTAATAAACAAAAGAAAGTTCCTAGTTATGCCTCTCTTATAAACTAGCTCGTTGATTAACAAGATGATCATAGGTTTCCTGATCATGGACATTGGATGTTGTTAATAACGAGGTCACAACATTAGTGTAATGGTGTGATGAACATTCATCCGAAGTATAGCATTACGATCAAAGTCATTGAGTTTATATTGCTATAACAACTTACGAAGTGATCCTAATCCTTAGACCATGAGATCATGTCAATCACTAACACCGGAAGAGTTTCTTGATAACATCAAACGTCACACCGTAACAGGGTGATTATAAAGATGGATTCAGAACTAATAAAGTGTTATGTTGAGGCCCATGGATCGAGAGTGGAATTTGTTCATCCCGATGACGGATAGATATGCTCTGGGCCCTCTCGGTGATATCACATTGATTAGCTTGCAAGCAAGTGATTTGATCACTAGAATGTTATATCACGGGAACGAGAAAAGAGTGCATGTCGGTAACGAGATCAAACTAGGTATGGAGATACCGATGATCGAATCTTGGACATGTAATATATCGCGAAACAAAAGGATTAAGATACTAGCGTAAAAGGTTCCGACGATCACAAGAAAGTCATCGTTGAATGTGTGGGAGTCATTATGGGTCTCCAGATCCCGCTTCTGATTATTGATCTGAGAGGGGTCTCGATCATGTCCGCATTATTCGCGAACCGTAGGGTGACACACTTAAGAGACACCGACATCCAATTGGAGCAAAAGTTTCATGCCGAAAGAATGAACAAGCGCAGGAATTTATTTCACTAGATACCGAAACAGGTTTTCGGGTGAAATTGCATAAAGTGGTTATGCATGTGAAATAGAATTCTAGCAAGGGGTTATTTGTGAATGTTTGTCATTAAAGTAATTGACAAAATTCTGAATAAAATAAAAGAGTTTTATTTAATGAGAGTTTGCATTAAATTTGGTGGAAATTTAATGGGAATTTGAGTGGGTTTTTGAGTGGAGAAATTTGAAGGGCCATTTTGTGAGTGGAGTGTCCACCCACATGAATGAGGGAGAGGTGGGGGCACCCTCCATGGCCGTTGGCCATGCCCCCTTGGGCTGCCCCCCCTCCCCTATATAAGGAGCTCCTCCTCTCACTTCTCACTTACACCTCCTCGTGAAGGATCTCTCTCCCCCTCTAGAATTTATCCCCCATGGTCTCGGACTAGCGAGATACATGTTCCCGGTGGCTATTCGGCAAGAAAGAGTTGTGCTTCCGCTGCATCGCTGGAGCGAGGAGGCGGAGGTTGCTCGGTGCCTCGAACGTGTGTGCGAGCACGGATGCGCTGCTGTTTTGCGGCGCTAGGACTTCCTCTCGATCTTGAGATCGGCAAGAGATCGTCTACATCAACCACGAGTTTGGACTCGTTAAGCTTTGTCGGTCTTCAAGGGTATGTTCTCTACGGATATACATCCGCCCGTTGTTTGTATCTAGTAGATAGATCTTGGTACATAGTTGTTCCCATCATGGGAAAATTTTTGTTTTCTATGCTGCGAACCCTACAGGAAACTGGGCTGGTTGCTGGGCCTTGTTGGGCTGGGTCCTTTGCACTATTTTTTTCTGTCTTAAACATTATTCTTTTTCTAAATCTAATTTCTGTTTTGAATTTCAAACTATCAAACAACATTCAAATTGATTCAAGCAATCACCAAACTTTGCAACTATGAATTTGGTTCTGTTCAGTAACATAAACCAAAATCCAAAATAAAATAATATTTTTTATTCTTTTTAAGATCCATTCTTTAATTAAATAAAATGGATCTTTTTGTTATTTAATAAAATAGGGTTTGATTTAATTAACAAAATCTCCATTTGAAATCCAAATATTTTCAAAACCAAATCAGTAGGTTTTATTTGGGAAATATAGAATACTTGGAAATTTGTTTAAAACAAAATAACCTTTTATTTTAGGGTCCATTCATAATTAAATACAATAGATCTTCATTATAAAATCAACTAGGATTTGTTTTATTAAAATATTTATTTTGAAATCTAAAATAAAGCTAAAACACTTCAGTAGGTTTTATTTGAGAATATAAAATATTTGGAAAACTTATTTAAAATAATTTAATAAGTTTTGATGTTTTAATTAAAATGGTAAAACTTTTATTTAGATAAAATTGGATATTAAATCCTTATTAATTTGTTTAAATAAACCTTTGCTATTTTTATTCAAAACAAAATGTTTTAATTCCAAAGCTTGGCCAAGGTTTAATTTGGCTTTATAAAATAATATTTATTTATGGGTCCACCTTTTCTTTTGAAAACCAAATCTTTTATTAAAAGATCCAAAATAGTAATTCCAAAATATTTTAATTTCCTTTATTTAAAATGTTTATATTTTTAAATCCCTTTAGGATTTTATTTAATTCAAATGGGTTTGAAGTTCCAATTGAATTCAAAAAGTTTCTTCTGACCCTGAAAATCAAACAAAGTTTTATTTCATTCATTTATTTTCACATTACAAGATTTGGAAAATCTTGGGATGTGACAGGCTACCACCCTTAAAATAAATCTCGTCCCGAGATTTGGGGAGGTTAGGATTACAAGCAGGTTCAAAACAACTAGGGTACTACCACCCTTAAAAATTCTCAAACAAAAATTACATATTGTCCTTCTTGGGATCCTGGGGGAAACTTTTCTAAGCAAACTTTTGCATTGTGTCCTTGGTTTCCATTCTTGACTCATGGGCCAAGGTTGAGTTTCTCCATAGGATTGTTCAACTTGTTCTTCATCTTTTCTGGACAGTTGCTTGCATAATGTCCTGGATTCTTGCAGTTGAAACAATGGATGTCCTTGAGTTCTTTACGTGGCTCTTGTGGACAGGTTGCTACATAGTGGCCTAGCTCTCTGCAGTTGTTGCACACAACTTGGCCAATCTCTTTATTCTTTGGGTTCCTTGGGCATTCACCAGAATAGTGTCCCATTTCCTTACACTGATGACATTGCACATGGCTTTTGTCTATATTTTGCTTCTTGGGTTTCTTTGATCCTTTGAATTGGGTTGTCTTGTTTGGAGGTATAAGTGGTCCTTTTCCTTTGCCATCAACATTCTTGGCATACTTGGATCCTTCTTGTTTCCTTTGTTCAACAATGGCATAGATGGGGCATTGGATAGGGACATGGTCGTTTCCTTCACAAAGGTAACAAGTAGCTTGAGAGGTGATACATTGTCCAACGGGATGATTTTCTTCACAGTTAGGGCATTGACCTTCATGCTCCTTGGAAGTATGATCCTTGTCTCCACAAATAATGCAAGCTGGGGCTCCATCTAGAACAATATTTCTGTCATCCTTGTTGTCAAAGACTCTTTTGGGATAGCTTTCTTCCATGTTGATCATTTGATTAGTCACCTTAAGCATCAGTTGGGTTTGTTCCTCCAAAAACTTTTGCAGTGCTGGATCTTTATCACTATTGTTGGCTATGAACTGAGCTGTCAGTTGGTTTAACTGGTTCTGGGTTGCTATGAGCTCTTTCATGCTGTCTTCTTGGTTGGTGTTGGTGTCATCAACCTTGTTGTTGGAGTCTGTTGGAGTAGTCATCTGTTTGGTTTGAAGAGAGATTAGAATGGGCAGGATATTTCTAAGGAATCAATTCTAATCACACACATCACAATTCACACAAGCAATGTGCATGCAATCTCAAACCAAACATTTCACTCAAACACAAAGTTCAAACACATACTTAGGCAACAAAATATTTTTGCTACACCACATAGGTTGGTGTGTTTGACTTAACTATAATATGGTGGTCCATCTATATGGTTCACTTGTGATCTTTCCTTCCTTTATGATTCTTCTTGTATGAGATCATGGTTCCTTGAGGTAAACTCTTGGTTGCAATACTTCAAAGTTGTTGATGGCTCCTTCTTATTTTGCATTCCCTCAGTCTCCAATTCTTGAGTAAGATTTCCTTGTTTCACTTGTAGTCCTTAGTGGTTTCCAAGTTGGAAGTCCTTGGTGAGTATGCTGAAGATGTTGAAGTCATTAGAGTTGAAGAAGTTGAATAAGTACTTTGCACATGGTGTAGTCTTTGGCCATGGGTAGGTCTTTTTTTCCATCAGTTGAAATAGAAGAGACGTAGAGTTGAAACCAAAATGGTTGAGGAAAGAGTTTACAAGTGTTTTTGTAAATAATTTTTGGAACAAGAACAACTCCTATTTTTCTAAGGGTTTTTGTCCAATCCTAGGTTCACAAATCCTATAGGCAACACAATGCTCTGATACCATCTGTAGAGGTCCCAATCTTTAATAAGATAGAGCCCCCTGTGTTTACAATGCTAGTCCCTGGATCAATAGCTAGCATCCACAGTTAAGATGTAATATCAAGAAACAAAGGTCATAATATAACTTTATAACCAGGAATAACATAATTTTATTACATCAAACATAGCTCATTTGGCTATTACATTACATTGCAGCGGAATAATTATAATCATGGGTCCTTCATCTTCAAAGTGCCACAGGCAGATGTTGGTTGTAGACTTTGTAATCCTAATCAAAAAATCTTCACTAAAATCAATGAAACCTGCAACATTACAAGTTATAGCCACAAGGGTCAATACATTTGAATTGTATTGGCAAGCTTCACTATTATGTGTAATATGAGTGGATCCTATCAATACATGCATATTGGGCTAAGTAGAGTTGAAGGCTCATTTGCATAAAGAAATATTTATCCTATCTTTTAAAAATGGTTTTGGTCTTTGTCAAATCTCCTTTTCCAAGTTCCTTGAACTCCTTGGTAGAAACTCAAGTGTTCAAGTCCTTGTCAAAATCCCTTGAGCTACTTGGTAACCCCAAGTGCAACAAGTTTTATAAAAATCTCATGAGTTCCTTGGTAACCCCAAGTGTTCATGTTTTTAACAAAATCTCTTGAGTTCCTTGGTAACCCCAAGTAAATCAAGTTTTGTCAAAGTATCTTGAGCACCTTGGTAGCCCCAAGTGCATCAAGTCTTTAAAAGTTTTTCATTTAGAAATTAGAATGTCGAGATCTCCCATAGTTCAAACTTTAGTTGCTCAGTATTGTCCATAACCGGGGACACGGCTAAGTACTTAGATTTTATTATCTTCTACAGAAGGAGTACACTTTACCCACATGTCACAATCCCATCCTTTTGCCACCATTGGCCTACTGGATTAGTGCTCACCAAGATGGAGTACTGGCAGATTGAGAATGTGACGAAGTCTTTCCAAAAGGTCCTCCCATACACCTTTGCTAGCTTGTCTTCAGCACCCATGAAGCATTTCAGATCCCCATGTCCAGTTAACTAAAGACAGTGCATGGGTCTTCCTAATGTAGTTGACTAAGCCAGAGCCATAATAGCATGTGGTTGCACACGAAAGCCACAATTGGAGAAACATGTTCAATCTCTAAGTTTCCTGGGTGGTTCCCTTTGGAGCACAACACAAAGAGATTGCCATTGACATGGTTTCTTTTATTGCCACCTTCTCCAATACTCAAAGTATCCTTGGACACCCAGGTGGTTCATTGAGACCTTGTTTTATTATATAAAATCACAAGTCCTTTTCTCAACTTCATAAAATCTCAACATGTATCTCTTTTCAAAATATAGCATGGCTAAGCATGTAACAACTACAATATTTTCACTAAAGAGTGTATAGGGAATCCTATTAGGATTTTAGCATAGAATAAGTACAAAAAGTAATTTCATGCATGTTTCAAAATCCACTAAGTATAATGAAAATAGTAGGACTTTTGATGATAGTGTAACTTGCCTTTTTGGTAGGGAATGATGGTTCACTCCTTGATCTTGCTAGTCTCACTCTTTGCTAATTTCACTACACTCAATCATGCAAACTCTATATCAACTAGCATTCCAAATAATCAATCAAACAACATTTTACACACACATAAAACTATGGGATCTAAAATCTAAGTCATGCATGTAAGCATGTAAAAGATGGTTCTAATTGCAAAGGTGGTCTCCACTAGGCTCCTAAACTTGGTAAGGTCCAAAGTGGTCATTTTTCCATAGTGGCAAAGTCATTTGCAAAAAGGGTTTTGTTTCAAAAACTATTTTAAGATCCATCACCATTTTATGTGGTGGAAAACATTTTTATCAAAGCAAAACTTTATGTTTTTCACCAAATGAGTTGCTAATGCAAAACTTGGTGTTTTGGGTCAGTAGGTTTTGGTCCAAATCATTTCCCCAAAGTTTTTACTCCAAAACCATTTTCATAACAAAATTTATTATTTTTATTTGTCTAGAAATGGACGAAATCAATTAATCTATCCTAAATTTCACCAAATTCATTTTTTTAGCTCCATGGGTTGGTTCCTAGGGTCAGTGAGTTTACAACAAACTAATTTGCCAAGGTTTCAAACTCAAAAGCATTTTTGAATCATTTTTCTAATCTTAACAAGCATACAAGAGTTTCTGCAAAAACAAGCAAACTAACAGATACTATTTGCTAAACCAAGGGCATGGTTGGCTAGGTCTTGCTCTCCTGAATCCAACGACATAAATTTTTTAATTTTTGGACGTGTGAATCCAAAGTTACAAGGGTTTGAAATTCACAACTTAATCAGATTTCAAACTTCTGTTTTAAACCTATCTGGCCACGCGTCGTGTTTTAACTGGACAGTATCGGTTCGGGTGGATCGCGGCTGTGGCGCGTTGGATCAAATGCGAATCGTGCGGCTCAGATGCTTCCATACCAGTTCGCTTAAGTCATTCTGTCTACGCCATAGGATTAAGATCTAACGGCTCTTGCGTGCTTGACTAGAAGCTGGCGGCGCTGCGCGGCGACAGACGGCGGCGACGGTCAGGCGAGGTGCTAGCGGTGGTTCTAGGAAGCAAAGTACGAGGTGAGGATTCTCACCGTGATCGCGAGGAAAAGGTGATGCTCGGGGCGTGGTCGGTTGGTCGAGGGGCGCTCAGGGTCTGTAGTAATTCCTCGCCGGAGTAAAGAACGGCGTCGGGTGGTTCTGTCCACGGTCGAAGGCAACATTGTAGATCGCCCTAGGACAAGACAGGGGCATGGTTAAGTGCGGGAGGTCACGAAGAATACACGTGCATGAACGAGAAGGCGCGGGGCGGTCAGAATCTACCTGGGTGCTTGCCGGAGTTGAAGGCAGACGCGGCGGCGTTCGGAAGCTTGTCGTAGCCGGTGTTCTGGGACGCCCGCGATCGAATGGGTGGTACGGGGAGGAGTGTCTGGGAGTGGGGAGTCTTCTAGCGTGCTCAGGGAGGCAAGGGGTGGTGGAACTCGGCCGGAATTGGTCGGAGAGGGTGGTCGGAACTGGGAGTGCGTCGAGCCAAATTGAGGCAGCCTCGGGGCAGAGAGAAAGTGGCGACAGAGGGGAAAGGAGGAGAAGACGCAGGCGCTTAATAGCGTGCAGTCACGGCGAGGTTTAAGGCACGGCATCAATGCGTAATCAAGCCGCGACATCAATGGCAGAAATGGCCGGCACGGTCGTCGCGAGGAAGAAGGAGGAGTGGGAAAGTGGGGTCTGCTGGTCAGTGGGAAAAAGAGTGAGGGGAGGGTCCACTGGTCAGCCTCTGTCTGAGTTAGATTCTGAGTGCGAATCGTTTTTGTCCGGGGAGGGAAACTGGGCTGGTTGCTGGGCCTTGTTGGGCTGGGTCCTTTGCACTATTTTATTCTGTCTGAAACATTTTTCTTTTTCTAAATCTAATTTCTGTTTTGAATTTCAAACTATCAAACAACATTCAAATTGATTCAAGCAATCACCAAACTTTGCAACTATGAATTTGGTTCTGTTCAGTAACATAAACCAAAATCCAAAATAAAATAATAATTTTTATTCTTTTTAAGATCCATTCTTTAATTAAATAAAATGGATCTTTTTGTTATTTAATAAAATAGGGTTTGATTTAATTAACAAAATCTCCATCCGAAATCCAAATATTTTCAAAACCAAATCAGTAGGTTTTATTTGGGAAATATAGAATACTTGGAAATTTGTTTAAAACAAAATAACCTTTTATTTTAGGGTCCATTAATAATTAAATACAATAGACCTTCATTATAAAATCAACTAGGATTTGTTTTATTAAAATATTTATTTTGAAATCTAAAATAAAGCTAAAACACTTCAGTAGTTTTTATTTAAGAATATAAAATATTTGGAAAACTTATTTAAAATAATTTAATAAGTTTTGATGTTTTAATTAAAATGGTAAAACCTTTTATTTAGATCAAATTGGATATTAAATCCTTATTAATTTATTTAAATAAACCTTTGCTATTTTTATTCAAAAAAAATGTTTTAATTCCAAAGCTTGGCCAAAGTTTAATTTGGCTTTATAAAATAATCTTTATTTATGGGTCCACCTTTTCTTTTGAAAACCAAATGTTTTATTAAAAGATCCAAAATAGTAATTCCAAAATATTTTAATTTCCTTTATTTAAAATGTTTATCTTTTTAAATCCCTTTAGGATTTTATTTAATTCAAATGGGTTTGAAGTTCCAATTGAATTCAAAAAGTTTCTTCTGAACCTGAAAATCAAACAAAGTTTTATTTCATTCATTTATTTTCACATTACAAGATTTGGAAAATCTTGGGATGTGACAAGAGACCTCCCCGCAAATGTAAGGCACCTAACCACCAGACCAACTCAACTTAGTTGTCCCATACACGCGCTCAGTGTAACATCCCAAAAATACTAAACTTGGACCATCAAACTCTAATCATCAAATTTAGGGTTAACAAAAACATGGCTAAATAAAAATATGAAAGCATGCATGTGAGTATGCATTTCATTTTGAATTCTTTTGAACCAACTTGTTTGTGTGTTCCTTTTCTTGTAAATGGATGCTTGGGTGAAATAAACATCATCTAAACAATTCCCAAACTTTTCTCAAAGACAAGTAAATCAAAACAAATAAAATAAGGGAATGGTCATTTTGATCAATTTAACTCCCATGCCTACTTTGGTTGTCTCAAACTTTCAGAACTTAACAGAAACTTTTCTGGATCTTTGCACCCCTTGATTGTACTCATAACAAAGTATCAAGGCCCACTTTGTGATCATCCAGAAACATTCAAATGCATAGTTTAAAGGACAGGTCAAAATTGAATCTTTATCATATGGGAAGATCCCACTTTTTCAAAAACCACTCAAACAAGCTCAACTTTCAAAACCCAAGCATCTGAAGACTCACTAGCACCAACCTAGCACACCCACCAAAAATCTTTTGAAAATTCAGAACTTGAATTCTTGCGGCCATTTCATCACACACATTGCAGACACAAATCATCAAAATCTTAAACACTATTGTGAGAAGTGATTGAAGCCTAACTTGTCCCCTCTCTAGCTCACAACCATTTCAGTAGATCATCTAGCAAGTTAAACCAAGCACTAGACTCAATGTAAGCTGGGCAATGACATCAATGGTGAACAGCCGAAGCCTCCCATGACACCCCAGTGTAGACATCAAGCTAGGAGGAGAAAGAAGCCTAGCCGGCATGTCTAGGAGGCATCCCACCATCCACCGCCACTCCCTGTCCCAGCCGCGAGCGTTGTCAAACACTGGACCACAACCGCGCCCAGCTCGCCAGCAACCATGCCGAGTATGTGCCAGAGCGCCACACTCGACCGACGCCCACAAACCACGCGTCGCCCTCGCCGTGTGCATACATGATCGCCACCAACCCAGGAGACCGCCAGACATCACCGTTCGCTGCCCCATGCCTCACAGCCACTGCTCACCGTCGAAGACGCCGCCTCTGCCGCGTAGAGCATCGCGTGTTCCAGACCAAACCGCACCGCCCCTACGCGCGCATTAAAGCCGTAGATCATCGCCAGGAGACCACGAAACGATCGCCACCGCTGGCCATGCCTCTAGCTGCCCGTAGCCATGTCGCCACCGTCGCCTGCCCATCCCGTTCGGTCTCACCGTCGGTACTATAAATAGAGGCCTCCCCCTCTCAAACTCTTCACACCATCTCACTCCCCTCTCCTCACTGATCGTGCCACCCCGTTCCCGGAGCAAGGCGAGCAGCACTTCGCCGGAATTTCACTGGAGCCCGCCGCTGCTGGAGAAGAAGGGAGCCAGCGATTGGAGCCGCCCTAGGAGAAGCTGCCGGTACCATGAGGTTCGCCGTCGTCGACTTCGTCGTTCGCCCGCCTCGCCGACCCTCGCCTGAACCCCGGTGAGCCCCCAACGACCCCCACTGGCCGCGCTAGGTTTCTGTCTCGCCAGCGTTGCCCAACATCGACGATGACCCTCAGCCGTTGGATTAGAACCAGATCGAACGCCCCATATCGCCCCATACCGCTTTGCACCCCCTCGTCTCACTGGTGTGTGGGGACAGCCACTTAACTAGCCTGCGTAAGCGCTGCGCTTAGCAGGCCGGCCCAGTATCACTTCCCGCGCAGCCCAGTTATTTGAATTTAACCTTTTCCATTTTATTTCAAACACACTTCTATACCCAGTTTCAAAAATCAACCCAGGTCGATTCAATGAACCAAATTGAATGAAACCAATTTTGTTAGAAAGGTCTGGGAATGCTGAATCCAAGCCCGTTGGATTCAAGTCATTTGGATCTGTAGATCATCCTTGGTAAAAATAACAAGGCAGAAGCTTTTCTGCATTCAAACATTTTTTAAATTAAAACCGTAATAGATTTTGAGTTGATTCCAACTCTCAAAAATCACATTTAACCATACCTTTCAGAATATATAGGTTTACTTACAGAAATAATGTTCAAGTAATAAAACAATGCTACATAGGCATTTCTAGTCACTTTATTTAATTAAAAAATAAAACGGTAAAACCATATTAAATTGCGACACCACTTTAAATCACATTCCCATGGACTAAAATATTGGAGAATATTAAATCTTAATTAGTTTTTCAATGAGTAGAAATTACTTTTCTAAAAATAAAAGAATTTAAACCAAGCTTTAAACTTGTAATGTTAGTGATGATGCTAGATCATCTATAGGACCCTTTTGTGTGATGATTGCAAGTAGTTAAGTATTGTTTGGTGATTTTGTACATCGTATTTATTTATAGACGCTAGTACCGACCAAGGATACGAGGAGGAAGGAGGATTCTACGAATAAGAAGCCGAGGAGAACTTCAACCACTTCTCTGCACAAGGCAAGCCTAATGCTACTAGTTGAATGTGCAAGCTCACACTTGCAATTTAGAAAGCTTATACTGATACTGTGCAAGTCAATACTTGCTTGTCACCATGCCAACTATATGCCTTAAACATAGATGATCCTACCCACTTGATAAACCAATCCTAGTTTTTACTTACAAGCTTATCACTTTATTTCTTTATCAAAGCTATTACTTAGAGTTTACTTTAGTGAATTGTAGATACTAGAAAGATATTTGAAGGTTGCATAAAGATCATAAAATTTGGCCTAAGCTAGATAATCTTGATGTCATCCTAAGGCATGAGATTGAACTTAGTTGAAACTCCACTTGTTTACCACCCCTCATTAGTACTTACCCCCACTTGTAGATGCTAGTGCTAAGCATAAAACTTGATCAACTTTAGATGGGAATACTTGGTGGAAAAATGGTTATGAAAACCTTGGAATGATGGATCATTCTATTGAAATGTTTTGGACATGTGTTTCCGAACACTAGATGATTTATGGTGATGAAAATGTTGAGACATGAGCCTTAGCCCTTTATAAAAACTGATAGTTGTTTCGATGCGATACCATTCCAATTTTATCGTACAACCACAATACCTGAGAATTGGGTAGGGCTTGACTGGAACTTATATACCTTAGCATTAGTTCCCTCACGGCTAAGGTCTGAGCTGAGGCTACCTTGTCAAGATTATCCACCTGTGCAGTACCCAAGATGACAGTTGGTCATGGTTGGGATGCCAAACTCACATGAGAGGTGATTATACTAGGGCGTGTAACTGAAAGGTTAGGATTGATTATCCGCATACTGAGTATGGTGAATTCAGGATTTGTTCCTGACGGATGTATTGAATGTTGTGGTGAAAGTGTACAATCTCTGCAGAGTGTCAAACTATTCGAATAGCCGCGTCTGCGGTTATGGACAGTTGGAGTGGCCATACTGTTCCCCCGTCAGACTTTTCAAAATAATTTGTGAAAGGAAGTGAGACTTTGACTCGACCACAACAGAGTTGTGACATGAGATACAAGTTCCCACTTAGGTGTTATAAAACTTCAACTAGCATTCGTTGCTTCTAAACTTAGTAGATGTAAATCTGGCTTCTTGCAAAATAAACCTAGAGCCTAGTGTCCTATTATCAAAAACCCCTTCCACTTGTTAGTATTAGTTTGCGAGTACTTAAAGAGTACTCATGGCTTTGTCCTTGGCTATTCCCATGGCTAGACTATGAACAGGAGTACCTGGAAGATGGACCCCAGGAAGGTTATGACAACTAGGATCATCTCCCATCGTCAGCATTGCCTGTGACCCCGAAGATGGAGCTTCACCTACGCTACCGTTATTATTACGTATTCCGCTGCTTGAAGTTGTATTAAGAACTGGATCATGAGATCCCTATTTGTGTAAGAACTTATGTACGGTTTGTAATGGATGATGTACTATGGTATCCAATTCTGTTATGTCTCGCAAAAATCGTAATCCTGGGATTGCGATGTATGGCATAACACGCATCTGGGATTAAAAATCCGGGTGTTGACAAGTTGGTATCAGGGCCATCCTGACCATAGGAGACCCTAGTTAGACTGGACGTTTGAATCAAAAACTTAGTTTCAAAACCAAAGAAAACAAATATTTACAAAAACTTATTCTCATTCTTATCGCTTTGATTCTTTCATGAAAATTCATGTTCCTCAAAAACTCTTGCAAAATACATAAAATTTTGACACACTTGATCACTCTACTAACTTACTCATCCTATATTCTTATAGATGGACATGAAGTACAACAAGTTTTATCAGTTGTGGAATGGAGGAGACCTTATCTTTGAGAGGAACTTGGACCAGCTTTCGGAACATCTGGAGCGTCCGCACCCCGAGTTCTTCAGAGCTCAGCGCAATGATCAAGGAGGAGAAGATCTGCAGTGGCTAATTGTTGCAAGTCTCCTAGGAAAGATTTAACCTCCCACTGCTGAGGGAATTCAGTTTACCTTAAGAGAGAAGAACTGGCTCGACGGACTTGCCAGGGCCATGCAGGAATCTCTTTCCCGTCTGTGTGGGCAGAGCATCAATCAGATCAAGGGAACCCGCTTTGAGTTTTTCCCAAGGCGTGATGCTAATGGACAACCACTGGAAGTCCCATACCACCACGAGCTGAAGACCCAATTGGACCACCTCAGCTTCATGATGTACGATCGTCAGTAGTAGTTGGATAACTGTCATGACTACTCCAACCACAAGAACGCTATCATCAAGACGAAGGATCAGACCATCGCCATGGTGGCAAAGGATCGCAAGTCTCGCCGCCATCATCTCGACAAGAAGGAGCGCATCATTGCCCGTCTTTGCCACCGTATCTCATCTTTGGAGCAGACCATCCACGAGAGAGACATGCAGTTGGAAGAAAGGGAGAATGCCGGAGAGGACCTTCGTGGAGACCCCTACTCCTATCTCAGCGATGACGATGATTTTCTGGAGGATCAGGCTATGGACTTCTTCATCGATGAGGATGATTTCGCCTTCATCGATGATGATGATGAGGATGATGAAGCCACAGATTCCGAGGAGTAGTACCACTTGAGCACTAGCGTAGTGAGTAGTATTCGGTCCCATTGTATCGTAGTTTTCAGAATGGTTCTTAAAACCATCTGTTTTTATTTGTTGTGGTGTGTGTTGTACCGTGTGCTATGAATGAATGAATGAAAAGCAAGTTACTAGAAAATTTGAGTCAAACTTTGAAAACTTTTCAAAATCCCAGAACCTTAGAAATTTCCCTCTTTTCTCATGATCTATCTCAATCTTCAGATGCCACGCGGAGCAAGTGGTTCATCCCCGGACCCGATGTTGCAGATCCTGCAAATGTTGACCTCTGACCGCGAAGCTGAAAGAGCGGGACGTCAAGCCAACCTAGCCACCCTGCAACAGATAGCTCAGCTAGCCCACAACAACCAAGTCCACGGAAATCAGGACAACCATGGATCTAATCTCAAGAACTTCTAGAATACTAGCCCACATGTTTTCACTAAGTCAGAAGAAACCCTAGACGCCGATGATTGGCTCCAGACCATGGAAAATAACCTAGAAGTCGCCGGAGTGGAAGCTAACGAGAAAGTTCTGTTAGCCACCCACTATCTAGCCGAAGATGCCAGGGCATGGTGTAACAGTGTCCGCGCAATGAACGGAGGCCAGATGATGACCTGGGAGGAATTCAAGGTCAAGTTCAGCAGAACCCATGTTCCATCGAGTTTGATCAAGAGGATGAGAGACGAGTTCAGAGAACTGAAGCAAGGAAGGATGACCGTAGTGGAATACCGTGACAAATTTTTGTCATTATCTAGGTATGCCCCGGATGAGATCGACACTGAAGCCAAGAAGAAAGAAAGATTCCTGAATGGTCTGCATGATGAGATGCAGACAGTGTTAATCAATATCCCCTTTGCTGCTATCCAGATGGAAGGAAAGATCAACCAAGCCAACGAGAACCGCAAGCATCGCATGATGCATCAGCCAGGAACCCATCAGACCCCAAAGTATCGCCCTAACCCATCTCCAGGATTTGCCCCAAGAACCAACAGACCCCCGATGAACTGTCCGACCTATCCCAACGGTGGAAACCCTAGGCCCGGAGGAAATCACAACAACCCCGGCAAATCTAGTAATTTCAACCGTGCCCCACCCAAGTTCAACAACAACAATGCTACCGCCAACACCCACACTGCCCCAAGGACTGGAAGCAATGATGTGCCTGTAGCCGCAAAGGACAAGTCGCAGGTGACTTGTTATGACTTTGGAAATAAGGGCCACTATTCCAACGAGTGCCCCAACAAGAAGAATGCCGTAGCACCCAATGCCAATGCCCCAGCTCAGCAGCACCGTCGTGTTCAGCCAGGAAGAAGGTTTGCCCCAGGGAATTCGCTCAATCACAATGGCCGTCTTTTTCTCATGCATGCTGAAGAAGCTCAGGAAGCTCCAGACGTCGTGCTGGGTATGTTTTCTGTTAATTCAGTACTTGCAAGAGTGTTGTTTGATTCTGGTGCAACGCATTCATTTTTCACCGAAGAATTTGCATGCACTAGTAAAATTCAACCAACCAAACTGAAGCATGTTATGATTGTTCAAATTCCCGGATCAACCACCAAGGCTAGGAAAATTTGCAAAGCCATCCCTATCTGAATCCATGGCATAGATTTTTATGCAAATCTGATAGTACTCGGAACTAAAGGTTTGGAAGTAGTACTAGGAATGGATTGGATGTCCAAACATAAAGGATTGATTGACTGTGCCAAGAAAGCCATAACCATGACCAGTACAGCCAGAATATCAGTCGAGCATATATCTGAAACCTTACCTCGTCAATTCAAGTGCAACAAGAGTATAACCCAACCTACCATTGACCAAGTCCGGATAGTCTGTGAATACCCTGATGTATTTCCAGATGTTTTGCCCGGTATGCCCCAGATCGGGATATCGAGTTTATCATCGAACTAATCACCGGAACATGACCCATAGCCCAGAGACCATATAGTATGAACCCGTCGGAACTAGCAGAACTGAAGAAGCAACTGGATGCCATGCTGGAAATTGGATTGATTCAACCAAGTGCGTCACCATGGAGATCACCTGTCTTGTTTGTGGACAAGAAAGATGGAGGTAACCGTTTGTGTATGGATTATCGGAATTTGAATGATGTCACCATCAAAAACAAATACCCCTTGCCCAAGATAGAAGATTTGTCTGATCAGTTGACCGGTGCCAAAGTGTTTTCTAAGATTGATCTTAGAACTGGCTATCATCAACTCAAGATTCGTGCAGAAGATATTCCCAAGACTGCCTTTACCACCCGATATGGATTGTACGAGTATATAGTCATGTCTTTTGGATTAACCAATGCCCCCGCTTATTTCATGAATCTCATGAATAAGATTTTTATGGACTTCCTGGATAAGTTTTTCGTTGTTTTCATCGATGACATTCTGATTTATTCCAAATCGGAAGAAGAACATGAGCTACACCTAAGGACCATTCTTGGAACCCTTAGAGAGCATCAGCTGTATGCAAAGTTTAGCAAATGTGAATTCTGGTTACAGGAGGTAGGATTCCTCGGTCACATTGTATCAGCCGGAGGAATTGCTGTTGACCCTGCCAAAGTAAAAGATGTAGAGGATTGGCATGCCCCAACCACTCAAACCCAAGTTCGTGCATTTCTCGGATTGGCGGGATATTACCGCAAGTTCGTAGAAGGATTCTTGAGTATTGCCAGACCCATGACCCAATTGCTGAAGAAGGACAAGAAGTTTGAATGGACCGACAAATGTGAAGCGAGTTTTCAAGAACTCAAGAGGAGATTGATTTCAGCCCCAATCTTGATCATGCCAGATATCACGAAGCCCTTCGATGTGTATTGTGACGCATCCAAGATCGGTCTCGGATGTGTGTTAATGCAAGAAGGCAAAGTTATATCTTATCTATCTCGACAACTGAAGCAACATGAGCAAAATTACCCAACCCATGACCTCGAACTCGCAGCCGTAGTTCTAGCCCTGAAGACATGGAGGCATTACCTGATGGGAAACTGTTGTGAGATTTATTCGGATCACAAGAGCCTGAAGTATATATTCACTCAGAAGGAGCTGGATATGAGACAGAGAAGGTGGATTGAGCTAATGAAGGATTACGACCTGGACATTCACTATCACCCTGGTAAAGCCAATGTGGTAGACGATGCCCTTAGCAGATTGTCGTGCCGCTTGAACTCCATGATTTTAAAGGAGCAACCAAGCTTGCACAAAGAGATGGAAGATTTTCGAATGGAATTAGTAAGTGAAGGATTTTTGGCTAGCATAAAACTCCAACCCACTTTGATCAGTGAGATTAAAGAGGCGCAGAAGGGAAATGCTAGTATCGACGGAATCAAGCGTCGTATTGGTACAGGAAAAGTACCCGAATTCACCGAAGACGAAGAAGGAGTTCTGTGGTACAAAGGACGCGTTTGTGTACCATCAGATTCTGAGTTGAAAGAAGTTATTTTGAAGGAGGCTCATGATACTCTTTATTCTATCCATCCCGGAGGAACTAAGATGTATCAAGATTTAAAGGAGAAATTTTGGTGGCATAAGATGAAGAGAGAAATCGGAAGCTATATCGCCAAGTGTGATATATGTCAGCGAGTCAAGGTAGGACATCAAAGACCCGCTGGATTGTTGAAACCATTGCAGATTCCGGAATGGAAATGGGATTCCGTTGGAATGGACTTTATCACCGGATTGCCTACTTCTAGTAGGGGAAATGACTCTATCTGGGTCACAGTGGACCGATTGTCCAAAGTCGCCCATTTCTTGCCAGTCAAGACCACATATCAGAATTTGAAGCTAGCGGAGTTGTACATCGCTAGAATAGTTAGTTTGCATGGAGTTCCCAAGAACATTGTATCGGATCGAGGAACTCAGTTTACCTCGAGATTCTGGAAGAAAGTCCAAGAAGGTTTAGGAACCCGCCTAGATTTCAGCACAGTGTATCACCCTCAGACCGATGGACAAACGGAGCGAGTAAACCAAATACTCGAAGATATGCTGAGAGCATGTGTGCTAGAATATGGAAGACTGTATGCCGTTGTAGAATTTTCATACAATAACAGTTATCAAGCCAGTTTGCAAATGGCCCCATTTGAATTTATGTACGGAAGGAAGTGTCGCACCCCTTTGAACTGGTCGGAAGTAGGAGAGAGTCAGATTTTTGGACCCGACATCCTACGAGAAGCACAAGAGAAAGTTCACAAGATCGTGAACACCTCAAGACCGCCCAGTCCAGACAGAAGAGTTACATCGACAAGAGACGTAGAGACCTCACCTTCAACATAGGAGATTTTGTGTATCTGAAGGTGTCGCCATTGAAGGGAATGCAGCGTTTCCAACTCAAGGGAAAGTTAGCCCCCAGACATATCGGACCTTTCAAGATTCTGAACCATCGAGGAGAAGTGTCGTATCAATTGGAACTACCCGAAGAGATGTCACCCGTGCACAATGTGTTCCATATCTCATTACTTCGCAAGTGTCTCGAAGTCCCCGAGAAGACAGAAGTATTCAAGAATATCGACCACCAGACCATAGAGATCAACGATGACCTGACCTATCCCGAAGTACCCATCCGTATTTTGGAAGAAGCTTTCCGAACCACCAGAACCCGAAGAATCAAGTTTCTCAAGATTCAGTGGAGAAACCACACAGAAGAGGAAGCTACCTGGGAGCGCGAAGATCACATCAGGACGGAGTTTCCCGATCTCTTCAAATCCTAGGTAATCATTTTTGTCCTATTTCAAATCTCGGGACGAGATTTTGTTTAAGGGGGGAAGGTTTGTAACATCCCAAAAATACTAAACTTGGATCATCAAACTCTAATCATAAAATTTAGGGTTAACAAAAACTTTGCTAAATAAAAACATGAAAGCATGCATGTGAGTATGCATTTCATTTTGAATTCTTTTGAACCAAGTTGTTTGTGTGTTCCTTTGCTTGTAAATGGATGCTTAGGTGAAATAAACATCATCTAAACAATTCCCAAACTTTTCTCAAAGACAAGTAAATCAAAACAAATAAAATAAGGGAATGGTCATTTTGACCAATTTAACTCCCATGCCTACTTTGGCTGTCTCAAACTTACAGAACTTAACAGAAACTTTTCTGGATCTTTCCACCCCTTGATTGTACTTATAAAAAAGTATCAAGGCCCACTTTGTGATCATTAGAAACATTCAAATGCATAGTTTAAAGGACAGTTCAAAATTGAATCTTTATCATATGGGAAGATCCCACTTTTTCAAAAACCACTCAAACAAGCTCAACTTTCAAAACCCAAGCATCTGTAGACTCACCAGCACCAAAAATATTTTCAAAATTCAAAACATGAATTCTTGCGGCCATTTCATCAAACACATTGCTCACACAAATCATCAAAATCTTAAACACTATTGTGAGCAGTGATTGAAGCCTAACTTGTCCCCTCTCTAGCTCACAACCATCTCATTAGATCATCTAGCAAGTTAAACCAAGAACTAGACTCAATGTAAGCTGGGCAATGACATCAATGGTGAACAGCCGAAGCCACCCATGCCACCCCAGTGTAGACAGCAAGCTAGGAGGAGAAACAAGCCTAGCCAGCATGTCTAGGAGGCAGCCCACCGTCCACCGCCACTCCTTGTCCCAGCCGCGAGCGTTGCCAAACCCTGGACCACACGCACGAACCGCGCCCAGCTCGCCAGCAACCATGTCGAGCATGCGCCAGAGTGCCACACTCGACCGATGCCCACAGACCGCGCGCCTCCCTCGCCGCGTGCATACATGTTCGCCACCAACCCAGGAGACCGCCAGACATCACCGTTCGCCGCCCCATGCCTCACAGCCACCGCTCACCGTTGAAGACACCGCCTCTGCCGCGCAGAGCATCGCGTGTTCCATACCAAACCGCACCGCACCTACGCACGCATTACAGCCGTATAGCATCACCAGGAGACCACCAAGCGATCGCCACCGTCGGCCATGCCTCTAGCCGCCCGTAGCCATGTCGCCACCGTCGCCTGCCCATCCCGTTCGGTCTCACCGTCGGGACTATAAATATAGGGCTCCCCCACTCAAACTCTTCACACCATCTCACTCCCCTCTCCTCATTGATCGTGCCACCCTGTTCCCGGAGCAAGGCGAGCAGCACTTCACCGGAATTTCACCGGATCCCGCTGCTGCTGGAGAAGAAGAGAGCCAGCGATTGGAGACGCCCCAGGAGAAGCTGCCGGTACCAGGAGGTTCGCCGTCGTCGACTCTGTCGTTCGCCCGCCTCGCTGACCCTCGCCTTAACCCCGGTGAGCCCCCAACGACCCCCACTGGCCGCGCTAGGTTTCTGTCTCGCCGGTGTTGCCCAACGTCGACGATGACCCTCAGCCGTTGGATTAGAACCAGATCGAACGCCCCACATCGCCCCGTACTGCTTCGCACCCCCTCGTCTCACTGATGCGTGGGGACAGCCACTTAACCAGCCCGCGTAAGCGCTGCGCTTAGCAGGCCGGCCCAGTATCACTTCCCGCGCAGCCCAGTTATTTGAATTTAACCTTTTCCATTTTATTTCAAACACACTTCTGTACCCAGTTTCAAAAATCAACCCAAGTCGATTCAGTGGACCAAATTGAATGAAACCAATTTTGTTAGAAAGGTCTCGGAATGATGAATCCAAGCCCGTTGGATTCAAGTTATTTGGATAGGTAGATCATCCTTGGTAAAAATAACAAGGCAGAAGATTTTCTGCATTCAAACATTTTTCAAATTAAAACCATAATAGCTTTTTAGTTGATTCTAACTCTCAAAAATCACATTTAACCATACCTTTTAGAATATATAAGAATATATAGGTTTACTTATAGAAATAATGTTCAAGTAATAAAAGAATGCTACATACGCATTTAATTAAAAATAAAAGGGTAAAACCTTATTAAATTGTGACACCACTTTAAATCACATTCCCATGGACTAAAATATGTGGTGATGACATGTGTCAACATGATCCCATGTTTGGTTTGGAGAATATTAAATCTTAAGTAGGTTTTCAATGAGTAGAAATTACTTTTCTAAAAATAAAAGGATATAAACCAAGCTTTAAACTTGTAATGTTAGTGATGATGCTAGATCATCTATAGGACCCTTTTGTGTGATGATTGCAAGTAGTTAAGTATTGTTTGGTGATTGTGTACATCGTATTTATTTATAGACGCTAGTAACGACCAAGGATACGAGGAGGAAGGAGGATTCTACGAAGAAGAAGCCGAGGAGAACTTCAACCACTTCTCTGCACAAGGCAAGCCTAATGCTACTAGTTGAATGTGCAAGCTCACACTTGCAATTTAGCAAGCTTATACTGATACTATGCAAGCCAATATTTGCTTGTCACCATGCCAACTATATGCCTTCAACATAGATGATCCTACCCACTTGATAAACCAATCCTAGTTTTTACTTACAAGCTTATTACTTTATTTCTTTATCAAAGCTATTACTTAGAGTTTACTTCAGTGAATTGTAGATACTAGAAAGATATTTGAAGGTTGCATAAAGAGCATAAAATTTGGCCTAAGATAGATAATCTTGATGTCATCCTAAGGCATGAGATTGAACTTAGTTGAAACTCCACTTGTTTACCACCCCTCATTAGTACTTACCCCCACTTGTAGATGCTAGTGCTAAGCATAAAACTTGATCAACTTTAGATGTGAATACTTGGTGGAAAAATGGTTATGAAAACCTTGGAATGATGGATCATTCTATTGAAATGTTTTGGACATGTGTTTCCGAACACTAGATGATTTATGGTGATGAAAATGTTGAGGCATGAGCCTTAGTCCTTTATAAAAACTGATGGTTGTCTGGATGCGATACCATTCCAATTTTATCGTACAACAACAATACCCGAGAATTGGGTAGGGCTTGACTGGAAACTTATATACCTTAGTATTACTTCCCTCACGGCCAAGGTCTGACCTGAGGCTACGTTTTCAAGATTGTCCACCTGTGCAGTACCCAAGATAACAGTTGGTCATGGTTGGGAGGCCAAGCTCACAGGAGAGGTGCTTATACTAGGGCGTGTAACTGAAAGGTTAGGATTGATTATCCGCATACTGAGTATGGTGAATTCAGTATTTGTTCCTGACGGATGTATAGAATGTTGTGGTGAAAGTGTACAATCTCTCCAGAGTGTCAAACTATTTGAATAGCCGCGTCCGCGGTTATGGAGAGTTGGAGTGGCCATACTATTCCCCCGTCAGACTTTTCAAAATAATTTGTGAAAGGAAGTGAGACTTTGACTCGACCACAACAGAGTTGTGACATGAGATACAAGTTCCCACTTAGGTGTTATAAAACTTCAACTAGCATTCGTTGCTTCTAAACTTAGTAGATGTATATCTGGCTTCTTGCAAAATAACCCTAGAGCCTAGGTCCTATTATCAAAAACCCCTTCGACTTTTTAGTACTAGTTTGCGAGTACTTAAAGAGTACTCATGGCTTTTTCCCTGGCTATTCCCATGGCGATACTATGAAGAGGAGTACCTGGAATATGGACCCCAGGAAGGTTATGACAACTAGGATCATCTCCCATCATCAGCATTTCCTGTGACCACGAAGATGGAGCTTCGCCTACGCTACCGTTATTATTACGTATTCTGCTGCTTGAAGTTATTTAAGAACTGGATCATGAGATCCCTATTTGTGTAAGAACTTATGTACGGTTTTTAATGGATGATGTACTATGGTATCCAATTGTGTTATGTCTCGCACAAATGGTAATCCTGGGATTGCGATGTATGGCATAACAGGCATCTGGGATTAAAAATCCTGGTGTTGACACTCAGCCCTTTTGACTATCACCCTCAATCGCTTGCACGGGAATAATAAGCAAAAAAGGGCTGAAGGGGGACTCAAACCAGAGACCTCCCCCACAGTTGGAAGGCACCTAACCAACAGACCAACTCAACTTTGTTGTCTGATAGACGCGCTCAACCATTTTGACTATTACTCTCCATCGCAACTAGGCCTGGCGGCCAGGTTCCCACTAATGGGACTTGCTGGGAACGTGTATTTTGGGCGGGCTTTGACCTTGGGCGCAGTAGATTAGGTCCAGTTATGTTTTTTTCGTTTTTCTTTTTGTGTTTCCATAATTCTTGTGTATCTTTCTCATAAGAACTCCAAAATAATTGGTTTTTGTCTCTAAATTTTTATAAATTTCATTAGATCATACTAGGATGTTAATTATTAATAGTATGATTACTTGAAATTGTGGATCTACTAATACCATGTTAGTCCATAGTAGGAACAATATCATCATTCAAAATACTATGATTTTGAAACTAGGGTTTTGAAGGTTCTTAGCTCGGGGTTGACCACACTAAAATTCCATTGGATCTCTAAAGAAATAGCATATTGCGAGTCTAAAAATGATTTATTCAAAAAATCATGGGCATTAGATAATGTACCTGTAGTTCAAATCGGACCCACTTCCTGCCGATTCGGCAGGAATATGTCTTTTTTGTCAGAGGTGGACGGAAAGATTTGAGATACCTAGGTTGGGACATTTCTCCATGTAAGGTGGTCTAATATTTTTGAAAAAATGTGTTTGTAGCATTATAAAACTATCATTTGGTGGTTGCTTTACAAAACGCCCCGTTTTTTGTGCTCGGAAAATGGAAAATAGATTTTCCGTGCGACGAAAAGAAAAACTTCCTCCTGCAACATTGTTCTCCATACCACGATACATACGGATGCACAATATGGGCTCATTATCACAAACTATGCCGCGATTCGGGCCATAACATTGGTCGTTTGGCCCGAAAGCCATGAAACCTCAAACATGATAGGTCATTTCTGAGAAGGTTTTTTCGAGACACTTGCAATATACCAAGTTTGGTATTTTTTCCTTGCAACTATGTCACATAATAATACACAAGCGAAGGATTTGCATTGATCGGACCGTTTTTGAATTTTTTATGCCTGTTTCAAACTATGGTGGACATAAAGGTCATAAAGGTGGTCTAATATTGCCATGATAGGTCATTTCTGAGAATTTGTCTTTTTGCCAGGGTGGACATAAAGGTTTGAGATACCTAGGTTGGGACATTTGTCCATGTAAGGTGGTCTAATATTTTTGAAAAATGTGTTTGTATCATTATAAAACTGTCATTTGGTGGTTGCTTCATAAAACCCCCGTTTTTGCGTTCGGAAAATAGAAAATAGATTTTCTGTGCAACGAAAAGAAAAACTTCCTCCTGCATTGTTCGTCATCCCACGATACATATGTGTGCACAATATGGGCTCATTATCACAAACTATGCCGCGATTCGGGGCATAACATTGGTCGTTTGGCCCGAAAGCCATGAAACCTCGCACATGATAGGTCATTTCTGAGAAGGTTTTTTCGAGACACTTGCAATATACCAAGTTTGGTATTTTTCCTTGCAACTATGTCACGTAATAAGACACCACGCGAAGGATTTGCATTGATCGGATGGTTTTTGATATTTTTATGCCCGTTTCCAACTATGGTCAAAACGGCAGGCATGAAGGTTCTTAAATAGGGGCTGATCCTCGCTAAAATTGAATTATATCTCAAAGAAATAGCATATTGCGAGTCTAAAACTGATTTTTTCAAAAAATCATGGGCATCAGATAATGTACGTGTAGTTCAAATCGGACCCACTTCCTACCGATTCGGTAGCAATTTGTCTTTTTTGCCAGGGGTGGACGGAAAGGTTTGAGATACCTAGGTTGGGACATTTGTACATGTAAGGTGGTATACTATTTTTGAAAAATGTGTTTGTAGCATTATAAAACTGTCATTTGGTGGTTCCTTCACAAAACGCCCTATTTTTTGCGCTCGGAAAATGGAAAATAGATTTTCCGTGCGATGAAAAGAAAAACTTCCTCCTGCAACATTGTTCATCATCCCACGATACATATGTGTGCATAATATGGGCTCATTATCACAAACTATGCCGCGATTCGGGGCATAACATTGGTCGTTTGGCCCGAAAGCCATGAAACCTCGAACATGATAGGTCATTTCTGAGAAGGTTTTTTCGAGACACTTGCAATATACCAAGTTTGGTATTTTTCCTTGCAACTATATCACATAATAAGACACGACGCGAAGGATTTGCATTGATCGGACCGTTTTTGAATTTTTTATGCCCGTTTCAAACTATGGTCAAAACGGCGGGCATGAAGGTTCTTAAATCGGGGACGAGCCTCGCTAAAATTGCATTGGATCTCTAAAGAAATAGCATATTGCGAGTCTAAAAATGATTTTTTCAAAAAATCATGGGCATCAGATAATGTACATGTAGTTCAAATCAGACCCACTTCCTACCGATTCGGAAGGAATTTGTCTTTTTTGCCAGGGGTGGACGAAAAGGTTTGAGATACCCAGGTTGGGACATTTGTCCATGTAAGGTGGCATATTATTTTTGAAAAATGGTATGGTAGCATTTTAAAACTTTTATTTGGTGATTGCTTCACAAAACGACCCGTTTTTAACACTTAGAAAATGAAAAATGGTGCAGCCAGTCAGAATAGAGAATAAGAATACCCACGGATTACCCCACCGAAGGTGATCTCATCTGTTTACATGCACTCTATCCAACGACCAAAATTTTATCCCGCGCCTCCTTGGCCCCTGTCTTTGTACGTGGAATGACAGAAATGCCCTAGAGTCCCATAGACTTCACCGCATAAGTGATCAGGGGTAATTTCGTGATATCAACATGGTCGAGAGAGGGACTGCCCCCAAACCCTAATCCCATCGCTCCTCTTCGCAGACCCCACCGCCACCCCTTCCTCTCTATCTGCTCGATAGCAACCCTAATCCCCTTGCTCCTCACTGCGTCGCTCGCCACCCGACCTGCCTCTCCTCTCTCTCAATCGTGGATGGCGGCCAGGCCGTCATGGCTGTGCGCCGTGGTTGCTTCCCGCCGTTTCCACCACCTCCCTCCTCTCTTCTCTCCCCTTGTGTCAGAACCCGAGCGACCCCGTGCCTCCGTGTCGACCCAACCCACCCAGAGCCAGATCCCCACCTTCACTGAGTATCACCTCTGCCTCCCAAGATCCAATCCATGATGTCGCCGCCCCCCCACCCCACCCCTAATCAACGTCGTCTTCCATCCACATCCTTCCCGGTCCTCTCATGCCGCCGATTCTCCATCCGTGTACACGTTTCCCTTCTTCCTCCAAGCACCAGAACCACCGCCCGAACCTCCCTGCTCGATCCTGTGCCCTCACACTCACCGTCGGCGGCCTCAACGACATCCTCTACATCGCCGGCGAGCCCTACCACAAGTAACGCCCATGCCCGAAGAGGAGGGGAGGTCCGTCAGAAGGATTCTCGGGTCTTCCAAATGCGCCGCTACCGCGACCATGGAGACGTGGGTGGGCGTGGGTGGCCTGCTGCCGATGCAGATGGAGGCGTGGGTGGCCCGTGCTGCTGGTGGGCTTCAGCGGGGACGACCACCGGGAGGGGCTGCGCAGGACGCCCAAGCGCGTCGCCAAGGCCTTCCACAACGGCACCCGAGGTATATATCCGCCAACCCACCTTATCCTCCCATCTCCTCTAGATCTATTCGTGATTCCAAAATCATGGTTGCATTCGTTCCATGGATGCTTGGCCCCAACTCTATCTAGAGACCAGAGAGTAGTACAGCTCCAGCACACTGACCTTTTAGTAAGAGCGATGCCTTCAGGAATTTGGGTATGTTTAAGCTGGTACTATGTTGTGAATGGTTTGCTCGAGAGAGGCTATAAGGAAATGGACGTATGATGTTTGTTACCAATTTCATATCTCTGGATATTGATGCTTGGTGTCCCCTAGTTTAGATAGATTGATGCTTTATGTCCCTTAGTCCAGACAAATTTCTATTACAAAATAGTAGAAGTATAAATGCCTCATTAACCATATATATAATTTCATGGCCAGCTTCTTAGCTCGAATGGTATTTGCCTCACTTATCTTATTACTGTGATTCATGTATTGCTTGTTCTTCTTTTTGACTGTTCTACTGTGATCACTAAAGTAGTTTACTTCATAGAGTTTGTATTCAGTTCTTGAAATTGACTGCTTAGATGATATCACACAAAGATACTGTAGTAGTTTACTTCATAGAGTTTGTTTAATGGAGTCACAGAAAACTATCCTTTAATTCATACCGCACTCAGTAAACATAGAACATATTATTCTTTCTTTCTGTTGGTCATATGTTTATATGTTAACAGTAGCTCAAGTATGTAAAGTTGTAAACATATCTTAATACCTACAATGGAATATGTAAAGTTTGCTATCATATATAGTGTTATTTCCTAGAACTGAAACTGTTTGCATATCCTACTAGTTTGTTAATTCTACATTTTTGTAGTCCTGATCTTGACTAGGATACACGCAACATATGTAATCCTGATGTTTACTTGGTTTCCAATAAAACTGGAGTGTAGGGATCATGTCCTTAGCCTTTCTTTATTTGATGGCAACATTTAGGTGAGGCTTTTACTTTCAACAGCTAAACTGGAGTGTTGTATACTCCATAGTTGTAGATAACCTAAAGTTAACTACTGAGTGATAGTGTTGGACAAGGGAACCATGTAATGCCATTAGACTCAAGTTATCTGTGCAGTGTGGTATTATTTTTTGTTATTTCTACTTGATAATGTGGTACTAAACGGCATGGTAATGTCTCCTGTTTTGCTGTGTACTACCTTTAGCTTCTTATAAAATCATCTAACAGTGACCGCTAGTGTGATTGTAGTCAAATGACAGTACAAGGTTGCTTCATTTGTTTTGCATATTCTGTTTCACTCTCCCTGAACATTATATGATAGTATCTCCAGTAGTGTTGATGTGAAGATATAAGAGATAACATCATAGTGCTATTTTAGAAAATTAGGAGTATTAAGGTTTAGTATAAAATGTTATTCCTTTGCATAGTGCTAGTTAAGACATCATTGAATGGAGTTTCCTACATGAAAGTATCCTTCTTACTTTTGCTACAAAGATATCATGTTCTTTTCTAACCTTACTGTGTATGTTCTTATGTGAACAGGCCACAAGAAATAGACAAGACTTCTTCCTATTTGAGCATACATGCTTGACAAGGCAATGATGTCTCTAGTGTGCGATTCCTGATTTTTACTTTATAGTCCTTTTCTTATAAGATGTGTATTGGTTGTGGCAACCAACTGGACAATGTATTTTACTTCTTTATGGTTGTATGTAGAGCTAGCTGATGTAGGCTACACTGTTTTGCTCCTATTATAAATTCTTATACATTGACATGACCTTGTGTTTAACTTTTGTGTAGTGACCGGACGAGTCTCGCAGTTGATGGCTTTTGTACCCTGGGCGGCTGTCCTGCTGATCGCCCCCGTGGCTTCTGGTTGGTGGCGGCGCACCACAAGTAGCCTATGATGGTTTAGCATCGGCTGTGATAACCCTCTAGTGAGTTCCAATTTCCATCTCCTCTATGTGCTCTATCTGTTGCGTCTCTCAAGCATCATGTGTGTTTGTAACATGTAAAATATATAGAAAAGCCAGCCAAATTGCTTCAGAAATTATGCTAGAGGCTGTTGAGCTCAGGTTAAAGTCAATGTAATTTCTTTTTGAGAACCATTGGTCAATTTGTTTCATGCTTCTTCTGGAGGTTCATAGCATTAGTTTGATATGCACATTGTTCCGTGGCTGGTATTTTTTCTTCTCGTTGAACATACTTGGATCTCTATAGCTATGTTGTCTTATGCCACAATCGATTAATTATGTCCATTAGGTCGTTAAAGGCTTCTGTTTTTAGTTGATAGACTAAAACATGTACCGGATGCTCGAATTTGATATCTTTGGTCCCTCTTTTGTGCATTATCAATGTCAATTACTATTGCCTGATATTTGTTTGTTTATTTCTAGGACAAATGCAACACCAACATTGCAAGAAAGGATGTCCTTCAGAGGAAGTTACATGGTGTCATCTTGCTTGAGATACTTCAACTTGATGTAGACTTGTTACTGGGAGATACATTTATGTAATAATATGGTTTTGTGTGAACCTATATCTGTCATGGTTCATTGTATCAACCTATGTACCTGTTTCATTGTACCTATGAACCTGTCTTGTAATTCAAATGTAGTCATATATATTCTGTTATTTAGATTCTATATCAATTTGTGAAACCGTTTCATTGCATATTTATTGAAAAAACTACCTTATTTAATATAGTGTTTGATCTATATAATTGGGGAACTAAACCTAAAGAGGCCATGGCCCAAATAGTATTGCACTATTAAAAAGCCACATATCTATTTTACACTGGACCAAATAATACTTTTGTAATAAGGCCACGGCCCACAAAATTCTGGATAAAGAATGTTGAAAATAGAAAATTCATGGACGTACAAAGTACAAAGGCCCTCAAAAATCGATACTAAAAAGGCCATGACCTAGAAGAATAAAGGCTGAATTAATGGGCTTGGCCCATGTAAGCAACCAGAATGGATCGGGCTGAATTCACACTACGACGATTTCATTTCGTCATAATTTTGCCACGTAGGATCGGCTACGTAGGATCTGAGCTGGCCTGGCTAGATGGCCTATGACGATATTGGATCGTCATAGACATTATGACGATCCAATATCGTCATAGACTATTATGACGATTTTACCAAAATCGTCGTTATAGTTCATTTGCGACGCCCAGCTTTCGACGATCTCAAAATCGTCATAAACAGACTACTATGACAATTCTGTGACAAAAATAGAGGGTCATATATAGCCAGATTCCTTGTAGTGTTTTCTTGAGGACATGGGAGAAGTCATGTTGTTAATAGTGGAATTGTGTTGAGAAATATTCAATGGTTTGATATTTAAGATGTGGTGCTATTCTTCTAGTGGTGTCATGTGAACGTCGACTACATGATACTTCACCTTTATTGGCCTAGGGGAATGCATTGTGTATTTGGGTACTAATTGTGGGGTTGCCGGAGTGACAGAAACTTAAACCCCCGTTAGGAAACCTTTGCACAAGGGATTGTAGGGTCTCAGAGTTTAATCCTATGGTTAGGTTTTTATCTTAATTACTTTCTTGTAGTTGTGGATGCTTGCAAGGGGTTTAATCACACATGTGTATTAGTCCAAGTAAGGTTGGTACATTAGCATAGGTTCACCCACATAATACTTATTCAACCAAAGAAGATTAATCAACTAGATGAAGCAAAATCACTTGACACTATTCCCATGAGTCCTCGAGAACGTTTGGTCCTCATAAGTAATACAACCATCTTGTCCTTTGCTGAAGAAAGGATTGGGACACTTGCTGCAATTATAATTATTGTCTTTTATTTACTTGCACTTTAATTATTTGTATTATCAAAAAACCCTAAAACTCCATTTGCTAAGTATATACAGAGAATTCCTGATCCAAACCACTAGTCAACACCTTATGCTCCTTGTTTGGATAGACACTCCTATTTATTAAAAGTACTACGATACACCCCCTATACTTGTGGGTCATCAAGACTATTTTTTGGTGCCGTTGCCGGGTAGTGAAGCGCTATTGAAGAGTGGAACTAGTAAAGGAAATTTCTACTATGAGTATTGTTTTTATTTATGTTTGCTATTTTTGTTTCCAATATGGATAACCCACTTAGTTTCCTATTTGGGAAAGCAACTACCACTGCTAGGGTAGTAGATGAACCACCAACTGTTGAAATAGACCCTTTTAAGATACCTACAAAAATTGTTGGTCGTGTTATGGATAACTATTATTTTGGAGAAGGAACTGTCCATCCTAGTGATCACTTTATTTTTATCCATGAATTATGCGGGTTGTTCAAGTGTGCAGGTATCACAACGGATCAAGTTAAGAAAAATTGTCTCTATATCATTGAAAGGTAGAGCTGAAGAATGGTATAAGTTGCTAAAGAATGGCCAATCTATGGAATGGGAGGATATTGTACCTCTCTGTTATTCTAAATTCTATTCTCCTAGTGAGATTCATAAGGATAGAAACCAAATATATAACATTTTGCCTTGTGATGGAGATAGTACAACCCAAGCTTGGGGGAGATTGAAGTTACTAATGCTTAAATGTCCTATTTATGAGCTCCCTAATAATAATATTATTAATAACTTTTACACAAGGCTTTCTCTTCATGATACGGATCTATTAGACGCTTCTTGTGCTGGATCATTTACATGTATGAAAGAAGAAGCTAAATGGGATCTTCTAGACCATATTCAAGAAAATACTAAAGCATGGGAGAATGACATAGGATGAAAGTCAGGTATAAATTATGATTATGAATGCATTAAATCTTTTATGGGAACTGATTACTTTCATAGTATTAGCACTGCTTATGTTCTTGACTCCCAAAGTATTGCTAATTGTTTTCAGGCCTTTGCCTCTCATATTGAAATTCCCAAAAAGAAGTGGAACAAGTACCATGCACCTTATAAAGATATTGTTGATTGTGTGCCTGCTAGAAATACTGAAGTTTGTACTATTGACCGTATTTTGCCTGAACCTTATATTGAGAAAACACCTATACCTGCTAAGGTAAATGAGCATTCTATGATAATTAGTGTGATTAAAAAAGTACAAAGAAAGTAGTAGAACTTGATAAACAAATAAATGTTGAACATGCAGTAGCAATTGTGAAAGACCTTGTCACTAAAAATGTAGAAGATAGGCACATTATATTTTGTGAAGATGCTTATAATATTGTTTCACATCCTAGTAGAACTAGGAAAGCTAGTGTCCCTGTGATTTCTGTTCGAATTGGTGACCATTGCTATTATGATTTATGTGATATTGGTGCAAGTTCAAGTGGTATTCCTTATGAACTTTATAAATAAATTATGCATGAAATTGGTTCGTGTGAACTTGAAGAAATTGATGTGGTTATTCAACTTGCTAATTGAGAAACCATGTATTCTTTTGGTATTGTAAGAGATGTGGAAGTTCTTTGTGGTAAGATTAAATATCCTGCTGATTTTCTAGTACTTGGTTCAGTAGCTAGTAAAACATGTCCGATCATTTTTGGTAGACCTTTCTTAAACACTTGTGGAGCTATTATAGATTGTAAGAAGAAGAAAATTTTAACTACATTTGATGGAGAATATTATGAGTTTAGTTTTTCCAAATTTGCTAAAGCTCCTTATGAAAATGAATTCCTTAATGAGGATTCTAGAGTTGAACAACTTGCCGCTATTGATCCAGTTTTCAATCTTAAACCACTCTTTAATGATTTTAAAGATGATTATTCTGATGATAAGAATGTTTTATGTGATAGTTACATTGTTAATTTTATTCATAATGCTACTCAAAGTTATTATAGAGAGGGAAACATGGTTTCATGCATCTCAATAATATTAAGTTTCCCCGCTTTATGTTGAAAGTTTTGATATTGCACCTGTCACTACTAGGAAAATGGCCTTTAGTGGCGCACCATGAAACATCATCTGTGGCGCACTAGCAGTGCGCCATGTGCCTTGCGCTACAGAAGTTTAAACTTCTGTGGCGCACTGCCTAGTGCGCCACAGAAGTTTAGAGACAGGCGTGGCGCACATGCCAGTGCGCCACAGAAGTTTGGGCAGGTGCGCCACGCGTATGAAACGATAACCGTGGCGCACTAGGTGCTGTGCGCCACGGATGTAAATTTCAAAATTCAAAAAAAAAAGAAGCAGATCTGGATCTCGTCGTCAGTGCGGCCGCGCGTCGGTGCAGGTCGCCATCGCCGTCAGTGCGGCCGCGCGTCGGTGTCGTCGTCGGAACTGCAAGGAGGAGGAAGAGGAGAATAGGAGGAAGAGGAGGAGAAGAAGAAGATGAGGCAGAGGAGGAGAAGAAGAGGAGGAGGAGGAGAAGAGGAGGAAGAGGAGGAGAAGAAGAAGAGGAGGCAGAGGAGGAAGAGGAGGAGAAGAACAGGAGGCAGAGGAGGAAGAGGAGGAGAAGGAGGCCGCCGTTGCACCGCCGTCGCCCGTTGTCACTGCGAGGAGGAGGAGAAGGAGGTCGACGTCGTGCCATCACTGCAAGAAGAGGAGAAGGGGAAGGAGGAGAAGGGAGAAGGAAGAAGGAAGAAGGAAGAAGGAAGAAGGAAGAAGGAGAAGGGAAAGGGAAAGGGAAAGGGAAAGGGAGAGGAAGAGGGAAAAGGGGAAGGGAAAAGTGGAAAGGGAAAGGGAGAGGAAGAGGGAAAAGGGTAAAGGGAGGAGGAGGGAGGGGTGGGGATTCAAATTTGAATCCCGCCCAAGCCTATCCGTGGCGCACTAGGTGTAGGTGCGCTACGGATAAGTCGCCCTGTATTTTTTTTTTCTGCAGGAAAAAACGGTTTTTTGACCGTAACTTTTTACTCTTTTCGAATTTTGAAAATCTAAAAAATCGATAAACGACCATAGGTCGTTGCGAGCAGATGCGAAATCTCGTTCTCGTCATTTTGGTATATTATACGATTTTTTTCGATATCGTATGCAAAAGTTACGGCCTTTTTACCGTGGCATAACTTTTTTTTGCAAATAAAGTCGAAACTCATTTTTGTTAATTTTACTAGAAGCTATACCACATTACCTACCTAAATATGAAAGGATTTAATTTTTTGAAGTGTTTATCATTTTCGTTTATTTTTTACAAACCCTAAAAAGGCGATCCACGGGGGGGGGGGGGGGGGGGGTGGAGTTGGTGCATGCCACTACATCTGTGGCGCACATGCCATAGTGCGCCACAGAGAGTACAAACTTCTGTGGCGCACTATGCCATGTGCGCCACAGATGCTTGCGGATGGTTCACACCAGAGAGGGGCGTGCGCTTAGGCGTAGCGCACCCCCCCATGTGCGCCACAGATGACACTAACAACCGTGGCGCACATGACTATAGTGCGCTACAGATGTTTGGCGTGCGGCCAACAGGGCCCTGGCCCACACACATCTGTGGCGCACTATAGTCATGTGCGCCACGGTTGTTCTAGTTACTAGTAGGGCACTGCCCACAGGTGAGCCACGCCTGTTTTAGCCGTGGGGCACTTCAACCATGTGAGCCACGGATGTGCTGATTACCTATAGCCGTTTTCCTAGTAGTGTGTTCTGCCTTCCTATGTTAGTGGCCTCTTGTTTCAATAATTTGATTTCTTATAAAACTCCTTGGCATAGTAAGTCGGTTAGACTTAAATGTGCTGGATATTTGCTTCTTGATGCTCTCTTTTACTTAAAATCCATATTTTTGATGTGATCATCCTTGAAATCACCATGCCTATCTTAATGGCTATAAAGAAAGAGCTTTTTGGGAGACAACACAATTTATTTTTTGATTTCAGTTATTTGAGTATTAGATGTTATTACGTCGGTAATAACCTCTCCTTATCCTTTTTGTTTGGTTTTTGTGTCAAGATTAGCCTCTATTGAGAAGAATGTGAGATGTGGGGAAGTTGTTATCCCGGAACAGACTTTTTGTGCTTCACTGTAGAAAATCGTGAAAAATCCCAGTATGTCAGATTGAGCTGTAGATTTATATGTAGGTGCCCCAAGTTATTATCTAACTTTCGTTAGTTTTGCACTTTTTGATTTGAGCAACAGAAGACTTTAGAAAAAATAGATCTTTACCTGCAGGTCTGTTCTGACAGATTTCTACCATTATTTGCATTTGCCTCTTTAATCAATTTCCTTTTGAATCCTTTGGATCTTTTGAAAGGAGTTGCTATAGTAGCTTATGTTTTGATGGATTTCAGTTGAAATTTGAACCCAAAGGTTTATTATTTTGCATACACTGATGTTGCTAATGAAGATTGTGTGAAGCTTTGTATGAAAGAAATTTTCAAGAGTTGGGAGAGAAAGATGCAAGGAGTTGAAGAATGGTCAAAGGCTCAAATATTTTATATTTATGGATATTCTTATAATGAAGATATCGATGTTGTTCAAGTGGTGACTCCGGAAGAATTTATTAAATACCAAGTTTAGGAATGTGCAGAGTCCGTTTTCGAATAGGTAAAAGTGCTAGAAATAAAAGGTTGGCGAAAAACTTTCAATTAATATTTTTGCAATTTTTATTTAATTTGGAAGCTATTGAGTCAAAAGAGGGAAGGAAACGAGCCCGGGTGGCCCACACCACCGTGTGGCGCGGGCCCCACCTGACCGTGCCACCAGGGGGTGTGACCACCCCGGATCCCGTCTTTGTCCTGTTTTCGCCCAGTACCTTCCTTATATCGTGAAAATTCATAATATATAATCTCCTAGATCCCCCGATGTTCGTATATCGTGTTCTCGTCATGTTTTAATTTTGATATGTTTTTGTCAGAACCTTGTCTCAAGTTTAGAAGCACAATGGTCTCCGCCAACGACAAGGGCAAGAAGCTCGTGGAAGATGATCCCCAAGATCCCAAGAGGGAGGAGGAGATCGAGGGTGAAGTTGAAGAAGTAGAGGAAGAGAAGCGCCCACGCACCCATGCCACCATTGCAAGCATTGGAGTGGTGACAAATCCTATCAAGCTCAACAGGACGGCATGGATGTCCACCGGAGGGAAAACTCCGCATCATTGCCTAGCCCCACGGTCACTTCCTCCACGCATCAAGAATCCCTTCCATACTATTATACATGAGCAGAAATTCCAAAATATGCCTACAGAAAAGTTGCCCTCCAGTTGGGATATGCCTCGTTCTAACCATGCAGTGACAGAATACTTCAAGGAGGAAGAGTGGGGAAATAATCACAAGGACTGGGATTCATAGTCCGACATGATCATGAACCGCATGGAGCACAATTCGGAGTTGATTCGTACTCTCAACTTTGAGATTGAGGATTTGAAGAAATTGATTGAAAAGATCACCGAGAGAACACCACCACCACCAAAGGAGTAATTCGTCATCAGGTTTTGGCATCCCCTTGGTTTGTTCCACGCTTGCGGGAGTGCCACGATATCACATCATTTTTATTCATATTTTTACCTTTTTAGTAGAGTCATATCATGAATAGAGGAGTTATAATATAGGATGGTTTGCATTATGGAAGTATCTCTCCTTTAGTTGGTTATCTATGTATCCCTTGGTGTGAGTGCCTTTATGGAATATTAATGAGAAGTTTCATCATTTACCTTTTGCACATCTTATTTTATTCTGCAATTTTTGTTATATGATTGACCTTATTGTTAGTATTGGTATCACTTTGGGAGCATTGAGTAAATTTAGTTGGTTTTGGCAAACCTAGCTTTGGTCAGTAGCAATACTATTTGAGGATTGAATGGAAAAGAGAAAAAATACTTATAGATACATCATTAAACCTTCTTTATTTTTTGATTAGCTCATAAGCTTAGTATTCCCAAGTTAAGATCTTTTGTGTTTTCAAGGAAGATTGCATGATTGTTTATATCACTTGTATGTTTGTTTGTTTCCTTCAACTATTATGCTTGTTACCCAGCCTTGCTAGCCAAAAACCTGTAGTAAGAGGGAATGCTTCTCGTGCATCCAATCCTTGAACTAAAACCTATGCCATTTGTGTCTATCATATCTATGTATTAGAATTATTGCTATTCCAAGTAAATTCTTGAGTTTCATCTATCTTCCAAATTAGAAAAAAATCTTTTGTTTTGTGAAAATGATACGTCGGAAATGTATCTATAATTTTTTATGTTCGATGTTTGTTTAGTATCTACTTTGCTTTGCTTTGTCTATACTTTGAGGTGTTTTTATATCTTTTCTAGAACTAACCTATTAACAAGTTGCCACAGTGCAAGTTTGTAACACCGCGGTTCTGAAAAGACCGAGGCTTCTATGTGACATGCCAATACCTGGATCGGTTCATTGGCCCACAATAGAAATAGAAGAATAACATAGCAAAATATCCGTGTATCATGAATAACGAAGATCCAGAGTACCATTATTACAATAAAATCTTAGCCCAAAGCTAGCTCAAATTATTCAGGTAGCAACATAAATAAGTAAATCCTCCATTCTTCAAATTGCCCACAAGTGAACAAGTGCCGAGTGGAGTACCGTGGCCTATATCGATTACTCAGAATCGGAATAACCTGCAACATGAAACGTAGCAGCCCCGAAGGGTCAATACATGAAATGTATGGCAAGTAGAGCTAGTAAAGGAGACAATAGTACTAACATCTACATGCATATTTGGCAAGTGGAGCTGTGTCTGGCTTGCATTTGCAAATACCTTTGTCCTACTTTCATAAACAGTTTTTGATTTTCTTTGAAAAGATCCCAATTAAGTTAAACCAACAATATTAAAACAATTATGAAATTAGAATGGGCGAGAAACATGTCATGGAATCAATATAACGCAACTCAGATGTCCATAACCGGGGACACGGCTAATCGATTAGATTGTACACCCTGCAAGGGTTAGTACACTTTACCCATGTGACTTGGTCAGCCCAGCTCGTACCATCATTCTCATTTTGGGAGATGATAGGGAGAAGTCCAAGAAGAGACTGTTCGGAAAGTAGCTCCTCAATCCCGACGCGCACCGGTCCAACCTACCAAAATTCTACATCTCTGGATACGCGGGTTCGAGTTACCACAACCTACTAAGTCCAACCAACCACCCATTTCATTATTGGCACATGGTTGTACACGTAAGCTACACAATAAAGAAGCCAATCATTCTCTTTTGATACCAGGGTGCCTTTTCGCAATGAAACCACCAAAAATTATCAATACCATCACACCCAGGAGATTCATTGATTAAGTTGTTTTAGTTTTCACAAACCAATACTTTTAGAAACGAGTCTCAATGATGTAACCCAGCCCTCGTTCAACATAGCATGGCTAAGCACATCTACCAACGGTGGTTCATCTACAAGGAAGGTCATACCACATAATAGGACATAGCATAGCGATAGTATCATCCTACACATGCATCTACAAAATACACGACAATGCAATAAAAATAGCAGGACGATATCATGAACAAAGTAGCATCTACTTGCCTTGGTTGTAGCGGTCGGAAGAACAATCCACACACGAGCAAGCGTAGCACTCGTCACGATCTACACGATACAATTGCAATCATAAACAAACAATCCACAAGCATATGCAACAAAAGATGATGCATAAAGGTATGCAAGGCAAGTGAATTGGTTCTACAGCTGCACCGCATAATCTTATCCAATAATACTACTGAATGCATGCATATAAAATAGTTTTAGCGCAAGGAAAACTATTAAGGAAAATATAATGCTCAAAACTAGAGCTAGCACTCAAATAATTCACTACCTATAGTATACTGTTTGTAAAATCTTGGGAAAATTCTACAGTATAGGCATACCTAATTAGAAACAGTACCAACTGGAATTGCTCGAAAAGGAATTATAAAACTCCCCGAGTAATTAAAACACTGCATAAGGCCACTAGGCCGTTTCTGCAGAAGTTTTTACTGTAAGCCTATCTTTTTAATTCACGATGAGATTCCCCTCGTTCCACTGAATCCAGGGACATATCATACGCAATTTTTGGAGTTACAGATCTTTTTCTACAAATTAATTACTCCAAAAAGGCCATTAACTAATTTGATTAAACTGTACTAAACCTTGCTGCAAAAGTGTGAAACAACCGTACAGCAAGATTCTACACGACTTACTGAATCTACACATATTTTATTTTCAATTTTTGGCCCAGCGGTTTAATTTCTACGCAATTTACAAGTTTTTACCAAAATCTGTCAACTAAAACGATTAAAGAATAAACCCAGTCAACTGTGTCTGTTGACTGGTCAACGCGGCTGCTGACTGGGCGCTGACTGGGCGTCTGACTAGTCAACGGCAGATCTGAATCGTTGATCTGAGATCTAATGGCGGCTGCGAACTCACTGGGAACGAACGACGGCGATCTCAGGACGGCGGCGGCGATCGGTTCCGGCGACGGTGTTTTTCCTGCGCGGAAGGGAGACGGTCAGCGCGTGGATCAAGGCAGTAACGCAACGGCGGCGCGACAGCGCGGACGGCGAGCGGCGGCGCTGCGAGCGGGCGCGGGCGCGAAGCGGCGGTGGCGTGCGGGCGCGTGCGTGCGCGCGCGGGGCGGCTGCGGGAGCGGCGCGCAGCAGCAGCAGCGGCGGCGCAGGTGGCGAGGCGGCGCGCGATGCAGGTGGCGAGGCGGCGCGCGGCGCAGGTGGCGAGGCGGCGGCTGCACGCGAGCGGCGGGGTGAGGCGGTGGCGCGCGGGCGGCGGGGTGCTGCAGCGGCTGCTGCAGGCGGATGGCGGCGGCGACGTACGTGGGCGGCGGCGGCACGGAGTCCGAGGGGGAGGCGACGACGGCGAGGTCCAGGAGGCGGCGGCGCGGGTTCCTGGGAGGGGCGGCGCGCGCGGGGTTCGAGGAGGCGGGGTCGGCGCGGGGATCGAGGTGAGGCGGCGCGGGGTTCGAGGTGAGGCGGCGCGGGTACGGGAATCGAGGCAGGAGCGGCGGCCTCTTAAGTGGGGCCCCCTCGTGGGGTCCTAGTTGGATACGGCGCGCGGTTGGAGGCGAACACGGCGAAGTCGGGCCGATTTTCTATCTTTTAATAAAACTGCCGTAACTAATCGAGCGATTCTTGCTCCTACGTTTTTGTAAAATCGAGGGGAACAATCTAGGGTCAAGGGTTGAGTGAAACCACTAGGCTACAAGGGTGGACTACACTAGTCCTACTAATGCCGCCCGCAGGAGCCTCGTAGTAGAAAAGGATAGGGTTTTGAAAATAGCGTTTTGCCGATTCTTTTCAATCGATGGTTTTGCATGGAAAAGTATGATGCAATGATATGCAGAACCAAATCTAAAATTTGGGATGTGACAAGACTAACCCCCTTAAGATGAATCTCGTCCTCGAGATTCGGCGCGGCTAGCAAATAGGTGTGGGTAGTCCTCTCGGATGTCATCCTCACGCTCCCAAGTGGATTCCTCTTCACTGTGATGGCTCCACTGCACCTTGCAAAACCTGATCGTCTTGGTACGGGTAGTCCTCTCTGCTATTTCCAGAATCTTGACCGGTTTCTCCTCATAGGTCAAATCGTTCTCGAGTTAAACCTCCTCTAGCGGTACAGTGTCTCTCAATGGTGTATCCACCATCTCCGGATGGCAATTCTTCAGCTGGGATACGTGGAACACATTGTGAATAGCGGACAGAGCTTCTGGCAACTCCAACTGATAAGCAACTTCTCCGTTGCGTGCTAATACCCGATATGGTCCAATAAATCGAGGTGCCAGCTTACCCTTAATCCCAAACCTCTTAATTCCATGAAGTGGCGACACTCTGAGGTATGCTCTATCACCTATCTCATACACCACTTCCTTGCGCTTGGCATCAGCGTAGCTCTTCTGCCTTGATTGTGCTACCTTCAGCCTGTCCCTAATCAAGGCAACCTTCTCCTTAGCGTCCTTGATCAAATCGGGTCCAAACAACTGACGTTCTCCTACTCCATCCCATAGCAATGGTGTCCGGCACCGTTTCCCATACAGCACCTCGAACGGTGACGTCTTGATGCTGGTTTGATAGCTGTTGTTGTAGGAAAACTCAGCATACGGCAAATTCTCATCCCAACTAGAACCATGAGCCAAAGCGCAAGCTCTCAGCATGTCTTCCAGAATCTGATTCACCCTCTCGGTCTGCCCATCAGTCTGTGGGTGAAACGCTGTACTAAACTACAATCTAGTACCAAGTGACTCGTGCAGCTGGCGCCATAAGTGTGAGGTAAATTGGGTGCCTCTATCAGATACTATACTCTTGGGAACTCCATGTAGGCACACAATTCTGTCCATGTAAATCTTGGCCAACTTTGCACTCGTATAGGTCGTCTTTACCGGTATAAAGTGGGCTACCTTGGTAAAATGGTCGACCACTACCCAAATGGAGTCATATCCTGACCTGGTCCTAGGCAATCCTGTGATAAAATCCATTCCCACTCTATTCCACTTCCAATCCGGCACGGGCAATGGTTGTAGCAGTCCTGCTGGCTTCTGGTGTTCCGCCTTTACTCGGCTACATACATCACATAGGGCAATATGCTCTGCGATGTCTCCCTTCATGTTGTTCCACCAGAATCTGTCCTTTAGGTCCATATACATCTTGGTATTGCCCGGATGTATGGAATACGGCGAGTCATGAGCTTCCTGCAGAATCAACTTCCTTATCTCGGGATCGTTGGGGACGTACAAACGATCTCCATACCACAAGGTTCCTTGCTCATCCTCGCGGAATTCCTTTGCTCGATCCTCCTTCATCTTTTCCCTTATTTCATTCATCTCTTTGTCTCCCACTTGAGCCTTCCTGGTTCTGTCCTGTAGCGTTGGTTGAACTTCCATTGTTGCCAAGTATCCTTCAGATACTACCTCCAGTCTAAGGTCCTTGAATTGCTTGCACAAATCCTCGGGCAATTCCCCAATTGTCAATCCATTGGCATAAACCTTCCGGCTCAGAGCATCTGCTACTACATTGGCCTTTCCTGGGTGGTATTGCAAATTCATATCATAGTCCTTGATAAGTTCCAACCATCTCCTTTGCCTCATGTTCAGTTCCTTCTGCGTGAATATGTACTTCAGGCTCTTGTGGTCGGTGTATACATCACAGTGTTTTCCCATTAAGTAATGCCTCCATACCTTGAGCGCATGAACCACTGACGCTAACTCCAAGTCGTGTGTGGGGTAGTTCCGCTCATGGTGCTTGAGTTGTCGCGAGGCATATGACACTACTCTCCGATCTTGCATCATCACACTCCCAAGTCCTTGTCGAGAAGCATCACAGTACACTTGGAAACCCTTCTGAAGATCTGGTAAACACAGAACAGGCGCGGTCACTAGTCGACGCTTCAGTTCCTGAAAGCTGGCTTCACATACGTCTGACCATTCAAACTTCCTCTCCTTCTTCAGAAGTTCGGTCATTGGCTTAGCAATCTTGGAGAAGTTTTCAATGAACCTCCTGTAGTATCCAGCAAGTCCCAAAAAGCTTCGTATCTCTCCCGCATTCTTGGGTGCTTCCCACTCAGTTACTGCAGTCACCTTGCTTGGATCAACAGCGACTCCTTCTCCTGACACCACGTTTCCAAGAAATCCAACAGTGTTAAGCCAGAATTCACACTTGCTGAATTTGGCATACAGCTTGTGTTCCCTCAGCTTCTCCATAATCAGTCGCAAATGCTTCTCATGTTCAGCATCGTCCTTGGAATATATCAGTATGTCATCAATAAACACCACCACGAACTTGTCCAGGTACTCCATAAATACCTTGTTCATCATGGTCATGAAGTATGCCTGGGCATTCGTTAGTCCAAAAGACATAACTGTATACTCATATAAACCATACCTAGTGGTGAAGGCGGTTTTTGGTACGTCCTCCTCCCGGATCTTCAATTGGAAGTAGCCTGATCGCAAATCAATCTTGCTGAACACCTTTGCTCCTTCTAGTTGATCAAACAAATCGTTTATGTTCGGCAAGGGGTATTTGTTCTTGATAGTCACCTCATTCAGCGAGCGATAGTCCAACACTAATCTCTTGCTGCTATCTTTCTTCTCCACAAAAAGAACAGGTGCACCCCATGACGACGAACTAGGCTGAATGAATCCCTTTTCCAGCTGCTCTTTCAACTGCTTCTTCAATTCCTTCAGCTCATCCACATCCATCTTATATGGTTTCTTTGCTATTGGTCCTGTTCCCGGCATCAGGTCGATAAGAAACTCTACTTCCCTGTCAGGTGGCATCCCTGGCAGCTCTTCCGGAAACACGTCAGGGTAATCCCTAATCACTGGCACAGTATCCATGCTAACCCCCTTAAGAGAATTCAACTTACACCTCCCTGGTCGTACAGCCGACTTGAATCTAATTCTCTTAACATCCGGGGTTTTGAGTGAAACGGCTCGTTGTGCACAATCTATGTGTCCCTCATGCATAGACATCCAATCCATACCCAAAATAACGTCTAATTCCTGTGATTCCAACACTACTAGATGTGCAATGAAGTTGTGTGTACCAATCCTCACAGTTAAGTCGCGGCATCTCGCGCTAGCTATCATATCTCCTCCAGGTGAACTCACTCTAATATACCTTTTCATAGACTCAGTAGGTAGCTTATACTCATCCAAAAATGCCCTTGATATGAATGAATGCGATGCACCAGTATCGAAATGTATAAGTGCAGGGTAAGTGTTGATTGGAAACTTACCAATCACAAGGTCAGGCTCATCTGGGATCTCCTCCACATTCATGTGGTTCACTGTGGCCTTCTCGTTGTTGGTTGGCTTCAGTCCTTTCCTCTCCGGACAGTTGTCAGCATAGTGTCCCTTCTGTTTACACTTGAAGCACGTCACCTCACTCAGATCCTTCTTCACAAAGCTGCGATCACGGTTGCGGTCATGTCCACCGTGTCCTCCAGAGTGGTGAGAGTGTCCTCCCTTGTGGCTGTGGTGGTTGCTCCTATGGTTGTCATGACGATGTCCATCGCCTCCATGGTGGTGGAGGTCATGGCTCCCATGGTCACTCCCTCCATGCTTGGAGTATCCATCATATGAAGTGCGAGACTTGTGATGTGAACTAGAGTGGTGATTGTTACTCTTCCTCTTGCGGCTTTCCACCTGCTTGTGCTTCCCTTCCAAGATCCTGGCCTTGTCCATAAGCTCCTAGAAAGTGGGGCAGTAAACCACCAGTAGCTGCACTGAAAGCTCATCACTGAGGCCATCCAGGAATCTCTCCCTCCTTTTTGCATCAGTGTCAACATCCTCAGGTGCATAACGGGACAGGTTGTTGAACTCCTCAATGTACTCGGCCACGGTGCGATTGGTTTGGCGCAAGTTGCGGAACTCCATCCTCTTCAGGCTCAGAACTCCTGAAGACACGTGGTTGGTCCTGAAACCTTCCTCAAACATTGCCCAAGTCACAGTATCTAGCGGGTGGGTGATCTGAAAAGTGTCCCACCAAGAAGCGGCTGGTCCCTCCAGTAGGTGAGCGGCAAACCTCACCTTCTCATTATCAGTGCATCCAACAGTCACCAGATCCTTGTTGACTGAACGCAACCAGTCGAGAGCAACCATTGGTTCCGTTGCAGTAGAGAACTTAGCTGGCCTTAACCTCAGAAATCTGGTGAGAGCATCTCCCTGAGGCTGATTGTTTCCATTGTTGTTGTTCTGAGCTGCCATGAATTGAGTCATCACTTGGGTCAGCTGTGCCTGTGCTGCCATGAGCTGCTCCAACTCAGTGGGTTGACGGAGGGGAGGCATCTGCGGTTCAGCACAGGTAAGTTTAGAAAGAATCAACTACGACAATAGGATTCTACCCATGCATATGATCAAACAACAACAAACAATAGCAGACAATCACAAGCAAGCAACACATCAACAAACAAGCGGTCCAGCAACATCCTAGGGGTTATCCTAGCAGTATATACCTACTGATATAGTTTTACAAGAGTTGGCAATGGTTAACTAAGCAGTTGATCAACTAAACAGCAAAAACAGCAATCTGCAAGAACAGTCCAGCAGTGTTCACGAATTTTTCCGCCTGACTTAAACTCGTCAGAAAATTTAGCTGATTTTTGCAAATACAGTACAGAGAGTTTTGCATCAGCCCAATTTGTTTCAGATTTTTCCCAGTTACCAGAAAAATATGAAAAATCGTACAGTACTGCTGTATCAGCAGAAAACTGCAGCGAAAATATCACAGATAGTAACCAAACTTGCCATAACTCTTTCATAAAATTCACACAAATAATTCCTAGGATATTGGAGTACACAAATAAGCAACTAATCACTCTTAAACTAACACGAACTAAGCTTCACATCGATCGAGACTAATCCTAACGAATTTGCCTATCGTGGACTAATTGGTGGACTTCTATCTACTTCTTGAAGAGGTTGCGGTAGGTCCTTGCACTCATGCGTTGGCGCTTCGGTTCGCGGTACAACCATGGAGGCGGAGTGTACACTTCTCCTGAATCATCACTTGCGATCTCAAACTCCACCTCTTCTGGATCCTCCTCTTCTTCTTCACTTTCAGCTGCAACTGCAACAGCTTCATCTCCTCCACCATCATCGTTTCCATCATCATCCTCGTCCTCATCATAATCATCGTTCCCATTGTCATCATCATCCCCATTGTTGCTATCATCTCCATTTTCATCATCAGAGGGTGGATTCAGCTGCGCTTGGAGAGCGGCAATCTGGACTGTCATAGCTTCAATAGTTTGGTCCCTTTCCTGGACGGTCCCTTGCAACTGTTGTATGTTCTAGGTGTTCTCCTACACCGTACCATGAAGATGAGATATGGGTTGCATCTCTGGCTATCAGGGCATTCTCCAGAACTCCCACAGCTTCATGCAGGGTGTCAATCTCCTGTCCTTGGACCACCATACCATTGCTAGCAAAATCTGCAATCTCCTTTATCATCATCACTTTCTCGGCTAAAGCTCCATTCTCCCTTTCCATGTCCTCTATGTGCCTCCGACGGGGCGGCATTTTGTTCCTGTCGCCCGGAGTAACCACAATGTGCCCATCTTCATCACGCCTCCCATAGTCACGGTAGGGTGAATCTACTGGCAGTAGGTGTCGGACATGATGACACTAGCGAGACAGGGCTTCGTGTATGGCCAAGTTAATTCCAAGTCCCCAGTTGCAGTATGTCTTGGTGTAGATCAGATGCACTGGATTTGGCAAGGCGGCATCCCTGAATATGAAGGTGGTGATCTCCCATGCATCCTCTCCATATCCATAGGTGTACAGTCTTCTTCCCTTGAACATGGGGAGTGGCAATCCCAATGTCTGCGAGAGCTGTGCTAGCTGCCTTGCAAAGGGCCTTGGGGACTCCATGGTTGCATACTCAGTTCTGACTTCTCCCATCTATCAAGTAAAAGAGGAAAGTATGAGAATAGCATATGGTAAGAATTTACGAGGGTGAAAGGCATAAGATGAAAGACAGAGTTAATATAGGCTTTAGTAATTCTAAGGCTTCCTAATCCAATCCTAGGTCACGATCCTACAGTCGACACACGGGCTCTGATACCATCTTGTAACACCGCGGTTCTGAAAAGACCGAGGCTTCTATGTGACATGCCAATCCCTGGATCGGTTCATTGGCCCACAATAGAAATAGACGAATAACATAGCAAAATATCCGTGTATCATGAATAACGAAGATCCAGAGTACCATTATTACAATAAAATCTTAGCCCAAAGCTAGCTCAAATTATTCAGGTAGCAACATAAATAAGTAAATCCTCCATTCTTCAAATTGCCCACAAGTGAACAAGTGTCGAGTGGAGTACCGTGGCCTATATCGATTACTCAGAATCGGAATAACCTGCAACATGAAACGTAGCAGCCTCGAAGTGTCAATACATGGAATGTATGGCAAGTAGAGCTAGTAAAGGAGACAATAGTACTAACATCTACATGCATATTTGGCAAGTGGAGCTGTGTCTGGCTTGCATTTGCAAATACCTTTGTCCTACTTTCATAAACAGTTTTTTGATTTTCTTTGAAAAGATCCCAATTAAGTTAACCCAACTATATTAAAACAATTATGAAATTAGAATGGGCGAGAAACATGTCATGGAATCAATATCAAGCAACTCAGATGTCCATAACCGGGGACACGACTAATCGATTAGATTGTACACCCTGCAGGGGTTAGTACACTTTACCCATGTGACTTGTCAGCCCAGCTCGTACCATCATTCTCATTTTGGGAGATGATAGGGAGAAGTCCAAGATGAGACTGTTCGGGAAGTAGCTCCTCAATCCCGACGCGCACCGGTCCAACCTACCAAAATTCTACATCTCTGGATACGCGGGTTCGAGTTACCACAACCTACTAAGTCCAACCAACCGCCTATTTCATTATTGGCACATGTTTGTACACGTAAGCTACACAATAAAGAAGCCAATCATTCTCTCTTGATACCTGGGTGCCTTTCCGCAATGAAACCACCAAAAATTATCAATACCATCACACCCAGGAGATTCATTGATTAAGTTGTTTTAGTTTTCACAAACCAATACTTTTAGAAACGAGTCTCAATGATGTAACCCAGCCCTCGTTCAACATAGCATGGCTAAGCACATCTACCAACGGTGTTTCATCTACAAGGAAGGTCCTACCACATAATAGGACATAGCATAGCGATAGTATCATCCTACACATGCATCTACAAAATACATGACAATGCAATGAAAATAGTAGTACGATATCATAAACAAAGTAGCGTCTACTTGCCTTGGTTGTAGCGGTCGGAAGAACAATCCACACACGAGCAAGCGTTGCACTCGTCACAATCTACACGATACAATTGCAATCACAAACAAACAATCCACAAGCATATGCAACAAAGATGATGCATGAAGGTTTGCAAGGCAAGTGAATTGGTGCTACAGCTGCACCACATAATCTTATCCAATAATACTACTGAATGCATGCATAGAAAATAGTTTTAGCGCAAGGAAAACTATTAAGCAAAATATAATGCTCAAAACTAGAGCTAGCACTCAAATAATTTACTACCGGTAGTATACTGTTTGTAAAATCTTGGGAAAATTCTACAGTTTAGGCATAGCTAATTAGAAACAGTACCAACTGGAATTACTCGAAAAGGAATTATAAAACTCCCCGAGTAATTAAAACACTTCAGAAGTCCACTAGTCAGTTTCTGCGGAAGTTTTTACTGTAAGCCTATCTTTTTAATTCGCGATGAGATTCCCCTCGTTCCACTGAATCCAGGGACATATCATACGCAATTTTTGGAGTTACAGATCTTTTTCTACGAATTAATTACTCCAAAAAGGCCATTAACTAATTTGATTAAACTGTACTAAACCTTGCTGCAAAAGTGTGAAACAACGGTACAGCAAGATTCTACACGACTTACTGAATCTACACATATTTTATTTGCAATTTTTGGCCCAGCAGTTTAATTTCTACCCAATTTACAAGTTTCTACCAAAATCTGTCAACTAAAACGATTAAAGAATAAACCCAGTCAACTGTGTCTGTTGACTGGTCAACGCGGCTGCTGACTGGGCGTCTGACTATTCAACGCCTGGGTACTGACCGGTCAACTGCCGATCTGGACCGTTGATCTGAGATCTAATGGCGGCTGTGGACTCACCGGGAACGAACGGCGGCGATCTCGGGACGGCGGCGGCGATCGGTTCCGGCGACGGCGTTTTTCCTGCGCAGGGAGACGGTCAGCGCGTGGATCAAGGCGGCCACGCAACGGCGGCGCGACAGCGCGGGCGGCGAGCGGGGCGGCGCGCGTGCGTGCGTGCGTGCAGCAGCGGCAGCGAGCGGCGCGGCAGCGAGCGCAGGCGCGGCGGTGCTGCGAGCGGCCGCGGGCGCGAGGCCACGGTGGCGTGCGGGCGCGTGCGTGCGCACGCAGGGCGGCTGCGGGCGCGGCGCGTAGCAGCAGCAGCGGCGGAGCAGGTGGCGAGGCGGCGCGCGGCGCAGGTGTTGAGGCGGCGCGCAGCGCAGGTGGCGAGGCGGCGGGGCGGCGGCTGCGCGCGGGCGGCGGGGTGAGGCGGTGGCGCGCGGGCGGCGGGGTGCTGCAGCGGCTGCTGCAGGCGGAGGCACTGGCGGCGGGGGCGCTGCAGCGGCGGCGCGCGGCAGGCGGGTGGCGGCAGCGACGTACCTGGGCGGCGGCGGTGCGGAGGCCGAGGGGGAGGCGACGGCGGCGGGGTCCAGGAGGCGGCGGCGCGGGTTCCTGGGAGAGGCGGCGCGCGCGGGGTTCGAGGAGGCAGGGTCGGCGCGGGGTTCGAGGGGAGGCGGCGCGAGTACGGGAATCGAGGCAGGGGCGGCGGCCTCTTAAGTGGGGCCCCCTCGTGGGGTCCTAGTTGGATACGGCGCGCGGTTGGAGGCGTACACGGCGAAGTCGGGCCGATTTTCTATCTTTTAATAAAACGACCGTAACTTTTCCGTATGGGCTCCGAATCGAGCGATTCTTGCTCCTACGTTTTTGTAAAATCGAGGGGAACAATCTAGGGTCAAGGGTTGAGTGAAACCACTAGGATACAAGGGTGGACTACACTAGTCCTACTAATGCCTCCCGCAGGAGCCTCGTAGTAGAAAAGGATAGAGTTTTGAAAATAGTGTTTCGCCGATTCTTTTCAATCGATGGTTTTGCATGGAAAAGTATGATGCAATGATATGAATGATATGCAGAACCAAATCTAAAATTTGGGATGTCACAAAGTTGCCTGTTTTCTTCTGTTTTTGGTTCCAGAAAGGCAGAAAATCAATATTCTCGGAATTGTACGGGACAAAAGCCAAAGTCAATATTTTACCGTGAGCGACACGAATCCAGAAGACGAGATGGAGGGGCACCACGGGGTGGTCACTCCCCCCAGGAGCGGCCAAGCCTAGCCCGCGCCTGGGCAGGGTGTGGCCCCCCCGGGCACCCTCCTGCCTCGCCTCCTTGCCCATAATAAGCCCGTGATGCAGTAACCCTAGGCACCCGATCAAAACTCCACGAAACCATCTACAGCCGCCGCCACCATCGTCCCTAGATCGGGGGATACGAAGTTCTTCCCGGCACCCTGTCAGAGGGGAAATCATCCCGGAGGCCTTCTTCTCCGGTATGATGCGTGAGTAGTTCCACATTGGACTATGGGTCCATGTAGTAGTTAGATTGTTGTATCTCCTCCTTGTGCTTTCATGTATAGATCTTGTGAGCTCCGTTCATGATCAAGATATAATCTATTTGTAATCATGCATGTTGTGTTTGCGGGGGATCTGATGGATATTGAGACTATTATGTCAGATTGATTAATGGTTTTGTCTATTTGATTCTATCATGTCTATGTTGTTTGTGCTCTTGCATGCTCTCCGTTGTTAGTAGTTATCTTGGCCAAGTAGTTGCTAGTGACTCCAAGAGGGTGTATTTATGCTCGATAGTGGGTTCATGCCTCTAGTTTCCAAGGGAAGTGTCAGAAATCTCTTCGGTTGTAGATGTGTTGTTGCCACTAGGGAAAAAACAACGGTATCTTGTTCATGGAACAAGTGGATTGTTTACCTTACCCACTTTGCTTAAAGAAGTTGTCTGCTGCTTGCAACTTATTACTGGAGGGGGTTCGGATGATAACCTAAAGGTGGACTTCTAGTCATAGATGCAGTTGGATGGCGGTCTATGTATCTTGTTGTATTGCCCAATCGAATCTCATAAGATCTTTATATCTAGTATTGCATTGTTATGCCTTGCTCAGTTACTGTCAATTGCCCTGTTGTAATTTGTTTACCCTTCATGCCATGTTGTTTATCTAAGGAGAGTACCTCTAGTGAACTATGGACCCCGGTCCAATCTTTACCATTGATACATCTTCCACTATTACTTTTTACTTGATGCAAACCACCATTACCTTCCACACCATAAAGTTAATCCTTTGTTAGAGCAACCAGTGAGATTGACAACCTCACTGTTAGTTGGGGCAAAGTCTTGAGTTTGTGTTGTGCAGGTTTCCACGTTGCTTGCAACACCTGTGTGACGTTTCCTTCCTCCTACTGGTTCGATAACCTCGGTTTCTTACTGAGGGAAGACTTCCTGTTGTGCTGCTTCACACCTTGCTCTTGGGGTTCCCAATAGGCTCCATATCAACTGAGCCATCAACAAGTTTTCTGGTGCCGTTGCCGGGGAGGCCAAGGACATCTTCACAAGGGGAGTCCTCCACTCCCTTCCTCTTTACTTTGGTTTTAGTTTCCTTAGTTTCTTTTGCTTGGTTTTGTTTTCCTCTTGTTTTCAAAAACTCTAAAAAAAATAGTCTAGTTTGGTTTGCTTTCTCTATTCAAAAACACAAAAAAATTAGTTCCTGCTCTAGTTGTTGTCCTGTTATTGCCTTGCTTGGTCATGCTTTCTATCAATGGATGGTTTCTTTGAAACTACTTCTTATTGGCAAGTTGGGTTCACAGAAGAACAAAAGTATTATTTTAAGGAACACCGTTTGTCACAAAAAGGGAAACACTTATGGGAACAAATTGATAAGTTGAATACTATTGCTAGAGACGTGTGCTCTATTTATAATGTTACCTATTACTTTGATAAATCTTGTTGTTGTAGGAGGTATAAAAACCTGCCTTTTTAATGTGAGTATATGTAACATCCCAAAAATCATGATTAAAAAGTTTGCATATCTTCATGCATTCATAAGCATTTGGATCATTTTCAAATAAAATTTCAAAACAGAAGCAAATTGTTGCCTATCATTTTATGTAGGAAAGGCAATGGCTTTATTTTTCACTCTCAAATTATGAGAATACTTTATTTCGACCAGAAAGGTTTGAATGTAGGTTTGAATATTGATTTCAAAACTTACTTAAGTTTTCAAAACAAAGAATCTAAATTAAAACCATTTTTAATGCCTTATATAATTAAATAGGCAAAGCATGGTTCTATTTTATTTTCAATGGACCAATGTATTTTTGAGTGAACAACAATGTTTTATACTCAAATGTGTGCATGGTTCACTTTACAAAAATCCAGAGAAAGTTTGAATAGAAACTCATTTGAAAAGGATTTCAGAAAATAAAAATAGAAATAGAAAAGGAGAAAAGAAAATAGAAAAGGCCTACGCCAGCCTTTCGGCCCAGCAGCAGAACCAACCCAATAGCCAGCCCACCCGGGACTCCCTCTCCTCTCTGTTTCTCACCCCGCCCGCGCACACCCCCTCGCTGACAACTGGACCCCGCAGCCATGTTACTCCTTCTTCCCCAAATCTCGTGACGACGAGCTCGCCGCTGCAGTTACCTCCCCCATTCAACCCGATGAATTCTCCCTTGATTGTCATTGATTCGCCAAGTAATTCCTTCCCTCGCTCTGGCTATTTAAACCTCTCCCCGTCCGCGTCATTTTCCCCCACCCAGCACCACCAGAGCGCCGCCAGGCTACCCATATTTGTCTTCGCACCGACGAGCTCCGACGAGCAATCATGGTGAGTCTCGAGCACCCCTCTGTCTCTGGTTCACGCGATTGTGTTCGCCAGTGTCTTACGCATCTGTTAATGCCTGCCACTTGATCCCTTGCGCCCTAGGTCGTTGTCTTCGACCCCGACAGTGAGCACCCGACGCGTGGACGAACTCCGACGAGTATTTGCTGCTGTGTCTGTGCGCCCCGACCCCGTCCACCTACACGTTGAGCATCTCCACGTCCTTGCGACCTTGGTAAGCACCAGCACACACCCCTACACCTCTAACCTCGCCGGCGTGTCACTGCCAGAGCTGTCGCCGCCGCCAGCTCCATTCGCGCCACTGAGTTTTGGTCAATTTGATCTGACCCATTAGATCTGGATCCTAAGGCCACGATTAGATGTTTAGTTGAAGCGGTAAGATCAGATATGGGCCGTGCATCTTTATTTATATCCTAAGGTCCGCAAGAGTGATCCGGCTGAACCGGTACGCGCCAATCAGAGGATGCCGCCTGGCTAGGTTTTAGATTTAAAATCTGGATTTTCATCTATTAGATATTCAAACTTTTGTTCTGTTTATCCAAAAAATACAAATAATATACCATTGGAATCACAAAAATAAATCCTATATATCTATGGGATTATTTTTGTATTTTTTTCTGTTAAAATATAATTTTATGCAGAGACATTTGTAGGCTTATTTTGTGTATAAAAATTAATTGGAAATTTTTTTTTGAATGCCAAATAAATTTTATTTGATGAATAAAAGTTTAGTTTATTGATCAGTACTGTTTTACTAGTCTTGGTTGGTTTATAAAAATCATCACATGACATTTGCATGCATTCATATATTTTTGTTTGATTATTTGAAATGTGAATTTGGTGCTATCATTTTATGTGTAGATTTTGGTGCTAGTGGTGATTGTGACTGTGAGGATTGTTGTTACTCCCCCAACTACCAAGGCAAGTGGTGATTCATAATTTTGTCCCAATATTTTGACTATGCATTCGAAATATTTTGTATAGGGCTTGCATGATAATTTGTATCTATATGCTATGCTTGGGAAATCCTAGTAGTTATAGAATTGTTAGAATTTTCACTATGTGAAGATACTTGATTTTGCCATGCTTAGCCTAGCTAGTAGCAACCAAGGGTGGATTATATACATGATATCGAAAAATATTTCTAAGTCTTTGACTTATGTTTTGCTTAATAAAACAACTAAGTGAATGAAACACCTGGGTGGAATGGTAATTGCTTCGTTGGATTTTTGTTGAGTGGTTACCAGGGCCCATTTTTCAATGGTCTACCCTGTGTATCTCACTTGTGGAATGCCACCCAGGAACAAAGGGATTTGAAATGTCATATGTTAAGAAGCTTCTAGTGCAGCCACATGGCATTATGGGCTCTGCCTAGATCATATAGGTTGCAATAACTTAGCCAAATGGACAGTTGGTGGTAGGGGGTGATAGGTTTAGAACGCGTCCATTTTGGTCTAAGGGAAGGCTTCTGAAAGGTCCTGTCTCTATGCATGTCGAGTCTTGTGGGGAAAGTGCACCACCTCTGCAGAAGGAAGAATCTAAGTACTTAGCCGTGTCCCCGGCAATGGACAATCTGAGCATGAAGACATGGAAGCTATGAAGAATCTCCTCATCCCAATTTATAAGTTAAAACTTCTGGTTGAACAAGGGTCAAGGTTCACCAATGTCTATTGGTGGTTCCTTGGGAGTTTTTGCCAAACAAAAACTTAGAGTTTTCAACTGATAGGTAAAACCTATTTTGAGCAAAGCAAGCCTAAGCTACACTTAGCCAAATTCATGTAGAAGCTGGATACTATTATTATATTAAGGTATCATTTGCCAATGCTATTCCAATGTATTGAACCACTGTGGCTGTAACTTGTGATGTTGCATGTTACTCTGATGAGGATTAGGGTTATGAGTCTACACTCAACATGCTTGCCTGTGGCACATGAAGATGAAGACTTTTATTTATATTGCTAAGTTAAACTCTTGTACTAGCCTATGGCTATGGAGTTGTAAAAGTGTAACTACCTCGGTGAATTACGCTCCTAGTTACAAGCCTGGATGAGCGGAAATGGTTGAAATAGTACGGTGGGGCCCAAATGCCACTCACAGGTAGACCTTTCGGCCGTCCCAACCATTTCCAAACATCGGGACAAGAACGGGCGGCGTAATCGGCAGGCGAAGGGATCAACTACATACACAAATGAGTATGTATGCAAGCCACCATAAAACAGTACATCAGAGCCATTCCATCTAAAAAGAAAGGAAATATAGCAACGCCATACGGCAAGATTCAAATGTCCTAGATAGATATATATAGTTTAGGATATCTCCTCATACATCAAACATCAGAGTATCAGGCGGAAGCGGAAAACAAGATCCGAGTACGGATAAGAAGCAAATCGGCATAAGATGCCCCATAAATAAACACATCCCGCCCACAGATCTCACGGATCCCCGTTCCCGGAATCTCTACACCGAACGATCGTTGCCCACATCGTCTGCCTCCTCCACCCAGTATCCATCTTGTGAGTGTACCTGTCCATCTGAATCAAACAATTTATCGTGTGAGGCCCTAGGGGTACTCAACAAGTCTTTATGCCTCTAAAGGGGACACAACCTGGGGTGACGCAATTGCCGCAAAAGATAAACCCTAACAGTTCTATAGATACTCGCTAACCATCCGCCTAACCAAAGATAGACGGATGTCCGTGAATTAATGACAACAGTTATAACAGTAATATCACCAGATCCATCCTCCTCCTCGCTTACCAACAAGGAAGCGGACGAACAACCCCCATCCGTTGGCATTTTATTATCCATTCCATGAGTATTGCACTATTTACTAGTCAGTTACTTAGTCAAATTAAAGCGGTACTTTAGTTATACTTGTCTATGATCGAGAAACTGTGCTCCAAGTCGTCCATAACCGCGGACACGGCTTTCAGAAAGTTTTACCCTGCAGGGGTGCACAAATAGCAACACACACCCGATCAACCTCGGAAAAACCAAATAAAAACCCAACGAGGCCTTCACGACAAAGCAATCACAGGATTCAGAAATATTTCAGGGGGCCACCCCGTTGAGTACACCCGCAACGAAGTTAGCTGACTCTGAGACGGACTCAAGGTTTGCGTCAATGGCTGTAAACGACTGGGAACCCGAAAATGTGACTGGGCTTATCGATACCGCGAAAACACTCCGCTTACCTAAACAGTATAGGTGCTCCTCGCACAAACATAAATAAAGCAGTATAGCATGGCATAAGTACAGGATAGTAAATAAAACCTCAAACTAGTTTGTGGCCCCAAGGAATAAGAATGAATCAAGCTCTGGCTCAGGGGGGTCCCATAAGCCTCCCGGATGTGGATAGCGCGAATATTCAAGGAACAGGAATCAAGTACTCGGGGTCCTACTGGACACAAGTGAGCAGGAAAAACCAAATAGCAGATATTGCTCACCGGTGCCACTTTCATTAGTTATCCCACTACTCAGGTTAAGTTGTTTAGGTACCTCGTTATCCATCAGACACTCACATACCCTACACATGCTGTTCTACGACTCGCATGGCTCAAACAACTCTTGTAGTAATGGCTCATGGGATGGAGGAACAAGCTTCGGTGGGGTTTAAAAGTAAAGGCTATGCAATACTTGGGATTCAGTTTAATGCAATCGCGACTCAATGATGCAAGAATAAGATAGAGGAAATAGGTACTATATGTATGCAAGCATGTGGTAGTGCTTGCCTAGCATCTCAGTTGAAGCGAGAGAAGGATCTGGGTAGTGCTCCTGGGTTTCTTGATATATCCCCTGCTCCGTGTCTATTCGAAGAAGAACCAAACAAACAAGGGCCAACATAAATAGAGTGCACAAGCATATGAATAAGATGCCACAAGCAAACAATCATGCCATGATGAATGATGCATAATTTGCATGGCAATAATGTAGCATGGCATGGATGAGATGTGGAATACAAGAATTAAGCCTTTTATTGAGTTTTGGCCACATTTTATCCTCATATTAGTTGCTGTATACTTTATATTTATATGATGCATGCTGCAATTCAGAACATGGAATGCATAAACAGAAAGGTCTCGTCGAGCTGATCATTTTAGACATATCATTTGTCAAAATCGGAGTTATAAAACAAAAGTTATTAATTAATTAAGGCAAAAGGGCATTTTATTGTAATTTTAATCAACTTGGAAATTTAAAGTGTCCAAAATATATTTTGGATGGCATATTTGAAATCCTCACATTTTTCTGATTCAAAAACATATATTATTTGCATTATTTGGAATTATGAATTTAAATTTATTTTAAAGTCAAAATTATTAAAAGGGGTCAAAGGCAAAGGTTTGACTAGTTTGAATTAGTTTTGAAAATATTTGACTAAAGATTTGAATTAACATTAAAAAAAACATATTTCATATAAGGTTTGAATTCAAATTCCAAATCATTTGAAAGTTATGAATTAGTTTTAATTTAAACAGATTTGAAATTTGGAGTTGAATTAATTTAGATAAGTTTGAATTTGAAACAGATAGCAGAAAACCTTTTCTCACTCACTCAGATCCAGCCACAGTCTGTGACAGGTGGGGCCAACAGCTGACTCAGCAGTAGGTGGAGCGCAGCGGCCGAGCGGGGCTTTTCTCACCGCGAGCTGAGCTAGCTCATGCGGCTGGCAGGCGGGGCCACAGCATCTCCAGGGCCACACGCGGGCGCGCCAGCGAGGATGCGACACGTGGGGAATCCAGGGAGTGCGGGCTAAGGGCGGCAAAGCTGGGGGCTGTTTTGCAAAACGATCAGAGAGGCTGACGGGTGGGGTTCGGTGGGACTGCGGGTTGGGGCGGGAAAAAGACCAAGGGCCTCTGCGCAAAACGACGGCGGCTGCTGCTGACTACTGACGGACGCGGCGCTGCCGGCGACGAAATCTGGCCGTCTCCCGGCGACGATGGCAACGCACCTAGCGAGAATTAGAAGATGATGCCAAAACAAAAGATGGAGGGGAAAGTCCGGTCTACAACTTTCGTGTTCGGGGTTTCTCCGGAGGAGGGCTACAACGCGCGGGCTTCGACGAGGAACAGAGGCAGGAGCTGCAGCAGCTGCTGCTGTTGCCAGAGCGTGGCGCGCGGCGGCGCACGCGGAGTGCTCAACGGAAGGTGGCGGCACTGTGGTGCACGAGAGGAAAGGGGACCTTGTCTGGGGGGTAGAGGGGCTCACCAGGAGCGTGTCGGTGCAGACGAAGGAGCTCGGGGCGGTCGCGATCTGGCGCGTAGCTGGCTGGCCGGAGCTCCTGGTGCGCACGGACACGGCGGCGGCGGGGCTTCTCCGGTGAGCTTCAGTGGCGACCTCCGGTACAGCGTGATGTAGGGGAACGAGATGAACCTCCTGGACGCCTTGGACCCCTTCTAGCACGGCTCCAACCGTCCTTCTTCTGGACTGGCCGATCTAGGGTTTAGAGGGGCATGGGGTGGCCATGGTCATGCTTGGGGAAGGAGGAAGGAGGGAGAGGGGTTCCTGGGGTCTCAGATCTCGATCTGGGGTCTGGGTTAGGTGATGGAGATAAGGAGGGGAGCACATGGGCTGCTTTGATTAGCCTTCCAAGGGAGAGGAGAGGCTCGGGGAGGGTTTTCTTTTCTTGCCTCCTTCTTGTCCTGTAGCTTAGAGAGGGGAGAGAGGGACCAGGGAGGAGGGAAGCTCGTGGGTTGGAGGGCAGGCTCGGGCTGGGGTCCTCCTGGCAGGGAGAGAAGAGAGGAAGAGAGAGATAGGGTAGGAGGGAGGCTCGGCTAGGGTTTGGATAGGGTTGGGTGGAGAGAGAGAAGAGAGTAGATGGAGTGTGGGGCCAGGGAGAGGGTAGCCCTGTGGGGCATGCATGGTAGAGAGTGGAGAGGCCGAGAGGGAGGGGTAGATCATGTGGGGTCGAGCTAGGGTTAGCTAGAGAGGGGTGGCTCGGGTAGGGTTTTGAGAGAGGGGGGTGAGGTGAAAGAGGTGAGGTTGGGTGTTTTTGACAAGACCAAGCAAGATCAAGAAAAGATCAAACAAGTTCTAGTCAAAGGAGTAGAGAGATAGAAAGGTGTTGAGGGTGTTTAGGGTTAGAGCATGGCCAAAGCAAGACCAACCAAGGGGTTTAGGGTTTTTGCATGCATCAAGCTAGATCATACAAGATTGGGTGGAAGAGGTGTGGGGTTTAGCAAACTCAACAAGATCAACAAAAAGGAGTGGAAGAGAGGGATAGAGATGTGGTGGTTCTTGCATGGCCCATGCAATAATTAATAAATGCCATGAATCATCCTTGTGAAAACAAAATAATAACGTGGCATTATTCTCATGCATCCCCAAATGCGGAGTAAAGGCCAAGCAAAAGAATTTGTAGATTTGGATCCATCCTATCTCCCATGAGCTAGGTTAAATACCAAAGAGAGAATTAACAAATACAAGATCATGGATAATGGAATGGTGGAATTATAAAGTGGTGAAAAGAAAGGGTGGTGGAGTCAATAAAAGATATGCCCCCAACTCAACTTGGGCATTAAACAATATATCAATAACCAAAAACAATTATCAAGAGGCAAATGCAATTGACAATGCATATAAGAGAAGATCCAAAACAAAAAGGGTCTTATATGATGCTCAAATGCAAGGTGGCATGATGACATGAGCATGATATAATGATGATGCAACAATTATATTGATGATGTAGCCATTATATTACTAGACCAAAATAGCATTACAATTGTTAGACAAATGGGATGCTACAACTCTCCCCCACTAAACAGGAATCTCACCCCGAGATTCTAGGAAGAAGAAGAAGACTCAAAGAGGGTAGGATAGTTGGCACGGAGCTCATCTTCACGCTCCCAAGTGGCTTCATCAACAGAATGGTGCGACCACTGCACCTTGCAGAACTTGATGGACTTGTTGCGAGTCCTTATTTCTGCGGTCTCAAGGATTTTTGTGGGGTGTTCTTGATAAGACAGGTCTTCTTGGAGATTGATTAGCTCATGATCCACGGTCCTGCCGGGATCCTTGAAGCACTTCTTGAGTTGAGAGATGTGGAAAACATCATGGACCTTGAGTTTTTTCGGGACCTCAAGAGCATAAGCAACTTCTCCTCTTCTTCCACGAATTTTGAATGGACCGATGTATCTAGGAGCCAGCTTTCCTTTGATACCAAAACGGTGTGTGCCTTTCATGGGAGTGACACGAAGTTAAACGAGATCACCGGGGACATACACCATGTCCGTGTGCTTCCTGTCATAATTGCTCTTCCCGCGACTTTGAGAAATCTTCATATTTTCAAGAATGATATGCACCTTCTCCTCCGCTTGAGTTACAATGTCAGGGCCAAACCAAATTCTTTCTCCTGCACCTGACCAACCAATCGGAGTTCTGCATTTGCGGCCATAGAGAGCCTCAAATGGTGCCATCTTCAGACTTTTCTGGAAGCTGTTGTTGTAAGAGAGTTCAGCATAAGGAAGACATTCCTCCCACTTCATGCCAAAAGAGATGATGCAAGCATGAAGCATATCCACCAGAATCTGATTGATCCTTTCAACTTGTCCTTGCGACTGAGGGTGGTAAGCTGTCCTGAAGTTCAATTTTGTTCCCAAAGCATTTTGGAAACTTTCCCAGAACTTGGAAGTGAAGATGCTTCCACGGTCTGAACTGATCTCAAGCGGAACCCCATACAGAGAGACAATTCTGTTGATATAGAGCTCAGCCAACTGAATTCCAGAAATTGTTTCCTTGACGGGGAAGAAGTGAGCCACTTTAGAAAGCCTGTCGATGACAACAAAGATTGCATTGTTGCCCTTCTGTGACCTTGGAAAACTAGTGATGAAGTCCATCTCTACGTTCTCCCATTTCCATTCCGGGGGTTTCAATGGTTGTAGAAGACCGAAAGGTTTCTGATGGACAGCTTTCACTCTACGGCAGACATCACACTCCGAGACATAGTTGGCACAATATCGTTTCAAACCCGGCCACCAATATTGTGTTTTCAAGTCCATGTACATCTTTGTGCTGCCAGGGTGGATAGAAAGAACAGAATCATGCGCCTCCTTGAGAACTTGCTCTCTCAAACCCGGGTAGTTCGGAACAAACATCCGGTGTTCAAAGAAAAGCGTGCCTTGATCATCGACGTGGAAGGACTCGTACTTCGGAAGCTGAAGTTTGGAGATGATCTTTCTGGTGTGCGGATCACCAAGCTGACGAGAGCGAACCTTTTCTTCCAAGAGAGGAGTAGCCAGAAGGTTCAGGAGATGCCCTTGTTCCACAATTTCAAGGTTGAGCTGACGGAATTCCTCGCACAAGAGAGGCTGTTGTTCTTCCATCATGAGGTTATTGACATAAGCTTTGCGGCTGAGAGCATCGGCCATGACATTAGCTTTGCCCGGAGTGTAGTTGATGGTCAAATCAAAATCATTGATTGCTTCAATCCATCTCCTCTGCCGAAGGTTGAGATCAGGCTGAGTGAAGATATACTTCAGACTCTTGTGATCAGAAAAGATTTCACAACGGTTGCCAAGCAAGTAGTGCCTCTAAAGTTTCAAAGCAAAGACAACTGCTGCGAGCTCGAGGTCATGTGTAGGATAGTTGATCTCATGCGTCTTCAACTGTCGAGAGGCATAAGCAACAACTTGTTTTTCTTGCATAAGGACCGCACCCAATCCTTGCAAAGAGGCGTCACAGAATATCTGGAAAGGCTTAGATGTGTCCGGAGGAACCAAGACTGGTGTGGAAGTGAGCTTCTCTTTGAGTGTGTCAAAGCTTGCTTGACATGCAGGAGTCCAAAGGTATTTCTTGCCTTTCTTGAGGAGATCGGTAAGAGGCTTCGCTATCTTCGAAAAGTTCTGAACGAAGCGACGGCAATAACTAGCCAAACCAAGGAAACTCTGCACTTCTTTGACATTAACAGGAGGAAGCCATTCAACAATTGTCTTCACAGTTTCCGGGTTGACTGCAATGCCCTTGGCAGAGATGACGTGACCAAGATAGGTTACTTGAGGCAGCCAAAACTCACACTTTGAGAACTTTGCATACAAGCGGTTCTCACGAAGCTTGTTTAGGACACACCGAAGGTGTTCTTCATGTTCTTCCTTTGCCTTAGAATAGACTAAGATGTCATCTAGATAGATCACAACGAACTTATCAAGATACTCCATGAAAACCGAGTTCATAAGCCTCGAGAAGGTGGCAGGTGCGTTGGTGAGACCGAAAGACATGACCGTGTACTCATACAGGCCATAGCGGGTGGTGAAAGCTGTTTTAGGAACATCTTCCTTGCGAATTTTGATTTGATGATAACCACTTCTCAAGTCCAGCTTAGAGAATACCACAGCTCCAGCTAGCTGATCGAAGAGATCATTAATCCGCGGAAGGGGATATTTATTCTTGATGGTTTTAGCATTGAGAGCCCGATAGTCAACACAAAGTTTATCAGTCCTGTCTCGCTTCTTCACAAAGATTGTTGGGCTACCCCAAGAAGAAGTACTGTGTTGAATGAAACCCAACTTCTCTTGTTCATCAAGCTGACGTTTGAGTTCAGCCAACTCAGCAGGACCCATTTTATATGGCCGCTTGGAGATAGGAGCCGTTCCAGGTTCAAGCTCAATTACAAACTCAACCTCACGATCCGGAGGCATACCCGACAACTCTTCAGGAAAGACATCTGGGAACTCACAAACCACCGGAACACTCTGAATAGCTTCCATAGCATCATCATTCAGAGCCGCCAAAGAGAAAAGCTGGATAGCAGGAGTCAGACTTGGAGAATAGACTATATGGCCTTCAGGAATCTTCAGAGAAACCGAGCGTTCAGCACAATCAATCACAGCTGCATTTGCTGTCAACCAATCCATGCCCAAGATGACATCAATGTCAGAATTGCCCAGAACAATTAAGGACGCCGAGAACGAAGAGCCACCAATCTCAATTTGATTGCCATGGCTGATTTTAGCAGCTGCCATTGTTTCTCCAGGAGAAAGAGCCATTAACCTCTTAAGGAGAGGATCCATAGCTAACTCATTCTCATTTGCAAACTTGATAGAAACAAAAGAATGCGATGCACCAGAATCAAACAAAACTCGTGCAGGGACTGAGTTAACAGGAACCATACCCATCACAACTCCAGGTGCATGCTCAGCTTGAGCGGCGTTGACACAGTTGGCACGAGCAACAGTAGACCCGGGCTTGGTGTTGATGTTGAGAGCCCGAGGTGGTGGTGCACGAACCAAAGGAGAGCTTGCCGTAGATCTTGGAGGGGGTGGAGGAAGAGCTTTGTTTTTCAACGGACAGTTCCAGTTTTGATGCCCAGAGTCTCCACACGTGAAACAAGCACCAGGTGGACGTGGAGCAACGTAGCCAGGGACTCCGCCAGGCGCTCCAGGGTAGTGGTGGTTGTAGCCCCTGGGAGCAGCAGTGAGGAAGTTTGTTGGCCTTGCCGTGAAGCTTGAAGGTCTTGGTGGAGCCAGGAGCGACGGTGGGGTGTTAGGAACCCAGACACGATGCTTAGAAGGGGTTGACATAGCTGAAGAGCTTGCTTCCTCGTGGTTGTGTTTCTTTGACTCCTCAAACACTTGCCTACTTGCTTCCTCCTGCAGAGCTGTATGCTGAAGTTCCAGAAAAGACGCCGGCCTTGCATGTGTGATTGCATATTTAATCGATGCGTTGAGCCCTTGCCGGAACCTCTTTTGCTTCTTCTTGTCATCAGAGATCTCATCGCCACCATAACGAGAAAGATTCATGAAGTTCCTGATGTAGGTATTGACATTGTCATTTCCCTGCTTGAGGTTGAGAAACACTTCCTTCATCCTTTCCATGACAATTTCTGACAGATACTGCTCTTTGAAGGCTCCAGTGAACTGTTCCCAAGTAGGCTGAAAACCAAGGCAGTTTGCCTTCAGGTAATTCTCCCACCAGAGAGCTGCATCTCCTTTCAGAAAGTGAGTAGCACATTTTACCCATTCTTGCTCAGGAACATCAGCAGTCTCTAGTAGCCTTGACATCTCACGCAGCCAATCATCAGCATCAAGTGGTTGATCCGAAACATCAAATTGGCGTGGGTTGAACTTCAGGAATCTTTTGATGTCTCCTCGCTTAGGAGGTGGAGGTAGCAGAGCAAACTCATTCCTCCGAACACTTTCTTCAAAACGCTGCTGGTTCTGCTGAAGGGAATATGCCCTGAGAGGCAATAATAAAGTGTTTATTATGTGTATTCCAAGTATATGATAGATGTTTATTTTGCATGCTATAATTGTATTAATACGGAAACGTTAATACATGTGTGTTTAATAAACAAACAGAAAGTTCCTAGTTAAGCCTCTCTCATAAACTAGCTCGTTGATTAACAAGATGATCAAGGTTTCCTGATCATGGACATTGGATGTTGTTAATAACGGGATCACAACATTAGTGTAATGATGTGATGAACATTCATCCGAAGTATAGCATTACGATCAAAGTCATTGAGTTTATATTGCTATAACAACTTACGAAGTGATCCTAATCCTTAGACCATGAGATCATGTCAATCACTAACACCGGAAGAGTTTCTTGATAACATCAAACGTCACACCGTAACAGGGTGATTATAAAGATGGATTCAGAACTAACAAAGTGTTATGTTGAGGCTCATGGATCAAGAGTGGAATTTGTTCATCCCGATGACGGATAGATATACTCTGGGCCCTCTCGGTGATATCACATTGATTAGCTTGCAAGCAAGTGATTTGATCACTAGAATGTTATATCACAGGAACGAGAAAAGAGTGCATGTCGGTAACGAGATCAAACTAGGTATGGAGATACCGATGATCGAATCTCGGACATGTAATATATCGTGAAACGAAGGGATTAAGATACTAGCGTAAAAGGTTCCGACGATCACAAGAAAGTCATCGTTGAATGTGTGGGAGTCAGTATGGGTCTCCAGATCCCGCTTCTGATTATTGATCTGAGAGGGGTCTCGATCATGTCCGCATTATTCACGAACCGTAGGGTGACACACTTAAGAGACACCGACATCCAATTGGAGCAAATGTTTCATGCCGAAAGAATGAACAAGCGCAGGAATTTATTTCACTAGATACCGAAACAGGTTTTCGGGTGAAATTGCATAAAGTGGTTATGCATGTGAAATAGAATTCTAGCAAGGGGTTATTTGTGAATGTTTGTCATTAAAGTAATTGACAAAATTCTGAATAAAATAAAAGAGTTTTATTTAATGAGAGTTTGCATTAAATTTGGTGGAAATTTAATGGGATTTTTGAGTGGACTTTTGAGTGGAGGGAATTTAGAGGAGTTTTGTGAGTGGAGTGTCCACCCACATGAAGAGGGGAGGGCAAGGGGGCAGCCCCCATGCGCCGGCCACCCCTTGGGGTTCCCCCCCTCCTCCTATAAAAGGAGCCCCTCCTCTCACTTCTCACTTACACCTCCTCGTGAAGGATCTCTCTCCCCCTCTAGAATTTATCCCCCATGGTCTCGGACTAGCGAGATACATGTTCCCGGTGGCTATTCGGCAAGAAAGAGTTGTGCTTCCGCTGCATCGCTGGAGCGAGGAGGCGGAGGTTGCTCGGTGCCTCGAACGTGTGTGCGAGCACGGATGCGCTGCTGATTTGCGGCGCTAGGACTTCCTCTCGATCTTGAGATCGGCAAAAGATCGTCTACATCAACCACGAGTTGAACTCGTTAAGCTTTGTCGGTCTTCAAGGGTATGTTATCTACGGATATACATCCGCCCGTTGTTTGTATCTAGTATATATAGATCTTGGTATATAGTTCACATCGTAGGAAAATTTTTGTTTTCTATGCTGCGAACCCTACAGTGGTATCAGAGCCGGATCTATGCGTAGATACTTTACACGGGTAGTACACATATGAGTATGTGGGCGATGATGATCATGTTGTTGCTCCTTTGTTGTAATCTTGGATATTGGTGGCATAGTGGGATGAAGCGGCCCGGACAAACTTTACATGTCCTCGCACATGTGACCTGTTCCACGCTTGACATGCAACTAGTTTGCATAAGTGGCTAGCGGGTGTCTGTCTCTCCTACTATAGTCAATATATATTTTGCAAGCGAGTTGTCAACAATTTGATTATCCTCGTTGTGGTTCATGTTCGTAGGTAAGAACGGTTCTATCTCGAAAGCCCTAAGCCACGTAAAACTTGCAATGGATAAATTAGAGGCGTCTAGTTTAGATTGTTGATGGGCTAGTGATATGATATGGTAGTGTTGTAAGTAAAAGTATGAGATGATACTCTTACAACACACATAGCGTGTAATATCCATAGACCTTGGATTTACACACATAGGTATGATAGTGATCATACCACGATGCACATGATAGAGATCATCCGCGGGAACCATATAATTTCACTAATAAACATATGATGTTTTGGTTGCATCTTATATTGCTTGTTTAGCGCTTTGTTAAGCATAATAAGATGATCCCTCATTTAAATATCAAGATAAAAATGTGTTCTTCCTTTAGTATGCACCGATTATGTTTTCGTCGCTCCAAGACATCACGTGATGATCGGGTGTTCTTGGATCCACGACCATATTTCGGGTGTAAAACAGTTACACACGCAAATACTAAGGTTCTAACTTGGCGAGCCTAGCATGTACAGACATGGCCTCGGAACACAGACCGAAAGGTTAAGCATGAGTCATATAGTTGATATGATGCCCATTTGATGCTCGCCTTTGAAGCTATACCGACTCACGTGATGATCGGACTTGGTGTAGTGGATTTGGTTCATGTAATCACCAAAAGGACACGAGGGATGTCGCTTTTGAGTGGGATTTCATTCGTAATATAGATTAGTTGAACTCGATCTATCATACACTTAGTCTAAACTTTACAAATTCTGTTGTAGATGGCACCACCTGTTTTTAATTTCAATGCGTTCATGGAGAAAGAGAAACTAGCAACGAACGGTAGCAACTTTACTGAATGGGCCATGAATTTGAGGATTCTCCTCTCTGCTGCACAAAAGCAATATGTGCTAGAAGCGCCATTAGGCCCCCCACCTTTCGATGATGCCCCTGACGAGGAGAAGAATGTCTATCAGACTCGTCAGGAGGACCACAACTTAGTTCATTGCGGCATATTGTATGGGCTAGAGCCGGAACTTCGAAAGCGTTTCGAAAACGGCAATGCATTTGATACAATGGGTGAGTTGAAAATGATTTTCGACACACATGCTGCTGTAGAGAGCTACAATGCTTCAGAAAAGTTCTTTAGCTGCATGATGGAAGAGCACAGCTCCGTTAGTGAGCATGTACTCAAGATGTCGGGTTACGCCGATAAGCTTGTGTCCTTGGGAATAACGATTCCCATTGACTTAGGCATCCATCGTGTTCTGCAGTCTCTGCCACCTAGCTATAAGAGCTTCGTGATGAACTATAATATGCAAGGCATGAAGAAGTCTCTCCCCGAGCTTCTGTCAATGCTTAAAACTGCAGAAGTGGAGATCAAAAAGGAACATCAAGTGTTGATGATCAATAGGAACACTGGTTTCAAGAAAGACAAGAAGGGAAAACGGAAGGGAAGTAAGGGTGGCAAGCCTGTTGCCGTGCCTGAAAAGAAACCCCGAGTTGGACCTAAGTCTGATTCCGAGTGCTACTATTGTAAGGGGACTGGCCACTGGAAGCGCAACTGCCCCAAGTATCTGGCAGACAAGAAGGCCGGCAAGGCCAACAAAGGTATATATGATATACATGTTATTGATGTGTACTTGACTAGTGCTCGCAGTAGCACCTGGGTATTTGATACCGGTTCAGTTGCTAATATTTGTAACTCGAATCAGGGGCTGCGGAACAAGCGACCGCTAGCAAGGGGTGAGGTCAAGATGCGTGTCGGCAATGGATCAAACGTTGATGTAATCGCCGTCGGAACGCTGCCTCTCCACTTACCGTCGGGATTAGTCATAAACTTAAATAAATGTTATCTGGTGCCTGCACTGAGCATGAACATTGTATCTGGATCATGTTTGATGCAAAGTGGTTATTCATTTAAATCTGAGAACAATGGTTGTTCCATTTATATGAATGAAATCTTTTATGGTCATGCACCGATGATGAATGGTTTATTTCTGTTAGATCTCAATGATAATGTTACACATATTCATAATGTTGATGCTAAAAGGATTAAACTTAATGATGATATATCCGCATATATGTGGCACTGCCGTCTAGGTCATATTGGCATTAAACGCATGAAGAAGCTCCATTCTGATGGAATTTTGGAATCACTTGATTATGAATCATTTGATACATGTGAGCCATGCCTTATGGGCAAGATGACTAGAACGCCGTTTTCCGGTTCAATGGAACGGGCGACAGATTTATTGGAAATCATACATTCTGATGTATGTGGTCCAATGAGTGTGTCGGCGCGAGGTGGATATCGTTATTTTGTTACTTTCACGGATGATTTGAGTAGATACGGTTATATCTACTTGATGAAACACAAGTATGAAACCTTTGAAAAGTTCAAGGAATTTCAGAATGAAGTGGAAAATCATCGTAATAGAAAGATCAAATTTCTACGGTCTGACCGTGGAGGTGAGTATCTAAGTTACGAGTTTAGCACTCACATGAAAGAGTGTGGAATTGTTTCACAACTCACACCTGCCGGAACACCACAGCGAAATGGTGTGTCGGAACGTCGTAATCGTACTCTATTAGATATGGTTCGATCTATGATGTCTCTGACGGACTTGCCGTTGTCATTTTGGGGTTATGCACTAGAAACTGCTGCATTCACTTTAAATCGGGCACCATCTAAATCCGTTGAAAAGACACCGTATGAATTATGGTTTGGAAACAAACCTAAGCTGTCATTTCTTAAAGTTTGGGGATGCGATGTTTATGTGAAGAAACTTCAACCGGATAAACTCGAACCCAAAGCGGAAAAATGCGTCTTCATAGGATACCCTAAAGAAACTATTGGGTATTCCTTCTATCACAGATCCGAGGGCAAGGTTTTTGTTGCCAAGAATGGATCCTTTCTAGAGAAAGAGTTTCTCGCGAAAGGTGTGAATAGTCGGAAGGTAGAACTCGAAGAGGTTGTGGAACCTTCTCTTCAAAGTATGGCGAGTAGCGCAGCGCCGGAAGTTGTTCCGGAGTTGGCTCCACCTGTTGAAGAAGGAACTAATGATAATGATCATGAAACTCCAAAAGAGAGTACTACCGAACCTCGCAGGTCAAACAGGACGCGTGCAGCTCCCGAGCTGTACGGAAATCCTGTCATAAATTTCATGGTTGATGAAAACAATGACCCTGCGACGTATGAAGAAGCGATGATGAGCCCGGATTCCAACAAATGGTTAGAAGCCATGAAATCCGAGATGGAATCCATGTATGAAAATCAAGTTTGGAACTTGGTGGAATTACCTCATGACCGAAAGGCCGTGGAGAACAAATGGATTTTCAAAAGGAAAACTGATGCTGATGGTAATGTGACCATCTATAAAGCTCGACTTGTCGCAAAGGGGTTTCGACAAATTCAAGGAGTTGACTACGATGAGACTTTCTCTCCTGTAGCGATGCTAAAGTCAGTTAGGATTATGTTAGCAATTGCTGCATATTTCGATTATGAGATATGGCAGATGGATGTCAATACCGCGTTTCTCAATGGTAATATTGAAGAAGAGTTGTATATGATACAACCAAAGGGTTTTGTCGATCCTAAGGATGCTAACAAGGTGTGCAAGCTTCAGCGATCCATCTATGGATTGAAGCAAGCATCACGAAGTTGGAATCTCCGCTTTGATGAGGTGATCAAAGAGTTTGGATTTGTCCAAACTTATGGAGAAGCTTGTATTTACAAGAAAGTGAGTGGGAGCAATGTGGCATTTCTGATATTATATGTGGATGACATATTATTGATCGGAAATGATATAGAACTTTTAAACAATGTTAAAAGTTATCTAAACAGCAAATTTTCAATGAAGGACCTAGGTGAAGCGTCATACATATTAGGCATAAAGATCTATAGAGATAGATCTAGGCGCCTAATAGGGCTATCGCAAAGTACATACCTTGACAAGATTTTAAAGAAGTTTAAAATGGACGGAAGTAAGAAGGGGTTCTTACCTATGTTGCAAGGCAAGACATTGAGTAAGACTCAAAGTCCGGCTTCGGCGGAAGAAAGAGAGATAATGGACAAAGTCCCCTATGCTTCAGCCATAGGCTCTATAATGTACGCCATGCTATGTACAAGACCGGATGTGGCACACGCTATTAGTTTGACTAGTAGGTACCAATCGGATCCAGGTTCGGAACACTGGATAGCGGTCAAGAATATCCTTAAGTACTTACGAAGAACTAAGGATATGTTTCTTGTATACGGAGGTGAAGAAGAGCTCGTCGCTAAGTGTTATGTTGACGCTAGCTTTGACACCGATCCGGATGACTCTAAGTCTCAATCCGGATACGTATTTCTCATGAATGGCGAAGCGGTTAGTTGGAGGAGCTCCAAACAACCTGTGGTAGCGGGATCAACAACGGAGGCCGAATATGTTGCTGCTTCAGAAGCAGCTCAGGAAGCAGTTTGGATGAAGGAGTTCATATCCGAACTAGGAGTTGTGGCAAACGCGTTGGACCCAATGGTGATCTATTGTGACAACAATGGTGCCATTGCCAATGCCAAAGAGCCAAGGTCTCACAAGCATTCCAAGCATATTAAGCGCCGGTTTCACTCCATCCGCGAGCATGTCAAGGATGGAGATATAAAGATTTTTAAAGTACACACAGATCTCAATGTAGCAGATCCGTTGACTAAAACTCTCCCTAGAGCAAAACATGATCAACACCAGAACTCAATGGGTGTTAGATTTATCACTATGTAACTAGATTATTGTCTCTAGTGCAAGTGGGAGACTGAAGGGAATATGCCCTGAGAGGCAATAATAAAGTGTTTATTATGTGTATTCCAAGTATATGATAGATGTTTATTTTGCATGCTATAATTGTATTAATACGGAAACGTTAATACATGTGTGTTTAATAAACAAACAGAAAGTTCCTAGTTAAGCCTCTCTCATAAACTAGCTCGTTGATTAACAAGATGATCAAGGTTTCCTGATAATGGACATTGGATGTTGTTAATAACGGGATCACAACATTAGTGTAATGATGTGATGAACATTCATCCGAAGTATAGCATTACGATCAAAGTCATTGAGTTTATATTGCTATAACAACTTACGAAGTGATCCTAATCCTTAGACCATGAGATCATGTCAATCACTAACACCGGAAGAGTTTCTTGATAACATCAAACGTCACACCGTAACAGGGTGATTATAAAGATGGATTCAGAACTAACAAAGTGTTATGTTGAGGCTCATGGATCAAGAGTGGAATTTGTTCATCCCGATGACGGATAGATATACTCTGGGCCCTCTCGGTGATATCACATTGATTAGCTTGCAAGCAAGTGATTTGATCACTAGAATGTTATATCACAGGAACGAGAAAAGAGTGCATGTCGGTAACGAGATCAAACTAGGTATGGAGATACCGATGATCGAATCTCGGACATGTAATATATCGTGAAACGAAGGGATTAAGATACTAGCGTAAAAGGTTCCGACGATCACAAGAAAGTCATCGTTGAATGTGTGGGAGTCAGTATGGGTCTCCAGATCCCGCTTCTGATTATTGATCTGAGAGGGGTCTCGATCATGTCCGCATTATTCACGAACCGTAGGGTGACACACTTAAGAGACACCGACATCCAATTGGAGCAAATGTTTCATGCCGAAAGAATGAACAAGCGCAGGAATTTATTTCACTAGATACCGAAACAGGTTTTCGGGTGAAATTGCATAAAGTGGTTATGCATGTGAAATAGAATTCTAGCAAGGGGTTATTTGTGAATGTTTGTCATTAAAGTAATTGACAAAATTCTGAATAAAATAAAAGAGTTTTATTTAATGAGAGTTTGCATTAAATTTGGTGGAAATTTAATGGGATTTTTGAGTGGACTTTTGAGTGGAGGGAATTTAGAGGAGTTTTGTGAGTGGAGTGTCCACCCACATGAAGAGGGAGGGCAAGGGGGCAGCCCCCATGCGCCGGCCACCCCCTTGGGGTTCCCCCCCTCCTCCTATAAAAGGAGCCCCTCCTCTCACTTCTCACTTACACCTCCTCGTGAAGGATCTCTCTCCCCCTCTAGAATTTATCCCCCATGGTCTCGGACTAGCGAGATACATGTTCCCGGTGGCTATTCGGCAAGAAAGAGTTGTGCTTCCGCTGCATCGCTGGAGCGAGGAGGCGGAGGTTGCTCGGTGCCTCGAACGTGTGTGCGAGCACGGATGCGCTGCTGATTTGCGGCGCTAGGACTTCCTCTCGATCTTGAGATCGGCAAAAGATCGTCTACATCAACCACGAGTTGAACTCGTTAAGCTTTGTCGGTCTTCAAGGGTATGTTCTCTACGGATATACATCCGCTCGTTGTTTGTATCTAGTATATATAGATCTTGGTATATAGTTCACATCGTAGGAAAATTTTTGTTTTCTATGCTGCGAACCCTACATCTGCTGCATTGCTGCCAAGGCATTGGCGATGTTTGACAACGCGGACCCCAGTTCAGGTGGTATGTCCTCATCAGAACGGCGTGGTGGAGCCATCCTGTGATTGATATAAAACACAAGTCAGTACTATAATGGAGAATGATAATAATCCAAAATAGTACCAAGATGGAATTACTCAAGATTAAAGGATACAATTTACTAAGATGATATTAAAATATCAACAAAGTTCAAAGCACCTAGAAGATATTAAGCATATCGCACACGACTGAAAAGGAGTGTGGTACACAGATATATCAAAGAAAAAAATTTCCACAAATTTCGGCATTAAAATACCAATAGATGCGCAAAAACACTTAGCGAATCAAGATTAGTGACTCTACCAATTTAATATACAAAAGCGAATGATAAGAGTAGTGGTATGGTCGCGACTCCATCCCGCACTCAAATCATTACTCCGCACATGAATAAGTAAAACAAATATCCTAACCCCTTCTTCTCACGATGAACCTACAGATTAGTAACTACGGAAACGAACACCCCAAACAAGATAACGTCGGATAACAAAGAGTAAGACAGATCGCGGCGGTATACAACGAATCAGATAGATCGCGTCGGTTTGCAAAAGCCTATCGGTATGGAATGTACCAACAGTTGATAACCAAAAGGCCGATTGTGATAACAACTTGGATGCAACAGATAGACAAGGAATTACACACACACACACACAACCTATGGTACTACGGAAACCCAGAACACGTGAATCCTAGTTTGAATTTTAAGAAGAGGATTGAAAACGTTACACTTCCTTACCAGAAAAGGGTGGGTGGGTGGGTAAGAAGAAAAATGGAAGCAGTCCTACTCTCGCGTTTTGTTTTCCCTAGTATACATAGCTACCAAAATATTTGCTAGACTGACGACGACCATTTGGCTGAGACCCTGAAGGTCGGGATGGCTCTGATACCAATTGTAACTACCTCGGTGAATTACGCTCCTAGTTACAAGCCTGGATGAGCGGAAATGGTTGAAATAGTACGGTGGGGCCCAAATGCCACTCACAGGTAGACCTTTCGGCCGTCCCAACCATTTCCAAACATCGGGACAAGAACGGGCGGCGTAATCGGCAGGCGAAGGGATCAACTACATACACAAATGAGTATGTATGCAAGCCACCATACAACAGTACATCAGAGCCATTCCATCTAAAAAGAAAGGAAATATAGCAACGCCATACGGCAAGATTCAAATGTCCTAGATAGATATATAGTTTAGGATAACTCCTCATACATCAAACATTAGAGTATCAGGCGGAAGCGGAAAACAAGATCCGAGTACGGATAAGAAGCAAATCGGCATAAGATGCCCCATAAATAAACACATCCCGCCCACAGATCTCACGGATCCCCGTTCCCGGAATCTCTACACCAAACGATCGTTGCCCACATCGTCTGCCTCCTCCACCCAGTATCCATCTTGTGAGTGTACATGTCCATCTGAATCAAACAATTTATCGTGTGAGACCCTAGGGGTACTCAGCAAGTCTTTATGCCTCTAAAGGGGACACAACCTGGGGTGACGCAATTGCCGCAAAAGATAAACCCTAACAGTTCTATAGATACTCGCTAACCATCCGCCTAACCAAAGATAGACGGATGTCCATGAATTAATGACAACAGTTATAACAGTAATATCACCAGATCCATCCTCCTCGTCGCTTACCAACAAGGAAGCGGACGAACAACCCCCATCCGTTGGCATTTTTATTATCCATTCCATGAGTATTGCACTATTTACTAGTAAGTTACTTAGTCAAATTAAAGCGGTACTTTAGTTATACTTGTCTATGATCGAGAAACTGTGCTCCAAGTCGTCCATAACCGCGGACATGGCTTTCAGAAAGTTTTACCCTGCAGGGGTGCACAAATAGCAACACACACTCGATCAACCTCGGAAAAACCAAATCAAAACCCAACGAGGCCTTCACGACAAAGCAATCACAGGATTCAGAAATATTTCAGGGGGCCACCCCGTTGAGTACACCCGCAACGAAGTTAGCTGACTCCGAGACGGACTCAAGGTTTGCGTCAATGGCTGTAAACGACTGGGAACCCGAAAATGTGACTGGGCTTATCGATACTGCAAAAACACTCCGCTTACCTAAACAGTACAGGTGCTCCTCGCACAAACGTAAATAAAGCAGTATAGCATGGCATAAGTACAGGTTAGTAAATAAAACCTCAAACTAGTTTGTGGCCCCAAGGAATAAGAATGAATCAAGCTCTGGCTCAGGGGGGTCCCATAAGCCTCCCGGATATGGATAGCGCGAATATTCAAGGAACAGGAATCAAGTACTCGGGGTCCTACGGCACACAAGTGAGCAGGAAAAACCAAATAGTAGATATTGCTCACCGGTGCCACTTTCATTAGTTATCCCACTACTACTCAGGTTAAGTTGTTTAGGTACCTCGTTATCCATCATACACTCACATACCATACACATGATGTTCTAAGACTCGCATGGCTCAAACAACTCCTGTACTAATGGCTCATGGGATGGAGGAACAAGCTTCGGTGGGGTTTAAAAGTAAAGGCTATGCAATACTTGGGATTCAGTTTAATGCAATCGCGACTCAATGATGCAAGAATAAGATAGAGGCAATAGGTACTATATGTATGCAAGCATGTGGTAGTGCTTTCCTGGCAGGTCAGTTGAAGCGAGAGAAGGATCTGGGTAGTGCTCCTAGTTTCTTGATATATCCCCTGCTCCGTGTCTATTCGAAGAAAAACCAAACAAACAAGGGCCAACATAAATAGAGTGGACAAGCATATGAATAAGATGCGACAAGCAAACAATCATGCCATGATGAATGATGCAAAATTTGCATGGCAATAATGTAGCATGGCATGGATGATATGTGGAATACAAGAATTAAGCCTTTTATTGAGTTTTGGCCACATTTTATCCTCATATTAGTTGCTGTATACTTTATATTTATATGATGCATGCTGCAATTCAGAACATGGAATGCATAAACAGAAAGGTCTCGTCGAGCTGATCATTTTAGACATATCATTTGTCAAAATCGGAGTTATAAAACAAAAGTTATTAATTAATTAAGGCAAAAGGGCATTTTATTGTAATTTTAATCAACTTGGAAATTTAAAGTGTCCAAAATATATTTTGGATGGCATATTTGAAATCCTCACATTTTTCTGATTCAAAAACATATATTATTTTCATTATTTGGAATTATGAATTTAAATTTATTTTAAAGTCAAAATTATTAAAAGGGGTCAAAGGCAAAGGTTTGACTAGTTTGAATTAGTTTTGAAAATATTTGACTAAAGATTTGAATTAACATTAAAAAACAAAACATATTTCATATAAGGTTTGAATTCAAATTCCAAATCATTTGAAAGTTATGAATTAGTTTTAATTTAAACAGATTTGAAATTTGGAGTTGAATTAATTTGAATAAGTTTGAATTTGAAACAGATAGCAGAAAACCTTTTCTCACTCACTCAGATCCAGCCACAGTCAGTGACAGGTGGGGCCAACAGCTGACTCAGCAGCAGGTGGGGCGCAGCGGCCGAGCGGGGCTTTTCTCACCGCGAGCTGAGCTAGCTCATGCGGCTGGCAGGCAGGGCCACAGCATCTCCAGGGCCACACGCGGGCGCGCTAGCGAGGATGCGACACGTGGGGAATCCAGGGAGTGCGGGATAAGGGCGGCAGAGCTGGGGGCTGTTTTGCAAAACGATCAGAGAGGCTGACGGGTGGGGTTCGGTGGGACTGCGGGTTGAGGCGGGAAAAAGACCAGGGGCCTCTGCGCAAAACGACGGCGGCTGTTGCTGACTGCTGACGGACGCGGCGCTGTCGGCGACGAAATCTGGCCGTCTTCCAGCGACGATGGCGATGCACCTAGCGAGAATTAGAAGATGATGCCAAAACAAAAGATGGAGGGGAAAGTCCGGTCTACAACTTTCGTTTTCGGGGTTTCTCCGGAGGAGGGCTACAACGCGCGGGCTTCGACGAGGAACAGAGGCAGGAGCTGCAGCAGCTGCTGCTGTTGCCAGAGCGTGGCATGCGGCGGCGCACGCGGAGTGCTCGACGGAAGGTGGCGGTGCTTTGGTGCACGAGAGGGAAGGGGACCTTGTCTGGGGGGTAGAGGGGCTCACCAGGAGCGCGTCGGTGCAGAAGAAGGAGCTCGGGGCGGTCGCGATCTGGCGCGTAGCTGGCTGGCCGGAGCTCCTGGTGCGCACGGACACGGCGGCGGCGGGGCTTCTCCGGCGAGCTTCAGTGCCGACTTCCGGTACAGCGTGATGTAGGGGAACGAGATGAACCTCCTGGACGCCTTGGACCCCTTCTAGCACAGCTCCAACCGCCCTTCTTCTGGCCTGGCCGATCTAGGGTTTAGAGGGGCATGGGGTGTCCATGGTCATGCTTGGGGAAGGAGGAAGGAGGAAGAGGGGTTCCTGGGGTCTCAGATCTCGATCTGGGGTCTGGGTTAGGTGATGGAGATAAGGAGGGGAGCACATGGGCTGCTTTTATTAGCCTTCCAAGGGAGAGGAGAGGCTCGGGGAGGGTTTTCTTTTCTTGCCTCCTTCTTGTCCTGTAGCTTAGAGAGGGGAGAGAGGGACCATGGAGGAGGGAAGCTCGTGGGTTGGAGGGCAGGCTCGGGCTGGGGTCCTCCTGGCAGGGAGAGAAGAGAGGAAGAGAGAGATAGGGTAGGAGGGAGGCTCGGCTAGGGTTTGGATAGGGTTGGGTGGAGAGAGAAGAGAGTAGATGGAGTGTGGGGCCAGTGAGAGGGTAGCCCTGTGGGGCATGCATGGTAGAGGGTGGAGAGGCCGAGAGGGAGGGGTAGATCATGTGGGGTCGAGCTAGGGTTATCTAGAGAGGGGTGGCTCGGGTAGGGTTTTGAGAGAGGGGGGTGAGGTGAAAGAGGTGAGGTTGGGTGTTTTTGACAAGACCAAGTAAGATCAAGCAAAGATCAAACAAGTTCTAGTCAAAGGAGTAGAGAGATAGAAAGGTGGTGAGGGTGTTTAGGGTTAGAGCATGGCCAAAGCAAGACCAACCAAGGGGTTTAGTGTTTTTGCATGCATCAAGCTAGATCATACAAGATTGGGTGGAAGAGGTGTGGGGTTTAGCAAACTCAACAAGATCAACAAAAAGGAGTGGAAGAGAGGGATAGAGATGTGGTGGTTCTTGCATGGCCCATGCAATAATTAATAAATGCCATGAATCATCCTTGTGAAAACAAAATAATAACGTGGCATTATTCTCATGCATCCCCAAATGCGGAGTAAAGGCCAAGCAAAAGAATTTGTAGATTTGGATCCATCCTATCTCCCATGAGCTAGGTTAAATACCAAAGAGAGAATTAACAAATACAAGCTCATGGATAATGGAATGGTGGAATTATAAAGTGGTGAAAAGAAAGGGTGGTGGAGTCAATAAAAGATATGCCCCCAACTCAACTTGGGAATTAAACAATATATCAATAACCAAAAACAATTATCAAGAGGCAAATGCAATTGACAATGCATATGAGAGAAGATCCAAAACAAAAAGGGTCTTATATGATGCTCAAATGCAAGGTGGCATGATGACATGAGCATGATATAATGATGATGCAACAATTATATAGATGAAGTAGCTATTATATTACTAGACCAAAATAGCATTACAATTGTTAGACAAATGGGATGCTACAAAAAGACTATGTTATCTCTGGAATAACGATGTAATAATGACCTTTGTTTCTGTGTACTTCATCTTGAACTGTGGATGCTAGCGTTTGATCCAGGGACTATCATTGCAATCACAGGGACCTTTATCTTTATAAATGTTGGGTCTTACAGTATAATGATAATGCTACCATATCTTCTTATGTTAAAGGAAATTATGAGTTTTATGATGTGGAACTAGTTGAAGAATTTTTTGCTTTCAAGGTTGCATTTAAACTTTCAAGTTTGCTTGAAAATATTGATGATGCACATTATGAATATGAGTTTTATGTGATACTTAAATTTTTCTTTGATAATTACAAGGAATAAAATATCTATATTCTTGAATATTTTAATAGGTGCTTTCCACAAATGGAAGAGACTAATGCCTTGCAGGAGCCTATGAAAGAAGAAATTGCTGAAATTGAAATGTCATTAGATGAAAAAGAGGAGGAGAGTGATGGTCAAGAGGAGGAATAATGGATCTACCCATGTCTACCTTCTAATGAGAGTAACTCTTTACCTATTACATTATTTGATTGTCCCCCATGCTTACCAAAGGAGGAGGATTGTTATGTTCCTGTGGATTCTTTTGAAATATCTGCTATGGGTAAAACTTGTCATAATAGTTATGCTCATGTTATCTATGATAATCCTATATTTGTGCCTAACTTCTAAATGCATGGTACTAAAATTTTTACTTAGAAAATGTTTATGATAGATGATGGTCTATATTGAATGATCAGTCATCTCGTTATAAAATTGTTAAAAGTGGGTTTGAAGGTTTTAATCCCACTATTTTTGAGCTTGATAAAAATTATGCGTTTGTAGATCATGAAAAGCATGCCTTATGTGATAGTTATATTGTTGATTTTATTCATGATGCTACTGAAAGTTATTATGAGAGATGGAATCATGGTTTTATGCATCTCAATAATATTAAGTTTCTCCTCTTTATGTCGAAATTTTTGAAGTTGCACTTGTTTTGCTTTCCTATGCTTGTTGCTTTGTGTTTTCATGATTTATTTTCTTACAAGATTCCTATGCATAGGAAGTGAGTTAGAATTAAATGTGTTTTGAATTTGCTTCTTGATTCTCTCTTTTACTTTAATTCATATTTCTTATGTGAGCATCTTCTCAAACTATCAAGCCTAACTTAAAGGCGTTAAAGAAAAGTACTTGTTGGGAGATAACCCAGGAGTTTCCTTGATTCTTGGAAGTTATTACTTCAGTAATGACCTCTCCTTATACTTTTTGTTTTATTTTTGTGCCAAGAATGATCTCTAATGAGAGGAAAGTAAGATTTGGGGAGTTGCTGTCCCGAAACAGATTTCTGTCCTGCACCATAAAAATTCATGAGGAGTCTCTGTAACTCTTACTGAGCTGATATTTTACTAATACATCCCCTAGTATGTTAGCTAACTTTAGTTAGTTCAACAGTTTTTTATTTGATCAACAGAAGATTTTCGAAATAATCGGTTTCTACCTGCTGGTCTGTTTTGACAGATTTCTGCCATTATTTGCATTTGCTTCTTATCGATTTCTTTTTGAGTTCTCTTTAGGGGAATTGAGATTTTTAAAGGAATTTGCTTCAGTAGCTTGTGTTTTTAGAGAAATTTTTGCAGTTCTAAAGCTAAACCCAAGGGTCTATTATCTTTTGAATACACTAATGTTGCTAATGAAGATTGTGTGAAGTTTTGTATGAAGGAAAATTTTCAGGTGTAGAGAGAGAATGATGTAATGAGATGAAGAATGGTCAAAGAGCTAAAGCTTGGGGATGCCACCCTGTGTCACCCCAAGAAATTTTCAAGAGGTACAAGCGTCAAAGCTTGGGGATGCCCAAGGCATCCTCTTCTTCATCAATAAAAAGCTCAGTTCTGTCTAGACACTACGTTTCTATTTTTTCATGCACAGTTGTGTTATTCTTGGAGCATCTTAGTTTTTGTTTGCTTTGCTTAGTTTGTTTTATTTTTCTTGAATAAAGTAGTTTGGACCCCGTTCTCGCTGTGTTGTTTCAAATAATTCAATTGGTGTTGGAAAGGAGTAGAAAGTTCTTGCTTGGAAGTGCAAGAGGAGCTTTCTTTGACTGTGACTTAGAATTTAGCATGACATGCTAGGTGTTTTTTTGAACTTATGCTTAGTGATTATTGCTGTAGCATGTCATGTTCCAAACAATTGGGATTGCTTAGTATGCCTTGAAGGAATCATGCGTTGTTTTAGCATACAAAAGCATAGTATTGTGGTATTCTCCTTTGATGTTTTGTTTGGGTTGACTTGGAACATGCTCACACCATGTTATGACTATGAACAAGTCACCATATCCTCTATGATCATTTAGTCCCTGACTTGTAGTACCACTCTATGCTTTAATTAGTAATGTTTTATCGCTTTGCATGATTGTGTCCATTATTCCTCTCTTAGTTGGTTGCTCCCAGTATTTTGGTAGCCTCCACTTGTATGAGTAAGCTCTATTCATGCTTCCAACTCCCAAGAAACCAAGTTATTCCAAAGTGTCTACTATAAATTCCTATGCATGGTGTGTTACACCATTCCAAGTATATTCTTGTTTTCAGCTATCTTCCAATTAAAAATATTTTCTTATGTGAAAACTTAGTGATTAAATCCCTCACGAACTTGATGTCTGTAGAGGTCCCAACCTTTAATAAGGTAGAGATCCCTGTGTTTACAATGCTAGTCCCTGGATCAATAGCTAGCATCCACAGTTAAGATGTAATATCAAGAAACAAAGGTCATAATCTAACTTTATAACCAGGAATAAAATAATTCATTACATCTTACATAGCTCATTTGGCTATCTCATTACAATGCAGCAGAAATAACTATATAGCATGGAGTCCTTCATCTTCAAAGTGCCACAGGCAATCATGTTGGTTGTAGACTTGTAATCCTAATCAACACACTTCACTAACATCAAACAAACCTGCAACATAATAAGTTACAGCCACAAGGGTCAATACATTTGATTTCTATTGGCAAGTGATACTATGGTAGCATAGTGGTATCTATCATCTATATGCATTTGGCTAAGTGGAGCTTAGCTTTCTTTGCTCAAACTAGATTTTCCTTAATCGTTTGAAAACACTAAGTTTTTGTTTGTCAAAATCACCCAGGGCATCTCCCAATAGAAATTGGTGATCCTTCAACCCTTGTTCAACCGCAAGTTTTTAACTTAGAAATTGGGATGAGGAGATTCTTGATAGCTTCCATGTCTTTATGCTCAAATTGTCCATTACCGGGGACACAGCTAAGTACTTAGTTTCTTCCTTCTGCAGAAGTGGTTCACTTTCCCCACAAGACTCGACATGCATCGAGAAAAGATCTTTCAGAAGCCTTCCCTTAGACCAGAATGGACGCGCTCCAAACCTATCATACCCTACCACCAACTGTCCATCTGGATAAGTTATTGCAACCTATATGATCCAGGCAAAGCCCATAAGCTTCAAGTGGCAGCACTTGAAGCTTCTCAACATTTGACATCTCAAATCTCTTTGTTCCTGGGTGGCATTCCACAAGTGTGATACACAAGGTAAACCATAGAAATGGGCCTTGTGTAACCACTCAACATAAACCAATCCACCATTCCACCCAGGTGATTCATTCACTTAGTTGTTTTATTAAGCAAAACATAAGTCAAAGACTTAGAAATATTTTCCATAGCATGTGTATATATTCCACCCTTGGTTGCTACTATCTAGGCTAAGCATGGTAATAACAAGTATCTTAACTTAGAGAAAATTCTAAGAATTCTACAACTACTAGGATTTCCCAAGCATAGCATATAGATACTTAGCAAAAATTATCATGCAAGCCCTATACAAAATATTTCTAATGCATAGTCAAAATATTGGGACAAAAGTATGAAGCACCACTTGCCTTTTGGTAGAAAATATAAGTTCACTCCTTGATCTTGTAATAGTCAGGCGGCTGGGTCCCACATGTCAGCATCTTATAATAAGAAATGTGTGCATGTAGGACTTTTTTCTCGCTCGTGCCTCCATGTTTCAAACTTGGCAATGTTGCTCGATGAATCGGCCGTTTATACAAGCTGGTGGGTCCCATATGCCAGCCTCACATTAGAAGAATAGTGTTTATATGATGGAATTTTTTCTTCTCTAGTGCTATCATGTTCTGAACTAGATAGCATTGCTCGACGAATCTGCCATTTGGTCATGCTGATGGGTCCCACATGTCATCATCTCATTAGAAGAACATGTATATGTTGGAATTTTTTCTCGCTCGCGCCTACCTTATTCGAACTTGGCAATGTTGCTCGATGCAGCACCTATATAAGGTATCTCTAGTGGGTCCCACATGTCAGTAAATGAAACGTGCTATGATGGAATTTTTTTAGGACTTTGGTCAGTAGCTAGGTCCCACATCTCCGTTGTTCTGACTTTGGTCAGTAGCTAGGTCCCAGATGTCAGCAACCTCTGTGCAGTAAACGTGTCTACGATGGCTCCCAGATGTCAGCCTCTATCTGAAAGAAACGTGTGTATGTTGGACTGTTTTTTCGGATTGAGTCCGCCGTTATGACCTAGGAAACATTGGTGGAATTTTTTTGAGGGCAAACGTGTCTATGATGCAGCAGCAATTTACCTGGGCCCCAGATGTTAGTCTTATAGAGTAAAAAAAATGTTAATCTACACTCTGATGCTGGGTCCAACATGTCAGCCTTCTATATACATCAAACGTCTGTATGCCGGGTCCCACATTGCAGCCTTCTCTATGCAGGAAACGTGTCTATGCTGGGTCCCCATGTCAGCCACTATGTGAATTAAACATGTACATGCTGGGTCCCATATATCAACCACTATTTGAATTAAATGTGTGTGTATATGTTGGACTGTTTTTTCGGTCGAGTCTGTCGTCTTGACTTTGGAAACATTGCTAGATGCAGTAGTAGTTTATCTGGGTCCCACATGTCAGCCACTATTTGAATTAAACGTGTTCATGCTGGATCCCACATGTCAACCTCTATTTTTATTAAACGTATGTATATATGTTGGGCTATTTTTTCGGGTCGAGTCCGCCATCCTAACCTTGGTAACATTTGTAGATGCATCAGGTGTTTGTCTGGGTGCTAGATGTTAGCCTGAGACTACAAAAATTAACTCTATAATAACATAATTTCCTAGGATTTCAACTCGAGACCTCACCATCGATTGACTGCGTGCCTTGCCAATATGACAGAAACACCTAATTGAATAAGAACGTTAAGATTTTATATTATAACTTATTGACTTGTCTCCTTAAAAAGACTTTTTAAATATTTTTATCTCCCATCAAAAAATAAGGCGGCGCTCCTGAAGCTAAACTAAAAACTGCAGGCGCTGTAAAAAAATCTGCAGACAGATTTCTTTAAAAAATATTGAGAGGTGGGGGAAATGCCCAAAAGTCCGAATTAAAAAGAGTTTCGCTATTATACATGGGATGCTCTACATGGGCTATACTCCATAGGATATTCTCCATGGGTTCCTTTCTCAAATTTCAGCATCTCATTAGAAGAACATGTGCAGGGCCCCACGTGTCAGCATCTCATTAGAAGAACATGTGCATCTTGGACTATTTTCTCACTCGCGCCTACCTTATTCGAACTTGGCAATGTTGCTCGATGCAGCACCTATATAAGGTCTTTCTGGTGGGTCACACATGTCAGACTCTCCATAAATGAAATGTTCTATGATGGAATTTTTTGGCTGCCTCCGTTGTTCTGACTTTGGTCCGTTGCTTGGTCCCAGATGTCAGCGTCCTCATTAAGGACACGTGTGTAGGCTGTTCCCAGATGTCAGCCTCCATTTGAAAGAAATGTGTGTATGTTGGACTGTTTTTTCAAGTCGAGTCCGCCGTTCTGACCTTGGCAACATTGCTAGATGCATAAGCAGTTTATTGGGACCCAGGTATCTGTCTTTTTTAAAAAAAGTTAATCTATACTCCGTTGCTGGGTCCCACACGTTAGCATTAGTATATAATAACAAAAATTTCCATGACCACTATTTTGACCTTGGTCTGTTGCTGGGTCCCAGATGTCAGCCTCCTCTATGCAGGAAACGTGTCTATGCTGGGTCCCAGATGCCAGCCTCCTCTATGAAGGAAACGTGTCTATGCTGGGTCCCAGATGTCAGCCTCTATTTGAAAGAAACATGTATGTGTTGGACTATTTTTGTGGATCGAGTCTGCCGTTTCTGACCTGGGAAACATTGCTAGACGTAGCAGCAATTTACCTGGGTCCCAGATGTCAGCCTCAGATTACAAAAAGTGACTACAAGAAAAACAAAAATTGCCTACCATTTGGAACTCGAGATATTAGAAAAGGTAATCGACATCCATTGCCACTACAAAAGAAAAAGTTAATACAACATAAACATTAAATGGTTCCTTCAATAAGTTTAAAAGACTTTCTTTAACCACGTTTATCTCCTGTGAAATAATATGGCGGCGCTCCTAGCAGCTAAACTAAAAACTGCTACATAATGCAGTAGTTTTTACACAAAAAATAGGTAGGTTGAGATTTTTTTATCGTCATGGGCAATATTCAATGGGATCACTCCTAAACTAAATGGGTTAGGATCGGTGGCCACAAGACCATGAAAATGCCGAATTAGAAAGTTTTCGGCTATGCATGGACCTCATAGGCTAATTTTATGGGATTAGTAATAAAAATTCCAGATGTCAACAAGGAAGAAAAACACAAGGGAGGAAAAAATTGGCACATATTTCGCGTGAAAATTGTTGACAACCGGGACACATATCCCACACGTGCCAAAAATTTCCTGCTCGAGCATTCACACCAGCAACGACCTACTATCTCTGTGCCATTCTTCTGGAGAAGCACCGGCCGTGAAAACCGCAGTCCGTGCTCCAAAACATTCACCCTCCGTCTACCAGCCGAGGCAGCTGACATCATTGCTGACGGCGTCTTTCTTCTCGAGACGCACATAGACCGGAGGTTAGCTGGTTGATTCCAATGTATCAGCTTATAATTTCCTCGAATCATTCACTAGAAGTCATTTCGTACTCGATCTGTTCGTTTGACATTGTTCTGCACTTGATCATAGTGTTTTCTTGAATTGGTTAGCATTTTATTGCACTCGGTCCATCTATTCTCTCAAATATGTAACATAGTTCTGCACTCAATTTCTGAAATAGGCTAAAATTACTAAAATAGGATAAATTTACATGGTATTTATAGTTCTATATTCCATAAGTTTTCTCAGATATCTTGGCTTAATTAGATCTGTAATCAACCTGTTCGCTGAAATATCATGAAATATTTTAACCATATCTATCCTCAACAGATGGACAGACATTGGATATTGAACGCACAAAAAGTAACACCTTCATATTGGGCAGGTGTTAATGACTTCATGAAGTTTGTTAAATAGAATAACAGCGACTCTGATGTGTTTTGCCCATGCCAACAATGCCTTAATTATAAAAAGCTGAGTCGGAGCACGGTTGTAGACCATATATTTCATGTGAGTCAGCTTAAGAAATGTCATCCAGAAATGGAAGAAACTTCTTTTAAGGATACTATACCTTTGGAAGAGGTTCAATTGGAGAGTGATCTCACTTATGAGGAGAAACCTATCAAGATTCTTGATACTGCAGAAAAAGTCACACGGACTAAGATAATCAAGTTCTGCAAAGTTCGGTGGAACCATCATTCCGAAGAAGAAGCAACATGGGAAAGAGAAGATGATCTTCGTAAAGACCACCATCACCTATTTGCTATCCAATCCGAATCTCGAGGGCGAGATTCACCTTAAGGGGGTTAGATTTTTAACATCCCTAAAATCATGTTTCAAACTCATGCATATCATCCATTCATTCATGATCATGTAGAGTTCATTTCAAACAAACCAATTCCAAAACAGGAGCATATGAGCTTATTATTTTATGTGATCAGCATTTAAAACAAATGCTACTCTCAAATGAGATATTGTTGCTCATTGAACCAAACCTTGTTTTCTTATTGCTCCCAGATTGTATTGCTGGATTGCTAGGATTTAAACCAAAGTTTCAAAACAAATATGACTTGAAAACCAATTTCAAAACCTATTTAAAACTAGTGCTATGTCACTTCTTAATTTATTTTATTCCAAGTGACCAGGCCAATTCAAAGTGACCACTTTGTTTTGTGCCAGATTTGTGAAAGTTGCACTCTACAAAAATCCTGAAAAGATTTGAATTCAAACAACTTTTGAAATCATTTGAATTTGATTCCTAAAATTGCAAACAGAAAAAGAAAAGGAGAAAAGAAATAGAAAAGGGCCGGCGCCACCTTTCTAGCCCAGCAACAGAACCAGCCCACTAAGCCCACCCGGGTTCCCCCTTCTCTCTCTCACTCGTAGACAAACCTGCCAAGTCACTGACCGCCTGACCCCACCTCCTCTCTATTTCACTCGCTGGCAAGTGGACCCTGCGACAACGTCGTCGTCGTCTTTAATCACGCGCGGCCGAGGCGCTCGCTCCGCTGTTACCTCGCCGCAGTCACTGCGAGCTTAATTGTCATTGATTCTGCGCGTAATCGCCGCCCCCCTCCTGCCTACTTAACCCCCTCTGCACCACGAGCATTTCCCCTCACCTAGCGCCACCACTCTGCCACCAGGCTGCCCGTATTCGCCCTTGCACCGCCGCAGGCAAAACCCACTCCGGCGACCAATCCTAGTAAACTTTGTACGCCCCTTCCTCTCTAGTTCATACGAACAGCTTCGCAACCTCCTTGCGCTCCTACTGAAACCTCTAGTTCGTCTTGTACTGCCCCAGATCGACGACTCCATCAAGCACAGCAAGGTCCCGACGACGTCTTCGACTCCGGCGACTAAATTCGGTGAGCCCCGTGTTCCCCTTCGTTTCTGACTCACACGAGTGTGTTCGTCGTAGCCTTGCGCACCCCCTGATACCATTGATTCGTGCTAGGGTGACCCGGAGCACCGCCAACGACTTCGTCACCAAACACCCGATGCTGCCAGCAACTCCGACGAGCTCGTGCTGCCGTGTCCGTGCGCCCCTTGTCAAGCCATCGCCACATTGTGCTTCAGTGCATCACCACAAATCTGGTAAGCGTCTCCGACGACCCCAAAACCCCCTGTAGTGCCGCGCCGCCGTAGACAGAGCACGCCGCCACCAGTTGCCACCGCCAGCACCGCCCATCCGTGGTCGCTCGATCGATGACCGTTGGATCTGGATCCAGCGCATAGGAATAGATCACTTAACGAAACGGTACGCTTAGATCTGGACCGTGCGCGGTCACTTTAATCCAATGGCCTGCATCGACCGATCCGTGCGAACCGGTACGCACCAATCAGAACATGACGCGTGGCTAGAGTTTAGATTTAAAATCAGGATTTGAATCTATTAGATGTTGATTTTGTTTTAATCATAACTTTTGATTTCCACGTCCAAGTTTGATGAATTTTATATCAATGGAATCAGGAGAGAAAGCCCTTTCCAAATATGCAATGTGTTTAATGTTTTGTTTCTGTTAAAATGGTTTTATTTACAGAAACATGTGTAGGCCTTTTTTGTGTATATAAGTTATTTGAGAAATTTTTTAGTGTTTAAATAAATGTTGTTTGGCAAGTTTAGAACTTGTTTATGAACCAGTACTGTGCACTTGTCTTGTTGAGTTTAGAAAATCATCACATATCATATTGCATGCATCCATATATTTTTGCTTGTATTTATTTTGTATGTGATTTGTTGCAATGATTTTATGTGTAGATTTTGGTGCCAATAGTGATTGTGATTGTGAGGAGTGTAGCTACTCTCCAAACTACCAAGGCAAGTGGTGCTTCATGATATTTTTATCCCTATGTTTTCTACTATGCATTAGAAAATATTTTGCTAGTCTTGCATGGTTATATTTTGCTTATATGCTATGCTTGGGAAATCCTAGTAGTTGTAGAATTGCTATAAATTTCTAAGTTAAGATGCTTATCTATGCCATGCTTAGCCTAGCTAGTAGCTACCAAGGGTGGTGAAATATTCATGCTATGATAAAATATTTCTAAGTCTTTGGACTTGTGTTTTGCTTAATAAAACAACTAAGTGAATGAAACACCTGGGTGGAATGGAAGGAATGGTTTATGTTGAGTGGTTACATAAGGCCCATTTCTATGGTTTACCTTGTGTATCTCACTTGTGGAAAGCCACCTAGGAACAAATGGATTTGAGAGGCCAAATGTTAAGAAGCTTCTAGTGCAGCCACTTGGCAATATGGGCTCTTCCTAGATCATATAGGTTGCAATAACTTACCCATTTGGATAGTTGGTGGTAGTGGGATGATAGGTTGGAGCGCATCCATTTGGTCTAAGGTAAGGCTTCTGAAAGGTCCTGTCTTGGTGAAAATCAAGTCTTGTGGGGAAAGTGCACAACCTCTACAGATGGAAGAATCTAAGTACTTAGCCATGTCCCTGGAAAAGGACAACTTGAGCATCAAGACATGGAAGCTATCAAGAATCTCCTCATCCCAATTTCTAAGTAAAACTTGTGATTGAACAAGGGTGAAGGACCCCAATGTCTATTGGTGGTTCCTTGGGAAAAGTTTTGACAAAGAAAAACTTAGTGTTTCCAACTAATAGGCAAAACCTATTTTGAGCAAAGCAAGCCTAAGCTACACTTAGCCAAATTGCATATAGTATCTAGTCCACCAATATTATACTAAGGTATCACTTGCCAATACTATTCCAATGTATTGACCCACTATGGCTATAACTTGTGATGTTCCAGGTTACTCTGATGATGATTAGGAGTCATGAGTCTACACTCAATATGTTTGCCTGTGGCACATGAAGATGAAGACTTTTTATCTATTTAATTATTTAAACTCTTGTACTAGGCCTGTGGCCTTGGAGTTGTAAAGACTATGTTTGTCTCTGGAATGACTATAATAATGACCTTTGTTTCCGTGTACTTCATCTTAAACTGTGGATGCTAGCATTGATCCAGGGACTAGCATTGCAATCACAGGGATCCTTTTCCTTATAAAAGAGGGATCTTACATATAGATAGATTGTAGAGGTTGTATCAGTCAGAACAAACATGTAAGGAAACAAGATGGCATAAAGAGATTCTCAAGCCAGACGGATTACCTACTGGATTTGCTGCTGATGGCGATGAATGGTATAATTTTGACAAGGCTCATCCAGGATTTGCTGTGGATCCAAGGAACCTGAGACTTGGCCTAGCTACATATGGATTTAACACATTTGGCAACATGAGTAACTCGTAGAGCATGTGGCCAGTACTTCTTACAATTTACAACCTTCCTCCCATGTCCCAAATCACCTTCCTCACATTTGACAAGGCTCATGCACTGATAAGTCGAACTGCTTGCTGACTTTACACATCCCATGTCCCAAATCACCTGCTAAGGATTTTGATCTGTTCATGCAGCCTCTTATACGAGACTTGTAGAAAGTATGGAAGGGTTTCATGACTCCTGATATCCTTGCAAGCAAACCTGAAGATGTCAAGTTCCCTCTACGTGTTGCTGTGTTGTTCTCCACCCATGATTTTCCAGCTCTTGGCACTATGTTAGGAAGAGTGATAAGAGGTTACAATGCATGTGTTCGCTCTGACTCAAAATAGGTCACAATGAGGTTACAAAATAAGACCGGTTACCTTGGCCATCGGGTTTTTCTTCCCGCAGGACACAAATTCCAAAGAAACTTAAGAAGATTCCAGTTCTATGGAAAGAGGAACGAGTATGGCACTGCACCACGAAAGTTCACTACAGCTGAGTTGCAAGCGCATGTAGAAAAGGTCAGAAATGTCAAACTAGGAAAACAACCATCTTCCAAATGAGGTAAAAGAAAGAATACAGAAGATGCACTGATACTAGGAGCAGCATCGAAAAGGAAGAGAGCGGAAGAAATGGCAGCGGCTGCCCAAGGGAAGGAAAAGGAATCGAGAATATTTTATAAGCGTAGATCCATTATATGGGACTTGCCGTATTGGGCTGGTAAGATTCTTCGACATAATATTGATGTCATGCACATAGAGAAAAATATAGGTGACAGCATTATAGGCACATTACTCAACATTCCAACCAAGACAAAAGATAGCTATAATTCTAGGCTTGACTGCAAAAAACTTAATGTTAACAACAACTTGAAGCTGCATCATGAAGATACGGTTGATAAGGGCGGTGAAAAACATTACAAATTTCGAGGTGCAAAATTTACCTTGTCGATGAATAAAAGGGTACTATTTTGTGACTTCCTACATGGTGTGAAGTTCCCATCTGGATTTTCCTCCAACATTGCAAATTGTATCAATTCATAGGTGAACAAGCTCCAAGGGTTGCAAACTCATGATTGCCACATCCTACTACAAAGGATTTTAGCTCTTGGCTTTAAAGGTTTAGTGAACACGTATTTCTACAATGTTCTTGCAGAATTGGGAAAGTTCTTTAGGGAACTTTGTAGAAAAACTTTGGACAAAAGAGTTGCAGCGTGTCTTCAGACAGACATAGCAGAAATCCTGTGCAAGCTTGAGCTGATATATCCACCATCCTTCTTTGATGTGATGGTGCATTTGGCTGTTCATCTGCCTGAAGATGCACTTTATAGAGGTCCAGTATAGTACGGATGGATGTATCCTATAGAACGTCGAATTTGCACTTTCAAAGGTAGTGTTAGGAACAAGGCTAGAATAGAGGCTTGCATTGCAGAGGCATATATTGCTGCTGAAGCATTTGCATTTTGCTCAAGATACATTTCCAATTATAAAACGAGATCCAATATGGGTGGCAGAACTAAATAAGTTGAAAAAACTATTTTTAACCATGGTGTTCGCCTAGTAGGAAAGAAGGAACATAGAACATTAATGTAGCACCAATATGACCAACTCACTTGGTATGTGTTGAATAACGCTGATGAGGCTGAAAACTTTGTTACGTGAGTACTATTCATATATATCCTCACATATATGAAATGAAACTTGTAGCAAGATATGTTCAAATGTCTGACTTGAGTATCCTTTTTGTAGGTTATTTTAAGAAACCAAAGGAAAATATTATGTTGCACCAATATGTGGGGCTAGGTTTCAGGAATGGTTTAGGAATCATGTAAGATGTTCAACTGAACTTTGAATTGGATATGAATTATGCACATGATATGACCTCTTGATTATTTTGTATAACCGCAGATCACTAAGCTGCGTGAAGAGAACCCGGGCGATGTTAGTGATGGTCTCTACTCCCTATCACGTGGTCCTGCAAATAGGGTGAAGACAGCTTTAGCTTGCAATGACGATGGTATCCACTACAACACTTATGAGCATGAGAAACATTTGAAGACACAAAATAGTGGCATCACGACCAATGGAGAGCACTTGACAACCAAAATGAAGAAGTCAGAGGACTATGATCATTATGGCCATGTAAAAGAGGTTATTGTTTTGAACTATAACAACAAGACTGGTGGTCGATCTGTGGTTCTATTCAAGTGTTACTGGTATGACCAAGATCCGAACAAGAAAAGAGGCCCCATAAATGATGGGAATCTCATATCGATTAATACTTCTGCTGAGTGGTACAAGGAGGAACCTTATATTTTGGTAACTCAAGATTTCAAGGTAATTTTCTTGGATGACAGAGATAATAATGACTGGCAATATGTGCAAAAGTTTTAGGCAAGGAGCACATATGATTTGAATGAGTATGATGAGCCAGTCACCATTGATATTGCCCAGCAATGATCTAGTGTTTGTATGGTAACTGAACTAGCTGATATCGATGAAAATTTGATTGCCAGAGGCAGTTCTGTGCATGATGGACAAGTAGATTTCACTATCGAGGTTCGTGTAGTGGACAAAGACAGAAATAAACTGGTTCTACCTGATGAAACTCAGGACATGTATGATGAATGGTAAGAGGAAGAAGATCCAACCCAGTCGGAATATGTGGATCTCGAATGCGACGGTGCTGAAAGTTATGACGGTGACGATGATTAGACTGTTGTTCCAAATTATCTAGTGAGATGACAAACATTGATTCATTTTGGTTTTCTCATTTTAAAATGTGTGAGACATGATGACATTTTCCTGCTAGTTTGTAATCCTAGACTAATTGTTTCCCCTTGTCTAAATTGGATTAAGCTTAATTCGACAAGTGCAAACATATGTAGAACAGGTTCAGTACATTAATTAATTAGCAACACCATGACCAGGTTTCACACAGGAGTGGGCATATGCACGTCGTGTCAGTAGAGATGGGCGAGCACATTGGCAGATAGGGCAGCTGGCGTTGGTCTCAAACCAAGTGAGAATGTACTTGCGGTGGTACAGATGGTTGCATCTCCGGAGAAGCACTATTGTGCACTTCGACAGCGCCTGCATGCATATGCTGCAGTGGCCATCCTCCTGCTCAACTAGGTACCAATTGTCTTCAAGTGCCGTGAGGTTAACGATGAGCCGGAGGTCGACGCTGAGGGTTAGGTGGAAGTGGAACCCGTCAACACACACACGCCTCATGCCAGAGCCGGTGAATAATGTCATAAGACATGATGATGTCACACTCCTCCGTCGTGAGTTGCAGGTTCTTCCGCAGCCATACACAGCCAAGAACCTTCCGCATAGTTCCCAAGACCTTGCTCACTCTTCGCAGCTTGCTGGGAGGCAGGATGCAATTCAATAACTCCTCTTTGCAGGGTGTGGCCGCGACATCGTCCTCCTCCAGAGGGGTTGGGTGGGAGCCAGACATCCTCCTAAGATCATACGTCCTCAAGAATAAGATCTTTAGTGTCATTGTGTACGACATCGCCTCGTCAACTAATTGTGGCTCGACGGCGGAGAAGTCGGCTGTGGATGCAGAGACGCGGCAGGCACGAAAGACATGGGGGCCAGACTCGATGATGCGCTCTTGTGAGGAGCGCTCGAGTTCCGGAGGTGCCGCCATTTGGGGATATTGTGGTGGGGCGGGTGTGGGAGGAGGGGTGCGGTGGGGTGGGTGGATGGCTAGTCGATGGCGAGGAGTTGGTTTTTTAAATTTTGGATTCTCTGGCGCTAGCCTGGATGAGGGGGGAAGAGGCCAGGGAAAATGGGTGAGAGGGTAGAGACCGAACACGATTCCGTGGTAGCTCGTCACTCCCCAACGTCAGCCCTGGCTCGTCCTCACTCCATGGTTCTACTGTATTATTTTTAATTATTTTTTGCCTAGGCTCCATGGTTCTATTTTTTAATTATTTTTTTGCAGGGGATCCATGGTTCTTTTTATAGGGGAAAGTCCAAAATAAACATTGAATCTCTAGGGGAAAATGTAAATTCGAACCCCAACACCAAATCCTTGAAATTGGCACTCTAAACTTTTCAATCGTATCTTCAATTCGAACCCCAAAACCAAATCCCCTTATTATCGGTAAAAGAGAGAAACTAAGCGGATGCGATGATGATTCAATTTATTTATAACATAACTAGTACAAGTACTCCACAACCACGGCAGAAACTAAATACCATACTGTAGACGAAATCAGCACACACATGGACAACTGCATATCATATGGTTCTTTTTCGTCAAGAACCTATGGTGCCCTATGCCATGTGCGGGAACACCCTCGCGTGTTCGACATACTCAAAGAAGCTTCCCCTCATGCCATACCCTTTGTTCCTTCAAGTTAACCTCAGTCCCGAGGACAACCGATCCACAAAAGTGTTTGGTTCGAAGAAGCCTCCATGCTCACATCCTGGGAACTTTCCATCGGATAATTTTCCAACACATTCTGGGCATGCCATGTGCCTATAGACAATGCACTTCTCATGCAAGAAAAAGATATTTAGCCCAAAAAATAACAGCTGTATCGAACTAGTGTGACATGGAAGGAAAACATCATGAAGAAAGAAGTACTTAACCATGTACGCAGGATGACGAACAATTTGAGAAAAAAGCCTGCAGCTGAAGAACTGAACCACATGACTCTAGTCAATCATAACGTTAACCCACTTGTCATACATAGAGCCACCACTCATGTTAATCGTAGCTTCAACTGCAGATCTACGACGGATTTTTTAGACCGAGCGAGAGAGGAGAGCGAGATGTAGGGTTAATGAGAGCAAGCGGGAGACACTTGCAATTTAAATAGCTCTACTACTAGTAGACTCCACATCTCACTCTAGGGAAGCGAAAGAGAAAAAGACTGACGCGGAGAAGACTAGGGAAGCGCTGTGTTTCCCGAGTAGGAGTAGGTGTGGAGTTACTCTAGTTTTTAATTAATCTCTGACCCCATGTACACAATGCTTTGACAACCTAGCACTCTGTGCAAGACTAATATAGTAGTACTAGTACATATTAAAATAGTGGAAGGAAACCATATTGGTCCTTGGTGGCAAAAAAAACCATAAACCCTTATTTGTTTAGGGTTGGTGCCTTGGTCAAAGAAAGAAAACAGAAAATGAGGTCCCCTTATTTGTTCATTGTAACGGAGGGCGTAGGAGTACTGGATTAGTACTCCGTACTTATCCTTCGCAAAAAGTAGTTCAACTTCTCCTTCGTGCTAATCTCTAGCGAAATTTCTTTATTCCTCGAAAGGCATGTTCCCCTCACAAATACTTGAAGGAATACCGATGGATTGGCTGTGTCGTCCTCGGAGGTATGCTTCGGCTCGAGGCCAGTCCTAGCAACAGTTCATCCGCTGGGAACATGACGTAGTTGGAGCCACCTCTGTAGAGCGCCTGGACGCCCGCGGTAAACGTGTGATGGCCGTGCAGGCCGATGACACGATTTTGGGCCCCCTAGAGGGTACCGATTCTGCGCTGGCCGTGTCATAAAGGCGTCAACATGGCAGCCGAAGAAAAGTGGACCTCTACAACAAAGTGCCGGTGTGCTTCCACTTCCACTGCGATGGAGCTGCGTCTGGGGGGCACTCCGGATGGACAACAATCATGGCCAAAGTTAAGCCCGTGCGAGACAGTGGGCAATCCTTCCGCCGGGAACTTGCGGCCAGCGAGCATGCCACCGGGGAAGACAACTTGTGTGGGCGCCAGGTCGCCCTGGCCGTGGAAAACGACCCGCTCCTGGGTCCCCTCGAACCTATCAATCCTATACTAGCCCTTTATTACGAGGAGGACATGCTCGAGTTCAAGCTCGAGCACAAGGAACCCGCCGGCGGACGTGCTGCTGGGGGAATCGACTCGGTAGTGGGGCAGGTCGACCTCTTCAGGACCTTCGCCTGACGTTAACAAGGTACATAAGTGACTTCAGTCCTCCTAATTTCTTCACATCCTTGTGTCTCCTCTACTCCTTCCGAGCAATCTTATCCCTTTGACTATGATCAAAAGTAACGAGGGTGGTTTTTTTCTATGTATGGCAAGCAGTTGTACAAAGAGTATGGACTACTTTTCCAAGATAAATTTTAGGCCCTTTGTGACAATTGTATAGACTTGGATGTAATTTCTATTTTTTATGTCCTTGATGTAACCTTTAATTTCACTAACCGTGTTGATTCAAGCATGTTGCTCTTTGGAGACCTACCCTGGTTAAAAAAATAATGGCACCACCACAATTTTCATAAGAAGTGTACCATGCCAAATTTTAGGATTTTTCAAGCTTTATAACTAAAATTCGCACACTTAAATGATTGTATGTCAATAATATGATATTAGGCAAAACTTTAATAGATGCGAGCATGATAGACTATTACTCTTGAAAATTTCCAAAATTCTTTCAAAATTCAACCACTATTAATAACCACAAACACAAGTTTCAAAAATGCTCAAAAGTAACAATAATTACATATATGTCCACAAAAACCACCTTGCGGTGAGTACAGGCCCTAACGCGATAATTGAAGCTTCTTGCTCTTCTAGGACCTACGGTAGCCCGGTTCCAAAAATTAAATAAAGAATGCCAGCACCCCAATTTTCAGACAAAGTGTACCATGCTTGATACGTCATAAACTCATCTATAATTTTTTATGTTCCATGCTTGTTTAGTATCTACTTTGCTTTTCTTTGTCTTCTCTTTGAGGTATTTTTATATGTTTTCTGGGACTAACCTATTAACAAGATGCCACAGTGTCAGTTGCATGTTTTCTGTTGATTTTGGTTCCAGAAAAGTCAGAAAATAAATATTCTCGGAATTTGACGGGACAAAAGGAAAAGTCAATATTTTACCGTGGGGAACATGGAGCCAGAAGACGAGACGGAGGAGGGCCTCGAGGGGTCACGGCCAGGCTTGGCCCGCGCCTGGGGGGTTGTAGTCTCCTCGAGCACCCCCTCGGCCTCCCTCTTCGCCTATAAGAAGCCCCCGATACCTAAACCCTAAGTACCCGATCAATCTTCCACGAAATAGTCCGTAGCCGCCACCACCATCGTCCCTAGATGGGGGGCGATCTAAAGCTCTTCCCGGCACCCTTCCGGAGGGGAGAGATCATCCCGGAGGCCTTCTTCATCGCCATGCCAGCCTCCGGTATGAAGCGTGAGTAGTTCCACCTTGGACTACGGGTCCATGTAGTAGCTAGATGGTTGTTTCTCCTCCTTTGTGGTTCCATGTTTAGATCTTGTGAGCTCCGTTCATGATCAAGATCATCTATTTATAATCATGCATGTTGTGTTTGCGAGGATCCGATGGATATTGAGATTACTATGTCAGATTGGTTAATGGTTCTATCTTATTGATTTTATCATGTCTGTGTTATTTGAGATCTTGCATGCTCTCAGTTTCTAGTAGCTATCTTGTCCAAGTAGATGCTAGTGACTCTAAGAGGGAGTATTTATACTCGATAGTGCATTCATGCCTCTATTTAATCTGGGGAAGTGATAGGAATCTCTAAGGTTGTAGATGTGGTGTTGCTACTAGGGAGAAAACAACAATCTCTTGTTCATGGAACAAGTGTATTTTTTACTTTACACACCTAACTTAAAGCAGTTATCCATTGCTTGCAACTTAATACTGGAGGGGATTCAGATGATAACCTGAAGGTGGATTACTAGTAATAGATGCAGTTGGATGGCGGTCTACGTATCTTGTTGTAATGGCCAATGAAATATCATAGGATCATGAATGTCTAGTATTGCATTGTTATGCCTTGCTCTGTCCTGTCAATTGCCCCGCTGTAATTTGTTTACCCAGCATGTTATGTTGTTTATCTTAAGGAGAACACCTCTAGTTTACTATGGACCCCAGTCCAATCTTTACCATTGATACATCTTCCACTGTTACTATTACTTTCTGCAAGCCACCATTACCTTCCACACCATACAGTTAATCCTTTGTTTTGAACAAACCAGTGCGATTGACAACCTCACTATTTGTTGGTGCAAAGTCTTGAGTTTGTGTTGTGCAGGTTTCCAAGTTGCTAGCAACACCTTTGAGTCGTTTCCTTCCTCCTACTGGTTCGATAACCTTGGTTCCTTTCTGAGGGAAAACTTGATGCTGTGCTCATCATACCTTCCTCTTGGGGTTTCCCAACGAAGCTCTACAGTGAGCTACACATCATCAAGCTATTTCTGGCGTTGTTGCCGGGGAGGCTAAGGACGGCTTCACAAGGGGAGTCCTTCACAACCTTTCTCTTTACTTTGTTTTTGTTTTGCTTAGTTTATTTTTCCTTGTTTTGTTTGCTTATTTTTATCAAAAATCACAAAAAAATTAGTTTCGTTTGGTTTGCTTTCTCTTATCAAAAACACACACAAAATTAGTGATATGATTTAAGGAAAAACACACATCGTTTGGTTTGCCTTGTTTGGTTTGCTTCCTAATGCTAGTGATATGAATGTGGCTTTCACCAAACACATTACAGAAGCTCTCATTAAAATTAAGGAAGAAAAGTTGAAACACAAAGCCTCTATTCCTAGGAAAGTATAAGATAGTTGGGAACCCATCATTAATATGCAAGTGAATGACTTTGATCTCAAAGCGTCATGTGACCTTGGTTCTAGTGTCTCTATTATGCCTAGAAAGATTTATGAAATGCTTGATTTGCCACCTTTGGAAGATTGCTATTTGGATGTCTCACTTAATGACAATGCTAAAAAGAAACTCATGGGGAGTGTTAATTATTTTCTTATTATGGTTAATAATGCTTATTTCCCTATTGATTTCTATGTTTTGGATGTTGAATACAATGCTTCTTGTCATATTACTTTTGGAAGATCTTTTCTTAGAACTGTTGGTGCCAGCATTGATATGAAAGAAGGCACCATTAAATATCAATTTCCATTCAAGAAAGATATTGAACACTTCCCTATGAGGAGAGAGAAGTTTACTTTTGATCCTTCTTTGAAAGCAAGGTTTGATGTTAATGCTTCTTCATTTGAAAACACTTGATTCTTACTTCTTGTGCCTAACTTAAAGGCGTTAAAGAAAAGTACTTCTTGGGAGATAACCCAATAGTTTTCTTGAGTCTTGGAAGTTATTACTTCTGTAATAACCTCTTCTTATCCTTTTTATTTGATTTTTGTGCCAAGAGTAACCTTTAATGAGAGGGAAGTAAGATTTGGGGAGTTGCTATCCCGAAACAGATTTTTGTGCTCCACTCTAAAAATTCGTGTAAAATCTTTGTAAGTCAGATTGAGCTGTAATTTTCTGTCACATCCCAAGATTTTCCAAATCTTGTAATGTGAAAATAAATGAATAAAATAAAACTTTGTTTGATTTTCAGGGCCAGAAGAAACTTTTTGAATTCAATTGAAATTTCAAACCCATTTGAATTAAATAAAATCCTAAAGAGATTTAAAAAGATAAACATTTAATAAAGGAAAACAAAATATTTTGGTATTACTATTTTGGATCTTTTAATAAAAGATTTTGTTTTCAAATGAAAAGGTGGATTTATAAATAAAGATTATTTTATAAAGCCAAATTAAGCCTTGGCCAAGCTTTTGAATTAAAAACATTTTGTTTTGAATAAAAACAGCAAAGGACTATTTAAATAAAATAATAAGGAATTAATATCCAAACTTTATTTAAATAAAAGATTTTACCAATTTAATTGAAACATCAAAACTTATTAAATTATTTAAAATAAGTTTTCCAAATGTTTGATATTCACAAATAAAACCTACTAAACTGTTTTGGCTTTATTTTAGGTTTCAAAATAAATATCTCAATAAAATAAATCCTATTTGATTTAATAATGAAAGTCTATTATACTTAATTAATAATGGACTCTAAAATAAAAGGTTATTTTGTTTTAAACAAGTTTCCCAAATATTCTTTATTTCCAAATAAAACCTACTGATTTTGTTTTGAAAGTATTTGGATTTCAAATGGAGATTTTATTAAATAAATCAAACCCAATTTGATTAAATAACTTTGGTCTATTTTATTTAATTATTAAATAAGATCCTAAAAAGAATAAAATATTATTTTATTTTGGAATTTAGGTTTATGCTGATAAAGAGAACCAAGTTCAAATTATGAAGTGTGGTGTTGTTTGAATTGATTTGGTTGATGTTTGTTTGTTTGAAAATTCAAAACAGAAATTAGATTCAGAAAAAGAAAAGGATTACAGGAAGAAAAAATAGAGTCGGACCTGACCCAACTGGCCAAGCCCAACAAAGCCCAGCAGCCCAGCTCCCCCTCACCCGAAAGAAAACGTTTCGCACCCCATTTTGAACCTGCGGAGCAACTGAAATGTGGACCTTCTCCCCACTCTTTTTCCCACTGACCAGCGGACCCCACTCCTCCTATTCTTCCTCTTCACCCCGCACGACCTCTTCTCCCCCTCGCCAGCCGTTGCAGGCTTTGATTCGTGGCTTGAATTCACCTTAACACGGCCACCTTAACTCGCAGCGATCAAGCACCTTTAAACGCCAGCGCATCCTCTCTCATTCCCCTCTGTCTTCTCCCCAAAGCACGCCCCCAGGCCGTCCCAATTTCTCCCCGAGCACCCTCTGTTCCGACGAAGTCCAGAGCCGATTCCGGCGACTCGACACCACCTCCTGCCTCCCCGAGCACACGAGCACGCTCACCACACCCTGGCGCGTCTTTCTATGCCATTCATTCATCCGTGGGTACCCTACAACCTCGGCAACGACAACCTCCAGCACCGCCGCCATCTGGCTCTTCTCCGACGACGCCCACAGGTTGTACCAGACCGCCCCTCTCCCCCTCATTCACACACCCGTTATCCCCTCGACCATACGCATCTAACCGTGCCCTTTATTTGCCTCCGCGTGATCTACAATGTTTCCTTCGACCACAGACAGAGCCGTCCGGCGTTGCTCTCTACTCCGGCGAGCAATCGCAGCTGCCCCCTAGCGCCCCTCGACGGACAAGTACCACGTTGAGCATCAGCGAGCGTCAGCGATTCCGGTGAGCATCTCCCCACCCTCCTTTGCTTCCTGTACCGCCGGCGCCGTCATCGACTGGCCGCTCCGCCGCTAGCCACCGTCGTCGCGCTGCTAGTTTTTGGCAAAGCACTGAGAACCGTTCGATCTGGTTTGAACGAGCAGGATTAGATCACTTAGTCGCGAAGAGGTACTTTCTCTGTGCCGTGCGATCAAACTAGATCCTGCGGTCCACGTTGCCGATCCAACCGAACCGGTATCAGCCAGTGAGATAGCGACGCATGGCCAGTGTTTGAGTTTAAACAGATTTTTGAATCAGATTTATTTGCAAACTTCAAACCCTTGTAAATTTCAAACCACACGTCCAAAAATTACAAATTTTATATCAATGGATTCAGGAGAACATGACCTAGCCAAGGTTTAGCAAATAGTATCTGTTTGTTTGCTTATTTATGCAGATTCATTTGTATGCATATTTAGAGTAGAAAAATTGTTTAAAATTGAATTTAGGGTTAAAACTTTTGCAAAATGGTTTTTTGTGACCTTACTGACCCTAGGAACCAAGCCTTGATGTTAAAAATGATTTTGGTAAAATTTCGATTGAATTATTTGACTTAGCCAATTTTCTAGCCAAATAAAATTATTGATTTTATTATGGAAATGTTTTTGCAAAGAAAACTTTGGGAAAATGTTTTGGACCAAACCTACTGACCTAAAAACACCAAGTTTTGCAATGGCAACTCATTTGGTGAAAAACTTAAAAGTTTTTGTTTTGATAAAACATTTTTCACCACATAAAATGATGAATGGATTTAAAAATGGTTTTGAGATAAAACCCATTTGAAATGACTTTGCCATTTTGGTAAATGACCAATTTGGAACTTACAAAGTTTAGGAGCCTAGTGGAGACCATCCTTGCAATAGAACCAAACCTTTGCATGCTGTTGCATGACTTAGATTCCATTACTTTGTGTGTGAAAAATTGTTTGTTTGACTTTGGTTGGAATGTGAATTGAATTTGTGTTTGCTTGATTGACTTGTAGTGAAGTGTGAGACTAGCAAGATCAAGGAGTGAACCACCATTCTCTACCAAAAAGGCAAGTGATACTTCATACTTTTTATCCCATTACTTTCACTATGCATTAGTGATTTTGCTAAGTAAACTTGCATGGATTTTGCTAAGTATAAACCTTGCTATAGGAAAACCTAGTAGATGAATCCTTAGTAGGATTTTCCTAAGTTAAGATTCCTATTACTACCAAGCTTAGCCTAGCTAATAGAAAGCATGGGTGGAATATATATTCACACTATGGAAAAATATTCTAAGTCTGAGGACTTGTGATTTTGTCTAATAAAACAACTAAGTTAATGAATCACCTGGGTGGAATGGGATGGCTTGGTGGTGTTTGGTTGAGTGGTTCACAAGGCCATGGACTTGGATTGTGTATCTCACTTGTGGTATGCCACCCAGGAACAAAGAGATTTGAGATGTCAAATGTTGAGAAGCTTCAAGTGCAACCACTTGGCAATATGGGCTCTGCCATGATCATATAGGTTGCAAGAACTTAGCCATATGGACAGTGGGTGGTAGTGTTTGATAGGTTGGAGCGCGTCCATTTTGGTCTAAGGGAAGGCTTCTGAAAGATCTTGTCTTGGGAAACCAAGTCTTGTGGGGAAAGTGCACCACCTCTGTAGAGTGTAAAATCTAAGTACTTAGCCATGTCCCTGGTAAAGGACAATTTGAGCATCAAGACATGGAAGCAATCAAGAATCTCATCATTCAAATTTCTAAGTTAAAATCTTGTGGTTTGAACAAGGGTTGTTTGAAGACTTCAATCTTTGATTGAGAGATGCCTTGTAAAGGATCTTCATTCTTTGATTGAGAAAAATGATTTTGTCAAAGCAAAAACTTAGTATTTTCAAATGTTAAGGAAAAATCTATTTTGAGCAATGCAAGCCTCAACTCCACTTAGCCAAATACATATATGATAGACTCCACTATACTACCATAGTATCACTTGCCAATACAATTCAAATGTATTGACCCTTTGTGGCTGTAACTTGTATGTTGCAGGTTTGATTGATTTTAGTGAAGATTGATTGTTTAGGATTACAAAGTCTACAACCAACATCTGCCTGTGGCACTTTGAAGATGAAGGACCCAAGCTTATAGTTATTCCGCTGCAATGTAATGTAATAGCCAAATGAGCTATGTAAGATGTAATAAAATTATGTTATTCCTGGTTATAAAGTTATATTATGACCTTTGTTTCTTGATATTACATCTTAACTGTGGATGCTAGCTATTGATCCAGGGATTAGCATTGTAAACACAGGGGGCTCTATCTTATTAAATATTGGAACCTCTACAGATGGTATCAGAGCATTGTGTTGCCTGTAGGACTTGTAAACCTAGGATTGGAAAAAAATCCTTAGAAAAATAGGAGTTGTATTTGTTCAAAAACATATTTACAAAAACACTTGTAAACTCTTTCCTCAAACATTTTGGTTTCAACTCTACATCTCTTCTATTTCAAACTTGATGGAAAAACCTACCCATGGCCAAAGACTACACCATGTGCAAAGGTCTTCTTCAACTTCTTCAACTCTAATGACTTCAACATCTTCAGCATGTTCACCAAGGACTTCCAACTTGGATATCACTAATGACTACAAGTGAGACAAGGAAATCTTACTCAAGATTTAGAGACTGAGGGAATGCAAAATAAGAAGGAGCCATCAACAACTTTGAAGTATTGTGACCAAGAGTTTTTCTCAAGGAAACCATGATCTCATGTAAGAAGAATCAACCAAGAAAGATGGAAAGATCACAAGTGAACCATATAGATGGACCACCATATTTAGTTAAGACAAACCACCAACTTATGTGGTGTAACAAAAAATATTTTGTTGTCTAAGTATGTGCTTGAACTTTGTTGTTTGAGTGAAATGTTTGGTTTGTGATTGCTTGCACATTGTGTGTGTGAATTGTGATGTGTGAGATTAGAATTGAATTCTTAGAAATATCCTGTCTATTCTAAATCTCCCTTCAACCCAAACAGATGACTTCTCCAAGGAACTCCAACATCAAGGTTGATGACAACAACAACAACCAAGGGGACAACATGAGAGAACTTATAGCAACCCAAAACCAGTTGAGCCAAGAGACAACTCAGCTTTTAGCCAACAACAATGGACTAGACCCAGCCATACAAAGGATTTTGAAACTTCAATCTCACTTGTTGCAAGGATTGTTTACTCAAATGATCAACATGAGAGAAAACTTTTCCCAAAGAGCTAATGACAACAAGGATGACAAAGATGCTATTCTAGAAGGAACCCAAGTTAGCAATACTTGTGAAGACAAGGATCATGCATCCAAGGAACATGAAGATCAATGCCCCAAGAAGAGAGAAAGATCTCCCACCTATGAAGAACATGAAATAGAAGAACTCCTAGCTTTGGAGAGACCCAAAAGGAAGAAGAAGAAATGCCCCAACACTAGCAAGAAGGATATTACACAAGTGCAATGTTTCAAATGCAAAGAGATGGGACACTATGCCAATGAGTGCCCAGAAAAGAAGAAGAACCAAGGAAACAAACAGGAGACAATAATACCAAAGAAAAAGAAAGATATCAGCCAAGTGATATGTTTCAAATGCAAGGAACTAGGCCACTATGCAAACAATTGTCCAGAAAGGATGGAGAACAAGTTAAACAAGTCTATGAAGGATCTCAACCTTGGCCCATGAGTCAAGCCTGGAAACAAAGGACTCAATGCAAATGTTGGCTTAGCGAAGTTTTCCCCAGGATCCCAAGAAGGACAATATGTAATTTTTGTTTGAGAATTTTTAAGGGTGGTAGTACCCTAGTTGTTTTGAACTTGCTTGTAACCCTAGCCTCCCCAAATCTCGGGACGAGATTTATTTTAAGGGTGGTAGCCTGTCACATCCCAAGATTTTCCAAATCTTGTAATGTGAAAATAAATGAATAAAATAAAACTTTGTTTGATTTTCAGGGCCAGAAGAAACTTTTTGAATTCAATTGAAATTTCAAACCCATTTGAATTAAATAAAATCCTAAAGAAATTTAAAAAGATAAACATTTAATAAAGGAAAACAAAATATTTTGGTATTACTATTTTGGATCTTTTAATAAAAGATTTTATTTTCAAATGAAAATGTGGATTTATAAATAAAGATTATTTTATAAAGCCAAATTAAGCCTTGGCCAAGCTTTTGAATTAAAAACATTTTGTTTTGAATAAAAACAACAAAGGACTATTTAAATAAAATAATAAGGAATTAATATCCAAACTTTATTTAAATAAAAGGTTTTACCAATTTAATTGAAACATCAAAACTTATTAAATTATTTAAAATAAGTTTTCCAAATGTTTGATATTCACAAATAAAACCTACTAAAGTGTTTTGGCTTTATTTTAGGTTTCAAAATAAATATCTCAATAAAACAAATCCTATTTGATTTAATAATGAAAGTCTATTATACTTAATTAATAATGGACTCTAAAATAAAAGGTTATTTTGTTTTAAACAAGTTTCCCAAATATTCTTTATTTCCAAATAAAACCTACTGATTTTGTTTTGAAAGTATTTGGATTTCAAATGGAGATTTTATTAAATAAATCAAACCCAATTTGATTAAATAACTTTGGTCTATTTTATTTAATTATTAAATAAGATCCTAAAAAGAATAAAATATTATTTTATTTTGGAATTTAGGTTTATGCTGATAAACAAAACCAAGTTCAAATTATGAAGTGTGGTGTTGTTTGAATTGATTTGGTTGATGTTTGTTTGTTTGAAAATTTAAAACAGAAATTAGATTCAGAAAAAGAAAAGGATTACAGGAAGAAAAATAGAGTCGGACCTGACCCAACTGGCCAAGCCCAACAAAGCCCAGCAGCCCAGCTCCCCCTCACCCGAAAGAAAACGTTTCGCACCCCATTTTGAACCCGTGGAGCAACTGACATGTGGACCTTCTCCCCACTCTTTTTCCCACTGACCAGCGGACCCCACTCCTCCTGTTCTTCCTCTTCACCCCGCACAACCTCTTCTCCCCCTCGCCAGCCATTGCAGGCTTTGATTCGTGGCTTGAATTCGCCTTAACACGGCCACCTTAACTCGCAGCGATCAAGCACCTTTAAACGCCAGCGCATCCTCTCTCATTCCCCTCTGTCTTCTCCCCAAAGCACGCCCCCAGGCCGTCCCAATTTCTCCCCGAGCACCCTCTGTTCCGACGAAGTCCAGAGCCGATTCCGGCGACTCGACACCACCTCCTGCCTCCCCGAGCACACGAGCACGCTCACCACACCCTGGCGCGTCTTTCTGTGCCATTCATTCATCCGCGGGTACCCTAGAACCTCGGCAACGACAACCTCCAGCACCGCCGCCGTCTGGCTCTTCTCTGACGATGCCCACAGGTTGTACCAGACCGCCCCTCTCCCCCTCATTCACACACCCGTCATCCCCTCGACCATACACATCTAACCGTGCCCTTTGTTTGCCTCCGCGTGATCTGCAATGTCGCCTTCGACCATAGACAGAGCCGTCCGGCGTTGCTCTCTATTCCGGCGAGCAATCGCAGCTGCCCCCTAGCGCCCCTCGACGTACAAGTACCACGTTGAGCATCAGCGAGCATCAACGATTCCGGTGATCATATCCCCACCCTCCTTTGCTTCCTGTACCGCCGGCGCCGTCATCGACTGGCCGCTCCGCCGCTAGCCACCGTCGTCGCGCCGCCAGTTTTTGGCAAAGCACTGAGAGCCGTTCGATCTGGTTTGAACGAGCAGGATTATGTCAATAGTCACTAAGAGGTACTTTATCTGTGCCGTGCGATCAAACTAGATCCTGCGGTCCATGTTGCCGATCCAACCGAACCGGTATCAGCAAGTGAGATAGCGACGCGTGGCCAGTGTTTGAGTTTAAACAGATTTTTGAATCAGATTTATTTGCAAACTTCAAACCCTTGTAACTTTCAAACCACACGTCCAAAAATTACAAATTTTATATCAATGGATTCAGGAGAACAAGACCTAGCCAACCATGCCCTTGGTTTAGCAAATAGTATCTGTTTGTTTGCTTATTTATGCAGATTCATTTGTATGCATATTTAGAGTAGAAAAATTGTTTAAAATTGAATTTAGGGTTAAAACTTTTGCAAAATGGTTTGTTGTGACCTTACTGACCCTAGGAACCAAGACTTGGTGTTAAAAATGATTTTGGTAAAATTTAGGTTGAATTATTTGACTTAGCCAATTTTCTAGCCAAATAAAATTATTGATTTTATTATGGAAATGTTTTTGCAAAGAAAACTTTGGGAAAATGTTTTGGACCAAACCTACTGACCTAAAAACACCAAGTTTTGCAATAGCAACTCATTTGGTGAAAAACTTAAATTTTTTTGTTTTGATAAAACATTTTTCACCACATAAAATGATGAATGGATTTTAAAATGGTTTTGAGATAAAACCCATTTGAAATGACTTTGCCATTTTGGTAAATGACCAATTTGGAACTTACAAAGTTTAGGAGCCTAGTGGAGACCATCCTTGCAATAGAACCAAACATTTGCATGCTGTTGCATGACTTAGATTCCATTACTTTGTGTGTGAAAAATTGTTTGTTTGACTTTGGTTGGAATGTGAATTGAATTTGTGTTTGCTTGATTGACTTGTAGTGAAGTGTGAGACTAGCAAGATCAAGGAGTGAACCACCATTCTCCACCAAAAAGGCAAGTGATACTTCATACTTTTTATCCCATTACTTTCACTATGCATTAGTGATTTTGCTAAGTAAACTTGCATGGATTTTGCTAAGTATAAACCTTGCTATAGGAAAACCTAGTAGATGAATCCTTAGTAGGATTTTCCTAAGTTAAGATTCCTATTACTACCAAGCTTATCCTAGCTAATAGAAAGCATGGGTGGAATATATATTCACACTATGGAAAAATATTCTAAGTCTGAGGACTTGTGATTTTGTCTAATAAAACAACTAAGTTAATGAATCACCTGGGTGGAATGGGATGGCTTGGTGGTGTTTGGTTGAGTGGTTCACAAGGCCATGGACTTTGCTTGTGTATCTCACTTGTGGTATGCCACCCAGGAACAAAGAGATTTGAGATGTCAAATGTTGAGAAGCTTCAAGTGCAACCACTTGGCAATATGGGCTCTGCCATGATCATATAGGTTGCAAGAACTTAGCCATATGGACAGTGGGTGGTAGTGTTTGATAGGTTGGAGCGCGTCCATTTTGGTCTAAGGGAAGGCTTCTGAAAGATCTTGTCTTGGGAAACCAAGTCTTGTGGGGAAAGTGCACCACCTCTGCAGAGTGTAAAATCTAAGTACTTAGCCATATCCCTGGAAAAGGACAATTTGAGCATTAAGACATGGAAGCAATCAAGAATCTCATCATTCAAATTTCTAAGTTAAAATCTTGTGGTTTGAACAAGGGTTGTTTGAAGACTTCAATCTTTGACTGAGAGATGCCTTGTAAAGGATCTTCATTCTTTGATTGAGAAAAATGATTTTGTCAAAGCAAAAACTTAGTATTTTCAAATGTTAAGGAAAAATCTATTTTGAGCAATGCAAGCCTCAACTCCACTTAGCCAAATACATATAGATGATAGACTCCACGATACTACCATAGTATCACTTGCCAATACAATTCAAATGTATTGACCCTTTGTGGCTGTAACTTGTATGTTGCAGGTTTGATTGATTTTAGTGAAGATTGATTGTTTAGGATTACAAAGTATACAACCAACATCTGCCTGTGGCACTTTGAAGATGAAGGACCCATGCTTATAGTTATTTCGCTGCAATGTAATGTAATAGCCAAATGAGATATGTAAGATGTAATAAAATTATGTTATTCCTGGTTATAAAGTTATATTATGACCTTTGTTTCTTGATATTACATCTTAACTGTGGATGCTAGCTATTGATCCAGGGACTAGCATTGTAAACACAGGGGGCTCTATCTTATTAAATATTGGAACCTCTACATTTTCTAAATAAATCCCCCAGGTTGTTAGCTAACTTTAGTTAGTTCAACACTTTTTGATTTGAGCAATAGAAGGTCTTCGAAAAAATCGGTTTCTACCTGATAGTCTGTTTTGACAGATTTCTGCCATTATTTGCATTTGCTTCTTACGGATTGCTTTTTCGGTTCTTTTTGGGAAATTGAGCTTTCTGGGGGAATTGCTACAGTAGCTTGTGTATTTAGTGAAAGTTTTGCTGTTTTTAAACTATACCCCAAAGGTCTATTATCTTTTGAATGCACTAATGTTGCTAATGAAGATTGTGTGATGTTTTGTATGAAGGAAAATTTTAGGTGTAGAGTAAGAATGATGTAATGAGATGAATAATGGACAAAAGCTCAAGCTTGGGGATGCCACCCTATGTCACCCAAATAAATATTCAAGAGGTACAAGCGTCAAAGCTTAGGGATTCCCAATGCATCCCCTTCTTCATCAATAAAAATCTCAGGTTTTTATAGACACTTCGTTTTTTTTGTTTCATGCACTGTTGTGTTGTTCTTGGAGCGTCTTAGTTTTTGTTTTTTGGTTTTTGTTTCCTTAGTTTGCTTGAATAAAGTAGCTGGACCCCCGTTTTCGCCGTGTTGTTTCAAATAAGTTGATTGGTGTTGGAAAGGAGTAGGAAGTTCTTGCTTAGTAGTATAAGAAGGAGCTTGATTTAACTGTGACATAGACTTTATCATTTCATGCTAGATGTTGTTTTGATGACCTTATGATTAGTGATTTTTGTTGCAGCATGACTTGTTCCAAACAATTAGGATTTCTTAATGTTCCTTGAAAGAATCATGCGTTGTTTTAGCATACAAAAGCGTAGTATTTTGGTATTCTCCTTTGATGCTTTGTTAGGGTTGACTTGGCACATGATCACACCATGTTATGACTATGAAAAAGTAACCTTAGCCTCTATGATCATTTATGACTTGTGGTACCACTTTATGCTTAGATTAGTAACGTTTTGTCGCTATTCATGATTATGGCCATTATTGCTCTCTTAGTTGGTCGCTCCTAGTCTTTTGCTAGCCTCCACTTGTATTGAGTAAGCTCTACCCATGCATCCAACTCCCAAGAAACCAAGTTATTCCAAAGTGTCCACTATAAATTCCTATGCATGGTGTGTTATTCCAAGTATATTCTTGTTTTATCTACCTTCCAATTAAAAAGTTAATTTATTATGTGAAAGTTAGTGATTAAAGCTCTCACAAACTTGATGGCACAATTTATTTTTCTTGCCCTAAATAAACTTGAACCATTGTGTCATCTAATGTGTATATACTTGCACTTATACGTTGGAATTAGCAGAACCATGCTGTCATGGGGAAGGGTTTCAACATTGCACTTGTACATTGTACCCAGTTGGTATCATACTCTTTTGTTTTCGGATGTCGTCGGTGTGAAATAAAAGGGGACCTTGTAAGTCTATGGAGTTATGTATATGTGTTAGAGAAACGCCTGGGCCGCTAGCCTAAGCCATGCCTAATCATGGTGGAAACTTGTAGCATCACCATAGTGATCAATCTATGAAGCTTTATTATTATAAAAAAAGAGAGACATATTGAAAAAAGGAAAGAGAGAAAAAAGCACCATTTTCCCATGGTAAATAAGAAGATCGCTGAGATGCTCATTGTCTGCTTGCCTTGTCATTTTGACATGGGATAGCTCCTGTATCATGTGCAAGGGGTACCCTGTTGGCAGTTCTCTAAGATACACATGTACTTACAATGACAAGAACTTACCGGTGACTAAAGTTGAGTAGCATGAGGAGCGTCCCTCGTACTCAAGGGACATGAGATTGCCAACTTATACTTTGTCAAGCATATACTTCATAGTTTGTTCACTTTAACCTTAATCACTTCAAGATTCTTATGATAGGGGCAATGAGAGTTGAAAGCTAACAAGTACCATAATTTTTGGAAGCTCTTTATGAGACTTGAAATCCCTGCTTCCCTTTTATGAAGGGCCTTTCTTCCACTATTATATTGAGTATCCACCTTCTACCCTTAGGCACCAACTAAGAGAGCATAGTTGCCATTCTTAGTTCTATGTGCATTGTCCCAAAACTTATTGATTGTTTCATATTATTGATATTGCTTGTTCTTGAAATATTTGTATCTAGTCACTCTTATGAACTTTGAAGGTGTCCTATGCATTTATTTCTACACCATGAGGTACAAGCTGAATGCCACTATGCTATGTTTTCTATATGTGAAACAAACAAACATCTTTCAATGCATTATTATTCATGAATCTTTGTTTGTAGCCTTTCATGTTGCATGCATAGTTACTTTGTCTTATTGTTAGAACTTATTCTTTCATGCTCATGTTTAGAGTACTTTGATCCTAGCTATCCATTCTTGCAAATGGTTTGATCTTAATTTTGATGGTGCATGTCACCTCAAAAATTATTCATTTTATCACTTACCTACTCGAGGACGAGCAGGAGATAAGCTTGGGGATGCTTGATATGTCATAAACGTTTCTATAATTTTTGATGTTCCATGCTTGTTTAGTATCTACTTTGCTTTGCTTTGTCTTCTCTTTGAGGTATTTTTATATGTTTTCGTGGACTAACCTATTAACAAGATGCCACAATGCCAGTTTCCTGTTTTCGGTTGTTTTTGGTTCCATAAAAGTTAGAAAATAAATATTCTTGGAATTGGACGGGACAAAAGCCAAAGTCAATATTTTACCATGGGGAACACGGAGCCAGAAGACGAGACGGAGGAGCGCCTCGAGGGGCCACACCCCTGGCCGCGCGGCCAGGCTAGGCCCGCGCCTGGGGGGTGCACCCACCTTAGGCACCCCCTCGGCCTCCCTCTTCGCTTATAATAAGCCCTCGATACCTAAACCCTAAGTACCCGATCAATCTTCCATTAAACAGTCCGTAGTCTATACCACCATCGTCCCTAGATCGAGGGGGGGTCTGAACCTCTTCCCGGTACCCTGCCGGAGGAGATAGATCATCCCTGGGGCTTTCTTCATCACCATGCCAGCCTCCAGTATGAAGCGTGAATAGTTCCACCTTGTACTACGGGTCCATGTAGTAGCTAGATGGTTGTTTCTCCTCCTTTGTTCTACCATGTTTAGATCTTGTGAGCTCCGTTCATGATCAAGATCATCTATTTGTAATCATGCATGTTGTGTTTGCAGGGATCCAATGGATATTGAGATTACTATGTCAGATTGGTTCATGATTCTATCTTATTGATTCTATCATGTCTGTGTTGTTTGAGATCTCGCATGATCTCCGTTTCTAGTAGCTATTTTGGCCAAGTAGATGCTAGTGACTCCAAGAGGGAGTATTTATGCTCCATAGTGGGTTCATGCGTCTATTTAATCTGGGGAAGTGACAGAAATATCTAAGGTTGTAGATGTCCTGTTGCTACTAGGGAGAAGGCAACAATCTCTTGTTCATGGAGCAAGAGTATTGTTTACTTTACACACCTTGCTTAAAGCAGTTATCCGTTGCTTGAAACTTAATACTAGAGAGGGTTCGGATGATAACCTAAAGGTGTATTACTAGTCATAGATGCATTTGGATGGCGGTCTATGTATCTTGTTATAATGCCCAATCAAATCTCATAGGATCATGATTGTCTAGTATTGCATTGTTATGCCTTGCTCTATCCTATAAATTACCCTGCTGTAATTTGTTTACCTAGCATGTTATGTTGTTTATCTTAAGGAGAACACCTCTAGTGAACTATGGATTCCGGTCCAATCTTTACCATTGATACATATTCCACTGTTACTGTTACTTTCTACAAGCCATCATTACCTTCCACACCATACAGTTAATCCTTTATTTTCAGCAAATCGGTGAGATTGACAACCTCACTGCTCGTTGGGGCAAAGTCTTGAGTTTGTGTTGTGCAGGTTTCCAAGTTGCTAGCAACACCTTTGAGTAGTTTCCTTCCTCCTACTGGTTCGATAACCTTGGTTTCTTTCTGAGGGAAAACTTGCTGCTATGCTCATCATACCTTCCTCTTGGAGTTTCCTACAGTGAGCTACACATCATCAATGCTCTCTTAAATTCGCAAGTTTTAGGTTTTTTCAAGCGGGCATATAAAGGTTTTTCATTTTATTCATGTTTAATCTTCTTACTCTTTGACGAGGTTGCTGTGTCGTGATGCTAACTGTTCTATAGTTTAATCTCTAGGTATTGTATATGCTAGTATAAGGCCGGCAGTATATGACGTGTCACTTTGTTATATCTAAGACTCGGTTATACTATTGAACTTCCCATCATGCACTTCTTGTAAATTATTAAATTAGACCAAATTCTACATATCGACATAAAGTCATCTGAGTGGGTGAAATTAGGTAGAAAATTAACCTTGAAAAATATAACATGTAAATTATCCAACCACCTTTTGTAATATAAAATAAATGGCACCTGTGAACTCTAATTTAGCCATATTAACCATACTTACTTCTTAAAAAACGTTTACTTCTACACGATGCTAACTTTTACTAGAGAGGACGGCTCTATTTCTCTGGCGTGTTCGGCATCCGTGTTGGTATGGAGTAGGAGGAGTAATACATAGGAATTAAACCACTTTGGTCCTTGGCGGCAAAAATATTCAAACTTTTCAGGTTTTGAAATTTTTGCTTGCTTCCCAAATATCGGGAGGGAAAGGTTATTCAAAAGACCGGCCATGCGCAGTAGTACTTGTTATCTTATATTTCTCGTCAAAAAAACTATATAGTGTACTAATAACTTTGAACATGATCCATTGGATCAAGACTAGAAAATCCAAACATTAATAACCGTTGGATCTTCTTTTCCGTTCTTAGCATCTAGAAGATTCTATTGATAGTCTTTATCACAATGAACGCTAGTATGCATAAACCTCAAAACGCATTTCTGTGCATAGCTTCAGGGATCTTGTGCTAACTTCATGGACTTGGATGAAATTTTCATTTTTTATGAGGTCATCAATGCAACTCGTACTTCCACCGACCATGTGTTAACTGAAGCGCCTCGCTCCTACGGGACCTACCACAGTTATAAGAAAATGCAACCACCCAAATTATCACACGAAGTGGACCACGATTTCTTATAGTTCTATTTTTAGGATTCCTAGCTAACTTTGCACGCTTCACTGACTTCTTGCCGATTTAATTGAATTATTAGGTCAAACTTGATCTACAAGTAAGCGCAGTACATTGCACTTAAATTAGATGTCTTTTCGGAGGTAGATGGGTGCATCTTATTCTCGTAAAATAATGTTGTCCGTGTGAGTTTACAGCTATCTAGACAAGAACATTCTTAATTTCTCGAGTGATGACGAGATTTTTCTTTTACGTAAAGAAAGCACGAAGAATATGGATCTGAATGCCACAAGCCAAGCTTCCTTAAATATTAAGTGGACCAACATGTTTCACAAGACAAGCTTCCTTAAATATTAACGTGTTTTCAAACTTTGTCCTAGCAAACTCTACCCACTTAATTGACTTTATGTCGATTTATCGAAATTAGGTCAAATTTGAACTAAAAGAAAATTGTAGTTTGCTTTGAAAAATTTGTGAATTTTTTGGAGGTAACCATCGAGGGGACATTTAACATATCACATACCACCACCAAGAATTTTGACAACAGCTTCAACTTCTTACTAAGATTTTGCATTTTGACAATTTAACGAAATTAGGTCAAACCTGAGCTACAAGTAAGCGCGATGGATTGCTCTCGAATTAATGTTATTTCATGGGTATATGAGTGCCTCTCTCGCAGTAAACAGCACCGTCAGTGTGTGTTTCCAACTATCAGGAAATAACATTCTAAATTTCCACATCGATGACGAGATTGATCCTTTTTGAAAAGAAAGTCTGGAGAATATAGATCTGAGTGCCACATGCAAATCTTTCAGACATATATAGTGGACCGGCATGTTGTACTTACGATTCCCATGTTTTATGAGTTTTCAAACTTCATCCTAGCTAACTCTGTCCACTTGAATGACTTTATATCGATTTATCAAAATTAGGTCAAACTTCAACTACAATTAAAGTGTAGATCTCGTTGAAAGTTTTATGAATATTTTTTGGAGGTAATCATGGGGGGTCATTGAATATACGTATCACAAAGCACACCATCGAGGGTTTTGACAATAGTTTCGACTTCTTGCTGAGATTTTTCTCTTGACAACTTAACAAAATTAGGTCAAACTTGAGCTACGAGTAAGAGCGATAGATTGCTCTTGAAATAATAGTCTTTTTTCAATGTAGATGGGTGCATATTTCGGACTTAGCGGACCACGCATGTTTTATTGCGATTCCTATGTTCTATGAGTTTTCAAGGTCTGCAGTTACATTAACCCACGTAAATTACACTACTCCCTCCTATTCAAATTAATGTTTGCCAAATTGTGGATAAGGTCAACATTTGCCACAAGGTAGGACCCACATAGCTTGGTCATATTGCTCCATGCAATAGATAGGAGAGAGGGGAAATGGTTATTCTATTCTCTATGGGCAACCCACAAGCTTGAGATATAACTTTTTTTTCTCCACAATGTACTACTGTGTGACTTAATGTGTACTTTTCTCCTTTTTTACACATTGCCAATGCCCTAATCAAATAATGGGCCCACTTGGCAGTGCAAAACTCCTAAGCAGAAGTTAGCCTCTTCAATTTAATGGGTCCCATGAATCATCTCATTACGGTGGAGTTTTTTACTCATAGTTGGACATATGCTCACCAATGTCCACGCGTTGTACAAGTAGGGAGAATAAAACGTAGGCAGGGGAAGAGGACAACATCGAAGAGAGAAGAGGAATTGAGGCGGTTCGAGGTCAGAGCATTTATGATGGGTTCCTGACACGAGGTACTCCTGCCGCCTTTACAGTGTACTCACTCTAGTACAGTACTACTAGTAGTAGTAAATTTCAGGACCTATGCACGCAAAAAAAGAAAAGTGTGTTTTCTCTCTCCTTTGCTGCCTCTCATCTCCTCTCCCCTCGCGCACTAATGCAGCTCAGTTCACTATAGAGCTTCGTTGAAATACCCCAAGAGGAAGGTGTGATGAGCACAATAGTAAGTTTTCCCTCAGTTCTGAAACAAATGTTATCGAACCAGTAGGAGTAAGGAAACAACTTCAAGGTGTTTCTAACAACTTGGAACCTGCACAACACAAACTCAAAACTTTGCCCCAATGTACAGTGAGGTTGTCAATCTCACCGGTTTACTAAAAACAGAGGATTAAACATATAGTGTGGAAGATAATAGTTGCTTGTAGAAAGTAAACGGTGATAGTAGATGGTGTATCAATGATAAACATTGGACCGGGGTCCATAGTTCACTAGAAGTGTTCTCCTTAAGACAGATAACATGTTGGGATAACAAATTACAGTGGGGCAATTGACAGGTTGAGAAATCATAACAATGCATATACTAGACATCATGACTCCTATGAGATTTGATTGGGCATTACAACAATATACATAGATTTTAATCCAACTGCATCTACGACTAATAATCCCTTCAGGTTATCATCCGTACCCCTTCCAGTATTAAGTTGCAAGCAATAGATAATTGCATTAAGCAATGTGTGTAAAGTAAACAATACAATTGTTCCATGAACAAAAGATTGTTGTTTTCTCCCTAGTAGTAACAGCACATCTACAACCTTAGAGATTTGTGTCACTTCCCCAGATTACTAGAGGAATGAACCTACTATCGAGCATAAATACTCCCTCTTGGAGTCACCAGCATCTACTTGGCCAAGATAGCTACTAGCATGGTGATGAAGAAGGCCTTCGGGATAGCATGCAAGATCACAAATAACACAGATATCTTGGAATCAATTATCAATCTAACATAGTATTTCAATATCCATAGGATCCCCACAAACGCAACATACATGATTACAAATAGATGATCTTGATCATGAACGAAGCTCACAAGATCTAAACATGATATCACAAAGGAGGAGAAAAAACCATCTAGCTACTGTATGGACCCATAGTCCAAGGGAGAACTACTGAAGCATCATACCGGACGCTGGCATGGTGATAAATAAGGCCTCCGGGATGATCTCTCCCCTCCGACAGGGTGCCGGGAAGAGCATCAGGTCCCCCTGATATAGGGACGATGGTGGCGGCAGCTATGGACTGTTTCGTGGAGATTTGATTGGGTGCTTAGGGTTTCTTCATGGGGGTGAATTTATAAGAGAAGGGGAAAGGTCGGTGGGCGCCTGAGGGTCCCACGACTGGTGGCAGCGCGGCCCCTAGGCCACGCGGCCCTAGGGTGTGGCCACCGCGTGGCCCCCCTTCGGATGCCCTTCGGACTCTATGTTCTCTCTGGTAAAATATTGACTTTGGCTTTTGTCCCGTCCAATTCCGAGAATATTTCGTTACTAGCTTTTCTAAAAACAAAAAAGTAGAAAATAGGCAACCGACGCTGCAGCATCTTATTAATAGGTTAGTCCCAGGAAATGTATAAAGATACCTCAAAGTATATACAAAACATAACAAAGTTGATACTAAATAAGAATGGAACATAAAAAATTATAGATACGTTTACGACTTATCAAGCATCCCCAAGCTTAACTCCTGCCCGTCCTCAATTAGGTAAGAGATAAAAAAGAATAATTTTTGTGGTGACATGCACCATCACAATCTTGATCAAACCATTTGCAAAGCATTGATGGCTAGGATCAATGTACTCTAAACATGAGCATGAAAGATGTAGTTCTAACACTAAGACATAGCAACTATGTTATAACATGAAAAGGTACAAACAAAGATCATGAATAACAATGCATTGAAAGACATTTGTTTGTTTCACATATAGAAAACATAGCATGTGTGGTATTCATCTTGTCCCTCATGGAGTAGCAAAACATAAATGCATAGGACACCTTCAAAGTTCATAAGGGTGACTAGATATAAATAATTCAAGAACAAGCAATATCAACATTATGAATCAATAAATAAGTTTGGGGACAATGCACATAAAACTAAGAATGACAACTATGCTCTCTTAATTGGTGCATAAAGATAGAAGGTGGAGACTCAACATAAAAGTAAGAAGAAATGCCCTTCATAAAGGGAAGCAGGGATTTCAAGTTTCATAAAGAGCTTCCAAAAATTATGATACTTATTAGCTTTCAGCTCTCATTGCCCCTATCATAAGCATCTTGAAGTGATTAAGTTTAAAGTGAAACAAATATGGAGTATATGCTTGACAAATCATAAGTTGGCAATCTCATGTCCCTCGAGTATGAGGGTCGTTCCTCATGATACTCAACTTTAGTCACAAGGAAGTTCTTGTCATTGTATCTATATGTGTATCATAGAGAACCACCAACGATTACCCCTTGCCCCATGACACAGGATCTATCCCATATCAAAATGACAAGGCAACAAACAATGAGCATCTCAGCGATCTTTTTATTTGCTATTTTCATAGGTTTTTATTGATAATGCTTCACAGATTACTCACTATGGTTATGCTGCAAGTTTCCACCATGATTAGGCATGGCTTAGGCTAGCCGCCCAGGCGTTTCTCTAACACATATACAATAATACATGGAATTACAAGCTCCCCTTTTATTTCACACCGCCAACATCTGCAAACAAAAGATCATGATATCAACTGGGTATTATGTACAGGTGTTGAAAATGTTCCCCATGATTGCATGGTTCTGCTAATTCCCAACTTATAAGTGCAAGTATATACAACATGGATGACACAATGGTTCAAGTTTATTAGGATCGAGAAAGTAAAGTGTTCCATGAAGTTTGTGAGAGATTTAACCAATAATTTTCTCATAACAAGTTTAATTTGGAAGATAGATAAAACATGAATATACTTGGAATGGTGTAACACACCATGCATAGAAATTTATAGTGGACTATTTGGAATAACTTGGTTTATTGGGAGTTGGATGCATGAGTAGATCTTACTCAATACAAGTGGAGCCTAGCAAAAACTGGGAGCGACCAACTAAGAGAGCAATAATGGCCATCATCATGCAGAGCGACAAAACATTATCAATCAAAGCATAAAGTGGTATCACAAGTAAAAAACTAAATGATTGATACGTCCATTTTGCATCACTATTTCTCATATTCTGTTATTCATTGATATATTTTCATATTAAGAGGTGATACTTATGTTATTTCATCTGCTTTGCATGTTGGATGAGTTTTGGAGGATGAACTGCCAGAGTCAGGATTCTGATGGAAAAAGCCGTGTCCAGATGAAATATTCGCGAAGATCGAAAAATTCCAAAACATATGTGGAAAATCATATTTTTCCCAAAGACGAAGGAGGCCAGAAGGAGAGGCGGAAATGGGCCACAAGGGGCCCACACCACCCCTTGGCGCGGGCCCCCAGGGCCGTGCCGCCAGGTGCTGTGGCCACCCTGGCCCACCTCTAGCATCACCCTTTCGCCTATAACATCCCCTCGAAACCATAAGACTCGAGGAGCGACCACAGAAATATTCCACCGCCTCTGCGGGGCGGAAACTACAAAGAGATAAAGAGCTCTCCGGCAGGCAGAAATATGCAGGGGAAATTCCTTCCCGGAGAGGGGAGATCGTCACCATCAACACCATCATCAAGCTATACTTCATCGGGATCATCATCATCATCCTTACCATCATCTCCATCAATGCCATCATGACCACTCCATCCTGCTATAACAATTGTTTGAATCTTGCATAGTTCTTAAGGGAAACTTTCTCGGTGTTGAATACTTTTTTAGTTGGTGCTATTGAGTGGAACCATTGAATTATTGTTCATGTTTAGATTGTTACTTATCATTATATCATCTCTGATCTTGATCCATATGATGTCTTGTGAGTAGATTGTTTATTTTTTGAGGACATGGGAGAAGTCATGTTGTTAATAGTGGAATTGTGTTGAGAAATATTCAATGGTTTGATATTTAAGTTGTGGTGCTATTCTTCTAGTGGTGTCATGTGAACGTCGACTACATGATACTTCACCTTTATGGGCCTAGGGGAATGCATTGTGTATTTGGGTACTAATTGTGGGGTTACCGGAGTGACAGAAACCTAAACCCCCGTTAGGAAACCTTTGCACAAGGGATTGTAGGATCTCAGAGTTTAATCCTATGGTTAGGTTTTTATCTTAATTACTTTCTTGGAGTTGTGGATGCTTGCAAGGGGTTTAATCACACGTATGTATTATTCCAAGTAAGGTCGGTACATTAGCATAGGTTCACCCACATAATACTTATTCAACCAAAGAATATTAATCAACTAGATGAAGCAAAAGCACTTGACAGTATTCCCATGTGTCCTCGAGAACGTTTGGTCCTCATAAGTAATACAACCGGCTTGTGCTTTGCTGAAGAAAGGATTGGGACACTTGCTGCAATTATAATTATTGTCTTTTATTTACTTGCACTTTAATTATCTGTATTATCAAAAACCCCTAAAATTCTGTTTGCTAAGTATATACAGAGAATTCCTGATCCAAACCCCTAGTCAACACCTTATGCTCCTTGTTTGGATCGACACTCCTATTTATTAAAAGTACTACGATACACCCCCTATACTTGTGGGTCATCAAGACTATTTTTTGGTGCCGTTGCCGGGGAGTGAAGCGCTATTGAAGAATGGAACTAGTAAAGGAAATTTCTACTATGAGTATTGTTTTTATTTATGTTTGCTATTTTTTTTCCAATATGGATAACCCACTTAGTTTCCTATTTGGGAAAGCTACTACCACTGCTAAGGTAGTAGATGAACCACCACCTGTTGAAATAGACCCTTTTAAGATACCTACAAAAATTGTTGGTCGTGTTATGGATAACTATTATTTTGGAGATGGAACTGTCCATCCTGGTGATCACTTGCTTTTTATCCATGAATTATGCGGGTTGTTCAAGTCTGCAGGTATCACAACGGATCAAGTTAAGAAAAATTTGTCTCTATATCATTGAAAGGTAGAGCTGAAGAATGGTATAAGTTGCTGAAGAATGACCAATCTATGGAATGGGAGGATATTGCACCTCTCTTTTATTCTAAATTATATTCTCCCAGTGAGATTCATAAGGAGATGAACCAAATATATAACATTTGGCTTGTGATGGAGATAGTACAGCCCAAGCTTGGGGGAGATTGAAATTACTAATGCTTAAATGTCCTATTTATGAGCTCCCTAATAATATTATTATTAATAACTTTTACACAATGCTTTCTCTTCATGATACGGATCTATTAGACGCTTCTTATGCTGGATCATTTACATGTATGAAATAAGAAGCTAAATGGGATCTTCTAGACCTTATTCAAGAAAATACTAAAGCATGGGAGAATGACAAAGGAAGAAAGTCAGGTATAAATTATGATTATGAATGCATTAAATCTTTTATGGGAACTGATTACTTTCATAGTATTAGTACTGCTTATGGTCTTGACTCCCAAAGTATTGCTAATTGTTTTCAGGCCTTTGCCTCTTATATTGAAATTCCCAAAAATAAGTGGAACAAGTACCATGCACCTTATAAAGATATTGTTGATTGTGTTCCTGCTAGAAATACTGAAGTTTGTACTGTTGACCGTATTTTGCCTGAACCTTATATTGAGAAAACACCTTTACCTGCTAAGGTAAATGAGCATTCTATGATAATTAGCGCGATTAACAAAAGTACAAAGAAAGTAGTAGAACTTGATAAACAAATAAATGTTGAACATGTAGTAGCAATTGTGAAAGACCTTGTCACTAAAAATGTAGAATATAGGCGCATTATCTTTTGTGAAGATGCTTATAATATTGTTTCACATACTAGTATAACTAGGAAAGCTAGTGTCCCTGTGCTTTCTGTTAGAATTGGTGACCATTGCTATTATGGTTTATGTGATATTGGTGCAAGTTCAAGTGATATTCCTTATGAACTTTATAAAGTAATTATGCATGAAATTGGTCCGTGTGAACTTGAAGAAATTGATGTGGTTATTCAACTTGCTATAGAGAAACCATGTATCCTTTTGGTATTGTAAGAGATGTGGAAGTTCTTTGTGGTAAGATTAAATATCCTGCTGATTTTGTAGTACTTGGTTCAGTAGCTAGTAAAACATGTCCGATCATTTTTGGTAGACCTTTCTTAAACACTTGTGGAGCTATTATAGATTGTAAGAAGAAGAAAATTTTAACTACATTTGATGGAGAATCTTATGAGTTTTTTTTTCCAAATTTGCTAAATCTCCTTATGAAAATGAATTCCTTAATGAGGATTCTAGAGTTGAACAACTTGCTGCTATTGATCAAGTTTTCAATCTTAAACAACTCTTTAATGATTTTAAAGATGATTATTTTGATGATAAGAATGTTTTATGTGATAGTTACACTGTTAATTTTATTCATAATGCTACTGAAAGTTATTATAGAGAGGAAAACATGGTTTCATGCATCTCAATAATATTAAGTTTCCCCGCTTTATGTTGAAAGTTTTGATATTGCACATGTTCTGCCTTCCTATGTTTGTGGCCTCTTGTTTCAATAATTTGATTTCTTATAAAACTCCTTGGCATAGTAAGTGGGTTAGACTTAAATGTGCTGGATATTTGCTTCTTGAGGCTCTCTTTTACTTAAAATCCATATTTTTGATGTGATCATCCTTGAAATCACCATGGCTATCTTAATGGCTATAAAGAAAGAGCTTTTTTGGAGACAACCGAATTTATTTTTTGATTTCAGTTATTTGAGTATTCGATGTTATTACGTCGGTAATAACCTCTCCTTATCCTTTTTGTTTGGTTTTTGTGTCAAGATTAGCCTCTATTGAGAAGAAACTGAGATGTGGTTTTTGTGCTTCACTGTACAAAACCGTTAAAAATCCCAGTACGTCGGATTGAGCTGTAATTTTCTGTGTATGTGCCCCAAGTTATTATATAACTTTAATTAGTTTTGCACTTTTCGATTTGAGCAACAGAAGATTTTAGAAAAAATAGATCTTTACCTGCAGGTCTGTTCTAACAGATTTTGCCATTATTTGCATTTGCCTCTTTAATCAATTTCCTTTTGAATCCTTTGGAGCTTTTGAAAGGAGTTGCTACAGTAGCTTATGTTTTGATGGATTTCAATTGAAATTTGAACCCAAAGGTTTATTATTTTGCATACATTAATGATGCTAATGAAGATTGTGTGAAGCTTTGTATGAAAGAAATTTTCAAGAGTTGGGAGAGAAAGATGCAATGAGTTGAAGAATGGTCAAAGGCTCAGACATTTTATATTTCTAGATATTCTTATAATGAATATATCGATGTTGTTCAAGTGGTGACTTCGGAAGAATTTATTAAATACCAAGTTTAGGAACCTGCAGAGTCCGTTTTTATTTAATTTGGAAGCTATTGAGTCAAAAGAGGGAACGAAACGGAGCCCGGGTGGCCCACACCACCCTGTGGCGCGGGCCCCACCTGACCGCGCCACCAGGGGGTGTGACCACCCCGGAGCCCGTATTTGTCCTGTTTTTGCCCAGTACCTTCCTTATATCGTGAAACTTCATAATATATAATCTCCTGGATCCCCTGAGGTTCGTATATCGTGTTCTCGTCGTGTTTTCATTTCGATCTGTTTCTGTCAGAAACTAGTCTCAAGTTTAGAAGCTCAATGGTCTCTGCCAATGATAACGGCAAGAATCTTGTGGAAGATGATCCCCAAGACCCCAAGAGGGAGGAGGAGATCGAGGGTGAAGTTGAAGAAGTGGAGGAAGAGAAGCGCCCGCGCACCCATGCCACCGTTGCAAGCATTGGAGTGGTGGCAAATCCTATCAAGCTCAACAGGACGACATGGATGTCCACCGGAGGGAAAACTCCGCATCATTGCCTAGCCCCACGTCACTTCCTCCACGCATCAAGAATCCCTTCGATACTCTTATACATGAGCAGAAATTCCAAAATATGCCTAAAGAAAAGTTGCCCTCCACTTGGGATATGCCTCGTTCTAACCATGCAGGGACAGAATACTTCAAGGAGGAAGAGTGGGGAAATAATCACAAGGACTGGGATTCATAGTCCGACATGATCATGAACCGCATTGAGCACAATTCGGAGTTGATTCGTACTCTCAACTTTGAGATTGAGGATTTGAAGAAATTGATTGAAAAGATCACCGAGAGAACACCACCACCACCAAAGGAGTAATTCGTCATCAGGTTTTGGCATCCCCTTGGTTTATTCCATGCTTGGGGGAGTGCCACGGTATCACATAATTATTATTCATATTTTTACCTTTTTAGTAGATTCATATCATGAATAGAGGAGTTATAATATAGGATGGTTTGCATTATGGAAGTATCTGTCCTTTAGTTGGTTATCTATGTATCCCTTGGTGTGAGTGCCTTTACGGAATATTAATGAGAAGTTTCATCATTTACCTTTTGCACATCTTATTTTAGTCTGCAATTTTTGTTATATGATGGACCTTGTTGTTAGTATTGGCATCACTTTGGGAGCATTGAGTAAATTTAGTTGGTTTTTCAAACCTAGCTTTGGTCAGTAGCAATACTATTTGAGGATTGAATGGAAAAGAGAAAAAGTACTTATAGATACATCAATTAACCTTCTTTATTTTTTGATTAGATCATAAGCTTAGTATTCCCAAGTTAAGATCTTTTGTGTTTTCAAGGAAGATTGCATGATTGTTTCTATCACTTGTATGTTTGTTTGTTTCCTTCAACTATTATGCTTGCTACCCAGCCTTGCTAGCCAAAAACCTGTACTAAGAGAGAATGCTTCTCGTGCATCCAATCCTTGAACTAAAACCTATGCCATTTGTGTCCATCATTTCTACATATTAGCATTATTGCTATTCCAAGTAAATTCTCGAGTTTCATCTATCTTCCAAATTAGAAAAAAATCTTTTGTTATGTGAAAATGATACGTCGGAAATGTATCTATAATTTTTGATGTTCGATGCTTGTTTAGTATCTACTTTGCTTTGGTTTTTCTATACTTTTAGGTGTTTTTATATCTTTTCTGGAACTAACCTATTAACAAGTTGCCACAGTGCAAGTTGCCTGTTTTCTTCTGTTTTTGGTTCCAGAAAGGCAGAAAATCAATATTCTCGGAATTGGACAGAACAAAAGCCAAAGTAAATATTTTACCGTGAGCGGCACGAATACAGAAGACGAGACGGAGGGGCGCCACGGGGTGGCCACACCCCCCAGGCGCGTCCAAGACTGGCCCGCGCCTGGGCAGGGTGTGGGCCCCCCGGGCACCCTCCTGCCTCGCCTCCTCGCCTATAATAAGCCCCCGATGCAGAAACCCTAGGCACTCGATCAAAACTCCACGAAACCATCTATAGCCGCCACCACCATCGTCCCTAGATCGAGGGGACATGAAGTTCTTCCCGGCACCCTGTTGGAGGTGAAATCATCCCAATGGCCTTCTTCTCCGGTATGATGCATGAGTAGTTCCACCTTGGACTATGGGTCCATGTAGTAGCTATATGGTTGTATCTCCTCCTTGTGCTTTCATGTATAGATCTTGTGAGATCCATTCATGATCAAGATATAATCTATTTGTAATCATGCATGTTGTGTTTGCGGGGACCCCATGGATATTGATACTATTATGTCAGATTTATTAATGGTTTTGTCTATTTGATTCTATCATGTCTGTGTTGTTTGTGATCTTGCATGCTCTCCGTTGTTAGTAGCTATCTTGGCCAAGTAGTTTCTAGTGACTCCAAGAGGGTGTATTTATGCTCGATAGTGGGTTCGTGCTAGTTTCCAAGGGAAGTGTCAGAAATCTCTTCGGTTGTAGATGTGCTATTGCCACTACGGAGAAAACAATGGTATCTTGTTCATGGAACAAGTGGATTGTTTACCTTACCCACTTTGCTTAAAGTAGTTGTCTGTTCCTTGCAACTTAATACTGGAGGGGGTTCGGATGATAACCTAAAGGTGGACTTCTAGTCATAGATGCAGTTGGATGGCGGTCTATGTATCTTGTTGTATTGCCCAATCGAATCTCATAGGATCTTTTTGTCTAGTATTGCATTGTTATGCCTTGCTCAGTTCCTGTCAATTGCCCTGTTGTAATTTGTTTACCCTTCATTCCATGTTGTTTATCTAAGGAGAGCACCTCTAGTGAACTATGGACCCCGGTCCAATCTTTACAATTGATACATCTTCCACTATTACTATTTACTTTATGGAAACCACCATTTCCACACCATAAGGTTAATCCTTTGTTGCAGCAACCAGTGAGATTGACAACCTCACTGTTATTTGGGGCAAAGTCTTGAGTTTGTGTTGTGCAGGTTTCCACGTTTCTTGCAACACCTGTGTGACGTTTCCTTCCTCCTACTGGTTCGATAACCTCAGTTTCTTACTGAGGGAAGACTTGCTGCTGTGCTGCTTCACACCTTGATCTTGGGGTTCCTAATAGGCTCCATATCAACTGAGCCATCAACAAGTTTTTTGGTGCCGTTGCCGGGGATGCCAAGGACATCTTCACAAGGGGAGTCCTCCACTTCCTTCCTCTTTACTTTGGTTTTAGTTTCCTTAGTTTCTTTTTCTTGGTTTTGTTTTCCTCTTGTTTTCAAAAACTCTAAAAAAAATAGTCTAGTTTGGTTTGCTTTCTCTATTAAAAAAAACAAAAAAATTAGTTCCTGCTCTAGTCGCAGGTCTGTTATTGCCTTGCTTGGTCATGCTTTCTATCAATTGATGGTTTCTTTGAAACTAATTCTTATTGGCAAGGTGGGTTCACGGAAGAACAAAAGTATTATTATAAGGAACACCGTTTGTCACAAAAAGGGAAAAACTTATGGGAACAGATTGATAAGTTGAATACTATTGCTTGAGACGTGTGCTCTACTTATAATGTTACTTATTGCTTTGATAAATCTTGTTGTTGTAGGAGGTATAAACACCTGCCTTTTTAATGTTAGTATATGTAACATCCCAAAAATCATGATTTAGAAAGTTTGCATATCATTCATGCATTCATAAGCATTTGTATCATTTTCAAATAAAATTTCAAAACAGAAGCAAATTGTTGCCTATCCTTTTATGTAGGAAAGGCAATGGCTTTATTTTTCACTCTCAAATTATGAGAATACTTTATTTCAACCAGAAATGTTTGAATATTGATTTCAAAACTTACTCAAGTTTTCAAAACAAAGAATCTAAATTAAAACCATTTTTAATGCCTTATATAAATAAATAGGAAAAGCATGCTTTTATTTTATTTTCAATCGACCAATGTATTTTTGAGTGAACAGCAATGTTTTATACTCAAATGTATGCATGGTTCACTTTACAAAAATCCAGAGAAAGTTTGCATACAAACTCATTTGAAAATCATTTGAAAAGGATTTCAGAAAATCAAAATAGAAATAGAAAAGGAGAAAAGAAATTAGAAAAGGCCTGCGCCAGCCTTTCGGCCTAGCAGCAGAACCAGCCCAATAGCCAGCCCACCCAGGACTCCCTCTCCTCTATGTTTCTCACCCCGCCTACGCACACCCCCTCGCTGACAACTCGACCCCGCAGCCACGTCACTCCTTCTTCCCCATATCCCGCGACGACCAGCTCGCCGCTGCAGCTTCCTCCCCCATTCAGCCCGATGAATTCGCCCTTGATTGTCATTGATTCGCTGAGTAATTCCTTCCCCCGCTCTGTCTATTTAAACCTCTCCGCCTCCGCGTCATTTTCCCCCACCCAGCACCACCAGAGCGCCGCCAGGCTACCCATATTTGGCTTCACACCGCCGCGGTTCCGACGAGCTCCGACGAGCAACCATGGTGAGTCTCGAGCACCCCTCTGTCTCTAGTTCACGCGACTGTGTTCGCCAGTGTCTTACGCATCTGTTAATGTCTGCCGCTTGATCCCTTGCGCCCTAGGTCGTCGTCTTCGACCCCGACAGTGAACACCCGACGCGCGGACGAACTCCGACGAGGATTTGCTGTTGTGTCTGTGCGCCTCGACCCCGTCCACCTACACGTTCAGATCTCCCCTGACCTCTGACCTCGCCGGCGTGTCACCGCCAGAGCTGTCGCTGCCGCCAGCGCCATTCGCACCACTGAGTTTTGGTCAATTTGATCTGACCCATTAGATCTGGATCCTAAGGACACGATTAGATGTTTAGTTCAAGCGGTAATATCAGATCTGGGCCGTGCATCTTTATTTAGATCCTACGGTCCGCAAGCGTGATCCGGCCGAACCGGTACGCGCCAATCAGAGGCTGTCACGTGGCTAGGTTTTAGATATAAAATCTGGATTTTCATCTATTAGATATTCGAACTTGTAAATTCAATAACTTTTGTTCTGTTTATCCAAAAAATACAAATAATATACCATTGGAATCACAAAAATAAACCCTACACATCTATGGGATTAGTTTTGTATTTTGTTTCTGTTAAAATATAATTTTATGAAGATACATTTGTAGGCTTATTTTGTGTATAAAAATTAATTGGAAAATGTTTTAAAGGGCAAATAAAGTTTATTTGATGAATAAAAGATTAGTTTATTGATCAGTACTGTTTTACTTGTCTTGGTTGGTTTAGAAAAATCATCACGTGACATTTGCATGCATTCATATATTTTTGTTTGATTATTTGAAATGTGAATTTGGTGCTATCATTTTATGTGTAGATTTTGGTGCTAGTGGTGATTGTGACTGTGAGGATTGTTGTTACTCCCCCAACTACCAAGGCAAGTGGTGCTTCATACTTTTGTCCCAATATTTTGACTATGCATTATAAATATTTTGTATAGGGCTTGCATGATAATTTGTATCTATATGCTATGCTTGGGAAATCCTAGTAGTTGTAGAATTGTTAGAATTTTCTCTAAGTTAAGATACTTTCTTTTGCCATGTTAGACTAGCTAGTAGCAACCAAGGTTGGATTATATACATGCTATGGAAAAATATTGCTAAGCCTTTGACTTATGTTTTGCTTAATAAAACAACTAAGTGAATGAAACACCTGGGTGGAATGGTAATTGCTTGGTTGGATTTTTGTTGAGTGGTTACCAGGGCCCATTTTTCAATGGTCTACCCTGTGTATCTTACTTGTGGAATGCCACCCAGGAACAAAGGTATTTGAGATGCCATATGTTAAGAAGCTTCTAGTGCAGCCACATGGCATTATGGGCTCTGCGTGGATCATATAGGTTGCAATAACTTAGCCAAATGGACAGTTGGTGGTAGGGGGTGATAGGTTTGGAACGCGTCCATTTTGGTCTAAGGGAAGGCTTATGAAAGGTCCTGTCTTGATGCATGTCGAGTCTTGTGGGGAAAGTGCACCACCTCTGCAGAAGGAAGAATCTAAGTACTTAGTCGTGTCCCCGGCAATAGAAAATCTGAGCATGAATACATGGAAGCTATCAAGAATCCTCTCATCCCAATTTCTAAGTTGAAAACTTGTGGTTGAACAAGGGTGAAGGTTCACCAATGTCTATTGGTGGTTCCTTGGGAGTTTTTGCTAAACAAAAACTTAGAGTTTTCAACTAATAGGTAAAACCTATTTTGAGCAAAGCAAGCCTAAGCTACACTTAGACAAATTCATGTAGAAGTTAGATACTATTATTCTACTAAGGTATGACTTGACAATAATATTCCAATGTATTGACCCACTGTGGTTGTAACTTGTGATGTTGCAGGGTACTCTGATGAGGATTAGGGTTATGAGTCTACACTCAACATGCTTGCCTGTGGCACATGAAGATGAAGACTTTTATTTATATTGCTAAGTTAAAATCTTGTACTAGCCTATGGCTATGGAGTTATAAAAGACTATGTTATCTCTGGAATGACGATGTAATAATGACCTTTGTTTCTGTGTACTTCATCTTAAACTGTGGATGCTAGCGTTTGATCCAGGGACTAGCATTGCAATCATAGGGACCTTTACCTTTATAAAGGTGGGGTCTTAAGATGGTATCAGAGCACTGTGTTGCCTGTAGGATTATGACCCTAGGATTGGATTAGAAACCACTAAGGAAAAAATTTCAACACTTTGAAAAATTTCCACACTTGTCTTTTTCTTCTCGTAAAACTTTCTAATCTTCTTTCTCATCTCTATTTGTAGATGAACTCCATCAACGAAGCCGTGAGGAAGGGACCACTCATGACCATGACTTTGGAGTGTGAGACAGAATTTCCCAAGGCACTCAAGAACCTTATGGTTACCATGGGGATACATGGTGCAGCTGTGTACAAGGGATTCCCTGTGATGGATGAAGGAGAAGAGTATTGGTGGGTGCAACTTCACTTGTACAAAAACAAGGAATACAACCACAAAGAGTCAGGATTCTACATGGTCACCAACTCTAAAATTCACACAACATTCTTTGACTCTACAAGAAATGCAGCTTGGAATGCCATCAAGGAGCTTGGTGATAGACTCAAGTGCAGAATGCTCAACACCCAAAATGACCTTAAAGAAGAAAAGAAGCATACCCAAGAATTAGAGACTACCAACCAACAACTAAGGGGAGACATCATAGATTTAATATGGGAGTCTTGTGAACAAGATAAACATATGGCTACTTAGGATGCCCTGATAGCTATTTTGTCTAGTGAGTGAGAGTTGTAACGTACTTCGTTTGTTGGACCACCACACTTATCGTTTTTACTTCCAAAAAATTTTCTATGTTATATTGAACCTTTGATGTTTGTAATGGATTTGGGTATGCCATGAATTGTGTGTTTGATGCTAAAAGATGTGCTTGTGATATTATGTCTTGTGAATTTTCTCTACTTGTGTAGGTTCTAACTTTTCTCTATCTTATAAAAATAGATGCCTAATGTTGTTATCAACACGGCCGAGGAGTTCAAGGGAACTCATTTTGGCACTCGTCTCATTGATCTCACTAGTGTGCTCAACCTTCCACTTCATAGAATCATGACACTTCCACTCACTAAGTTTGAGAGGAAGGACCTATGGGGCTTCAGAGTCACACAGCCGGGACGCCAGACAGAGCCAACCACGGAGGCCATCACTTTCAAGCTGATGCATGACGACAAGGAGAAAGGCTTAGATGTAGTCATGCAGGAGTTACTTGGGCGCCTCGTAGGGGGACTCCACTGAGCTTAGAGGTCTTTACTTTCACCCCTTCAGGAGACGCAACGAGGAGGGTGAGGCTATAGAGTACGAGGATGCTGCTAGAGAGACGATGGAGTCGATTCGTCTATACCTTCAGGACCTAGAGGGTCTTATTAGACACCTAGATACTGATAGGACCAACGTCATGCTTAGCAATGACAAGCTCTAGGTTCAGCTTCGAGAGAAGGACAAGCTCTTCGCGGAGCAAGACGAGATTGTGAAGGAAATGGAGGCCAAGTTTGAAAGCCAGGACAAGAAGTTCAAGATCCAGGAGAAAAGGGTCCAAGACAGGAACAAGAAGATTCAGGAGATGAAGGAAGAGTTAGAGGCCAAGGACTTCGAGCTTGAGCATCAGCAGGGAGTGATCGAGAGGCTTCGCTCACAGAAGAGGGCTCTTAGGGCCAAGATTGAGGCCTTGACTGCTAGTGTTGATGAGTACAAGACCGCTATGGAGAATGCAGGTCTTACCCTTGTTGATGTCGAGATTGATGCGGAGGAGTAGTGTAGAGTACTCGATTATCTTTCATCTACCGTACTTTGATTATTGAGTCGCAATGACCATCCAATATGTGGTTGGCTTGCCATGGTGTGTTTGCATTTTCCAAACTTGTTGTTTATGACGTTCAAACTCTATGTTATTTTGATGCTTGGTTATTGTGATTGTCTATGTGATGTATTGTTCATGTTAAGCATCTATGGGTATATCATTCTTATCCTTATTAAAACCACAGATGCCTCCTCGACGTGCCAACCCCAACCAAAACAACAACAACAACAATGTCACCCCCGAGATGTAACAGTTGATGACAGCACAAGCTCAACTGATGCAGATGATGACAACCTTCATGCAGAACCAGAATCAGAATAACAACAACAAGAAGAACAATAACAACAACAACAACAATCAGAATAATCCGCCAGTATTTGACATGCTCACCAGGTTCCTAAGACTAAGGCCTGCAAAGTTCTCGGGAACCACTGATCTAATGGTAGACAATGAATGGTTACATTCAGTGAACAAGGACTTAGTGACTGTTGGCTGCACTGATGAAGAAAAGGTCAGGTTCGCAGCACATCTGCTTGAAGGGCCAGTAGCAACTTGGTGGGACAACTTCCAGATCACCACACCCATTGAGGATGTTACTTGGGCTATCTTTGAAGATGGATTCCGTACAGCTCACATCTCATCCAGAGTGATGAATTTGAAGAAGGAGTTCCACAACCTGAAATAGCGTCACCGCAGTGTGGCTGAGTATATTGAGGAGTTCAACAATCTGGCGTGTTATGCACCGGATGAAGTTGATACAGATGCCAAGAGGAAGGAGAAATTCCTCGAAGTACTGAATGATGAGTTGAACCTGCAGCTGTCTATTGCCTATGTACCCACCTACCAATCACTCTGTGACAAGGCTACCATCTTGGAGAACAAGATGAAACAGGTTGAAAGCAGGAAAAGAAAGCATAGCTTCGATAAGCACAGCTCGGGATGGTCTCACAAACGTTCCCATCATGATGATAGTGGGAGTTCTGGATCCCACAAACATGGAAAGTACAACAACCACCACAACCACAACCGCCATCATGACAACAAGCATCACCGCAGTCATGATAGTGACAAGTATAACAACCACAAGGGTGGACACAAGAGTCACCACAGTGGAGGTGGAAGTGGAAGTGGAAGTCAGCCTGCAAAGAGAGATATCAGTCAGGTTGAGTGTTTCAAGTGTAAGAAGATGGGACACTCTGCAAATGAGTGCCCAGAAAAGAAGGTTGAAGGAACCACCAAGCCCAACCCTTTCCAGAAGGGACAAGTGAACCACATCAATGTGGAAAAAATATATGAGGAACCTGATAATGTGGCTGGTAAGTTCAAACTCAATTCTATTCCAGCACTTGTTCTTTTTGATACTGGTGCATCACATTCATTCTTATCAAGAGCATTTGTTGATAGAAATGGATTTCCAACTGAAAATATTGGGTGTCCTATAAAGTAAGTTCTCCAGCTGGAGATATGATAGTAAGCCTTAGATGTCGTGATCTAGTAATAGAATATGGAAAGCATAAGTTTCCAGTTAGTCTGATAATCCTAGATTCCCATGGATTGGATGTTATTTTGGGAATGGATTGGATGACCAAGTATGAAGGAGTACTATATTGTGCCAACCGTACTGTCACACTCACAACCCCGGATAAGAAACGGATTAGATTCAAGTCTAACTTTGAATCAAAAGGGAGTAAGCTAAATTCTCTTGAGGGGGTTAGCATAGACAGTGTGCTAATTGTGAGAGAATATCCAGATGTGTTTCCAGAGGAATTGCCGGGAATGCCACCAGATAGAGATGTGGAGTTTCTGATTGACTTGCTGCCAGGATCTGGACCGATAGCAAAGAGACCTTACAAGATGTCAGTTGATGAGTTGAAAGAACTCAAGAAACAACTTGGAGAACAGTTGCAGAAAGGTTTTATTCATCCAAGTTCTTCATCTTGGGGAGCACCAGTCTTGTTTGTTGAAAAGAAAGATAGAAGTCAAACGTTAAGCATAGATTACCGATCACTCAATGAGGTGCCTATAAAGAACAAATATCCTTTGCCCAGAATCAATGACTTGTTTGATCAGTTAGAAGGAGCCCGTGTGTTCTCAAAGATTGATCTTCGATCAGGCTATTTTCAGCTAAAGATATGGGAAAAAGACATACCTAGGACTGCTCTCACCACTAGGTATGGATTGTATGAGTACACCGTGATGCCATTTGGTTTGACCAATGCACTAGCCTACTTCATGAATATGATGAACAAGGTGTTCATGGGATTTCTTGAAAAATTCGTTGTCGTTTTCATCGATGACATTTTGATCTATTCCAAGAGCAATGAAGAGCACGAAGAACATTTGTGATTGATACTTGAGAAGCTTAGAGAGCATAAGCTGTATGCCAAATTCAACAAGTGTGAATTCTGGTTGAATGAAGTTGGATTTCTTGGACACATTGTGTCAGGAGATGGTGTAGCAGTTGATCCCGCAAAAGTGTCAGCTGTAACTGAGTGGGAATCTGCTAAGTTAGTGAAAGAAGTTCGTAGTTTCCTTGGTTTGGCAGGATACTGTAGAAGGTTCATTGAGAATTTATCAAAGGTAGCTAAGCCAATGACGGAGTTACTTAAGAAAGATAAGAAATTTGATTGGACTGAAGGATGTGAACTCAGTTGCCAAGAGTTGAAAAAGAGACTAGTGACAGCACCAGTCTTATGTCTGCCAGACTTGGAGAAAGATTTTCATGTGTATTGTGATGCATCACACCAAGGATTAGGTGCAGTTCTGATGCAAGAAGGTAAAGTTGTGGCATATGCCTCAAGACAACTCAAAACTCATGAAGTGAATTATCCTACTCATGATTTGGAGTTAGCCTCTGTTGTCCATGCACTCAAAACATGGAGACATTATCTTTTGGGAAAGCGTTGTGAAGTGTTCACAGATCACAAAAGTTTGAAGTATATCTTCACTCAGAAAGAAATCAACATGAGACAAATAAGATGGCTAGAACTCATCAAGGACTATGTCTTGAGTTTGCAATACCACCCCGGTAAAGCAAATGTTGTAGAAGATGCATTAAGCCGTAAAGTTTATGTGAATGGCCTTACTAAGGGAGAATTTCTAGACGATCTGTGTGCCCAATTTAAAGTTCTCAGATTGGAGATAGTGCCTTAAGGACATCTCATGTCATTGGATGTTCAACCCACCTTGTTGGACAAAATCAAGGAAGCCCAAAAGACGGACAAGGAAATTGAAGAGATTAAGGAAAAGATTGGTAAGGGAAAATCCAAAGGATTCCATGAAGACGAATAGGGTACTTTATGGTATGGAAAACGTATCTGCATTCTGCCAAGATACGGAGCTTCGGAAACTGATTTTACAAGTAGCACACAACTCACCGTATTCCATTCATCCGGGTAACACCAAAATGTACATGGATGTGAAGGAAAGATTTTGGTGGAATAATCTCAAGAAGGACATCGCCGAACATATTGCTTTGTGTGATGTATGTAGTAGAGTGAAAGCGGAACATCAGAAACCAGCAGGATTGTTACAACCACTACCTATTCCTGATTGGAAGTGGGACAAGATTGGCATGGATTTCATCACCGGACTACCAAGGACTAGATCAGGATATGATTCTATTTGGGTCGTGGTGGATCGCCTAACTAAAGTGGCTCATTTCATAGCCGTGAAGACAACATGTACAAGTGCTAAGTTAGCCAAGATCTATATGAATAGGATTGTGTGTCTGCATGGAGTACCTAAGAGTATTGTGTCTGATAGGGGAACTCAATTCACATCCCATTTTTGGAAGCAACTGCATGAGTCATTGGGAACAAGATTGGAATTGATCACTGGTTTTCATCCCTAGACTGATGGACAGACATAAAGGACCAACCAGATTCTAGAGGATATGTTGAGGGCATGTGCCCTACATTATGGTGCTAGTTGGGATGAAAATCTGCCTTACGTAGAATTCTCTTACAACAATAGCTATCAAGCCAGTATTGAGATGGCACCGTTTGAATTTCTCTATGGGAGAAAGTGTACTACACCATTGCTATGGAATGGTGTTGGAGAAAGAAACTTGTTTGGGCCAGAACTAATCAAGGAAGCTGGAGAGAAAGTTAAGTTGGTAAAGGACAGATTGAAGATAGCATAGTCCCGACAAAAGAGCTAGGCAGATCCCAAGCGTAGGGAAGTCACCTATGAATTAGGTGATAGATCTTATCTTAGTGTATCACAACTTTGTGGTGTGAAGAGGTTTGGAGTCAAAGGAAAATTGGAACCAAGATATGTTGGACCATTCAAGATTCTGAGCCATAAAGGAGAAGTATCTTATGAGATTGAATTGCCTGAATCATTGTCTTCCGTTCACAATGTATTTCACGTAAGTCAGCTGAAGAAATTCCATCCGGAGATGGAGGGGACTTCTTTGAAGGATACTATACCTTTGGAAGAAGTCCAATTGGAAAGTGATCTCACCTATGAAGAAAAGCCTATCAAGATATGCCTCAATGCACTAAATTGTGGTCCTCATGACCAGTCTGATAGACATTATTCTCCTCGTCAGGGGCATCATAAAAAGGTGGGGGGCCTAGCGGCGCTTCTAGCACATATTGCTTTTGTGCAGCAGAGAGGAGAATCCTCAAATTCATGGCCCATTCGGTAAAGTTTCTACCGTTCATTGCAAGTTTCTCTTTCTCCATGAACACATTGAAATTAAAAGCAGGTGGTGCCATCTACAACAAAATTTGTAAAGTGTAGACTAAGTTTATGATAGATTGAGTTCAACTAATCCACATTACGAATGAACTCCCACTCAAAAACGACATCCCTCGTGCCTTTTTGGTGATTGCATGAACCAAATCCACTACACCAAGTCCGATCATCACGTGAGTCAGTGTAGCTTCAAAGGCGAGCATCAAATGGGCATCATATCTACTGTATGACTCATGCTTAACCTTTCGGTCCGTGTTTCGAGGCCATGTCTGTACATGCTAGGCTCGCCAAGTTAGAACCTTAGTATTCGCGTGTATAGCTGTCTTACACCTGAAATATGGCAGTGGATCCAAGAACACCCGATTATCACATGATGTCTTGGAACGACGAAAACATAATCAGTGCATACTAAAGGAAGAACACATTCTTATCTTGATATTTAAACGAGGGATCGTCTTATTATGCTAATAAAGCACCAAACAAGCAATATAAGATGCTATCAAACATCACATGTTTATTAGTGAAATTATATGGTTCCTGCATATGATCTCTATCATGTGCACCGTGGTATGATCACTATCATACCTTTATGTGTAAGGCCAAGGTCTATGAAACTTACATGTTATGTATGTTGTAAGAGTATCATCTCATACTTCTACTTACAACATCACCATATCATAACACTAGCCCAGCAACAATCTAAACTAGACACCTCTAATTTATTCATTGCAAGTTTTATGTGGCATAGGGCTTTCGAAGATAGAACCATTCATACCTATGAACATAAACCACAACGAGGATAACCAAATTGTTGACAACTCGTTGCAAAATAGATATTGACTATAGTAGGAGAGACAGACACCCGCTAGCCACTTATGCAAAATAGTTGCATGTCAAGCGTGGAACAGGTGTCATGTGCGAGGACATGTAAAGTTTGTCAGGGCCTCTTCATCCCACTATGCCACCAATATCCAAAATTACAACTAAGAAGCAACAGCATGATCATCATCGCCCACATACTCATATGTGTACTACCCGTGTAAAGCATCTACACATAGATCCGGCTCTGATACCACTATAGGGTTCATAGCATAGAAAACAAAAAATTTCCTACAATGGGAACTATGTACCAAGATCTATCTACTAGATACAAACAACGGTCGGATGTATATCCGTAGAGAACATACCCTTGAAGACCGACAAATCTTAACGAGTTAAACTCATGGTTGATGTAGACGATATCTTGCTGATCTCAAGCTCGCACACATGTACAAGACACCGAGCAACCTCCGCGTCCTCGCTCTAGCGATGTAGCGGAAGCAGAACCCTTTCTTGACGAATAGCCATCGGGAACATGTATCTCGCTAGTCCTAGACCATGGGGAATAAATTCTAGAGGGGGAGAGAGATCCTTCACGAGGAGATGTGAGTGAGAGAGAGGAGAGGAGGTGCCTTTTATAGGAGGAGGGGGGCACCCAAGGGGGTGGCTGCCGGCCATGGGGGCTTCCCATTCCCCTCCTTCATTCATGTGGGTGGACACTCCACTCACAAAAATCTCTTTAATTCCCTCCACTCAAAATCCCACTCAAAATTGCTATTAATTTTCCACCAAATTTAATGCAAACTCTATTTAAATAAAACTCCTTTTATTTATTCAGAATTTTGTCAATTACTTTAATGACAAACATTCACATATAACCCCTTTCTAGAATTCCATTTCACATGCAAAAACACTTTCCGCAATTTCACCCGAAAACCTGTTTCGGTATCTAGTGAAATAAATTCCTGCGCTTGTCATTCTTTCCGGCATGAAACTTTTGCTCCAATTGGATGTTAGTGTCCCTTAAGTGTGTCACCCTACGGTTCGCGAATAATGTGGACATGATCGAGACCCTTCTCGGATCAATAATCAGAAGCGGGACCTGGAGATCCATACTGACTCCCACACATTCAACGATGACTTTCCTGTGATCGTCGAAACCTTTTACGCTAGTATTTCAATCCCTTTGTTTCACGATATATTACATGTTTGAGATTCGATCATCGGTATCTCCATACCTAGTTTGATCTCGTTAATGACATGCACTCTTTTCTCGTTCCCATGATATAACATTCTAGTGATCAAATCACTAGCTTGCAAGCTAACCAATGTGATATCACCGAGAGGGCCCAGAATATATCTATCCGTCATCGGGATGAAAAAATTCCACTCTTGATCCATGAGCCTCAACATAACACTTTAGTAGTTCTGAAGCCATCTTTATAATCACCCAGTTACGGTGTGACGTTTGATGTCATCAAGAAACTCTTCCGGTGTTTAGTGATTGACATGATCTCATGGTCTAAGGACTAGGATCACTTCGTAAGTTGTTATAGCAATATAAACTTGATGACTTTGATCGTAATGCTATACTTCAGATGAATGTTCATCACATCATTACAATAATGTTGTGATCTCGTTATTAACAACATCCAATGTCTATGATCAGGAAACTGTGATCATCTTGTTAATCAACGAGCTAGTTTATGAGGGAGGCATAACTAGGAACTATCTATTTGTTTATTAAGCACACATGTATTAACTTTTCCGTATTAATACAATTATAGCATGCAAAATAAACATCTATCATATACTTGGAATATACAAAATAAACACTTTATTATTGCCTCTCAGGGCATATTCCCTTCACTCGGTGCCTCGTACGTGTGTGCGAGCATGGATGCGCTGCTGTTTTACGACACTAGGACTTCCTCTCGATCTTGAGATTGGCAAGAGATCGTCTACATCAACCACGAGTTTGGACTCGTTAAGCTTTGTCGGTCTTTAAGGGTATGTTCTCTACGGATGTATATCCGCCCGTTGCTTGTATCTAGTAGATAGATCTTGGTACATAGTTGTTCCCATCGTAGGATTTTTTTTGTTTTCTATGCTGCAAACCCTACATCATAATGATTCAATAATAAGTTCAGATCTGAGATCATGGCACTCGGGCCCTAGTGACAAGCATTAAGCACAACTAGTTGCAACAAAGTCAAATAGCACTAATACAGGTACTAGGCACTATGCCCTAATAGATCTTATTCGATTTCATGATAGAACTCATCCAATCCCTACAATCCCCAAGCCTACATTGGGGGATTACTCACTCATGGATGAGGGAAACATCGGTGGTTGATGGAGATGCGTTGGTGATGACGATGGCGATGATCCTCTCCAAATTCCCTGTCATGGCAGGGTGCCAGAACGGAGTTTCTGGATCCGAATCTTGGTTTCTAGTGGCGGCGGTGGAGCGGAACTCTTTCTGGAAAACTATCGAACCCCCCCTCGTTTTTTAGGTCGAAAGGCAACTTATAGGCGCAGAGGGAGGCCGAGGGGGTGCCTAGGGTGGCTGCACCCCCTCCAGGTGCAGCCAGTGGTGGGGCCGCGCCTGGGGTGGGTGTGCCACCTAGGCCTCCTCTCCGTCTCGTCTTCTGTCTTCGTGGATCTTCTGGTGAAATATAATTTTTGGCATATTATCTAGGATTTTTCCTGATAGTTGATTTTCTGCACAAAAACAAGACACCAAGGTAATTCTGCTGAAAACAGCGACAGTCCGTGTTAGTTGTATCCAAATCACACAAGATTAGAGAAGAAACAATAGAAAAGAGTTCGAGAAAGTAGATACATTTTGGACGTATCAACCGTCGTGGTATTGCCGACGAGTACGCCATGGAGGGGTCCTCACAGTGCGTGTTTAGAGACGTGGGGGATGGCGGACGGTTGACGGGTACGAGGTAACACAGCTTACCCAGGTTCAGATCCCACAACGGTGGCGGAATCCTACTCCTGCTATAAATCACTATAAGGGCAATACGCCGAGTTACAGAGATTGGTTCGCTGTGCGAGGTTGTCTGAGATTGTCTATTGTTGTTCCCTAAAGGCTCCCATAGGCCCGACTTATATAGTCTCCAGGTCCTAGGGATATAGGGGAAAGTCCTAGCCGGACAGGTTATAGAGTCCTACACCATCTATTACTAGTCTTGTGTATCTTGCACTCTAAGGCTCTGGGTACGTCGGTGACTCCAACCGTAGCCTTCCTTTATCCGACATGGGCATCCCTTCTGGATCCATCTAACTGGGCCGCCCAGCAGGCCATGGGCCATGCTACCAACTGTGGGCCACCCGGGTTATCTGGATAGGAGACATGTTATGAGGATACCCATATAGCATATCCCTAACAGTAGCCCCCAGAGGACTCCGAGATCTTGCGACGTCTTGCCTCTTCACGCTGAATGCTCCGTCTAGATGGATGTCAGCAAATCGTCAAGCAATATCTTGTAGTCCTCCCAAATAACCCTGCAAGGTTTTCTCCATCTTCAATATGTAAGTCGAAGAAATGCTGAATCTTCCATCATACTCTTCCGTAGCCGGACTGGATCCGTTCATGCCGTAATCTTCTGATGTAACGGCTCATCTGCCAATGTCATCTAGGGCGACATAGACGTAGGTCAGCGATGCCTCGTAACTCACACATGCAGAGAACGCAATCATGTCCAATTTTCCCGTGCGAGCGATACGAACCGTTGGCGGCGACGGTTAGGACGTGGAGAAATTTCTGCGCATGTTCACGCACACATCGTCTACGTGGCAACCGTCCCATCAAGCTGTACGAATCTTGATGCTGGAGATCATAAATATTAACTGCGGTGGAAATTTTTACTTTTCACCTCATTCTCTCCTCGCATTGTCTTCTTCCTCCAGCGAGCGCCCCCTCGAGCTATCCGCGCAATCTCCGCGAAAAACCCTAGCTCCAATTCTTGCCAGTCACCTCCAAACCCACTCAATGGCCAGCAGCAGCTCTACTCCTTCCATGGAGACGTCGGGCGAAGCCGGCGAGCTCCGTAGTCGTTCCCCCAGAGGGTCTGGTCATCCCCATCACTGCGGTGGTTGAGATCACCGGCGGCGACCACAATCCAGCGGCGCTGGAGCTGCTGGAGGAGGAGCTTGACTCCCACAAATGTGATTGGCACAGTTCGGACATCACGGACCGCGACATCGAGGAACTGGTCGCCGAAGGCTAGCTCCCTGTGACGTAGGGGCTCGCCTGGCGGGCGGCGCCGGCCGGCGAGGTGATACCTTCTCCCCAAGCCGGAGATAAGGTGTACCTTAAAGCCCAATTGGTACGCGACGTCTCCCTGCCCATCTCTAATTTCTTCCTTTCCGTCTTGAATCACTAGCGAGTCCAGCCCCAAAATCTCTCTCCCAATAGCATCCTAGCGCTTAGCAATTACGCGGCGCTATGCGAGGGTTACCTAGGGATTATGCCTAGGCTAGATCTCTTTGTGTATTTCTTCACCGTCAATCGTGAAGCTGGAGCCAGTAAGGACGAAATTAGAAATTGTGGCACCATAAGCTTCAAGATCCGTCCTGGTCGGCGGTTCCCCGACATCGTCGGCCATGAGTCCTGCAAGAACTGGTAGCGTACTTACTTCTACGGCCCAGATACCCCTCTGTCCGGCCGAGAAGTAACGTACCCGGACTTCGTCGATGGAGCCGCCGCTGAAGCCTCGTCATGGATACCAGCGATAGAAGGGATCTAGAGTGGCTTGTCGAGATGGGTTTGACCGGCTTGGACCTAGCCATGTGCTGGTTCATCAGACGAATCCAGCCTCTACAGGACCGCGCGAAGCTAATGCTAGAGTATACCAGCGATAGAAGGGATAGCCTCCACATCTCCATGGACAATTTCTCGAGCGACTCCGTCAAGCTCCGCCTCAAGGATATCGTTAAGGTGAAGGAAAAGAGGCGTGGCTTCACCATCACCTACGACATGTTCGTAGACGGCAAGTGCCCAAAGGTAGTTGTTTATTTTCCGTGTATGACATATACTCCAGTTCTTCCGTCTAGCAAATGGCATCCCGTCTAACACGGTGGTTCTTCACCTTACAGCTTAGCGACATAGATGAGGACAACATGGCTCCTCAAATCTATGATCCAAATATGTAGGAAGTCACCGTCGTGTCCGACGATGATGCTCCATTAGCGCGAAAGCGAAAGAGCTCCACCTCTGACGCTGCCGACGGAGGCAAGAAGAAGAAGACGGAGGGTGGAGCCTCCAAAAAGACAACCGCCGCTCCTGGAGGTGGAGAAGAGAAAATTTATCGGGATCCCCTTTGCCAAAGCACCCCCTCTTGTGTAAGCTTTCTTCTTTCCGACATTGTCTATTTATCTGTCTTGCTCCTGTACTTATGCATTTTTCCCGTTTTAGGAAGAAAGCCACGACCAGCTTGAAGAAGACCTCCAAAACATTGGGGGCTTCTAGAACCATCAGGGACATGCTGCATCGCGACGCATCTCCCTCCATCGCCCCTGCTACTCCCAGCGTCAAGCCCTCACAAGCCAAGGAAGCATCTGGCCCTTCTGCCATGGAAATGGACTCAGGTGCCTCTATAGAGGTTGCTGTCGTCGGCGAGCAGGCGACGCAGGAAAGTGCTGCACACCCAATGGCTGAAGCTCCTGCTAAGGCTGCCAACGGTAGCGGTAAGGCGGTGGTGGAAGCTGGTACTTCTACCGTAGGCGGCGCCCTCGCACCCAAGAAAGCCATAGAGTATCCAAAGATAGTCTATCCGGCACTTACACCGGGTTGCACTGCTCTGGCTCCTGGTGCGGCACCGACATCTCCGACGTGCGGTCTAGAGGAGATCCTCCGACAAGCAGAGATCTTGCAAGGAAATAGTGTATCCTTTGGCAAGTTGTTAGCCTAGAGCGCTACCAACCTCAAGATCATTGCACTTGTAAGTTTTATTTTCCTTTTGCATTTCATATGAGTATCCCAATGTAGCCCCAGAGGATGTAGACGGAAAACCATAGGTCTTTGCGTCTAAATGCTCTAAGAGTGACTAAGCTAGAAAACTTCTCACTATAGCCCCCAAGCATATAGGTGGAATGAAATATTTTGACTAAATGCTTTTAAGAGTAGCATACGCAGTGTTTATAAATTTCAATACTGTAGCCCCCAAGCCTCTAGTTGTAACTGAATTAGTTCCGACTAGATGCTTAAAGAAAAGCTAAGCATACATCTGAGTTAAAAACTTTATACTGTAGCCCCCAAACTTCTAATCGAAAACTAAATTAGTTCCGACTAGATGCTTAAAGAAAAGCTAAGCATATTTCCAAGTTAAAAATTCTTGCTGTAGCCCCTGAGCGTCTAGGTGGAAAATTTCTGGCTAGAGGCTCCAAGTAGACCAAACATTGTTTTAATTATTATTTTTTCCACAGAACGAGAATGCTCGGAGAGGCATGGCCAACGACAAGTATCAGAAGATGCGCGTAGACTTGGAAGCTGAAAATGGTAAAACTGCCTTCTTGAAGGAACAGATCACCAAGAGCAAGCGTCTGTTTTCTTTTTCGTATTCCGACTTCGTTTTGTGCCCACATTCTTCGAGTACTCACTGTGTACATTTCTTTCTCCGACTTGCAGAAACCATTGCCAAGGCTAAGGACATTGTCGAGCAATCCAAGCACATTCAAGAGCTAGATAGTGAGAATAAGATCCTTAATCAGGAGCGAAAGGACATGCTGAAGATGCATGAAGAATCCATGAAAGCCTTGCAGGACTCCGCCACCGAGGAAATCAACCGCTTGAAGGAGGAGATCTCGATCTTAAGAGATCAAAAGAAAGCTGCCGATGAGTAGAACCAACGTCATCATGAGGCGTACAAGCTCCTCCAACAATAACGGGACTCCTTGGCGGATACCCTCTAGCAAGCTGAGGCTAGGATCTTCAGTAAGTGTTTCTCCGTCTTGGATTTCTGTAATCTAGATACTCTGAATTTTTGAACTCATGTGCTCCTTGTCGGAATTTGCAGCTCCTATGGGTTTAACCCGGTCGCCTCCTTCATCGACACTGCCATCACGCAATCCAAAGAGATCGCCAAGCCCCTCCAAATCAATATCAAGGCATCAGACTCTGTGGCGAATTACTCGGAGATTCTGCGCTGAGCCCCCGAGCGTATCACAAGCTGGAAAGCTTCATGTGCACGGGCTAGTGCAAGGATGGCACTGGCCATGGTCAAGGCACACTATGAAGATGCCGACATCGACACGGTGACCTCTGGCATTCCCCACGTGGATGACGATGGAAAAGAGATTAACCATGAATCTATATTGTCGTCACTCGTTGGTTATGACACCAGAGTTGCCGACTTAGTTGATGTCAATGTCTTCGTGCCGACGAATACCATCGATAGAGGCAACCAAAGATCCTCTGAGTCTCTTCGCACCGCCGACTTCGAGGGTGGTTCTCCTGTTGCTGATGACGTTGCTTCCAAGTCGCTTGCGCCAAAGGAATGAAAAACAAACTAGTAATATTTGTTTCCTATGTGATGCGTATGCGGAAAAAACTATGTATTAATCTTAAGGCGGAAAACAATGATGTATGTCCTACTACTTAAGAACTAGTTCTAGCATGTATATATTTTAAAGCAAGTGCTGACTTATCCATTACTTTGGTTCTTATGCTTGACTTTTCGTGAGTCGGAAGAATCGTTGTCGGAACCATGCGCTTAGGTGATGATGCCCAGTGGCACCGTCAATAACCTAAACACAATATCGCCTACAATAAGTGCCAAAATTCACTACTCCAGAATCCACATAAAAACGACAAATAACGTCTAGACTAGAAAACTTAAGCTAATGCTCGTAGGCGGAATTTTCACAAGTGCAATCGCAAAACTTGTGCATAAAGGTTTTACATGATCCAAAAATGAACACTAAAGGAGGTAAAAGACTCAGAAATATGAGTGAACCAGAGAGATTTATTTCATTGATCATATAAGAGGTACACAATTAGATAAAAAATGATAAGTGTAAAAAGGACGTAGTTGTGCTATGTTCCACGGCCGATCAAGCTCCGGGTAGTCATCATCCAGGTCACGTCGCTTACGCTTACGATCCTCATTGGGTCTACCCTTCAGTTCACGATTGTCAAGGAGGTATTAAGACCCATTGAGCAGCGCCTTACTTATGATGAATGGTCCTTCCCATGGCATGGATAATTTGTGTGACTTCTTCTGCTTAAGACAAAGCACCAAACCCCCCTCTTTAAACGAGTGATGCCGAACGCGGCGACTATGGTAGCTGCATAGCTTCTGCTGGTAGATGGCGGATCTTTGGCATGCCAAAACGCGCTCCTCCTCGAGAAGGTCCACATCTAGGCGTCTAGATTCTTCAGCGTCATCTTCGTCGTAGGCGGCGACTCGTGGTGCATCGTGAAGTATGTCGGAAGGTAGGATGGCTTCTGCTCCATATACCATGAAGTAAGGGGTGTAGCCGGTGGATCTGTTGGGTGTAGTTTGTAAACTCCACAACACAGATGGCAATTCTTCCGCCCAGGCTCCAGCTGCTCTATGTAGCGGTGCCTCAAGACGTGGCTTGACTCCCTGCAGAATTAATCCATTAGCTCGCTCGACCTGACAATTGGATTGTGGGTGTGCCAAAGATGCAAGGTCAAGTCGGATGCCCTTCTCCCAACAATAAGACTACACTTCTCTGAGTGATAAATTGCTGCCGTTGTCGGTGATAATGCTATGTGGGAGACCAAATCTCACCACTAAATCCCGGACAAACCTGAGGGCAGTTGCCCCATCAAGCTTTCTAATGGTTTAGCTTCTATCCATTTAGTGAATTTATCAACTGCTACTAGCAGATGCGTAAACCCACATGGTGCCGTCTATAACGGTCCCACCATGTCTAGCCCCCAGACTGCAAACGGCCAAGTTATTGGTATTGTTCGCAATTCTTCAGCAGGAATATGTGGTTGTCGGGCATAATACTGGCATCCCATGCATGTATCAACCAGCTTGTCGGCGTCCGCCTTCGCGGTCAGCCAGTAAATCCTTGCCGGAAGGCTTGACCAACGATCGAGGAGCGGCGTGATGCCCGCAATCTCCGAGATGGATTTCGCGCAGGATTTCCATACCTTCTAGCTGGGAAACACATTTTAGGTATACACCAGTAGTGCTCCTTTTGTAGAGTTATCCATTGATTATGGTATAACCCTTTGATCGTCGTACTATTTGTCGTCGTTCGACCTTGTCGTTGGGCAAAGTTCTATGTTCGAGATATTCCATGAACAGTTTTGTCCAAGCCGGAGGGACCTTTGTCACCATGTGGACGAAAGAGTCGAACCTATCCGGGTTATCGATGTCGGCGACCTTCACGGATGGTGTGCGCAGATGCTCTAGGAAAACTCCTGGCGGAATTCGTTTGTGCCCTGATCCATTCTTAGATAGCAGATCAGCCGCCTCGTTTTGCTCCCTAGGTACATACTTGACTTCGTAGCCCAAGAAGCTCTTGTCTATCTCGTCCACTTCGTCTTGATATGCCGCCATCATAGGGTTCCGCGCATTCCAGGTGCCAGCCACCTGCAGGGCAACAAGTCGAAATCTCCACAGCAAACTATGCGCTTGATGCCAATATCCTTGGCTACACGCAGTCCGTGAATGAGTTCTTCATACTCCGCCATGTTGTTCATAGCCTCAAAGTGGATCTATAGAACATAGTGTATCTTGTCTCCTGTTGGTGAATGTAGCAATACACCAGCCCCCGAGCCGTTGAGAAACTTTGATCTGTCAAAGTGCATCACCCAGTACTCTGGTTCCAGCAACGGAGTAGCATCTGGCATATCCGTCCAATCTGCGATAAAATCCGCCAAGGCTTGTGACTTGATAGCGTCGTGTCTCTTGTAGGTGATCTCGAAGGCGGCAAGTTTAATTCCCCACTTCGCGACCCTTCCCGTAGCATCGCTTTTTTTGATAATGTCGGACAGTGGAATCTTGCTCACCACTGTGATTGGGTGCTCCTGAAAGTAATGCCTCAGCTTCCGAGAAGCAAGGAATACTCCATAAGCTATCTTCTGGTAGTGCGGGTAACGCTGCTTGGACTCCGTCAAGACCTTGCTTACATATTAAACTAGTCGTTGAATTCCATGCTCATAGCCTGGTTCCTTCCGCTCTACCACGACGACGATGTTGATTACCTGGTTGGTTGCCGCCATGTAGACTAACAGGGGCTCGCCAGGCTCGGGCGCTGCAAGGATGGGTGCTGAGGAAAGAATCTCCTTGAGTTGCTTCAATTATGCATCTGCTTCGTCCGTCCATGTGAATTTGTCTGCCTTCTTCAGCAACTTGTATAGCGGCAGAGCCTTCTCTCCAAGTCGGCTGATGAACCGACTAACTGCTGCAACACAACCTGTTAGTCATTGAATGTCATTGAGGCATGTCAGACGGTTTATGTTTAAGATGACCTTGATTTTCTCCGGGTTGACCTTAATTCCGCACTGGCAAATGATGAAACCCAGCAATTTGCCGGCTGGAACCCACACACTTCTTAGGGTTAAGCATCATGTTGTATTTCCGGAGATTATTGAAGGTTTCTTTTAAGTCGGAGGTTAAGTCATTTAACTTTTTATACATCACCGCGATATCGTCCACATAGGCGTGAACATTCCGACAAATTTGGTCGTGAAGGCAACTTTGCATTGTCCGCTCTGGTACGTAGCACCTGTGTTTTTCAGCCCAAAGGGCATCGTAACATAGCAAAACATGTCGTACGGGGTAGTGAACGAAGTGGACAATTGGTCCGACTTCCTCATCTTGATCTGGTGGTATCCTAAGTATGCATCGAGAAAACACAAAAGTTCTGAGACAGCCGTCGAGTCAATGACTTGGTCAATGCGAGGCAAAGCAAACGGATCTTTGGGACACGCTTTGTTCAAGCCGGTGTAATCAACGCACATTCTTAATTCTTTGGTTCCCTTTTTGGGGACAAGTACATGATTGGCCACCCATCGGGTGTGAAGGACTTCTCGGATAAATCTAGCCTTGAGTAACCTGGCTATCTCTTTGCCAATGGCACGTCTCTTCTCGTCTCCAAAGCGTCGTAGAGGTTGTTTCACTGGTTTGCATTTTGGATCAATGTTTAAGCTATGCTCGGCAAGTTCCCTAGGTACACCTTTCATGTCGGCAGGTTGCCAGGCAAATATGTCCCTATTTTCACGGAGGAACTCGACGAGCGCGCTTTCCTATTTGGGATCCAGGTTCGTCCCAATGGCGGTGACCTTGGAGGCATCGCCTACCACAAGTTCCACCGGCTTGGTCTCGATGGCGGCCTTGAATGCAGGAGCGGAGTCATCTGCTTCTTCGACGCGGGCATCTTTGAGTCACCGACCTTGCTCTGGATCTCTTTGAATTCTTTGCTATAGAGGACAGCTTCCGCGAAGGCTGCTTCATTAATATCGTAGTTGTAAGGGTCCCAACCTTTAAATAAGGTAGAGTCCCCTGTGTTTACAATGCTAGTCCGTGGATCAATACCTAGCATCCATAGTTAAGATGTAATATCAAGAAACAGAGGTCATAATATAACTTTATAACCAGGAATAACATAATTTTATTACATCTTACATAGCTCATTTGGATATTACATTACATTGCAGCGGAATAACTATAAGCATGGGGTCCTTCATCTTCAAAGTGCCACAGGCAAACATGTTGGTTGTAGACTTTGTAATCCTAATCAATCAATCAATCAAACCTGCAACATTACAAGTTACAGCCACAAGGGTCAATACATTTGAATTGTATTGGCAAGTTTCACTACTATGTTGAATATAAGTGGATCCTATCATTACATGCATTTTTGGCTAGTAGGATTTAAGGCTCATTTGCAGAAGCAAAATTTATCCTATCTGTTCAAAATGGTTTTGGTCCTTTGTCAAATCTCCTTTTCAAAATCCCTTGAACTCCTTGGTAAATTCCCATGTGTTCAAGTCCTTGTAAAAAAAAAACTCTTGAGCTCCTTGGTCCCCCAAGTGCATCAAGTTGTAACAAAATCTCTTGAGCTCCATGGTACCCCCAAGTGTATCAAATTTTATCAAAATCTCTTGATCTCCTTGGTACCCCCAAGTGCATCAAGTCTTTTGTTGTCACTTAAAAGTTTTATTTTAGAAATTGGAATGTCGAGATTTCCCATAGCTGCAAGCTTTAGTTGCTCAGTATTGTCCATAACCGGGGACACGGCTAAGTACTTAGATTTTATTATCTTCTGCAGAAGTTGTACACTTTACCCACATATCACACTCTCATCTTGTTGCCACCAGTGGCCGCTGGATTGGTACTCACCAAGATGGAGTACTGGCAGATTGAGAATGTGACGAAGTCTTTCCAGAGGGTCCTCCCATACACCATTGCTAGCTTGTGTTCAGTACCCATGTAGGATTCCAGGTCCTCATTTTCAGTAACCTGAAGACAATGCATGGGTCTTCCCAATGTAGTTGACTAAGCCAGAGCCATAAGTAGCATGTGGTTGTACACGAAAGCCACAATTGGAGAAACATGTTCAATCTCTAAGTTTCCTGGGTGGTTTTCTTTTGGAGCTCAACACAAAGATATTGCCATAGACATGGTTCCTTTTGTTGCCACCTTCTCCAAAAACTTAAAGTATCCTTGTCCACCCAGGTGGTTCATTGAGTCCTTGTTTTATTATATAAAAACACAAGTCCTTTTCTCAACTTCATAAAATCTCAACATGTATCTCTTTTCAAAATATAGCATGGCTAAGCATGTAACAACTACATTGTTTTCACTAAGGAATGTATAGGATATCCTATTAGGATTTAGCATAGCATAAGTATAGAAATTCTTTTCATGCATGTTTTCAAAATCCACTAAGTATAATGAAAATAGTAGGACTTTAGATGATAGTGTCACTTGCCTTTCTTTTGGTAGGGAATGTTGGTTCACTCCTTGATCTTGCTAGTCTCACACTTTTCTAACTTCACTACAATCAATCAATCAAACACAATATCAATTAGCATTCCAAACCAATAATCAATCAAACAATTCACACACATAAAACAATGGGATCTAAGTCATGCATGTAAGCATGCAAGAGATAGTTTTATTTGCAAAGATGGTTTCTAGTAGGCTTTAAATTTTGTAAGGCTCAAGGTGGTCACTTCCTAAAGTGGCATAGTGTAACTACCTCGGTGAATTACGCTCCTAGTTACAAGCCTGGATGAGCGGAAATGGTTGAAATAGTACGGTGGGGCCCAAATGCCACTCACAGGTAGACCTTTCGGCCGTCCCAACCATTTCCAAACATCGGGACAGGAACGGGCGGCGTAATCGGCAGGCGAAGGGATCAACTACATACACAAATGAGTATGTATGCAAGCCACCATACAACAGTACATCAGAGCCATTCCATCTAAAAGAAAGGAAATATAGCAACGCCATACGGCAAGATTCAAATGTCCTAGATAGATATAATAGTTTAGGATATCTCCTCATAAATCAAACATCAGAGTATCAGGCGGAAGCGGCAAGCAAGATCCAAGTACGGATAAGAAGCAAATCGGCATAAGATGCCCCATAAATAAAGACATCCCGCCCACAGATCTCACGGATCCCCGTTCCCGGAATCTCTACACCGAACGATCGTTGCCCACATCGTCTGCCTCCTCCACCCAGTATCCATCTTGTGAGTGTACCTGTCCATCTGAATCAAACAATTTATCGTGTGAGACCCTAGGGGTACTCAGCAAGTCTTTATGCCTCTAAAGGGGACACAACCTGGGGTGACGCAATTGCAGCAAAAGATAATACCTAACAGTTCTATAGATACTCGCTAACCATCCGCCTAACCAAAGATAGACGGATGTCCGTGAATTAATGACAACAGTTATAACAATAATATCACCAGATCCATCCTCCTCCTCGCTTACCAACGAGGAAGCGGACGAACAACCCCCATCCGTTGGCAGTTTTATTATCCATTCCATGAGTGTTGCACTATTTACTAGTCATTTACTTAGTCAAATTAAAAGCGGTACTTTAGTTATGCTTGTCTATGATCGAGAAACTGTGCTCCAAGTCGTCCATAACCGCGGACATGTCTTTCAGAAAGTTTTACCCTGCAGGGGTGCACAAATAGCAACACACACTCGATCAACCTCGGAAAAACCAAATCAAAACCCAACGAGGCCTTCACGACAAAGCAATCACAGGATTCAGAAATATTTCAGGGGGCCACCCCATTGAGTACACCCGCAACGAAGTTAGCCGACTCCGAGACGGACTCAAGGTTTGCGCCAGTGGATGTAAACGACTGGGAACCCGAAAATGTGACTGGGCTTGTCGATACCGCGAAAACATTCCGCTGACCTAAACAGTACAGGTGCCGTACCTCGCACAATTTTAAATAAAGCAGTAAAGCATGGCATAAGTACAGGATGGTAAATAAAACCTCAAACTAGTTTGTGGCCCCAAGAAATAAGAATGAATCAAGCTCTAGCTCAGGGGGGTCCCATAAGCCTCCCAGATGTGGATAGCGCGAATATTCAAGGAACAGGAATCAAGTACTCGGGGTCCTACGGGACACAAGTGAGCAGGAAAAACCAAATAGCAGATATTGCTCACTGGTGCCACTTTCATTAGTTATCCCATTATTACTCAGGTTAAGTTGTTTAGGTACCTCGTTATCCAACAGACTCTCACATACCCTACACATGTTGTTCTACGACTCGCATGGCTCAGACAAATCCTGTAGTAATGGCTCATGGGATGGAGGAACAAGCTTCGGTGGGGTTTAAAAGTAAAGGCTATGACATACTTGGGATTCAGTTTAATGCAATCGCGACTCAATGATGCAAGAATAAGATAGAGGCAATAGGTACTGTATGTATGCAAGCATGTGGTAGTGCTTGCCTGGCAGCTCAGTTGAAGCGAGAGAAGGATCTGGGTAGTGCTCCTGGGTTTCTTGATATATCCCCTGCTCAGCGTCTATTCGAAGAAGAACCAAACAAACAAGGGCCAATATAAATAAAGTGCACAAGCATAAGAATAAAATGCGACAAGCAAACAATCATGCCATGATGAATGATGCACAATTTGCATGGCAATAAAGTAGCATGCCATGGGTGAGGTGTAGAATACAAGGAATAAACATTTTATTGAGTTTTGGTCACATTTTATCCTCATATTAGTTGCTGTTTACATTATATTTATATGGTGCATGCTGCAAAACAGAACATGGAGTGCATAAACAGAAAGGTCTCGTCGAGCTAATCATTTTAGACATATCATTTGTTAAATTTGGAGTTATAAATCAAAAGTTATTAATTAATTAAGAAAAGGGCATTTTATTGTAATTTTTAATCAACTTGAAATTTAAAGTGTTCAAAATATATTTTGGATCGCATATTTGAATTCCTCACATTTTTCTGATCCAAAAACATATATTACATGTTTAATTTGGAATTGTATTTTAAAAGTTATTTAAATGTATATTTGAATTTGAATTAAAAACAAATTTGAAAAGATTTAGTTTAAAACAGATAACAGGAAGCATTTTTGTACTCAGGCAGACCCTAGCCATAGACACTGACCAGTGGGGTCAGGGCTGACTGGGACACAGCGCGCGGCTAAAAGTTGTTTGCACCGCAGCTAACCCAGTCCCTGTGAATGACAGGTGGGGCGATGGCACACGCGGACCCGCACGTCTGTAGGCGAGAGGGGGCGTGCCACGCGGCACAGAGAGGGAGCGCGGGTTAATAATAAAAATGTCCAGGGGGTGTTCTGTAAAACGTACAGAGAGGCTGACGGTGGGCTCGGCAGGAGCGCGGTTTGAGGAAACAAAAAGGTGGGGGGGTTTTCTGTAATGCGGCGCCGCGGAACTGTGGATCTTCTCCACCGTCTGGCGCACGCGGTGCGCGGCGCAGCGAGGCGGGGAATCGAACCCGCGGCGTGGGGCGCACGCGCAGAGGGGCAGTACCAGTGCGGTAGGCTAACAGATGTGACAGAGGGGCGGCGGGTGGCTAGATGAGGTTCTACGCGACGCGGGAGCGAGCCAACGCAGTGGCTAACGGCGCGCGCAGAGCGCTCGACGAAAGGTCCGGCGAGCACAGGGAGCCACAGCGAGAACAGAAATGTCAGGGCGAGAGAGGAGCTCACCGCGAGGCTGCTGGCGGTGTTGGATCGGGCGGGGGCGCAGCAGATCGTCGACGGAGCTGGCGGCCGGCGAGAGCTAGGGTTTCGTCGGGCGGTGCTGGTTCTGGGGCTCCTGGTCCTCCTCCTCCTCCTCGATCACCTCCTTCTCGCTTGCGCCACTCTGATCGACGAAGGCGACAAGCTCCTGGCGGCGGTTGGCTTCGGCTGCTGGTGGTCGGAGAGGAAGAAGGGAGGAGAGAGCAGGGCCCTAGGGCGGTTCTAGGGAGGCAGCGGCGAGGGAGAGGGAGTAGATAAGGACGGGGGAGGAGAGGGGTGCCGTGGGGAGGTGGTGAAGGAAAAAGGTGGCTCGGGTGCCACCTTTTCCTCTCCTCTTCACGTGCTCGAGCTGGGGCTCGGCATGGGCAGGTAGGGCAGCTGGCAGGTGGGGCTAGGACGAGGCCAGAGAGGGGCACGCTCGGGTGGGCCTTGGTGGCAGAGAGAGAGCTAGAGAAAGGGAGGGGTAGGCATGGAGCTAGGGTGGGAGCTAGCCTCGGTTAGGGTTTGGTTTTAGGGTTGGGGTAGATGGGGTGTGGGACCAGGGAGAGGGGGTAGCCTGGTGGGGCAGCAAGGGGGCTCGGCATGGAGAGGCCAAGGGGAGGGTAAGGTGAGAGAGGGTGGAGATGGGTAGGGTGTAATTAGGTTTAGATCTTGGGTTAGGGTTAGAGAGGGGCTAGGGTTTAGATTAGAGGATAAGTGAGAGGGGTGGCATGGTAGATAGATTTAGGGTTTTAAAAAAAGGAAGCTAGGTTTAGGGTTTTAGCTAGGTTAGAGAGAGGAGAGATGAGAGATGAGAGATGTGAGGGCTTAAGGATTTTAGATGCTTGCATGCATCAAGCAAGAACAAGCTAAGATCAAACAAGGTTTAGACAAAAGAGAGGAAGGAAAGATAGGGTTTAAGCAAGATCAAATAAGACCAAGCCCAAAGGAGGGAGAGAGAGATGAGAGATGATCCACTCAAAATGACCAAATAAAAACAAAGGAGGACAAAAGATGGTGATGGTTGCATGGCCCATGCAAGTATTTAATGCCATGTGTTAATCTTGTGAAAACAAAATAAAATCACATGGCATGATTCCATGCATTTCCAAAAGTTGGAATAAAGACCAAGCAAAAGAAATTAGAGTTGGATCCACCGAACCCACATGAGCTAGAATAAAAATCCAAAGAAAAGAATTACAAGCTCATGGGTTATTGGAATGGTGGAAGTATAAGGTGGTGGCAAAGAAAGGTGGTGGAATGGAATAAAAGATATGCCCCCAACTCAACTTGGGCATTTAAAAAATATATCAAGAACCAAATACAATATCAAGAGGCAAATACAATTTACAATGCATATGAGAGAAGAACCAACACAAAAAGGTTTTATATGATGCTCAACTGCAAGGTGGCATGATGACATGAGCATGATATAATGATGATGCAACAATTATGTCTAGGAAGTAGTCATTATATTACTAGACCAAGTAGCATTACAGTTGTTAGACAAATGGGATGCTACAATTCTCCCCCACTAAACAGGAATCTCGCCCCGAGATTCTAGGAAGAAGAAGAAGACTCAAAGAGGGTAGGATAGTTGGCACGGAGCTCATCTTCACGCTCCCAAGTGGCTTCATCAACGGAATGGTGCGACCACTGCACCTTGCAGAACTTGATGGACTTGTTGCGAGTCCTTCTTTCTGTGATCTCAAGGATTTTTGTGGGGTGTTTTGATAAGACAGGTCTTCTTGGAGATTGATTAGCTCATGATCCACGGTCCTGCCGGGATCCTTGAATCACTTCTTGAGTTGAGAGATGTGGAGAACATCATGAACCTTGAGTTTTTCCGGGAGCTCAAGAGCATAAGCAACTTCTCCTCTTCTTCCACGAATTTTGAAAGGACCGATGTATCTAGGAGCCAGCTTTCCTTTGAAACCAAAACGGTGCGTGCCTTTCATGGGAGTGACACGAAGGTAATCGAGATCACCAGGGACATACACCATGTCCGTGTGCTTCCTGTCATAATTGCTCTTCTGGCGACTTTGAGCAATCTTCAGATTTTCAAGAATGATATGCACCTTCTCCTCCGCTTGAGTTACAATGTCAGGGCCAAACCAAATTCTTTCTCCTGCACCTGACCAACCAATCGGAGTTCTGCATTTCGGCCATAGAGAGCCTCAAATGGTGCCATCTTCAGACTTTTCTGGAAGCTGTTGTTGTAAGAGAATTCAGCATAAGGAAGACATTCTTCCCACTTCATGCCAAAAGAGATGACGCAAGCACGAAGCATGTCCTCCAGAATCTGATTGATCCTTTCAACTTTTCCTTGCGACTGAGGGTGGTAAGCTGTGCTGAAGTTCAATTTTGTTCCCAAAGCATTTTGGAAACTTTCCCAGAACTTGGAAGTGAAGATGCTTCCACGGTCTGAACTGATCTCAAGCGGAACCCCATACAGAGAGACAATTCTGTTGATATAGAGCTCAGCCAACTGAATTCCAGAAATTGTTTCCTTGACGGGGAAGAAGTGAGCCACTTTAGAAATCCTGTCAATGACAACAAAGATTGCATTGTTGCCCTTCTGCGACCATTGGAAAACCAGTGATGAAGTCCATCTCTACTTTCTCCCATTTCCATTCCGGGGGTTTCAATGGTTGTAGAAGACCGAAAGATTTCTGATGGACAGCTTTCACTTTGCGGCAGACATCACACTCCGAGACATACTTGGCACAATATCGTTTCAATCCCGGCCACCAATATTGTGTTTTTAAGTCCATGTACATCTTTGTGCTGCCAGGGTGGATAGAAAGAACAGATTCATGCGCCTCCTTGAGAACTTGCTCTCTCAAACTCGGGTAGTTCAGAACAAACATCCGGTGTTCAAAGAAAAGCGTGCCTTGATCGTCGACGTGGAAGGACTCATACTTCGGGAGCTGAAGTTTGGAGATGATCTTTTTGGTGTGCGGATCACCAATCTGACGAGATCGAACCTTTTCTTCCAAGAGAGGGGTAGCCAGAAGGTTCAGGAGATGCCCTTGTTCCACAATTTCAAGGTTGAGCTGACGGAATTCCTCGCACAATTGAGGCTGTTGTTCTTCCATCATGAGGTTGTTGACATAAGCTTTGCGGCTGAGAGCATCGACCATGACATTAGCTTTGCCCGGAGTGTAGTTGATGGTCAAATCAAAATCATTGATTGCTTCAATCCATCTCCTCTGCCGAAGGTTGAGATCAGGCTGAGTGAACATATACTTCAGACTCTTGTGATCAGAAAAGATTTCACAACGGTTGCCCAACAAGTAATGCCTCCATAGTTTCAAAGCAAAGACAACTGCTGCGAGCTCGAGGTCATGTGTAGGATAGTTGATCTCATGAGTCTTCAACTGTCGAGAGGCATAAGCAACAACTTGTTTTTCTTGCATAAGGACCGCACCCAATCCTTGCAAAGAGGCGTCACAGAATATCTGGAAAGGCTTAGATGTATCCGGAGGAACCAAGACTGGTGTGGAAGTGAGCTTCTCTTTGAGTGTCTCAAAGCTTGCTTGACATGCAGGAGTCCAAAGGTATTTCTTGCCTTTCTTGAGGAGATCGGTAAGAGGCTTCGCTATTTTCGAAAAGTTCTGAACGAAGCGACGGCAATAACTAGACAAACCAAGGAAACTCCGCACTTCTTTGACATTAACAGGAGGAAGCCATTCAACAATTGTCTTTACAGTTTCCGGGTTGACTGCAATGCCCTTGGCAGAGATGACGTGACCAAGATAGGTTACTTGAGGCAGCCAAAACTCACACTTGGAGAACTTTGCATACAAGCGGTTCTCACGAAGCTTGTTTAGGACACACCGAAGGTGTTCTTCATGTTCTTCCTTTGACTTAGAATAGACTAGGATGTCATCCAGATAGACCACAACAAACTTATCAAGATACTCCATGAAAACCGAGTTCATGAGCCTCGAGAAGGTGGCAGGTGCGTTGGTGAGACCGAAAGACATGACCGTGTACTCATACAGGCCATAGCGGGTGGTGAAAGCTGTTTTAGGGACATCTTCCTTGCGAATCTTGATTTGGTGATAACCACTTCTCAAGTCAAGCTTAGAGAATACCACAGCTCCAGCTAGCTGATCGAAGAGATCATTAACCCGCGGAAGGGGATATTTATTCTTGATGGTTTTAGCATTGAGAGCCCGATAGTCAACACAAAGTCTATCGGTCCTGTCCTTCTTTTTCACAAAGATTGTTGGGCTACCCCAAGAAGAGGTACTGTGTTGAATGAAACCCAACTTCTCTTATTCATCAAGTTGACGTTTGAGTTCAGCCAACTCAGCAGGACCCATTTTATAAGGCCGCTTGGAGATAGGAGCCGTTCCAAGTTCAAGCTCAATTACAAACTCAACCTCACGATCCGGAGGCATACCTGGAAACTCTTCGGGAAAGACATCTGGGAACTCACAGACCACCGGAACACTCTGAATAGCTTCCATAGCATCATCATTCAGAGCCGCCAAAGAGAAAAGCTGGATAGCAGGAGTCAGACTTGGAGAAAAGACTATATGGCCTTCGGGAATCTTCAGAGAAACCGAGCGTTCAGCACAATCAATCACAGCTGCATTTGCTGTCAACCAATCCATGCCCAAGATGACATCAATGTCAGAATTTCCCAGAACAATTAAGGACGCCGAGAAAGAAGAGCCACCAATCTCAATTTGATTGCCATGGCTGATTTTAGAAGCTGCCATCTTTGCTCCAGGAGAAAGGACCATTAACCACTTATGGAGAGGATCCAACGCTAACCCATTCTCATTTGCAAACTTGATAGAAACAAAAGAATGCGATGCACCAGAATCAAACAAAGCTCGTGCATGGACTGAGTTAACGGGAAGCATACCCATCACAACTCCAGGTGCATGCTTAGCTTGAGCGGCGTTGACACAGTTGGCACGAGCAACAGTAGACCCGGGGTTGGTGTTGATGTTGAGAGCCCGAGGTGGTGGTGCACGAACCATAGGAGAGCTTGCCGCAGATCTTGGAGGTGGTGGAGGAAGAGCTTTGTTTTTCATCGGACAGTTCCAGTTTTGATGCCCAGAGTCTCCACATGTGAAACAAGCACCAGGTGGACGTGGAGCAACATAGCCAGGGACTCCGCCAGGCGCTCCAGGGTAGTGGTGGTTGTGGCCCCTGGGAGAAGCAGTGAGGAAGTTTGTTGGCCTTGCTGTGAAGCTTGAAGGTCTTGGTGGAGCCGGGAGCGACAGTGGGGTGTTAGGAACCCAGACATGATGCTTAGAAGGAGCTGACATAGCTGAAGAGCTTGCTGCATCACGGTTGTGTTTCTTTGACTCCTCAAACACTTGCCTACTTGCTTCCTCCTGCAGAGCTGTATGCTGAAGTTCCAGAAAAGACGTCGGCCTTGCATGTGTGATTGCATATTTAATCGATGCGTTGAGCCCTTGCCGGAACCTCTTTTGCTTCTTCTTGTCATCAGAGATCTCATCGCCACCATAGAGAGAAAGATTCATGAAGTTCCTGATGTAGGTATTGACATTGTCATTTCCCTGCTTGAGGTTGAGAAACACTTCCTTCATCCTTTCCATGACAATTTCTGACAAATACTGCTCTTTGAAGGCTCCAGTGAACTATTCCCAAGTAGGCTGAAAACCAATGCAGTTTGCCTTCAGGTAATTCTCCCACCAGAGAGCTGCATCTCCCTTCAAAAGGTGAGTACCACATTTTACCCATTCTTTCTCAGGAACATCAGCAGTCTCCAGTAGCCTTGACATCTCACGCAACCAATCATCAGCATCAAGTGGTTGATCAGAAACATCAAATTGGCGTGGGTTGAACTTCAGGAAGCTTTTGATGTCTCCTCGCTTGGGAGGTGGAGGTAGCGGAGCAAACTCATTCCTCCAAACACTCTCTTCAAAACGCTGCTGGTTCTGCTGCATTGCTGCCAAGGCATTGGCGATGTTTGACAACGCGGAACCCAGTTCAGGTGGTATGTCCTCATCAGAACGGCGTGGTGGTGCCATCCTGTGATTGATATAAAACACAAGTCAGTACTATAATGGAGAATAATAATAATCCAAAATAGTACCAAGATGGAATTAACCAAGATTAAAGGATACCATTTACTAAGATGATATTAAAATATCAACAAAGTTCAAAGCACCTAGAAGATATTAAGCATATCGCAGACGACTGAAAAGGAGTGTGGTACACAAATATATCAAAGAAAAATTTTCCACATATTTCGGCATTAAAATACCAATAGATGCGCAAAAACACTTAACGAATCAAGATTAGTGACTCTACCAATTCAATATACAAGAGCGAATGATAAGAGTAGTGGTATGGTCGCGACTCCATCCCGCACTCAAATCATTACTCCGCACATGAATAAGTAGAACACATATCCTAACCCCTTTTTCTCACGATGAACCTAAAGATTAGTAACTACGGAAACGAACACCCCAAACAAGATAACGTCGGATAGCAAAGAGTAAGACAGATCACGGCGGTATACAACGAATCAGATAGATCGCGTCGGTTTGCAAAAGCCTGTCGGTATGGAATGTACCAACAGTTGATAACCAAAAGGCCGATTGTGATAACAACTTGGATGCAACAGATAGACAAGGAATTACACACACACACAACCTATGGTACTACGGAAAACCAGAACACGTGAATCCTAGTTTGAATTTTAAGAAGAGGATTGAAAATGTTACACTTCCTTACCAGAAAAGGGTGGGTGGGTAAGAAGAAAAATGGAAGCAGTCCTACTCTCGCGTTTTTTTCCCCTAGTATACATAGCTACCAAAATATTTGCTAGACTGACAACGACCATTTGGCTGAGACCCTGAAGGGCGGGATGGCTCTGATACCAATTGTAACTTCCTCGGTGAATTACGCTCCTAGTTACAAGCCTGGATGAGCGGAAATGGTTGAAATAGTACGGTGGGGCCCAAATGCCACTCACAGGTAGACCTTTCGGCTGTCCCAACCATTTCCAAACATCGGGACAAGAACGGGCGGCGTAATCGGCAGGCGAAGGGATCAACTACATACACAAATGAGTATGTATGCAAGCCACCATACAACAGTACATCAGAGCCATTCCATCTAAAAGAAAGGAAATATAGCAACGCCATACGGCAAGATTCAAATGTCCTAGATAGATATAATATTTTAGGATATCTCCTCATACATCAAACATCAGAGTATCAGGCGGAAGCGGCAAGCAAGATCCGAGTACGGATAAGAAGCAAATCGGCATAAGATGCCCCATAAATAAACACATCTCGCCCACAGATCTCACGGATCCCCGTTCCCGAAATCTCTACACCGAACGATCGTTGCCCACATCGTCTGCCTCCTCCACCCAGTATCCATCTTGTGAGTGTACCTGTCCATCTGAATCAAACAATTTATCGTGTGAGACCCTAGGGATACTCAGCAAGTCTTTATGCCTCTAAAGGGGACACAACCTGGGGTGACGCAATCGCAGCAAAAGATAATACCTAACAGTTCTATAGATACTAGCTAACCATCCGCCTAACCAAAGATAGACGGATGTCCGTGAATTAATGACAACAGTTATAACAGTAATATCACCAGATCCATCCTCCTCCTCGCTTACCAATAAGGAAGCGGACGAACAACCCCCATCCGTTGGCAGTTTTATTATCCATTCCATGAGTGTTGCACTATTTACTAGTCAGTTACTTAGTCAAATTAAAACCGGTACTTTAGTTATGCTTGTCTATGATCGAGAAACTGTGCTCCAAGTCTTCCATAACCGCGGACACGGCTTTCAGAAAGTTTTACCCTGCAGGGGTGCACAAATAGCAACACACACTCGATCAACCTCGGAAAAACCAAATCAAAACCCAACGAGGCCTTCACGACAAAGCAATCACAGGATTCAGAAATATTTCAGGGGGCCACCCCATTGAGTACACCCGCAACGAAGTTAGCCGACTCCGAGACGGACTCAAGGTTTGCGCCAGTGGCTGTAAACGACTGGGAACCCGAAAATGTGACTGGGCTTGTTGATACCGTGAAAACACTCCGCTGACCTAAACAGTACAGGTGACGTACCTCGCACAATTTTAAATAAAGCAGTAAAGCATGGCATAAGTACAGGATAGTAAATAAATCCTCAAACTAGTTTGTGGCCCCAAGAAATAAGAATGAATCAAGCTCTAGATCAGGGGGGGTCCCATAAGCCTCCCGGATGTGGATAACGCGAATATTCAAGGAACAGGAATCAAGTACTCGGGGTCCTACGGGACACAAGTGAGCAGGAAAAACCAAATAGCAGATATTGCTCACCGGTGCCACTTTCATTAGTTATCCCATTACTACTCAGGTTAAGTTGTTTAGGTACCTCGTTATCCAACAGACTCTCACATACCCTACACATGCTGTTCTACGACTCGCATGGCTCAGACAACTCCTGTAGTAATGGCTCATGGGATGGAGGAACAAGCTTCGGTGGGGTATAAAAGTAAAGGCTATGCAATACTTGGGATTTAGTTTAATGCAATCGCGACTCAATGATGCAAGAATAAGATAGAGGCAATAGGTACTGTATGTATGCAAGCATGTGGTAGTGCTTGCCTGGCAGCTCAGTTGAAGCGAGAGAAGGATCTGGGTAGTGCTCCTGGGTTTCTTGATATATCCCCTGCTCAGCGTCTATTCGATGAAGAACCAAACAAACAAGGGCCAATATAAATAAACTGCACAAGCATAAGAATAAAATGCGACAAGCAAACAATCATGCCATGATGAATGATGCACAATTTGCATGGCAATAAAGTAGCATGGCATGGGTGAGGTGTAGAATACAAGGAATAAACATTTTATTGAGTTTTGGTCACATTTTATCCTCATATTAGTTGTTGTTTACATTATATTTATATGGTGCATTCTGCAAAACAGAACATGGAGTGCATAAACAGAAAGGTCTCGTCGAGCTAATCATTTTAGACATATCATTTGTTAAATTTGGAGTTATAAATCAAAAGTTATTAATTAATTAAGAAAAGGGCATTTTATTGTAATTTTTAATCAACTTGAAATTTAAAGTGTTCAAAATATATTTTGGATGGAATATTTGAATTCCTCACATTTTTCTGATCCAAAAACATATATTACATGTTTAATTTGGAATTGTATTTTAAAAGTTATTTAAATGCATATTTGAATTTGAATTAAAAACAAATTTGAAAAGATTTAGTTTAAAACAGATAACAGGAAGCATTTTTGTACTCAGGCAGACCCTAGCCATAGACACTGACCAGTGGGGTCAGGGCTGACTGGGACACAGCGCGCGGCTAAAAGCTGTTTGCACCGCAGCTAACCCAGTCCCTGTGAATGACAAGTGGGGCCATGGCACACGCGGACCCGCACGTCAGTAGGCGAGAGGGGGCGTGCCACGCGGCACAGAGAGGGAGCGCGGGTTAAGAATAAAAATGTCTAGGGGGTGTTCTGTAAAACGTACAGAGAGGCTGACGGTGGGCTCGGCAGGAGCGCGGTTTGAGGAAACAAAAAGGTGGGGGGGTTTCTGTAAAGTGGCGCCGTGGAACTGTAGATCTTCTCCACCGTCTGGCGCGCGCGGTGCACGGCGCAGCGAGGCGGGGAATCGAACCCGCGGCGTGGGGCGTGCGCGCAGAGGGGCAGTACCAGTGCGGTAGGCTAACGGATGTGACAGAGGGGCGGCGGGTGGCTAGATGAGGTTCTACGCGACGCGGGAGCGAGCCAACGCAGTGGCCGACGGTGCGCGCAGAGCGCTCGATGAAAGGTCCGACGAGCACAGGGAGCCACGGCGAGAACGGAGATGTCAGGGCGAGAGAGGAGCTCACCGCGAGGCTGCTGGCGGTGTTGGATCGGGCGGGGGCGCAGCAGATCATCGACGGAGCTGGCGGCCGGCGAGAGCTAGGGTTTCGTTGGGCGGTGCTGGTTCTGGGGCTCCTGGTCCTCCTCCTCCTCCTCGATCACCTCCTGCTCGCTTGCGCCACTCTGATCGACGAAGGCGACAAGCTCCTGGCGGCGGTTGGCTTCGACTGCTGGTGGTCGGAGAGGAAGAAGGGAGGAGAGGGCAGGGCCCTAGGGCGGTTCTGGGGAGGCAGCAGCGAGGGAGAGGGAGTAGATAAGGACGGGGGAGGAGAGGGGTGCCGTGGGGAGGTGGTGAAGGAAAAAGGTGGCTCGGGTGCCACCTTTTCCTCTCCTCTTCACGTGCTCGAGCTGGGGCTCGGCATGGGCAGGTAGGGCAGCTGGCAGGTGGGGCTAGGACGAGGCCAGAGAGGGGCACGCTCGGGTGGGCCTTGGTGGCAGAGAGAGAGCTAGAGAAAGGGAGGGGTAGGCATGGAGCTAGGGTGGGAGCTAGCCTCGATTAGGGTTTGGTTTTAGGGTTGGGGTAGATGGGGTGTGGGAACAGGGAGAGGGGGTAGCCTGGTGGGGCAGCAAGGGGGCTCGGCATGGAGAGGCCAAGGGGAGGGTAAGGTGAGAGAGGGTGGAGATGGGTAGGGTGTAACTAGGTTTAGATCTTGGGTTAGGGTTAGAGAGGGGCTAGGGTTTAGATTAGAGGATAAGTGAGAGGGGGTGGCATGGTAGATAGATTTAGGGTTTTAAAAAAAAGGAAGCTAGGTTTAGGGTTTTAGCTAGGTTAGAGAGAGGAGAGATGAGAGATGAGAGGGCTTAAGGATTTTAGATGCTTGCATGCATCAAGCAAGAACAAGCTAAGATCAAACAAGGTTTAGACAAAAGAGAGGAAGGAAAGATAGGGTTTAAGCAAGATCAAATAAGACCAAGCCCAAAGGAGGGAGAGAGAGAAGAGAGATGAGAGATGATCCACTCAAAATGACCAAATAAAAACAAAGGAGGACAAAAGATGGTGATGGTTGCATGGCCCATGCAAGTATTTAATGCCATGTGTTAATCTTGTGAAAACAAAATAAAATCACATGGCATGATTCCATGCATTTCCAAAAGTTGGAATAAAGACCAAGCAAAAGAAATTAGAGTTGGATCCACCCAACCCACATGAGCTAGAATAAAAATCCAAAGAAAAGAATTACAAGCTCATGGCTTATTGGAATGGTGGAAGTATAAGGTGGTGGCAAAGAAAGGTGGTGGAATGGAATAAAAGATATGCCCCCAACTCAACTTGGGCATTTAAACAATATATCAAGAACCAAATATAATATCAAGAGGCAAATACAATTTACAATGCATATGAGAGAAGAACCAACACAAAAAGGTTTTATATGATGCTCAACTGCAAGGTGGCATGATGACATGAGCATGATATAATGATGATGCAACAATTATGTCTAGGAAGTAGTCATTATATTACTAGACCAAGTAGCATTACAGTTGTTAGACAAATGGGATGCTACACATAGTCATTTGCAAAAGGGTTTCATCCATAAACCATTCTTAAGTCCATTCATCCTTTTATGTGGTGGAAAATGTTTTTATCAAATCAAAACTCCATGTTGTTTACCAAATAAGTTGTTGTTTCTCAAAACTTGGTGTTTAGGGTCAGTAGGTTTGATTAAATCATTTTCCCAAAGTTTTTACTCCAAAATCATTTTCATAATAAAACCAATATTTTTATTTGGCTAGAAATGGGCTAAATCAATTAATCCATCCTAAACTTCACCAAATACATTTTTAAATCCATGGGTTGGTTCCTAGGGTCAGTAAGTTCACCACAAACTAATTTTCCAAGATTTCAACCTCAAAATCAATTTGGAATAATTTTTCTAATCTAAACAAGCATACAAATGTTTCTGTAAAAAAACAATCTAACAGATACTTTTTACTAAACACATTACATGGTTGGCTAGGGCTTGTTCCACTGATTCCATTGCTATAAAGTTTGAAATTTTTGGACATGTGGATCGAAAGTTATAGGGTTTTCAAATCTGCATCTAAATCTGTTTTTCAAATTCTGTTTTAAACAAAGTCTGGCCACGCGTCACGATGTAATTGGCTGGTACCACTTCGGTCGGATCGTGCTCTGCGGGGCGTTGGATCTAAACAGATCGCACGGCTCTGGTTGCGTACCCCTTCAGCGTTTAAGTGATCTATCTCGTGTAGGGGTTCGTAGCATGGAAAAACAAAAAATTTCTACCGCATACAAACAAACAAGCCAAGATCTATCTACTAGATTGTAGCAACGAGTCGATAGAGGAACTCACCCTCGAAGATTCCAAAGAGGTTAACGAGAGCAGATTCTCGTGGGTGATGTATTCGTACACTTGCCGATCTCAAGATCGCATAGACGATCCTTCCGACGCTGCGTTCCGGCAGCGCTTCCGCAGTCGGTCACACGTTCGGTACTCGACGAAGACCTTCCTCTCCCTTGTTCCAGCAGGCAGCGGAGGTTGTAGCACTCTCCTCGCGATTCCGGCAGCACGACGGCGTGGTACCGGAAGTAGAGGGGAGATCTCGCAGGGCTTCGCCTTAAGCCGGAGCGAGTATGGTGGACTATGAGAGAGCCTTGGTTATCTAGGGTTTAGACACACCAATTAGAAGGGGATAAACCAGCGGCTAGGGCAATTAGAAGCTCTAACTAGGCGGCTTGGGAGAAATCCCTAGGTTGTGGCTAGGGTTTAGGTTTAGAGGGAGGCAACTTGTGTGTCTAGGAGGGGAGCCCTGCCCCTCCTCTTATAGGTGGAGGGAGGCGCGCCTGGGGAGGGGAGTCCCTCCCCAACTCGGACCCAAGGTGGGCCGGCGGTGGGAGGAGGAACTCCTCCCCCAAGTCGGTTTCAAACCTCCTTCTCCTCTTTCCCAAAATTAGCCGTTTGACTTTCAAACTAGCCGTTTCACTTTTCAAACTAGGATTTGAATAAACCCTCTATTTGGTACAGCGATGACAGCAAGTACATAATGCAATCATACCAACTTGATATAACACATTCATGTACCCTTCCCCTCCGGAGTGCCGGACATTCCGGAACCTTCTAAAACATTCCCGATGAAAACACCGGAATCATTCCCCAACTCCGAAATAGGACTTTCCTTATATGAATCTTATTCTCCGGACCATTTCGGATCTCCTCGTGATATCTCGGATCCCATCCGAGACTCCGAACAACATTCGGTCTCTTACTCATCATTCCATAACTATTCAACAACATCGAATCCTTAAGTGTGTCTCCCTACGGTTCGTGAATTATGCGGACATGATCGAGACACTTCTCTGAACAATAACCAATAGAGGAATCTAGAAATTCATATGGCTCCCACATATTTCTACGATTACTTTGCGATCGAATGAACCACTTACATACTATACCAATTTCCCTTTGTCTCACGATAGTTTACTTATCCGAGGTTATGATCGCCGGTATCTCTGCATACCTAGTTCAACCTCGTTACTGATAAGTACTCTTTTCTCGTTCCCGTGGTATGTGATCCCTTGTGAGCCAGTCACATGCTTGCAAGCTAATTGGATGACATTCCACCGAGAGGGCCCAGAGTATATCTATCCGTCATATGGATGGACAAATCCCACTCTTGATCCATGTGTCTCAACCAATACTTTCCAAACACTCAATGCCACCTTTATAGCCACCCAGTTACGGTGTGGTGTTTGATGTCATCAAAGCATTCTTCCGGTGAAGGTGATATGCATGATCTCATGGTCGAAGGAATTAGGTTACTATGTATCAGAAAGCATATAGCAATTGAACTATTAAAATGACTTGATATTTATGCTACGCTTATCTATAGGAGTATGTCCATCACATCATTCTCCTAATGATATGACCCTTTGTTAATAACATCTCTATGTTCATGATCAGGAAACCATGATCATATATTAACCAACAAGCTAGTTTAACAAGAGGCTTTACTAGGGACTCTTTTATGTTTACAAATCACACAAGTATTAATGCTTCCTATTAATACAATTATAGCATGGTATGTAAACATTTATCATAAGTATGAAGATATGATAATAACCACTTTATTATTGCCTCTTGGGCATATCTCCAACATCTCGTTCGTCCGATCTAGATCCTACGGTCCACAGCAACTCAACCAAGAACTGGCGGCGCTGCGCGGCGACAGACGGCGGCGACGGTCAGGCGATGGGTTAGCGGCGTTTCTAGGAAGCAAAGAACGAAGTGGGGATGCTCACCGTGATTGCAAGGACGTGGTGATGCTTGAGGTACGGTCGGCTTGGCAAGGGGCGCTCAGGATCCGTCGGAATTCCTCACCGGAGTCAAGGACGGCGTCAGGCGGCTCTGGTCGTGGTCGGAGGCTACGCTGCAGATCACGAGGAGGCAGACAGAGGGCATGGTTAGATGCGCAAGACCAAGGCGATGATGCATGCGCGATCGAGAAGGCGCGGGGTGGTCCGTTCTTACCAGGGAAGTTCGCTGGAGAAGAAAACAGACACGGCGGCGCTCAGAGCTTGTTGAAGACGATGTTCTGGGGCGCCCGCGGTTGAAAGGATGGCACAGGAAGAAGCGCCTGGGAGTGGGGAATATGTGTGCTTGGTCAGGGAGGCAGGAGGTGGAACGGTTCGGCCGGAATCGAAAAGGGACGATGGTCGGAGCAGTGGCGTTGCGAGCTCGAATTGAGGAAGCCTAGGGGCAGAGAGAGGGAGGCGCGTGAGGGGAAAGGAAGAGGAGGCCAGGGCGGTTAAATGGGCGCAGTCACGGCGAGTAATGGTCGCGGAATTAACGCGTATTGATCGCCGGAGTAATGGCTGCAACGGCAGGGCGTCGTCTGCGCGAGGAAGAAGATGAGCTGGAGAGGTGGGGCATGCCTGTCAGCGAGAAAGAGAGACAGGGGGAAAGGGCCACCAGTCAGTGTCTGCGCGGGTTCAAAAATGAGTGTGAATCGTTTTCTTTCTGGAGAGAGGGAGTGGGCTGGTACTGGGCCTTGTTGGGCTTGGCGACTGGGCTGCTGTCCACTTCTATTTTTTTCTTTCCTGATTGTTTTTCCTTTTTCTGATTCTATTTTCTGTTTTGAGATTCAAACAACAAATCAAACATCCAAATTAATTCAAACATTCACCAAACATTGTAATTGAATTTGGTTCTGTTTAACAACATAAACCAAAGTCCTAAAATAATATTTTATTTTAGGGTCCATTATTAATTAAATAAATAGACCTTGTTTAATATTCAAATAGATTTTGTTTTGTTTAAAACCTCCATTTGAAATTTAATTATTTCCAAAACCAAATCAGTAGGTTTATTTGAAATAATAAACACTTGGAAAACTTATTTAAAACAATTTAATAAGTTTTGATGTTTTATTTAAAATGGTAAAACCTTTTATTTAAATAAAATTGGATATTAAATCCTTATTATTATTTTTTTAAATAAACCTTTACTATTTTTATTAAAACAAAATGTTTTATTTCAAATGCTTGACCAAGGTTTATTTGGTTCCATAAAATAATCCTTATTTATAAATCTATCTTTTCTTTTGAAAACCAAATCTTTTATTTAAAGATCCAAAATAGTAATTCCAAATATTTTTATATTTTTCCTTTATTAAATGTTTATCTTTTTAAATCCCTTTAGGATTTATTTGATCCAAATTGGTTTGAAGGTTTCCAATTGGATTCAAAAAGTTTCTTCTCACCCTGGGATTCAACAAAGTTTTATTTTATTCATTTATTTTTCACATTACAAGATTTGGAAAATCTTCGGATGTGACAGGCTACCACCCTTAAAATAAATCTCGTCCCGAGATTTGAGAAGGCTAGGGTTACAAGTAGGCTCAAAACATCTGGGGTACTACCACCCTTAAAAATTTTCCAACTAAATTACATGTTGGCTTGCTTGGGATCTTGGGAAAACTTCTCTGGGTAAACATCTGCATTGTGTCCTTTGTTTCCACACTTGACTCATGGGCCAAGGCTGAGATCCTTCATAGTCTTGTTCAACTTGTTCTTCATCTTTCTGGACAATTGCTTGCATAATGTACTGGGTTTTTGCAATTGAAACAGTTGATATCTTTGAGTTCTTTACGTGTCTCTTGTGGATAAGTTGCTACATAATGGTCTAGCTCTTTGCAGTTGTTGCACATCACTTGGCCAATCTCCTTATTCTTCTGGTTCTCTGGGCATTCACTGGAATAGTGTCCCATTTCTTTACATTTATGACATTGCACATAGCTTTTTGGGTTTCTCCAAAGCTAGGAGTGCATCTAGTTCATGTTGTTCATATGTTATCTGATAGGTAGGAATGTCTACATGTCTCTTGGACCTTCTATTGCTCTTTGGAAAAATTTTCTTTGGTCCTTTGAATTGGGTTGTTTTGCTTGGAGGTATAAGTGGACCTTTTCCTTTGTCATCAACCTTCTTGGTAGACTTGGATCCTTCTTGATGGTTTGCAATCATTTGTTGCACTCCACCTTGTTTCCTTTGTTCAACAATGGAATAGATGGGGCATTTGATAGGAACATGATTGTTTCCTTCACATAGGTAGCAAGTAGCTTGAAAGGAGGGACATTGTCCAACAGGATGTTTCTCTTCACAGTTGGGGCATTGATCTCCATGCTCCTTGGAAGTATGATCCTTGTCTCCACAAATAATGCAAGCTGGGGCTCCATCTAGAATAACATTTCTGTCATCCTTGTTGTCACAAACTCTTTTGGAATAGTTGTCTTCCATGTTGATCATTTGATCAGTCACCTTAAGCATCAATTGGGCTTGAGTTTCCAAAAATCCTTGCAGGGTTGGATCTTCCCCACTGATGTTGGCTATGAATTGAGCTGTCACTTGGTTCAACTGGTGTTGGGTTGCTATGAGTTCTTTCATGTTGTCCTGTTGGTTGGTGTTGGTGTCATCAACCTTGATGTTGGAGTCTCTTGGAGTAGTCATCTGTTTGGGTTGAATGAAGATTAGAATAGGCAAAAAAATTCTAAGGAAATATTTCTAATCACACACTTCACAATTCACACAAGCATTCACAAACAACTTTTCACTCAAACAACAAAGTTCAAGCACATTCTTTAGGCAACAAGATATTTTGTTACACCACATAAGTTGGTGTGTTTGTCTTAACTAAAATATGGTGGTCCAACTATATGGTTCACTTGTGATCTTTCCATCATTCTTGGTTGATTCTTTTTGCATGAGATCATGGTTTCCTTAGGAGAAATTCTTGGTCACAAAAACTTCAAGTGATGTGGGATCCTTCTAACTTTTGCATTCCCTTAGTCTCTGAATCTTGAGCAAGATTTCCTTGTCTCACTTGTAGTCCTTAGTGGTATCGAAGTTGGAAGTCCTTGGTGAATATGCTGAAGATGTTGAAGTCATTAGAGTTGAAGATGTTGAAGTCATTAGAGTTGAAGAAGTCCTTGGCACATGGTAAAATCTTTGGACATGGGGTAGGTTTTCTATCAAGTTGAAAATAGAAGAGATGTAGAATCAAAACCAAAATGGTTGAGGAAAGATTTTACAAGATTGTTTGTAAATAAGTTTTGGAACAAATACAACTCCTATATTTTTCTAAGGGGTTTTGTCCAATCCTAGGTTTATAAATCCTACAGGCAACACAATGCTCTGATACCATCTTTAAGGGTCCCAACCTTTAAATAAGGTAGAGTCCCCTGTGTTTACAATGCTAGTCCCTGGATCAATAGCTAGCATCCACAGTTAAGATGTAATATCAAGAAACAGTGGTCATAATATAAATTTATAACCAGGAATAACATAATTTTATTACATCTTACATAGCTCATTTTGCTATTACATTACATTGCAGCGGAATAACTATAAGCATGGGGTCCTTCATCTTCAAAGTGCCACAGGCAAACATGTTGGTTGTAGACTTTGTAATCCTAATCAATCAATCAATCAAACCTGCAACATTACAAGTTACAGCCACAAGGGTCAATACATTTGAATTGTATTGGCAAGTTTCACTACTATGTTGAATATAAGTGGATCCTATCATTACATGCATTTTTCTCTAAGTAGGGTTTCAGGCTCATTTGCAGAAGAAAAATTTATCCTATCTTTTCAAAATGGTTTTGGTCCTTTGTCAAATCTCCTTTTAAAAATCCCTTGAACTCCTTGGTAAATTCCCAAGTGTTCAAGTCCTTGTCAAAAAAAACTCTTGAGCTCCTTGGTACCCCCAAGTGCATCAAGTTGTAACAAAATCTCTTGAGATCCTTGGTACCCCCAAGTGCATCAAGTTTTATCAAAATCTCTTGAGCTCCTTGGTACCCCCAAGTGCATCAAGTATTTTGTTGTCACTTAAAAGTTTTCTTTTAGAAATTGGAATGTCGAGATTTCCCATAGCTTCAAGCTTTAGTTGCTCAGTATTGTCCATAACCGGGGACACGGCTAAGTACTTAGATTTTATTATCTTCTGCAGAAGTTGTACACTTTACCCACATATCACACTCTCATCTTGTTGCCACCAGTGGACGCTGGATTGGTACTCACCAAGATGGAGTACTGGAAGATTGAGAATGTGACGAAGTCTTTCCAGAGGGTCCTCCCATACACCATTGCTATCTTGTCTTCAGTACCCATGTAGGATTCCAGGTCCTCATTTTCAGTAACCTGAAGACAATGCATGGGTCTTCCCAATGTAGTTGACTAAGACAGAGCCATAAGTAGCATGTGGTTGTACACGAAAGCCACAATTGGAGAAACATGTTCAATCTCTAAGTTTCCTGGGTGGTTTTCTTTTGGAGCTCAACACAAATATATTGCCATAGACATGGTTCCTTTTGTTGCCACCTTCTCAAAAAACTTAAAGTATCCTTGTCCACCCAGGTGGTTCATTGAGTCCTTGTTTTATTATATAAAAACACAAGTCCTTTTCTCAACTTCATAAAATCTCAACATGTATCTCTTTTCAAAATATAGCATGGCTAAGCATGTAACAACTACATTGTTTTCACTAAGGAATGTATAGGGTATCCTATTAGGATTTAGCATAGCATAAGTATAGAAATTCTTTTCATGCATGTTTTCAAAATCCTCTAAGTATAATGAAAATAGTAGGACTTTAGATGATAGTGTCACTTTCCTTTCTTTTGGTAGGGAATGTTGGTTCACTACTTGATCTTGCTAGTCTCACACTTTTCTAACTTCACTACAATCAATCAAGCAAACACAATATCAATTAGCATTCCAAACCAATAACCAATCAAACAATTCACACACATAAAACAATGGGATCTAAGTCATGCATGTAAGCATGCAAGAGATAGTTTTATTTGCAAAGATGGTTTCCAGTAGGCTTTAAATTTTGTAAGGCTCAAGGTGGTCACTTCCTAAAGTGGCATAGTCATTTGCAAAAGGGTTTCATCCATAAACCATTCTTAAGTCCATTCATCATTTTATGTGGTGGAAAATGTTTTTATCAAATCAAAACTCCATGTTGTTTACCAAATAAGTTGTTGTTTCTCAAAACTTGGTGTTTAGGGTCAGTACGTTTGATTAAATCATTTTCCCAAAGTTTTTACTCCAAAAACATTTTCATAATAAAACCAATATTTTTATTTGGCTAGAAATGGGCTAAATCAATTAATCCATCCTAAACTTCACCAAATACATTTTTAAATCCATGGGTTGGTTCCTAGGGTCAGTAAGTTCACCAAAAACTAATTTTCCAAGATTTCAACCTCAAAATCAATTTGGAATAATTTTTCTAATATAAACAAGCATACAAATGTTTCTGTAAAAACAAACAATCTAACAGATACTTTTTACTAAACACATTACATGGTTGGCTAGGGCTTGGTCCACTGATTCCATTGATATAAAGTTTGAAATTTTTGGACATGTGGATCGAAAGTTATAGGGTTTTCAAATGTGCATCTAAATCTGTTTTTCAAATTCCGTTTTAAACAAAGTCTGGCCACGCGTCGCGATGTAATTGGCTGGTACCGCTTCGGTCGGATCGTGCTCTGCGGGGTGTTGGATCTAAACAGATCGCACGGCTCTGGTTGTGTACCCCTTCAGCGTTTAAGTTATCTATCTCGTTCGTCTGATCTAGATCCTACGGTCCGCAGCAACTCAACCAAGAACTGGCGGCGCTGCGCGGCGGCAGACGGCGGCGACGGTCAGGCGATGGGCTAGAGGCGGTTCTAGGAAGAAAAGAACGAAGTGGGGATGCTCACCGTGATCGCAAGGACGTGGTGATGCTTGAGGTACGGTCGGCTTGGCAAGGGGCGCTCAGGATCCGTCAGAATTCCTCACCGGAGTCAAGGACGGCGTCAGGCGGCTCTGGTCGTGATCGGAGGCGAAGCTGCAGATCACGAGGAGGCAGACAGAGGGCATGGTTAGATGCGCAAGACCAAGGCAATGACGCGTGCGTGATCGAGAAGGCGCAGGGTGGTCTGTTCTTACCAGGGAAGTTCGCCGGAGAAGAAAACAGACGCGGCGACGCTCAGAGCTTGTTGAAGACGACGTTCTGGGGCGCCCGCGGTTGAACGGATGGCACAAGAAGAAGCGCCTGGGAGTGGGGAATGTGTGTGCTTGGTCAGGGAGGCAGGAGGTGGCACGGTTCGGACGGAATCGAGAAGGGACGATGGTCGGAGCAGTGGCGTTGCGAGCTCGAATTGAGGCAGCCTAGGGGCAGAGAGAGGGAGGCGCGTGAGGGGAAAGGAAGAGGAGGCCAGGGCGGTTAAATGGGCGCAGTCACGGCGAGTAACGGTCGTGGAATCAACGCGTATTGATCGCCGGAGTAATGGCTGCAACGGCAGGGCGTCGTCTGCGCGAGGAAGAAGATGAGCTGGAGAGGTGGGGCATGCCTGTCAGCGAGAAAGAGAGACAGGGGGAAAGGGCCACCAGTCAGTGTCTGCGCGGGTTAGAAAATGAGTGTGAATCGTTTTATTTCTGGAGAGAGGGAGTGGGCTGGTACTGGGCCTTGTTGGGCTTGGCGACTGGGCTGCTGTCCACTTCTATTTTTTTCTTTCCTGATTGTTTTTTCCTTTTTCTGATTCTATTTTCTGTTTTGATATTCAAACAATAAATCAAACATCCAAATTAATTCAAACATTCACCAAACATTGTAATTGAATTTGGTTCTGTTTAACAACATAAACCAAAGTCCTAAAATAATATTTTTATTTTAGGGTCCATTATTAATTAAATAAATAGACCTTGTTTAATATTCAAATAGATTTTGTTTTGTTTAAAACCTCCATTTGAAATTTAATTATTTCCAAAACCAAATCAGTAGGTTTATTTGAAATAATAAACACTTGGAAAACTTATTTAAAACAATTTAATAAGTTTTGATGTTTTATTTAAAATGGTAAAACCTTTTATTTAAATAAAATTGGATATTAAATCCTTATTATTATTTTTTTAAATAAACCTTTACTATTTTTATTAAAATAAAATGTTTTATTTCAAATGCTTGACCAAGGTTTATTTGGTTCCATAAAATAATCCTTATTTATAAATCTATCTTTTCTTTTGAAAACCAAATATTTTATTTAAAGATCCAAAATAGTAATTCCAAATATTTTTTTATTTTTCCTTTATTAAATGTTTATCTTTTTAAATCCCTTTAGGATTTATTTGATCCAAATTGGTTTGAAGGTTTCCAATTGGATTGAAAAAGTTTCTTCTCACCCTGGGATTCAACAAAGCTTTATTTTATTCATTTATTTTTCACATTAAAAGATTTGGAAAATCTTGGGATGTGATAGTAGTCCCTTGCCTTGGTAAAGCTTCTGGATACGGTGATGACACCGTTTGGTCCGGGTATCTTGAGTTTGTTGTAGACGAAGCATGGCTTGTCCATGAACGTGTGGAATATGTCGCGGACGAATATGACGTGGTACATGCTCTTGAAGGGGACCACCTCAAAGGTCGTGCGCTCTTGGCGGTAATTATCAACATTTCCAAAGGCAACCTGAAGTGTGATGCATCCAAGGGACCGAGCCTCCCGACCGTGGAAGATGGTGTTGGTCCACCTTAGATTTGCCTCCGTCACGTTCATCTTCTGCAGTGTATCCAGGTACATGATGTTGATGCTGCTTCCACTATCCACCATACACTTGGTGAACTCCACGCCGTCAATCAAAGGGTTGATGACCATGGTGTATTGGTTCTCCGTAGGAATGAGGTCTGGGTGGTCTTGTCCCAAGTAATTGGAACCTCCGACCAGCGCAGGTACTGGGGAACTGGCAGTAGAGTAGCCATCAGGATCCTCATAGAGGTCTTCTATTGTCGGACGATGGGGGTGCCAAGGAAAGTGTGGTAGACTGGTGCCTTATTCATGAAGGGGTTCTTGCCCTCGTCGTCGCTTTTGGCGGCGTGCTTGGGGTCAACTTCCTCGTCCATGTCACTTGAATCCTTGGACTCCTCTTCCTTCTTCTTCCCCTTGCCCTTACCTCGTGGTCTGTTCTTCCGACTTCGCTTGATGAACTTGCAGTGTCGATTGGTATGGGTGGCTTTACCGTTGATGTCGAGGTGTACGAGGCACGGCATATCACGGTACTCTTCGTAGGTTTGGGGAACGCGGAGCGGCGCCGAGGTAGTTTCACTTCCTCGTTGCTGCCCATGGCCGGCTCCCCGTCCTCGGCCACGTTGTCCGCCATCACCTCGTCCTGCAAAAGTCATGGATACCATGTCGGTAGATTGCTTTTCTTCTGGAGCAGTTTTCCGCTTTATACTGTTGTTCGCCGAGCTTGAGTTGGAACGGCCGTTGCCGAGAAGAAGCCGCGAGCATCTTTGTTGGCAGCTGCGAACTCACTGGCCAACTGAATCATCTGGTTCAATTCAAGCTGGTGATAGTCCTGCAAGCACTTCAGCTTATGTTGGAGCAACGTGCCTCTTTCCAGCCCATCGATGAAGGCGTCCATGGCGGTCTGAGTGTGCACTCCTGCGCAGGAATTCTTCATGTCCAGCCAGTGTGAGAGGTAGGCGCGAGATGTCTCGTCTTTCTCTTGCACGCACCGCTGTATATCGCCAACTGTGCAGGGACGCTTGTATGTACCCTCAATGTTCTTGGTGAATGCTTCTTGCATGTCCAACCAATTACAGATGGATTTCTCCGGCAAGTCGTTGATCCATTGACAGGCCGTGCCCGCCAACACTAACGGGAGGTACTTGACGGTGACGTTGGGGTTGCCTCCGGAAATCTCCACCGCATTGTCGTAGTCCTGAGACCATGTAGCTGGCTTGGCGGTGTCGTCATAGGGCTTGATGGTCTTGTCAATCCGGAAGCCTTTGGGGTAAGTTGCGGACTGTATTGCAGGTCCAAAAAAAGTGGTACCAGGTATGGTCCTTCCCGGGCCTCGTGGATCTTATCTATCCGCTAACATGCATCATACGGCTCCGGGTTATTCTTCTTCTTGTCCAGAGGGGATGGGCTGCGTGAACGACGCGGGCCTCCTCCGCCATGGTGACTGCTAGGTGGTGACGGAGGCGTAGGTGGCGGTGGGTTAGCCATCTTGCTGTTACCCTCCTGCGACGCCTCACGCCTGTCACGGTTGCTTGTCGGACGCGGAGGGTCATGACGTGACCTGCTCCTATGTCCTTTTTTGCGCTCTCCGTCATGACAGGTCTGCTTCGCGTTGTCGCGGATGACGATGTCACACTACCTTGGCGTGGGCATATCCGTACGATGGTGAGCCTTGGGATCTTCACGATGTCGGGGGGATCGGGGCGGTGGTGATGGGCGATGAGGTTGGGCCTTTTCTCCGTGGTCGGAGGATAAGGGGATAGCATCCTTCCTATTGCGTGCATCCTCCGTCTTCGTTCTGATGAACCCGTCTGGGACCCGACATCAAGAGGAGATCTGTCCCTTGGTGGCTTATACTGGCTAGACTGGCAAAGCACTGGGTCAGACTCAAGACTCTGAGAGGTGGCCTTTTCCTGCTGCTTTACCGCCTTGGCCACTAGATCATAGACCTGTTCCACTGCCTCGGGCGATCTATCCACCTCCAGAAGGGTCTTGGCGATGGCGAGGTTATGGAGTGGGGTGGGCATCACATGTTTTCCTTCACTGTCAATGTATGGCTTGGACTGTGCCGTCCTCGAGGGATCCCATCTTAGTTTTTGCCGTACACTAGGATCGTTGATGACGCAAGCCGTAGCTTTCTTGGCCTTCTACTGCTGTAGAAGAGTCTTGTACTCGGCCTCCATTGCTCTAGCTTTCTCTATGAACTTCTGCGCGTTGACTAGATCTCGATCCAGCTTAGCGCCTTGCTCCGCGATGGCCTGCGCTTCCTCTAGCAGCTGCTGACGCTTCTCGTCAAGCTGAGTCATGTTCCGGATATGATCTACGGTCAGTGGCTTGATGAGGATATTGTCGTACATCACTCTATCAGCTGGAGTAACTTGAGAAGCAGCAGACGTAGATGCCAGAGGCGGAAAGTTTGTGGTGTTGTTATTGCTCGGGCCGGTGCCGAGTTCCTGCAGATGCTGCACTGGGTTAGGCGGAGGAGGCATGACCTTTGTGCGATCATCGTCAGCAGCAATAAGTGGCCTCTTCCCCTTTTCCAGTGCTATAGGCGGAGCTCATCCGGGTTGGTCTTTATCCATCGCCGTCCCAATGGTGACGAACACCTCTCGAGATGTGACGGCATTGTTGGTTTGCTCGTCGCGCGTGTACTCCTCCTCCATCTCCTGCATGGCTGAGTCTAGTTCCTCTGGACTTAAATCTATCTCCTCTGAGTCTGCACTGAAGTCGGCGTATATTGCGTCAATCACAGAATCGGAGGGTGCTGGGACTTCCTCGATGACGGGGGGTGGAGGTGCAACAACAGCGACGATGACTAGTGGTGGCGGCGCAGCTGCAACGATGGCGGCCGGAGGCGGTGGTGGCGGTGGCTAAATCAGAGGTGCTCCGTCTATGAGCGCAAGCGCTGTCTGGGCTGCCGCTTCAGCCTCCGCGTAGTTGTTGACGGTTCTCACCATGCTTTCGAAGGTAAGGCGCCCTGACGCCTGCTGCCGTCTTAGATAATTCCGGAGGAGCGTGCCATGGTCCAATCCTTCCACAAAGTGATACATGGCATCATCATTGGGGTAGTGCGCCAGATCGACTCGTATACGGAGCCACCTGGCTAGGTAATCGCAGGGGTTTTCGCCCTCTCTCTGAACCTAACGCGCTAGATCAAAGATGGTAACCACACCAACGAACTTGGATCTCTGCTGTCCAGACGCACGAGCGAAGCCGGCGGACTTGCAGTGATCTTCCACCATTATATCCTGCACATGGGCGGTTTGGGTGCGCCTTGAATTTTTCTGATCTTTGCCGGCAAACTCCAAAGAGAGATCTGACATCGATCCTTCCGCGAACGTATCCTGCCCGTAGGCGGTCAGTGCGGGCCTTGATGATCCTCCGACTCCCAGGGAACTAGTGCCCGAGTTGGGTTAACCGATGAAGAGGTGGATGTCTCCGATAGGAATGATCGAGCACCGCGTAGGGTTCGATCTCGCCGGGATCCAGAATTCGTCGGGAGGGACGATTGGAACGTTGCCGGAGAAGAGAACGTGGCCTATGGCTACGGTTTCACCGATTCCCGCGAAGATCTTGGTCCTCGCCCGCTGAAGAGCCTGAAGCGCCTCTTGCCCCACGGTGGGCGCCAACTTTCGTGGTATTGCTGACGAGTACGCCATGGAGGGGTCCTCATAGTGCATGTTTAGAGACGTGGGGGAAGGCGGACGGTTGACGGGTACGAGGTAACACAGCTTACCCAGGTTCAGATCCCACAACGGTGGAGGAATCCTACTCCTGCTATAAATCACTATAAGGGCAATATGCCGAGTTACAGATATTGGTTCCTAGGGTTACAGGGGATTGTCTATTGTTGTGCCCTAAAGGCTCCCATAGGCCCGACTTATATAGTCGCCAGGTCCTAGGGTTACAGGGGAAATTCCTAGCCGGACAGGTTACAGAGTCCTATACCTTCTATTACTAGTCTTGTGTATCTTGCACACCAAGGCTCCGGGTACGTCGGTGACTCCAACCGTAGACTTCCTTTATTCGGCATGGGCCTCCCTTCTGGATCCATCTAACTAGGCCGCCCAGCAGGCCATGGGCAATGCTACCAACTGTGGTCCACCCGGGTTATCCGGTTAGGATACATGCTATGAGGATACCCATATAGCATATCCCCAACATCAACTCCCCCCAAGCTTAGCTTATTTCTTGTCCTCAAGCAATTCAGTTGAAAACTGAGTGCGATTAAAGAACTTTCATGAACACTTTGCTTCATATGATGTAAATATTCTCAGCATAGGAGTAGATTCTTAGACAATTCATAATAAGGAGTATGCATCTAAGTCTACTCAATAGTCATTGCAAGCTATGAAGAGAAACGAACTCAATAATAATAAGTAGCATGAAACATAAACATAAGCAACATTGCAATGCTCATAATAAGGTATGATAGAGTGGTATCTCGCTTGCCTTTGTTTGAAGAGCACAATAATTGCCAAGGCACTTCTGAAGTTCACATGAAGACTAGAAGTAAAGATATCAGAGATACAAGCATCAAAGTCATGACATAATTAACCAAGTTTTGGAAGAAACACAAGAATGATAACTATGCTCTCAAGAAGGTTCTCACAGAATAAGTAGTGACTCAACAAGGTGGTGAAAACGGTTTTGGAAAGGTTTGAAAGGCATCCAAATGCTGAAAGGGAGGTACTCATTAGATTTGAGCTCTCATTGCCCCTATCATAGGCATTTTCATGTGGTTAAGGTGAAAGTGAGGTCCACTCTAAATTATATGCTTGATAGACCATAGACTGGAAATCCCAAGTCCCTTGAGTACGAGGGCAGCTCCGCATGCTACTAAACTTTGGTCACCTGAAAGTTCTTGTCATTGTAAATACATGCATATCATCGAGAACCGCCAACGGGTACCCCTTGCACATGGTACAGGAGCTTTCCCATAACCAAAATGACAAGGCAAGCAGACAATGAGCATCTCAGCAATCTTTTATTTTACCACATGCATAGATTTTTATTGAGGATGCTTCATAGATGCTCATTATGGTGATGCTGCAAGTTTCCACCATGATTAGGCATGGCTTAGGCTAGCAGCCCAGACGTTTATCTAATACAATGTATAGACTCCATGAACTCACAAGCTCCCCTTTTATTTCACAACGTCGACATCTGTAAACAAAAGAGGAAAGTATCAACTGGATGAGATATCCAAAAAGTGTTGAAAGTGTTCCCCGTGACAGCACGGTTCTGCTGACTCCCAGCATATAATTAGCAAGCATATAACTTTCATGGACAGGACACAATGGTTTAGAATTATTAAGCGCAAGGAATAAAGTGTGCCATCAAGTTTGTGAGAGATTTACTAACTAACTTTCTCAACACAGACAAACATTTTATTTTGGAAGAAAACACGGCATATTGAATATGCACTGAAATAGCAAACAATGCTAATAGGTATGTATGGTGGACACAACTGGCAATATTGGTTTTGGGGAGTTGGAAACACAGGTAGAGCTCATACCCAGTGCAAGTGAGGGCTAGCAATAGAGAGGGAGCGACAAACGAGAGAGAAATAATTTTCATAACCATGCTTGCAACAAAACAGGACTAATTATGGCATGAAAGTGATACTATAACTCTGAGGAAAAATAAATCATCGAGACTTACTAACTATTGTTTAGTCATATGCATGCATGAGCATGTGCCAAGTCGATTCACATGAACAGTCAAACGAGGATACCACAATATCATAACAAAATATGAATAAAACAATGCAAGAAAACATTCATATGACATGCTACAAACTATTAGCAAGCTGGAGCTAATCATAGACAAGAAAGAACTACTAAGCATCCAGAATGACATACACCTTACACAAACAGGCTAAGCATGCTCACAATGATGAGTATATGTACAAAAATGAAACAAAAAGAGTTTGTTACCATCCTCTTACCACACCTCAAGTTGTATTAATCTTCATTATTGCCCTTCACTTGTGTGACTTGAATCATAACATGAAACCAAACTCCACTGAGGACGGCTGAACCCTGCGAAGAACTCACAAAACCAGAGAAGAACAACAAATATTTTTGGTGTTTTAGATTTTTCAAAGCTAACAAACCAAGCAACAAAAACAAAAACTTAGACGCTCCAAGAACAACACAACTGTGCATGAAAAAATAAAAACGAAGTGTCTAGAAAGACCTGATATTTTTATTGATGAAGAAGGGGATGCCTTGGGCACCCCCATGCTTTGACGCTTGTACCTCTTAAAGATTTCTTGGGGTGACATGGGGTGCCCCCCCAATCTTGAGCTTTTGTCCATTCTTCATCTCATTACTTCATTCTTTCCTTACACCTGAAAATTTTCCTTCATACAAAACTTCACACAATCTTCATTTGTAACATTAGTGCATTCAAAAGATAATAGACCTTTGGGGTTTAGTTTTAAAACAGAAAAAATTTCACTAAAGACACAAGCTACTTTAGCAATTCCCTCAAAAAGCTCAATTTCCCAAAAAGAACCTAAAAAGGAATCAATAAGAAGCAAATGCAAATAATGGCAGAAATCTGTCAAAACAGAACAGCAGGTCGACCGATTTTTTTGAATACCTTCTGTTGGTCAAATCAAAAAGTGTTGAACTAACGAAAGTTATATAACATACTGGGGGCTTTATTCGTAAATTTTTAGCTCAATCCTACTTATAGAGACTCCTCGCAAATTTTTATGGTGGAGGACAGAAATCCGTTTTGGGAAAGCAACTCCCCAAATCTTACTTCCCTCTAATTAGAGGTCATTCTTGGCACAAAAATCAAAAAAAAAGAAAAGGAGAGGTTATTACAGAAGTTATAACTTCCAAGACTCAAGAAAACTATTGGGTTATCTCCCAAGAAGTACTTTTCCTTAACGCCTTTAAGTTAGGCACGACGAGGAGCAAAATTTGGAAAGGAGAAAAGTAAAAGAAATCAAGATTAACCATAGTGAAAACATTATTTTGTTCATTAAAATCCTTTTGTTAACAAGGTTGATCAAGTCTTGTTACCAAAACAATCTTATATGAAACAAAACTTGTATTCCACAAGGTGATTATGTTACCTCATACTTGATAGCAATGGTCCCAATCATAATAGTTTCAAAATTTTCTTGTGGAATGGGACAATATATTTATCCAACCTTGATGCTCTCAATATTTTCAATGGAATTCAGGCTATAGCTCTTAACAACCTTCTTGGGGAAATAGACAGTATGCTCTTTGTCATTAATATTGAACGATACTTTTCCTTGATTGCAATTGATGACAACACTTACAGTATTAAGAAAAGGTCTCCCAAGAATAATAGACATATTATCATCTTCAGGCATTTCAAGCACAACAAAATCAGTTAAAACCATGCAATTACGAGCAACTTGAACAGGAACATCCTCACATATACCAACAGGAATAGTAGTTGACTTATCAGCCATTTGCAAAGATATATCAGTTGGCACTGGTGGAAAACATGCCTCTAGTCCTGGGCCGCAACGGGCTCTAGTCCCGGTTTTGGGCCCGAGACTGCGAAAACGGGACTAGAGGCCCCCCCCTCTAGTCCCGGCTCGCAACGGCCCGCGACTGATAACAACCACGTGGCTGTTTCAGCGCCGCGGGGGGCGGAAACCCTCTAGTCCCGAGCTGTAACACCACCCGGGACTAAAAGGTTTTCTGCCGCGACAGAGAAAGACCACATTTCTCTGCCGCGGCAGAGATTGTGTATTTCCTTTTTTTTTGCCATTTTGTTCCTTTTTCGTTTTGTGTTTCACTATAACAAACATATATTTCAGTATACATATTATACGGTGCTACATACACACTACACGTCAATGCATTTATATAATTAATCGATCCCTTGCAAGCATACATATAATCAATCATATCAAAAGGAAGAAATGTTTTGAAATTACATGGTCATTGATGAATATATATATCATATGAGCTACATGGAGATGACTAAGGCAAATTGAGTTCCACGTCATCCGCATAATGCTCTCCATGTACATTAAGCACTTCCTTCATCATAAATCCCGCCAACTCCTCTTGAATTGCTCTTATGCGTTGGTCTGGCTCTAGTTTCTCTCGCAAATCATAAATATAATGTGAGTCAACTTTCCGCTCACTGGTCAACTCGCGGATGTACTCGCAGACGTAGTATCCACATAAATGAGTTCCCGGTGGCTGCTGTAAACTCTTCGCCATTTTATAAGTTAGCTCCTCTTTGAATGGACCTAATATTTTCTGTCTGAACCGTGTCCAACACCTGCTCGGCAAAGAAAATGAACAAAGGAGTTATTAGTTACTTGATATCAGGAAATGAATGAAAGAGGACAATATAATGCGATAATGATTGAAATTACTTATGGAGCATTGCTTTCATGTCGCTCCACTTATCTTGGTCCCAACTTAATGAGTCGTGGACTTCAACTAGGGAGTTGTCAACTTGAATTTTTAGCAAGATCCAGTGGAATCTGCGGAAATTTACATAAGAATACATGCATAGCTCATCCATTAAGCAAAAATAAAATGTGTACAAGATATAAACAATCACTTGAAGTTGTAAGGAAATAGTATTTCCTTAACAAAATTATGCTCGGTTAAGAACCTGGACAGGTCTTCCTCCACGTCTTTGGGGTGATTCTTTAACATATATTCATTAATGATATATGGGTCAATGAACCCAACGTCGTATCTTCTAGGTCTTTTGCATTCAAGCATCTTCATTCTGTGGAATATAATATCATCATACAAAAGGATATATAGTTAGGATAATATATTAAATGCAATGAACGAGCTAAATCTACAAACTTAATTATAGAAATAAATAACTTATAGACAGTAGCAACCAATGATAGATTTGTCGAGGGCGCGCTGGTTGTATAACTGAAACAGTTCGGTCATTTGAACCTATATCGAGTATGGTTTGAAGTGATGCTCCTTTCTAACGTCCACCGGAAACCAATCTTTATGATGCTTTTTTTCTCCTTGCGACATGTAACATTCATGCAGATTTCGCATATGTGTGGATAGACGCGCGAGCTCCTCATTACTGACTAGAGGCTGCCCTTGGACATACTGCCGTACTATCTAACCCACTGGCATATCTTCATAGCCTAAATATTGACCAAGAGACATATTTGCTTCGTTAGCAAGTGCTTTGGCCTCCGATACAGTGATTCCCATAAGTGCAGCATTATTACGGGCTCTAGGGTCCATTATTTGCATGTCCATATCCATTTCAGCTCTGAAGGCTTTGTCGAGGTCTGAAATGACTTTGAGCGAGGCGAACGATTGATTCTTCTGTGCTCCGAGCTGGGCAACTTGCTTCCCGCTTTTTGCACTTGTGATTTTTTTCTTCTGTGCTTGCTTAATAATCACCCGGTCATAGTCTGATTCCAGATTCATCGATATCTGGGATGGTTGCTCAAGAAAGGACTTAGCCCACTTTTTTTTTGATATATACTGGCTTTGGCTCAGGCTTTTTGGGTGCAAAATGTGCCTTAACTTGGGCAGCCACATCCGCGTTAGTTTCCTCGTCGGTCTTGTCATAAGGTCTCTTTGGAAGAGCCGGCGAGATATCGACTATCTTCGGTGTTTGACCTTTCTTCGATGTGGGGCGTGGGGGACCGTCGAACTTCCGTTTCTTTGACGAGGTAGTAGTATTGCACGAAGGCGGAGGCGGAGATCGAGTTGATGTACTCCTGCTGCGGCGATCGTTAGCGGGGAAGGGTGGACTTGGAGGTTGGCGATAATCGGGTTGGGGTGGACTTGGAGGTTGGCGATAATCGGGTTGGGGTGGACTTGGAGGTTAACGATATTCGATGCGGGGTGGATTTGGATTCCTTGGAGTCGGTGGCTTTGGCACCGAGCCTGGAAACTTTATGTACTTCTTATTCCATAGAATGATGTTGCGCTTGACATCTCCTAGTTTCGTAAGGCCTTTAGGCGTAGCGATTTCAATCTCTAGGTCCGCCAAATCCTCCACTATGTCATCCACCATGACATGAGCATAGCCTGGTGGAATCGGAAGTGAATGGTGGACTGCTCCAGGTAGACAAGGTAAAGTAGTGCCGACCGCCACCTTGAAGGACAGGTTGTTCATTGGCTGATGTAGCTCACATTGTGCCATCTCTCTGACATCATCCACGGGGTAGTGAGGAGCCGGTGGATCATCCAGAAGTGCTTGATCATCAGCACGGACCTTCGTGGAAGCCACGTTGCTTCTCCGTTGGCTAAGATCCAACGCGGGATCATCAGACCACGGGTGAGTTGACGACGGCGGCCTTTGGCTAATTTCATGCATGAGATTCTTCAGATCATCTAGGTCCTTCTCTACCCTGGAGATCCGGTCTGCCTCCCGGTCCTTCTTTCGCTGACGGCTTCTGTAACTGGCATCGTACTGAGGAAACCCTTTCTTCCACGAGACACCGGCGCCTTTGCCTCGTGTTCGTCCTCACTTTTCAGGATTCCCTAGGGCGCGTGTCAGCTCGTCATTCTCTCTCTCGGGACGGAACAATCCCAATTGAGCATCGTTCATTGCTTGAATAAGGTCATGGGAGGGTTTTAGAATTTCATCATGAAATAATGTCTTCCCTGTTTCTGAGTCCAAGGATCCCCCGTGCCCGTACCACCAGTGCTTTGACCTCTCGGGCCATCCATCTGTACCAGGAGTGACACCTCTAGCCCTCATATCCTTCTCCATAGTTTCCCACTTAGGGATGGCACTCTTGTAGCCACCTGTCCCCATTTTATGATGGTATTTCTTGTTGGCAGCATTTAACGTGTTCTTTGCCGACTTTTCCTTTGCTTTATCAGATTGCTTGTACTGTACAAAATCGGGCCACTGTTCTCTCAACTTCTCGTTTACTCCTTTGAAGTCTGGAGTTTTCTTTTTCGCGACATATTTCGCGTATAAACTTTTCTTGTGGTTCCAGTATAGTTCAACCATCTTGCTTAGTGCCCACTCCTTGACTTTCGCTCTATTTTCAAGCCCACCCGGCCTTGGGGTAATACCATCTACCTCAAATTCCTCATACTCTGGAGGTAGTATGAAATGCGCTATGAGCTTCTGCCAAAGGTCATCTTTGGCATCATCGGTGACATAGCTGTTGGAGTCTTCACCGGCTTTCTTTGACTTATTCCATTCTTGGATGGTGATCGGCAGATTGTCCCTAACAAGCACCCCGCATTGATTTATAAACATCCTCCGGTGCTTCTCTGGAGCAATCGGTTCACCATCATCATCTATTTCTTCGATGGTGAACCTCTAATTACCATCCAACTTTTTTTTGGCCCTCGTTTCGTTCGAGCTGTCGATTGCTTCGATCCGGTGGGCTAAAATAAGAAGAGAGAGTGATTAATATATATCTAGATCAGTTAATGAATAGAGGTAACACGAGACTTTATACATATATATATGTACCTCGCCGGATCCTGTCGAGGGGCCATCATTATTGTTGTTATTTGTTTGCCCTTCGTCCATCTGGTCTTCCCCTTGGTTTTCCTCTAGTCCATCACCGGATGGATTCAGATATGAGGATATCTCTTCCTCGAGCAAAATATCTTCGGCGTCGGTAGTAATAAAAGGAATTTCACCTCTTATCATGCCCTGAAGAAAACCTTCACCGATGCGACCAGGATCTTCGGATGGATCCATGACTTAATTATCTATAACAAAAAGAGAGTTAAACAGGTTAGAAAAAATAAATAATCCTAATAACTAAAACAATATAATCATAATTATAATAATCCTAATATTATTTGTGCTAAAACAATAATCATAATAACTAAAACAAAAATATAACCCTAATCCTAATCCTAATTCTAATCTTAATAAATAAAACAAAAAAATCACTAAAACAAAAATACTAATCCTAATTCTAATATTTTAATTAAAACAATAATCCTAATACTAAAAAAAACCCTAATATAAAAAAACTATAGAAAAAAAACTATAACATTTCCTAATATTAATTATGGTAAAACCTTATATTATTTGTGGTCAAACAATAATCCTAATATTAATTGTGGTAAAACAATATAATCATAGCTAATAACTAAAACAAAAAAATAACCCTAGCTAATTATAATTAAAACAATAATTAAAAAATAACCCTAGCTAATTATAATTAAAACTATAATTAAAAAAATAACCATATCTAATTATAATTAAAATAACCCTAGCTAACAATATAATCCTAATCCAAGCTAATTATAATTAAAAAAAATAATATAAAACAGATTTATATTTAAAAAATACAAAGAGAAAAGGAAAAACAGAATAAGAATATTTTTGGAAAAAAACAGTAGCCCGACCCCAACCAGGCCGGCCCATCTCTCCCTCTCCCATACCAGGCCAGCAGCCCAACACGGCCCACCTCACCGGCCGTCTTTCCCCATCCTCTGGCGCGCGACGCCCTCGCCGGCCGAGTCCGTCGCCGATCCGCGCCGCCGCCGCCATGGAGAGCACGCTTCTCCCTCTCCCCTATCCTCTCATTCCCCCCAGGCTCGCTCCCTCTCTCTCATTTCATTCCCTGGCCGAACCCTAACCGTCGCAGAGGCGCCGTCGTTGCGGAGCGGCGGCGGCACGACGGAGCGGCGCCACGTCTTGGAGAACCATCTCACCTGCGGAGCGGCGGCGGCACGACGGAGCACGTACGCACGGCGGAGCGGCGGCGGAATCGGAGAGCACATTCCCTGTCTTCATATGTGCTTCTTCTGTGCTTCGTCGTCGACGAGAAATGCGAAGTGTTGGGGCGTAGCACCTCCGCTGGCGCCAGAATATAAAAGGACATACCTTTAGTCCCGGGCAAAGCCACCGCCCTCGAATAAAGGGTCTTCAGTCACGGGCCATGGCTTAATCCGCGACTAAAGACCCCACCTTTAGTCCCAGGCTAAGCCACGGCCCGGGACTAAAGGGTTTTTTAGGCCGCTTCGTTTTTGCGCGCGCACTCACCCTTTAGTCCCGGGTCCATCCACGACCCCCGACTATTTGTTTTTTTTTTAATTTTCTTTTTTAATTCAAAACTAATATAAAAACTTTGAAAAATCATATCTTTTATTGTAATAATCCAAATAAAACAAATAATATGTCTATTATTATTAGAAAAATATAAATAATTTTAATATAATATCCATTTATCTGTTTGCATCATTTATAAATTATTTCATTTGTAAATTTTCTTTTTTAGTTCAAATCAAATATAAAAACATTGAAAAATCATATCTTTTATTGTAATAATCCAAATAAAACAAATAATATGTCTATTATTATCAAAAAAATATAAAGAATTTTAATATAATATCCATTTATCTGTTTGCATCATTTATAAATTATTTCATTTGTAAATTTTCTTTTTTTAATTCAAATCAAATATAAAAACTTTGAAAAATCATATCTTTTATTGTAATAATCCAAATAAAACAAATAATATGTCTATAATTATCAGAAAAATATAAAGAATTTTAATATAATATCCATTTATCTGATTTCATCATTTATAAATTATTTCATTTGTAAATTTTCTTTTTCAATTCAAATCAAATATAAAAACTTTGAAAAATCATATCTTTTATTGTAATAATCCAAATAAAACAAAAAATATGTCTATTATGATCAGAAAAATATAAAGAATCTTATATAATATCCATTTAGTCCCGATTGTAGTCACAAACCGGGACTAAAGATCTTTCCCGCCATTTCCCACCGCTTCCCGCCAAGTTTTCCCGCCCTTTCCTTTCTACGAGAGCTTTTAGTCCTGGATGTAGTCACTAACCGGGACTAAAGATATTTCCCGCCATTTCCCAAAGATTCACGCAAAATTTTCCCGCCCTTTCCCTCTATATTTAGGGCGATCGCGCCATGGCTATCCACACATCCACACCTTCCTCTCTTAGAACAATGGACAACGCCTACTGGGCCATTCTGACCCTCGAGGAGATCGAGGCGCTGTGCGCCTCCAACTACCCTTGTCCGCCGGGCTACCGGCCGCCCGCCGGCTGGATGCTGAGCGCTGGAGGGGTTCCTGTCCCTCCTGTCCCTCAAGGTTCCGCACGCCAGGCGTCCATCACAAACCACTTCTACCATGAGCTCACGTCGGAGCAGCGGATGGATCCCCAGTGGGATCCCGACAACTACGACACCTGGAATGCCTTCTTCGCTAATAGGCAAAAAAGGGAGCTCGTCAGGTACGAGGGTGATGGCCCGCCACCGGTAAACCACAACGAAGCCGGCCGTCGTCTGTGGTGGGCGAACCGTACTATCATCGGAGTGATGCGCTACATCGCCGGGGGAGACCATCCTCGCCTGCGGTGCCCACGAGTCCACCCGCCCCAGAGCCACAAAAAGGCCCCACACCAGCCCGGCGGTAGCGGCATCGTCTTCCAGGAGACCCCTCCCCCGCCAACGTGAATCCGAGGCTGGAATGGCCCCTTGTATATGCCATGGATGGGCTGAGGATCCCCAGAGTGGCAGGTGACGATGACGATGATGATGAAGATGACGAAGAAGACCCTGAAGCTGCGTACTATAGGACTAGGCATGATTATGACTAAAGGGGGCGGCTTTAGTCCTGAGTGTTAGATAGTCCCGGTTTGTCCCGGTTTTTAATCTTAATAAATGTCTTGAGTGTTACCTAATAAATAGAGGGAAATGCCTATATAAAGAGAGGGTTCATCTTTAGTCCCGGTTGGAGAAACCAACCGCGACTGAAGGGATTGCGGCAGACTAGGCCAGGCAACACTAATAATAGGGGTGAGTGTCGACATTATGTCATGCGGTTTGTACCTTGTCCCGGTTGGTGTCACCAACCAGGACTAAAGATGAACCTTTAGTCCCGGTTGGAGACACCAACCGGGACTAAACATGAGTCAACACTAATAATAGGGGTGAGTGTCGACATTATGTCGTGAGTGTCGACATTATGTGGAGCTGCTTGTACTATAAATAGGCATCCTTGTGAGTCCAGTCCTCCAGCCAGTTTGAGGCATCTCCAAGATGGTTTTCGAGAGCAGGGACACCACTACGGCCAGTTTCAGGGAGATGCCGACGGAGCCCAGTCCTCCGGCATCTCCGAGAAACTGGTCATAGAGGCAATCCCTAATATGTAAATTAGTTAGCTCCCAGGCATATTGATCTAGTTAGAGAAGTTACAAGCTGCAAGATGGTTTTCGAGAGCAGGGACACCACTACGGCCAGTTTTAGGGAGATGCCGACGGAGCCCAGTCCTTCGGCATCTCCGAGAAACTGGTCATAGAGGCACTCCCTAATATGTGACATCACGCGTTTGGAGATCAGATCTTAATGGTAAGTATGAATCGGGATTAACACACTCAAGATTGTTTGCAGACAACACTATTAAAAATGGACACATGCATGGAGCATCTTCACTCATTAAATGTTACAATTATTACATATCATTTCTTCGCGTGTGTTCCTTTCTGATCCTGTCGTATCCATGGAGAATCTTCATTCATTAACATGATGCTTGGGTCATCCTTCACCACGAAGGGCGGAATTTCATGAAACTTATCACAATCTTCTGACATGTCTGTCTTGTCCTCCACTCCCACGATGTTTCTTTTTCCTGAAAGAACTATGTGGCGCTTTGGCTCATCGTCTGATGTATTCTTTTTCTTATTTTTTCTTTTTCTAGGTTTGGTAGACATGTCCTTCACATAGAAAACCTGAGCCACATCATTGGCTAGGACGAATGGTTCGTCTAAGTACCCAAGATTGTTGAGATCCAACAATGTCATTCCGTATTTCTTGTCTACCTCAACCCCTCCTCCTGTCAGCTTGACCCATTTGCACCGAAACAAGGGGACCTTAAAAGTAGGTCCATAGTTAAGTTCCCATATCTCCTCTATGTAACCATAATATGTGGTCTTTGACCCATTGTTGTCTGTTGCATCAAAGCGTACACCACTGTTTTGGTTGGTTCTCTTTTTATCTTGGGATGTCGTGTAAAATGTATACCCATTTATCTCGTACCCTTGGAAAGTCGATATAGTCGAAGATGGTGACCTAGACAACAAGTATAGCTGATATCCAAGAGTGTTTTTTTTGATGAGATGTTGCAACCAACCGCCGAAACTCTTCATGTGTTCATCGCTAATCCAAGAGTCATGCTTTCCAGGGTTGTTGGAGCGTAAGATTTTCTTGTGTTCCTCGATATATGGGGCTGCCTAGATAGAATTATGTAGAACGGTGTAATGTGCTTCGGTGTAAGAATGTCCGTCTCTACATATTATTGATTTCCTTCCTAGAGTACCCTTTCCACTGCTCCCCTCATACCGCGATTGAGGAAGACCAATCGGCTTAAGGTCAGGAACAAAGTCAACACAAAATTCAATGACCTCCTCTGTTCCATAGCCCTTGGAGATGCTTCCTGCTGGCCTAGCACGGTTACTGACATATTTCTTTAAGATTACCATGAACCTCTCAAAGGGAAACATATTGTGTAGAAATACAGGACCGAGAATGGAAATCTCTTCGACTAGGTGAACCAGCAGGTGCGTCATAATATTGAAGAAGGATGGTGGGAACACCAACTCAAAACTGACAAGACATTGGACCACATCATTCTGTAACCGTGGTAGATCTTCAGGATTGATTATCTTCTGAGAGATTGCATTGAGAAATGCACATAGCTTCACAATGGGTACTTGAACATTATCTGGTAGAAGCCCCCTCAATGCAATCGGAAGCATTTGCGTCATAATCACATGATAGTCATGAGACTTTAGGTTTTCGAACTTTTTTTCTGCCATATTTATTATCCCCTTTATATTCGACGAGAAGCCAGACGAGACCTTAATACTGCTTAGGCATTCAAAAAATATTTCCTTCTCTTGTTTGGTAAGAGCGTAGCTGGCATGACCTTGAAACCTTTCTGGATGAAGGCCATCTGGGTCTTTCATATGTTGATGGTCCTTTCGTGCTTCCGGTGTATCTTTTGTCTTCCCATACACGCCCAAGCCTAGCAGGTTCACGCAAAGATTCTTCGTCACATGCATCACATCGATTGCAGAGCGGACCTCTAAGAATTTCCAATATGGTAGCTCCCAAAATATAGATTTCTTCTTCCACATGGGTGCGTGTCCTTCAGCGTCTTTCGGAACAGATTTTCCTCCAGGACCCTTTCCAAAGGTTACCAGTTGATCCAAATCTTTGACCATATCAAATATATCAGCACCAGTACGCTCCTTAGGCTTCATATGGTGACATGCCAGACTGTTGAAATGCTTGCCTTTCTTTCTTAAGGGATGCTTGGCCAAAAGAAATCGACGATGCTCATTGTATACATTCTTCTTACAATGTTCCAAATATATACTTTCAGTCTCATCTAAACAGTGTGTGCATGCATTGTATCCCTTGTTTGACTGTCCTAAAAGGTTACTAAGAGCAGGCCAGTCATTGATTTTTACGAAAAGCAATGCTTGGAGGTTAAATTCTTCCTGCTTGTGATCATCCCACACGCGTATCCCGGGTTCATGCCACAACTGTAAAAGTTCTTCCACTAATGGCCTTAGGTACACATCAATGTCGTTGCCTGGTTGCTTCGGACCTTGGATCAACACATGCATCATAATGAACTTCCGCTTCATGTACAACCAAGGAGGAAGGTTATAGATGCATAGAGTCACGGGCCAGGTGCTGTGACTGGAGCTCTGCTCCCCAAAGGGGTTCATGTCATCTGTACTTAGACCAAACCTTAAACTCCTTGCGTCATCTGCAAAGTCCGGGTACTTTCTATCGATTTTTCTCCATTGTGACCCATCAGCGGGGTGTCTCAACATCCCGTCTGACTTACGTTCCTCTTTATGTCATCGCAATAACTTGGCGTGCTCTTTGTTTATGAATAAGCGTTTCAACCGTGGTATTATAGGAGCATACCACATCACCTTCGCAGGAACCCACTTCCCGGGGGGCTCGCCCTCAACGTCACCAGGGTCATCTCGTCAAATATTATACCGAAGTGAAGTGCATACCGGGCATGCATCTAAATTCTCATACTCCTCACCGCGGTAGAGGATGCAGTCATTAGGGCATGCATGTATCTTCTGAACCTCTAAACCTAGAGGGCAGACAACCTTCTTTGCTTCGTACGTACTGGCGGGAATACATTATCATTTGGAAGCATATTCTTCATCATTTTCAGCAACTTTTCAAATGAGGAGTCAGGTATAGCACACCCAGCCTTCCATCGCAGCAATTCCAGTGTGTTGCCCAGCGTTTTCAGACCATTTTCGCAATTTGGGTACAACAACTTTTTGTGATCCTCTAGCATGTGATTAAACTTCTCCCTATCCTTTTCAGTTTGAGAATCTCTTCGTGCATCGGCAATGGTCCTACCAAGATCATCAGCGGGTTCATCATGTGTCTCTTCTTCATCCTCCCCTTCAGCATCCCCCATGGAAGTATCTCCGTACTCAGGGAAACCATGATAGTTGTCATCCTCCTCCTCTTCTTCATTGTCTTCCATTATAACCCCTCTCTCTCCGTGCTTGGTCCAACAATTATAACTGGGCATGAATCCGGACTTCAACAGGTGGCTGTGAAGGGTTTTTGAGTCAGAGTAATCCTTCTGATTCCTACATCCATTACATGGACAGAATACAAAACCATTGTGCTTTTTTGCATCAGCAACACAGATGAATTCATGCACGCCATTAATGACCTCGCTAGAGCGTCGGTCAGTACCGTACATCCATTCCCGGACCATCTGCATTATAGTAAAAGTATATCAAAAACCATTACACAACATGATACAATTATTACAAGTTATATTAAGAGCTTCTAGAGCATTAATTTTGAATTTTGAAAAATTTACATGAACCAATTTGTGGATTGGAGAAAACAATCAACATGATAAATGTGGAGTTTTTTATTATTGTTCTATCAGTGAAAACCTCATTCCATTCTAAGCTCTGAAACTCTAAAATTACACATTTCAATTTTCAGTAACTATGTGCCTAATCAAAATTTGTTACACATATATATCAAAATCCTTCTAGCTACTTCTATAGCATGCATGCATTTGATCCATATATCTATACTTCTAGAGCATTATAGAGCTAAAGTAGCAATAAGAGATGAAAGAATGAAGTTTTAACCTTTTAAAGCTTTGGATTTAGGTGTTGCAAACTAAATCTTGACAAATCTTGAGAAAAAAATGGCATGAACTCTCTTGCTTCTTTGAGAAAATTGGCCACCATATGCTTTAGGGAAGCTGGCCAGGGAGTTGTATATATAGTGATGGACAATTAGTCTCGGGCCGTGATACGACCCGGGACTAATAGTCCCCGAAAAGAGCTGTTGGCCCGCTCCAGCTTATTAGTCCCGGGCCGTATTACGGACCAGGACTAATGCTCTGGTCCGGCCCGGGACTAGTGCTTATGGACATTTCTAGCCGTTGGAGGCCTCACGGACCGGGACTAGTGCTAGCACTAGTTGCGGTTCGTGACGGGCCGGGACTGGTGACGTTGCTCTGATCGAACCGAAGGCCTGTTTTTCCAGTAGTGTGGTATCAACTTTTCTAGCTGGAGTCTCTTGTGGAGAGAAAAAGGCATAACACTAACTCTAGCTCCCAAATCACATAAGGCAGTTCTAACATAATTATTCTTAATAGAGTAGGGAATAGTTGGTATACCTTGATCACCAAGTTTATTTGGAACCTTACCATTAAAGGAGTAATTAGCAAGCAAAGTAGAAATCTCTTCATTAGGAATCTTCCTTTTATTAGAGACAGTATCCTTCATACACTTTGAATAAGGAGGCAACTTAATAGCATCAGTCAAAGGAATTTGCAAGAATAAAGGTTTCATCCACTCACAAAACTTGTTGTAGTGTTCCTCCTCCTTTGACTTCTGTTTCTTACCTAGAAAAGGCATAGGTTTCTGCACCCAAGGTTCTCTCTCTTTAGCATGTTTATTAGCAATAAAATCTTCCTTTGTGTACCTAGTGTGATTTTTAGGTTCTTCCTCGCCTTCCTCCTTATTAGGAGATTCATTTTTATCATTACCACTCTCAGTTTCAGCATCAAAGACATATATACTATTAGGATATACAGAAGGTTCAAGTGGTTCCTCAACTACCTTATGTTTCTTTTTCTTCCTCTTACGAGGACTACCACTATCTTCACCTTGTTGGGAATCCTGCTCTATTCTTTTAGGGTGTCCTTCAGGATATAAAGGATCTTGAGTAGTTATACCACTCCTAGTTCTAATACCATAAGCATGTTTATCTCCTGAAGCATTAACTAGCATATCCTTTTGCACCTTAGCAAGTTGATCAAGTTGAGTTTTAACCATTTGAAAGTGTTTACAAAGCATTTTAATATCATTAGAAGTTCTTTCCACAATATCTTTCAACTCACGGATAGCTCTAGAGTTTTCCACTAAATGATTCTGAACTTGTTTATTAAAATACCCTTGCTTAACAATAAATGTTTCAAGTTCCTCTAAACATTGATCAGGAGGCTTACCATAAGGAATATCACCTTCATCAAAGTGTTGGAGAGAGTGTACCTTATTAGTAGAAGAGTGGGTAATTGGCTTACATAATTCTTCTATAGGAGGTAGATTCTTCACATCTTCAGTTATAATACCTTTCTCATTTAGACACTTCTTAGCTTCCTTCATCACTTCATAATTTAATGCAATAACTCCCCTCTTCTTTGTTTTTGGTGTTGGAACTGGTTCAGGCATAACTAGTTCAGGAGTAATAGGCTTAGGTTTATTCAGCCCAGTTGAAGAACAATCATCATAATTCTTGCTTATGTAGGCATTAATTCTTTAGCATCTGTAGGAGTCCTTTTCCTGAAAACACAATCAGCAAAGCTATCTAGGTAGGTCCTAGAATCATCAGTTAGTCCATTATAATAAATATCAAGAAGCTCATTCTTAGGTAATGGACATCCGAGATGTGCATTAATCAAGGCACAGAACCTTGTCCATAACTCAGGCAATTTCTCTTCTTCTCCATATTTAAAATCAAAAAGTCTCTACAAAGCAGCATGTCTAGCACTAGGAGGAAAATATTTCTGGAAGAAAGAAGCAATCAGGGCTATCAATGGAACCAGGAGGTAATCTATTAAACCAAGCCCTAGCTTCTCCTTTTAGTGAAAAAGGGAAGATCTTAGTAACAAAGTACTTGCGCATATTAAAATCATCAAAGAATAAAGCACTCATAGTAGAAAGCTTATTTATATGAGCCAGATCACTCTCATTTTCAGTCCCACAAAAAGGTTCTTTCTCAACAATATCTAAATAGGACAAATCAAGAGAGAAATCATAATCTTCATCTTTAATATCTATGGGAGAAGTGACAAACTTAGGATCAGACGACAACTTAGGCATGATAGTATACCTAGCAAGGAGACTCTTAATAGCACTAGTACCATGTGTGTTTCGGCACTCTTCAACAAAATCATTAGTGAACTCAATGTAACCATCATTAATATCATAACTCTCACTAGACTCAGGTGAGCTAACAAGTGTAACAGTGTCTTCACTAGGAGATTCGGTATTTCCTACACTAGCCGTAGTAGCATCTAGAAAAGGAACTAATGAACCAATCGCATCAAGCACAGTAGAAGTAAAATTATGAGTATCAAAAGCAGTTTCAGACTCAGCAGTAGTAGTAGTGTGTGTAGCATGATTATGTGGTGGTGGTGTAACAAGCTTACTTATAACAGACAGTGAATCAAGAGCAGCTGAGGTGTTTAGGACTGTAACTCTTCTTGTAGTGGATGGTAAAATAGGGAACTTTCCATCACGAGACTTCCACATGATGAAAGGATTAGCAGTGAACAATAATAGATCCAAGTGAACTTACAAATAAATCTATGCTCCCCGGCGACGGAGCCAGAAAATTGTCTTGATGACCCACAAGTATAGGGGATGCAACAGTCTTCGCGGGTAGTATTACCCAATTTATTGATTTGACACAAGGGGATCCAAAGAATAGTTGCAAGCCTTAACAACTGAGTTTTCAGTTCAGCTGCACCTGGAAATAGTTCTTGCTCACAGAAGTTTATCAGTAGCAACAGTTTGGTAGTAGCAACAGTAAAGCAACATCAATAGTGAAACAGTAGCAATAGTAACAGTAATGGTAACAGTAGTATTCGAGTGCGATAGGCATAGGGATGGATGGACGGGCGTTGCATGGACGAGTCTAAACATGTAACTTCAAGATCTAGGGCATTGCAAATAAATAATAACAAGCATCCAAGTACTAAACAATCCTAGGCATGTGCTCCAAATATAGTCATACGTGCTCGCAATGAGAACTTGCACAACATCTTCTGTCCAGCCAGCCCGTGGCAGCGGGGACTCTAGGGAACTACTGGCAATTAAGGTGCTCCTTTTAATAGAGCACCAGAGCAAAGAATTAACACTCTGTGAACACATGTGATCCTCACACCACAGCCATCCCCTCCGGTTGTCCCAATTATTGTCACTTTGGGGCCTTTGGATCCGGACAATGATATGTGTACACAACTTGCAGATAAGATCACAAACAATACTATCATAATGATTCAATAATAAGTTCAGATCTGAGATCATGGCAATTGGGACCTAGTGAGAAGCATTAAGCACAACAAGTTGCAACAAAGTCAAACAACACTAATAGAGATACTAGGAACTATGCCCTAATAGATCTTATTCAATTACATGATAGAACTCATCCAATCCCTACCATCCCCAAGCCTACAGCGGGGGATTACTCACTCATGGATGAGGGAAACATCGGTGGTTGATGGAGATGCGTTGGTGATGACGATGGCGATGATCCTCTCCAAATTCCCCGTCCCGACAGGGTGCCAGAAAGGAGTTTCTAGATCCGAATCTTGGTTTCTGGTGGCGGCGGCATAGCGGAACTCTTTCTGGAAAACTATCGAACCCTCCTCAGTTTTTAGATCGAAAGGCAACTTATAGGAGCAGAGGGAGGCCGAGGGGTTGCCTGGCCACCCCCTCTAGGCGCGGCCAGTGGTGGGCCTGCACCTGGGGTGGGTGTGGGCCCCCCAGGCCTCCTCTCTGTCTCATCTTCTTGCTCCGTGGATCTTCTGGTGAAATATAATTTTTGGCATATTTTCCGGGATTTTTCCTGATAGTTGATTTTTTGCACAAAAACAAGACACCAAGGTAATTCTGCTGAAAACAACGTCAGTCTGTGTTAGTTGTATCCAAATCACACAAGTTTAGAGAAGAAACAATAGCAAAGTGTTCAAGAAATTAGATACGTTTTGGACGTATCACTTCCCAACCATCAAGGGGTCATTTAATATATCACACAACAGCTTCAACTTCTTACTGAGATTTTGCATCTTGAAAATTTAACGAAATTAGGTCAAACTTGAGCTACAAGTAAGCGCGATGGATTGATCTCGCATTAAATGTAATTTCATGGGTGGATGAGTGCATCTTCTGAAGTAAACAACATCGTCAGTGTGAGTTTCCGACTATCAGGAAATAACATTCTAAATTTCCACAGTGATGACGAGATTGTTCCTTTTTGAAAAGAAAGTCTAAAGAATATGGATCTGAATGCCACAAGCCAATCTTTCAGACATATATAGTGGACCAACATGTTGTACTTATGATTCCCATGTTTGATGAGTTTTAAAACTTCGGCCTAGCTAACATTGTCCACTTGAATGACTTTATGTCGATTTATTGAAATTAAGTAAAACTTCGACTACAAGTAAAGTGTAGATTGTGTTGAAAGTTTTACGAATATTTTTTGGAGTTAATCATGGGGGGTTCATGTAATATACGTATCACAAACCACACCATCGAGGGTTTTGACAACAGGTTCGACTTCTTGCTGATATTTTGCATCTTGACAACTTAACGAAATCAGGTCAAACTTGAGATACGAGTAAGCGAGATAGATTGCTCTTGAATTAATTGTCTTTTTTCAATATAGGTGGGTGCATATTTTCGGACATAGCGGACCATGCATGTTTTATTGCGATTCCTATGTTCTATGAGTTTTCAAGGTCCGCAGTTACATTAACCCACGTAAATTACACTACTCCCTCCTATTCAAATTAATGTTTGCCAAATTGGGGATAAGGTCAACATTTGCCACAAGGTAGGACCCACATAGCTTGGTCATATTGCTCCATGCAATATATAGGAGAGGGGAAATGATTTTTCTATTCTCTATGGCCAACCCACAAGCTTGAGGTATAACTTTATTCTCTCCATAATGTACTACTATGTGACTTAATGTGTACTTTTCTCCTTTTTTACACATTGCCGATACCCTAAGGAAAAAATCAAATAATGGGCCCACTTGGCAGTGTAAAACTCCTAATCAGAAGTTAGCCTCTTTAGTTTAGTGGGTCCCACGAATCATCTCATTACGGTGGAGCTTTTTACTCGTAGTTGGACATATGATGACCTCTGTCCATGCGCTGTACAAGTAGAGAGAATAAAACTTAGGCAGGGGAAGAGGGCAGCAGGAAAGAGAGAAGAGGAGTTGAAGGTCGTTCGAGGTCAGATCATATATGATGGGTTCCTGACACGAGGAACTCCTACCGCCTTTACAATGTACTCACTCTAGTACAGTACTACTAGTAGTAGTAAATTTCAGGACCTATGCACGGAAAAAAAGAAAAGTGTTTTTTCTCTCTCCTTCGTTGCCTCTCATCTCCTCTCCCCTCACGCACCGGCCCGGCTGATCTCTCCCTCCTCCACAACGTGGAGCTGCGCATGTGTTCCTTGGTACGGCGGCTCTATTTTCATATTTTTTTAAAGGGCACGGCTCTATTTCTCTGGTGTGTTTATCAGCCGCATTGGTGTGGAGTAGGTAGGGTGTCAAGTGGGATCCCATCAAAATCCCACTTCTAGTTCATTTCCCAAAATCTAGTGTAAAATTTTGCTCAAATTTTGAAATAGATTTTGACAAATGAATTAGAAGTGGGATTTTGGTGAGATCCCACTTGACACCCTAGGAGTAATACATAGGAAGGAAACCACTTTGTTCCTTGGTGGCAAAAATATTCAAACTTTTCAGGTTTCAAAATTATCACTTGCTTCCCAAACATCGGGAGGGAAAGGTTATTCAATAAGACCAGCCATGCGCAATAGTACTTCTTATCTTATCTTTTTCATCAAAAAAACTATATAGTGTACTGATAACTTTGAACATGATCCGTTGGATCAAGACTAGCAAATCCAAACATTGCTAACTGTTGGATCTTCTTTTCCGTTCTTAGAATCTAGAATACTCTATTGGTAGTCTTTATCACAATGAACGCTAGGATGCACAAACCTCAAAACACACTTTAGTGCATACTCCTAGGTATCTTGTTCTAACTGCATGGACTTGGATGTAATTTTCATTTTAATTAGGTCCTCGATGCAACTCGTACTTCTACCGACCGTGTGTTAACTGAAGCATCTAGCTCCTAGAGGACCTACCATAGTTAGAAGAAAATGCAACCACCCCCATTATCACACGAACTGGACCATGGTTTCTTTGTTTTCAAGATTCCTAGCTAAGTTCACACGCTTCACTGACTTCTTGGCGATTTAACGGACTTATTAGGTCAAACTAGATCTACAAGTAAGCGCAGTACAATGCACTTGAATTAGATGTATTTTCTAAGGTAGATGGCTGCATCTTCTTGTAGTAAAACAATGTCTTTGGTGTGAGTTTCCAACTATCTGGAAAAGAACATTCTCAATTTCTCGAGTGATGACGACATTGTTCTTTTACATAAAGAAAGCCTGAAGAATATGGATCTGAATGCCACAAGCCAAGCTTCCTGAAATATTAAGTGGACCAACATGTTTTACTTACGATTCCCATGTTTAATGCTATGAGTTTTTAAACTTCGTCCAAGCAAACTCTTCCCACTTGAATGACTTTATGTCGATTTATCAAAATTAGGTCAAGTTTGAACTAATAGTAAATTGTAGCTTGCTTTAAAAGATTTGTGAATGTTTTGGAGGTAACCATAGAGGGGTCATTTAATATATCACATACCACCACCGAGAATTTTAACAACATCTTCAACTTCTTACCAAGATTTTGCATCTTAACAATTTAGTGAAATTAGGTCAAATTTGAGCTACAAGTAAGCGCTATGGATTGCTCTCGAATTAAATGTAATTTCATTGGTAGATGAGTGCATCTTCTCGCGATAAACAACATCGTCAGTGTGAGTTTCCAACTATCAGGAAATAACATTCTAAATTTCCACGGTGATGACGAGATTGTTCCTTTTCAAAAAGAAAGTCTGAAGGACATGGATCTTAATGCCACAAGCCAATCTTTCAGACATATATAGTGGACCTACATGTTGTACTTACAATTCCCATGTTTTATGATTTTTCAAACTTAGCTAGCTCTGTGCACTTGAATGACTTTATGTCGATTTATCGAAATTAGGTCAAACTTCAACTACAAGTAAAGTGTAGATTGTGTTGAAAGTTTTACGAATATTTTTTGGAGGTAATCATGGGGGGGGGGTGATGTAATATACGTATCACAAACCACACCTTCGAAGGTTTTGACAACAGGTTCGACTTCTTGCTGAGATTTTGCATCTTGACAACTTAACAAATTTAGGTCAAACTTGAGCTACGAGTAAGCACGATAGATTGCTCTTGAATTAATTGTATTTTTCGAATGTAGATGGGTGCATATTTTTAGAAATGGCGGATCATGCATGTTTTATTGTGATTCCTATGTTCTATGAGTTTTCAAGTTCCGTAGTTACATTAACCCACTTAAATTACACTACTCCCTCCTATTCAAATTAATTTTTTCCAAATTGCGTATAACGTCAACATTTTCCACAAGATAGGACCCACAGAGCTTGGTCATATTGCTCCATGCAATAGATAGGAGAGAGGGGAAATGATTTTTCTATTCTCTATGGGCAACCCACAAGCTTGAGGTATAACTTTATTTTCTCCACAATATACTACTATGTCACTTAATGTGTAATTTTCTCCTTTTTTACACAGTGTCGATGCCCTAAGGAAAAAGGAAAATAATGGGCCCACTTGGCAGTGTAAAAGTCCTAATGTAGAGGTCCCAATATTTAATAAGATAGAGCCCCCTGTATTTACAATGCTAGTCCCTGGATCAATAGCTAGCATCCACAGTTAAGATGTAATATCAGGAAACAAAGGTCATAATATAACTTTATAACCAGGAATAACATAATTTTATTACATCTTTCATAGCTCATATGGCTATTATATTACATTGCCGCGGAATAACTATAAGCATGGGGTCCTTCATCTTCAAAGTGCCACAGGCAGATGTTGGTTGTAGACTTTGTAATCCTAATCAATCAACCTTCACTAAAAACAATCAAAACTGCAACATACAAGTTACAGCCACAAAGGTTCAATACACTGGAATTGTATTGGCAAGTGATACTATGGTAATATAGTGGAGTCTATCATCTATATGCATTTGGCTAAGTGGAGTTGAGGCTTGCATTGCTCGAAATAGATTTTTCCTTAACATTTGAAAATACTAAGTTTTTGCTTTGACAAGATCACTTTTCTCAATCAAAGATTGAAGATCCTTTACAAGGCATCTCTCAATCAAGGATTGAAGATTTCAAACAACCCTTGTTCAAACCACAAGTTTTAACTTAGAAATTTGAATAATGAGATTCTTGATTGCTTCCATGTCTTGATGCTCAAATTGTCCTTTACCATGGACATGGCTAAGTACTTAGATTTTACACTCTACAGAGGTGGTGCACTTTCCCCACAAGACTTGGTTTCCCAAGACAAGATCTTTCAGAAGCCTTCCCTTAGACCAAAATAGACGCGTTCCAACCTATCAAACACTACCACCCTCTGTCCATATGGCTAAGTTCTTGCAACCTATATGATCATGGCAGAGCCCATATTGCCAAGTGGTTGCACTTGAAGCTTCTCAACATTTGACATCTCAAATCTCTTTGTTCCTGGTTGTCCATCCACAAGTGACATACACAAGGTAAACCATAAACATGGGCCTTGTGAACCACTCAACCAAAAACCACCAAGCAAGTCCCATTCCACCCAGGTGATTCATTAACTTAGTTGTTTTATTAAACAAAACTCAAGTCCTCAGACTTAGAATATTTTTCCATAGTGTGAATATATATTCCACCCATGTTTTCTATTAGCTAGTCTAAGCTTGATAGTAATAGGAATCTTAACTTAGGAATATTTCCACTAAGGTTTCATCTACTAGTTTTCCTATAGTAAGGTTTATACTTAGCAAAATCCATGCAAGTTTTACTTAGCAAAATCACTAATGCATAGGGAAAGTAATGGGACAAAAAGTATGAAGAATCACTTGCCTTTTTGGTAGAGGGTATAGGTTCACTCCTTGTCCTTGCTACAATCACACTCTTCAAGTCACTACAAATCAATCAAGCAAGACACAAACTCAATCTACCAATCAAGCAAAACAACACATAAAATGACAAAGTCAAAGTAATGCATGCAAGCATGCAAAAGATGGTTCTATTTGTAAAGATGGTTTCTACTAGGCTTCTAAGCTTTGTAAGTTCCAAATTGGTCATTTACCAAAATGGCAAAGTCATTTGCAAATGGGTTTTATCCATAAACCATTTTCAAATCCTTTCAACATTTTATGTGGTGAAAAACATTTTTCTCAATACCACAACCTTAAGTGGTTTCACCAATTAAGTTGTTGTTTCTTAAATCCTGGTGTTTTTGGTCAGTAGGTTTGGTCCAAACTATTTTCTCAAAGTTTTCTTTCCATAAACATTTTCATAATAAAATCAATAATTTTATTTGGCTAGAAATTGGCTAAGTCAAATAATTCAACCTAAATTTTATCAAAATCATTTTTAACACCAAGGGTTGGTTCCTAGGGTCAGTAAGTTTACAACAAACCAATTTGCAAATGTTTTAACCTTAAAAACATTTTTAAACAATTTTTCTAATCTAAATAAGCATAAAAATGAATCTGCAAAAACAAGCAAACAAACAGATACTATTTGCTAAACCAAGGGCATGGTTGGCTAGGTCTTGTTCTCCTGAATCCAACAACATAAAATTTGTAATTTTTGGACGTGTGGATCCAAAGTTATAAGGGTTTGAAGTTTGCAAATAAATCTTATTCAAAAATTCTTTTAAACAGATCTAGTGCCAGGCGACAGGATTTCACTGGACGATACCGCTTCGCGCGGATCAGCGTTGCGGTGCATTGGATCTAATCGATCGTGTGGTCCAGAGTGCGTACCTCTTCGCGACTTAAATGATCTATCGTAAGCGTCAGATTAAGATCCTACGGTCTGCAGCAGTCGACCAAAGTTTGGCGGCGCTCGGCGGCGACGGCCAGGTAGTGGCGGTGCCAGCGATACAGGACACAAGGAGGGAAGTGAAGAGGCTCACCAGGTGCAGGAGGTCATGGTGAAGGGAGGCGTTGGTCGGGCGAGGGGCGTTCTGGTCTTAGCAGGATTGCTCGCCGGAGTGGAGGACAACGTCGGGTGGTCTCAGTCGTGGTCGGAGACGTCGCTACAGGTCACGAGAAGGACAACCTAAGTTATGGTTAGACGCAGGAGATCATGGCGGTGCTGTGTGCGTGAACGAGAAGAAGAGGGTCGGTCTGGTTTACCTGGGAGACATCGTCGGAGAAGAATCAGTCGCGGCGGCGTTCAGAGCTTGTCGTAGCCGACGCTCTGAGGTGCCCGCGGTCGAACAGAGGGTACAAGGAGATGCGTCTGGGAGTGGGGAAGCTGCCAGGTGGCTCAGGGAGGCTCGGGGCGGTGTCGAGTCGCCGGAATCGGCACCGGACCTCGTCGGAACAGAGGGTGCTCGGGGAAGAAATTGGGGAGGTCTGGGACGTGCCAGCGTGGTGTGTCAGAGGGGAAATGTAGAGGAGACATGGGCGTTTAAACCTGCGTGATCAAAGCTGGTAACGGTGGTCGAGTTAAAGCGAATTAAGGCTGCGAGATCATCGGCAGGAACGGTGTCGAGGGAGGGAGAAGGGGTCGCGCGGGTGAAGAGGAAGAATAGAGGAAAGTGGGCCTACCGGTCAGTGGGCAAAGAAAGGAGGGGAGGGTCCACTGGTCATACTCTGTACGGGTCAGAAACGAGGTGCGAATCGTTTTCTTTCGAAGAGGGAAAGCTGGGTTGTTTCTGGGCCTGTTGGGCTGCTGGGTTGGGTCGACCCTTTTCTTATTTTTTTCTGTCTGATTAATTTATCCTTTTCTATTTCTATTTACTGATTTGAAATTCAAACAAATGATTCATCAACCAATCAATTCAAACAAACATCACACTTCACAATTTTGAACTTGGTTCTGTTTATCAGCATAAACCTAAATTCCAAAATAAAATAATATTTTTTTATTCATTTTAAGATCCATTCAGTAATTAAATAAAATGGACCTTTATTTATTTAATATGGTTTGATTTATTTAATAAAATATTCATTTAAAATACAAATACTTTCAAAACCAAATCAGTAGGTTTTATTTGAAAGTAAAGAATACTTGGAAAGCTTGTTTAAAATAAAATAAAATAACCTTTTATTTTAGGGTCCATTAATAATTAAATACAATAGACCTTCATTATTAAATCAATTAGGATTTATTTTATTTAAAATATTTATTTTGAAATCTAAAATAAAGCCAAAACATTTCAGTAGGTTTTATTTGTGAATATCAAATATTTAGAAAACTTATTTTAAATAATTTAATAAGTTTTGATGTTTCAATTAAATTGGTAAAACCTTTTATTTAAATAAAGTTGGATATTAATTCCTTATTAATTTATTTAAATCAACTTTTTCTATTTTTATTCAAAACAAAATGTTTTAAATCCAAAGCTTGGCCAAGGTTTAATTTGGCTTTATAAAATAATCTTTATTTATGAATCCTCCTTTCTTTTGAAAACTAAATCTTTCATTAAAAGATTCAAAATAGTAATTTTAAATATTTTATTTTCCTTTATTAAATGTTTATCTTTTTAAATCCTTTTAGGATTATTTGATTCAAATTGGTTTGAGGTTTCAATTGAATTCAAAAAAGTTTCTTCTGGCCCTGAAAGTCAAACAAAATTTTATTTTATTCATTTATTTTCACATTACAAGATTTGGAAAATCTTGGGATGTGACAGGCTACCACCCTTAAAATAAATCTCGTCCCGAGATTTGGGGAGGCTAGGTTACAAGTAGGTTCAAAACAACTAGGGTACTACCACCCTTAAAAATTTTCAAACAAAAATTACATATTGGCCTTCTTGGGATCCTGGGAAGAATTTCTCTAAGCAAACTTTTGCATTGAATCCTTGGTTTCCATACTTGACTCATGGGCCAAGGTTGAGTTTCTCCATAGGCTTGTTCAACTTTTCTTCATCTTTTCTGGACAGTTGCTTGCATAATGTCCTGGATTCTTGCAGTTGAAACAATGGATGTCCTTGAGTTCTTTGCGTGGCTCTTGTGGACAAGTTGCTACATAGTGGCCTAGCTCTTTGCAGTTGTTGCACCACACTTGGTCAATCTCTTTATTCTTCTTGTTCTCTGGGCACTCACTGGAATAGTGTCCCTTTTCCTTACATTTACGACATTGCACAAGGTTCATGTCTGGTCTTGGTTTCTTGGGTTTCTTTGATCCTTTGAATTGGGTTGTGTTGTTTGGAGGTATAAGCACTACTAGGAAAATGGTCTTCTGTGGCGCACCTGAAAGGCCCATCCGTGGCGCACCTGTAGTGCGCCACAGAAGTTTGGCATGGTGCGCTACCCCTTGGATATTCTGTGGCGCACTACCCAGTGCGCCACTAAACATCCATGGTGCGCTTTAGGTGTAGTGCGCCACAGAAGGTAGAACATGTGCGCCACAGATGTATTTTTTGTTTTTTTTAATTTCCAAGCCAGATTATATGCAATACAGATTATATACAATATTACAGCAGATATACACACACAGATACAATATATACAATTATATATATAAATACTCGATATGAAAAACAAGATTGAAACAAATACATATAGATAAGTCTCATACATGAATACATAGTCCAAGTTACATTGTTTTGATCATGTTACAAAGTAGTAGTTGGTGACATGCGAATACATGTGTCGATCGAACAAGTTAGAGCTCGGAAGCTCGCCTAGACATCTAAACTAGCTAGCTAGACACAAACGCGGGATAAATAACCAAAGAAGATAAGCATGATCACCGCCGCGACGAAGGTGTAGGTCTTCATCCGGTTCCTTGTCCTAACTCCCGCTAGATAGCGCGTGTATCTATCTGCCGCCTCCGCCATAGTGTTGTACCCTTTGTAGCTATTGCCGCTGAAACGGTGCACCTGTCTCCGGCAGTCTTCCCAATCATCGTAGACTCCGGGAACCCGTCCCTTGTACACGACGTACCACGTCATCTACAAGTTGACAATAATAACTAACCGGTGATTGAAAAAACATGTATAATTAAAGTCGCATATGAAGATACACTTATAAAAGTACTCTTAAATCAAAAAGAGCAAACTCAAAAAGCATGCCTCATATATAACTAGCTAGGTCGTTGGACACAGGAATTGCTTATGACGGGACTGTTAGCCAAGTAGGATGCACAATTCCTGGACTTGTGCATATCACAAGGCTAACAATCCCGTCATAGCACATTCACATATATATTGTGCCACGACATTTCAATCATCGGCATATTCTCGAAAAAGACAAAAATAACTCGAAAAGCATGCCTCATATATAACTAGCTAGTTCGTTGGACACAGGAATTGCTTATGACGGGACTGCTAGCCAAGTATGATGCACAATTCCTGGACTTGTGCATATCACAAGGCTAACAATCCCGTCGTAGCACATTCACATATATATTGTGCCACGACATTTCAATCATCGGCATATTCTCGAAAAAGACAAAAATAACTCGAAAAGCATGCCTCATATATAACTAGCTAGGTCGTTGGACACAGGAATTGCTTATGACGGGACTGTGAGCCAAGTAGGATGCACAATTCCTGGACTTGTGCATATCACAAGGCTCACAATCCCGTCATAGCACATTCACATATATATTGTGCCACAACATTTCAATCATCGGCATATTCTCGAAAAAGACAAAAATAACTCGAAAAGCATGCCTCATATATAACTAGCTAGGTCGTTGGACACAGGAATTGCTTATGACGGGACTGTGAGCCAAGTAGGATGCACAATTCCTGGACTTGTGCATATCACAAGGCTCACAATCCCGTCATAGCACATTCACATATATATTGTGCCACGACATTTCAATCATCAGCATATTCTCGAAAAAGACAAAAATAACTCGAAAAGCATGCCTCATATATAACTAGCTAGGTCGTTGGACACAGGAATTGCTTATGACGGGACTGTCAGCCAAGTAGGATGCACAATTCCTGGACTTGTGCATATCACAAGGCTGACAATCCCGTCATAGCACATTCACATATATTGTGCCACGACATTTCAATCATCGGCATATTCTCGAAAAAGACAAAAATAACTCGAAAAGCATGCCTCATATATAACTAGCTAGGTCGTTGGACACAGGAATTGCTTATGACGGGACTGTCAGCCAAGTAGGATGCACAATTCCTAGACTTGTGCATATCACAAGGCTGACAATCCCGTCATAGCACATTCACATATATATTGTGCCACGACATTTCAATCATCGGCATATTCTCGAAAAAGACAAAAATAACTCACACTTGTCGTCCGAGAACCAAAGAGTAAGCAAAAAAACCAAAGAGTAAGCAAAAAAACCAAGCATTGATTGATATATAATAATAATAAGCAAAATAAGTAAGCGGTGATTCATAAACCTAATAAGATAAGTACACTTGTCGTCCACACACACACAAAGGTCATCTATAGTTTGCAACTACAACTAGGCCAACATCAAGCCTTCTGGCTCGGCTTAGGGAACGGGAGGACGCCCTGCCTCGTCATGAACTTCCTATAGTCACCCTGCATCTCTAGGCGATCTTCTATGTCACGGTTATTCAGGATATTTCCTCCGTAGAAGATCCCCCCCGAAGTCATGACATCACGAAAGATGATTGCCCCAAACTGCTGCTGGATGCGATACATCTCTTGTCTAATATCCGAATCATTGATCTTGGCCTTTGCTTCGGCCCACTGTTTGAGATGATCTGGCAGCGTAGAATTCTGCTGGTCAAGTAGGAACGCCCTCATGTGATGGAGTGCGTAGTAGGCTTCCTTCTTACTGTTTTCCGGCTGCTTCACGCAGGGGAACTCTGTTACGTGGTTGAAGACGTGCCTGCCGAACTTGACCTTCTTACGCACGAAGCTGGTGCCTTCCGTCGAGGCAAAGCCAGTGAGAGCATCATCCAGAACTTCCTTGATCTTGACGTAGTTTTTCTTCTTTTCTAGACTCCCCGAGTCGAAATACGTGGCGTGGGAATGCTTCGGCGATAAGGAGATGAGCGTGCAGTGTTCATCTCTGCGCAAAAAATTCAAATGGAATGTGTTGAAAAAAGAATGATGATGATCTAATAAAGCCAATCGACAGTGGCGACTGAATAACGACTTACTCGGGAAAGTAAGGCACGAGAATGTATTCCTTTGTCTTGTTCGCCACAAGGATTCTTTTTAGGTATGAGGCCACGATACGTCGTTCGGCGGGGGAACCCAAGCAGCCGTCACGCATGTAGTAGGGGTCCACTATAGCGATGCCCGGTGTGTTCTCTCTAATGATCTGCGTGGCCAGGCTAAGAGAAAAGAGACGGACCATGGTATAGTGCAGCAGGTATAGGTGGAACATATTGAAGATGTCCTCGAACCGCAGGAAGAACAGATCCGCGGGGGCAGTGTCGACAAAGCCCAAGCCTGGTGGCACCTTAACCACGAATACCGGGTGCGAGGGATCTTTCTCCGATAGAAGGCGTCTCTCTATCGTCAGCACGCCGTCATGCACACTCTGCAGTTCCGAACTGGCGAGCTTCCGCAAATTCTTAGGTAGCATGGGCTCACCCGCCACATGAATCCTCCACATAATACCCTCGGGTCTTGGTGGCCCGTCCCGAAACCTGATCGGATTCGCAGTTGTTGACGCCACCGGTTGGCTCGAGCTGCTAGATTTTCTTTTCCTGCCCTTTTTTCCTTTTGGAGAGCGGGCAGGCACCGCAATCTGAGCACCGGCCGCCCTATGTAGTGTGTTAGGGCTTAGAATAAAGGGCCGGTTGGTTGTATCAGCTGGCTCTGTAAAGGCGCAAGCTGGAGGCGTCTCCTGAGAACCAAACAGACGCTTGGTGATAGTGGCTTTCTCTGTGGGGCCACCAGCTAGGTCTTCTTCGTTGCCAAACTGAGTGCTGAAGAAGTGATCATTCCAGTCTTCGAAGTCCTCGGCCGGATCCTGCGCCATGTGCATATCATCAACATGATCATCCGACCCACCGCGTGGAGGTGACGGCGAGGGCGGTAAGGGGGCCTTGCCACCGCTTGTCGCTGGCACGACAAGCGGTGCTGTTGTCTGTGACGTGATGGCCCCCGCCGTCCCCAAACGGATCATGCTCTTTGGCCATAGCATGAACAAGCCGAAGCAACTTCTGAGGACAGACGACTCTTCTTCATCCGCTCCTGGGGGTTGAATGGGAGGTTCCAGGTCGTCGCAGCCCCTTAGCACCCGACTAATTTTAACCCTGTGCACGCTATCTGGCATCGTCTTTGAGTGGAACGTGCGCTGCAAGGGTTGAACGATGGTACCCTTGGCAACATCCCTCAGCTCGTTGTTCACGTAGCATAAGAGAGTGCAAGGAACATCCGTCTGCGGAAAACATGTACGGCGTCGTCAGAGCGAGATGCCACAAGAGTAATATATAGATGGCATGAAAGGCGGTAATTAAAGCAATTTGTTTACCGTGATGGCGTCGAGATCGGCTAATGTCGACGCACCACATACGGCGACGGGCGTGCAAGAGACGGAAGGGCTGCTTGATGGCGCGGTGCTGGCCGCCGGTGTATTCTCCCTACCGACGGGTGATTGGAGCTCCGGTGCCGCTGCGACGATGGCAGGGGGGGAACCAACATGTACTCCGGCGCCGAGGTGATGGCAGGGGGAGTCACCAACACTTGCGGCGCCGCGGTGCTAGCGGGCGGAGTCACGAACACGTAGTTCGCCTGATTCGTCGGCGCCGCGTTGTTCGAGTGGCTGCTGACCATGCTTGGAATCGGGCACGGCCCTACTCGACCACCCGCACTCCAGTTCGCTATTGACTCCACCAAGGTAGGCAGGAAGGACGTAAGGGTGATTGTCAGGTTGTCTTGGACGATCTGCGGGATCCGCGCCACTTGTGCCTTAAGTTCTTGAACCTCTCTGTTTTCCTCCTCGCTCCTTCCCGACGGCGCCACATGCGTCCTCGGCGGTGGACCAAAATGATCCACCCAATTCTTACCCCCGAGGCCGGCCAGACGGCCAGCCGACGACGGCTTCTTCGTAACCGGCTCTATTTTCTTGGCTCGGTTTATCGCCCTGTTAAAAGGGTTATCCCACCGGGTGGCCGCCGTCGACCCCTGGGATGAGGAACCCTGGGATCCATGACTAGCAACAATTTCCTCCTCCTGCAGAAGAAGTAACAGTGAATCATTTAGATCATCGATTAGATTGCAATCGTGTTGATCACCGGTAATTAGATTATACTTACCACAATTTCCTCGAATTCCTTCACCGCAGGATCCGCGGTGAGTTGTTTGGTTTTTGGGTCCACATGGTAACGGGCCCTGATGAAGTTTTGAACCTGCCCGGGTTCGAATTTAGCAAAGGGGTTTTCTATCCCCTTGGATCTATACTCTTCGTCCTCCTTATTCCATTTGGCCTCCGCGGTTCTGTATCCACCAGATCCGAGATGGTGATGACCTATTTTCTTCGCCTGCAGCGCCTTTCCCCGATTACTATTGGCCAGGGCTCTTTCGGATTCACACCTCTCCTTGAACTCCCGGAACTGATCTTCGGTGATCTGCGGGTCAATCTTCTGGATCTCCTCGAGACTTTTGTCTTCTTTATAGATCTTCTTCTTTATCCGGGTTCTCCAGCTGGCCAGGGCGGTGCTCATCTTTGTGAGGGCGGATTTGTTTACTTCGTTCCCATGATAATTTGTGTTCTGATACTTAGCGGGGAACTTGTATCTGGCGTGCAGCTTCTCGAAGAGGAGTGTGTGCAAGTGGCCATTATCTTTATGCCGGAGATTCTCGGTGTTGATCGAGATGGTTGTCCGGGTGATCGCCGCCACTTGCCCACCGTACCCTTTGACGACAAGGGCGGGCTCCAAAGGAACCCCTGTTGGGCTCACTTCGGTAATTTCCTCCCTGACCGTGCCGACCGTGTTCGGGCGCCGGTCCTTCGGCTTCTTCTTCTTAGGAGGGTTGCTACCACTCCCTGTGCCCTCGCCGCCATCAGTGGTTTCATCGTCCGCCGTTCCTTCGGCTTCTTCCTCCGCGTCTTCCATCTCATCATCCTCGCTCTCCGAAGGATGGTATTCTTCATCGTTTTCTAGCCGCTGGGCCGCCTCCCAGAATGTCAATTGTTTATTCGGAGGTCTGAGTTCTCCTTCAGCGCTGATGCGCTTAGAACATCCAGCCTCTTCGTTGTCACACATCTTTGCACTAATAAAAAACAAATAATTGGTTAAATGCACGGAAAAATCCGGCATGACCTTTGCTAATTTTCTTAAACTAGGAGTGCCCGATTTCTGCCGAAACGGAAGTTAATCAACATTCCGGCAAAAATCGGGACTCATTTCATACAAGAACCTGCATACACACATAATAAAGTTCTTCATATACAAGCACAAGCACAATTTCAAGTGCTACAATTATATCACCACAGATTATATCAACTGTCATTGACAACAAGTATGACAGCAAGTATATGACAGCAAGTATGACAACAAATATGACAACAAGTATATGATAGCATCCAGTCCATTCTAATTTTATTAATAAGAAAATACTGCAGGCCATTCTATTAAGTAAAAAATGTACAAAAGCTATCTTAGTCAAATAAAAGCTGAAACAATGGATGCACATAGGAGAAGTTTATATTACTGAGCACTAGTTGGTTTAACTATCAATTTATTTCTGCAATCAGAGCACAGCTAGATATGAACATTACTAGAATCCTAGATAAAATTAGGTCCACAAGTGAGAAAGGACAACAACAACAACAACAACAACATGGAGAACCAAATTAACAGAGAACTTTCAGATGCTAAAGTGAGCAGGTGTTTGTTCAGGTGTTTGTTTAGGAGATGTTAGCTGGCTGGAACAGGACACTTGAACAAAATAAGGGGCTTGCAAAAGCAAGTACCAGCTCAACATCAACACCATAACATGTCTCTATCAGCTGTTCAGAAGCAGCTGGCTCTGCATAAGATTAACAACTGGAGCCGTCACTTGAACAAATGGAGCCATCACTTGAACAAATGGAGCCATCAGCATCAGATTAACAACTCATTTGACATCACACTTTATTTATACAAGGAGACCTCTGGCTCTGCATACATGGCAAGGATGCCATATTCCAAGATGACATGTGATGTTGTTTATTGGATTGATTGATGCTCACATGGAGATAGAATATTGGAGTTCTTAATATGAAAGTGCCAACATGCTCAACTCATTTATCCAGTCCATTTCAAGCCAAAAATAGAAGCTACAGGAAAACTACTGCACTGGTTTAACTAGCCCATTTCAAGCCAAAAATAGAAGTGACATGATTGACTGATTTATTAACAGAACATGGAGAGGTCCAGTGTAGTGAAATTGTGGTACCCTAACCCATTTTTGTCTAACATTCTGCAAGCACTAGCACATTTTTGTCTAACATTCTGCAAACACCAAAGTACAATAGCCTAACCCTAACCAGATGCAATGGATTCAGGAAGAAAATAGCCTAACCCTAACCAGATGCAAACACCAAAGTACAATAGCCTAACCCTAACCCTCTGAGGAGAGAGAGGGGGAGAAGGATAGAGGGGAGGGGCATAGCTCACCTCTGAGATTGCTCGAGGAGAGAGGGGGAGATGACGACGACGAGGGCTGGCGGACGACTCTGCAGGAACCTCCTCCTCCTGGCGCGGGCAAGGCGGCCTCCTCCTCCTCCTAGCGTGGAGGCCTCCTCCTCCTGGCGTGGCGTGGCGGCCTCCTCCTCCTCTTGGCGTGGCGGCCTCCTCCTGGCGTGGCGGCGGCGGCCTCCTCCTGGCGTGGCGTGGCGGCCTCCTCCTCCTGGCGTTGAGTGGCGGCCTCCTCCTCCTGGCGTGGCGTGGCGGCCTCCTCCTCCTCTTGGCGTGGCGTGGCGGCCTCCTCCTGGCGTGGCGGCGGCGGCCTCCTCCTGGCGTGGCGGCGGCGGCGCCTCGATGCGGGGATGGGGATGGGGATGGACGATGTGTCTGATGAGGACGACGATGGGAGGGCTGGCTCACGCGCGCAGTTGACTAGTCCAACCCACACACGCGTAGCGCACCCTGGCTAAGTGCGCTACGGATAACCGTAGCGCACTTAGCCAGGGTGCGCTACGCGTGTGTGGGTTGGACTATCAGATAAGTACTTGGTCGTCCCACTAGTTAACACTAGTAATGTCTTACCCCACTGGTTCTGCCCTTAGCTCTATTCTAAACGATGAGCACCCAGGTTCGAATCCTGGTGCTCCACTTTTTTATTTTTACTTTAAAAATACTTTAAAATGTTCCAAAAAATACTTTAAAATGTTCCAAAAGTGGTGATACATGCCATACAAATTTTGTTTTGTTTTTAAAATACTTTTAAATATTCCAAAAATGCCCAAAAGTGGTGATATATGCCATAGAAGTTTTATTTTGATTTTAAAATACTTTTAAATATTCCAAAAATGCCCAAAAGTAATAATATTCCAAAAATGCCCAAAAATATGATTTAAAGTATAACTAAATTTCATAATAATTTGTCCATGAATATTACAATCTTTTTCGACCACGCGTTTACAATATTTTTTGAGCTAGCGTTTTACAATCTTTTTTCCCTTCTTTGTCGCGGTTGAATAATTTAGCCCCGGCACTTTAATGTTTCTTCTTTCGAACGGGCTACCTTTTTTGGGTAGGGTTGTCCTTTTTCTTCTTGTGATGTATGTTGCTGCATCGTAGTCGTCGTCATCTTCAATCTTTGGATCGCCGTACTGGTCGAAGTCTTGCTCATTGGCGACTCCATCCATTCTGATGATGTTCCTTTTTCCTCTCCTCACGACAACACGGCTAGGCTTTGTCGGGTCGGTAATGAAAAAACATTGGTCCACTTTGGTAGCCAGTACCCACGGTTCATTTTTCGCGGCCACGTTTGCACCGGCGGCCTTGGATTTGGCTGCTTCGGGTATAACCATGGTTGTGAAATACCGGTCTTCTCTTTCGACGTTCTTTGCCCATCTGACACGGAACATCGGCACCTTTTCTCCACAGTAGTCGAGCTCCCAGATCTCCTCGATTCTTCCGTAGAATCTTTCCTTCACGTTGTCATCGGTGTAGAATTCCGACGTTACGCCTGAGTTCTGATAATCACACTTGTTGTCCTTTTCCTCCGTGTAGAATGTGTAGCCGTTGATATCATACGCCTGATAGGTCACCAGGTTTTGCATCGGTCCCTGCGACAAGGTGAATATGATCTTTTCCGTGTCAGAAGAATGCGAGCGCGGGGGATTATCAAGGAGCGTCTTCCTAAACCAACGCGTGAAATCTGAGTTGTGCTCTTTGATTATTTCTCCCTGCGTCCTCTGTATGCCCCGGTCACTGTACTTCTTCTCGATTAACCTTTTGTGCTTCCGTACCCAAGGATCGACCAGTTCTAAATGCTGTAGCGCGACGAGGTTTGCTCGATCAAAGTCTGCGCGTCGAAAATCGAAGTCTGCATGCAGTATGCGACGACCCTCTCGGTGACCAGATCCGTCGAGCTTGCCAAGGTGTCTGTTGACGGGAAGACCGACAGGGTTCTCGATGTCTAGATAATTCGTGCAGAAAGAGATGCACTCTTCGTCCAGAAAGCCCTTGGCTATGCTTCCATCTGGACGGGACCTGTTGCGAACGTATCCTTTGATGTGTCCGTTCATCCTTTCGAACGCCATCATGCTGCGGAGAAACATCGGCCCGAGTTTTACGATGTCCTCCACGACATGGACCAGCAGATGCACCATAATGTCGAAGAATGCGGGTGGGAAGTAGACCTCAAGCTCACATAGTATCACCACGATCTCCTCCTGTAGCCTTCCGAGCTGATTCAAGCCAATCGACTTCCTAGAGATGACGTCGAAAAACTTGCATAGGCCAAATAACGTTTCACGGACGTGCTCGTCCATTATCCCTCTTAGTGCGACCGGAAGTACCTGCGTCATTAGCATGGCACAGTCGTGAGACTTCATGCCACTGAACCTCTGCTTCGCCTCGTCTAGGTATCTGCTTATCTTGCCCGCGTAGCCGTAAGGAAATTTGAATCCTAGAAGGCACTTGAAAAACTGTTTGATCTCATCTTGGCTTAGAGTGAAGCAAGAAGGAGGGCAGTAATATTCGTTCTTCTTAAACTTTTTACCCTTCCGACGACCTTGTGTCGTCTCCGACTCATGATCATCGTCATCTTCCTGATCATCAGGAGTAGTGCGTCCTCCGTGAAGCTCCTTCCGGATACCCAAGCATATCAGGTCGTGCCTTGCTTTCGGACCATCTTTCGTCCTATCTGGCATGTTGATTATGGTGGCGACCAGACTCTCGCACACGTTTTTCGTGATATGCATGATGTCGAGGCTATGAGGCGTGCGGAGAAACTTCCAGTATGGCAACTCCCAGAAAACAGACCTTGTTTTCCATACCTTCATCAGCGGCTTGTCTTGTTGCTGCCTCTTTCGCTTCTTTCCAGGCTTAGGACAATATTTCCAGTTTTTCAGCAACTCTTCCACTTCTTCGCTGCTCCTACGCTCTGGGATTCCTCGGGTCTCTGATTTGCCATCGAACAGGTCTCCACGTTTTCTCCATGGATCATTCTTGCCGAGCCACCTCCGGTGCGCCATGAACACGGTTTTCGATGACCCTGGATCTTTCTCTAGTTGGAGATAGCTTGTGTTATCCATGCACCTAACGCATGCGTGGAATACTTGGATAACCTGCCCCGAGATATACCCGCAACCTGGATAGTCTTGCACCGTAGTGACCAACGCGGCTCTCATAGTGAAATAATCTTGTGCGACGGCGTCGTAAGTATTGGCTCCAGATTCCCATAACGTGGCTAGCTCCTCTTTCAACAGCCCGAGATACAGATTGATGTTGGTACCAGGTTGTTTCGGCCCTTGAATTAGCATACTCATTTGTATGTACTTCTTCTTCATGCACAACCATTGTGGCATCCCGCAAAACCACTACTAGAAAATCGCGTTGAATTGTGCATTGCATCGTCATCATCATGCATTGTTTGCTAAAACTATTTTCGCAACGCCCGTTTTGTTTTCTAAAACGCCCCAACTTTAATCAAATATCAAACCCGGGGCTCCGGATTATTTTGTTTTGGCCGCTATCGGATTGCATACGGCCCGTTTAAAACAAATAAAAATTATATTATTTTTAGTGGGGGCAGTCGAACGGGCCAGATCGACCCGAACGACCACCCCCAGGTTTTTGAATCGGTCCAACTTCAACCGCCCCTAAATCCTAAAGCTACCCACTATCCTACCCACACCCCTGGCCACCTCACTCCACCCAATCAGAACACGCCACCTCAGCGCCCCTCTTCCCTCTACCCAATCCCCACCTGCCACTTGGCCTCTCACCTCTCCCACACAAACCCACACCACCAACCCCCACCAACTGGCCCCAGCCCCACTCCCTCACGCGCACACGCCTGCACGCCCTCTCCCTAGGACCCGCGTCCCTGCCGCTGGGCCCCACGCCGCGGGACCCACCCCCCACCGACGCCCTCATCCCATCTTCTTCCCCTCGCGCCCCGCCTCCTTCCTCTGCTCGCAAGCCCGCCCCGCGCCTGCAGCGGCCCCGCGCCGCCGCGCGCCTGCCGGCCACGTCCAACCTCGCCTCGCTCGCCGGTCCTCTCCCTCGGGCCCCCTCGCGCGTCCGCCGCCGCCTCCCCATCTGCCGCCGCCCAGGCCGCCTCTCTTCCGCGCTCGCTCGAGCCCGCCGGCGCCGCTCCTGCACCCGCCATCGCCGCGCCCGCCGGATGCCGCCCCGTCCCCGGTCCACCTCGCCTTCCCTGCAAACTCGCCCCGCCGGACGCCTGCGAGCTCCCCGCCGCCCCTCTGCTAGCCGCCCGCCTCGCCGGCCATGGCCCGCCTGCGCCGCTTCCCTCCGGCCGGAGCCCGCGTCCCCGCCACCCTCGAGCTCGCCCTCACCTCTCCGGTCGCCGCCGCCAGACGCCTTCCCCCGCCGCCGGCCCGCCTCGTCTCCGACGTCCGTGACCGGCTACCCTCCACCGCCAGTCCGCCTTCCACCTGCTCGCCCGCCGCGGACCCGTCGCCGTCGAGCCGCCTGCCTTCCGCCGGCCCCAGCGAGCACCAGCGCCCAATCGCGCGTCGCCGACCGCCTCCACCTGCGCGCCACCTCCCGTCGCCGGACGCCACCGGAGACGCCCGCAGCGACCCCCTCCCTCGCCGGCTCGGCCCGCTCAGCCACCAGCCCCGCCGCCTCGGGCCAGCCCCGCCGCCCTGCAACGCCTCTGGCCGGCGTCGGCCTCGCCTCGGGCCAGCACCGCGACCCCTCGCCGCGTCTCCCCTTCCTGCGACCTCCCGCCGGCCCGCCCGCCGAAGCCCCTCCGTCGCCTGGCCGCGGACCTCTCTGTCCTCCGTCGAGCCAGCGCCGGCCCCTCCTCTGCGGAGCTTCGGCCGCCCCAGGGACACTCGGATGCTCGACAAGATCTTCCGCACGGGAACCGAAGGCAACAGAGCTAGAACACCAAGTCTCCTGCGGAACACCGAGCCCCGGTGCGACAAGTACCCCCGGAACGTCATGATCGCCCACACGAACCCTAGCGCTTGCTCCCGGAACTCGAAGACCGAACACGGCGTTCTCTCCCTCGTGGATCCGAGGTCCGATCTTCAAACCCTCCGAAGCCGCCAAGATCTCCATGGAACGACAAGTACTTCCCCGGACAACGAGACCCTGTGCGACAAGTGCTTCTTTCCGGACACCGAGGCCGCCGAGAACCCGGACGCCCAGTTCATCTACACGGATACGAAAAGTGCTCCTCGAGGATGCCAAGTCCCTCACCCCGAAGGCCAAGACCGACTCGATGGCGCGGACCCGACGAGATCGACGTGACGACAAGAACGGCACCGACACGGAAGATCCGATGCGCCCCGACACCGAACCAAGTCCGGCTTCTCGGAACGCCAAGATCTACCCCAGAAACCCGAGAACGTTCCCGCCGAGACCAATCCGTCGAACCCTGGACCCCGAGACCGGACCCTGGACCCTGTCCGACCCCGAACCCCGGAACCCCAAGATCTGCCGAACCCTAATGTGTGAACCCCTTCCCGCAAACCCTATTTTATCACATAATAACAACTTGATGCATAGTTAATCATTCATCTCGCATGCATATCTGTGGTTTGGGGGCCTTATGCCGATTCACCTCATAATTAAATATGGGGCCCATATGCGGGCAAATCTAGTCTCATATTGGCCTCATTTAAACTTGTGTAGCGAACCGGTGATATCTCCTGCCATGTTAAACAACATTTAAATTGCGGGGTAGCTAAACAACTTGAACCATATATTAATTGTCGGGACCCCGGTTCCACTTAATATGACCTAATTGCATCGCACCTTGCCATGTCATGCATGCATCATGCCGATCTTCTGCCGTGTATTAAATATTGCATCCGGTGTTCCTTCTAGTGTTTTGCTTCTTCGCGGATTGGGCTGTTGAGTTGATGTGAGCTTCGCCCCGATCTTCGGTTGAACCCTTCGACAATGTTTTCAGGCGAGCACCTTCCCCTTTCTACCTATCTTACTTTTATAGTCTTTATTCCCTCTTGTTGATCTATTGCTATCTGTGTTGCGATGCTCTAGTTTTCGTACCCGTGATATCCCCTGCAGCCTTATATTGCCTTGGACACATCCTATTACCTGTTGTTTGGTAGATAGTTGGACTTGCGCGTCGTAGTTGCTTGCTCAAGTGCTGATGTGTGTCGTCATATGCCACAGTTGCTGATGTATTGCCGCATGTTGATGTTGGAGATGATTCTAGTTTTATTTATCGTCACTTTAATTTCTGTTTAACAACTAAAATTTAAATAAGCAGAGGCATCGGTGGGTGATAGAAAATATTTGGTTTCCGAACGCCCACTTGTGTCCCGTAAGACCCCGAGTACTTGATACCTGTTCCTTGATTTATCGCGCTATCCACATCCGGGAGGTATATGGGACCCCCCTGAGCCAGAGCTTGATTCAGTCTTATTTCTTGGGGCCACAAACTAGTTTGAGGTGTTTTTACTATCCTGTACTTATGCCATGCTACTTTCTGTATTTATTTTGTGCGAGGAGCACACTGTACTGTTTAGGATCGGGACACGTTTACGCGGTATCGACAAGCCCAGCCACACTTTCGGGTTCCCAGTCGTTTACCGCCGTCCACCCAAACCTTGAGGCCGTCTCGGAGTCAGCTAGCTTCGTTGCGGGATCTACTTAAGGGGTGGCCCCCTGAAATATTTCTGAATCCTGTGATTGTTCAGTCGTGAAAGCCTCGTTGGGTTTTGATTTGGTTTTTCCGAGGTTGATCGAGCGTGTGTTGCTATTGGTGCACCCCGGCCGGGTAAAACTTTCTGAAAGCCGTGTCCGCGGATATGGACGACTTGGAGCACAGTATCTCGATCATAGACAAGCATAACTAAAGTTTACTGCTATAAGTTTGACTTATAATGACTAGTAATCAGCTTCACTATAATGGAATGGCTAATTAATACTGCCCACAATTGCTTGTTTGGTTGTCGCTTGCGACAATTGTATCTGACTAGTAAGTATTGCAACTACAACGGAATGGCTGAATAAAAGTACCAACAACTGCTGGGTTTTGGGTTATCTCATGCTAAATGTATCTGACTAGTAAGTGTTGCCACTATCACGGAATGGTTAACTAAAAGTGCCCACTGTTTACTTTATCAGGATGATTATCTAAACCTGACTAGTAATTGCTGCAACGATAACTGAATAAATAAAACTGCCAACAGTGTGAGTTCCTCGGTTGACTTCCTCGTTTGGTCTCGAGGGGGGAAACACCAGGATGGGTTTGTTTGGTGTTAGCCTCAGGTTGGATCCGGATAGGTCATTCTCACCCCTCTCTGATAACCGCCAGTTGTATCGAGTCTCTATAGGTTGTTTAGTGCATGCTGCCGCTGCCGCGTCAGTCCACCATACCTATGTAGGCGAGGACCGCCGAATTCTAGCCTCGCCGTGTACTGGCCTCAGTACTGACGCTCCTTCTTTTTCCTTTGCCCTTTGTCGGCACCCCTTTTGTTTAAGCAGGTTTTGAGATCGACGCCGTTAGCAGGGTTACCCTTCCGGCTTGGCCTGGGCAGGGTTATGGACGCCATTGGTTATTCTTCAGGGCTCTTAGCCCCATTTGCATCTTGTCCGTAGTCGGACGCCCCATCGTTTTCAAGGTGCTTTGGATCTTGTATATTATATCTGTATTCTTGACTCTTTGAGTCGCTGTTATATATATATCTGTTCTGTGGGTCCCATCGAGGACTGTTGTGTAATGTTATTACTTCGTTTTCCACCCGCACGAAAGTGTCTGGTGGGCACCTTTGAATCGTTTCTATGCGGGTTTGGCGAATTTTGCTCAAACTTGCATAGGTCCGATTCTGAGGGTGTTACAACCATGGAGGGAGGTTGTACATCCATACAAACACAGGCCAAGTGCTGTGCGTGCTGCTCTGGCTACCGAACGGATTGAGTCCATCGGTGCTCGCACCAAGCCTGATGTTCCTCGAATCTCCACCGAATTCTGGGAATTCGAGGTCCAATGCTTTCCACTGGCTAGCATCTGAAGGGTGCGTCAGCAGCTCATCCTTTTCGGGGTCATCATCATCTCCTGGCTTCTTCCTTTCCGCATGCCATCGCATGAGCTTCGCTTCCTTAGGGTCCGCGAAATAGCGCTGCAGACGAGGGGTGATAGGAAAGTACCATACCACTTTTCGAGGTGCTTTCTTCCCTTTCTTGTATCGACTCACGCCGCACACCGGACATGTGGTTTTCTCCGCGTCCTCGCCCCGATAAATGATGCAATCGTTGATGCATACGTGATATCTAACGTGCGGTAGATCGAGAGGACAGACGATTTTCTTGGCATCCTCGATACTAGTTGGACATGTGTTCCCCTCCGGGAGACGATCGTGCCAGAATGCCATCATATCGTCGAAGCTTGCGTCGCTCAATTTGTGCTTTGCCTTCATCTCCATAGCCTTGAGCGTTACATTCAACCGGGTATCATCGGGCCTACATCCTTCATACAATGGAGTAACCGCGTCTTTCTCAAGTTGCGCAAGCTTGGCTTTCTCTCTAGCGGCAGCCCTGGCGTTACTCGTCTGCTTGAGAAGCAGCTCTTGCACATAAGGGTCCCGCACCCAGCCTGACGTTGTTCCATCGTCGTCTGCTCCTCCGGCATCTAGATAATCATCATCCCGGTCTGCTTCCGTACCTTCACCATCTCCAGGAGCCTCTTCATCATCTCGCCCGTTCTCGCCGTGATGATGATCACCGTCTCCATCATCTACGCCATCGCTTATCCAACGAGTGTATCCATCCATGAAACCATGGCGGAGCAGGTGCGCCTGCAGATTCCCGGAATCTGGGTCGATCACCAAGTTGAGTTTGCATCTTCTGCACGGACATCTTATATCTGTCTTGTTATTTCGTATCATGTCGGCCGTCGCACATTTCAAAAATCTAGCCACAATGCCTTCGCTCATTATGCGGACCATTTTTGCCTGCACGATGTACACGGTACAATTTTGAAGTCTATTAGAACCACATAATGAATGCATGCATGCAATGGTCGATAGAAAATTTCGGCATGACCTATCCTAAAATTAGGACCTTTGCGAAATGCCAAAGTCTTGCCAAAATGGAAATGAATCAACATTTTGGCAAAACAAATGGCAACTTGTTCACATACAAACACAAGAGAGAGAGAGACCGATCCATACACACATGAACATATCATTATCCTCTCCATACACACATGCATGAGCATCATCGATACTCTCCATATACACACACATATGACCATCGATCCTCTCCACACATACACACATCATGAGCATCGATCATCTACATACATATGAGCACATGCATCATCCATATACACATGAACACATCCTTACATGGACAACTTACCGAGATGAGAGACCGATCGCGAGAAAGATGGAAAGGAGAGGTGCGCGCGTCGACCGAAGACGGATAGATGAGAGACCGGAGACCTCCTCTATTACTTATGTAACATCCAAAGCAAGTTTTACATGATAAAAATGGTGAATGTATGGAGAAATTGAGGTGGGAAGGAGAAGATCCCGACTAGATCTAAGGAGGAAGAAGAAGGGGAAAGTGAAGTGTGGGTGGTGGATGTGTGGGCACACATGTGCACATAAAGTGCTGTCCTAAAAGAATCAAAACATCCGTGGCGCACACGGCCCCAGTGCACCACAGGGAGTACAAACTTCTGTGGCGCACTAGGCAGAGTGCGCCACAGATGCTCCTAGTCCCTGTGGCGCACTAGGCGGAGTGCGCCACAGAAGTTTGTGGCCGTTTCAGAGCAGAGGTGGGCATGCGCTTAGTCGTAGCGCACCATGCACACGTGCGCCACAGATGACCCTAACAACCGTGGCGCACATGGCTGTAGTGCGCTACAGAAGTTTGGCGTGTGGCCAACAGGGCCCTGGCCCACACATATCTGTGGCGCACTATGGTCATGTGCACCACGGATGTTCTAGTTATTAGTAGGGCACTGCCCACAGGTGAGCCACGCCTGTTTTAGCCGTGGGGCACTTCAACCATGTGAGCCACGGATGTGCTGATTACCTATAGCCGTTTTCCTAGTAGTGAAGTGGTCCTTTTCCTTTTCCATCAACATTCTTGGCATACTTGGATCCTTCTTGTTTCCTTTGTTCCACCATGGAGTAGATGGGGCATTGGATAGGAGTATGATTGCTTCCTTCACATAGGTAGCAAGTAGCTTCAGAGGTAGGACATTGTCCAATAGGATGTTTTTCTTCATAGTTAGGGCATTGATCTTCATGCTCCTTGGAAGTATGATCCTTGTTTCCACAAATAATGCAAGATGGTGCTCCATCTAGAATAACATTCTTGTCATCCTTGTTATCATACACTCTTTTGGGATAGTTTTCTTCCATGCTGATCATTTGATTAGTCACCTTAAGCATCAGTTGGGACTGTTCTTCCAAAAACCTTTGCAGTGCTGGATCTTTATCACTAGTGTTGGCTATGAACTGAGCTGTTAGTTGGTTCAGCTGGTGTTGGGTTGCTATGAGCTCTTTCATGGTGTCAACTTGGTCGGTGTTGGTGTCATCAACCTTGGATTCTTTTGGAGTAGTCATCTGTTTGGGTTGAAGGGAGATTAAAATAGGCAAGATGTTTTTAAGGAATTATTTCTAATCACACACATCACAATTTACACAAACAATGTGCATGCAATCACAAGTCAATCATTTCACTCAAACAAATTTCAAGCACATACTTAGTCAACAAAATATTTTTGTTACACCACATAAGTTGGTGGTTTTGTCTTAACTAAAATATGGTGGTCCATCTATATGGTTCACTTGTGATCTTTCCATCATGCATGATTCTTCTTGCATGAGATCATGGTTTCCTTGAGAAAAACTCCTTGGTCACAAAACTTCAAGTGATGTAGGCTCCTTCTAACTTTTGCATTCCCTCAGTCTCTAAATCTTGAGGAAGATTTCCTTGTCTCACTTGTAGTCCTTAGTGGTATCCAAGTTGGAAGTCCTTGATGAATATGCTAAAGATGTTGAAGTCATTAGAGTTGAAGAAGTTGAAGTCATTAGAGTTGAAAGTGTTGAAGAAGTCCTTTGCACATGGTGTAGTCTTTGGTCTTGGGTAGGTTTTTCCATCAAGTTGAAATAGAAGAGAAGTAGAGTTGAAACCAAAATGGTTGAGGAAAGAGTTTACAAGATTTTGTAAATAAGTTTTTGGAACAAAATACAACTCCTATTTTTCTAAGGGTTTTTGTCCAATCCTAGGTTTACAAATCCTACAGGCAACACAATGCTCTGATACCATCTGTAGAGGTCCCCATCTTTAATAAGATAGAGCCCCCTGTGTTTACAATGCTAGTCCCTGCATCAATAGCTAGCATCCATAGTTAAGATGTAATATCAGGAAACAAAGGTCATAATATAACTTTATAACTAGGAATAACATAATTTTATTACATCTTTCATAGCTCATATGGCTATTATATTACATTGCAGCGGAATAACTATAAGCATGGGGTCCTTCATCTTCAAAGTGCCACAGGCAGATGTTGGTTGTAGACTTTGTAATCCTAATCAATCAATCTTCACTAAAAACAATCAAACCTGCAACATACAAGTTACAGCCACAAAGGGTCAATACACCGGAATTGTATTGGCAAGTGATACTATGGTAATATAGTGGAGTCTATCATCTATATGCATTTGGCTAAGTGGATTTGAGGCTTGCATTTCTCAAAATAGATTTTTCCTTAACATTTGAAAATACTAAGTTTTTGCTTTGACAAGATCACTTTTCTCAATCAAAGATTGAAGATCCTTTACAAGGCATCTCTCAATCAATGATTGAAGAGTTCAAACAACCCTTATTCAAACCACAAGTTTTAACTTAGAAATTTGAATGATGAGATTCTTGATTGCTTCCATGTCTTGATGCTCAAATTGTCCTTTACCAGGGACATGGCTAAGTACTTAGATTTTACACTCTGCAGAGGTGGTGCACTTTCCCCACAAGACTTGGTTTCCCAAGACAAGATCTTTCAGAAGCCTTCCCTTAGACCAAAATGGACGCGTTCCAACCTATCAAACACTACCACCCTCTGTCCATATGGCTAAGTTCTTGCAACCTATATGATCATGGCAGAGCCCATATTGCCAAGTGGTTGCACTTGAAGCTTCTCAACATTTGACATCTCAAATATCTTTGTTCCTGGGTGGCCATCCACAAGTGATATACACAAGGTAAAACATAAAAATGGGCCTTGTGAACCACTCAACCAAAAACCACCAAGCAAGTCCCATTCCAGCCAGGTGATTCATTAACTTAGTTGTTTTATTAAACAAAACTCAAGTCCTCAGACTTAGAATATTTTTCCATAGTGTGAATATATATTCCACCCATGTTTTCTATTAGCTAGGCTAAGCTTGATAGTAATAGGAATCTTAACTTAGGAAGATTTCCACTAAGGTTTCATCTACTAGTTTTCCTATAGTAAGGTTTATACTTAGCAAAATCCATGCAAGTTTTACTTAGCAAAATCACTAATGCATAGCGAAAGTAATGGGACAAAAAGTATGAAGCATCATTTGCCTTTTTGTAGAGGGTATAGGTTCACTCCTTGTCCTTTCTACAATCACACTCTTCAAGTCACTACAAATCAATCAAGCAAGACACAAACTCAATCTACCAATCAAGAAAAACAACACATAAAATGACAAAGTCAAAGTAATGCATGCAAGCATGCAAAAGATGGTTCTATTTGTAAACATGGTCTCTACTAGGCTTCTAAACTTTGTAAGTTCCAAATTGGTCATTTACCAAAATGGCAAAGCCATTTGGAAATGGGTTTTATCCATAAACCATTTTCAAATCCTTTCATCATTTTATGTGGTGAAAAACATTTTTCTCAATAGCACAACCTTAAGTGGTTTCACCAATTAAGTTGTTGTTTCTTAAATCTTGGTGTTTTTGGTCAGTAGGTTTGGTCCAAACTATTTTCTCAAAGTTTTCTTTCCATAAACATTTTCATAATAAAATCAATAATTTTATTTGGCTAGAAATTGGCTAAGTCAAATAATTCAACCTAAATTTTACCAAAATATAACACCAAGGGGTGGTTCCTAGGGTTAGTAAGTTTACAACAAACCAATTTGCAAAGGTTTTAACCTTAAAAACATTTTTAAACAATTTTTCTAATCTAAATAAGCATACAAATGAATCTGCAAAAACAAGCAAACGAACAGATACTATTTGCTAAACCAAGGGCATGGTTGACTAGGTCTTGTTCTCCTGAATCCAACGACATAAAATTTGTAATTTTTGGACGTGTGGATCCAAAGTTATAAGGGTTTGAAATTTGCAAAAAAATCTGATTCAAAAATTATTTTAAACAGATCTAGTGCCACGCGGCAGGATTTCACTGGACGGTACCGCTTCGCGCGGATCAGCGTTGCGGTGCGTTGGATCTAATCGATCGTGTGGTCCAGAGTGCGTACCTCTTCGCGACTTAAATGATCTATCGTAAGCGTCGGATTAAGATCCTACGGTCTGCAGCACTCGACCAAAGTTTGGCGGCGCTCGGCGGCTGCGCGCGGCGGCGACGGCCAGGCAGTGGCGGTGCCAGCGATACAGGACGCAAGGAGGGAAGTGAAGAGGCTCAACAGGTGCAGGAGGTCGTGGTGAAGCTCGAGGAGGCGTTGGTCGGGCGAGGGGCGTTCTGGTCTTAGAAGGATTGCTCGCCGGAGTGGAGGACAACGTCGGGTGGTCTCAGTCATGGTCGGAGACGTCGCTACAGGTCACGAGAAGGACAACCGAAGTTATGGTTAGACGCAGGAGATCATGGCGGTGTTGTGTGCGTGAACGAGAAGAAGAGGGTCGGTCTGGTTTACCTGGGAGACGTCGTCGGAGAAGAACCAGTCGCGGCTGCGTTCAGAGCTTGTCTTAGCCGATGCTCTGAGGTGCACGCGGTCGAACAGAGGGTACGAGGAGATGCGTTTGGGAGTGGGGAAGCTGCCAGGGGGCTCAGGGAGGCTCGGGGCGGTGTCGAGTCGCCGGAATCGGCACCGGACCTCGTCGGAACAGAGTGTGCTCGAGGAGGAAATTGGGGAGGTCTGGGGCGTGCCAGCGTGGTGTGTGAGATGGTAAATGTAGAGGAGACATGGGCGTTTAAACCTGCGTGATCAAAGCTGGTAACGGTGGTCAAGTTAAAGCGAATTAAGTCTGCGAGATCATCGGCAGGAACGGTGTCGAGGGAGGGAGAAGGGGTCGCGCGGGTGAAGAGGAAGAACAGAGGAAAGTGGGCCTACCGGTCAGTGGGAAAAGAAAGGAGGGGAGGGTCCACTGGTCATACTCTGTACGGGTCAGAAACGAGGTGCGAATCGTTTTCTTTCAAAGAGGGAAAGCTGGGCTGTTTCTGGGCCTGTTGGGCTGCTGGGTTGGGTCGACCCTTTTCTTATTTTTTTCTGTCTGATTAATTTATCCTTTTCTATTTCTATTTACTGATTTGAAATTCAAACAAATGATTCATTCAACCAATCAATTCAAACAAACACCACACTTCACAATTTTGAACTTGGTTCTGTTTATCAGCATAAACCTAAATTCCAAAATAAAATAATATTTTTTTTATTCATTTTAAGATCCATTCATTAATTAAATAAAATGGACCTTTATTTATTTAATATGGTTTGATTTATTTAATAAAATCTTCATTTCAAAACCAAATCAGTAGGTTTTATTTGAAAGTAAAGAATACTTGGAAAGCTTGTTTAAAATAAAATAAAATAACCTTTTATTTTAGGGTCCATTAATAATTAAATTCAATGGACCTTCATTATTAAATCAATTAGGATTTATTTTATTTAAAATATTTATTTTGAAATCTAAAATAAAGCCAAAACACTTCAGTAGGTTTTATTTGTGAATATCAAATACTTGGAAAACTTATTTTAAATAATTTAATAAGTTTTGATGTTTCAATTAAATTGGTAAAACCTTTTATTTAAATAAAGTTGGATATGAAATCCTTATTAATTTATTTAAATCAACTTTTGCTATTTTTATTCAAAACAAAATGTTTTAAATCCAAAGCTTGGCCAAGGTTTAATTTGGCTTTATAAAATAATCTTTATTTATGAATCCTCCTTTCTTTTGAAAACTAAATCTTTTATTAAAAGATTCAAAATAGTAATTTTAAATATTTTATTTTCCTTTATTAAATGTTTATCTTTTTAAATCCTTTTAGGATTATTTGATTCAAATTGGTTTGAGGTTTCAATTGAATTCAAAAAGTTTCTTCTGGCCCTGAAAATCAAACAAAATTTTATTTTATTCATTTATTTTCACATTACAAGATTTGGAAAATCTTGGGATGTGACACCTAAGCAGAAGTTAGCCTCTTAAATTTAGTGGGTCCCATGAATATTATCGTTACGGTGGAGCTTTTTACTCGTAGTTGGAAATAAGCTCACCTCTATCCATGCGTTGTACATGCAGAGAGAATAAAACGTAGGCAGGGGAAGAGGGCATTAGCGGAGAGAGAAGAGGAGTTTAAGGCGGTTTGAGGTCAGAGCATTTATCATGGGTTACTGACGCGAGGTACTCCTGTCGCCTTTTATAGTGTACTCAATCTACTAGTAGTACACTAGTGTAGTAAATTTCAGGACATATACATGCAAAAAGTGTGTTTTCTCTCTCCTTCGCCTGCTCTCATCTCTCCCCACCCCTCTCCCCTCATGCATCGGCCCGGCTGATCTCTCCCTCCTCCAAAGCATGGCATTGCACACGTGTGCCTTGGTACGGGGACTCTGTTTTCTTCTTTTTAGAGGGCGTGGCTCTGTTTCTCTAGAGTGTTCGGCATCCTCATTGGTGTGGACTAGGCAGGGAGTCAAGTGGGATCCCACCAAAATCCCACTTCTAGTTTATTTTCCAAAATCTAGTGTAAAATTTTGCTCAAAATTTGAACTAGATTTTGACAAATGAATTAGAAGTGGGATTTTAGTGAGATCCCACTTGACACCCTAGGAGTAGTACATAGGAAGGAAACCACTTTCGTCCTTGGCGGCAAACAGATTCAAACTTTTCAGGTTTCGAAATTTTCACTTGCTTCCCAAACATCGGGAGGGAAAGGTTATTCAATCAGACGGCCATGTGCAATAGTACTTCTTATCTTATCATTTTCATCAAAAAACTATATAGTGTACTGATAACTTTGGACATGATCCATTGGATAAAGACTAGCAAATCCAAAAATTGCTAACTGTTGGATCTTCTTTTCTGTTCTTAGCATCTAGAAGACTCTATTGGTAGTCTGAACGCTTGTATGCACAAAGCTCAAAACACACTTCAGTGCATAGTTTCAGGGATCTTGTGCTAACTACATGGATTTGGATGTAATTTTCCTTTTTTTATGAGGTCCTCGATGCAAGTCGTACTTCCACCTACCATGTGTTAACTGAAGCACCTTGCTCCTATTGGACCTACCACGGTTAGAAGAAAATGCAACTGCCCCAATTATCATACGAATTGGACCACTGTTTCTTATAGTTCTGTTTTTCAAGCTTCCTAGGTAACTTCGCACGCTTCACTGACCTCATGCCGATTTAACGGAATTATTAGGTCAAACTTGATCTACAAGTAAGCACAGTACATTGCACTTGAATTAGATGTATTTTCTGAGGTAGATGGGTGCATCTTCTTGTAGTAAAACAATATCGTCAGTGTGAGTTTCCAACTATATGTAAAAGAACATTCTCAATTTCTCGAGTTATGATGAGATTGTTTTTTTACATAAAGAAATCCCAAAGAATATGGATCTGAATGCCACAAGCCAAGCTTCCTGACATATTAAGTGGACCAACATGTTTTACTTACGATTCCCATGTTTAATGCTATGAGTTTTCAAACTTCGTCCTAGCAAACTCTACCCACTTGAATGACTTGATGTCGATTTATCGGAATTAGGTCAAATTTGAACTATAGTTTGCTTTGAAATATTTGTGAATTTTTTGGAGCTAGGTAACCGTCGAGGGGTCATTTAATATATCACATACCACCAACGATAATTTTTAAAATCGATTCAACTTCTTACTAAGATTTGCATCTTGACAATTTAACAAAATTAGGTCAAACTTGAGCTACAAGTAACGCGGTGGATTTCTCTTGAATTAAATTTCATTTCATGGGTAGATGAGTGCATCTTCTCGCAGTAAACAACACCATTGTTGTGAGTTTCCATCTATCAGGAAATAACATTCTAAATTTTCAAAGTGATGACCAGAATGTTCCTTTCCGAAAACAAAGCCTAGAGAACATATATGGATCGGAGTGCCACAAGACATGATTTCAAACATACATAGTGGATCGGCATGTTCTACTTACGATTCCCATGTTTTATGAATTTTCAAACTTCTTCCTAGCTAAATATGTCCACTTGTATGGCTTTATGTCGATTTATCAAAATTAGGTCAATTTTCAAATACAAGTGAATTGTAGATCATTGAGTTAAAATTTTTACGATTCTTTGGAGGTAACAATCGGGGGTTCATTTAATATATCACAAATAACCACCGAGAATGTTGATAACAGGTTCAAATTCTTGCTAAGATTTTTCATCTGGATAACTTAACGAAATTAGGTCAAACTTGAGATACTAGTAAGCGCGATATATTGCTCTTGAATTAATTATTTTTTGGAGTTAGATGGGTGCATCTTATTTTAGTAAACTATACTGTCGTCGGTATATCATTTTCCATCTACTGGGAAAGAACATTCTACATTTCTGAGTGCTGACGAGATTGTTCGTTTCCATAAAGAAGGTATGAAGAATATGGATCTGAATACCACAAGCAAAGCTTTTCAGATATATATATATATAGTGGACTGATAGGTTGTACTAACAGTTCCCATGTTTTATGACTTTTGAAACTTCGTCCTAGCTAACTCTATCCACTTAGATGACTTTATGTCGATTTATCGAAATTAGGTCAAATTTCAAATGTAAGTAAATTATAGATTGCATTTAAAGTTTTATATTTTTTGGAGGTAACCATAGGGGGGTCATTTAATATATCACAAACCACCTCCGAGAATTTTGATAGCAGGTTCAACTTCTTGCTAATATTCTTGACAACTTAATGAAATTAGGTCAAACTTGAGCTACACGTAAGAGAGATAGATAGCTCTTGAATTATTTGTCCATTCGGATGTACATGGGTGCATGTTATTTTAGTAAACAATAATGATGTCGGTGCGAGTTTCCAACTACTAGGAAAGAACATTCTTCATTTTCTGAGTCATGACCAGATTGTTCGTTTCCGTATATAAGGTCCCAAGAATATGGATGTGAATGCCACAAGGAGAGCTTTTCAGATGTATATATATAGTAGACTGACATGTTGTGTACTACTTATATGATTCCCCAGTTTAACGAGTTTTCAAACTTCGACCTAGCTAACGCTCCCACTTGAATGGCTTTATGTCGTTTTATCGAAATTAGGTCAAATTTGAACTACGAGTAAATTGTAGGTTGCTTTGAAATTTTTGCGATTTTTTTGAGGTAACCATCAGGGGGTCATTTAATATATGACAAACCACCATCGGGAATTTTGACAACAGGTTCAACTTCTTGCTATGATTCTTGACAACTTTACGAAATTATGTTAAACTCGAGTTACTGGTAAGCGCGATAGATTGTTCGTGAATTATTTGTCTTTTCAGAGGTGTAGATGGGTGCATATTATATTAGTAAACTATAATGCCGTCGGTGCGAGTTTCCAACTATCAAGAAAGAACATCCTCAATTTTTCGATTCATGATCACATTGTTCCTTTCCATAAGAAGGTCTCAAGAATATGGATATGAATTCCACAAGAAGAGCTTTTCATATATATACATATATATATATATGAGACCGACATGTTGTGTACTACTTATATGATTCCCATGTTTCACAAGTTTTCAAACCTCGATCTAGCTAACTCTACCCAATTGAATGGCTTTATGTCGATTTATCGACGAAATTAGGTCAAATTTGAACTACGAGTAAATGTAGGTTTCTTTGAAAGTTTTGCGATTTTTTGGAGGTAACCATTGGTGGTCATTTAATATATCGCAAACCACCATCAAGAATTTTAACAACAGGTTCATCTTCTTGCTATGATTCTTGACAACCTACAAAAATTATTAGGTTAAACTTGAGCTACTAGTAAGCGCGATAGAGTGCTCTTGAATTATTTGTCTTTTTGGAGGTAGATGGGTGCATCTTCTTTTAGTAAACAATAATACCATCGGTGCAAGTTTCCAACTATAGTAAATAACATTATAAATTTTGCGAGTCATGATCAGATTGTTCCTTTCCGTAAAGAAGGTCTCAAGAATATGGATCTAAATGCCACAAGCAGAGCTTTTCAGATATGAATATAGTGGACCGACATGCTGTGTACTACTTATATGATTCCCATGTTTCACAAGCTTTCAAACTTCACCCTAGATAACTGTGCCACTTGAATGGCTTTATGTCGATTTATCAAAATTAGGTCAAATTTGAACTACAAGTAAATTGTATGTTGCTTTAAAAGTTTTTCAATTTTTTTGGAGGTAACCATCAGGGGGTCATTTAATATATCACAAACACCATATAGAGTATTGACTATTCATATCGACAATTTAATGAAATTAGGTCAAACTTGAGCTACTAGTAACCGTGTTAGATTGCTCTTGAATTAATTGTCTTTTTGTAGGTAGATGGGTGCATCTTCTTTTAGGAAACAATGCCGCTGGTGTGAGTTTCCAACTATCAGGAAAGAACATTCTCAATTTTCCAAGTGATGACGAGATTGTTCTTCTTCTTAAAGGAAGCCCGAAGAATATGGATCTCAATGCCACAATCCAAGATTTCAATCATATATAGTGGACCGCCATGTTGTACTTTCGAATCCCATGTCGTTCTCAAACTTCCTAGCTAACTCTACCCACTTGAATAAATTTATGTCAATTTATTGAAATTATGTAAAATTTGAACTACAAGTAAATCGTTGGTTTCTTTGAAAGTTTTATGAAAAAGCTTTTGGAGGTACCCATCGAGGGTCAATTAGCAGTATATCGGTAACCATCGAGAGTTATCCTCTCCTTATTATTCGCAAAAAAAGCACTGATGTCTACGAACTTCTATTCTTATAGACAGTTGCTGGGCCTCCAAGTGCAGAGGTTTGTAGAACAGTAGCAAGTTTCGCTTAAGTGGATTACCCAAGGTTTATCGAAATGAGGGAGTAAGTGGTCAAAGGTATCCCTCTCAAGCAACTCTGCAATCAAGATACAAGAAGTCTCTTGTGTCCCCAACACACCCAATACACTTGTCAGCTGTATAGATGCACTAGTTCGGCGAAGATATAGTAAAATACAAGTGGTAACTGTGCCAGAAAAGAGCTTTTTGACGGGGAAAAAATATTAAGGGCAAAAAGAAATAAAGATGGAAGCAAGCAAACATGAAACAGATCTAGTTGTAAACGGTGTTTCAATTCTTAGAAACAAGGCCTAGGGATCATACTTTCACTAGTGAACACTCTCATATTAATATCTTCCCTTCATGATACTACCCTAAACTACTCTCCGGTTGGACACTATAATCCATGGTAGGGCTATAACAACACACCTCAAAGTCTGCCTTACCTAATCTAGATAACCCCACACTATCACCTTGAGCGTTAGATGGTTCCAACAAACACCACAATTTCATAGAGACAACCAAATCAAAATATACTCATGATAAATATTTATTATCTTTATCCTAAGTGCCACACGGTGTGCATGCTGTCACTTTTACACACGTGGGGAGAGCAGATATCTATTGAAGCACTTGAGTATTTATTTAAACTCTAGCCTAAGTGCCACCACGGCGTGCACGCTATCACTTTCACACACATGGGGAGAGCAGAGATTGGTTTAAGCTCTTGAGTAACAGAGTAGATCTACTTGATTACAAATCTCATGATCACAATAAGATCATGCATAGAGAGAGAGATGAACACATAGCTACCGGTAGAGCCCTTAGCCTCGAGGATGAACTAATCCCTCCTCATCATGGGAATCAGCAACAGTGATGGAGATGGTGGTGGAGATCGATGGAGATGGCTCTGGGGGCACTTCCCCGTCCCGGCAGGGTGCCGGAGAAGAGACTTTCTGTCCCCCGAATCTCCTCTTCGGTGGCGGCGACGCTGTGGAGGTTTTTGTGGATTTCTGCCAGATTATTTAGGGTTTTTGGGTCGGAGGCTTCTTATAGGCGAAGGAGGAAAGGTTGATGGAGGTCCAAGGGGCCCACACCCCCTGATGGCCCGCCCAGGATGGTCCCGCGCCACCATAGGGTGTGGCCACCCTGGTTCCCTACTCCGTCTCTACTTTGATTTTCCGTATCATTCAGGGGAAATATGAAGATTGGCTTTTGTCCCGTCCAATTCCGAGAATATTCATTTTTGAGCTTTTCTGAAACCAAAACTAGCAGAAAACAGGCAACTGGCACTATGACATATTGTTAATAGGTTAGTTACAGAAAGTGTATAAAAATACCTCAAAGTTTAGACAAAACATAAGATAAATGATACAAAACAAGCATGGAGCATAAAACATTATAAATACATTTACAGCGTATCAAGCATCCCCAAGCTTAACTCCTGCTCATCCTCGAGTAGGTAAGTGATAAAAAGAATAATTTTTGAGGTGACATGCACCATAACAATCAAAATCAAACCATTTGCAAGCATTGAAAGATGGGATCGATGTACTCTAAACATCAGCATGAAAGATGAAGTTCTAACAATAAGACATAATAACTATGTTGCAGCATGAAATGATACAAACAAAGATCATGAATAACAATGCATTGAAAGATGTTTTTTGTTTCAAATATAGAAAACATAGCATAGTGGCATTCAGCTTGTCCCTCATGGAGTAGCAAATAGATGCATAGGACACCCTCAAAGGTCACAAGGGTGACTAGATACAAATAGTTCAAGAACAAGAAATATCAACATTATGAATCAATCAATAAGTTTTGTGACAATGCACATAGAACTAAGAATGGAAACTATGCTCTGTTAATTGGTGCCTAAGGATAGAAGATGGAGACTCAATATAATAGTGGAAGAAAGGCCCTTCATAAAGGGAAGCATGGATTTCAAGTCTCAAAAAGAGCTTCCAAAAATTATGGTACTTGTTAGCTTTCAGCTCTCATTGACCCTATCATAGGCATCTTCAAGTGATTAAGGTTAATATGAACAAACTATGGAGTATATGCTTGATAAAGTATAAGTTGGCAATCTCATGTCCCTTGAATACGAGGGCCTCTCCTCATTCTATTCAAGTTTAGTTACCGGTAAGTTCTTGTCATAGTAAGTACATGTGTATCATAGAGAACCGCCAACGGGGTACCCCTTGCACATGATACAGGAATTATCCCATAATCAAAATGACAAGGCAAGCAGACAATGAGCATCTCAGCAATCTTCCTATTACCATGGGAAAATGGTGTTTTTCTATCTTTCCTCTTTTCGCATCTTTTTTTTCTTTTTCTCAATCTCCTTTTCTATCTCTTTTTTATAAGAAGAATACTTCATAGATTGCTCACTATGGTGATGCTTCAAGTTTCCACCATGATTAGTCATGGATTAGGCTAGTGGCCTAGACGTTTCTCTAACACATATACATAACTCCATGGAGGTACAAGATCCCCTTTTATTTCACACCAACGACATCCACAAACAAAAGAGCATGATACCAACTGGGTACAATGTACAAGTGCAATGTTGAAAGCGTTCCCCATGACAGCATGATTCTGCTAATTCCAACGTATAAGTGCAAGCATATACAACAGAGATGACACAATGGTTCAAGTTTATTAGGGGGAAGAAAAATAAAGTGTTCCATCAAGTTCGTGAGAGATTTAATCACTAAGTTTTCACATAACAAAGAGACTTTTTAATTGGAAGATATATGAAAACAAGAATATACTTGGAATGGTGTAACACACCATGCATAGGAATTAATAGTGGACACTTTAGAATAACTTGGTTTCTTGGGAGTTGGATGCATGAGTAGAGCTTACTCATACAAGTGGAGGCTAGCAAAAGACTGGGAGCGACCAACTAAGAGAGCAATAATGTCCATAATCATGCAGAGCGACAAAACAATACTAATCAAACCATAAAGTGGTACCACAAGTCAAGTACTAAATGATCATATAAGCTATGGTTACTTGTTCATAGTCATAAAATGGTGTGAGCATGTGCCAAGTCAACCCAAACAAAGAATCAATGGATAATACCACAATACTATGCTTTTGTATGTTAAAACAACGCATAATTTCTTCAAGGCACATTAAGCAATCCTAATTGTTTGGAACAAGTCATGCTACAACAATAATCACTAAGCATAAGGTCAAAAAACATCTATCATGACATGCTAAAGTCTAAGTCACAGTCAAAGCAAGCTCCTCTTGTACTACTTAAGCAAGAACTTTCTACTCCTTTCCAACACCAATCAACTTATTTGAAGCAGCACAGAGAGAACAGGGGTCCAAACTACTTTATTCAACCAAACTAAGCAAACAATATGAATTGTTTGGAACAAGACATGCTACAGCAATAAATCACTAAGCATAATGCTAAAACAACACCTAGCATGTCATGCTAAAGTCTAAGTCACAGTCAATGCAAGCCCCTCTTGCACTTCAAGCAAGAACTTACTACTCCTTTCCAAACACCAAGCAAACTTATTTGCAAAACAACACAATGAGAGCAGGGGTCCAAACTACTAAATCAAACTTAACAAAATAAGCAAATCAAACAAAAACTAAGACGCTCCAAGAACAACACAATAGTGCATGAAACAATAAAACGAAGTGTCTAAAAAGACCTGAGATTTTTATTGATGAAGAAGGGGATGCCTTGGGCATCCCCAAGCTTTGACGCTTGTACCTCTTGAATATTTATTGTGGTGACATGGGGTGGCATCCCCAATCTTGAGCTTTTTTCCATTCTTCATCTCATTACATCATTTTTTCTCTACACCTAAAAATTTTCCTTCATACAAAACTTCACACAATCTTCATTAGCAACATTAGTGTATTCAAAAGATAATACACCTTTGGGTTTAGCTTTAGAAGAGCAAAACTTTCACTAAAAACACAAGATAATGTAGAAATTCCCTCAAAAAGCTCAATTTCCAAAAAAAAAACAACCCAAAAAGGAATCAATAAGAAGCAAATGCAAATAATGGCAGAAATTTGTCAAAACAGACCAGCAGGTAGAAACCGATTTTTTCGATGACCTTATGTTGCTCAAATCAAAAAGTGATGAACTAACTAAAGTTATCTAACTACCTGGGGAATTTATTCAGAAAATTACATATCAATCCGACATACAAAGATTTTTCAAGAATTTTTAGAGTAAAGCAAAAAAATCTGTTTAGGGACAACACTTTCCCAAATCTTACTTCCCTCTCATTAGAGGTTATTATTGGCACAAAAAGCAAGCAAAAAGGATAAGGAGAGGTTATTACAGAGGTAATAACTTCCAAGACTCAACTAAAACTTTTGGGTTATCTCCCAATAAGTACTTTTCTTTAACACCTTTAAGTTAGGCATAATAGTTTGAGAAGATGCTCACATAAGAAATACTAATTAAAGTAAAAGAGAGCATCAAGAATCAAATTCAAAACACATTTAAGTCTAACCCACTTCCTACGCGTAGGAATCTTGTAAATAAACAAGTCATGAAAGCACAAAGCAACAAGCATAGGAAAGCAAAACAAGTGCAACTTCTAGATTTTCAACATAAAGAGGGTAAACTTAATATTCTTGAGATACATAAAACCATGTTTCCCTCTCTCATAATAACTTTCATTAGCATCATGAATAAACTTAACAATATAACTATCACATAAAACATTATTATCATGAGCCACATGCATAAAATGATTATTACTCTCCACATAATCATAGTCATTCTTATTAATTATAGTGGGAGCAAATTCAACAAAATAGATATCGTTATATTCTCATCACCATATTCATCAAAAATAGGACGTATATTATAATCACAATTAATTTTCTCCTCAATAGTAGGTGCACTGAAAATATCATATTCATCATTGTAATCATCATATATTGGAGGTTTGGTATCATCACAAGCAATAGAATAGCTATATTCCAAAGATGGGGAACTAAAAAGATCATTTTCATAAAAAATTGCTTCCCCAAGCTTAGACGTTTCCATAGCATTAGCAATAATGGTGTTCAAAGAATTCATACTAATAACATTACTATTAGCATGCAAATAAAGTTCCATAGGTTTTTTAATTTTCTCTTCAAACACTTCATGTCCTAGCTCAAGATAAATACTATAAAGCTCTCTATTTTTGTTGTTGTTTTCCATTAAGCCTAACTAGTGAAAAAAGAAACAAAAAGAAAAAATGCAGAATCTGAAGGAAATAACTTCGAGCACTCGCACCGAAGGATGTGAGTACCTTTTACCTTACCTCGCTGGCAACGGCGCCAGAAAATAGCTTTCTGGCTTGCTATTAACGTGGGAGTGAGTGTGTGAGTGCCTTTTACCTTACCTCCCCGGCAACGGCGCCAGAAAATAGCTTGATATCAATGAACTTCTATTATTGTAGACAGTTATTGGGCCTCCAAGTGCAGAGGTTTGTAGAACATCAGCAAGTTTCCCTTAAATGGATTACCCAAGGTTTATCGAACTCAGGCAGGAAGTGGTTAAAGGTATCCCTCTCAAGCAACCCTGCAATCAAGATACAAGAAGTCTCTTGTGTCCCCAACACACCCAATACACTTGTCACGTGTATAGTTGCACTAGTTCGGCGAAGAGATAGTAAAATACAAGTGGTAACGGTGCCAGAAAAGAGCTTTCTGACGGGGAGAAAAAAACTAAAGGAAAAAATAAATAAAGATGGAATCAAGCAAACATGCAACAGATCTCGTTATAAACGGTGTTTCAATGCTTAGAAACAAGGCCTAGGGATCATACTTTCACTAGTGAACACTCTCATATAAATATCTTCCCTTCATGATACTACCCTGAACTACTCTTCGGTTGGACACTCTAATCCATGGTAGGGCTATAACAGCACACCTCAAAGTCTGCCTTCCCCAATCTAGATAACCCCACTCTGTCACCTTGAGTGCTAGATTATTCCAACAAACACCTCAATTTCATAGAGGCAACCAACTCAAAATATACTCATGATAAATATTTATAATCTTTAGCCTAAGTGCCACACGGTGTCCACGCTGTCACTTTCACACACGTGGGGAGAGCAGAGATCTATTGGAGCACTTGAGTATTTATGTAAACTCTCGCCTAAGTGCCACCACGGCATGCACGTTGTCACTTTCACACACGTGGGGAGAGCAGATATTGGTTTAAGCACTTGAGTAACAGAGTAGATCTACTTGATTACAAAGCTCATGATCACAATAAGATCATGCATAGAGATAGAGAGAGAAATGAACACATAGCTACCGGTAGAACCCTTAGCCTCGAGGAAGAACTACTCCCTCCTCATCATGGGAATCAGGAACGGTGATCGAGATGGTGGTGGAGATCGATGGAGATGGCTCCAGGGGCACTTCGCCATCCCAGCAGGGTGCCAAAACTGAGAGTTTTTGTCCCCCGAATATCCCCTTTGGTGGCGGCGGTGCTGTGGAGGTTTTCGTGGATCTCCGCCAGATTATTTAGGGTTTTTGGGTTGGAGGCTTCTTATAGGCGAAGGAGGCAAGGTCGGTGGAGGGCCATGGGGCCCACACCCCTCGTGGCGCGCCCAGGGTGGGCCCGCTCCACAAATAGGGTGTGTCCACCCTAGTGCCCTACTCCGTCTCTGCTTCGATTTTCCGTATCGTTCAGGGGAAAATATGAAGATTGGCTTTTGTCGCGTCCAATTCCGAGAATATTCATTTTTTAGCTTTTCTGAAACTAAAAACAACAGAAAAGAGGAAACTGACACTATGGCATCTTGTCAATAGGTTAGTTCCAGAAAGTGTATAAAAATACCTCAAAGTGTATAAAAAACATAATACAAATGATACAAAACAAGCATGGAGCATCAAAAATTATAGATACGTTTACGACGTATCAAGCACCACCCTCACAACTGTAATAGACTCAGCCACCTTTCTTCACAATCTGCACATGCCACCATCCAATCGCATTCAATGACTTTTGCATTTTGAGACTTCCTTTTAATATTTTTATTACTCGGGAGGTGAGCCAAGCGCGACTCAGCACTAAATCTTGGTGTGATATTGGCGGGATATTCTTATAGTTCAAAATTTTAGTGGAATATTGGCGGAATCCTCCTAGCTACCTGCTTACTGATGAGGCCTTTGGCTCGTTCTCTTGCCGATCCCTCCTGCTATCCCCTCATCCTCCTCTATCACGTCCCTCCTTAGCCAACTTCCACCTCGCCGAAGTCTGCTCAGTGATGCCTTCATCCACCTCGCTGGTGTCTGCTTCGTCATATCTGCTTTCCCAACGCCGCAACCGAGAGATGCGTAAGCCACTCAAACCCCTCACCATGGAGACTATTTAAACACCCTACTACTGACACGAAGGTTGTTGCACACATCCTATAACCGCTTTCCTTGCATTTTACTTCCGAATGCAGTACATCTCTTCTTACTTGCAGTGCCTTAATATATTTCTAATAATGCATGCTAGTTGCTATACTGCGGGATCGGTTCCAAGAGAAAAGAATGCAACTACGAGTCATGAAGCCAAATTGGTTATCTCGCAGCAGTACAAGACCTAGCCAACCCAATCATAATCCCCAACAATCCTCCCTAGACAAAGTTTTTCTTACACTTTGCATATATGTATTTTCTAGAGAAGTTCATAGTTTGCTTGCCCTGCCTTGTCATGTACTAGTATATATTTTTTTATTTGTATTGTTGCAAGGCATGTAAGATGATGTACTAACCAATGAGAATCGATGCCAACAAAACCGGAGGAGTTTTGGACATTCAGATGTAGCCCCCCTCGGCACAGCACAACTGGTACAGAAACATGGCTATTTGTTGCATCTTTCTTGGGTTCTTTGTTGACTAATTTGCCGCACTGTAATTTGCAGAAGAAAGTGCATGATCATGTCCCTACCAAGGCGTTTCGCAACACAGATATGCAGTAGCGTGAAAGAGATGCAGCCATTTCTAGGAACCAAACAGAAGTATGGTTCATGGCCGAAGCTAAGATTAGGCTGCTCCAACAGGATTTGGACACGACCACTCGATGGATCAGCAAATTGAACGGGGGCTGGATTTCTACGATTGAAGATTGCCTTGATGCGTCCGATGATCTTCAGAAGTTAGTGGCTGAAAATCATGTTCCCAATCCGGCTAATGCACATGTCAATGAGATCAACTGGACGGTCTTGGAACATGTGAAAGTACGAGCAGAGATTCTCCGAGCATCCTTGAAGGCAGATGATTTTCGAAGGGTGATGCAAGAGCTGCCATGCAAATAGATTGTTTTTTCCAATAATGAAGATGACTTTCCTTATCTTGTAAGGATGATATTTTCTTTTCTTATGTGGTGGCAGTACTTTACGGTAACTACGTATTTGGCACGCTGTTATGAAATGTATATTACTTGCTGCATTTGGACAATGTATCTCGGTAGCCATTCGGAAAATGGAAAAAAGAACATTTTCCCACCAGAATATTGAAATCTTATTATGCACTTTTGTTTAGATCCGTAGAGCCACTTTTTGCAGCAAATTAGCACATTACCATGAAAGGTAGTCCATCTTAAAAAAATAAATAAAAATGAAAAGAATGGTAGTCCGAGCTCAATGACCATGTCCTTGTGCCCATTATCGTGCATAAATATGTGCAATCACTTGTGTTGCCCCAATTCAAACTTTTAGACTGTATATACTAGTAGAGTACACAAAAAATTAGCTGAGGGACAGAACACACGCCGCAACCACTACTTTCACCAAGCAGTCAATAATAATTTTAACTTTAGGCCAGAAACAACCGCCAAAATGGCTCCCGCGTCCAATATTCAAAGGCAGTACAAAATTTCCATCTCGCCCTTTGGTCCAGAAACAAGGCGCCAAAGGCCATTCCTCAAAATTGTTTGTCTTGCACAATTAAAAATTTCAAACCCGCGCCCATCGGGCCGAAACCGTGGAGATAACCTCAGACCACCACGGCCGTGTGCCCCTTCCGTCCCATCTCCCCTTCACAGCCTCTCAACCGGCACTAGTTAGCGACCGAATACGTTTTATCAGCTCCCTTTTCTAGCAAGCCGGAGGTTGCTTCCTAGCCCGACACCGGCCCGCACCAGATAACCTCCTCCACACCCGAGGTCCACGGTGCCAGAGCCGGCTCAGAAACATTGTCACCAGCGACACTGTTGTAGCTTCGTTCGATCCACTTCCCCCGACTCCATGGCACCGGATATGCTTCCCTGACCTTGTCTACGGCGCTGGTGAGTTGGCGAGCAAAACCCGCTCAGCCTCAAACGACGATGCTGTAGCTCGCCATAAGCCCGTTAAAGGCAAGGACAGCGGCAGGAAATCGCGTAATCATAGTCACAAAGGTAGTTCATCGCTTGTTTCATAGCTGTCTTACACTATTTACATTCATGTGTCTGTCATTGTTCCTTCAGAGCTTTCAACTGCTTGCTAGCACTATACTAATTTTATCCTCTACACACACTTCTCTCTTAAATCTTGTAAGTTATTTTTTTGCTCATGCATGGACGCTACTTTGGGGTCGACTGATAAGGGAGGACGGAAGGGTTGGAAAGAGAGATTATTGAAGAAATCCAAACATGCAAGGTCGCTCGGCTTGCTAAGACTTAGATCTTTCGTACATACCACCACCAATCATGAAGGCCAGGTTTCTGAAGCACAAACTGATCCTCGAGATGGACAAAACCCTGACAGAGTTCTCACTTAGGAAGATGGACCGGTCGAGTACACCCCCCTAGTCCACCCGCTTGTTCACCCCAAGGTGCTTTCTCTATCTTGTCATTGAGATAGTTGTTGCACCTTCCATGTTTTGTACCTCAAACCCACCAAATGATATGCAATGCCATCTGCTTAGTTCATGCTCATATATGTTCAGCTTGTCTTGCCTTAATGTTCTTCTGTTCTATCCGCATCTCATTATACATAGGACTTTCATAGATTAATGTATCGTTTATGTGTGTCAGGAATTAGCTGTTTCACCTAAGACCATTTTAGATACCAGCAGGGAGAAAACTATGTCTAGCAAGTGTCTGATTCAGCATTTGTTTCTGTTGATGAACGATACCTCAAGGGAGACATCACTTAGGAATTTGGACCCGTTGAGGACCTCCCCATAGTCCGCCCGCTTGTTCACCCCCAATGTGCTTGCTCTGTTTTTTCATTGTGATATTTGTTGCATCTTCCATGTTTGCTATCTCAATCCAACCAAATATTCTGCAATGCCCTCTTCCTAGTTCATGCATCATATATGTTTAGCACGATTTGCCTTATTGTTCTTCTATTCCATCCGCGTCTCATTACATATAGAACTATAATTGATTGAAGTATTGTTTATGTGTGTCAGGAATCATCTAGTTCAGGTACCAAAGCTGAAGCATCGATAAGTGGCCCTGCTAATGCTATAGGTGGGACACAAACACAAGACGGGAAATACAATAACGAAATTCAGGAAACTTACATAAGGGTAAAAAGGCTCATCTTGGTGGCACACCACAGGTTCCAACAGATACAGACATAGAAAATATCATTCCACACATTGCACAATCAGAAATTGCCAATCCAGATAGCCATGAACAATTGACAGCCAAACCAGTTTCGACCTCTACGGGCCTAAATCTACTGGCACAACACCAACAAGCTAGTGATGATCACCCACCTGTTGATCAGCCGGCCGCCAAACAAGGTATGTGTTCGAACGCTTATGGTTGCATGCTCCCTTATATATACCGTGATAGCCTGATGTAACGGTTGAATTGGTAGCTACATGAAGATTTAAGAAAAGGGGGGCAACGGTAGGAAAAAACTTGAATCTAAAATTTCCGAAACCTAATCGAGATATTGCATCAATTATATTGTGTCTGGCAAGCGAATGACAGAATATCCAAAATAATATGCTTTCCTGGCATCGAAAATAGGCGTTTTTGTCAGGAATGATATTCCCATCTTCGCATCGTTCAAGATCCACCAACAGACCCCTGACCATTTCAATTCATTACTTCAGAAGTTACATTGAAGTCATGGTGCTCTGCCCCATGCCTTCAAACTTGCCATTGGTTCTATTCTAAGTCACATAACACATCAATTATTCCATTCTTGCCGATAGACAAAATTCCACTTTGATCAGGTAATTAGGATGTAGAGTATGTTCTCATGGACATGTTCTCCCTTTCTTTGAGCCAGCAGCGCCATAGGCTAAAGAATAAATACTTTTATGGTAAGCCAAGTAAGGATATTTAACAAACGTCTCCTATGGAACATTCTATGACTGACCAATAGTGGATAGATCTTCTCGACCACTAGTTTGATCCAAAGATTACGGTATGGTTTGTGAAGACCGAGACCAGATCACATTCAAAATACCTATTTGCGCATTTGTATCAATAGTATCCTTTTGCAAATGAACGTTGAGAAAAATAAGAGGAACCATGTCGCATAACGCTTAAAAAACAGAACTGGATCTCATGCATTGGTTGCGCACATGAGCGCAATAGTAAGCATAATTAGTTTTTAATCTTGTAGAGACATTGTGCTTCTTACATTTTGATCATGTGTTTCGCCCATGTTGTAGAAAGATGCGATAAGTCTGCAACAAAAATTTGAGGCATGCCAAACGAGAAAAAAAGATGGGCTCAATCCCTCCGCTAAGAGTGTTATTGTAAGTCTTCTGTTCTATTGACATTTTGTGATGACACTCCCTCAGTGATTTATATGTTACAGTTCGATGTGCAACACTGCCTGAACTGCTTCCAAGTTTTCTTTTAATTTAATTACATTAGATGATTTTCAACTAGCGCGAGTTTCAGTTTTGAACGCTACAAAGAGTTTTCTTGTGATATCATCCACCTGGCAATGAAGAAACAGACAGATGCGATGTTGGCATAGTCCTGTTATTGAGTGTTAGTGATAAACTTATTATCAGTATGATCAGACAGCTAGTATGTATTTTCTATAGTGTATATGATGCGTAATCAGCCATGCCAACTTCTAAGATTTGTTCATAGACAGGTTAAATGTGGTGTCTGCATGTTCCTCTATAGTGGCTTCTCTTCTCACACCAATTTCTACCAATCGATAACCTTTCAGATTAAATTGAACAAGTAGATGGCAAAACCTAGGAAAGACGGTCTAGAAAAAACTAAGAAGAATGTCTAGAAACATTTAACTTGGTACTAAAAGGCCAAGGTCATCGTAAATGTATGTTCCTGCGTAATGCTGGGTTATCGCAGTCCAAGTCCAAGTCCAAGTCCAAGTCGCTGTATTTGTCTTATCAGGAAGAAATTATAGCAGTATGGGCTGAACAGGAAGTGCAAAGAGGAACAATCGATGAGATGAGACAGAAACTATTAGAAAGTGATGCGGAGTTGAAGATGTTACGAGATCAGGAGAACTCTAGAGAACTCATATATGAACAGACACTTCCAAATTGAAGATTAAACCTAACAATGTCAGGTGAGTACAGTGATCGTGTGATGGTTCCTACTACTGAGCCCGGGCTGTGTTTGGGGCCATGTAATAACAAAAAGGGAGGGACTATTTGTTTTGCATCATGCTTTTCTATGTTCATGTTGGGATCCATGAACAAAAATCATGTGCCCAAACATCACTCTCTCAAGCATTGGATTCATGAACCTCACAAATATTTTTTATTCTTTTGATAAACCACCAAATTCAAAATCTCAGTCGATCGACAAAACCTACTACCTACCCTTTTTGAATCGGAGATTTTGTATCCGATTTTGTTTGCCAATATGGTAAGTGTTTGATGACCAGCCTTCAATTCGTACAAAAGGAGTACCATAAGTATTATTCCCTGGACGCTTCTGAAATTCAAAAATCTTAGTCGAGCGGCAAAACCTGTAGCCCACCCTGTTTGAATCGGAGGTATCCAATTTTCATTATTGATGTTAATCAGTTGATGTCAAAATCGACATTCAATTCCTAAAGAGGGAGATACCCCTTTTTCTATTATTGCTTGGACGCTAGCCAAATTAATAATAATAGGGCCTATTTGGTTTCTAGCCATAATTTTCCAAGCCAAAGTTTGGTAAAGTATGGCAGCCAGAAAGCATGGCAAAGGATGAAGCCAAACTTTGGCAAAAGTTTGCAAGAAAATTAACTCTATGACAAGTGGGACATATAATTAATGAAGTGTGGCAAAAACCAAATACAAGATAAACAACTTGTGGCTGCCAAAGTTTTTCTTGGCAAACAGTGGATGCCAAAGTTTGTCTTGCCAAACTATGGCTGGGAACCAAACAATCCCTTAGTCTATGCATTAATTGTTGTCATGGACGATTAGTTGATGTGACTCTGGGACTTGAATTCCTTGATAGATAGCATATGGTCTACTAGCTTTTTTCTATTATTACTTGGACGCTAGCAACAAAATTCAAAATCTTAATTGAGCGGCAAATCCCCCCCCCCCCCCGACTCAGATGCATTTCTCGCGCCTTTGTTTCACACATTTTTAAGCAATATCTCCCACTGTTGGTGTACCATTTTTCTAGTACTATTACTATTAGATGGACGCTAGCCAATTTCAAAATCTCAATCGAGCAGCAAAACCACCCACCGACCTTCCTGCCCCTCCGTTTCAAAAACATTGAGCCAAAATTTCCCACCGAGTAGTACCATTTTATTAGAATAGAATATGGGCGCTAGCCAAATTTAAAATCTCAATCGAGTGACAATATCACACATCAACCTTGAAGCATTTCGCGCTCCTCTGTTTCTAAAAATTTTGACCATAAAATTCACATTCTACCCTATGTTCAGACGACAAATCGGCAGGCTATTGTAGGTACCTTGGGGGCACGATCATAATTTGTATCATGTTCACCTCTATGTTCCCTATTCGCACAGTTTTTCCCACCGGCCTTCCCAAAAATACCAAGCTCCTCTGTCCCCTCCACGACCTCCGCGTGCACCGACAGACGGCAATTCCACGGCGGCCTGAGCCGCTTGAGCTGCGGTCTCGTGCACCGCCGTAGAGCCTCTTCACCGGCACCCTCCCCATCGGATCTAGTTCACCGGGCTTCTGTGCCACGGCAGTGGAGCTTCGGTCTCGTTCACCATGATGATGGCGTCATCGACCGCCCAAGCTCTGCTTCCCCGCCGTCGAATGCTACCCAACCATATAGGAGCCGCCTCATCGGTGTCCACCGGATGGGATCTAGTTCAACGAGTTCCATGTCCACCGCTGCAGACCATCTACATGGGTGTTGCCATTCACTGCATCGGATCTGCCTCAGCGACGCTCTCGTCCACCGTGTTGGATTTGCCTCAGCGTCTCTCTCATCCGCCGCACTCAAGCCAGCATCGACCACCCAAGATCTGCTTCCCTGACCGCCCAAGATCTGCTTCCCTGACCTCCCAAGATCCGACGACCTGCACATCACCCGCACGGTACTAATGATGCTTAGAGGCCTCTCCGACCGAGGTAACCTAATCTCCAACTCCTTTTTGTTTTATCAGCAATATAGCAGGTTAAAGCCTGTCACAGCGAACTTCATTTTTGTAATCGTGCTAGTACATACAAGTCATTGGGCATGCCTATTCTTTGTTCTACATACAAGGTCACTGGACATGTTTGTTTGAATTCGCTGATCTACAAATTTCAAGTAATTCACACGTTCCTAGCTACTCCCTACAATAGTAATTTCCTACTATTGTGTAGTTTTTTCAAAATGTAAAGTCAGTGAAAAATATTAGTGTGGATTTCCTGCTCCATAGTTACTGAATCTATATGGTTCATCCTAAGCAAAGTTCATGCTATTATTTCCTCCCTGGAATCATTCTGCTATCCTGTAGTACCTATTTAAACTCACCGTATACGGTGACCCAGCATACCACTTCATGATTTAGTACACTATAGTCGTTGACATAACACCAATGAAACACCGTTCACTAGTATTACATCCCTCAGAGTGGTTCAACAGAAACACAGAAGGCCCAAGACATGACTATAGGGTACAACTCAACTCTTTACACAAGTCCAGAGAACACTCTAGGTTAAAGAGACAGAGAAACTTCTTACAAAGAAGAATCAGAGATAAATAACTCAAAAACTCTCATACTAATAAGACTAGTACCTAAACTATTGGTTTGGCATTGCTGCTATTGCAATATACTACGGAAATAGGTTCTATGGCTATAGATTATGTTCCTATATAATCAGTAGCTTCGTCTTAACTTGAGTTGATGTATATTTTGACTCTCTTGACTTCATTGAAGATTTGAGCTCTTGATGAGTACTTCTTCGAGTAGAAGTTGATGTAGATGTCATCTGTACTGGCTTTAGAATCTAGCAAGGGTTACGAAGATACGTTGAGTACGAGCGTACTCAGCAAGTTCACTAGAAAATGCGTCTTTGATGCACTATATCTACAGCCACAGACCATAGTTCATAGGCAATGCAGGTTTTCATAAAAATTTCTTAAAAGGTTGCTTTTATTCTGTAAACTATGTCGGTCAGCCTTCACGGGTTTACCAGAACTTTCATGGAGTTCCTTTCCCGCCGCGTTCGCAGCTCCTTCCCGGAATAGGGAGTAACAAGTTATAGTTCTTACACTCTGCAGAGGTGTGTCACTTTACCCATGAGAGGTCTTAGCTTTGTTGCACATCCGGGCCACGAACCCGTTCACACTTCCTTGCTGTGAGGCCCAGACTAAGATCCAAGCCAATCACTGCCTTCTCTGTGACCCCGCATGTCTCCTTAGTGTACGCCAGCCCACCTATTGAATTACGGCAATTGGCAGTATGGACCGTTCAGATGCCGAAACTATCGTGGGACGTTTAGGGCTCCCACCCATATGCTGCATATCCTCTACGAATTACCATATAATATGCACGCTACGAGTGATAACATCCACGACCCGCACATCCGGCGCCATGCGAGAGGGAAAGATACAGCTGACTTCTTTGTCCCATTGCAAATCTCATGGTCAACGCGTAATATACGGCGCAAGAATCACTGGCGACATTGGTTGTTAAGTCCTAGATAATATGTTCCTTTACACCGGAACTCTTATAGTAGGTTATTACCTCATGGTAATTAACCTTAATCATATTATTATGAAAATAGTGTTTTCTGACCTTTTTCAAATGCAGGTGATGACAACACTGGATTTGCAAAATACTTTACAGAAAATAATCAAAGGACATGAGCAAGTGTGAACTTGCCTTTTGTGATTGCAAGATTATGCACTCACGGTCTTCAAGACAATATAAGATCCAATATCTGAAATCAACATTATTGGTCCGGTAAATACTAATGTTTAAAGAAGCAAGATGCTTTTATGCATAAGTAATGTAATGCAAGTTGATAAACGCGAATCCCAAGAATAACATTGTTCTAGGGTTTGGATACTAGAGATGGTTTTCTTGGAATGTGTTACCCTTTTAGATTAATTTTCACACATGAGCTTCTTATTAAGGCTTGTGAGTGTGTGTGAAACAACATGTAATTATAATATCATAAAACAATGAGATATACTAATGAGATGTGCTACTCAAGGACTGCTTATATGAGAATTATCTGATCTTCGAGTTTTACCTTGCAAGTGATGACATTTATAAGGAACTTAAGTGTTAACAATCCTAGGTATATAAGTAAAGTATAAAATAAGGTGTTTCTAGTAATTGTCATATGTTGATTGAAGTGGCAAAACGAATAACTTTTGAAGAAAAGATTCCTTTATTAAGATTTAAACAATATTTTTAGTTAATCAGATGTGGTTGATGTTGTTTGTGCTGGCTTGAATAGTTTGGACTTGAGATGCTTTGCAATTTAATTATAACAGACCAAATTTAACTATAGAGTATATAATAAAGTTTTTAGCATTATACTTAAGGTCTGGTAGACTAAAGTTAACTTTAAAACATAGATGGACTTAATAAAGTGGAATGTTATATTTTTAACATGTAGGTATTATTTTTGTGATCATTTTGGTATATTACATTTATTTTTATGATTTACAAATAATAAGATATGATATTTATAAGATTTATTACTTTATAAATACTTAATAAATAATAAATATTTAATTAAGTAAAATGATAATGCATGATTATAATTTTAAATTATCGTTCTTATTTTTCTAAGATTTTTGGTATTTTATTTATATTTTTTAACATTTACCATTATTAAAATATGATTTATCAAAGTTTTATTAATTATAAAATCTTTATTAAATAATAATTTTTTATAATTATTAACATAATAATGTTTGATAATAGTTTAATGTTATAGATTTTATTTTTCTGAAAATTTTCATATATTATACATATTTTTCTAAATTATAAAACAAAAGTTATTAAAATTTTAAGATTAACTCATTTTCTAATTAAATTCTAAATAATATTACAAACAACGAATTACTTTTCTTATCAAGACCTAACTTACCCTAGTCACTAACATGTGGGGCATTGGCCACGTTGTTTGAAACCTAGGCAGTGGACTAGTCAATAGTGGACCTGGTCAAGGATGACACATGAGTGATGTAACGATGACTTCAGAACAAATCCATATTTCTTTTTACACTCCAGGCGAACCTAACTAGAGAGACCGACAGTTGGGCCCGCTGCCCAGTTTAACTACCACGCGGGCTCACCTGAGTCTCCCGGGAATCGCACACGGGATGGCGAGATAGAGGTTTCTGGGAAGCGCGGCTAGGGTTTTTCGATGCACGAGAGTTCGCTGAGCATAGTTTTGGCGACGCCGCTCCTTTTTGGTCATCGGAAATAGTTCAACGGCGAGCAACTATGGCGGCGCTCGCCGGCCTCACGACGAACTCTCACTAGAGGAGGAATTAGGAAACGTAATAACGCCAGGGATGCGTGAGTGTACCCTAAGTGTAGCATGTGATCCTTGTCGGCGATGGTGACCGGAGATGAGCGCAAATTTGCGGATTCCGACGACCATCGTGGAAAGGGATTCGAGAAATTTGCCTCCATCTAAGATCCTCCTGTTGCGGTGCTCCACCTAGAGGATCTCGGAGACACCGCACTTCTTCTCGATCATCCCATGGTCCTCGAGATGGCCTGCATCAGTGGCTAGTCGGAGCTCGCCGGCGGTGACTTAGGTGTTGTGAATGAAATTTGGGAGAGAGTGTGCGAGGAATGGTCAGTATTAGGATTAGGGCGTCATCGTGTCATTCTTATCCTCACGGAGGCCTCGGTGGCGGCGTCACGTCGACGGCGGCACCGGGTGGTCGTCGACCCCTCCAGCGAGCTGCTCGTCCAGAGGAGGAAGATAATGGATAAGATTGCTAAAAGGTATGCGGGCTTGGGCCGTTGCTGCGCTGCGGTGAATTGAGCGGGAGAAGAAAAGGTTGCTGCTGGGCAGTAGATAAGTGGAGGATAAATGGGCCGGCCTGGCTGTTACTCTGGATCTAGTTTTTTTATTAAACAGAACCTTTTTATTTTCTTTTTTCTTTAAACCCTTTTAACTATGAATTTTTATATGGATTTAAATATCCATAATTGTTATAGAGCACATTAAATAATACAGGAATATTGGAAAATAAGTGGTGTTGTTATCTTTCTTGATTTCCTTATAATTTTAAACTAATAGGAAACTATTTTATTGAGTGTAATATTCATCGCTTGGGTTTTTAGATATTTGCCTTTTAATATAAATATATATATTTATGGAGAACTTATAAAATGATTTTTATTTCTTCTTTATATGTGTAATTGTAATAGTTTAATATAACTAAGGTTATGCATTTAATTTATCTCATATTCATAAACTTATTAAAGAATTTATTAATATTAATCCATGAGTTTTTATTCTTGTTAATTTTATAATATTAAAGAAACTTTTATATATATTGATCCTTCATAATTGTTTGGTACATAAAGTTCTAAGTACTAATAGTGTTTGAAATTATAATTTCTTGCCCTAGGGTTTTAGGGTTCTTGATACATTTGTATTCTTTTGTTGATATGAATAAAGATTAATGGCTAAACACATTGTCTTTATGTTTGTGATCAGAATGATGTTACCTTTTACAAACAGTGGGGTGATTCTTTAGAATGACTTATGAGAAAGAATTGATAAAGATACTCCTAAGCACATATGGTTATGATAATTGGAATTGAGAAAATATGTGCTTAATTGATTTGTTATAGGAAAATATTCCTATAAATCATTGTGGAAACAAGATGATAGATCAACCATAGAAAGTGGATATTAGGTTTGGTTTTTGATTTAGGGTTTAGTGTTTAACAAGAATTTCTATATTCCATAATTCACAATCCTGGACTTCTAACTAAAGAATTCCTTTCCTAGATATACTACTTCTTCCAATCCATCATCATGTGTTAACATGATGAGCTTTACCTCACAAGATTATTCTTATCCACCTTTACTTCTTCTAACTCCTCTTGTAATTCCAATGAGCTTGATTCTAAAGCATTTCCTAATATTTTCATATCTATACTTGGGTATATCAACTATTATGCTGCTGATAACCTCGAAAACAATAAATGGTCACCTCTAACTCCATTCATATACTTCCTTTATCATCATCAGTAATTATTACTCCAATGGATGTATACCTCAAATCCTACTTCACCTCAAGTTCTTAGTATTTCCAAAGAGGAGAATACTAATTCTTTAATCCAATGTTGCTCTAATATCATCTTAATTATACTATCTTGTCTTTACTTAACTCTAGTAACAAATACTCTAATCACACATTATATTAATGTGACCTGTAATGGCTAACCTGGAATAATATATCTAGACTAGGGTTTAATCATGTTTTATCCACCAATGTCACTTATACATGGTATAAGCATTCAATATTGGTGAATAAGGCATGATCATAATAATCCTTTGATCCTTTATGGTTTAGGTTTCCAGTTTTCTAATCAAGGCTTCCATCCATACAACATTACAGTTGTATTATAATTATCTTCTGTTTAGCTCTATTGGATTAAGAGATATAATTCATTGACTATACCTACTTGATACAATAAGACTACTCCTGATAAATATCTTCAGTATTCATCCTGGGAATCCTCTTTGTTACCACATATATCTTTATTTCAAATAACCCTTCTATCCATTCAGGAGTGAGTTAACTCCATCAATTATCCTATAGATGATATCTAGGGCTAGCATTTCTATTTACCTCTTCTTACTTCCTTCTCTAAAGGATTTAAAGTGAATGTTATGATAAGGATAAGAGTTGATAGATCAAGATTTAGTTGTTCCATTCCTATTACTTAAGTTATGTTTATAACTTGGTATTCATAAGCGTATAATAAATACTAAGATATGATTACTTAAGGATCAAATATAAATCATTAAGTAATGTATTAGGGTTTAGCATTTATTACATTTGATCTACCCTTAGATCAAATCTCCCTTACCCAAGATAAGGTTTTAACAAAGGTCATATTGAAACTTATCGCAGTCAACTTGATGACCTACTTCAATTCCATCAAGTTAAGAGAAGCTTCAATCTCTTTGACAAGTTTTTATTTAAAAGTGAGAAAATTATTCGGATTTTCTATGCATGAGTGCAATGCACACATCTATGTTCAGCTTATTTCTAAGCTCTAATGCTGGGATGTTACACCGTACTAGTTCAATAATAAATTTGTTCCTTCTATCTCGATCTTTAAAAGATGCAACACTGCCTGTTTTTTCTTTGCATAGAGGTCAAACGGGAACACAGAACATGTTCGTTTGCGCAGGCTCTTCTACAGGTTCATATGTGCGATGTCATTGTTTCCTTATCTGGTGCTGGTTCATCCTAAGCAACGACATAACTATCCCCCACTATGTAGTTTATTCGTGGTTTGTGTTCCTACTTTGCAAGTTCTGGCATGATGCCATTTTATAGCTCACCGAAAATTCTGAATCACCCAACGTCTCTTGTATTCCAGGATATACTCATGCTTCCATATATATTTGTTGAAATGACCTGGCTAGTTTATATTTACTAAAATTGTAGGAAACACTCTGTCCGGTTGCTTAATTCATTTGTAGGCACACTTGTTTAATGTTTGCTTGTCCTTTTCTACAGGTTCACAAGCAATGCCATTATATTTCATGTCTAATGGTTCTTCCTAAGCAGCGAAATAGCTATCTTCTATTGTATATATCGTTCATTCGTAGTTAGCATTCTTGCTCAACAAGGTCTCTTATGATGCCTTTAAAATTTCTGTTTGGTTCCTAGCTACGACAGTAACTGCATTCCCATTGAGTAGCTCACCGCGAATTCTGGGTCACCCAACATCTCTTGCATTCCAGGATAAACGACTTCTTCCATATATATTTGTTGAAATGACCTAGCTAGTTTGTATTTGCTTAAATTCTAAGAAACACTTTGATTGATTGCTCATTTCATTGTATGCACACTTGTCTAATGCTTGCATGTCCTCTTATAGAGGTTCGCAAGAGACGCCATTATATTTCTAATCTGGTGCTGGTTCATCCTAAGCAACGACATAACTATCCTCTGCTGCGTAATTCATTCGTGGTTTGTGTTCCTGCTCTGCAAGTTCTCGCATGATGCCATTATAATTTTTGTCTCGTTCATTATTAGGATGAAAGCAACTACATGCCCATTGTGTAGCTCACCGCCAATTCCGAGTCACCCAACATCTCTTGTATTCCTGGATATACTACTGCTTCCATATATATTTGTTGAAATGACTTGGCTAGTTTATATTTGCAGAAATTCTAGGAAACACACCATTCGATTGCTCATTCATTTGCAGGCACACATGTTTAATGCTTTCTTGTCATGTTCTACATGTTCAAAAGCAATACCATTATTTTTCATATCTAATTGTTGGTCCTAAGCAACGACATAGTTATCCTCTATATATAGTCCATTCGGGGTTTGCATTCTTGCTCTACAAGTTCTCTTATGATGCCATTATTATTTCTGTTTGGTTCCTAGCTACGACAATAACTTCATGCCCATTCTGTAGCTCACCGCAAATTCTGGATCACCCAACGTCTCTTGCATTTCAGGATAAACGACTGCTTCCATATACATTTGTTGAAATGACCTGGCTAGTTTATATTTGCTGAAATTCTAAGAAAAACTTTGATTGATTACTCATTTCATGTAGGCACACTTGTCTAATGCTTGCTTGTCCTCTTATACTGTGTAGTTCATTAATGGTTTGTGTTCCTGCTCTACAAGTTCTAGTATGATGGCATTATAATTTCTATCTGGTTCATTCTTAGGTACGACAGAAACTTAATGCCATTGTTTAGATCACCACAAATTATGAGTAAACTAACGTATCTTACTTTCCAGGATATACAACTTCTTTCATATATATTTGTTGAAATATACTGGCTAGTTTATATTTGCTGAAATTCTAAGAAACACTTTGTTTGACTGTTCATTTCATTGTAGGCACACTTTTCTAACGCTTGTCTGTCCTGTTCTACAGGTTCACAAGCGATACCATTATATTTCGTATCCGGTGTTGGTTCATCCTAAGCAACGACCTATCTATCCTCTACTATATAGTTCATTTGTGGTTTGCATTCCTACTATACAAGTTTTCTCATGATACCGTTATAATTTATGTCTTTTTCATTCTTAGCTACGACAGTAACTGCATAACATTATCTGGTTTATTCTTCTATATATAATTGTTGAAATTACCTGGCTAGTTTATATTTACTGAAATTCTAAGCCACACACATTGTTATATTTCTCGTTTCATGGTAGGCACACTTGTTTAATGCTTGCTTGTCCTATTTGTTTGACCTGATGGTCAATATATTTGAACCATTGACCAGTAGTGAACTCCAGTTCATAGCTCCTGTCGTATCAGTTAATTGAGTAGTTTTCCTTGTTTGATGTATTAACTTGTTATTACTTAGTTTCATACTACAGTTATTGCTATCTCCATCAAAGAGGGGGCTGCAAGATCATGTCTCACGTTTTTTTCCAATGTAGATGTCACACTAAAAAGGGAGATGCAGGTGATGGAGAAAGCAAATTGACGGCTGCTATCAAATCGATTGTCAACTGAAATGGCGATTTTTCTTTCCCTTGAGTAGATAATATGTAATAATTTTAAGTAGTTTACATTTGATGTAATATCTAGGCTAATTGCAATAGACCATGTAGGCATTTAGTTGATGCCATCCACACATAGCAGTAGACGGTACAGTACCTGCGCTAAAAATGTCGATTTTGGTACAGTATCATGCTCTGTATTTTCCTGTCTTGTATTATGCCGAAGATGAACAGTAAAAATGCTCACACGTTGTACACCTTTTATGGTACAGAAATGGGCTCTAGAAATGCAGAAATTGTAAAAGATCGTAAAAGTAACGGGCCGACCCACAGGAGAGATTAGTAACTGGCCATAACAGTGGCATGCCGAAATGGTAAAAGGCCGAAATAGTAAAAGCCCGAAACCATGGAGGTCATCCGTCGTAGTAGGCTTTTCAGCCACGAAAAATGGACCTTTAACCATGAAAATCGTCCGTTGTAAAAGGACATTTTTCTTGTAGTGTCTCCTAGTGAGCATTCCACAAGCCTTTAAAGTAGAGAAACCAACACGTCGCTCACCTAGCACCGGCTGCAACTCACTGTAACATCCCAAAAATCATGATTTGTAAATTTGCATATCATTCATGCATTCATAACTTTGGGCTTTCCAAACAAAATTTCAAATAAGAAATACCATGATATACCTATTATTTCATGCAAATAAGGCAATGGTCTTATTTTAGTTTTATTTTCATTTCAAGGAATGAGAATACTTTGGTTGGATTAGTAATGTATTAAATTGGATGCAAAGCTTGCACAAAAATATTCAAAACAAAATTCATTATAAAACCACTTATATTCCTAATATCCTTATATCAATAAAGGCATGGTTTTATTTTATTTTCAAACCCAAAAATGTTTTTGAGTGTAAGTATGTGTTTGACACACTTTTGTACACTAGAACAACATACAAAAGTATGGAGGAAATTTGAATTCAAACAGATTTAATTTAGCCATTCAAATTCAATCTAGAAAATCAAAACAGAAAAAGAAAAAGAGAAAAGGTGAACAAATATAAGGCGCCACCTATCTAACCCAACCCACCCCGCGGCCTAACTACCAACCCACCTAGCCCACCCAAGAAAACCCCCTCTCCCCCTCTCTTTCTCACCGAACGCGCCCGCACCCACCCACTGACGCGCGAACCCCGTAGCCACATCATCATCTTCCCCAATCAACGCCGCAGCGACACCGTCGCCACCCGTTTCTGGCCGAGTGATTCGCGAATCCATTCACGATTAATTCCATAGTAATTTCATTCCCAGACCCCTCTACTTAACCCCCTCCCCACTCCGCATCTTTCCCCTCACTCTCCACCGTCTAAGCGCCAGCAGGCTGCCCGCACTTGAGCTCACATCGCTGCGGTACCGAACTGTAGCACCCCCGGTATTAGTGTTAAACTAACCTCAAATCACCATCTAAGATAAGTTCAACTCTAAACACGGAAGATCACAATATGATTCGGTAACATTACAGAACACAGGGATTCAACAGCATAAGTTTAAACTCTTAACAGAGTAAGATATTAGAGTTATTACAAACCAGAGGTCATAGACCCAACATTACATCACATAGCGAAAGCAAATTATGTTGTTCTACACAAAAACTTAGCAAAAGGCCTAAGAGGCCATAAACAAAAGTGACGTCCATCCCATAGTCCTCAGGCTGCTACTTGGGAGCCCCAACTACTCGTTGATGTCAAGTAGAAGCCACCTTCAGTTGCAACTAGATCCTCTGTAGAAAAACAACAATGGCGCAAGGCTAAGTACAAGAATGTACTCTGCAAGACTTAGATAGCCTATTATCTACATGCTTTGGCTAGAAAGGCTTTATCTGGATTTACTTTTTCAAAAAGCAATCTTTATTTGTAAACAGGAGAGAGAAGAGGCTCGTCTACTCAGAATCTTTTAAAAAGGATAAGGTAGTGACTTCTTCATCTTGTTCATCACATCTTGATAACCACCAGCTTCATCAGAACCTCCTATCTAGGATCACCCCCTTAACCCGGAGGAAGCATCCTTCAGCACACGTGGATCAACAAGTTTTATAGTGATTAATGTTATCTATGAGCTTATGTCCGGTCGCCAAGTCGTTCATAACCGTGACCACGGCTTTTCGTAAAGATAAATACCCTACAGGGGTGTACAACTTTACCCACACGTACCAACCGACTCTTAAAGCCAAATTATTAGCCCTCTTCCTTAGAAGGCCGGCAGAGGGTGGTTGACCACGACCTTTACCTTGCTTTCGTCGAGACCATGAGTCACGCAATAAGTATGGTTCCGCCATAACCGGTCAAATCCAGAAGCCGGTACTTAAAGATGTGAGGCGAGGTTGGTTTACCAGGGGCGCTATCTACCCCAAGCAACCCGGTCCATGCTTCCCTACCTGTTATGATGCACCTCCAGCACCTCCTCTTTCGAAAACATTTTCAATGTGTATGCCAAATGGAAAGCCCGAACTATGTGACTCATGGAATCTACTAGGCAAGTTAGTTAGTCGAGGGGTTGTCTAGGCCCCGCGTGGCTGTACGCTCGTCTTGGTTCCAAAGGTAAGAAATCAGTTCCTAGTGGTGGCGAGCATGGGACTACAAAAACCACACCCAACGTGGCCTCCCATACAAGCCTTAGCATGTTTAGTTATCTCCTTCTTAGATGTCACCATCTCCTACCTTTCTAGATTCACCGGCATCTTCGATTCATCATTCAGACGGATCAGATGTTGTTACTATGCATGGCTAAGCTGTTGGACGCAAAATCTCTAACAATATTCACATGCCAAACCTAGGTATGCTAGGAGCAATGGATCAGGAGTATAAGTCTACAAAAGGGAAACAGTGCAGCAGATAGGTAACACTAGCTACTGACAAAAGACCACATTGGAATCGTGTGAATCATAGCGAGAAAGTAATATACTTTATAAAACATAGGTTTAGAATGAGAGGCTACGCTTTCCTTGTCCGTTAGTAGAGAGGTATGGAACTTCGAGGTTGTTGACTTCAACCTCGGATTCGGTTCCTATTCGCGAAGAACCAAATACTGAAAAAGGGAAAGCAACATTCAATACATGGCATGTGCAATGCTCAATCAATATGGATGATATGAAAAGTTAAATAGTGTTGAAAGGAATCCTAGAACATGCTTGGTCATTTTAAACGGGGTACGAGAGGTCCAAACCCTAGAACAGGGGATTCTCGGAATCACCTATGGGGTTCAATTGGTTCTTCTAATTAAACTTATCATAAAAGTTGCTTAACAATTCATGATTATAGTGAAATTAGATAGTTCTCATTTTTTTGAACATTTTGATATATTATTTGTATTTTTCCGATTTAAAATGAATTAGTTCTGAATTTCTCAAATTTTAATTCATTTTAAATCATTTTTAGAATATTTAAATTATTTTCCAACTTGGGCCCACATGTCAGACTTTTATTAATTTCAGAAATGATTTAGAAAAAATATTAAAACCCTGACAGACAGGGCCCACCTGTCAGCATTTTACTTATTACAGAAAATAATTACTGAAACTCTGAAACATTTAAATAAACAGAAAAAGATTTATTGCATCATGATGACGTCAATGTGTTGACGTCATCAATGGATGATCTTCTCAGATCGAGAGATGGGTGAGCGATTGGCGGCGTCTGTGGATGCGCTGTTGGTCTCGTTCAAAAGAGGAGGCCAAGGCGAGCATTATAGTGGCGGCGCCGCCTCGGTATGGTCACCGGAGCGACGGCGGCGACATCAAACAACGGTAGCGGCATCGGGTGCTTGTCGGAACATCGATTCAGCGCGTGAGAGAAGAAACGGAGGGGAACAGGAGGTCCGCTAGCTCACCATGAGCACGATGGTGAGGTTGATGAAGCGAGGGGAGGCCGGATGGAGGGGAATAGACCATTCGACTACGGCGGACGGAGTTGAGGTCGAGCTTGATTCCGGCCAGACGAAGTCCTTCCAGCTTGTGTGGCTTGATAGAGATGACGACGACAACACAACGCTTCTCCCAGACCACTCCACGGTGCACGGGGCGCCCGGAGACGGCGGGCCTCGCTGTGGCCCGAACGGCTAGGGTTTGGCCGAAGAGGAAAAAAGAAGCGCGCGAGGGGGAGAAAGAAGGATAGGGTTCTCCACTGTGGCAGGGGGGTCTTGTAGGTGCTGGTGTCGTCGGTGGCGCAAATCTTGGCACGGCACGACGGCGGACGGCGAGCGCAGTGCCAGCGAGCAGCTTCTTCGTCGGGGACGAAGACAACCATGCGTTTTGGGGCCGAAGCGGTACGAGGCCCCTGGCGGGCTAGCATGGGCCGGTTGGTGGGCCTAGGAAAGGTGCTGGACGACAGGACGAGGAGAGAAAAGTTGGTCCATGGCCCGTTGGCTGTTGCTGCCCATTTTTTTTAACAAAAACCTTTTTTATTTTTCTGTTTACTATTTTTCTCTTTCTAATTTCATTTGGAATTTGTTTGAATAATTTCAAAAATACAGGGCTTTGTAGAAATATTTGAAATATTGTAGGGGCCCTATTAATCCTTTTCGGCTCCAAATGACGAGGTTTCGACTCGTCAATGCCCATTGTTATGAGCTTGGGTTTTGGAGAAGATGGGGATGCTGGAGATCGTGGAACGGTTAACAGACAAGCAACCAGGGGACACGAGATTTATCCAAGTTCAGGCTCCCGGAGGGAAAACCCTACTCCTGCTTGTCCGCTCTTGATTACGGCGGAACCGAAAGTTACAAGGGTGCGCAGATGCAATCTGGCGTGGAGGTGTGTATGCGGTGGTATGCGAGATGCCCTCCTCGTCGTGCCCTCTTAGCCTTTATGTAGAGGTAGGCAGGTCCTGGGCACAGACCGAGTCGGTTAGAGGTTTTAGGGTTTGCCCCTTTGAATATTCTATATATTCTAGTCTTGCTCTCCAAGGATCCGAAGACGTCATGGGCTTAGGCCACCCGAAAGTCTTCATGGGCCACGTATATTCTCGTGGGCCTTCCTTGGGCTGGAACAGTTATGCTAAGGTCGTGTACCCATGGGGTGTAACCATGTCAGTAGCCCCCGAGTGTTCAGTCGAATCGTAGATTCGACTAAGGACTCTTTAATCTTCCGGGTGCAGTTGTCTTTGTTTGTTAAAGAATGATTCTAGTGTGTAGGGATTGTTGATGCGTGTGCCTGACTCTCCTGACGGATCAGGGTCAGTTAACTGTCTTAGGACAAAACAACATGATCTTCTTCATATTCGAGTCCCTCGACTCGAACCCGGAACATATGCTGGCATAATTCGACTCAGGCCACTGAGGACTTATAGGAGTGGAATCCCAGTAAATTTAGAATGATGTACCCAACGCGCCCGTCGGGATTTTCATCGCGCCTGCTGGCATGGATTTTTACTAGCAGAGCGCAGTCGTGTGCGTTGCTAGACCATCAGATGGTATCTGTAGGTCTTATCTTTGCATCGCAGACACATCATCCGAAATTTTATCACCGCGCAGGTGTTTCGGGTGGCCAAGGAGGATGTTTTACTCACCGAAGGATCGCAGTCGAAGAATTCATAGGGTGCGCGACCAGCGCTCCCTATGGGAGTAGTCCCCGAGTGTCTGTTCGAGTCGTAGACTCGAGTAGAGACTTTAATTCAGCCGTTGTTGACTTGAGGTCCGTAGGACACTTTTTTTTCGGATGCTTGAATCAATCCTCCCTATGGGAGTAGCCCCCGAGTCTGTAGTGGAGTCGTAGACTCGACGTAGGACTCGAAGAATAGTTAAGCGGTGTAGTACCTCAATCATGCTTCCGGTGCGCGGCCAGCGCTCCTGACAGGAGTATCCCCCGAGTAGTTATTCAAATCGTAGATTTGAGTGAGTACTTTAGCTGTGTAACCTAAGATTTGTAACCATTGCTAGTATATCTTTGATGATGTTAGTGCTGACGATTGGTGACCTCAAGCGTCTACGGCGCCAGAGGTGACGCGACTGGACGAACGTGGGTCCCACTTTCTTACTTGGAGTTGACTGGTCACGCGCGACGTGGCGATAATTATGGTGTCTCCTCGGTTTCCGTGCATAGTGGATGGCATGCGAGCGACGGTTCACTGCTATGCTAACTCGTGGACGTCTAGATTTGACGCTGGCTCTAGGGCTTCCCGATGAATGGTCCCTGTTCATCATCTTCGTCCTTATATTTTGTGGGGAAAATGTGTTTGTTTTCACCGCAGCCATTTGATTTTCACTGCTTCAAACTTCTTGAGATTTTCCTTGCCGCGCGCTAGAAGTTCTTTGATCTTTCCTGTATTCTTTTCTTTGTTCGCATCGCCGCCGTCGCCGTACTGCCATGGGGAAGTCAAAGAAGGCCTCCACCGTGGCGGGCACCAGCATTGCTGCCGGCGGCAAAAAGGGCACCGCCGCTACCCGCGTCATCGATGGTGGGTGGCGGCGTACAGAGACGCGCGAGGGCGACCTGCGCAAGCTTCATGAGCGAGGTCTGATCCTGCAGGACAAGGAGGCCGTCAAGATTCCCGTCTACGAGGTAATTCCCCGTCCACCCGCAGTGTTTTGGGTCATGTTTGTTGCTTTTGTCCTTCGGGGCCTCTCTCTCCCAGTCCAAGATTTTCTCCGTGGACTGCTTTTCTTCTATGGCATCCAACTCCGTCATCTCTCACCAAATTCCCTTCTCCAAATTTCTTGTTTCATCACCTTCTACAAGTGCTGGCTCGGTATCGAGACGCACTTTTGCCTTTTCCAGAAACTGTACTCCGTGAAGAGGCAATCTGGCTCCGACGGAGTTTATCCGATTAGCGGCTGCATCATTTCACTTAAATCCAATTTTCTCTTCTTCTCTTTTTCTATGTCCGAGTCCGTACAATATTGGCGAAGGCAGTGGTTTTACATCCGCGATTCCACAGCGGACGGGCAAAATTTTGGCCTTGCCCCTTTCGACTCAACCCAGATAATCCAGCCGAAGAGGTCCTGGAAGAACCACATCTTGGATGGTGAGGTAGCGGAGATAGAGGAGCTCTACCGTCGGGTGGAGGATCTCCAGGTGATTCGGTGAAGGAGGTGAATTGTGTGGATATCATCCGCACCTTCCTTAAACATCGGGTGCAGCCGCTTCAGGCTAGGGCTTACCCGATGTTCCTTTACTCTGGCCGCCACGACCCAACGAGAATTGCGACTGAGGAGCTCTCCAGGGGGGATCTCGACAGAATCCTTTGGCCGCTGCTGAATTACAAAGCTGAAGAGGCTCTTCTGGGGAAATCGCTGGCCCCTCCGTTCACTACCTCTCGTCCGGTTCCGCAGGTGTAGATCTGGGGCGTGCGCGTAGCGCTATTTTCGAGTGCGTTTTTCTTGTACTTGCTTGTTTTGAAAATTTTACTTTCTTTGTGCAGGAGTTTAAGGTACCGGGCATGGTGCCTCCAGTACCCGAACGTTTTCCGGATGCGCCAGACAATGAGGTAGTGGACTCCATGTCTGAGCTTCCCTCGGCGTGGTCACCAGCTGAAGAAGCCCTCGAGTCGAGCGAGGAGCAAACCCGAAAGCGGGCACGGAGCTCGAGCGAATCGTCAGATGCCTCGACTCTGCCAACGCCTAGGAACCCGCCATGCCTTATGCGTCATAGTGGAGGTGATGGTGGCTCTTCCTCTCCTATTCCGGCCGTGCCTGTGCGGGCTATAGCGCCGCAGCCGCCGGCGAAGCGGAAGAAGGAAGAGAAGACGGAAGAGAAGACGGTAGATAAGAAGGAAGAGAGGTCCTTGCCTATCTTCAATTTGAGCGATATGGACTCATAAGTTCTTTTGAGTGCTTTTTGCTATCCTTCATTGTTGCTTGCTTGTCTTTGATTGGTGTTTTCCGTTGCAGCCGCTCCTCTAATGGCTCGTTTAGCAATGCCACTCAGGAGATGGTGGGAGAGTCGAAGATTACGCCTCCTCCTTCTGAGACGGTGGCCACCTCTGGGGGCATTGCTCCGAACCCCTCTCCGCAGGAGGCTCGGGTGGTCGTCTCCCAGAAGACTACAGCCAGACCTTCGGAGCCCCCGAGCCCTTTTCCTAATAAGTTGCTTTTGCTCGCAGCCTTTTGTGCAAGGCACCAACCAGCTGGTGAAGTAGCATCTGAAGTTGGAGGCCAGCCTGCAGCGGCTTCAAGGTTCATACTTAGATAGATCTTCTTCGTCTTCCTCTGCTTGCTTACTTGTGAGTCTGATACGTGTTCTTTTTTGCAGATGAAAATAATACTGCCCTCCACGAGCTTGATGCTCTCAAAAAGAGCCTCAGGCGAGCGGAGAAAAAGGCCGAGGACGCTGTTGGTGCGAAGGAGCGGCTCGAGCGGGAGCTAGCTGATGCAGCTGCTGCCAAGGAGCGCCTGCAGCAGGAGGCTATACACCGCGAGGAGAAGCTCGCCACCGCCTCTTCTTTGCGGGAGAGGAAGGTAGCTGAGAAGCTGATGGCTGCTGCCAAGGCTATTTTGGGTAAGTGATTTTGTTTGCTTGGTTTGTTTCGGCTGCCTTGGCTTCGTACCTTTGTTTGATTCATTTTATGCTTTTGTCTGTTTTCTAGATGCCGCGGGCATTGAGTTCGATCGCGGTGCCCTGGAGCACGGTAGTGCTTTGGATGATGCTACTGCGGCGGTCGAAGACCGCTGCAGTACCGTGGTTGGCTCACTTGCCAAGGCCAAGGAGGTTCATGGACGCTTCTACAAGGAGCTTGTTCCCAAGGGCGTTGCCCTTGAGGATGTCGACTTGTTGGTGGATGCATTGTTAGCCGACGCGCCTGTGACGTACAAGCGCAAGCAGAAGGGCATTAGCGCGTCCATGGGGCTGGCGATGGCCATGGCGTCTGGGGCGGAGCTGGATCTTCGTCAGGTCACCTCCCAGATGCCAATGGCTCCCGACGGATCCGAGGTAGCTTTTTCCCTCTATGCTGCCCGCTGTAAACGCTATGAGCCAAAGCTGATTGACCTGCTGGTGGAGTATGTGGTGAGGCAGCAGGGAGAGGCCAAGAGAAGGCAATCTGGCTCCGAGGCCACTCAGGATGCAGCTGCTTAGGCCTTTTTTTTAGGGTAAAACAATAGGGTAAGGAACCCCACTGCAATTTTTATAAATCATAAATAGTTACAAAGAAGTATTTACAAGTTTCAGGCCACCTCAAAAGAGGGATAACATTCTCAGCAGCTATCTCCTGTCTAAATTATTCCTAATCCAATATTTGAGGCCCTGATAATTCTTTTTCTTAATTCTATACAGGACCCATCTTAATTCCTGGGCGATAATAGCCCTCCATTCCTCTAGCGAAACATGCTTGTTGTTGAAGATTTCATTGTTTCTGCACATCCATATATCCCAAGCTCCTAAGATAATAATTTCCATTGCAAAAGGGACTTTAAGATCTTTTTTAATACTGGCTAAAGCTTCAAAAAGATTGTGATCAGCCACTTGGACATGGGAAATTTCAGCCCAGCAAGCTTTTGCAAAAGGACAGTCCCAAAATAAGTGTAGAATGGTTTCCTCACTGATGCAGCCATGAAACACACATTCATATGAAGCCAGAGTAAAACATTTCCTTTTCAGAAGGTTCCGTGTGTTTAACCTATCAAGGAGCAAGAGCCAGAAGAAGAATGTATGCTTTTGTTGACATGAGGATTTCCACAACCAGGAAAAATGTGGCTGTACAGGCTGGTAACCAGATAAAGAAAAGTAAGCCTTTTGGACTGAAAAAATATTACTGCCCCAAATGTAACTCCAGTTGTCAGTTTCCCCCTGCATGCCAACACTGAGTATTTGCTCAAGGTTTTGATATTCCTGGTAAGCTTGCTGTTACAAAGGGAGAAAAAAATGATCTTGAATATTAGCTATCTGCAGAAACTCATTGACAAAGATGTGTGGGTTTTTTGCATAAGAAAGGAGATGAGGAAGCTTATGCTGCAGACATCCATCATTCCACATATCAGACAAGAGAAGGGTGGATTTTCCATCACCCACCGAGCACTTTGCAATTCCTTTAAATATATCAACCAATTTCAGATGAGCTTTCCACCAAAAGGATCCCTCCAGACTTCTTCCAGGTAGTTTACCATTACAATAATAAGTGTTCCAGATAAGGTGAACCCATGGGATATCCTTGTGATTATAAAATTTATCCAAATTCTTCAAAAGAAGTGCGGAGTTTTGAACATTAAGGTCAAGCACCCCCAATCCCCCATGGTTCTTTGGTCTACAAACTTTATTCCATGCAACAAGAGCTTGACCCCTAGCTTGAACATTAGATGTTTTCTTTCTCCACAAGCATTTTCTCATATACTTAATCAGCTGATCTTTAATGGTGACAGGAAGATCAAAACAACTCATATAATATATGGGAAGGGAAGATAAAACAGATTTAACTAATTGTTTCCCATTCATGTGTTTTCCCCCCATAATTAAGAAAAAACAGATTTAACTAACTGTAGTATCCTACAACTACAAGGGAAGATAAAACAGATTTAACTAACTGTTGTATATAATGAATCTTCGAGATGTTTTCCCATTCATGTGTTTGTTCATATCCTTGTCTCTTTTCCTCTAGGGACCTTCGAGTGATGATCCCGTCGATACTTCGTCTTCTCTGCAGCCGCGACCATCCTTGGATGATGCGTCGCAACTTGTATTTCTTCGTGACCGCATTCGTAGTCTTGAGAAGGAGTTGCTTGGTAGTCGAGGCCATGCGGATGTTTGGAAGTCGAAGGCGGAGCGAGGCGCCACCAGAGAGGAGTATCTGATGGGGGAGTTGCGGCGTTTGGCTAAACAACTTCAGTATAAGTTTCTTCGAGCTACTGCTCATTTTCAGATGCGCATGTTGGCTTGTCATCTTACTTTTAGGTGTTGCAGGTGCTAACCTTGTTCCTAGGGAGGAAAAGGAGCACGTTGTTGTTCGGATCAATTGCTTGACGCAGCAAGATATGGAAGCCGTTGGATTTTTCTGGATGTACCGTGATCGTGCCATGGTCCTTGCGACTATGCAGGATCGTGTTCACCAGGTGTCGCAAGTTTTGCGGCAGGTGAAAACTTCCATGGCGTCTATTCTGCACATCATGTTTCCTTTGGATGAAGCACCATCGAATCTCTGGGGCTTGTTGTCAAAGTTTCGGGACATGCGGCATGTCAGGGAGCTCGTGCGCCTCCAATTGGTTACATCGCCGCGCTTTCCCTCGTGCGGCTACATCGCCCTGATGTGGACCTTGCTGCTGTTGTGGCTGGACCGCCTCCTCGGCCAGATGGTAGCATGTGGGACATGCGCCCGCACTATGCGGCTGTAAGGTAGTATGCCTAACAAGTTGTAGATCTTTTTGAGCATCGTGCGCAGGTGATTCTTCAGAATAGGCAGGACCTGTAAAAAAGATAGATGTAAAACTTGTATGTATTCGACTGGGCGTGTTATGCCCCATGCTGTAAAGGTTGATTGTATTAGCACGTGGTGCTTGTTCGTATGCATGCCCTATTCGTTAGCCTGATGTGATCAGCTACTCAGGTGTACATGCTTTATCCTCAGCCGATGAAGTCGTGAGGTCAGGCGAATAAGAGATAAATTTTTGGGGCGAGACACTTAGCTTTTTTATATCGTAATGAGGGGATACATTGTTCGGCTGAGTAGCCTTAGCTGAATAGCCTTATTGAAAGTAAAGGGGGGATAAGTGTGTCGACAGTGTCTTCGAGTGCGGCCGTCGATTCATCTTCGTTGTAGGCGACGACCCGTGGGGCCTTGTGGCGTACTTCTGCAGGCAACACGGCTTTGGCTCCGTGCACCATGAAGAAAGGCATGTAGCCAGTTGAGCTATTTGGCGTTGTGCACATGCTCCAAAGGACGGAGGGTAGCTCTTCTGGCCAGGCTCCCACAAGTCGATGGAGTGGGATCATCAAGCGTTTCTTGATGCCGCCGCCGATGAGGCCGTTGGCCTTTTCGACCTGCCCGTTTGTTTGCGGGTGCGCCATGGAGGCGTATGTTACGTTGATTCCGAGGCCTTCGCAGAAGTCTTGGAATTGTTTGGAGATCAAGTTCGACCCGTTGTCGGTGATGATGTTGTGTAGCACGCCGAACCTGTAGACTATGGATTCGAAGAACTTCACGGCAGTTTACCCTTTTGGTTGGTGACGGGCATGGCTTCGACCCACTTGGTGAACTTGTCGACTGCGACTAGGAGGTAGACGTGGCCTCCTTTCCAGGACCTGGGTAGTTTGCCGATCATGTCGAGGGCCCATTGGGCGAAGGGCCAGGCCAAGGGTATTGGCCTAAGCTCCGATCCGGGTGCGTGCAGTTTTACTGCGAACCTCTGGCACCCATTGCACCTTTGGACGATGTCCTTGGTGTCGTTCATGGCTGTTGGACAGTAAAACCCAGCTCGCGAGGCTTTGGCGCCGAGGGATCGGCTGCCCGCGTGATGGCCGCAGATGCCCTCGTGGATGTCTTGGAGGATGGTTTTGCTGTCACTGATGGTGACGCACCTTTGGAGTACACCCTAAATGCCGCGCTTGTACAACTCACCATTGATGATGTGAAGGCCTTGGACCGGCGAGATATGCACCGGGCATCTGTCGGGTCATTAGGTAGTTCCCTGTTTATCAGGTACCGTAGGTATGGTTGCGTCCATGTTTCTTCGACTGCCATGACCTACATCAACTTGACCACTGCGACCTCTGTGTCGAGCTTTTCTGGACCTTCCTATCCTTCGGGTAGTGCAGCCCCCGAGTGCTCTGCTTCTTCGGGTGATCCCTTGGGGAATTTCCTTTTGTTGGATGGCACGCAGATCTTGTCGAGGAACACACCTGGTGGCACCCGTGCGCAGGTGGAGCCGATGTTGGCGAGTTTGTCGGCCTCTTCGTTGCTTTCTCTTCCAACGTGCCGAAGCTCGCAGTTGTCAAAGTCCCCTTTGAGTGAGTTGTAGAGTTCACCGTACGCGATCTTGTTGGCGGCGTGCGCGTCGCACTCCTTCATTGCCTGCTGGACGACGAGGTTTGATTCACCGTAGATGACCAGGCGCGTTGCGCCGTAGATCTTGGTCATCCTTATGTCTTGGATGAGGGCCTCGTATTCGGCTTCGTTGTTGGAAGCTCGAAATTTCATCCGTAGGAGGTATTTCATCTTGTCGCCCTGCGGGGATGTCAGTATGACCCCGGCTCCTGCTCCAGCCTCGCGCTTGGAGCCATCGAAGTGCATCGTCCATGACTATATCATGTCCGGCTATCTGGCAGCTGCAGCTCTATCCAGTGGACGAGGAAGTCCGGAAGGACCTGGGACTTGATCGCATGGCGCTTCTCATAGACTATGTCTAGAGGTGACAGCTTGATGCCCCATAGGGCCACGCATCATGTGGCCTTTGGGTTGTTCAGGATGCTATTCAGGGGTGCCTCGTTGAAGACCATTACTTGATGCTCCTGGAAGTACTGGCTCAGCCGACGAGCCATCAGGAACACGCCGTAGGTGAGTTTCTGGTAGTGAGGGTACCTCTGCTTTGTTGGTGTCAATACCTCGCTGAGGTAGTAGATTGGGTGTTGGACCCCATGGGTCTTGCCATCTTCGGGTCGTTCGACCATGAGTACGGTGCTTACCACCTGGTGTGTGCCTGCTATGTATAGCAGTAAAGGCTCGCGTTCCTTTAGCGTGACCAGGACGGGCGACGTGGAGAGCAACCGCTTCATATCTTCGAATGTGTCGTCCGCTTCGGGTGTGCACTCGAATTTGTCTGCCTTGCACAACAGCTGATAGAAAGGCAGGGCCTTTACGCCCATGCGGCTGATGAACCTGCTCAGCGCCGCGATGCGTCCAGCTAGTTATTGGACTCCTTTGAGGTTCTTCGGCTTCTCCATGGCCATTATGGCTTGGATTTTCTTCGGGTTCGCCTCGATCCCTCGTTGGGAGATGAAGTAGCCGAGTAGTTGCCCAGATGGGACGCCAAAGGCGTACTTTTCTGGGTTCAGCTTGATCTTGTATCGATCAAGGTTGTCGAACATCTCGCGGAGATCGTCAATTAGTGTCTTGGCCTCCCTTGTTTTGATTACTATGTTGTCGACATAGACTTGTTTGTTGCGGCCGATCTGGTTCGTCAAGCAGGCCTGCATGCATCGCTGGTACGTGGCACCTGCGTTCTTCAGCCCGAAGGGCATTGTGTTGTAGCAGAACACTTCGAACGGCGTGATGAACGCCGTTTTCTCCTGATCTTCGACCTTTAGCCGAATCTGATTGTAGCCTGAGTAGGCATCGAGGAAGGAGAGTTTCTCGCATCCTGTAGTCGAATCGATGATTAGATCGATCCGAGTAAGAGGGAAGTGATCCTTCGGACAGTGCTTATTCAGCGATGTGAAGTGCACACACATCCACAAGATGTCCGTGTCCTTTTTAGGGACCATCACAGTGTTGGCCAACCACTCACTTTCCTTGATCTCCCTGATGAAGTTGGCCTTGAGTAGTCTGTTGACTTCGACTCCTATGGCTTAGGCCCGTGGCTCGAACAATCGTTAGATGGATTGTTTCACGGGCTTAGCATCTGGAAAGACGTTGAGTGCATGCTCGGCGAATTCCCTGGGAACTCCTGGCATGTCCGCAGGACACCAGGCAAAGATTTCCCAGCACTCACAGAGGAATTCGAAGAGCGCGCTTTCCTATGCGGGGCTGAGGTCATTGGCGATCAGCGCCATCTTGGAGGCATCTGACGGGTGGACCTGCACCTTCTTCGTGTTGACTGTTGAGTCGAACGACATGTTGGGTGCATTTTTCCTCGATACTGGGGGTGCCCTGGGGTTGCCTCTCAGAGTCTTATAATCTCCTCATGCATGCCAAATGACTGGGAGATTCTGTTGAAGTCCCCGTCGCATTGATCTGATCGGGTGAAGCTTCCCTGGACTGTGATGATGCCCCATGGTCCTGGCATCTTGAGTAGCAAGTACACGTAATGCAGTACTGCCAGGAACCGTGCGAATGCCATGCGCCTGAGGATGGCGTGGTATTGTGATGGCCAATCCACCACTTCGAACTCGAGTCGCTCGCACCAAAAGTTTTCAGGCTTGCCAAAGATGACGTCGAGCCATATCTTTCCTAGGGGGAATATGCCCTTCCCTGGAACGATGCCGTGGAACGTTGTGTCGGATTGTTCTAGGCTGCACAACACGATCCGCATTGCTACTAAGGTGCTAGCGAACATCAGATTGATGCTGCTGCCGCCGTCCATGAAGACGCGGCTCATATCGAACCCTCCGATCTGCGCCTCGAGCACCAGGGCAGCATGACCTAGGCGAGGGATCTGGCGGGGGTGATCCAAACGGCTAAACGTGATGCAAGACTCCGAACCGCTAAGGTATTCAGGGATGGCGGGTGGAGCGGTCACAGCCAAACTGACCTGGTGGGTGATTGTCTTCTGCACCCTGTTTGTTGGGCGCCCCTTTTGGATCATCAATGACCCTTTCGGCGCGGGGTACCCGTTTCCACGTTGTTCTGCACGAGTGCGTTTGAATGATTCGAGGGTCCCGCGGGTAGTGGTGGAGGAGCTCCATGGGCGATATCACCTGGTGCGGGTGCGTGTTTGTATCCAGGGTTCGAGGCTTGCTGCCTCATCTGGGACATGCTCTCGCTGAGTTTCTGGAACTCGCGGCAGTCTTTGAGCATGTGTCTTGCCTTCTTCTTGCCATCCTGCTTGTCGATGTAAAAGTGGATGGTGCATGGGCCCGACAACTTTTCGTATGTCGAGGGCTTGTCATCGCGGCTGCGGCGTTGCCACGATTGCGCTGGGCGTCCTCCATCGCGGAAATTGTTTTGGCGGTATCCGCCGCTGCTGCGATTTCCATCGTTGCGACGGTCGGCGTACACAGCCGCGACCATGTCAGGTCCTTCACGATCGTCGTAGACGCACGATCTTTGCTTGTTACGGCGATCGCGTCGGCGGCCGTAGTCATCTTCCTCCTCCGAATGTGCTCGGTGGACGGAGTCCTAACCATCTGCCCACCGATTGGCGATGTCCATGAGGTGGTCGAGTGTCTTGGGCTTGACGCGCCCGAGTTCTTCCTTGAAGTCCTAGCGCTTGATGCCATCCTTGAAGGCGTCGATTCCTCTCTCCTCAGAGATGTGCGACACGGAGTTCTTGGTGTTGGACCAGCGTAGTATATACGAGCGAATGGATTCGCCCGTTCGTTGGGTGCAGGCCCTCAACTCTTTGATCGAGGCTGGCCTCTTGCTGGTGCCCTTGAAGTTTCAGATGACACTGTACGCCAATTCCTCCCAGCTTTGGATGGATCCCGAGGATAGGCTGCTGAGCCAGATCCGGGTTGCGCCTGTCAGCAGCAGCTGAAGGCATTGAAGGGCGGTGTTTTTGTTTCCGCCGTGCAGTTTTACGGACAACAGGTGGTCGCTGAGCCACGCCTTAGGGTCCTGCGTGCCATCAAACTTCGGAGTGTCCGAAGGAAGCTTGAAGTTCCTTGGCATCCGCGTCCGCCGAACGGATCTGCTGAAGGATCGAGCTCCGCAGAGTTCTCCCTCATCGTCATCCTCTTCGGATTTAGACGAGAACACGCGCTTGGCGCGTGCCTTGTCGATCTTGCGTTGGGTGAGCTCGCTTCGAGCGTCATAGTCGCGGCTGCGACGTGGCGAGCTCTTGTTCCGTCGAGGCAGGTCGTGCTCTTCCTCTTCGGATGAGGGTGTGGGACTACGGTTGAACCTGACGGCAGCCTTCTTCTTTGGATCATCAGGAGCTTCCCTGTGGAGCGCAGATCCAACAAGTCCAAGTCCGGCTAATGCGGAATTGTGCATGGCCCTCTTTGGGTCCCCCACCGGAGGTAGATGGGATGCGAGGTATTTGGTGGCCACCATTATCGCAGCTTGCGTCGTCTTCGGGATGACGTTGTCGTTGGCTTCCATCTCCATGAAGGATGTGTTGAGGGTTCGGGTCACCTCACGACGTGCGGCGGGGTCCATGTTCTCTACGCGAGAACGGTGCTTTTTGCCGTGGTTGTCGTGCGAGCTGGAGCCGCCGACATCAGAGAGCGCAGCTCGCCGTGCGCTGGAATCTAAGGCTGCTTGCTTGCGTTTGTCAAGCACCTCTTGCAGTTCACCTGCTTTTTATGCTCTTCAATGAGGAGCAGGTGGTATGCCATCAGTAGGTCCTGTGAGGCACCCACAGGCAGGATCTTGTTGTCATCCATGTCTTCGCGTTCTTGGTTCCATCCCTCCTCGCTGAAGTGGATTACCCGATTGGCATCGGTGTCGTCGCCGTTAGGCGGGGGGATTGGATCCTCCTGTTTTCGTCGTTTCTACCCTGCGGGTTAGGCGGAGGGTTGGGTGCTTGATGATCCACGTCGCTCTAGATGATCATGGCGCATTGGTAGCATCTGTAAGGTGGATCACTGCTGCCGCAGCTTTCGGATCCGGAACCGTAGGTCCCTTCATCTGACAATGGATCGCACATATCTGAGTTGCAGCTGCTGCTGTCATATGACTCATCTATCGAGGGTGATGTGCGTAGAACGGGATGCGGGGTCCATGAGGCGGGCCTGATCCATGGCAGGGGAACCCGCTCTGGGAGGCGGAGAGTGTCGGTCTGCCCCACCTGGAAGCAGAAGGTCCCGAATAGTATCTCGAGCCCGTCGCCAACGGTTTCGAAGTCCTTCAAGGTGGCTGGCGAGTGGGCGGTGAAATCGAAAGCGCCGAAGAGGAGATGGCTCTCCGTCGCCGAGGAGTTGTAGATCGCTTTGGTCGGCACCGTCACGATCGCACAATCAGCGCCCCGGTCCCCACAAACGATGCCAATTGACGAGGTTTCGACTCGTCAATGCCCATTGTTATGATCTTGGGTTTTGGAGAAGATGGGGATGCTGGAGATCGCGGAACGGATAACAGACAAGCAACCAGGGGACACGAGATTTACCCAGGTTCAGGCCCCCGGAGGGAAAACCCTACTCATGCTTGTCTACTCTTCATTACGACAGAACCAAAAGTTACAAGGGTGCGTAGATGCAATCTGGCATGGAGGTGTGTATGCGGTGGAATGCGAGGTGCCCTCCTCGTCGTGCCCTCCTAGCCTTTATATAGAGGTAGGCAGGTCCCGGGCACTGATCGAGTCGGTTAGAGGTTTTAGGGTTTGCCCCTTTGAATATTCTATCTATTCTAGTCTTGCTCTCCAAGGATCCGAAGACGTCATGGGCTTGGGCCACCCGAAAGTCTTCATGGACCACGTATATTCTCGTGGGCCTTCCTTGGGCTGGACCAGATATGCTAAGGTCATGTACCCATGGGGCATAACCATGTCACCAAACATTTTGTCATTTAAAAATTCAAAACTATTTGAATTGCTTTCAAAGGGAGAGGGAAATTAGGGTTTTTGATTTGCATTTAATTCAACACACTTGATCTTATGCATATATTTCATTGATTTAAACAGATGCATGCAAAGCTTAAGTACTAATTACATATATTACAAGGTTATCCTGTTACAGATCTACCCCTTACAAGAATCTCGACCCGAGATTCCTATGTTTTATAAAAGAAGGCAGGGTACTCAGATCGAAGACGATCTTCTCATTCCCAGGTTGCTTCATCCTCAGAGTGATGACACCACTAAACTTTCAGAAACTTGATGTTTTGACGATGAGTTTTACGCTCGGTTTCATCAAGGTTATGAACAGGATACTCACGATAAGTTAGATCCTTTTGAAGATCAAGGTTTTGGCGATCAACACCACGGACATGATCTTTGAAGCAATGCTTGAGTTGAGACACATGAAAGACGTCATGCACCTCAGGGAAGTTGGCAGGTAACTCCAATTGATATGAAAGTTTACCTTGCTTGGAAAGAACGCGAAAAGGACCAACATAGCGAGGAGCTATTTTGCCTTTGATGGCGAAACGATGGACACCCTTTAAAGGAGTGACTTGAAGATAAACTTGATCACCAACTTCATATTCAACATGTTTCTGGCTAGACTGAGCAGGTTTCAAACGATCTCGAATGATACGAACTTGATCTTCTGCTTCCTGGATCATATCCGGACCAAAGAACTTTCGTTCGCCGGTTTCTGACCAGTTCAAAGGAGTACGATAGGTTCTTCCATATAAGAACTGGAAAGGTGCCATTTCTATACTGGACTGATAACTATTGTTGTAGGAGAATTTAGCAAAAGGAAGGCATTTCTCCTAGTCCTTGCTAAAGGATATGACACACGATCTTAGCATGTCTTCGAGGATTTGATTCACTCTTTCGGTCTGGCCACCGGTACTAGGATGATAAGCTGTACCGAAGGAGAGGCGAGTTCCCATAGCAGCTTGGAAGGTTGTCCAGAACCTTGAGGTGAACCAGGTCCCTCGGTCAGAGACAATTTTCTTCGGAATCCCATGAAGAGCAACTATTCGAGAGATATATAGATATGCTAACTTAGTAGCATTGATACTCTCGCGAACAGGTAGGAAGTGAGAAACTTTGGACAGATAGTCAACGATTACCCAGATGGCATCATTTCCTTTCTGATTCTTCGGAAGACCAGTGATGAAATCCATACCAACTTCATCCCATTTCCACTCAGGTATTTTATGTGGTTGCAGGAGACCAGCGGGTCTTTGGTTCTTAGCTTTGACGTGACGGCAAACGTCACATTCAGCAACAAAACGAGCGATATCCTTCTTCATACCAGACCACCAGAATCTTTGACGAAGATCCCGATACAACTTGGTACCTCCAGGGTGGATAGAAAGAGGTGATTCATGAGCCTCTTGGAGAATTAAATCCCTCAATTTTGTTCTCTTCGGCACTACCAGACAGTTACCAAAGTAAACAGTACCTTGATTATCAACAGAGAAACACTTAGCAACTCCTTTAGCAATGTTCCCTTTGATCTCAGCAATTTCAGAATCATATTTCTGAGCAAGCTTGATTTCATCCTCTATATTTCTGAGCAAGCTTGATTTTAGAAACAGGAGCAGTTCCAGGAACTAACTCTATGACAAACTCCACACTTCGATCAGGTGGCATGCCAGGAAACTCCTCAGGAAAGACATCTGGGAATTCACAGACCACGGAAACATCTTGAATCTCTAATGGAGGTAGAACTTCAAGAGCATACAACTCTGCTTCAGGAATAGAAACAGTTGAAGGAGATAGTGACCCTATTGTCCAATACTTGACTATTATGCCAGCAGGACTTGTCAGAGTCACAGACTTGGTTGTACAATCGAGGATAGCTTGGTAGCGGTTCAACCAGTCCATGCCCAGAATGATGTCAATTTTAGTTGACTTGAGGGTAATCAAAGAAGTGGGGAAAAGTTGAAATGCAACTTCGATTAGATTCCCATAACTAACCATGGTGGAACACCACCTAGAACCAGGAGACTGAACTAGCAGAGGAACAGATAACCCCTCAAAACTTATCCCATGCATTTGAGCAAAAGCTTGTGATAGGAATGAATGCGATGCTCCAGAATCAAACAAAACTTTAGCTGGAATTTGATTGATACGAAGCGTACCCATGATGACGCTTGGATCTTCCTGATCCTCCTTAGTGGAAATATGGTTCAGGCGACCTCTTCCAGCACCTTGGTACTTATCATTCTTCTTTGGTGGTTGTGCCTTCTCAGCAGCACTCTTTTGAGGACAGTCTCTTGCATAGTGGCCAGTTTGACGACAGTTGAAACAAATAAGGCCTGATCCAGTACTAGCAGTAGGATAATTTAATCCACTAGCAATGTTTGGAGTAGCATTCGGACGAGGAGCATATCCAGAAGTCCTTGGGGTGTAAGGAGAACGTGGCACGTCGCTGTAAGGCACGAAGACACGACACTTCTTATTGCTCGAACCAGCCTTGTTGTACCCCTCCTGAGGACGCTTATGGGTTTCTTCATATTCCACCTTTCCACTCTCTGCCTTCATAGCATTGTTGACAAGACCTTGGAAGTTACCAAAGTCCATGAGGTGGATATCACGGCGAACCTCAGGATCTAGTCCCTTGCGTAACAGAGCTTGCTTCTTAACATCAGTGGAGACCTCTTCAGTTGAATAGTAGGCAAGACGATTGAAATTGCGCTGGTATTAACACACCGAACCAGTGCCCTGCTTCAACTCGAGGAACTCCTCCCTCTTCTGATCCATCAAACCCTCCGGAATATGGTAAGCTCGGAAGGCTTTAGTGTACTCTTTCCATGTAACAACATGTTGAGCTTCTTGCACTGCCAAGAAATTTTCCCACCAGGAGTTAGCTGCTCCCTCTAGATGATAGGCAGCAAAAGTCACCCAATCAGCTTGAGCAACATGACCAACCTGAAGTTTGTGCTCCATAGTGCAAAGCCAGTAGTCTACATCAAGTGGCTCAGTGGAATAGCTGAAAACTGGCGGAGTGAGACGTGTGAAGTCCTTGATACCAACTTGATTCTTCTGGCATTGAGCGGTATTACGCTCAATCCTTTCAAGGAGCCTCATGTTGTCAGCACAGTCGGTTTCATACATGGCCATGAGTTGAACCATGGACGGTGGTGGAGGAAGGTTGGAAGACTCACCCTCATGTGCAGCACCTCGAGCATGAGCACGGGTACGGGCACGAGAGGTATCACCCATCCAGAAAGAACAAAAAGAGTTAGACAAGGGATTCAAATGAAGAGAACGGAAAGATGAACAAGGAGTACTTGATATAAATGTATCATCTTATCGAGCATGGTAGTATCAAAGCATACTAATGTATACACTAACTAGCTGACTTACAAACCATGACAATGGAATGCTAAGATGTTAGACACCAAGAAAAACTGAGATATCTTGGAACTATGAGAATAGCAACCAAGTACGAAGTACTTTAGAAAAACAACCCAAAACCCCGATCCTAAGAGTTTTGAGATATGAGATAAGGAATGAAAACCTTTTCAAACCAAATAGGGTAAGAAGAACTCCAGCATCAGAAACACACCAGAGAAGGAGTAAAAAGAATCCTAGTCAGAGTTTTTGCAAATAATTTTTCACTTTCAAGTTGTTTTATCAACTTTAAGACTCAACATCGACCAATAAAAAGGTTTCCTACAGGCAGTCCTGCTCTGATACCAAAACCTGTAGCACCCCCCGGGATTAGGGTTAAACTAACCTCAGATCACCATCTAAGATAAGTTCAACTCCAAACACGGAAGATCACAGTATGATTCGGTAAGATTACAGAACACAGGGATTCAACAACATAAGTTTAAACTCTTAATAGAGTAATATATTAGAGTTATTAAAAACCAGAGGTCATAGACCCAACATTACATCACACAGCGAAAGCAAATTATGTTGTTCTACACAACAACTTAGCAAAAGGCCTAAGAGGCCATAAACAAAAGTGACGTTCATCCCATAGTCCTAAGGCTGCTACCTGGGACCCCCAACAACTCTTTGATGTCAACGTAGAAGCCACCTTCAGTTGCAACTAGATCCTCTATAGAAAAACAACAATGGCGCAAGGCTGAGTACGAGAATGTACTCTGCAAGAATTAGATAACCTAGTATCTACATGCTCTGGCTAGAAAGGCTTTCTCTGGATTTACTTTTGAGGAAAGCAACCTTTATTTGTAAACAGGAGAGAGAGAAGAGGCTCGTCTACTTCGAACATTTTAAAAGGGATAAGGTAGCGACTTCCTCATATTGTTCATCACATCTTGATAACCACCAGCTCATCAGAACCTCCTATCTAGGATCACCCCCTCAGCCCGGAGGAAGCATCCTTAAGCACACGTGGATCAACAAGTTTTATAGTGATTAATGTTATTTATGATCTTAAGTCCAGTCATCAAGTCGTTCATAACCGTGAACACGACTTTTCGAAAAGATTAATACCCTGCAGGGGTGTACAACTTTACCCACACGTACCAACCGACTCTTAATGCCAAATTATTAGCCCTCTTCCTTGAAAGGCCGGCAGAGGGTGGTTGACCATGACCTTTACCTTTCTTTCACCGAGATCATGAGACACACAATAAGTATGGTTCCACCATAAGAGGTCAAATCCCGAAGCCGGTACTTAAATATGTGAGGTGAGGTTGGTTTACCAGGGGTGCTATCTACCCCAAGCAACCCGGTACACACTTCCGTACTTGTTATGATGCACCTCCATCACCTCCTCTTTCGAAAATGTTTTCAATGTGTATGCCAAATGGAAAGCCTGAACTATGTGACTCATGGAATCTACTAGGCAAGTTAGTTAGTCGAGGGGTTGTCTAGGCCCCGTGTGGATGTACGCTCGTCTTGGTTCCAAAGGTAAGAACTCGGTTCCTAGTGTTGACGATCATGGGACTACAAAAACCACACCCAACATGGCCTCCCATACAAGCCTTAGAATGTTTAGTTATCTCCTTCTTAGATGTCACCATATCCTACCTTTTTAGATTCACCGGAATATCCGATTCATCATTCAGACGGATCAGATGTTGTTACTATGCATGGCTAAGTTGTTGGACACAAAATCTCTAACAATGTACACATGCCAAACCTAGGTATGCTAGGAGAAGTGGATCAGGAGTATAAGGCTACAAAAGGGAAACAGTGTAGCAGATAGGTAACACTAGCTACTGACAAAAGACCACATTGGAATCGTGTGCATCATAGCGAGAAAAGTAATATACTTTATAAAGGCTACGCTTTCCTTGTCCATCAGTAGAAAGGTATGGATCTTCGGTGTTGTTGACTTCAACCTCGGGTTTGGTTCCTATTCGCGAAGAACCAAATACCGGAAAAGGGAAAGCAACATTCAATACATGGCATGTGCAATGCTCAATCAATATGGATGATATGACAAGTTAAATAGTGTTGAAAGGAACCCTAGAACATGCTTGGTCATTTTAAACGGGGTCCCAGAGGTCCAAACCCTAGAACAGGGGATTCTCGGAATCACCTATGGGGTTCAATTGGTTCTTCTAATTAAACTTGTCATAAAAGTTGCTTAACAATTCATGATTATAGTGTAATTAGATAGTTCTCATTATTCTGAACATTTTGATATATTATTTGTTTTTTTTATTTAAAATTAATTAGTTAGGAATTTCTCAAATTTTAATTCATTTTAAATCATTTTTAGAATATTTAAATTATTTTCCAACTTGGGCCCACATGTCAGACTTTTATTAATTTTAGAAATGATTTACAAAAAATATTAAAACCCTGACAGACAGGGCCCACCTGTCAGCATTATACTTATTACAGAAAAAAATTACTGAAAGCATTTAAATAAACAGAAAAAGATTTATTGCATCATGATGACATCACTGTGACATCATCAATGGCTGATCTTCCCAGATCGAGAGAGGGGCGAGCGATTGGCGGCGTCTGTGGATGATGGTTGGTCTCGTTCGAAAGAGGAGGCCAAGGCGAGCATTATAGTGGCGGTGTCGCCTCTGTATGGTCACCGGAGCTTCGACAGCGACATCAAACAGCGGCAGCGGCCGTTGGGTACTCGTCGGAACATCGATTCATCGCGAGAGAGAAGAAACGGAGGGGAACAAGAGGTCCGCTATCTCACCACGAGCACGATGGTGAGGTCGATTAAGCGAGGGAAGGCTGGACGGAGGGGAATCGACCATTCGACTGCGGCGGCCGGAGTTGAGGTCGAGCTTGATTCCGGCCAGATGAAGTCCTTCCAGCTTGCGTGGCTTTATAGAGACGACGAGGGCGACACGACGCTTCTCCCAGACCACTCCACGGTGCACGGGGTGGCTGGACACGGCGGGGCTCACCGGAGACCGAATGGCTAGGGTTTGGCCGAAGAGCAAAAAGTAGCACGCGAGGGGGAGAAAGAAGGATAGGGTTCTCCACTGCGGTAGGGGGGTTATTGTAGGCGTCGGCATCGACGGTAGCGTGAATCTTGGCGTGGCACGGCGGCGGACGGCGAGCGCAGCGCCAGCGAGCAGCTTCTTCGTTGGGGATGAAGAGGACGACGCGTTTCGGGGCCAAAGCGGTATGAGGCCGTTAGCGGGCTGGCGTGGGCCGGTTGCTGGGCCGAGGAAAGGTGCTGGACGATAGGAAGAGGAGAGGAAAGTTGGGCCACGGCCCGTTGGCTGTTGCTGCCCATTTTTTTAACAAAAACCCTTTTTCTTTTTCTGTTTACTATTTTTTCTTTCTAATTTCATTTGGAATTTGTTTGAATAATTTCAAAAATACAGGGCTTTGTAGAAATATTTGAAATATTGTAGGGGCCCTATTATTCCTTTTGGGCTCCAAACATTTTGTCATTTAAAAATTCAAAACTATTTGAATTTCTTTCAAAGGGAGAGGAAATTAGGGTTTTCGATTTGCATTTAATTCAACACACTTGATCTTATGCATATATTTCATTGATTTAAACAGATGCATGTAATGCTTAAGTACTAATTACAAGCTTGGGCTGTTACAAAAACCTCTTCGGCAACCAATCCCGGTGAACCTATCTCTCTGGTTGCCACTGTATTGATCGCCATCCTCGCGCGCATCTAATACTTCCTCTCGTTTGTTTTCTGGTGCCTCGTAGCCTCGTCTTTGTCAACATCTGCTAGGACCCGACGCCGAGCTCGACTCCGGTGAGGAATAGCTGTCGAACCCGAGCGCCCCGCCCTCGCCGGTGACCTCCACTTCAACCACCTCAGCTCCGCGACCTCGATAACGCACCTCTTCCTTTACCCCCTAGTGCCGCCAGTTCGTCACTGGCAGAGCAGTCGCCGCCATAGCTCGCCATTTGCGCCGCCCGTTCGTGACAGAGTGACCAGATCCGCTGGATCTAGATCCAGCGGCTAATATTAGAAGAGAGAGTGAAAGGGTACGGGCAGATCTGGGCTGTTAGATTTCACTTAGATCTAGTGGCTCGCGATTGTGATCCGCACGAAGCGGTACTGACCAATCAGGAACCACCGCGTGTCAGGATTTTTCTTTGAAAATCTAGATTTGATTTAATTACATGAATTAACTTGTAAAATTCATAAATTTTGTTCTGTTTATACAAAAAATGCAAATAATATATCATTGGATTCACAAAAATAAATACTACACATATATGGGCTTAGTTTTATATTTTGCTTCTGCAAAAACGGAATTCGATGCAGAGACATTTGTAGGCTTATTTTGAGTATAAAAATTATTTAGTAAATGTTTTCAAAGACTAATTTGAGTCTATTTATTCTATAAAGTTTAGATTTGTGTTTAGTACTGTCTACTTGTCTTGTTTTGTTTAAGAAAAATTATCACATAGCATTTGCATGCATTCATATATTTTTGCTTGATTAATTTGAATGTAAATTTGGTGCTATCATTTTATCTGTAGATTTTGGTTCTAGTGGTGATTGTGACTGTGAGGATTGTTGCTACTCTCCCAACTACCAAGGCAAGTGGTGCTTCATGTTTATGTCCTAATATTTTGACTATGCATTAGTGATATTTTGGATAGGGCCTGCATGATATTTTTGCTAAGTATCTACATGCTATGCTATGGGAAATCCTAGTAGTTGTAGTCTTGGTAGAATTTCCTCTAAGTTAGGACACTTGTTATATTGCCATGCTTAGCCTAGCTAATAGCAAACAAGGGTGGATTACATACATGCTAAGGAAAATATTGTTAAGTCCTTGACTTGTGTTTTTGCTTAATAAAACAACTAAGTGAATGAATCACCTGGGTGTAATGGTATGTTTGGGTTATGTAGAGTGGTTACACGAGGCTCATATCTATGGTCAACCTTGTGTATCACACTTGTGGAAAGACACCCAAGAACAAAGGGATTTGAGATACTTAGTGTTTAGAATATTCTAGTGCAACCACATGGCATATGGTCTCTGCCTTGATCATATAGGTTGCAATAACTTAGCCAGATGGACAGTTGGTGGTAGGGTGATAAGTTGGAGTGCGTCCATTTGGTCTAAGGGAAGGCTTCTGAAAGGTCTCGTCTCGATGCATGTCGAGTCTTGTGGGGAAAGTGCACCACCTCTCGAGAAGGAAAAATCTAAGTACTTAGTTGTGTCCCCGGCAATGGAAAATTGAGCATCAAGACACTGAAGCTATCAAGGATCTCCTCATACCAATTTCTAAGTTAAAAAATTGTGGTTGAACAAGGGTATAGGTTCACCAATGTCTATTGGTGGTTCCTTGGGAGTTTTGTCAAACAAAAACTTAGTACTTTTCAAATGATAGGCAAAACCTATTTTGAGCAAAGCAGGCCTAAGCTACACTTAGCCAAATTAATAAAAGCTAGAAACTATTATTCTACTAAGGTATCACTTGCCAATATTATTCCAATGTATTGACCCACTGTGGATGTAACTTGTGATGTTGCAGGTTCCTCTGATGAGGATTAAGGTTATGAGTCTACACTCAACATGTTTGCCAGTGGCACATGAAGATGAAGACTTTACTTTATTTTGTTAAGTTGAACTCTTGTACTAGCCTATGGCTATGGAGTTGTAAAAGACTATGTTATCTCTGGAATGACGATGTAATAAAAGACCTTTGTATCTGTGTGCTTCATCTTAAACTGTGGATGCTAGCATTTTATCTAGGGACTAGCATTGCAATCACAGGGACCTTTACCTATATAAAGGTAGGGTCTTACAGATGGTATCAGAGCACTATTTTGCCTGTAGGATTATGACCCTAGGTTGGATTAGACTAAGAAACCACTAAGGAAAATTTCAGCACTTTGTAAAATTCCACACTTGTATTTTCTTTTCTAATCTTCTTTCTACTCTCTATTTGTAGATGAACTCCATCAACGAAGCCATCAGGAAGGGACCACTCATGACCATGACTTTGGAGTGTGAGACTGAGTTTCCCAAGGCACTCAAGAACCTTATGGTTACCATGGGGATTCATGGTGCAGCTGTGTACAAGGGATTCCCCGTGATGGATGGAGGAGAAGAGTATTGGTGGGTGCAACTTCACTTGTACAAAAACAAGGAAGACAACCACAAGGAGTCAGGATTCTGCATGGTCACCAACTCTAAAATGCACAAAACATTCTTTGACTCTGCAAGAAATGCAGCTTGGAATGCCATCAAGGAGTTGGGTGGCAGGCTCAAGTGTAGAATGCTCAACACTAAAAATGACCTTAGAGAAGAAAAGAAGCATACCCAAGACTTAGAGGCTACCAATCAACGCTTAAGGGAAGACATCATAGACTTAATATGGGAGTCTTGTGATCAAGATAGACAGATTGCCACTAAGGATGCCCTGATAGCTATTTTGTCTAGTGAGTGAGAATTGTAACGAACTCCGTTAGTTGGACCACCATACTTGTTGTTTTACTCGCAAAAATTTGTCTAAGTTATGATGAACCTTGGTATTTGTATTGGATTTGTGTATGCCATGACTTGTATGTTTTATTTTGAAAGTGTGTTTGTGTTTTTATTGTCTTGGGATTTTTCCTACTTGTATTGATTCTAACCTTTCTCTATCTTATACAATAGATGCCTAACATTGTAATCAGCACTGCCGAGGAGTTCAAGGGAACTTGTTTCGGTTCTGTCTCGTGGAGCTCACTAGTGTGCTCAACCTTCCACTTCCTAGTATCATGACACTTCATCTCACCAAGTTTGATAGGAAGGACCTTTGGGGCTTCAAAGTCACACAGTCGGGACGCCAGGCAGATCCACCCATGGAGGACATCACCTTCAAGCTGATGCATGATGACAAGGAGAAAGACTTAGATGTAGTCATGTAGGAGTTACTTGGACGCCTGGTTGGGAGGCACTCCACCGAGCTTAGAGACCTCTACTTTCACCCGTTCGGGAGACGTGGCGAGCAGGGTGAGGCAGTAGAGTACGATGACGCTACTAGAGAGACAATTGAGCCAGTTCATCTATACCTTCAGGACTTAGAGGGCCTTATTAGACACCTTGACACCGATAGGACCAACGTCATGCTTAGCAATGACGAGCTCCTGGTTCAGTTCAGGGAGAAGGACAAGCTCTTCACAGAGCAAGACGAGATCATCAAGGAAATGGAGGCCAGATTTGAGAGCCAGGACAAGAAGTTCAAGAATCAGGAGAAAAGAGTCCAAGACAGAAACAAGAAGATCAGGGAGATGAAGGATGAGTTAAAGGCCAAGGACTTCGAGCTTGAGCACCAACAAGGAGTGATTGAGAGGCTTCGCACACAGAGGAGGGCCCTCAGGGCCAATATTGAGGCCTTGACCACTAGTGTAGAGGAGTACAAGGCCTTCATGGAGAATGCAGGTCTTGATCTTGTTGACGTGGAGGTCGACATGGAGGAGTAGTATGGACTACTCAACTATCATTATCTATCATACTTTGATTATTCAGTCGCAATGGTCATCCAGCATGTGGATGGCTTGCTATTATGTGTTTGCATTTTCAAAACCTGTTATTTATGTTGTTCAAACTCTATGTTAATTTGAGCTTGATTATTGTGATTGTTTCTATGTGATGTATTGTGCATGGTAAGCATCTATGGGTATATCATTTCTTATCCTTATTGAAACTACAGATGCCTCCCCGTCGTGCCAACCCAACCCAAACAACAACAATAACGTCACTCCCGAGATGCAGCAGTTGATGACAGCTCAAACTCAGCTTATGCAAATGATGACACAGTTCATGCAGAATCAGAATAAAAACAAGAATAACAACAACAACAATCAGAATAACCCTCCAGCATTTGACATGCTCACCAGATTTCTGAGACTGAGACCTGCAAAGTTCTCGGGAACCACTAATCCAATGGTAGCCAATGATTGGTTACGTTCAGTGAACAAGGACTTAGTGACTGTTGGCTGCACCGACGAGGAAAAAGTCAGGTTTGCAGCACATCTGCTTGAAGGACCAGCAGAAACCTGGTGGGACAACTTTCAGATCACCACTCCCCTTGAGGATGTGACTTGGGCTATTTTTGAGGATGGATTTCGTACAGCTCACATCTCATCCGGAGTGATGAACTTGAAGAAAAAGGAGTTCCACAACCTGAAACAGCGTCACCACAGTGTGGCTGAGTACATTGAGGAGTTCAACAATCTGGCGCACTATGCACCGGATGAAGTTGATACTGATGCTAAGAGGAAGGAGAAATTCCTCGAAGGACTTAATGATGAGTTGAACCTGCAGCTGACTGTTTCCTATGTCCCAACCTATCAATCACTTTGTGACAAGGCTATTATCTTGGAAAACAAGATGAAACAGGTTGAGGGTAGAAAGAGGAAGCATAGCTTTGATAAGCACATATCCGGATCGTCTCACAAGAGTTCCCATCATGATGATAGTGCAAGTTCTGGATTCCACAAACATGGGAAGTACAACAACCACCACAACCACAACCGTCATCATGACAACAAGAATCATTGCAATCATGACAATTACAAGTATAAGAACCACAAGAGTGGACACAAGATCCACCACAATGGAAGTGGCAGTGGAAGTTAGGCTGTAAAGAAAGATCTCAGTCAGGTTGAATGTTTCAAGTGTAATAAGATGGGGCACTATGCTAATGAGTGCCTAGAAAAGAAAGTTGAAGGTGCCAACAAGCCCAATCCCTTCCAAAAGGGAAAAGTGAACCACATTAATGTGGAAGAAATATATAAAGAGTGTGATGCTGTGGCTGGTAAGTTCAAGCTCAATTCTTTTCCAGCACTTGTTCTTTTTTATACTGGCGCATCGAATTCATTCATATCAAGAGCATTTGTTGATAAAAATGGATTACCAACTGAAAATATTGGGTGTCCTATAAAAGTAAGCTCTCCCGGTGGAGAGATGATAGTGAGCCTTGGATCTCGTGGTCTAGTGATAGAATTTGGGCATCGAATTCATTCATATCAAGAGCATAAGTTTCTAGTTAGTCTGATAATCCTAAATTCCCAAGGATTGGATGTTATTCTGGGCATGGATTGGATGACCAAGTATGAAGGAGTACTAGATTGTGCCAACCGTACTGTCACACTCACAACCCCGGATAATAAAATGATTAGATTCAAGTCTAACTTTGAATCAAAAGGGAGTAAGCTAAATTCTCTTAAGGGGGTTAGCATAGACAGTGTGCTAATTGTGAGAGAGTATCCGGATGTGTTTCCAAAGGAATTGCCTGGAATGCCACCAGATAGAGATGTTGAGTTCCTGATTGAATTACTGCCAGGATCTGGACCAATAGCAAAGAGACCTTACAAGATGTCAGTTGATGAGTTGAATGAACTCAAGAAACAGCTTGGGGAACAGTTGTAGAAAGGATTTATTCAACCAAGTTCTTCATCTTGGGGTGCACCAGTTTTGTTTGTTGAAAAGAAAGATAGAAGTCAAAGGTTATGCATAGACTACCATTCACTCAACGAGGTAACTATCAAGAACAAGTATCCTTTGCCTAGAATCAATAATCAGTTTGATCAACTAGAAGGAGCCTAAGTGTTCTCAAAGATCGATCTCCGGTCAGGCTACTTTCAGCTAAAGATCAGGGAACAAGACATACCTAAGACTGCGTTCACCACTAGGTATGGATTGTATGAGTACACCGTGATGCCATTTGGTTTGACAAATGCACTAGCCTACTTCATGAATATGATGAACACAGTGTTCATGGAATTTCTCGATAAATTTGTTGTCGTATTTATCGATGACATTTTGATCTACTCCAAGAGCAAAGAAGAGCATGAAGAACATTTATGTTTGATACATGAGAATCTTAGGGAGCATAAGTTGTATGACAAATTCAGCAAGTGTGAATTCTGGCTGAATGAAGTCGGATTTCTTGGACATTGTGTCAGGAGATGCTGTAGTAGTTGATCCCGCAAAAGTGTCAGCTATAACTGAGTGGGAATCTCCTAAGTCATTGAAATAAGTACGTAGTTTCCTTGGCTTGGTGGGATACTATAGAAGAATCATTGAGAATTTCTCAAAGGTAGCAAAGCCAATGATGGAATTGCTTAAGAAAGACAAGAAATTTGATTGGACTGAAGGATGTGAACTCAGTTTCCAAGAGTTGAAGAAGAGACTAGTGATAGCACCAATCTTATGTCTGCCTGATTTGGAAAAAGATTTCCAAGTATATTGTGATGCATATCACCAAGGATTAGGTGGAGTTTTGATGCAAGAAGGGAAAGTTGTAGATTATGCCTCGAGACAACTCAAAACTCATGAAGTGAATTACCCTACTCATGATTTAGAGTTAGCCTCTGTTGTCCACGCACTCAAAACATGGAGACATTATCATTTGGGAAAGCGTTGTGAAGTGTTCACAGATCACAAGAGTCTGAAATATATTTTCACTCAGAAAGAAATCAACAAGAGACAAAGAAGATGGATAGAACTCATCAAGGACTATGACTTGAGTTTGCAATACCACCCCGATAAAGAAAATGTTGTAGCGTATGCATTAAGCCGTAAAGTTTATGTGAATGGCCTCACTAAGGGATAATTACCAGATGATCTGTGTGCCCAATTCAAAGATCTCAGATTGGAGATAGTGCCTGAGGGACATCTGATGTCATTAGATGTTCAACCCACCTTGTTGGAAAAAATCAGGGAAGCCCAAAATATGGACAAGGAAATTGAAGAGATTAAGGGAAAAATTAGCAAAGGGAAAGCTAAAGGATTCCATGAAGACAAACAGGGTACTTTATGGTATGGAAGACGTATCTGCATTCCGCAAGATCCGGAGCTTCGAAAACTGATTTTACAAGAAGCACACAACTCACCATATTCCATTCATCCGGGTAACACCAAAATGTACATGGATGTGAAGGAAACATTTTGGTGGAATAATCTCAAGAAGGACATCGCGGAACATATTGCTTTGTGTGATGTGTGTAATAGAGTGAAAGCGGGACATCAGAAACCAGCAGGATCATTACAACCACTACCTATTCCTGATTGGAAGTGGGACAAGATTGGCATGGATTTCATCACCGGACTGCCAAGGACTAGATCAGGATATGATTCTGTCTGGGTTGTGGTAGATCTCCTAACTAAAGTGGCCCATTTCATACCCATGAAGACAACCAATACAAGTGCTAAATTAGCCAAGATTTATATGAATAAGATTGTGTGTCTGCATGGAGTACCCAAGAGTATTATGTCTGATAGGGGAACTCAATTCACTTCGCATTTTTGGCGACAACTACATGAGTCATTGGGAATGAGATTAGAATTTAGCACTACTTTTCATCCTCAAACTAATGGACAGACAGAAAGGACCAACCAAATTCTAGAGGATATGTTTATGGCATGTGCCCTAGACTATGGTGCTAGTTGGGATGAAAGTCTGCCTTACACAGAATTCTCTTATAATAACATCTATCAAGCCAGTATTGAGATGGCACCATTTGAATTTCTCTATGGAAGAAAGTGTACTACACCATTTCTATGGAGTGGTGTTGGAGAAACAAATTTGTTTGGACCAGAACTAATCAAGGAAGCTGAAGAGAAAGTCAAGTTGGTAAAGGACAGATTGAAAATAGCACAGTCCCGACAGAAGAGCTACGCAGATCCAAAGCATAGAGAAGTCACCTATGAGGTAGGTGATAGATCTTATCTTAGAGTCTCACCCCTTCGTGGAGTGAAGAGATTTGGAGTCAAAGGAAAATTGGCACCAAGGTATGTTGGACCATTCAAGATTCTTAGTCGCAAAGGGGAAGTAGCTTATGAGATTTAGTTGCCTGAATCACTGTCAGCCGTTCACAATGTGTTTCATGTAAGTTATTTGAAGAAATGCCATTCGAAGATGGAAGAGACTTCTTTGAAGGATACTATACCTTTGGAAGAGGTTCAGTTGGAAAGTGATCTCACTTATGAGGAGAAACCTATCAAGATTCTTGAAACTGCAGTAAGAGTTACTCGGACAAAGACTATCAAATTCTGCAAAGTTTAGTGGAATCATCATTCCGAAGAGGAATAAACTTAGGATAGAGAAGATGACCTTCAGAAAGATCACCCTAACCTATTTTCTAGCCAATCCGAATCTCGAGGGAGAGATTCACCTTAAGGTGGTTAGATTTGTAACATCCCAAAAATCATGATTTCTTAAAAATTTGCATATCATTTATGAATTCATAACTTTGGGCTTTCCAAGCACAATTTCAAATAAGAAAAACCATGATATACGTATTATTTCATGCAAATAAGGCAATGGTCTTATTTTAGTTTTATTTTCATTTCAAGGAATGTGATACTTTGGTTGGATTAGTAATGTATTAAATTTGATGCAAAGCTTGCACAAAAATTTTCAAAACAAAATTCATTATAAAACCATTTATATGCCTAATATCCTTATATCAATAAAGGCATGGTTTTATTTTATTTTCAAACCCAAAAATGTTTTTGAGTGTAAGTATGTGTTTGACACACTTTTGGACACTAGATGCACAGTACAAAAGTATGGAGGAAATTTGAATTCAAACAGTATTTAATTTAGCCATACAAATTCAGTCTAGAAAATCAAAACAAACAAAGAAAAAGAGAAAAGGAGAAAAAAATAAGGCGCCACCTATCTAACCCAACCCACCCCGCGGCCCAACTACCAGCCCACCTAGCCCACCCAGGATAACCCCCTATCCCCCTCTGTTTCTCATCGCGTGCGCCTGCACCCACCCACTGACGCGCAGACCCCACAGCCACGTCATCATCTTCCCCAATCAACACCGCAACAACGTTGTCGCCACCTGTTTCTGGCCGAGTGATTCACGAATAAATTCGCGATTAATTTCGCAGTAATTTCGCGCCAGACCCTTCTACGTAACCCCCTCCCCACTCCGCATCTTTCCCCTCACTCGCCACCGTCTAAGCGCCACTAGGCTGCCTGCAATTAAGGTCACATCGCCGCGGTACCGAACCTCTCCGGCGCCAATTCCCGGTGAGCTCCGTCCACTCCTGTCTCTCCAGTTGCCACTACATTGATCGCCATCCTCGCGCGCATCTAATACTGCCTCTCATTTGTTTTCTGGTGCCTCGTAGCCTCGTCTTCATGAACATCTGCCAGGACCCGATGGCGAGCTCGACTCTGGTGAGGAATAGCTATCGAACCCGAGTTCCCCACCCTCGCCCGTGACCTCCACTACGACCACCTCAGCTCCGCGACCTTGGTAACGCACTGCACGTCTCCCTTTACCCCCTAGCACCACCAGTTTGTCACCAGCAGAGTTGTCGCAGCCACAGCTCGCCATTTGCACTGCCCGTTCGTGGCAGAGTGAAAGGGTACGGACAGATCTGGGCCGTTAGATTTCACTTAGATCCAGTGGCTCGCGAGTGTGATCTGCACGAAGCGGTACTAACCAATCAGGAACCGCCACGTGTCAGGATTTTTCTTTTAAAATACAGATTTGATTTAATTAGATGAATTAACTTTTAAAATTCATAAATTTTGTTCTGTTTATCCAAAAAAATGAAAATAATATATCATTGGATTCACAAAAATAAATCCTACACATATATGGGATTAGTGTTATATTTTGCTTCTACCGAAATGGAAATTTATGAAGAGACATTTGTAGGCTTATTTTGAGTATAAAAATTATTTAGTAAATGTTTTAAAAGACTAATTTGAGTCTATTTAGTCTATAAAAGTTTATATTTGTGTTTAGTACTGTTTACTGGTCTTTTTGGTTTAAGAAAAATAATCACATAGCATTTGCATGCATTCATATATTTTTGCTTGATTAATTTGAATGTAAATTTGGTGCTATCATTTTATGTGTAGATTTTGGTGCTAGTGGTGATTGTGACTATGAGAATTGTTGCTACTCTCCCAACTACCAAGGAAAGTGGTTCTTCATGTTTATGTCCAATATTTTTACTATGCATTAGTGATATTTTGTATAGAGCATGCATGATATTTTTGCTAAGTATCTATATGCTATGCTATGGGAAATCCTAGTAGTTTTAGTCTTGGTAGAATTTCCTCTAAGTTAGGACACTTGTTATATTTCCATGCTTAGCCTAGCTAATAGCATACAAGGGTGGATTACATACATGCTATGGAAAATATTGTTAAGTCCTTGACTTGTGTTTTTGCTTAATAAAACAACTAAGTGAATGAATCTCCTAGGTGGAATGGTATGTTTGGGTTCTGTTGAGTGGTCACGCGAGGCCCATATCTATGGTCAACCTTGTGTATCACACTTGTGGAAAGCCACACAGGAATAAATGGATTTGATATACTTAGTGTTTAGAAGCTTCTAGTGCAACCACATGGCATATGGGTTCTGCCTTGATCATATAGATGCTCACTTCTAGTTAAAGTTTTTATCTCACGGGGCTAGATTACAGCTCATTAACTCTGCCTTGTCTTCTATGCCACTACATTTTCTAAGTTCTTTACAACTGGCCAAAGGATTAACTAAGCAGTTAGACGACATACTCCAGCAATGTTTCTGGAGGAAGAAACATGATGAGCCGAAGCCTGCTTTAGCTGCATGGGACATTGTTTGTTTGCCAAAGGATAAAGGTGGGGTTGGTGTTATTGATTTTCAGAAGAAGAATGCATCTCTGCTCATTAAATTTCTGGATAAATATTACAATAGTAAAGATATACCTTGGGTCCAATTAGAGAAACATGCTTACTACACAGATAATGTGCCTCATGCTGAAAACCTGTGTGGTTCTTTTTGGTGGAAAGATGTTTTGAAACAAGTGAATAATTTCAGGGGGGTGGAGGCGGTTCATCAAGGAAGAGGGGAATCTTTTCATTTTTGGTCAGATAATTAGGAATTAAATGGATCCTCCAGGCCTTTAAATGAAAGATACCCAAAACTTTTTTCTTTTGTGCTCAATGAAAATTTGTCATCTGCTCAGGTTTATTCTTCTGATGATATCCATGACTTATTCTATTTTCCTTTATCCATTGAGGCTTTTCATGAACTAGGAGATCTCCAGAATGTTATGGTGGCTAACCCACTCTCTACATAGAAGGATGTCTGGACTTATAGATGGGGAGATAGTTATGCCCCAAGAAAATTCTATAAGTGCTATATGGCCTTCTACATGAGGACCGCCTACGGGCAGGATACGTTGGCAGAAGGATCGATATCGGATCTCTCTTTGGAGTTTGCCGGCAAAGATCGGAAAAATTCAAGGCCCACCCAAACCGCCCCTGTTCAGGATATAAAGGTGGAAGATCACTGCAAGTCCGCCGGCTTCGCCCGTGCATCTGTACAGCAGAGATCCAAGTTCGTCGGCATGGTTACAATCTTCGAGCTGGCGCGTTGCGTTCAGAGAGAGGGCAAAAACCCCCACGATTACCTGGCCAGGTGGCTCCGCATACGAGCCGATCTGGCCCACTACCCCAATGATGATGCTATGTATCACTTTGTGGAAGGACTGGACCATGGCACACTTCTCCGGCATTCTCTAAGACGGCAGCAGGCGTCAGGACACCTTACCTTCAAAGGCATGGTGAGAACCGTCAACAACTACGCGAAGGCTGAAGCGGCAGCTCAGACAGCGCTTGCGCTCATTGACGGAGCCCCTCCGATTCAGCCACCGCCTCCCGCCGCCATCGTCGCAGCTGCACCGCCACCACCAGTCATCGTCGTTATTGTTGCACCTCCATGGCCCGTCATCGAGGAAGTCCTGGCACCCTCCGAATCTTTGATTGACGCGCTCTATGACGACTTCAGTGCATATTCGGAGGAGATAGATTTCAGTCCAGAGGAACTAGACTCCGCCATTCAGGAGATGGAGGAGGAGTACACGCGCGACGAGCAAGCCAACAACTCCGTCACATCTCGAGAAGTGTTCGTCACCATTGGTACGGAGATGGATGAAGATCAACCCGGACGAGCTCCACCTACAGCGCTGGAAAAGGGGAAGGGGCCACTTATTGCTGCTGACGATGATCGCGCAAAGGTCATGCCTCCTCCGCCTAACCCTGTGCAGCAGCCGCAGGAACTCGGCACCGGCCCGAGAAACAACAACACCGCAAACTTGCCGCCTCCGGCACCTACGTCTGTTGCGGCCCAAGTTACTTCGGATGATAGAGTGATGTACGACAATCTTCTTGTTGAGCCACTGACCGTAGCTCATATCCGGAACGTGACTCAGCTTGACGAGAAGCGCCAGCAGCTGCTGGAGGAAGCGTAGGCCATCGCGGAGCAAGGCGCCAAGCTAGATCGAGATCTGGTCAACGCGCAAAAGTCCATAGAGAAAGCTAGAGCAATGTAGGCCGAGTACAAGACTCTGCTGCAGCAGCAGAAGGCCAAGAAAGCTCCGCCTTGCGTCATCAACGATCCTGGTGTATGACGAAACCTAGGATAGGCTCCCTCGAAGCCGGCACAGGCCAAGCCATACATTGATAGTGAAGGCAAACAGGTAATGCACACCCCACTCCTTAACCTCGTCGTCGCCCAGACCCTTCTGGAGCAGGATAGATCGCCCGAGGCAGTGGAACAGGTCTATGACCTAGTGGCCAAGGCGGTGAAGCAGCAGGAAAAGGCCACCTCTCAGAGGCTTGAGTCCGACCCAGCGCTTTGCCAGTCTAGCCAGCATAAGCCACCAAGCGACATATCACCTCTTGATGTCGGGTCCAAGACGGGTTCATCAGAACGAAGACGAAGGGATGCGCGCAACAGGAATGATGCCATCACCATATCCTCCGACCATGGAGAAAAGGCCCGACCGCGTCGCCCATCGCCACCGCCCCGATCCCACCGACATCACGAAGATCCCAAGGCTCACCATCGTACGGATATTCCCCCCAAGGCAGTGCGGCATCGTCATCCGCGACAACACGGAGCAGACCCGTCATGACGGAGAGCGCAACCAAGGACACAAGAGAAGGTCACGCCATGACCCTCCATGTTCGACAAGCAACCGTGATAGGCGTGAGGCATCGCAGGAGGGCAATATCAAGAAGGATAACCCACCGCCACGTCCGCCTTCGTCACCACCTAGCAGTCACCATGGCGGAGGAGGCCCACGTCGTTCACGCAGCCCATCCCCTATTGACAAGAAGAAGAAGAACCCGGAGCCGTACGACGCACGTTCACGGATCGATAAGATCCACAAGGCCTGGGAAGGACCATACCTGGGACCACGTTGCCTTGGACCGGCAATACGGCCCGCAACTTACCCCAAAGTTTTCCGGATTGATAATACCATCAATCCCTATGACGGCACCGCCAAGCCAGCCACATGGTTGCAGGACTACGGCAACGCGGTGGAGATTGCCGGAGGCAACCCCAACGTCGTCGTCAAGTAACTCCCGTTAATGTTGGCGGGCACGACCCGTCACTGGATCGACGACTTGCCGGAGAGATCCATCGGCAATTGGTTGGACATGCAAGAAGCGTTCACCAAGAACTTCGAGGGTACGTACAAGCGTCCCTGCACTATTGGTGATCTATAGCGGTGTGTGCAAGAGAAAGACGAGACATCTCGCGCCTACCTCTCCCGTTGGTTGGACATGAAGAATTCCTGCGCAGGAGTGCACGCTCAGACCGCCATGGCCACCTTCATCGATGGGTTGGAAAGGGGAACGTTGCTCCTACATAAGCTGAAGCACTTGCAGGACAATCACCAGCTTGACTTGAACCAGATGATTCAGTTAGCTAGTGAGTTCGCAGCTGCAGACGACGATGCTCGTGGCTCCTTGCCGACAACGGCCGTTCCAACTCAAGCTCGGAGGAACAGCAGTACAAAGCGGAAAACCGCTCTAGAAGAAAATCAATCTACCGACATGGTTGCCATGACTTTTGCAGGACGAGGTGATGGCGGACAACGTGGCCGAGGAAGGGGAGCTGGCCGTGGGCAGCAACGAGGAAGTGAAGCGACCTCGGCGCCGCTCCGCGTTCCCCAAACCTACGAGGAGTACCGTGATATGCCGTGCCTCGTACACCTCGATGCCAACGGCAAAGCCACCCATAGCAATCGACACTACAAGTTCGTCAACAACCTAAAGGAAGACCCGTAGTCTAGCTACAAGCAAAGTCGGAAAAACAGACCGTGAGGCAAGGGCAAGGGGAAGAAGAAGGAGGAGGAGTCCAAGGATTCAAGTGACATGGACGAGGACGTTGACCCCAAGCATGCTACCATGAGCGACCACAAGGGCAAGAACCCCTTCGTGAAGAAGGCACCAGTCTACCACACTTTCCTTGGCACCCCCACCATCCGACAACAGAAGACCTCTATGAGGATCCTGATGGCTACTCTACCCCCAGTTCCCCAGTACCTACGCTAGTCGGAGGTTCCAATTACTTGGGACAGGACGGACCACCCAGACCTTGTTCCTACGGATAACCAATACGCAATGGTCATCAACCCTCTGATTGACGGCGTGGAGTTCACCAAGTGTATGGTGGACAGTGGAAGCAACATCAACATCATGTACCTGGATACACTGCAGAAGATGAACATGATGGAGGCAAACCTAAGGCGGACCAACACCATCTTCCATGGCATAGTTCCTGGTCGGGAGGCTCGGTCCCTTGGGTGCATTACACTTCAGGTTGCCTTTGGCGATGTTAGAAATTACCGCCAAGAGCGCATGACCTTTGAGGTGGCCCCCTTCAAGAGCGTGTACCACGTCATATTCGGCCGCAACATATTCCACACGTTCATGGCCAAGCCATGCTTCGTCTACAATAAACTCAATATACCCGGACCAAACGGTGTCATCACCGTATCTAGAAGCTTTACCAAGGCAAGGGACTGCGAGATTAATGAAGCAGCCTTCGCAGAAGCTGTCCTCTACAACAAAGAATTCAAAGATATCCAGAGCAAGGTCGATGACTCAGATATGCCCACGTCGAAGAAGCAGATCTCCGACTCTGCGCTTGCATTCAAGGCCGCCATTGAAACCAAGCTGGTGGAACTTGTGGTAGGCGATGCCTCCAAGATCACCGCCATTGGGACGAACCTGGATCCCAAATAGGAAAGAGCGCTCGTCGAGTTCCTCCATGAGAATAGGGACATCTTTGCCTGGAAACCTGCCGACATGAAAGGTGTACCTAGGTAACTTGCCGAGCACAGCTTAAACATTGATCCAAAATGCAAACCAGTGAAACAACCTCTACGACGCTTCGGAGACGAGAAGAGACACGCCATTGGCAAAGATATAGCTAGGTTAATTAAGGCTAGATTTATCCGAGAAGTCCTTCACACCCGATGGGTGGCCAATCCTATACTTGTCCCCAAAAAGGTAACCAAAGAATTAAGAATGTGCGTTGATTACACCAGCTTGAACAAAGCGTGTCCCAAAGATCTGTTTGCTTTGCCTCGCATTGACCAAGTTATTGACTCGACGGCTGGCTCGGAAATTTTGTGTTTTCTCGATGCATACTCAGGATACCACCATATCAATATGAGAAAGTCGGACCAATTGGCCACTTCGTTCACTACCCCATACGGCACGTTTTGCTATGTTATGATGTCCTTTGGGCTGAAAAATGCAGGTGCTACGTACCAGCGGACAATGCAACGTTGCCTACATGACCAAATTGTCCGGAACGTTCACGCCTATGTGGACGATATCGCGGTGATGTCTAAAAAGTCAAATGACTTAATCTCCAACTTAAAAGAAACCTTTGATAATCTCCGGAAATACAACATGATGCTTAACCCTAAGAAGTGCGTCTTCGGGGTTCCAGCCGGCAAATTGTTGGGTTTCATTGTTTCCCAGCGCGGAATCGAGGTCAACCCAGAGAAAATCAAGGCCATCTTAAACATAAACCGTTCGACATGCATAAAGGACATTCAACGACTAACGGGTTGTGTTGCAGCAGTTAGTCGGTTCGTCAGCCGACTTGGAGAGAAGGTTCTGCCACTGTACAAGTTGCTGAAGAAGGCGGACAAATTCATGTGGACGGACGAAGCAGATGCAGCATTGAAGAAGTTCAAGGAGATTCTTTCCTCAGCGCCCTTCCTTGCAGCGCCCGAGCCTGACGAGCCCCTGTTAATCTACATGGCGGCAACCAACCGGGTAATCAGCATCGTCGTCGTGGTAGATCGGAAGGAACCAGGCTATGAGCACGGAGTTAAACGACCAGTTTACTATGTAAGGGAGGTCTTGAAGGAGTCCAAGCAGCGTTACCCGCACTACCATAAGATAGCTTATGGAGTATTCCTTGCTTCTCAGAAGCTGAGGCATTACTTCCAGGAGCACCCAATCACAGTGGCGAGAAAGACTCCACTGTCCGACATTATCAACAACAGCGACGCTACGGGAAGGTTCGCGAAGTGGGGCATTGAACTTGCTGCTTCGAGATCAACTACAAGAGACGCGACGCTATCAAGTCACAAGCCTTGGCGAATTTTGTTGCAGATTGGACGAAGATGTCAGATGCTACTCCGTTGCCGGAACCAGAATACTGGGTGATGCACTTTGACGGATCAAAGTTGCTCAACGGCTCAGGGGCTGGTGTATTGCCACAGTCACCAACAGGACACAAGCTACACTACGTTCTTCAGATCCACTTTGAGGCTACAAACAACATGGCGGAGTATGAAGCACTCATTCATGGACTACGTGTAGCCAAGGATATTGGCATCAAGTGCATAGTTTGCTGTGGAGATTTCGACTTGGCTGCCCAGTAGGTGGCTGGCACCTGGAACGCGCGGAACCCTATGATGGCGGCATATCGAGACGAAGTGGACGAGATAGCCAAGAGCTTCTTGGGCTACGAGGTCAAGTATGTACCTAGGGAGCAAAATGAGGCGGCTGATCTGCTATCTAAGCTTGGATCAGGGCGCAAACGAATTCCGCCAGGAGTTCTCCTAGAGCATCTCCACACTCCATCCGTGAAGGGAGCCAACATCGACAACCCGGATGGAGCTGACTCTTTCGTGAACATGGTGACAAAGGTTCCTCCAGCTTGGACAAAACCGTTCATGGAATATCTCGAACACGAAACTTTGACCGACGACGAGGTCAAAAGACGGCAAATAGTACGACGACCAAAGGGTTATACCATCATCAATGGAAAACTCAACAAAAGGAGCACTACTGGTGTATACCTAAAGTGTGTTTCCCAGCTAGAAGGTATGGAAATCCTGCACGAAATCCATCTCAGAGATTGCGGGCATCACACCGCTCCTTGTTCGTTGGTCGCGAAAGCCTTTCGGCAAGGATTCTACTGGCTGACCACGAAGGAGGATGCCGACAAGCTGGTTGAGACATGCATGGGATGCTAGTATTATGCCCGACAACCACATGTTTCTTCTGAAGAATTGCGAACAATACCAATAACTTGGCCGTTTGTAGTCTAGGGGCTATACATGGTGGGACCGTTACAGACGGCACCATGTGGGTTTACGCATCTGCTAGTAGCAGTTGATAAATTCACTAAATGGATAGAAGCTAAACCCATTAGAAAGCTTGATGGGGCAACTGCCCTCAGGTTTGTCCCGGATCTAGTGGTGAGATTTGGTCTCCCACATAGCATTATAACCAACAATGGCAACAACTTGTCACTCGGAGAAGTGGAGGCTTATTGTTGGGAGAAGGGCATCCGACTTGACCTTGCATCTGTGGCACACCCACAATCCAATGGTAAGGTTGAGCGAGCCAATGGATTAATTCTGCAAGGAATCAAGCCACGTCTGGAGGCACCGCTACATAGAGCAGCTAGAGCCTGGGCGGAGGAATTGCCATCTGTGCTGTGGAGTTTACGAACTACACCCAACAGATCCACCGGCTACACCCCTTACTCCATGGTATATGGAGCAGAAGCCATCCTACCTTCCGACATACTTCACGATGCACCAAGAGTTGCTGCCTATGAAGAAGATGACGCTGAAGAATGCATACGCCTAGATGTGTACCTTCTCGAGGAGGAGCGCATTTTGGCATGCCAAAGATCCGCCATCGACCAGCAGAAGCTACCGCAGCTACCATAGTCGCCGCTTTCGGCATCGCTCGTTTAAAGAGGGGGATTTGGTGCTCCGACTTAAGCATAAGAAGTCACACAAATTATCCCCGCCATGGGAAGGACCGTTCATCATAAGCAAGGAGTTGCTCAATGGGTCTTACTACCTTGTTGACAATCGTGAACTGAAGGATAGACCCAACAAGGATCATAAGCGTAAGCGACGTGACCCGGATGATGACTACTCGGAGCTTGATCGGCCATGCAACATAGCACATCTACGTACTTTTTATACTTAGCATTTTTTATCTAATTGTGTACCTCTTATATGATCAATGAAATAAAGCTCTTTGGTTTACTCATATTTCTGAGTTTTTTACCTCCTTTAGTGTTCATTTTTGGATCATGTAAAACCTTTATGCACAAGTTTTGCGATTGCACTTGCGAAAATTCCTCCTATGGGCGTTAGCTTAAGTTTTCTGGTCTACACGTTCTTTGTTGTTTTTATGTGGATTCTGGAGTAGTGACTTTCAGCACTTGTTGTCGGCGATTTTGTGCTTAGGTTTTTGATGGTGCCATGGGGCATCATCACCTGAGCGCATGGTTCCGACAACGAGTCTTTCGACTCATGAAAAGTCAAGCATAAGAACCAAAGTAATGGATAAACCAACACTTGCTTAAAAAATATATACATGCTGGAAACTGATTCTTAAGTAGCAGGACATACAACATTGTTTTCCGCCTTAAGTTAAATACATAGTTTTTTCCGCATATGCATCAAAGATGAAACAAATATTACAAGATTGTTTTTCATTGCTTTGGCGCAGGCGACTTGGAAGCAGCGTCATCGGCAGCAGGAGAATCACCCTCAAAGTCGGCAGTGTGAAGGGACTCTGAGGAGCTTTGGTTGCCGCCATCGATGTTGTTCATTGGCACGAAGACGTTGACGTTGACTAACTCGGCAACTCTAGTGTCATAGCCCACGAGTGACGACAAGATGGATTCGTGATTAATCTCTTTGCCATCGTCATCTATGTCGGGAATGCCAGAGGTCATCGTGTCGATGTCGGCATCTTCGTAGTGTGCCTTCACCATTGACAGCGCCATTCTTGCGCCAGCCCGTGCACATGAAGCTTTCCAGCTTGTGATACGCTCGGGGGCTCGGCGCAGGATCTCCGAGTACTTCGCCACAGAGTCTGATGCCTTGATGTTAATATGGAGGGGCTTGGCGATCTCTTTGGATTGCATGATGGCGGTGTTGATGAAGTTGCCGGCAAGAACCATGCATTCCTTGGCTGGAGGCGGCGACCGGGTTAAGCCCATAGGAGCTACAAATTCCGACAAAGAACACATGAGTTCAGAAATTCAGAGTATCTAGACTACAGAAATCCAAGACGGAGAATCACTTACTGAAGATGCTAGCCTCAGCCTGCCAGAGGGTATCCGCCAAGGAGTCCCGTTCTTGTTGGAGGAGTTTATACACCTCATGATGGCATTGATTCTGCTCGTCAACAGCTTTCTTCTGATCTCTCAAGATTGAGATCTCCTCCTTCAAGCGGTTGATCTCCTCGGAGGCGGAGTCCTGCAGGACTTTCATGGATTCCTCGTGCATTTTCAGCATGTCCTTCCTCTCCTGCTTAAGGATCTTGTTCTCTCTATCCAGCTCTTGAATATGCTTGGATTGCTCGATAATGTCCTTGGCCTTGGCAATGGTTTCTGCAAGTCGGAGAAAGCAAAGTACACAGTAAGTACTCAGAGAATGTGGGCACAAAACCAAGTCGGAATGCGAAAAAGAAAACAGATGCTTGCTCTTGGTGATCTGTTCCTTCAAGAAGGCAGTTTTACCCTTTTCATCTTCCAAGTCTGCGCGCATCTTCTGATACTTGTCGTTGCCCATGCCCCTCCGAGCATTCTCGTTCTGTGGAAAAAAAAGAATTAAAATGTTGTTTGGTCTACTTGGAGCATCTAGCCGGAAATTTTCCACCTAGAACCTCGGGGGCTACAGCGAGAGTTTTTAACTTGGCAATATGCTTAGCTTTTCTTTAAGCATCTAGTCGGAACTAATTCAGTTTTCGATTAGAAGCTTGGGGGCTACAGTATAAAGTTTTTTAACTCAGATGTATGTTTAGATTTTCTTTAAGAATCTAGTCGGAACTAATTCAGTTACAACTAGAGGCTTGGGGGTTACAATATTGAAATTTATAAACACTGCGTATGCTACTCTTAAAGCATTTAGTCGGAACATTCATTCCACCTATATGCTTGGGGGCTACAGTGAGAAGTTTTCTAGCTTAGTCACTCTTAGAGCATCTAGACGCAAAGAAGTATGGTTTTCCGTCTACATCCTTGGGGGCTACAGTGGGATACTCATATGAAATGCAAAAGGAAAATAAAACTTACAAGTGCAATGATCTTGAGGTTGGTAGAACTCTCGGCCAGCAGCTTGCCAAAGGATACGCTATTTCCTTGCAAGATCTCTACTTGTCGGAGGATCTCCTCTAGACTGCACGTCGGAGATGTCGGTGCTACACCAGGGACCAGAGCAGTGCTACCCGGTGTAAGTACCGGATAGACTATCTTTGGATAAGCTATGGCTTTCTGGGGTACATGGGCGCTGCCTACGACAGAAGTACCAGCTTCTACCACCGCCTTACCACTACCGATGGCATCCTTAGCCGGAGCTTCAGCCATTGGGTGTGCGACACTTTCCTGCGTCACCTGCTCACCGACAACAGCGACCTCGGTAGAGGAACCTGAGTCCACTTCCATGGCGGAAGGGCCAGATGCCTCCTTAGCTTGTGAGCTTGTCAGGGCAGACGAGGGCTTTACGGAGGGAGTGACGGGGGCGATGGCGGGAGATGTGTCGCGATGCAGCATGTCCTTAATGGTTCTAGAAGCTCCCAAAATTTTGGAGGTCTTCTTCAAGCTGGTCATGGCTTTCTTCCTGAAACTTGCAAAATGCATAAGTACAGGAGCAAGACAGATAAATAGACAATGTCGGAGAGAAGGAAGCTTACACAAGAGGGGGTGCTTTGGCAAAGGGGATCCCGGTAACTTTTCACTTCTCCGCCGCCAGGGCGGCGGTAGTATTCTTGGAGGCTCCACCCTCCGTCTTCTTCTTCTTGCCTCCGTCACGCCAATGGAGCTTCGTCGTCGGACACGACGGTGACTTCCTTCATCTTTGGATCATAGATTTGAGGATCCATGTTGTCATCATCTATATCGCTAAGCTGTAAAGTTAAGAACCACCGTGTTAGATGAGATGGTAATGGATAGACGGAAGAACTGGAGTATATGTCAAACACGGACATCTTGCCGTCTACGAACATGTCGTAGGTGATGGTGAAGCCACGCCGCTTGTCCTTCACCTTGACGATGTCCTTAAGGCGGAGCTTGACGGAGTCGCTCGAGAAATTGTCCATCGAGATACAGAGTCTATCCCTTCTATCACTGGTATACTCGTGCATTAGCTTCGCCTGCAGAGGCTGGATTTGCCTGATGAACCAGCACATGGCTAGGTCCAAGGTTTCAAACCCGTCTCTACGAGCCACTCTATCCGACTTATGGTGCGGGAAGCATCGAGGTCGGAGGGAAGGGAGGCTTGGGATATCCATGATGAGGCTTCAGCGGTGGCTCCATCGACGAAGTCCGGGTACGTTACTTCTCGGCCGGTCAGAGGGATATCTGGGCCGTAGAAGTAAGTACGCTGCCAGTTCTTGCAGGACTCGTGGCTGATGATGTCGGGGAACCGCCGGCCATGAAGGATCTTGAAGCTTATGGTGCCACAATTTCTGAGTTCGTCCTTACTAGCTCCGGCTTCACGTTTGACGCTGAATAAATACACAAAGAGGTCTAGCCTAGGCCTAATCCCTAGGTAACCCTCGCAGAGCGCCGCGTAATTGCTAAGCGCTAGAATGCTATTGTGAGAGAGGTTTTGGGGCTGGACTCTATAGTGATTCAAGACGGAAAGGAAGAAGTTAGAGATGGGCAGGGAGACGCTGTGTACCAATTAGGCTTTGAGGTACACCTTTTCTCCGGCTTGGGGAGAAGGTGTCACATCGCCGGCCGGCACCGCCCGCTAGACGAGCCCCTCCGTCGCAGGGAGGTAGCCTTCGACGATCAATACCTTGATGTCGCGGTCCGTGATGTCCGAACCACGCCAATCGCCTTTGTGCGAGTCCAGTTCCTCCTCCAGCGGCTCCAGCGCCGCTGGATTATGGTCACCGCGGTGGACTCGACCACCGCCGAGACGGGTATGACCAGACCCTCTGGGGGAACGACGATGGAGCTCGCCGGCTTCGCCCGACGCCGCCATGGAAGGAATATAGCTTCTACTGGCCATTGGGTGAGTTTGGAGGTGACTGGCGAGAATTGGAGCTAGGGTTTTTCGCGAAGATTGCGCGGAGAGCTCGAGGGGGCGCTCGCTGGAGGAAGAAGACGATGCAAGGAGAGAATGAGGTGAAAAGTAAAAAGTTCCACCGCAGTTACTATTTATGATATCCAGCATCAAGATTCGTGCAACTTGATCGGACGGTTGCCGCGTAGACGACGTGTGTGTGAACGTGCGCGGAAACTTCGCCACGTCCCCAACTGTCGCCGCCAACGGTTCGTATCGCTCGCGCGGTAAAATCGGACATGATTGTGTTCTCTGCATGTGTGAGTTACGAGGCATCGCTGACCTACGCCTATGTCGTCCTAGCTAACATAGGCATATGAGCCTTCACATCGAAAGATTCTGGCATGGACGGGTCCAGTCCGTCTACGGAAGAGTACGACGGAAGATTCAGCATTTCTCCGACTTGCGTATTGAAGACGGAGAAAACCTTGCAGGGTTCTTTGGGAGGACTACAAGATATTGCTTGACGATTTGCCGACATCCATCTAGACGGAGCATTCAATGTGAAGAGGCAAGACGGCACAAGATCTCGGAGTTCTCCGGGGGCTACTGTTGGGGATATGCTATATGGGTATCCTCATAGCATGTCTCCTATCCGGATAACCCGGGTGGCCCATAATTGGTAGCACGGCCCATGGCCTGATGGGCGGCCCAGTTAGATGGATCCAGAAGGGAGGCCCATGCTGGATAAAAGAAGGCTACGGTTGGAGTCACCAACGTACCCGGAGCCTTGGAGTGCAAGATACAAGACTAGTAATAGACGGTGTAGGATTCTATAACCTGTCCCGCTAGGACTTTTCCCTGTAACCCTAGGACCTGGCGACTATATAAGTCGGGCCTATGGGAGCCTTTAGGGCACAATCTCAGACAAACATAGATAACTTCAGACAATCTCACACAGCGAGCCAATCCCTGTAACTCGGAGTATTGCACTTATAGTGATTTATAGCAGGAGTAGTATTTCGCCATCGTTGTGGGATCTGAACCTGGGTAAGCTGTGTTACCTCGTACCCATCAACCGTCCGCCTTCCCCCACGTCTCTAAACACGCACTGTGAGGACCCCTCCATGGCGTACTCGTCGGCAATACCACGACAGTTGCACTATGAAGACTAAGGTTTTTGCTTGGCTACTTCCTGAGGATAGATTGAACACCAGAGATTTATTACAAAGGAGGAATTGGAATGTTACGGATGATATATATTGTGAGCTTTGCCCCACTCGTGCATATGAGGACGTATTACATCTTTTCTTTCAGTGCAATTTTAGTGCTAGAATATGGAATTATTGACAGATCGATTGGTTACACCTTGGGGATTTGCAGCTGATTGTGGTAGCACCTAAAAGGTCTTTTGGTCATCAGTTTTTCATGGAGGTCTTGATCACTGCTTGCTGGAATATTTAGTTAATTCTAAATGATAAAATATTTAACGAGCATAGATGTAACATCCCTAAAATCATAATTTCATAGTTTGCATATCATTCATGCATGCATATAGATTTGAGACCAATTTCAAACTCATTTCAGAAAAACAGAAGCACATAGTGCTATGATTTTATGTGAGCAACTTAAATCAAATGGCCATCACCATTTGAAAGTTGAATGTTTGTAAACCTAGCTTGTTTGTATTCCTTATAGAAAGGATTGAGTGTGGTTTTGGACCAAGTTTAACAAATTGAGAATAGTTTCAAAAACCCTTTTTCAAACTTTTGCAAATCAGATGCAAGCCTCTGATATTTTGTTCTCCAAGCTTGACCAAGCCTTTGCAAAGCAACCACATGATCTTATGCCTATATTTGAGACTACTGCTCACTGCAAAAATCCCAAGAAGATTTGAATTCAAATGGAACTTGAATTCATTTGAAAATCAATTCAGAAAATCGAAACAGAAAAAGAAAAGGAGTAAACAAAAGAAAAGGGCCAGGCGCCACAATTCTCGCCCAGCATCAGAACAGGTCCAGTTAGCCCACCCGGGCCATTCCTCTCCCTCTCACACGCGCCAACACACCCAGACAGCCGCTGACGACCAGACCCCACCTCCTCTTCGCGCGTTTCGCTGACGAGCGGGCCCTCTCCACGTCGCCCTCGTCTTCCCCAAACCGCGCCCGCGACCACGTCGCCGCTGCTGTCAAGGCCGGTAATGGCGCGGCGTAATTAGCCTTAATGCCGCAGGCGTTTCTTGTCGCGTCTGGGCCTATTTAATCCCCTCTGCACCGCGAGCATTTGCCCCCACTCTCCTCGCTCACTCCGCCACCAGGCTGCGCGCATTTGCTCTCGAAGCCCCGCAGTACCGACGACTCCGGCGATCGATTCCGGTGAGCCTCGACCACCCCCCTCTCTCTGGTTCAAACGATGATGCCCAGCTTGATCTTGCGCATACGCTAACACCTTTCTTTTGCCTGCTCGTGATCCAGGTCGTCGTTTCTGTCCACGACCGAAACCACCTGCGTCGCCGCTTGACTTCGGCGACCAATTAAGGTAAAACCCGAGCGCCCCTTGCCCCCTCCTTCACGCGAGTTTGTTCGCCTGCGTCTTGCGCAACTCCTGACCCCTCTGGTTCGTGCTAGGGCGACGCCAAACCTCACCAGTGACCTCATCTGCAAACAACAGACACCGCCGCAACTCCGACGAGCCCCTGAGACCGTGCCAGCGCGCCCCTTCGCAAACAAACGCCACGTTGAGCTTCAGCACGCCACCGCGGTTCTGGTAAGACCCTCCTCCCTCTCGCGCGCGACCTAGAACGCCGGCGCCGCCACTGTCAGACACGCCGCCGCCAGTCTCCGTCGTTAGCGCCGCTCGTGTTTGGTCAGAACGATTAGGAGCGTTAGATGCAGATCCTGCGGCTGAGATTAGAACATGAGCGAAGAGGTAAGTGCGCATCTGAGCCGCCAGATCTCACTTAGATCCTACGGCCCGCAGAGCTCGATCCGGCCGAACCGGTACGTGCCAATAGAAACACGATGCGTGGCTAGGGTTAGATTCAAAAACAGAATTCAAATTAGATTTAGATCCAAGTTTCAAATGGCTATAACTTTTGATTCCCATGTTAGATTTTTGCAAATTTTATACCGTTGGAATCAGGGAGACAAGCCCTTTCTGAATCTGCAATGTGTTTAACAAACAGTTTCTGTTAAAATGATTTTTTATGCAGAAACTTGTTTAGGACTATTTTGAGTATAGAATTTGTTTAGTAAATTGTTTTAGTTCTAAATAAGTTTAGTTAGCAAGTTTTTGACTTGGTTATGTTTCTGTATCATGCACTTGCTTGGTGGAGTTTTCAAAAATCCTCACTTAGCATTTTCTTGCATGCATGCATTCATATTTTTGTTTGTATATGAATTGTGTGTAATTTTGTGCTACAAATTTTTGTGTAGATTTATCTAGTGACTCTGATTGTGAAGAGTGCTACTCTCCCCATTACCAAGGCAAGTGGTACTTCATGACTATTTTCATCCCTATATTTTGTACAAGCATTAGAAATATTTTGCTAAGTCTTGCATGTTGTTTTTGCCAAATGCTATGTTGGGAAATCCTAAGTAGTTGTAGAATTGTAGAATTGCTAGGAAATTTCCTAACTTAAGTTACTATGCCATGCTTAGCCTAGCTAGTAGAAAACCAGGATTGGTAAAGTATATACATGCTATGATGAAAATATTTCTAAGTATTTTTGGACTTATGTTTTTCTTAATAAAACAACTAAGTCAATGAACCTCCTGGGTGGATTGGGACTTGAATGGTGGTTTTTGGTTGAGTGGTTACACAAGGCCCATGGACATGGTTTACCTTGTGTATCACACTTGTTGTATGCCACCCAGGCACAAAGGGATTTGGAGGCCAAGTGTTGAGAAGCTTATAGTGCAACCACTTGGCAATATGGGCTCTGCCTTGATCATATAGGTTGGTAGAACTTAGCCTTTTGGACAGTTGGTGGTAGTGGGAATGATAGGTTGGAGCGCGTCCATTTGGCTAAGGAAAGGATTCTGAAAGGTCCTGTCTTGGGAAACCAAGTCTGGTGGGGAAAGTGCACAACCTCTGCAGATGGAAAATCTAAGTACTTAGCCAAGTCCATGGCAATGGACAACTTGAGCATCAAGACATGGAAGCTACAAGAATCTCATCACTCCAACTTCTAAGTAAAACTTGAGGGTGAACAAGGGTAAAGGACCCCAATGTCTATTGGTGGTTTCTTGGGAAAGTTTTTGACAAAGAAAAACTTAGTATTTTCAACTAATAGGAAAAACCTATTTTGAAGCAAAGCAAGCCAAGCTACACTTAGCCAAAATGCATATAGTAATATAGTCCACTTAAAAATTTACTAAGGTATCACTTGCCAATACTATTCCAAAGTATTGACCCACTGTGGCTGTAACTTGTGATGTTGCAGGTTACTCCGATGATGATTAGGTGTCATGAGTCTACACTCAACATGCTTGCCTGTGGCACATGAAGATGAAGACTTATGTTTATTTACTTATTCCAAAACTCTTGTATTAGGCCTGTGGCGTTGAGTTGTAAAGACTATGTTTTATCTCTGGAATGGATGTAATAAATGACCTTTGTATCGGTGTACTTCATCTTAAACTGTGGATCCTAGCAATGATCCAGGGACTAGCATTGCAATCACAGGGATCCTTTTCCTTTACAAAGGAGGGATCTTACAGATGGTATCAGAGCACTGTGTTGCCTGTAGGATTATGACCCTAGGATTGGAAAGCACTAAGGAAAAATTTTCAACTACTTCTACACTTGTCTATTCTTCTCGTAAACTTTTCTAATCTTCTTATTCTCATCTCTATTTGTAGATGAACTCCATCAACGAAGCCGTGAAGAAAGGACCACTCATGACCATGACCTTGGAGTGTGAAACTGAGTTTCCCAAAATTCTCAAGGACCTCATGGTGGCAATGGAAATACATGGTGTAGCTGTGTATAAAAGCTTTCCAGTGATGGATGAAGGAGTTGAGTACTGGTGGGTGCAACTTCACTTGTATAAAAGAAAGGAAGACAACCACAAGGAAAGAGGATTCTGCATGTATACCAACACTGTGGTGCACGCCACATTCTTTGAGTCAGCAAGAGAAGCAGCTTGGAGGACTATCAAAGAACTTAGTGCTAGAGTCAAGTGCAGAATGCTCAACCTCCAAAAAGACTTAGAGAAAGAGACGGAACATACTCAAGAGTTGGAAGCCACCAACCAAACCTTAAGGGGAGATATTATAGACTTAGTGATGGAATCATGTGAACAAGATAAGCTGATTGCTTCTAGGAACATTGTGTTAGCCAACAGATCCAGTGAGATAGGATTGTAAACGCACTTCGTTAGTTGGACCACCACCTATCACCTTATTTTCCAAATGATACCTTAAATAAGTTTGAAACTTGGTTGATGTAATGGATTCATGTATGCATGACTTCTGTCATTTTGTGTTCCAAGGATATGTATGAAATGTTTGTCTTGTTTTATCTTATATTGTGTTGTCCTAACTTTTCTATCATATAAATAGATGCCTATTACCATCAGCACTGTTGAGGAGTTCCAGGTTACCCGCTTTGGTCCTCGTATCGTTGAGCTTACCACTTTGCTCGATCTTCCTCTTCCCACCATCATGGTGCATCCACTCACCAAGTTCGAGAGGAAGGACCTCTGGGGCTTCAAGGTGAACCAGCCCGGACGCCAAATAGAGCCTACTACGGAGGCCATCGTATTCAAGCTTATGCACGATGACAGGGAGAGAGGCATGGAGGTAGTCATGCAGGACCTGATAGGACGTCTGCTAGGCCGTTACTCCCGACAAGTTAGAGGCACCCACTTCCACGTCTTCGGAAGACGTGATGAGGATGGAGAGTCCATCGACTTCGAGGACGACTCGAGGGACGCAGCAGAGCCGATACGTCTCTACCTCCGGGACTTAGAGTCTCTCATTAGGCACGTGGACATAGACAGGACCAATGTCATGCTCAACAATGACGAGCTCCAGGTGCAGCTTCGCGAGAAGGACAAGCTTTTCGCACAGCAGGACGAGATAGTCAAGGAAATGGAGGCAAAGTTCGAGACACAGGACCGGAAGTTCAAGAGTCAGGAGAAACGCGTCCAGGATAGGAACAAGAAGATCCGGGACATGACTGAAGAACTGAAGTCCAAGGATTTCGAGCTAGAGCAGCAGCAGATGGTGATTGAGAGACTTCGTTCCCAGAAGAGGGCTCTCAAGGCCAAGATCGATTCCTTGACCACTACTATTGAGGAGAACAAGACCGCGATGGAGAACGCAGGTCTTACCTTCGTCGAGGAGGAGATTGATGATGATGAGTAGACTTGACTACTCGGTTATTTTTATTATCGTACTTGTTATTTGTGAACTTGTTATTGGACCATCCGACATGTGGATGGCTTGCCACTTATGTGTTTTACTTCGTGAACTTTTTATCTGGTTGTTGAACTTTTATCTTCTGATTGCATGCTTGTGTTTGCTTATGTGATGTAATGTGCATGAAAACATCTATGGGTATCTCATTCTTATCTCTATTTGAACAAACCACAGATGCCTCCCCGTCGCGCAAACCCCAACCCCAACAACAACAACATAATGCCAGAAATGCAGCAAATGATGAATGCTCAAACACAGCTCATGCAGATGATGACAACATTCATCCAGAACCAGAATAATAACAACAACAACAACCCCAATAACAACAACAATAACAACAACAACAACAACAACAACAACAAACCTCCGGGCTTTGATATGCTCACCAGATTTCTGCGTTTGAGCCTAGCTAAGTTCTCGGGGACGACTGATCCCATGGTGGCCAATGATTGGCTACGTTCTGTAAACAAGGACTTAGTGACCGTGGGCTGCACGGACGCTGAAAAGGTCAGATTTGCAGCACATCTACTGGAAGGGCCAGCCGCCACTTGATGGGACAACTTCCAAATCACCACTCCTATAAATGAGGTGAATTGGGCTATCTTTGAAGATGGATTTCGCACTGCTCATATCTCATCAGGAATAATGAGCCTGAAAAAGAAAGAGTTCCACAATCTGAAGCAGTGCCACCGCAGCGTGGCTGAATACATTGAAGAGTTCAACAATCTGGAGCGTTATGCACCGGATGAGGTTGACATAGATGCCAAAAGAAAGGAAAAATTTCTGGAAGTCTTGAATGATGAGCTGAATCTGCAGCTGGCTGTGGCATATGTTCCCACTTATCAGTCGCTCTGTGACAAGGCTGCTATATTGGAGAACAAAATGAAGCAGTCGAGAGTAGGAAGAGAAAGCACTCCGACAAGCACAGCTCGGGATCGTCTCACAAACAATCTCACTATGATGACAGTGGAAGCTCAGGATCCCATAAGCATGGGAAATTCAACAAGCACCACAACCACAACCGTCATGACAACAAGCATCACCGCAGTCATGACAATGACAAGTACAAGAACCACAAGAGTGGACATAAGAGCCACCACAGTGGGAATGGTAGTGGAAGTGGAAGTCAGCCTGCTAAAAGGGACATCAGTCAGGTTGAATGCTTCAAATGCAAGAAGATGGGACACTATGCAAATGAGTGCCCCGAAAAGAAAGTTGAAGGACCTGTCAAGCCCAATCCTTTCCAGAAAGGTCAGGTGAACCACATTAATGTGGAGGAGGTCTATGAGGAGCCTGACGCGGTTGCCGGTAAGTTTAGACTCAATTCCATTTCAGCATTTGTACTCTTTGATACTGGTGCATCGCATTCATTCATATCAAAGGCATTTGTTGATAGAAATGGGTTTTCGTCTGAAAACATTGGGTGTCCAATAAAAGTTAGTTCTCCGGGTGGAGATATGATAGTAAGTCTTGGATGCCGGAATCTAGTAATAGAGTTTGGGAAACATAAGTTCCCAGTGAGTTTGATAATCCTAGATTCCTAAGGACTGGACGTAATATTGGGAATGGATTGGATGGCTAAGTATGAAGGAGTACTAGATTGTGCTAATCGTACTGTTGCACTCACAACCCCGGAAAGAAAAAGAATTAGGTTCAAGTCAAACTTTGAATCCAAAGGAAGTAATCTTAATTCTCTTAAGGGGTTTAGCATGGATAGTGTGCCAATTGTGTGTGAGTATCCGGATGTATTTCCGGAAGAATTGCCAGGAATGCCACCGGATAGAGATGTGGAATTTCTGATAGATTTGGTACCGGGTTCTGGACCAATAGCTAAGAGACCATACAAAATGTCAGTTGATGAACTAAAGGAGCTCAAGAAGCAACTAGGAGAACAGTTGCAGAAAGGATTTATTCAGCCAAGTTCTTCATCTTGGGGAGCCCCAGTTTTGTTCGTGGAAAAGAAGGATAGAAGCCAAAGGTTATGCATAGATTACCGTTCACTCAACGAGGTAACTATCAAGAACAAATATCCTTTGCCTAGAATCAATGACTTGTTTGATCAGCTAGAGGGAGCATGTGTGTTCTCGAAGATTGATCTCCGGTCAGGCTATTTTCAACTCAAGATAAGAGAGCAAGACATACCTAAAACAACATTCACCACAAGGTATGGATTATATGAGTATACCGTAATGCCTTTTGGCTTGACCAACGCTCCAGCGTACTTCATGAATATGATGAACAAGGTGTTCATGGAATTTCTTGACAAGTTTGTTGTCGTATTCATTGATGACATCTTAGTCTACTCCAAGAGCAAAGAAGAGCATGAAGGACACTTGCGTTTGATACTTGAGAAGTTGAGATAGCATAAGATTTATGCCAAATTCAGCAAGTGTGAGTTCTGGTTAGAAGAAGTTGGTTTTCTTGGTCATGTAATGATGAAGGATGGTGGAGCAGTTGATCCTGCTAAAGTTTCAGCTGTGACAGAATGGGAATCTCCCAAGAATGTGAAAGAAGTTTGTAGTTTCCTTGGCTTAGCAGGTTACTACGGAAGGTTCATTGAAAATTTCTCAAAGGTTGCTAAGCCAATGACTGAATTGTTAAAGAAAGACAAGAAGTTTGCTTGGTCTGAAGGTTGTGAAGTCAGCTTTCAAGAATTGAAGAAGAGACTTGTGACAGCACCAGTTCTATGTCTGCCAGATTTGGAAAAGGATTTCCAAGTATATTGTGATGCGTCTCATCAAGGTTTGGGAGCCGTACTTATGCAAGACGGTAAAGTTGTGGCCTATGCCTCGAGACAACTCAAAACTCATGAAGTAAACTATCCTACTCATGATTTAGAGTTAGCCTCTGTCGTCCATGCACTCAAAACGTGGAGACATTACCTTTTGGGAAAGCGATGTGAAGTGTTCACAGACCACAAAAGTTTGAAGTATATCTTCACCCAAAAGGAAATCAATATGAGAAAAAGAAGATGGTTAGAGCTTATCAAGGATTATGACTTAAGTTTGCAATACCACCCCGGTAAAGCAAATGTTGTAGCAGATGCTCTAAGTCGTAAGGTGTTTGCGAATGGCCTTACCAAAGGAGAATTGCTAGATGATCTGTGTACTCAATTCAAAGAACTCAGATTGGAGATTGTGCCTGAAGGACATCTCATGTCTTTAGATGTTCAACCCACTTTGTTGGACAAGATTCGAGAAGCTCAAAAGACTGATAAGGAAATTGAAGAGATTAAGGAAAAGATTGGCCAAGGTAAAGCTAAAAATTTCCATGAAGATGAACATGGTACTTCATGGCATGGGAAACGTATCTGTGTTCCACAAGATCCGGAGATGCAGAAACTGATTCTGCAAGAAGACCACAACTCTCCGTATTCTATTCACCCGGGTAACACCAAAATGTACATGGACATGAAAGAAAGATTTTGGTGGAACAATCTCAAGAGAGACATCGCCGAACATATTGCTTTGTGTGATGTGTGTAGTAGAGTAAAAGCGGAGCATCAGAAACCAGCAGGTTTGCTTCAACCACTACCTATTCCTGATTGGAAATGGGACAAGATTGGTATGGATTTCATTACCGGATTACCAAGGACCAGATCAGGATATGATTCCATATGGGTAGTAGTGGATCGCCTAACTAAAGTGGCTCATTTCATACCCGTGAAGACAACTTATACTAGTGCCAAGTTAGCCAAAATCTAAATGAGTAGAATTGTATGCCTTCATGGTGTGCCTAAGAGTATTGTGTCTGATAGGGGAACCCAATTCACTTCCCATTTTTGGAGACAGCTACATGAGTCATTGGGAACGAGGTTGGAATTCAGCACTGCTTTTCATCCTCAAACCGATGGACAAACAGAAAGGACTAATCAAATTCTTGAAGACATGTTGAGGGCATGTGCCCTAGACTATGGAGCAAGTTGGGATGAAAGTCTGCCTTATGCAGAATTTTCTTATAACAACAGCTATCAAGCCAGCATTGAAATGGCACTGTTTGAGTTTCTCTACGGAAGAAAGTGTACCACCCCATTATTATGGAATGGTGTGGGACAAAGAAGTTTATTCGGACAAGATCTTATCAAAGAAGCCGAAGAGAAAGTCAAATTGGTTAAGGACAGGTTGAAGATAGCACAGTCCCGACAGAAAAGCTACGCAGATCCTAAGCGTACAGAAGTCACCTACGAAGTTGGTGATAGAGCCTATCTTAGAGTATCACCACTCCGTGTAGTGAAAAGATTCGGAGTCAAAGGAAAGTTGGCACCAAGATATGTTGGGCCATTCAAGATTCTGAGTCGCAAAGGAGAAGTGGCTTATGAAATTGAACTGCCGGCATCTCTATCAGCAGTCCATAATGTGTTTCATGTGAGTCAGCTTAAGAAATGTCACCCAGAAATGGAAGAAACTTCTTTGAAGGATACCATACCTTTGGAAGAAGTTCAACTAGAAAGTGATCTCACTTATGAAGAAAAGCCTATCAAGATTCTTGAGACTGCAGAAAGAGTCACAAGGACAAAGACAATCAAATTTTGCAAAGTACAATGGAATCATCATTCCGAAGAGGAAGCAACAAGGGAAAGAGAAGATGATCTTCGGAAAGACCACCCTCACCTATTTGCTAGCCAATCCGAATCTCGAGGGCGAGATTCACCTTAAGGGGGTTCGATTTGTAACATCCCTAAAATCATAATTTCAAAGTTTGCATATCATTCATGCATGCATATAGATTTGAGACCAATTTCAAACTCATTTCAGAAAAACAGAAGCACATAGTGCTATGATTTTATGTGAGCAACTTAAATCAAATGGCCATCACCATTTGAAAGTTGAATGTTTGTAAACCTAGCTTGTTTGTCTTCCTTATAGAAAGGATTGAGTGTGGTTTTGGATCAAGTTTTACAAATTGAGAATAGTTTCAAAAACCCTTTTTCAAACTTTTGCAAATCAGATGCAAGCCTCTGATATTTTGTTCTCCAAGCTTGACCAAGCCTTTGCAAAGCAACCACATGATCTTATGCCTATATTTGAGACTACTGCTCACTGCAAAAATCCCAAGAAGATTTGAATTCAAATGGAACTTGAATTCATTTGAAAATCAATTCAGTAAATCGAAACAGAAAAAGAAAAGGAGTAAACAAAAGAAAAGGGCCAGACGCCACCAATCTGGCCCAGCATCAAAACAGGCCCAGTTAGCCCACCCGGGCCATTCCTCTCCCTCTCGCACGTGCCAACACACCCAGACAGCCGCTGACGACCAGACCCCACCTCCTCTTCGCGTGTTTCGTTGACGAGCGGGCCCTCTCCACGACACCCTCGTCTTCCCCAAACCGCGCCCGCGACCACGTCGCCGCTGCTGTCAAGGCCGGTAATGGCGCGGCGTAATTAGCCTTAATGCCGCAGGCGTTTCCTGTCGCGCCTGGGCCTATTTAATCCCCTCTGCACCGCGAGCATTTGCCCCCACTCTCCTCACTCACTCCGCCACCAGGCTGCGCGCATTTGCTCTCGAAGCCCCGCAGTACCGACGACTCCGGCGATCGATTCCGGTGAGCCTCGACCGCCCCCCTCTCTCTGGTTCAAACGATGATGCCCAGCTTGATCTTGCGCATACGCTAACGCCTTTCTTTTTCCTGCTCGTGACCCAGGTCGTCGTTTCCGTCCACGACTGAAACCACCTGCGCCGCCGCTTGACTCCGGCGACCAATTAAGGTAAAACCCGAGCGCCCCTTGCCCCCTCCTTCACGCGAGTTTGTTCGCCTGCGTCTTGCACAACTCCTGACCCCTCTGGTTCGTGCTAGGGCGACGCCAAACCTCGCCAGTGACCTCATCTGCAAGCAACAGACGCCGCCGCAACTCCGACGAGCCCCTGAGACCGTGCCAGCGCGCCCCTTCGCAAACCAACGCCACGTTGAGCTTCAGCACGCCACCGCGGTTCTGGTAAGACCCTCCCCCCTCTCGCGCGCGACCTAGAACGCCGGCGCCGCCACTGTCATAAACGCCGCCGCCAGTCGCCGCCGTTAGCGCCGCTCGTGTTTGGTCAGAACGATTAGGAGCGTTAGATGCAGATCCTGCGGCTGAGATTAGAACGTGAGCGAAGAGGTAAGTGCGCATCTGAGCCGCCAGATCTCACTTAGATCCTACGGCCCACAGAGCTCGATCCGGCCGAACCCGTACGCGCCAATAGAAACACGACGCGTGGCTAGGGTTAGATTCAAAAACAGAATTCAAATCAGATTTAGATCCAAGTTTCAAATGGCTATAACTTTTGATTCCCACGTTAGATTTTTGCAAATTTTATACCGTTGGAATCAGGGAGACAAGCCCTTTATGAATCTGCAATGTGTTTAACAAAAAGTTTCTGTTAAAATGATTTTTTATGCAGAAACTTGTTTAGGACTATTTTGAGTATAGAATTTGTTTAGTAAATTGTTTTAGTGCTAAATAAGTTTAGTTAGCAAGTTTTTGACTTGGTTATGTTTCTGTATCATGCACTTGCTTGGTGGAGTTTTCAAAAATCATCACTTAGCATTTTCTTGCATGCATGCATTCATATTTTTGTTTGTATATGAATTGTGTGTAATTTTGTGCTACAAATTTTTGTGTAGATTTTGCTAGTGACTGTGATTGTGAAGAGTGCTACTCTCCCCATTACCAAGGCAAGTGGTACTTCATGACTATTTTCATCCCTATATTTTGTATAACCATTAGAAATATTTTCCTAAGTCTTGCATGTTGTTTTTGCCAAATGCTATGTTGGGAAATCCTAAGTAGTTGTAGAATTGTAGAATTGCTAGGAAATTTCCTAAGTTAAGTTACTATGCCATGCTTAGCCTAGCTAGTAGAAAACAAGGGTTGGTAAAGTATATACATGCTATGATGAGAATATTTCTAAGTATTTTGGACTTATGTTTTTCTTAATAAAACAACTAATTCAATGAACCTCCTGGGCGGATTGGGACTTGGATGGTGGTTTTTGGTTGAGTGGTTACACAAGGCCCATGGACATGGTTTACCTTGTGTATCACACTTGTGGTAGTGCAACCACTTGGCAATATGGGCTCTGCCTTGATCATATAGGTTGCTAGAACTTAGCCTTTTGGACAGTTGGTGGTAGTGGGAATGATAGGTTGGAGCGCGTCCATTTGGCTAAGGAAAGGCTTCTGAAAGGTCCTGTATTGGGAACCAAGTCTGGTGGGGAAAGTGCACAACCTCTGCAGATGGAAAATCTAAGTACTTAGCCAAGTCCATGGCAATGGACAACTTGAGCATCAATACATGGAAGCTACAAGAATCTCATCACTCCAACTTCTAAGTAAAACTTGAGGGTGAACAAGGGTAAAGGACCCCAATGTCTATTGGTGGTTTCTTGGGAAAGTTTTTGACAAAGAAAAACTTAGTATTTTCAACTAATAGGAAAAACCTATTTTGAAGCAAAGCAAGCCAAGCTACACTTAGCCAAAATGCATATAGTAATATAGTCCACTTAAAAATTTACTAAGGTATCACTTTCCAATACTATTCCAAAGTATTGACCCACTGTGGCTGTAACTTGTGATGTTGCAGGTTACTCCGATGATGATTAGGTGTCATGAGTCTACACTCAACATGCTTGCATGTGGCACATGAAGATGAAGACTTATGTTTATTTACTTATTCCAAAACTCTTGTATTAGGCATGTGGCCTTGAGTTGTAAAGACTATGTTTTATCTCTGGAATGGATGTAATAAATGACCTTTGTATCTGTGTACTTCATCTTAAACTGTGGATGCTAGAAATGATCCAGGGACTAGCATTGCAATCACAGGGATCCTTTTCCTTTACAAAGGAGGGATCTTACAATAGACCTTCTTTCTCTCAATGGAAATCCAGATTTATTAATGATATCAATCTTCTTCAATATAGAATTAAGAAGAAATGGAGAGCTTCTCTTTCTGCTTTGGAATTCGAGATGGTTTAAACTAGGGATCAAGAAAGATGTTTAATGGTCCTGTTTGTAATTAGTAGTGTTTTCTTTTTTGCTTTTGTAAGTATCTTCATTGACTTTGTATCCTTTATTTTTTATAATAAATTGCTGTGGGGCTTTTGCCTCACAGTCTTACAGTCAAAAAAAAATATAACTTAGCCAGATGGACAGTTGGTGGTAGGGTGATAGGTTGGAGCGCGTCCATTTGGTCTAAGGGAAGGCTTCTGAAAGGTCTCGTCTCGATGCATGTCGAGTCTTGTGGGGAAAGTGCACCACCTCTCGAGAAGGGAAAATCTAAGTACTTAGTCATGTCCCCGGCAATGGACAATTGAGAATCAAGACACTGAAGCTATCAAGGATCTCCTCATCCCAATTTCTATGTTAAAAACTTGTGGTTGAACAAGGGTATAGGTTCACCAATGTCTATTGGTGGTTCCTAGGGAGTTTTGTCAAACAAAAACTTAGTGTTTTTGAACTGATAGGCAAAACCTATTTTGAGCAAAGCAAGCCTAAGCTACACTTAGACAAATTCATATAGAAGCTAGAAACTATTATTCTACTAAGGTATCACTTGTTAGTATTATTCCAATGTATTGATCCACTGTGGCTATAACTTGTGATGTTGCAGGTTACTCTGATGAAGATTAGGGTTATGAGTCTACACTCAACATGTTTGCATGTGGCACATGAAGATGAAGACTTTACTTTATTTTGTTAAGTTGAACTCTTGTACTAGCCTATGGCTATGGAGTTGTAAAAGACTATGTTATCTCTGGAATAACAATGTAATAAAAGACCTTTGTATCTGTGTACTTCATCTTAAACTGTGGATGCTAGCATTTGATCCAGGGACTAGCATTGCAATCACAGGGACCTTTACCTTTATAAAGGTGGGGTCTTACAATCACCTAGGTCGATGCCCAAGGCATTGGCAAGCATGGTGATGGCGCCTCCACATGTGATTGGTCCTTGGCTTTGGGAGGATTGGTACTCCAAGTAGTGCATAGGAATCGCGCCTAAGTGGAGTGACAAGTTGTCGTAGTTGAAAGAAGCTTTTGCGAGTACCAAGATGTCCTCCTCGTTAAGTCTTGTAAACTGATTATGAGCATGAAAGGTGTTAGCAATAACATAGAACAAATAGTGATTAGCAGGATGTTGAATATTCTTCCCCTTGCTAACTCTAGAAGTGAAGATCATTCTATTATAGCAGAGTTCAGGGGAAGGTTCTATGTTAGTGAAAGATGCATGTAGAGCACTAGAATCATTGTTGGGTAGACCAAAACAATTGCACCATTCATCAAGTGATAATGAATAATTGTTGTTCATAAGTCGGAAACAAATGATATCCTCTCCATTCCATGCTTTAAAAGTGATTTTTAAACTTAAAAATTCAATGGTTAACCGGTGGTAGGTAGGTGCATCATGAAATACAAAGTTTTGCAGGCCAACTCTATTGCATAGTAAATTAAAGTCATCAGAAATACCGAGTTGGTTCAATATAATGGGGCAAGCCCGCTTGGTGGCCTGCACTTCTCGGTTTTTGGTCCTGTCGAAACGATCACGGTGGGACTCATTCTTGAATCGTATCGACATCTGTTCTCGAGCTGCAGCACGAGAAGAACTAGCGGCGGCATGAGCACGTGTTTGGAGCCTTGTGTTCATGATCTAAAAAATAATAAGAAAAAACCGAAATAAAACCTTTTGATCCAACAATAATAAACATAACATATACCTCATCATAGAACACTAAAGAATGTTCTCAAAATAATAATCTAGGCAAGAAAAGCATCGCAATTAGTTCATAGTAAGTCTCACCCTAGATTAATAATGACAATAGATCAGAGATGAATTTTCAAAAAGTAACTGGAGGATCAGAGGAGAAACATACCGTAGATCACTTGTGTGCAAGGAAATCAAACGAAATTCAGTAGAGATGAAGATCTCTTGAGGTTTTGAGAGAGTTTGGAGGTAGAAGAGAGAAAAAGGATTGAAGTTTTGGTGTTTTGTGTACCTTCTCGTGCGTTTAAGTGGTTAGACGTAACTATACGGTCGCAACTATACGGCCGGAATACTTTGTTCATCCCATATAGTTGGTCTGACGGGAAAAAAATTGGGTTTCTAAGGTTTCTCACCTGGCGGCGCACGTATACTTTCGCAACTATATGGCCGGGATTTTTCACCCCGTCGTATAGTTGGTCGTCAAGGTTATAGTACCTTCAAAAAGAAAATCAAAAAAGGCCTCGATATCTATACGACCACAACTATATGGCCGGAATTTTAATTCCCGCCGTATAGTTGGTTGTTAAACCTTCTGTACCCGGGAAAGAAATTTTGGCGATGATATATATAATTATATGGTCGTAACTATACGGCTAGAATTTTTATTCCGGTAGTATAGTTGGTCGTTAAGCCTTCAGTACTCGATAAACATTTTCCGTTTCTTCGAGAATTCTTTCTTAAACTGAAACTTAGAGAAACATCCTGTTTTTGACAGAAAAATGACAGTCTAAATTGTCTACCAACAACGGCATGTATAAAACAGGATTTTTAGTACTACCGAACTTCTCCTCCTCAACTAGAGTTTTCTAGCACTCTTTATTCAATAAGAAACTTAAACTAAAACTTAAAAACTTAACTCAAACCATTATTTCACATGGGTTGCCTCCCATGCAGCGCTCTTTTATGGTCAATAGCTTGACATTGATGTTGCTCGCTTAGGCCAGATGAGTGGAACACCCACTCAGAAATAATTGCCCTTCAAAGTGATGGCCTCCTTCTCGTCATTCTTGGCTTTCTTCCTCCTGGGAAAATGAATAACAAAAGGATCCCGCGAAGGTAATTGAAACTTCACGTTCCCTTCATGTAAGTTAATCAAAGCCTTAATAGTTTTTAAAAATGGATGGCCAAATAAGATAGGAGTAGTAGCATCAGGCATGTCAAAAATAACAAAATCAATGAGAGAAGGACAACATTTAATATATACTAAAGTGTTGTCCTTTATTCCTATAGCTTTTTTATACGTAGAATCTGCGAGATGTAATTTTAACTCAGTGATTTCAAATGAGCCAAGATTAAAAAGACTTTTTGGAATTTTAACCTAGATCTCAAAGTGCAGCTATCTCATTAGTCCTAATTTTAATCTTAGTAGTAGGCTCAAATATATCATCAAGTTTAACTGGAAATTTTCTAGCATTTTTTATACTCTTCCTCAAGATCATGTACCATAAATTCTATGTGATTAACGGAGTGTTGATACATGGCTTCCTCATTTCCTTTACTTACCGGAATATTGATATTGATCCTTTTTACAAGATCTTCAACTGTGTAATTTGGTGAAGGAGAATTTCTATATTCAAGTTCTTCGGGATCCTCCCTTTGGATTCTTATCATCATACATTCTTCAACCGAATTGGGCTGAACTTTACCTACAAATTTAGCTAGAATGATAATTTGACTCTCGGCAAGTTGCCTCAACAATGCTTGTCCTTTCTTGTAGGGTCTGGAAATCATTCCACAAACTAACAACTTGGTTAGATAATTTACCAAGCATAGCATCATGGTTCTCCGTTATTTTAACTAGGATATTGTTTTGCTCATTTTGCGAGTCCATAAAGGACTTAAGAGTTTCTTCGAGACTGAAGGGAATATGCCCTGAGAGGCAATAATAAAGTGTTTATTATGTGTATTCCAAGTATATGATAGATGTTTATTTTGCATGCTATAATTGTATTAATACGGAAACGTTAATACATGTGTGTTTAATAAACAAACAGAAAGTTCCTAGTTATGCCTCTCTCATAAACTAGCTCGTTGATTAACAAGATGATCAAGGTTTCCTGATCATGGACATTGGATGTTGTTAATAACGGGATCACAACATTAGTGTAATGGTGTGATGAACATTCATCCGAAGTATAGCATTACGATCAAAGTCATTGAGTTTATATTGCTATAACAACTTACGAAGTGATTCTAATCCTTAGACCATGAGATCATGTCAATCACTAACACCGAAAGAGTTTCTTGATAACATCAAACGTCACACCGTAACAGGGTGATTATAAAGATGGATTCATAACTAATAAAGTGTTATGTTGAGGCTCATGGATCGAGAGTGGAATTTGTTCATCCCGATGACGGATAGATATACTCTAGGCCCTCTCGGTGATATCACATTGATTAGCTTGCAAGCAAGTGATTTGATCACTAGAATGTTATATCATAGGAACGAGAAAAGAGTGCATGTCGGTAACGAGATCAAACTACGTATGGAGATACCGATGATCGAATCTCGGACATGTAATATATCGTGAAACAAAGGGATTAAGATACTAGCGTAAAAGGTTCCGACGATCACAAGAAAGTCATCGTTGAATGTGTGGGAGTCAGTATGGGTCTCCAGATCCCGCTTCTGATTATTGATCCGAGAGGGGTCTCGATCATGTCCGCATTATTCACGAACCGTAGGGTGACACACTTAAGAGACACCGACATCCAATTGGAGCAAATGTTTCATGCCGAAAGAATGAACAAGCGCAGGAATTTATTTCACTAGATACCGAAACAGGTTTTCGGGTGAAATTGCATAAAATGGTTATGCATGTGAAATAGAATTCTAGCAAGGGGTTATTTGTGAATGTTTATCATTAAAGTAATTGACAAAATTCTGAATAAAATAAAAGAGTTTTATTTAATGAGAGTTTGCATTAAATTTGGTGGAAATTTAATGGGAATTTGAGTGGACTTTTGAGTGGAGGGAATTTAAAGGAGATTTGTGAGTCGAGTGTCCACCCACATGAAAAGGGGAGGGAAAGGGGGCAGCCCCCATGCGCCGGCCACCCCCTTGGGGTTCCCCCCTCCTCCTATAAAAGGAGCCCCCCTCCTCACTTGTCTCTCACACCTCCTCGTGAAGGATCTCTCTCCCCCTCTAGAATTTATCCCCCATGGTCTCGGACTAGCGAGATACATGTTCCCGGTGGCTATTCGGCAAGAACGAGTTGTGCTTCCACTGCATCGCTGGAGCGAGGAGGCGGAGGTTGCTCGGTGCCTCGAACGTGTGTGCGAGCACGGATGCACTGCTGATTTGCGGCGCTAGGACTTCCTCTCGATCTTGAGATTGGCAAGAGATCGTCTACATCAACCACGAGTTGAACTCGTTAAGCTTTGTCGGTCTTCAAGGGTATGTTCTCTACGGATATACATCCGCCCGTTGTTTGTATCTAGTAGATAGATCTTGGTATAAAGTTCACATCGTAGGAAAATTTTTGTTTTCTATGCTGCGAAACATACAGTGGAATCAGAGCCGGATCTATGCGTAGATACTTTACACGGGTAGTACACATATGAGTATGTAGGCGATGATGATCATGTTTTTGCTCCTTTGTTGTAATTTTGGATATTGGTGGCATAGTGGGATGAAGCGGCCCGGACAAACTTTACATGTCCTCGCACATGAGACCTGTTCCACGCTTGACATGCAACTAGTTTGCATAAGTGGCTAGCGGGTGTCTGTCTCTCCTACTATAGTCAATATCTATTTTGCAAGCGATTTGTCAACAATTTGATTATCCTCATTGTGGTTCATGTTCGTAGGTAAGAACGGTTCTATCTCGAAAGCCCTAAGCCACGTAAAACTTGCAATGGATAAATTAGAGGCGTCTAGTTTAGATTGTTGCTGGGCTAGTGTTATGATATGGTAGTGTTGTAAGTAGAAGTATGAGATGATACTCTTACAACACACATAGCGTGTAAAATCCATAGACCTTGGATTTACACATATAGGTATGATAGTGATCATACCACGATGCACATGATAGAGATCATCCGTGGGAACGATATAATTTCACTAATAAACATATGATGTTTGATAGCATCTTATATTGCTTGTTTAGCGCTTTGTTAGCATAATAAGATGATCCCTCATTTAAATATCAAGATAAGAATGTGTTCTTCCTTTAGTATGCACCGATTATGTTTTCGTCGCTCCAAGACATCACGTGATGATCGGGTGTTCTTGGATCCACGACCATATTTCGGGTGTAAAACAGTTACACACGCGAATACTAAGGTTCTAACTTGGCGAGCCTAGCATGTACAGACATGGCCTCGGAACACGGAACGAAAGGTTAAGCATGAGTCATATAGTTGATATGATTCCCATTTGATGCTCGCCTTTGAAGCTATACCGACTCACGTGATGATCGGACTTGGTATAGTGGATTTGGTTCATGTAATCACCAAAAAGGCACGAGGGATGTCGTTTTTGAGTGGGAGTTCATTCATAATATGGATTATTTGAACTCAATCTATCATATACTTAGTCTAAACTTTACAAATTCTGTTGTAGATGGCACCACCTGCTTTTAATTTCAATGTGTTCATGGAGAAAGAGAAACTAGCAACGAACGGTAGCAACTTTACCGAATGGGCCATGAATTTGAGGATTCTCCTCTCTGCTGCACAAAAGCAATATGTGCTAGAAGCACCGTTAGGCCCCCCACCTTTAGATGATGCCCCTGACGAGGAGAAGAATGTCTATCAGACTCGTCAGGAGGACCACAACTTAGTTCATTGCGGCATATTGTATGGGATAGAGCCGGAACTTCGAAAGCGTTTCGAAAACGGCAATGCATTTGATACAATGGGTGAGTTGAAAATGATTTTCGACACACATGCTGCTGTAGAGAGCTACAACGCTTCAGAAAAGTTCTTTAGCTGCATGATGGAAGAGCACAACTCCGTTAGTGAGCATGTACTCAAGATGTCGGGTTACGCCGATAAGCTTGTGTCCTTGGGAATATCGATTCCCATTGACTTAGGCATCCATCGTGTTCTGCAGTCTCTGCCACCTAGCTATAAGAGCTTCGTGATGAACTATAATATGCAAGGCATGAAGAAGTCTCTCCCCGAGCTTCTGTCAATGCTTAAAACTGCAGAAGTGGAGATCAAAAAGGAACATCAAGTATTGATGATCAATAGGAACACTGGTTTCAAGAAAGACAAGAAGGGAAAACGGAAGGGAGGTAAGGGCGGCAAGCCTGTTTCCGCGCCTGAAAAGAAACCCCGAGTTGGACCTAAGTCTGATTCCGAGTGCTACTATTGTAAGGGGACTGGCCACTAGAAGCGCAACTGCCCCAAGTATCTGGCAGACAAGAAGGCCAGCAAGGCAAACAAAGGTATATATGATATACATGTTATTGATGTGTACTTGACTAGTGCTCGCAGTAGCACCTGGGTATTTGATACCGGTTCAGTTGCTAATATTTGTAACTCGAATCAGGGGCTGCGGAACAAGCGACCGCTAGCAAGGGGTGAGGTCAAGATGCGTGTCGGCAATGGATCAAGCGTTGATGTGATCGCCGTCGGAACGCTGCCTCTCCACTTACCATCGGGATTAGTTATAAACTTGAATAAATGTTATCTGGTGCCTGCACTGAGCATGAACATTGTATCTGGATCGTGTTTGATGCGAAGTGGTTATTCATTTAAATCTGAGAACAATGGTTGTTCCATTTATATGAATGAAATCTTTTATGGTCATGCACCGATGATGAATGGTTTATTTCTATTAGATCCCGATGATAATGTTACACATATTCATAATGTTGATGCTAAAAGGATTAAACTTAATGATGATATATCCGCATATATGTGGCACTGCCGTCTAGGTCATATTGGCGTTAAACGCATGAAGAAGCTCCATTCGGATGGACTTTTGGAATCACTTGATTATGAATCATTTGATACATGTGAGCCATGCCTTATGGGCAAGATGACTAGAACGCCGTTTTTCGGTTCAATGGAACGGGCGACAGATTTATTGTAAATCATACATTCTGATGTATGTGGTCCAATGAGTGTGTCGGCGCGAGGTGGATATCGTTATTTTGTTACTTTCACGGATGATTTGAGTAGATATGGTTATATCTACTTGATGAAACACAAGTCTGAAACCTTTGAAAAGTTCAAGGAATTTCAGAATGAAGTGGAAAATCATCGTAATAGAAAGATCAAATTTCTACGGTCCTACCGTGGAGGTGAGTATCTAAGTTACGAGTTTTGCACTCACATGAAAGAGTGTGGAATTGTTTCACAACTCACACCTGCCAGAACACCATAGCGAAATGGTGTGTCGGAACGTCGTAATCGTACTTTATTAGATATGGTTTGATCTATGATGTCTCTGACGGACTTGCCGTTGTCATTTTGGGGTTATGCACTAGAAACTGCTGCATTCACTTTAAATCGGGCACCATCTAAATCCGTTGAAAAGACACCATATGAATTGTGGTTTGGAAACAAACCTAAGCTGTCATTTCTTAAAGTTTGGGGATGCGATGTTTATGTGAAGAAACTTCAACCGGATAAACTCGAACCCAAAGCGGAAAAATGCGTCTTCATAGGATACCCTAAAGAAACTATTGGGTATTCCTTCTATCACAGATCCGAGGGCAAGGTTTTTGTTGCCAAGAATGGATCCTTTCTAGAGAAAGAGTTTCTCACGAAAGGTGTGAGTAGTCGGAAGGTAGAACTCGAAGAGGTTGTGGAACCTTCTCTTCAAAGTATGGCGAGTAGCGCAGCGCCGGAAGTTGTTCCGGAGTTGGCTCCACCTGTTGAAGAGGGAACTAATGATAATGATCATGAAACTCCAAAAGAGAGTACTACCAAACCTCGCAGGTCAAACAGGACGCGTGCAGCTCCCGAGCTGTACGGAAATCCTGTCATGAATTTCATGGTTGATGAAAATGATGACCCTGCGACGTATGAAGAAGCGATGATGAGCCCGGATTCCAACAAATGGTTAGAAGCCATGAAATCCGAGATGGAATCCATGTATGAAAATCAAGTTTGGAACTTGGTGGAATTACCTCACGACCGAAAGGCCGTGGAGAACAAATGGATTTTCAAAAGGAAAACTGATGCTGATGGTAATGTGACCGTCTATAAAGCTCGACTTGTCGCAAAGGGGTTTCGACAAATTCAAGGAGTTGACTACGATGAGACTTTCTCTCCCGTAGCGATGCTAAAGTCAGTTAGGATTATGTTAGCAATTGCTGCATATTTCGATTATGAGATATGGCAGATGGATGTCAAAATCGCGTTTCTCAATGGTAATATTGAAGAAGAGTTGTATATGATACAACCAAAGGGTTTTGTCGATCCTAAGGATGCTAACAACGTGTGCAAGCTTCAGCGATCCATCTATGGATTGAAGCAAGCATCACGAAGTTGGAATCTCCGCTTTGATGAGGTGATCAAAGAGTTTGGATTTGTCCAAATTTATGGAGAAGATTGTATTTACAAGAAAGTGAGTGGGAGAAATGTGGCATTTCTGATATTATATGTGGATGACATATTATTGATCGGAAATGATATAGATCTTTTAAACAGTGTTAAAAGTTATCTAAACAGCAAATTTTCAATGAAGGACCTAGGTGAAGCGTCATACATATTAGGCATAAAGATCTATAGAGATAGATCTAGGCGCCTAATAGGGCTATCGCAAAGTACATACCTTGATAAGATTTTAAAGAAGTTTAAAATGGACGGAAGTAAGAAGGGGTTCTTACCTATGTTGCAAGGCAAGACATTGAGTAAGACTCAAAGTCTAGCTTCGGCGGAAGAAAGAGAGATAATGGACAAAGTCCCCTATGCTTCAGCCATAGGCTCTATAATGTACGCCATGCTATGTACAAGACCGGATGTGGCACATGCTATTAGTTTGACTAGTAGGTACCAATCGGATCCAGGTTCGGAACACTGGATAGCGGTCAAGAATATCCTTAAGTACTTACGAAGAACTAAGGATATGTTTCTTGTATACAGAGGTGAAGAAGAGCTCGTCGCTAAGTGTTATGTCGACGCTATCTTTGACACCGATCCGGATGACTCTAAGTCTCAATCCGGATACGTATTTCTCATGAATGGCAGAGCGGTTAGTTGGAGGAGCTCCAAACAACCTGTGGTAGCGGGATCAACAACGGAGGCCGAATATGTTGCTGCTTCAGAAGCGGCTCAGGAAGCAGTTTGGATGAAGGAGTTCATATCCGAACTAGGAGTGGTGGCAAACGCGTTGGACCCAATGGTGATCTATTGTGACAACAATGGTGCCATTTCCAATGCCAAAGAGCCAAGGCCTCACAAGCATTCCAAGCATATTAAGCACCGGTTTCACTCCATCCGCGAGCATGTCAAGGATGGAGATATAAAGATTTGTAAAGTACATACGGATCTCAATGTAGCAGATCCGTTGACTAAAACTCTCCCTAGAGCAAAACATGATCAACACCAGAACTCAATGGGTGTTAGATTTATCACTATGTAACTAGATTATTGTCTCTAGTGCAAGTGGGAGACTGAAGGGAATATGCCCTGAGAGGCAATAATAAAGTGTTTATTATGTGTATTCCAAGTATATGATAGATGTTTATTTTGCATGCTATAATTGTATTAATATGGAAACGTTAATACATGTGTGTTTAATAAACAAACAGAAAGTTCCTAGTTATGCCTCTATCATAAACTAGCTCGTTGATTAACAAGATGATCAAGGTTTCCTGATCATGGACATTGGATGTTGTTAATAACAGGATCACAACATTAGTGTAATGGTGTGATGAACATTCATCCGCAGTATAGCATTACGATCAAAGTCATTGAGTTTATATTGCTTTAACAACTTACGTAGTGATCCTAATCCTTAGACCATGAGATCATGTCAATCACTAACACCGGAAGAGTTTCTTCATAACATCAAACGTCACACCGTAACAGGGTGATTATAAAGATGGATTCACAACTAATAAAGTGTTATGTTGAGGCTCATGGATCGAGAGTGGAATTTGTTCATCCCGATGACGGATAGATATACTCTGGGCCCTCTCGGTGATATCACATTGATTAGCTTGCAAGCAAGTGATTTGATCACTAGAATGTTATATCACAGGAACGAGAAAAGAGTGCATGTCGGTAATGAGATTAAACTAGGTATGGAGATACCGATGATCGAATCTCGGACATGTAATATATCATGAAACAAAGGGATTAAGATACTAGCGTAAAAGGTTCCGACGATCACAAGAAAGTCATCGTTGAATGTGTGGGAGTCAGTATGGGTCTCCAGATCCCGCTTCTGATTATTGATCCGAGAGGGGTCTCGATCATGTCCGCATTATTCACGAACCGTAGGGTGACACACTTAAGAGACACCGACATCCCATTGGAGCAAATGTTTCATGCCGAAAGAATGAACAAGCGCAGGAATTTATTTCACTAGATACCGAAACAGGTTTTCGGGTGAAATTGCATAAAGTGGTTATGCATGTGAAATAGAATTCTAGCAAGGGGTTATTTTTGAATGTTTGTCATTAAAGTAATTGACAAAATTCTGAATAAAATAAAAGAGTTTTATTTAATGAGAGTTTGCATTAAATTTGGTGGAAATTTAATGGGAATTTGAGTGGACTTTTGAGTGGAGGGAATTTAAAGGAGATTTGTGAGTGGAGTGTCCACCCACATGAAGAGGGGAGGGCAAGGGGGCAGCCCCGATGCGCCGGCCACCCCCTTGGGGTTCCCCCCTCCTCCTATAAAAGGAGCCCCCCTCCTCACTTGTCTCTCACACCTCCTCGTGAAGGATCTCTCTCCCCCTCTAGAATTTATCCCCCATGGTCTCGGACTAGAGAGATACATGTTCCCGGTGGATATTCGGCAAGAAAGAGTTGTGCTTCCGCTGCATCGCTGGAGCAAGGAGGCAGAGGTTGCTCGGTGCCTCGAACGTGTGTGCAAGCACGGATGCGCTGCTGATTTGCGGCGCTAGGACTTCCTCTCGATCTTGAGATCGGCAAGAGATCGTCTACATCAACCACGAGTTGAACTCGTTAAGCTTTGTCGGTCTTCAAGGGTATGTTCTCTACGGATATACATCCGCCCGTTGTTTGTATCTAGTTGATAGATCTTGGTATATAGTTCACATCGTAGGAATTTTTTTGTTTTCTATGCTGCGAACCCTACAGAGACTACCATTACTTGATCACATATTATTATTAGAGTTACCTGTAGTACTAGAATAATGTTTCTGAAAGTCGGGATTATAGTTCTTCTTCCAAGGAGGGTTATAATCATTACGAGCTATGAAATCTATTTCTTCAATATTTGGTTTTGGGATAGATCTTAGCGGGGTTTCCTTACCTTTGACGGCTAACATGAGCTCATCCATCTTAGTATTGAGTTCTTCATTTTCTTGAGGTAAGACAGAGTTCACCTTCTTCGTGTTTCATCTTTCCACATGCCATTGGGCATGGTTATCTTTCATGTCTTGTAGCGGCTGCTTTGCTTCGGTAATTTTTTTGCCCATAAATGTTCCTCTAGATGTAGTATCAAGAATAGATTTAGACACAGGGTTAAGAGCATTATAAAACAAATGGAGAATTAACCAATCTTCCATCCCATGACTGGGACAGTTTCTCATACATTCTTTCATTCTCTCTCATGCAAGCGCTAGTGGCTCACACTCTTCCTGTCTAAAACTAGTAATATTATATCTCAGTTGCATAGTCTTCTCAGGTGGAAAGAATTTAGTCATAAATAAAGAAGTACATTCCACCCATGATGCAATAGTATTTCTAGGAAAAGATAGAAACCATTCTTTTGCTCTTTCTCTAAGAGAGAAAGGAAATAAGCGCAACTTGACAGCATCGGGGTCAACATCTTTAATGCACATCATATCACATATTTCAATGAAAGTATTTAAGTCCATACATGCGTCTTCAACAATAGAGCCTCCAAATTGATTCTATTGATCCAAACTTATATAGTGGGGCTTAATTTCATAATCTTTATCATTAATTGCTGGCTGAGTAATAGGAGTATGCAAATAATAATTGTTTGGAGTTGCAAACTCGCCAAGCTTCTTTTTAGCCATATTTCCTATGTTTTTGGGTTTTTCTTAAACTAAAAACTTACGATAGTAAAAACTAGAATTTAAAGACTAGCTATTTTTTGTTTTTTCAAATAAAGACTAAAGGCAAACTAACAAAATTAAAAACAAGAATTAAAACTATCAAGGTTCCTACTAACCTCACCAGGGTAGCTATTGCTTCCCCGACAAGGGCGCCAGAAAAGGGGTTGATACCTTTGATCCGGATTACGGATGTAGTATAGCTTCTTTTTCCCTAGTAGACCTAGGTTTTTTGAATCCTCGGGAAGCACAAGGCAAAGTGAAGTTACTTTAAAGGACCTTCGAGAGTTTTGGAATTCTTTTTGTGTTGTCACTAGACCAAGAGTTTGCGATCTTTTTGTTGCTATTGATGATGGAGAGAGAGAGGGCCTGGGGCTTTCGGTTTCACCAGTAGCTGTGCAAAAAATCTAATGGGAATAGAAGATAATAATAAAGTATGCATGTAATTGTTAGAGCAGGATAATTATATGTGGACAGAGCATCCATAATTGCTATTGTCTCCGCAACCTCTTACAACAATAACCTACTAGTGTCATCCACAGAAAAAAGAGAACTAATGATATGCATAGTGATGTCACCGTTGATCCCTAGTAAATCCCTCACCTACATCCATACTACCCTTTCTTTCACATGTGTTCCCAACCTGCAGATCAGTCATTACTCACACTCCCTATACCTGGATCAATCCTTGGGGTCTTGGGTACCTAACAAGTCCTTAGAGCGAGGCAAGAGAGGGTACAATAATCATCATGTCATACAAACTAATACATGATCACATCTATGATAAATAACATGCACATGCTACATGGCTAGGCCGAAGCCCTTAGCCCAAGGAGAATTACTCACACATAGAGATGAAATCAACAATCATAAACATTGTAATAGAGATCATATGATTGATAGCAAATAGTCTTACAATGTCGCCCATTGGAGAAGACATCTACTATTACAAGTGGTGGAATATGGCTAAGGTGGTGGATAACAGAGATTAGATATAGATATATTCCTCCGGCGTGGTGGCTTCTGGTGGCAGGGAGAGTTGTGGTAGAAAAAGAGAGAGTTTTCTTGTTGCCCGAAGCCTCTTTATATAGGGGTCCCTTCACGAAAGTTGTTCTGTTTGACCTAATGGAGTCGATGGCAAATATATGTCCGGAACTATACGGCCGGAATTTTATTCCTGCCGTATAGTTGGTTGTTAAGCCTTCTGGATGCACTTTACGGCTCCTGGTTTCTTTGACGTATTGGAAATCTCATATCTTTGACTTTTATGTTGTGATTCCCATCATTATACGTCATTATCTACGTAGGGAAAAATATCAAGAAATGATTGCATACCCGTTTAATCATTAAGCATTAGTGGCAGGGTTTAGAGAGATATTTCATCAAAACTATGAATAATATCCTATTTAAATATGAGAGTAGATAGCTATATTTCACAACCATCAGCTAGCGAGGTGGTCCCTTCTACCCAAGACGGACAAAAGGTATACCTCAAAGCCCAACTGGTTCACAACATATCCTTGCAAATCTTCGACTTCTGCATCCATGTTCTCTGGCACTTTCGGGGTTAACATCGGAACTTTTCTCCCAATAGCATCCTAACACTTATTAAGTATGCAGCTTTGTGCGAAGGATACCAGGGGATTAGGCCTAGGTTAGACTTGTTCATTTTCTTCTTCACTATCAAAAGGGAAGCCTCAGTGAACAAGGATGAACTTAGGAATTGCAGAACAATTACCTTCAAGATCTGGCCTGGCCGGCAGCTTCTCGACATCGTAGGACACGAGTCCTGCAAGAACTGGCAGCGTAGCTACTTCTATGGCCCAGATATCCCTCTGGCCGGCCGAGAAAGCACGTACCCGGACTTCATCGATGGGGCCTCCACCGAAGCCACCACATGGAGGTCCCATGTCACATCCCAAGATTTTCCAAATCTTGTAATGTGAAAATAAATGAATAAAATAAAACTTTGTTTAAATTTCAGAGCCAGAAGAAACTTTTTGAATTCAATTGGAACTTCAGACTCATTTGAATTAAAATAAACCTAAAGGGATTTAAAAAGATAAGAATTTAATAAAAGGAAAAATAAAAAACATTTAGAAACACTATTTTGAAAAAATTAAATGAAAAGATTTGTTTTCAAATGAAGTGGAAGTTTATAAATGAATAATGTTTTATAAAGCCAAATTTAAACCTTGGCCAAGCTTTGGAATTAGCACATTTTGTTTTGAATAAAAATAAACAAAGGATTATTTAAATAAATTAATAAGGACCTAATAACCAAATTTTATACAAATAAAAGGTTTTACCAATTTAATTGAAACATCAAAACTTGTTAAATTATTTAAAATAAGTTTTCCAAATACTTGATATTCACAAATAAACCTACTAAAGTGTTTTGGCTTTATATTAGATTTCAAAATAAATATCTCAATAAAATAAATCCTATTTGATTTAATAATGAAAGTCTATTATATTTAATTAATAATGGACTCTAAAATAAAATGCTATTTCTGTTTTAAACAAGTTTTCCAAATATTCTTTATTTTCAAATAAAACTTACTGATTTGGTTTTTGAAAATATTGGATTAAATGGGGATTTTATTAATTAAACCAAATCCTATTTTATTAATAAACCATAGTCCATTTTATTTAATTAATAAATGGAACCTAAAAAGATTTAAAATATTATTTTATTTTGAGTGTTGGATTGTGTTGTTAAACAGAACAAAATTCATGTTAAAAACTTGATGATTGTTTGAATCACTTTGAATGTGTTTGGTTGATTGAAATTCAAAACAGAAATTCAAAATAGAAAAAGAAAAGGCATTCAGTATAAAAAAAAGATGAAACAAAGCAGCCCAGTCGACAGGCCCAACTCCAGCCCATCTAGCCCACCTCCTCTCCCGAACCGTTTTCTGCACCACAATAGAAACCCGCCCTGAGGCTGACAGGTGGACCCCTCTCCTCTTCTTTTCTTTCACTGCCAGCAGACCCCACGCAGCCAGCTCCTTCTTCTTCCTCGCGCGAACCACGCCTTTTTCCCCTCGCTGCCGTTGCAGGCCTTGATTCCGAGCGATCAATTCGCCTTAACACCGCGTTAATTCCTCATCGCGGCCACGCCCATTTAACCACCTGCTCCTCCTCCTACTCTTTCCCAGACACCGCCTCCATTCCGCCCCTAGGCTGCCTCCAATTCTCTCTGCACCACCGCCGTCTCCGACGAGCTCCGCCCTCAATTCCGGCCACACACTGCCTTCCCTTGCTTCCTCGACCAAGCACGCACGCTCCCCATCCTTTGGCGCTTCTGTCCGTGCCCTTCGCTCAACCGCGGGCTCCCTAGCACGTCGGTTACCAAGCTTCCGAACGCCGCCGTCGTCTGCCTCAACTCCGACGACGCCCACAGGTTAACTCCGACCACCCCGTACCCTCTGGAACACGCACACGTATTTGCCATGGTCCTACGCAGCTAACCCAACCCTCCGTTTATCTTCTCGTGAACCACAGAGCCGTCTACGACCTCGACCGAGCGCATCCGTCGCCAGAACCAACTCCGGCGAGGAATTCTGCCCGACCCCGTGCGCCCCTCGACGGACCAATCCCACGTTGAGCATCAGCGTTGCATTGCGAACCTGGTGAGCATCCTTTTCCTATTCCTCGCGTCCTAGTTCGCTATCGCCGCCGCCGACTGACCTCGCCGCCGCCAGCAGCCGTCGCAGCGCCGCCCGACTATGGTCGAACACGCTAGTACCGTTCGATCCAGATTTAGCGGCCACGATTAGATCACTTATCAACGAAGGGGTATGTCCTCTGAGCCACTCGATCTGACTAGATCCAACGCCCCACAGCAGTGATCCAACCGAAACGGTATGGACCAATAGAAACACGCCGCGTGTCACCTGTTCGATTTAAAAACAGATTTGAAATCTGATTTAGATAGGATTTTCAAACCCTTATAACTTTTGATCCACACGTCCAAATTTGACAAATTTTATATCAATAAAATCAGGAGAACAAGCCCTAGCCAACCATGGCCTTAGTTTTGGAAAGAGTATCTGTTAGCTTGTTTGAAATTACAGAAACATTTGTGTACTTGTTTAGAGTATAAAAATTGTTTAAAATTGATTTTAGGATTAAATCTTTTGCAAAATGGATTTGTGTGACTCTACTGACCCTAGGAAGCAACCCATAGTGTTAAAAATGATTTTTGTGAAATTTAAGTTGAATTAGTTAACTTAGTCATTTTCTAGCCAAATAAACTCATTAAATCTTATTATGGAAAAGTTGTTACAAGGAAAACCTTGGGAAAATGTTATGGACCAAACTTACTGACCCAAAACACCAAGCCTTGCCAAGAGCAACTCACTTGGTGAAAAACATAAAGTTTTACTTTAAAAAGAATAATTTTCACCACATAAAATGTTGAATGGATTTTAAAATAGACTTTGGGCAAAACCCCCTAACTAATGACTTTGCCATTTTGGTAAATGACCAATGTGGACCTTACAAAGTTTATAAACCTAGTAGAGACCAACTTTGCAATAGAACCCTCTTTTTACAAGACTTAAGAACCATTGCTTTGTGTATGTGAATTATTGTTTGAATGTTGGAATGCTACTTGATACTATGCTTGTTTGATTGTAGTAAAATTAGCAAACTGTGAGACTAGCAAGATCAAGAAGTGACTATCATTCCCTAAACAAAAAGGCAAGTGACACTATCATCTAAAGTCCCACTATTTTCATTACACTTAGTGGATTTTGTAAACATGCATGAAAATGTTTTATACTTATGCTATGCTAATCCTAATAGGATTCCCTATACACTCCTTGGTGAAAATATTGAAGTTGTACATGCTTAGCAATGCTATGTTTTGAAAAAGAGAATATATGTTGAGATTTTTACAAAGGTTGAGAAAAGGACTTGTGTATTTATATATAATAAAACAAGGACTCAATGAACCACCTAGGTGGTGGACACTTTATGTTTTGGAGAAGGTGGCAACAAAAGGGAACCATGTCTATGGAAATTACTTTGTGTTGTGCTCCAACTGAAAACCACCTAGGAAACTTAGAGATTGAACATGTTTCTCCAATTGTGGCTTTCGTGTACAACCACATGCTATTATGGCTCTGGCTTAGTCAACTACATTAGGAAGACCCATACATTGTCTTTAGTTACCGGACATGGGGATCTGGAATGCTTCATGGGGGCTGAAGACAAGCTAGCAATGATGTATGGGAGGACCTCTTGGAAAGACTTCGTCACATTCTCAGTCTGCCAGTACTCCATCTTGGTGAGCACTAATCCAGTAGGCCACTGGTGGCAACAAGATGGGATTGTGTCATGTGGGTAAAGTGTACTCCTTCTGCAGAAGTTAATAAAATCTAAGTACTTAGCCGTGTCCCCGGTTATGGACAATACTGAGCAACTAAAGTTTGAACTATGGGAGATCTCGACATTCTAATTTCTAATATAAAAACTTGATGCACTTGGGGGTACCAAGGAATTCAAAGAAACTTTGTTAAGCTTGTTGCACTTGGGGTTACCAAGGTGCACAGGAGCATGATGTACTTGGGGTTACCAAGGAACTCATGAGTTTTGAGAAAACTTGTAGCACTTGGGGTTACCAAGATGCTCAAAGATTTTTGACAAGTACTTGAACACTTGAGTGTCTACCAAGGAGTTCAAGGATCTTGGAAATGAGATTTGACAAAAGACCAAAACCATTCTGAAAAGATAGGATAAAATATTGCTTTATGCCAATGAACCCTAAACTCTACTTAGCCAAATTTGCATGTAACGACAGGATCCACTTATTATATATAAAAGTGAAACTTGCCAATACAATTCAAATGTATTGACCCTTGTGGCTGTAACTTGTAATGTTGCAGGTTGATTGTTTTTAAGTGAAGATTGTTTGATTGACTAGGACTACAAAGCCTACAACCAACATCTGCCTGTGGCACTATAAAGATGAAGGACCCATGACTGTATTTATTCCGCTGCAATGTAATGTAATAGCCAAATGAGCTATGTTTGATGTAATAAACTTATGTTATTCCTGGTTATAAATTTATATTATGACCTTTGTATCTTGATATTACATCTTAATTGTGGATGCTAGCTAATGATCCGGGGACTAGCATTGTAAAACACAGAAGGACTCTACCTTATCAGGTTGGGACCTCTACAGATGGTATCAGAGCATTGTGTTGCCTGTAGGAATTGTAAACCCTAGGATTGGACAAAAATCCTTAGAAAAATAGGAGTGTATTTGTATCAAAAACTTATTTACAAAAACACTTGTAAACTCTTTCCTTAACCATTTTGGTTTCAACTCTACTTCTCTCCTACTTCAACTTGATGGAAAAGCCTAACCATGACCAAAGCCTACACCATGTGCATAGGACTTCTTCAACTTCTTCAACTCTAATGACTTCAACATCTTCAACCTCTTCACCAAGGACTTCCAACATGGAAACTATTAAGGACCACAAGGGAGACAAGGAAATCTTACTAAGAATTAGAGACTGAGGGAATGCAAAATAAGAAGAAACCATCAACAACTTTGAAGTGTTGTAACCAAGAGATTGTCTCAGGGAAACCATGATCTCATGCAAAGGGAAGAAAGATCACAAGTGAACCATATAGATGGACCACCATAATTTAGTTAAGATAAAACACACTAACTTGTGTTGTGTAACAAAAATATTTTGTTGCCTAAATATGTGCTTGAACTTTGTTGTTTGAGTGGAAAGTTTGTTTTGTGATTGCATGCACATTGCTTGTGTGAATTGTGGTGTGTGTGATTAGAAATATTTCCTTAGAAATACCTTGCCCATTCTAATCTTCCTTCAACCCAAACAGATGACTACTCCAAAGGACTCCAACATCAAGGTTGATGACACCAACACCAACCAAGCTGACAGCATGAGAGAGCTCATAGCAACTCAACATCAGTTGAACCAACTGACAGCTCAGTTCCTAGCCAACAATAGTGATAAAGATCCTGCACTGCAAAATTTTTTGGAGGAACAATCCCAATTGATGCTTAAGGTGACTAATCAAATGATTAGCATGGAAGAAAGCTATCCTAGAAGAGAGTATGATAGCAAGGATGACAGAAATGTTGTTCTAGATGGAGCCCCAGCTTGTATTATTTGTGGAGACAAGGATCATACTTCCAAGGAGCATGAAGGACAATGCCCCAATTGTGATGAAGACCATCCTGTTGGAGAATGCCCTACCTCCCAAGCTACTTGCTACCTTTGTGAAGGAAGTGATCATACTCCTGGTCTATGTCCCATCTATGCCATGGTAGAACAAAGGAAACAAGAAGGATCCAAGTCTACCAAAGTAAAAGGACCACTTATACCTCCAAACAAGACAACCCAATTAAAAGGATCAAGGAAAATCAAGAAGCCTAAGCAAGACATGAGCCTTGTACAATGTCGTAAATGTAAGGGAATGGGACACTACTCCAGTGGATGCCCAGAGAACCAGAAGAATAAAGGGATTGACCAAGTATGGTGCAACAACTGTAATGAACCAGGTCATTTTGTAGCTACTTGCCCACAAGAGCCACGTAAAAAAACTCAATGACATTCATTGCTTCAACTGCAAGAATCCAGGACACTATGCAAGCAACTGTCCAGAAAGGATGAAGAACAAGTTAAACAAGCCTATGGAGAAACTCAACCTTGGTCCATGAGTCAAGCATAGGAATAAAGCAAAGGTTTAACATAGAGAAATTCCAGGACCCAAGAAGGCCAATATGTAATTTTTTGTTTGAAAATTTTTAAGGGTGGTAGTACCCTAGTTGTTTTGAACTTGCTTGTAACCCTAGCCTTCCCAAATCTCGGGACGAGATTTATTTTAAGGGTGGTAGCCTGTCACATCCCAAGATTTTCCAAATCTTGTAATGTGAAAATAAATGAATAAAATAAAACTTTGTTTAAATTTCAGAGCCGGAAGAAACTTTTTGAATTCAATTGGAACTTCAGACTCATTTGAATTAAAATAAACCTAAAGGGATTTAAAAAGATAAGCATTTAATAAAAGGAAAAATAAAAAACATTTGGAAACACTATTTTGAAACAATTAAATGAAAAGATTTGTTTTCAAATGAAGTGGAAGTTTATAAATGAATAATGTTTTATAAAGCCAAATTTAAACCTTGGCCAAGCTTTGGAATTAGCACATTTTGTTTTGAATAAAAATAAACAAAGGATTATTTAAATAAATTAATAAGGACCTAATAACCAAATTTTATACAAATAAAAGGTTTTACCAATTTAATTGAAACATCAAAACTTGTTAAATTATTTAAAATAAGTTTTCCAAATACTTGATATTAACAAATAAACCTACTAAAGTGTTTTGTCTTTATATTAGATTTCAAAATAAATATCTCAATAAAATAAATCCTATTTGATTTAATAATGAAAGTCTATTATATTTAATTAATAATGGACTCTAAAATAAAATGCTATTTCTGTTTTAAACAAGTTTTCCAAATATTCTTTATTTTCAAATAAAACTTACTGATTTGGTTTTTTAAAATATTGGATTAAATGGGGATTTTATTAATTAAACCAAATCCTATTTTATTAATAAACCATAGTCCATTTTATTTAATTAATAAATGGAACCTAAAAAGATTTAAAATATTATTTTATTTTGAGTGTTGGATTATGTTGTTAAACAAAACCAAATTCATGTTGAAAAGCTTGATGATTGTTTGAATCACTTTGAATGTGTTTGGTTGATTGAAATTCAAAACAGAAATTCAAAATAGAAAAAGAAAAGGCATTCAGTATAAAAAAAAAGATGAAACAAAGCAGCCTAGTCGACAGGCCCAGCTCCAGCCCATCTAGCCCACCTCCTCTCCCGAACCGTTTTCTGCACCGCAATAGAAACCCGCCCTGAGGCTGACAGGTGGACCCCTCTCCTCTTCTTTTCTTTCACTGCCAGCAGACCCCACGCAGCCAGCTCCTTCTTCTTCCTCGCGCGAACCACGCCTTTTTCCCCTCGCTGCCATTGCAGGCCTTGATTCCGAGCGATCAATTCGCCTTAACACCGCGTTAATTCCTCATCGCGGCCACGCCCATTTAACCACCTGCTCCTCCTCCTCCTCTTTCCCCAGACACCGCCTCCATTCCGCCCCTAGGCTGCCTCCAATTCTCTCTGCACCACCGCCGTCTCCGACGAGCTCCGCCCTCAATTCCGGCCACACACTGCCTTCCCTTGCTTCCTCGACCAAGCACGCACGCTCCCCATCCTTTGGCGCTTCTGTCCGTGCCCTTCGCTCAACCGCGGGCTCCCCAGCACGTCGGTTACCAAGCTTCCGAACGCCGCCGTCGTCTGCCTCAACTCCGACGACGCCCACAGGTTAACTCCGACCACCCCGTACCCTCTGGAACACGCACACGTCTTTGCCATGGTCCTACGCAGCTAACCCAACCCTCCGTTTATCTTCTCGTGAACCACAGAGCCGTCTACGACCTCGACCGAGCGCATCCGTCGCCAGAACCAACTCCGGCGAGGAATTCTGCCCGACCCCGTGCGCCCCTCGACGGACCAATACCACGTTGAGCATCAGCGTTGCATTGCGAACCTGGTGAGCATCCTTTTCCTCTTCCTCGCGACCTAGTTCGCTATCGCCGCCGCCGACTGACCTCGCCGCCGCCAGCAGCCGTCGCAGCGCCGCCCAACTATGGTCGAACACGCTAGTACCGTTCAATCCAGATTTAGCGGCCACGATTAGATCACTTATCAACGAAGGGGTATGTCCTCTGAGCCACTCGATCTGACTAGATCCAACGCCCCACAGCAGTGATCCAACCGAAACGGTATGGACCAATAGAAACACGCCGCGTGTCACCTGTTCGATTTAAAAACAGATTTGAAATCTGATTTAGATAGGATTTTCAAACCCTTATAACTTTTGATCCACACGTCCAAATTTGACAAATTTTATATCAATAAAATCAGGAGAACAAGCCCTAGCCAACCATGGCCTTAGTTTTGGAAATAATATCTGTTAGCTTGTTTGGAATTACAGAAACATTTGTGTACTTGTTTAGAGTATAAAAATTGTTTAAAATTGATTTTAGGATTAAATATTTTGCAAAATGGATTTGTGTGACTCTACTGACCCTAGGAACCAACCCATAGTGTTAAAAATGATTTTTGTGAAATTTAAGTTGAATTAGTTAACTTAGTCATTTTCTAGCCAAATAAACTCATTAAATCTTATTATGGAAAAGTTGTTACAAGGAAAACCTTGGGAAAATCTTATGGACCAAACTTACTGACCCAAAACACCAAGCCTTGCCAAGAGCAACTCACTTGGTGAAAAACATAAAGTTTTACTTTAAAAAGAATAATTTTCACCACATAAAATGTTGAATGGATTTTAAAATAGACTTTGGGCAAAACCCCCTAACTAATGACTTTGCCATTTTGGTAAATGACCAATGTGGACCTTACAAAGTTTATAAAACTAGTAGAGACCAACTTTGCAATAGAACCTGTTTTTACAAGACTTAAGAACCATTGCTTTGTGTATGTGAATTATTGTTTGAATGTTGGAATGCTACTTGATACTATGCTTGTTTGATTGTAGTAAAATTAGCAAAGTGTGAGACTAGCAAGATCAAGAAGTGACTATCATTCCCTAAACAAAAAGGCAAGTGACACTATCATCTAAAGTCCCACTATTTTCATTACACTTAGTGGATTTTGTAAACATGCATGAAAATGTTTTATACTTATGCTATGCTAATCCTAATAGGATTCCCTATACACTCCTTGGTGAAAATATTGAAGTTGTACATGCTTAGCAATGCTATGTTTTGAAAAAGAGAATATATGTTGAGATTTTTACAAAGGTTGAGAAAAGGACTTGTGTATTTATATATAATAAAACAAGGACTCAATGAACCACCTAGGTGGTGGACACTTTATGTTTTGGAGAAGGTGGCAACAAAAGGGAACCATGTCTATGGCAATTACTTTGTGTTGTGCTCCAACTGAAAACCACCTAGGAAACTTAGAGATTGAACATGTTTCTCCAATTGTGGCTTTCGTGTACAACCACATGCTATTATGGCTCTGGCTTAGTCAACTACATTAGGAAGACCCATACATTGTCTTTAGTTACCGGACATGGGGATCTGGAATGCTTCATGGGGGCTGAAGACAAGCTTGCAATGATGTATGGGAGGACCTCTTGGAAAGACTTCGTCACATTCTCAGTCTGCCAGTACTCCATCTTGGTGAGCACTAATCCAGTAGGCCACTGGTGGCAACAAGATGGGATTGTGTCATGTGGGTAAAGTGTACTCCTTCTTCAGAAGTTAATAAAATCTAAGTACTTAGCCGTGTCCCCGGTTATGGACAACACTGAGCAACTAAAGTTTGAACTATGGGAGATCTCGACATTCTAATTTCTAATATAAAAACTTGATGCACTTGGGGGTACCAAGGAATTCAAAGAAACTTTGTTAAGCTTGTTGCACTTGGGGTTACCAAGGTGCACAGGAGCATGATGTACTTGGGGTTACCAAGGAACTCATGAGTTTTGAGAAAACTTGTAGCACTTGGGGTTACCAAGATGCTCAAAGATTTTTGACAAGTACTTGAACACTTGAGTGTCTACCAAGGAGTTCAAGGATCTTGGAAATGAGATTTGACAAAAGACCAAAACCATTCTGAAAAGATAGGATAAAATATTGCTTTATGCCAATGAACCCTAAACCCTACTTAGCCAAATTTGCATGTAACGACAGGATCCACTTATTATATATAAAAGTGAAACTTGCCAATACAATTCAAATGTATTGACCCTTGTGGTTGTAACTTGTAATGTTGCGGGTTGATTGTTTTTAAGTGAAGATTGTTTGATTGACTAGGACTACAAAGCCTACAACCAACATCTGCCTGTGGCACTATAAAGATGAAGGACCCATGACTGTATTTATTCCGCTGCAATGTAATGTAATAGCCAAATGAGCTATGTTTGATGTAATAAACTTATGTTATTCCTGGTTATAAATTTATATTATGACCTTTGTATCTTGATATTACATCTTAACTGTGGATGCTAGCTAATGATCCGGGGACTAGCATTGTAAAACACAGAAGGACTCTACCTTATCAGGTTGGGACCTCTACATCCCAAGACATCTTTCCCTTTGACGACGAGACATCTTTCAGAGTGACTCGTTGACACGGGTCTGACCGACTTGGACCTAGAAATGTGCTAGTTTGTAAGATGGATCCAGCCTCTGCAGCACCGCAAGAAGTTGATGTGGCAGTACACAAAGGACAGGAATGATACCCTTTAGATTTCCGAGGATAAATTCTCTAGTGACTCCATCAAGCTCCGCCTCAAGTACATCATCAAGGTGAAGGATCGTGTAAGATCTCACCCAATAAGTTTGAGATCCCTGTGACTGCAGTGCTAGTACCTGGATCGATTTGCTAGCACCCACAGTTTAAGATGAAGTACACAAAAACAAAGGTCATTATTACATCGCAAATCCAGGAATATAATAGTTCTTGCAACTCACTTAGCCCAAGGCTAACTTATTTAGAGTTCTCATTACATAGTATAAAAATACATTCTTCATGTTTATGCGCCACAGGCAAACATGTCGAGTGTAGACCCGTAAGCCTACTCACCATCAAAGTAACCCGCAACATGATAAGTTATAGCCACAAAGGTCAACATAGTTGGAATTGTATAGGTGTATAGTTGAACCTAACGACTACATGAACATTTGGCTAAGTGTGGATTTGGCTGACTTTGCTAAAAGAAAGTTTTATCCTATTAGTTTGAAAATAATAAGTTCTGCTTTTACAAAACACTAAGGTACCACCAATAGACATCATTGAACCTCTACCCTTGTTCACCCACAAAATTTTAACTTAGAGAAATTGGGATGAGGAGATTCTTGAACTATTTCGATGTGTTGATGCTCAGAAATTGTCCATAACCGGGGACACGGCTAAGTACTTAGATTTAACCTCTCGAGAGGTGGTGCAATTTATCCACAAGACTCGACATGCATCGAGACGAGACTTTTCAGAAGTAATCCCTCAGACCACCACAGACACATTCCATCCTATCAACTCTAGCACCCTTTGTCCGTATAGCTGAGTTCTCACAACTTAGTTGGTCAAGACAGAGCTGCGGTGACCTAGCATACCACTGTATGATGTAGTACACTATAGTCGTTGACATAACACCAGTGAAACACCGTTCACTAGTATTACATCCCTCAGAATGGCCACTAGAGGGAAAAAGTCTATTCGTGGCGCACGCTTTTTGGAGTTAGTGGCGCACCCCCGTGCGCCACGAATAAGACGCCACTAACTATAGGAAGTTCGTGGTGCACCACGACGTGCGCCACTAACTACAGGAAGTTCGTGGCGCACCACGACGTGTGCCACTAACTACCATGTTATCCGTGGCGCACCGTCCTGACGTGCGCCATGAATATCATCTGTGGTGCACCCTATTTCTATGCACCACTAATAACATGCGCCACTAACTAGATAAATTCATGCGCCACTAACTTGTCTTAAGATTTAAAAAAAATACCAGAATACAACAGAAATAAACAAAATACACAGGAAATATACCAGAATATAGCAGTATATCACAGAAATGCACAAAACTCACAGGAATACCTAGAAACTCACTGAAATTCATACAAAGTGCCACAATACATCAATATAGAGAGTCCAAGTGTTACACACAAGTCATGGGAGAGTACAAGTTTGAAATCACACATGCATCTCGATACATATTCGATCATCGTTGATCATGACCTAGACTATGACTGAATAGAGGACAACGGCAGCGGCGTCACAGATGATATTCGACACGAGAAAGTCTCTTAGGTTGTGGGGTATTGATCTAGAGACTCTTCATCCCTGAAATCGGAGTCGGCGGAGGGGAATCTGGCCATGAGTGCTCAGAATCAGTAACCGAGCTCCGCCTCAAAGCAATTGCCCCACCATCGCACGAATTCATGGTTGACGTAGATTTGACTGCTCCAGACAAGCCCCCACAGCCTCTATCTCCCGAATGAATTGCAGACAGAACGAGTCGAGCTCCACTCTGCTCAACCTCGGGGACGCTCGCTGGGCATGGGTGGAAGCCAGTAGGTGGATCACGCTCTGTTGCTGCACGACCATCAGGCACTGCTCCGTGGTGCTGGTGTCCCTGACCAACAACACCACCAAGTGTTTCGCCGACAGAAAGTCGGCTGATGCATCCTGACGCACCTCCGCCACGACATCCGATCTCACCGCTAGGGCCTGCAGCAGTCGCCCACCAGAGTCCCTCGGAGTCAGAAGCGGCCAGCCCCGCACCTTGCATCTCTCCGAGATCTCCTCCAAGGCAGCTGCTCGCTGATGCAGAGGCTGCTGCATCGCGTGGACCACCTCGGAGGTCATATTCCGGAAAAATCGCCCTGCAAAACCTCTGTCCTCGCCCGGTATTACCTCCGCGAGCACCAGCAGGGTCTTCACTCGTTCCTCTCCGGCGCAGCCGGATGCTGCATCGAATCCCTTTGCCACCTCCAAGGGCACCACTCCACTCCCCCGCACCGAAACAGTAGTCTTGTGATGGGCTGCATGGTGAAACAAGATTTACAAATCAGCCTGCCAGTAACAAGATTATTACCAGGCCATGTTTACAAACCCATAATGCATCAGAGCACATCCTGAAGATTATTACCAGATTCTTTTATTACTAGGAAAATAAAAATAATGGATCCTAAGCACAAGTGTTAGCTGAACAAACAAATAACCTAAACTACTAAGAGCCTCCTATTAATTCACCATTACAAAGCAATTGCTAGCAATATATATGAGCAGTAAAGAGATCCCCATAAGAATACTTGGTTCATTTTTTTTCCAGGAATAAGCAATTGCGTACTTTATTTTATACAAATCAGACATATGTACAAGATCAAACAGGAGCATTTCAACAGCTATTTTCAGTATTTACACTAAAACAGGAGCACCTTAATTATGCATTTTCCAGTAGCTATTTTCAGTATTTATGCAGGAGCTCTAGGAATACAAGGCTGCAGAAATATCAAATATGCAGGAGCTCCTACAGTTATAGAAGAAGGGAGGAGATGCCAATAAGGAGCTCTAGGAATGCATTTATGCAGTTATACAAGTATTTATGCAGGAGCTCTAGGAATGCATTTTCATACTTTTGAACTTCCTTCTACAGTTATACAAGCATGGAGGAGATGCCAATAAGGACTCAAAATCTAACATAAAGAATTTGCTACAACTAAGGACTGAATCTTGGGTCTCAAATACAACTAAGGACTGAATCTTGGGTCTCAAATGCTAACATGGAGAAGATGGAAAACTTTGTTAGTTCACAGTTTTGGGTCTGAAATGCAAATAAGGACTAAATCTTGAGTTATCAGAGATTAGCTACGACATCATTGTAAAGGTATCAAGCAAAGAACAAGCATGATGCTGTCTTACTTACAATGTATTACCGAGGCAGCGATGCAAAATGTGATCTAGTTTAGGCATGCCCTAGAATTTCCTATTTCTGGATTCTGCACTTAGGCAAACTAAAAGGAACCAAATGAGATTCCAAATATCCACTATGGAAAGAACATGATGGACTACATAGCAATAACCAAATGATATATTCATCAATGGTCACCCTTTTCATAGTCTGTGTGTGATGATGTGATTAGCACATCTCTGTGTGATGGTGTGCTTTTCCTAGAATTTGTAAACCACTAGCATGAAATTTTCCATGTTACAGTCTAGAACCACAATCACATTTTCATCTGGTTCAGTACAAAACACAATCACATTTTCATCTGGTTCAGTACAAACCACAATCACATTTTCATCTGGTTTAGTACAAACAATCAGAAGAAGAAACATAGCTATCTGGTTCAGTACAAACATCAATTGCTCATGCAGAAGTAAAATAAGCTCCAACCAAACACTATCACCGTTTCAAAATATAAATTTTTTTAGTAGGAGATGCTAAACTAACCTACTAAACACTGATTGGCGTGTAAGATGCTACGAATTAATATACAAGCATGGAGGAGATGCGGGGGTATCAAGCATTTAGGATAGCAATCAAAATTTTAGGATAGCACTCAAAATTTGGTAAGATGGAGGAGATGGAGAGGCAGGGAGGGGAGGGAGAGGCTCACATGGTGGTGTGTCGTCTTGGTGGCAACCTTGGCCTTGTCGAGGATGGTGGTGCGGGCGGGCATCCTCCTCCTGGTGCGGGCGGGCCTCCTCCTCCTGGTGTGGGCACGGGCCTCCTCCTGAGGTGCTCCTCCTCCTGTGGTGGCAGCCGGAGAGGGGAGAGGTTAGAGAGGGGGTGGGAAGAGGGGAGGGGCGTAGGGGAGGGGAGATCGAGGCGAGCGCGGCAGTTAGGGTTCGTCGGTTAGGGTTAGGGTTTGTCGGTTCGACAGCGAGGGGATTAAGAGAGATGGGAGAGGGCGGCGGAGTTCTTGCGGACGGGAGGCGGTGGCGGGCGGTCCAGCGAGCGGCGGCGCTGGGGAGCGGCGAGCGACGGTGCTGGCAGGGGAGCGAGGCGATATCGAGCGCACGTACAGGAATTTGGGGAGAAGAATGGGAGGGAAGGGAGCGAGGCGACCGTTATTTTGTCTAAGTCAGGGTAGTTCATGGCGCACCCCCATATCGGTGCGCCACGGACAATTATCCGTTAGAGGTGCGCCACAGACTCCACCCATGTTCGTGGCGCACCACAGTTTTCGTGCGCCACAGATAGTGGTGGCCGGCCGTCAGAGGTGGGCCTCGCCTTATGCGTGGTGCACCACAGTTTCCGTGTGCCACGGATAGTGGTGGCCGGCTATCAGAGGTGGGCCCCGCCTTATGCGTGGCGCACCGATCCTGCGCACGTCATAGATACTTTGGAGTTAGTGGCGCATAATTTGCGCGTGCGCCACAGATAACCTTGTTAGTGGCGCATTATTCCAGGTGCGCCACGAACAAGGGGCCTGTGGATAATGGTTTTCCCATTAGTGGGCACAATAGAAACACAGCGGGTCCAATACATGTATAAAGGTTACAACTCACTCGTTACACGAGATCCAGAGAACACTTTAGGTTAAAGAGAGAGAAATAACTTCTTACAAAGAAGAATCAAAGATAAATAGTACACCGACTATTATACTTTACGTCTAGTATTTTAACTAAGGGTTGGCATTGCTACTATTGCAACGCACTACAGAATTAGGTTCTTTGGTTAGAGAGAGTATATTCCTATCTAATCAGTAACTTCGTCTTCACTTGAGTTGATGTATATTTTGACTTTCTTGTCTTCGTTGAAGAGCTTTAGCATTCGATGATGATTCCTGGAGCATCACTTGATGTTGATGTTGTCTGTACTGGCTTCAGAATCTAGAAAGGGTGAAGAATATACGTTGAGTACGAGCGTACTCACCAAGTTCACTAGAAAACGAGTGTTTGATGCACTATATCTACATCCACAGACCATAGGTCGTAGGCCATGCAAGTTTTCGTAAACATTTCTTCAAAGTTTGATTTTATTTTGAAAAGCTATGTCCGTCAGCCTTCACTGGTTTACCAGAACTTTCATGAAGTTCCATTCCTGCCGCGTTCGCAGCTCCTTCCCGGAACAGGGAGTAACAAGTTACAGTTCTTACAGTCTGTAGACGTGAGTTACTTTTCCCATGACAGATCAACTCTTTGTTGCACAACCGGGCAGCTTATTCCCGTCCACAATTCCATGATGTGGGGCCCAGAAGATGATCCAAGCCAATCACTGCCCCTTCGCGACCTCGCATGCCTCCTTGGTGTACACCATGCCCACATATAGAATTATGGTAATGGTTTGTACAAACCGTTATATCCCAGAACTATCATGGGACATTGAGGGTTCCCACCCATATGCTGCATATCCTCTATGAATTACCAATTAATATGCACGCTACAAGGATAACAGCCACGACCTACACATTCGTCGTCATGTGAGAGGAAGAAGATACAGCTGACTTTTCCGTCCCATTCCAAATCTCATGGTCAACGCGTAATATACAACGCAAGAATCACTGGCGACATTGGTTGTTAAGTCCTAGGTGATATAGTTTTGAACAGTGGAATTCCCAACTGTCATATTTAATAGATTAGCTGATCACCCTGGATCAGTCACGAATAGTTCACATTATTATCAAAAATAGTGTTTCTGATATTTTTCAAATGCAGGTGATGACAACACTGGATTTGCAAAATACTTTACAGAAAATAATCAAAGGACATGAGCAAGTGTGAACTTGCCTTTTGTGATTGCAAGATTATGCACTCACGGTCTTCGAGTCAGTATAAGATCCAAAATCTGAAATGATCATCATTGGTCCGGTTAGGACTAATGTTTAAAGAAGCAATATGCTCTTATGCATAAGTAATGTGATGCACTTTATAAGCGCGAATCTCGGTAATGACGTTGTTCTAGGGTTTGGATACTAGAAATGATGTATTTGAAATGTGTTGTACTTTTAGATGAGTTTAATACTTGTGCTTCTTATTAAGGATTGTGAGTGTGTGTGAGACAATCATAAAACTACAATATTAAAAAACAACGGGATAGACACAAAAAGTGAAATGCTATTCAAGATTGCTTATATAAGAGTTCTTGTTTGAAGTGGCAAAAAGAATAACATTTGAAGAAAAGATTTCTTTTCTAAGGTCTAAACAATCTTTGTGGTTAGTTGAGTCTGATCGGGGTTATTTGTGCTTGCTTGAATAGTTTGGGTTTGATATGATTTATGACTTAACTATAGCAGACCAAAGTTAACTATAAAATATATAACAATGTCTATAGTATTATATTTAGATTCTTGTAGACTAAAGTTAACTTTAAAACATAGATAGTTTGGAAGTATTATACTTATAACATTTGTACCTTGTGTACATGGTAATGTTGCCTTAAGGTTACTTTAAGAATGGTTATATTTTTACTTGTTGTAGTGGTTTTCTTGATTTTATAATGAGATAGTATCATTTACCTTTTTTAGAATGAGTGGTTATAATTTGCAAACAAGGAAATAATATTACTTAACTATCTATGGATTTACTATAGTGTTGTGATAGTTTTGTAAACTGATGGCTAAAGTATATGGAAAAGATTTTATTTAATCATAATGTATTTTTAAAGAGTTTATATTGGAAAAGAATCTTTTTAGAAAATAAACTACATATATAGTTGGAATGGTAATTCAATGTAATTGTATTTAAAATGTGTTGAATAAATTAGACCTTACATCATAATATTTAAGACTAATATTGTTTACTAGACCTAAATTGACAATTTTAGAAATATTAACAAAATTTATTTACCCTTGTATGAATTTTTTAAACTAAGGAAGTAGGTTTAAATTCAAATTACTAGAGTATTAAGTTTTTTCTATTTAGTTTAAAAGTGGAATATTATATTTTTAACAAGTAGGTATTATTTTTGTGATCATTTTGACATATTACATTTATTTTTGTGATTTATAAATAATAAGATATGATTTTGACAATATTTATTACTTCATAAATACTTAATAAATATTAAATATTTAATTAAGTAAAATAATAATGCATTATTATAGTATTTTATTCATATTTTATCATTTACCATTATTAGAATATGAATTATCAAAGTTTTATTACTTTTAAAATACTTATTAAACCATAATTATTTAAATAATCATCATAATAGTATTTGTTAATAATTTTAAGTTGTAGAATTTATTTTTCTACAAATTTTCATATATTAAACATATTTTTCTGAATTATAAATCAAAAGTTATTAATTAAAAAAAAATTAAACATTTATTTGATTTCTGGAATATTAATAATTGAGCTTATAACATTTTATTTTATTTCTTACACAGGAAATAAGTTTTTACACCGCACCCACACCTAGCCCTAGTCACTGACCAGTGGGCCAGTGGCCACCTCACCTCTCAGATTTAATAAATGTGTTTGTTATCGACTTTAGTTCTACCCCCCAGACAATGACATATTGGCCCTAGGCCATGTCATATGGCACGACGTCGTTATGGCGTCAGCACCACCACCACCATCAGTGGGTGGTCGCCGACGACGATCCACGGTGCCCCAGCACGCGAAATTAACCTAGTTCAAATCAGTGCAATGTGCTGAGTCCTAAAGTGGCGGCGCCACTCGGAAATGGTCATCGGAGCCTCAGCTCCGACGAGCTCTGACGGTGACCGACAATTGCACATGGTGAGACGACGATTCATATCGAGATAAGGCGATTTAAGGATACTGGAAGGTTCAGGAACTTACCCTGATGACGATAGAGAGGTCGGCGAGGACAGGCGCGGTCAAAGGCGAGTTCTCTGACAAGATTTCGGACGAACTTCCGCAAAGAGGAACGGCAAAATTCGTCCACTCCAGTGCTTCCCTTGATGTAAGATTTCCCTGAAAGGATCTACGGAGGACGGGGCTTCTGCATGGCTACTTGGAAGAGTGTGGGGAGGTGTGGTTCGACAGCGAGGTGTGGCTCCGGTGAGCTAGGGTTTCGGCCCCATTCAAATCAGAGAGGATAAGGAGGGATTGTGGATAGGGATTGAGGCAGGACGTCACGATGGCCTTCTTATCCCCCTCTGGAACGACGGCGAGCATCTCGACGCACGGCTGACGACGACGACGGCATCGGGCTGCGGCGAGCTCCTCCAGCGAGCTGCCTGTGTGCGTGAGGACGACGACGACATTGCTTTTGTGGAAAACGCCCTAGCGAATCTTTTAGCTCAACCTGCAGTCCTTCTTCGGTCCGACTTGTCAGTCATAGAAGATATTGATCTGGGTTGGCTGTTGGGCTTTTCTGGGCTGCACCTGGGCGACAGGTAAGCAGAGAGGAGTTGGGCCACGGCCAGGATTTGTTTTTATTTGTTTTCCTTTTTCTATTTTCTGTTTTACTTTCAGATTTGAATTTTTCTTATTTGATTTGAATTCTCCTTATAGAATTGATTTTCTGAGTGATTTATTTTCTATCAAAACCCTTTTTATATTATTAGAAGCCCTTATTATTCATTTTTTTCTACATTAAACCATGGCTTTATTATATGATATATTCTTATTTGTTTATAAAACTTAACTTTAGTTGGCTCATAGTTTGAATAGAAATTTTTTTATGTATAATGATCCTATATCATTATTTGATGCATGAAATACAAAGGAAATTAATATGGTTAAAACTACTTTCATTAATTTAGAAAATGGTATTGTATATATTTATTATGGTAAACATAGAAGTTTAGGGTTCTTAATTTACTTATATTTCTTTTGTTCCTGTGAGTAACGATTTAATAATTAAGCATATTGTCTTCTGTTTGTGATATTTTATGACATCACCTTTTAAAATTGAAAGTTATATCTAGAATATTTTATAGAAAGAAATTGATAAAGATACTCTTAAGCACATATAATTATGATGGTTGGAATTGACAGACATGTGCTTATGTGATTTGCTATAGGAGAATATTCCCATAAAGTGATATAGACATAAGATGATGGATCAATAACCTGAAATGGATATTATGTTTGGTTTAAGATTTAGAGTTGGATGTTTTCCAAGAATGTCTATTTTCCATAATTCACAATCCTGAATTTCTAATTAAGGAATTCCTTTCCTAGATATACTACCTTTTCCTATCTATCATCATGATTAACATGATGAGCTTTACTTCACAAGAATGTTCTTATTCACCTTTTATTCTTCTAAACTCATGGATGAATCCAATGGGTTTGATACTAAAGCATTTCATAGTTTTCTCATATCCTTGCTTGGTTATACCCACTACTCTAATGTTGATAATCTTCAATCCAAAAAGTAGTTCTTTCAAAGTCCACTCATAATCTTCCTTAATCATCCATCACTAATATTTCTCCATTAGATGTATACATCCAACTACCTTTCTCTAAAGCTTACCATCCTTTAAGATGAATAACACTACTTCCATAACTGAACGCTATACTAGCTTAATTGATACTTACTGTCTTACATTTACTCTAATGACTCATACTCCAACCTCACATTATATTAATGTGACATGTAATAACTACTCAAGGATCACTTATCTATACTAGGTTTTCAATTATGTCCTACCCACCAATGTCACTTATACTAGATATAAGTATACCACCCAGGTGAGCAAGGCATGATCATTATAATCCTTTAATCATTTATAGCTTAGATTTTTAGTTGGCTAAGCAAGGCTTTATCAATATAACCTTACAATGGTATTGAAATTATCTTCTTAGTATCTTTAATTGGATTAAGGCTATTATTCATGGACTATGCCCACTTGATCCGATAGAATTACTACTAGTAACTATCTTTAGGATTCATCCTTGTAATCTTCTTTACTAACATATAATTAGATAATATAAATAATTATTCTATTTATTTAGGAGTGATTTAACTCCATCAATTATCCTATTTATTTGATTCTCTTCAATCATTTCCATCCTATAGATGATATCTGAAACTAGCATTAGTATTTACCTCTTCTTAGTTATTTCTTTATAGACACTTAAATGTAAGCAATGTTCTGGTCAAGAGTTGATAGATTGAGAATTGGTGAATCAATAGTTGATTTCTCAACATTGATGAACAACATATATTGGAATATAACTCAACAGAGATGATAAGGATTGATATGTAAAGAAAGATATATGGTGAATGATCTAAACTTAGTTTCTTTCCTACTCAATCTTATATAAGAAGTAGGGTTAGGTATTACCATGATACTCATGGCATAAGAATATGCGATTAAGATATAGTTGTTACATTCTTATTATTTGTGTTATATCCTTAACTTGGTACTAATGAGTGATTATAATAAATAATATGATATGATCACCTAAGGATCAAACATAAATCATAATGTATTAGGGTTTAACTTTTATTACATTTGATCTACCCTTAGATCAAATCTCCCTTACCCAAAATAAGGTTTTACCAAAGGTCATACTAAAACTTATCACAGTCAACTTGATGATCTACTTCAATTCCATCAAGTTAAGAGAAGCTTCCATCACTTTGACAAGTTTTGTTCAAAAGCGCGAAAATTATTCGGATTTTCTATGCATGAATGCAATGCACACATCGGGGTTCAGCTTATTTCTAGGCTCAAATGCTGGGATGCTACAAGATCCCATATGCCATGTGGTTGCACTGGAAGCTTAACTAGAAGCTCCACAAGTGTGATACACTAGGGTAAACCATAGACATGGGCCCTAAGTATCCACTCAACATAATCCATACAAATCCCATTTTCACCCAAGTGTTTCATTAACATTGGTTATTTTCTTAGTCAAAAATAAATAAGTATATAAGCTTTCCATACCATCATAATATGAATTTCCACCCACAAATTCTAATAGCAAGGCTAAGCATTCTAGCCTATGATGTCTCCTAACTTAGAAAAATACTACCAAGGTATATTCTATAGGATAACTATAGCATAGTAATATAAGTAAAAACTATCATTCAATGTTCTACTAAAATATCACTAATGCAATAGTTGAAATAGTAGGACATATGATGAAATATCACAGCAACAAACTTCACAATCTACACATCATAATCAAACAATAAATTATACATTTCAATATAGGCACCCAAAAATATGAATGCATGCAATTGTGCAATAAGATGAATGCTACACTTTAAAATTCGGATACTATAGTATAGAGGATGGAATACACCATCTAAAGGCATAAGAACATAAGATCCACCTAAAAATAATTTATACAAAACAATTTTTATAGCCAAAATAGGCCTAAAAAGGTTTCTGCCTAAAACTCATGTTTACATAAGTTTTTGAACAAAATTAGGTCTCAATAGTGTAGCTGTCATTGTTTTGAGTCATGGACATGAAGTTATTTTTCTGATTGCTGGATCAAAAGTTATTGAATTTCTAAGTTTAATCATCTAATTAATCTATTTTCAAATTTAACTGCAGGTTCTAGCCACACGGCGTAATCCTATTGGTCGATACCGCTTCGGCTGGATCAGCAACGCGGGCCATTGGATTAAACTAAAAACGGGCAGGCCATATTGACTGATACCCTTTCACTAAATGATCTAATCCTAGCCCTAGGATGCAGATCTGATGGACCTCAGCGCTCAAGTAGGAACTAGCGGCGCTGGAAACTACGCGCGGCGACGGCGCGTCGGGTGGGTGGTGTTCCGGTGGTTCTAAAGGGTAAGGGGGCTTTGAGCATTACCGAGGTTGCTGTGGTTGAGGTGGTGGCTGTGGTGGCTGTGGTCGAGGAAGGGGCGCTCGGGTTCGGCTCTAATTCCTCACCGGAGTTGTGCTTGCCGTTGGTGCTTTGCAGATGAAGACGGAGTCGAGTCTCTATGTAACATCCCAGATTTTATAATAGGATGTTATTAGAAGCATGCATCATCCTTGCACCAATTTCATATAAACTAAAGTTGCATCAAAACCCCACCACCAAACCCTAAACAAAAACCCTAAAAATAATCCCTCTCTATGAGCAATAATGAAGTAATCTTGTTTTGACCCTTCTAAAACTATACAAAAATAATATTCTCTGACTCTAAGATGACCACCCCATTTTTACAGAAATTTAGAAACTGGTTTCATTGCTTTTGGCCTTAGTATGCAAAAGTTACTGAAGTTTAGTAAAACAGATAAATGGAAAAACATAAAGGAAAAAAAGAGCGGCCTAACCTAGCTGGGCCGGCTGCGCCAGCCCACCCACGCCCGCGCGACGACTAACCCGCCAGCGCCCATGCGCCAGCCCACACCCCCGCACCCGCTGACATCCCGGGCCTACCTGTCATCGCCCCTATCGGTCTCTAGGATGAACATGACGACCGCCGCGCGCAACCGACCGAGGATCTCGGCCGATTTCGGAACGAATTTGTGGCCCCTTTGCCAAGACTCCTCGGCCATATAAACTCCGTGCCCCCGCCGCCAAAACCCCTAACCTAGCTTCAACTCTCGCCACCAGGCCGTCGACTTTGAGCTCGCTTCCGATCTCGCCGGAGTAAGGATACGCCGAGCTCGGGGCAGTGGATTCCGAGCTCCTTCTTCGTTGTTTTCCCTTACCGAGTTCCCCTCTCGCTCGACTATTTCTTCTCACAATCTTTCCCCTTTTCTCTCGTAGTACCGCTCCTGCAATCGCTCATCGGAGCACCGCAGAGACGGAGAGGGACGGCGGAACCCTACCGACAAACAAGGAAGCAAGGAGCATCTCTGAGGTCGCGAGTGTGACCGTTAGAGCCTACTGGACGCCGTCGACCACCTCGCCGCCTCGGGAACCCGCTGGTACATTGCTGAGCATCACCACCGATGCCACCGCCGCCCATCGCCGCCGTTGCTGTCCTGTAAGTCGCCACCACCTCTTCTGTCCGTCGGATCGAGATCAAAAGGGTTAGATTAGATTTGATACCGAAGAGGTATCAGCAAATCCCGTTGTGCCGCATGGCGAGTCGCGACAGTGCTCCGCGTCAGCATCGCTTCACTTAGCTGGCCCAATCGAAAGCTGCCACTTGTCGCAATTTCGTTAGGGTTAGATTTAAATTGGCAGATTGTAGTTAAATCTTGCGAAATTCATAAAAATTCAACCGTTTGGCCAAAATTTGCGTGTAATTTATCGTTGGATTCACAAAATTGAGTAGAACACCACTACTAGGAAAACGATTATATGTAGATTTTAATCTTGTGGCACATATAGGGAAAATGCTACACTAAAATTAATTCTATGGCGCATATAAGAAATTCTCCACAAAATTCATGCAATTTTGTGGCGCATATGGCTATATGCGCCACAGAAAGTGAGCATTCTGTGATGCATATAGCCATATGCGCCACATAATTTCTGTGGGCCCCATGTGGGCCTGACCCAGCACATGGGCATGCCAGAATTCTGTGGCGCATATGTTGTATGCGCCACAGAAAGTGAGAGTTCTGTGGTGCATACAGCATATGCGCCACAGAATTGCATGAAGAGAAATGTATTAGTTCTTGCTTTTAATATATTACCTCGAAGAGAAATGTATGTGGATATATTAATGTGGGTGTGTGTGACAAACATATAATATATTAATTCTTGTTTTTAATAGATAAATATATTAGTTCTTGCTTTTAATATATTATTATCATCCATAAAATATTGCTTAAAAAAACAAAAAGTTGTGGCCGCTAGGAGTCGAACCTAGGGCATCAGAACAAAGGAAGAAGCACTGAACCAGTGTGGTAAGATGCTTTTTGTGTTAAACAACAGCGCAATGCTGTTTTTGTATGTAACACCCTCAGAATCGGCCCTATGCAAGTTTCAGCGCTTCCCTCCAAACACGCATAGAAACGATTCAAAGGTGCCCACCAGGCACTTGCGTGCGGGTGGAAAACGAAGTAATATCATTACACAGTAGTCCTCGATGGAACCCACAAAACATATATATACAACGGCGACTCAATGAGTCAAGAATACAGATATACAGTACAAAGATCCAAATCACCTTGAAAACGATACAGCGTCCGACTACGGACAAGATGCAAATGGGGCTAAGAGCCCTGAAGAATAACCAATGGCGTCCATAACCCTGCCCAGGCTAAGCCGGAAGGGTAACCCTGCTAACGACGTCGATCTCAAAACCTGCTTAAACAAAAGGGGTGCCGACGAAGGGCAAAGGAAAAAGAGAGAGCGGTCAGTACTGAGGCCAGTACACGGCGAGGCTAGAATTCGGCGGTCCTCGCCTACATAGGTATGGTGGACTGAAGCGGCAGTGGCAGCATGCACTAAACAACCTATAGAGACTCGATATAACTGTCGGCTATTAGAGAGGGATACGGAAGACCTATTCGGAACCAACCTGATACTACCACCAAACATACCCATCCTGGTATTTCCCCCTTGAGACCAAACGAGGAAGTCAACCGAGGAACTCACACAGTTGGCAGTTTTACTTATTCGGTTATCGTTGCAGCAATTACTAGTCAGGTATAGATAGTCATTCTGATATAATAAGCAGTGGGCACTTTTAATTAACCATTCCATTGTAGTTGCACTCTTACTAGTCAGATACAGTTAGCATGAGATATCCCCAAACCCAGCAGTTGTTGGTACTTTTATTTAGCCATTCCGTTATAGTTGCAATATTTACTAGTCAGGTACAATGGTAGCAAGCGACAACCCAAACAAGCAACCGTTGGCAATTTTATTTAGCCATTCCATTATAGTGAAGCTGATTACTAGTCATTATAAAGTCAAATTTATAGCACTACTTTAGTTATAGTTGTCTATGATCGAGATACTGTGCTCCAAGTCGTCCATAACCGCGGACACGGTTTTCAGAAAGTTTTACCCTGCAGGGGTGCACAAATAGCAACACACACTCGATCAACCTCGGAAAAACCAAATCAAAACCCAACGAGGCATTCACGACAAAGGAATCACAAGATTCAGAAATATTTCAGGGGCCACCCCATTAAGTATACCCGCAACAAAGTTAGCTGACTTCGAGACGGACTCAAGGTTTGTGGGGCCGGCTGTAAACGACTGGGAACCCGGAAGTGTGACTGGGCTTGTCGATACCGCGAAAACGGGTCACGATCCTAAACAGTACAGGTGCTCCTCGCACACTCGTAAATAAAGCAGTAAAGCATGGCATAAGTACAGGATAGTAAATAAAACCTCAAACTAGTTTGTGGCCCCAAGAAATAAGAATGAATCAAGCTCTGGCTCAGGCGGGTCCCATAATCCTCCCGGATGTGGATAGCGCGAATATTCAAGGAACAGGTATCAAGTACTCGGGGTCCTACGGGACACAAGTGGACGGTTAACAACCAAATAACATCTATTGCCCACCTGTGCCTCTGCATTTACCTACATCAATTTTAGTTATTAAACGATAATTGAATTAAACGATAATTAAATCCAGGATCATCTCCAACATTAAACATGCGGCAATACTCCAACAACTGTGGTACTGGACGACACGCAAACGCACTTAAGCAAGCGACTACGACGCGCAAGTCCAACTATCTACCAATCAACAGGTAATAGGATGTGTCCAAGGCAATATTAGGCTGCAAGGGATATCACGGGTACGAAAACTAGAGCATCGCAACACAGATAGCAATAGATCTACAGGGGGGAATAAATACTATAAAAGTAAGATAGGTAGAAAGGGGAGGTGCTCGCCTGAAAAACATTGCCGAAGGTTCATCCGAAGATCGGGTCGACACTCGCATCAACTCAACGGCCTTATCCGCGAAGAACCAAAACACTAGAATAAACACCGGATGCACTATTTAATACTACGGCAAAAGATCGGGCATGATGCATGTATGGTGTATGACATGGCAAAGGTGCGATGCAATTAGGTCATATTAAGCGGAACCAAGGTCCCGACAATTAATTAATATGTTCAAGTTGTTTAGATAACCCGCAATTTAAATGTTGTCTTAACAAGGCAAAACATAGTATCGGTTTGCTACACAAATTTAAATGGGACCAATATTAGACTAGATTTTCCCGCATATGGGTCCCATATTTAATTTAGGTGAATCGTCTAAACAGCCCCAAACACCCACAATATGTATGCAAGGATGACAATTTAATTATGCAACAAGATAGGTGTCATATTATAAAATAGGGGCGGATAAGATAGGGGTCACACATCTGGGTTCGGACGATCTTGGGGTTCGATGTGGTTCGGGGTCCGGTCTCAGGGTTTAGGGTTCGACGAGATCGGTCTTCGAAGGTCGGATACAAGATGAAGAGCTTGGCGTTCCGGGAAGAAGGACTTGGTGTGGCGTCGGGGGCGCATCGGACTCGCCCTGGTCGGTGTCGATCTTGTCGTTGCAAAGATCTTGTCGGGTCCGCGCCATCGAGTCGGTATTGGCGTTCGGGTCGCCGGTAGATCTTGGTGTCCAGGAATGCTCCGGGTCCGGGGGTTCGCCGCTCCGTGAGGTAGATCTTGTTGATTCCACTCCGAAGGCCTTGTTGTTAGAGTAGATCTTGGCGGGCTTCAATGCACTAGTTCAGACTAGTTCGGGTCGACGTTCGATCTCACCCTAATAGTAACAACTCCAGATCAACCATGCCACTACACCCACTTACCTAATATGGTCCACCAACGTCCACATCGACTAAAACCACACACAGCCAACGTACAGAGGAGGTCGCGAGAGGAGGAAGCAGAGGGCGCGGCCAACGACACGCGCGGGCAAGGAAAACCAGCGGTGGAGGAGATGGATTGTGGGCCAGACATGGCGAGGTGGTGGTGTCCCCGGTGGTTGCAGACGGGACCCGCTCGGGCGCGAGAGGGAAGGGGCATCGGATACTGCGGGGGTGCCGGACTCTGTCGCGGGACAGACGAGGTTGCACAGAGCAGGGGCCCACGGGGTCGGGCGTTGCAGGGGCTCTTCGGCGGAGATCGAAGAAGGCGGCCGGGGGGGCGCGCTGCTGCGCCGAGGAGGCGGGCAGAGGCGGTCGAGGCCGGCCGGAGCTAGGGCCCGCGACGGCGGAGCACTTGGGCGGGAGGCGCGGCGCTCGGGGCAGAGGGGAGGAGGCAGGGAAGCTCGCGGCCGAGCGGGCGAGGTCGCTGGCGGCCTGCTGACGTGTCTGGCGACGGCTACGCGAGGATGCAGAGGCGAGGAGAGACGGGGAGGGCGCACCGGCGGCGGGGCACGCGGCCGCGGGCGGAGGTCGGGGCGAGGCAGCTTGCAGAGGGGCCCGCCGGCGACGGCGGCATGAGACACGGGATGGGGAGCTCGGCGACGTTGGGGAGGCCGAGGAGGGCGCAGAGCTCGACGGGGGGAGCGGGCAGCGAGGACGGCAGCAGAGGGCGGTGGAGGCGAAGGAGAGGGACGGGAGGCCCGCGGTTCAGGGGAGGAAGGCCGGCGGCGGGGCTCTTGGCGAGCAGAGTAGAGAGGCAGGCGGGGGACGGTGGGCGCTGGCTGCGTCGCGTGCGGGGCGAGAGATGGTGGGAGGAGAGCGGGCGAGGGGAGCGGGGCTTGCGGGCGGTTGCGAGGTGGGGAAAAGATCAGAGGGAGGTGGGCCCTGGGAATGTGACGGGGAGGCGGCAGGGTGGAGGGTGTGGGTCGGGCCAGGGAGAGAGGCAGGTGGTGGGGCCGGGTTCCAGGGAGTGGGGGAAAGAGGGTCTGATGTGGCGAGCTGGAATAGGATAGGGGGAAAGGGAGTGGTGAGGTGGCGAGCACCGGTTGGGTGGGGTGAGGTGGAGGAAGGGTGGGTAGGATAGGACTGGGTAGTTTTAGGACTAGATATTTTTGACTAGGGTTTTCTTTTATTTTAAAAATAAATTTTGTAAATAGTTTTAGATGAATAAACGATCCGGCTGGACCGACGGTTTGGTTTGAACAAAGGGGGAGGATATTAATATAGAAAACAAAGTAGGTCTTTTAGCAAAAATAGTTTTAATCAATTAGATGCATGCTGATGTCATGATGATGCAATGCACAAAATCAACGCGATTTTCTAGTAGTGGTTTTAGCGGGATGCCACAATTCGACACCACTAACAATGGATCTCGCCCTCGAGATCCGCCTCATGGTACAGGGAAGAAGGCCGACGATCTGATCCTTCGCGCTTCGTGTAGATCCTCGCGACACCACTAACAAGGGTTCTTTCTCAGCTGGAAAATGGCGACACCACCAACAAGGATTGTTCCCCATTCGTCGAGAGATCACTCCGGAGAAACAAAGATGAAGGTAAAGGTCTCAAAAGGGTAAAGCCACCTCTAACTTCCGCGGAAGGAGTATAACTGCAATGATTCACCATTCAACGTGCAAGAGCGAATGATAAGAGTAGTCGGATGGTGATCAGTCCATCGCGCACCCAAAGCATTACTCTGCACATGAATAGGAAATTATGCAACCATCTCTCAGAATTCAGACTGAAGATCTCGACAAACGAGGTTCAGAAACAAAGGAGTGATGCAGACTCTGCATCGGATCTGACGTAGATGATGTCGTCGCGTCGGAAAACACCGGAAGGCACGAGAAGGAACAAAGAGAAGTCCACCAGACGAAGGATTCCTCGGATAGCATGAAGACCAGATGTAGCAACACCGTCACCAAAGGAGGAAGCGAAACCTTGAAGGTACGATGGAACCCAACCACGAGAAATCCTGGACTTGAAGAAAGGGAAGAGAGCGGATTCAAAACACGCAGAGGTGAGAGGAGAGCAGCAGAGGGGTAAGGAGTAAAATCAGACCTAATAAGAACTATCCAACCGATTTTGCAAAAATAGTTTTGACACTCTACTTCGGCCGTTAGCTAGGTTATCCTACAGGCTGGACTTGTGGGGTATCGTAACTGCTGAGCTCTGATACCACTCTGTAACACCCTCAGAATCGGCCCTATGCAAGTTTAAGCGCTTCCCACCAAACCCGCATAGAAACGATTCAAAGGTGCCCACCAGGAACTTGCGTGCGGGTGGAAAACGAAGTAATATCATTACACAGTAGTCCTCGATGGAACCCACAAAACATATATATACAACGACGACTCAATGAGTCAAGAATACAGATATACAGTACAAATATCCAAATCACCTTGAAAACGATACAGCGTCCGACTACGGACAAGATGAAAATGGGGCTAAGAGCCCTGAAGAATAACCAATGGCGTCCATAACCCTGCCCAGGCCAAGCCGGAAGGGTAACCCTGCTAACGATGTCGATCTCAAAACCTGCTTAAACAAAAGGGGTGCCGACGAAGGGCAAAGGAAAAAGAGAGAGCGGTCAATACTGAGGCCAGTACACGGCGAGGCTAGAATTCGGCGGTCCTCGCCTACATAGGTATGGTGGACTGAAGCGGCAGCGGCAACATGCACTAAACAACCTATAGAGACTCGATATAACTGTCGGCTATCAGAGAGGGATAAGAAAGACCTATTCGGAACCAACCTGATACTACCACCAAACATACCATCCTGGTATTTCCCCCTCGAGACCAAACGAGGAAGTCAACCGAGGAACTCACACAGTTGGCAGTTTTACTTATTCGGTTATCGTTGCAGCAATTACTAGTCAGGTATAGATAGTCATTCTGATATAATAAGCAGTGGGAACTTTTAATTAACCATTCCATTGTAGTTGCACTCTTACTAGTCAGATACAGTTAGCATGAGATATCCCCAAACCCAGCAGTTGTTGGTACTTTTATTTAGCCATTCCGTTATAGTTGCAATATTTACTAGTCAGGTACAATGGTAGCAAGCGACAACCCAAACAAGCAATCGTTGGCAATTTTATTTAGCCATTCCATTATAGTGAAGCTGATTACTAGTCATTATAAAGTCAAATTTATAGCACTACTTTAGTTATAGTTGTCTATGATCGAGATACTGTGCTCCAAGTCGTCCATAACCGCGGACACGGCTTTCAGAAAGTTTTACCCTGCAGGGGTGCACAAATAGCAACACACACTCGATCAACCTCGGAAAAACCAAATCAAAACCCAACGAGGCATTCACGACAAAGCAATCACAAGATTCAGAAATATTTCAGGGGGCCACCCCATTAAGTATACCCGCAACAAAGTTAGCTGACTTCGAGACGGACTCAAGGTTTGTGGGGCCGGCTGTAAACGACTGGGAATCCGAATGTGTGACTGGGCTTGTCGATACCGCGAAGACGGGTCACGATCCTAAACAGTATAGGTGCTCCTCGCACAATCGTAAATAAAGCAGTAAAGCATGGCATAAGTACAGGATAGTAAATAAAACCTCAAACTAGTTTGTGGCCCCAAGAAATAAGAATGAATCAAGCTCTGGCTCAGGGGGGTCCCATAATCCTCCCGGATGTGGATAGCACGAATATTCAAGGAACATGTATCAAGTACTCGGGGTCCTACGGGACACAAGTGGACGGTTAACAACCAAATAACATCTACTGTCCACCTGTGCCTCTGCATTTACCTACTTCAATTTTAGTTATTAAATGATAATTGAATTAAACGATAATTAAAGCCAGGATCATCTCCAACATTAAACATGTGGCAATACTCCAACAACTGTGGTACTGGACGACACGCAACAGCACTTGAGCAAGCGACTACGACGCGCAAGTCCAACTATCTACCAATCAACAGGTAATAGGATGTGTCCAAGGAAATATAAGGCTGCAAGGGATATCACGGGTACGAAAACTAGAGCATCGCAACACAGATAGCAATAGATCAACAGGGGGAATAAATACTATAAAAGTAAGATAGGTAGAAAGGGGGAGGTGCTCGCCTAAAAAACATTGCCGAAGGTTAATCCGAAGATCGGGTCGACACTCGCATCAACTCAACGGCCTTATCCACGAAGAACCAAAACACTAGAATAAACACCGGATGCACTATTTAATACTACGGAAAAAGATCGGGCATGATGCATGTATGGTGTATGACATGACAAAGGTGCGATGCAATTAGGTCATATTAAGCGGAACCAAGGTCCCGACAATTAATTAATATGTTCAAGTTGTTTAGATAACCCGCAATTTAAATGTTGTCTTAACAAGGCAAAACATAGTATCGGTTCGCTACACAAATTTAAATGGGACCAATATTAGACTAGATTTGCCCGCATATGGGTCCCATATTTAATTTAGGTGAATCGTCTAAACACCCCCAAACACCCACAATATGTTTGCAAGCATGACAATTTAATTATGCAACAAGATAGGTGTCATATTATAAAATAGGGGCGGATAAGATAGGGGTCACACATCTGGGTTCGGACGATCTTGGGGTTCGATGTGGTTCGGGGTCCGGTCTCAGGGTTCAGGGTTCGACGGGATCGGTCTTCGAAGGTCGGATACAAGATGAAGAGCTTGGCGTTCCGGGAAGAAGGACTTGGTGTGGCGTCGGGGGCGCATCAGACTCGCCCTGGTCGGTGTCGATCTTGTCGTTGCGAAGATCTTGTCGGGTCCGTGCCATCGAGTCGGTATTGGCGTTCGGGTCGCCGGTAGATCTTGGTGTCCAGGAATGCTCCGGGTCCGGGGGTTCGCCGCTCCGTGAGGTAGATCTTGTTGATTCCACTCCGAAGGCCTTGTCGTTAGAGTAGATCTTGGCGGGCTTCAATGCACTAGTTCAGACTAGTTCGGGTCGATGTTCGATCTCACCCTAACAGTAACAACTCCAGATCAACCATTCCACTACACCCACTTACCTAATATGGTCCACCAACGTCCACATCGACTGAAACCACACACAACCAACGTACAGAGGAGGTCGCGAGAGGAGGAAGCAGAGGGCGCGGCCAACGACACGCGCGGGCAAGGAAAACCAGCGGTGGAGGAGATGGATTGTGGGCCAGACATGGCGAGGTGGTGGTGTCCCCGGTGGTTGCAGACGGGACCCGCTCGGGCGCGAGGGGGAAGGGGCATCGGATACTGCGGGGGTGACGGACTCTGTCGCGGGACAGACGAGGTTGCACAGAGCAGGGGCCCACGGGGTCGGGCGTTGCAGGGGCTCTTCGGCGGAGATCGAAGAAGGCGGCCGGGGGGCGCGCTGCTGCGCCGAGGAGGCGGGCAGAGGCGGTCGAGGCCGGCCGGAGCTAGGGCCCGCGACGGCGGAGCACTTGGGCGGGAGGCGCGACGCTCGGGGCAGAGGGGAGGAGGCAGGGAAGCTCGCGGCCGGGCGGGCGAGGTCGCTGGCGGCCTGCTGACGTGCCTGGCGACGGCTGCGCGAGGAGAGATGGGGAGGGCGCGCCGGCGGCGGGGCACGCGGCCGCGGGCGGAGGTCGGGGCGAGGCAGCTTGCAGAGGGGCCCGCCGGCGACGGCGGCGTCAGACACGGGATGGGGAGCTCGGCGACGTTGGGGAGGCCGAGGAGGGCGCAGAGCTCGACGGGGGGAGCGGGCAGCGAGGACGGCAGCAGAGGGCGGTGGAGACGAAGGAGAGGGAGGGGAGGCCCGCGGTTCAGGGGAGGAAGGCCGGTGGCGGGGCTCTTGGCGAGCAGAGTAGAGAGGCAGGCGGGGGACGGCGGTGGTGGGCGCTGGCTGCGTCGCGTGCGGGGCGAGAGATGGTGGGAGGAGAGCGGGCGAGGGGAGCGGGGCTTGCGGGCTGTTGCGAGGTGGGGAAAAGATCAGAGGGAGGTGGGCCCTGGGAACGTGACGGGGAGGCGGCAGGGTGGAGGGTGTGGGTCGGGCCAGGGAGAGAGGCAGGTGGTGGGGCTGGGTTCCAGGGAGTGGGGGAGAGAGGGTCTGATGTGGCGAGCTGGAATAGGATAGGGGGAAAGGGAGTTGTGAGATGGCGAGCACCGGTTGGGTGGGGTGAGGTGGAGGAAGGGTGGGTAGGATAGGACTGGGTAGTTTTAGGACTAGATATTTTTGACTAAGGTTTTCTTTTATTTTAAAAATAAATTTTGTAAATAGTTTTAGATGAATAAACGATCCGGCTGGACCGACGGTTTGGTTTGAACAAAGGGGAGGATATTAATATAGAAAACAAAGTAGGTCTTTTAGCAAAAATAGTTTTAATCAATTAGATGCATGCTGATGTCATGATGATGCAATGCACAAAATCAACGCGATTTTCTAGTAGTGGTTTTAGTGGGATGCCACATTGTACCAGCCCCAACAATTCTGTGGCGCATATCAGAACAAATGCGCCACAGAATCCTGGGACTTGGCGGTTTTGACGAGCTTCTCCCTGTTTCTTCCCCAAATCGACCAGATACACGCGCGTCCAGAACCCTAACTAGCTACACGCTTCCGCTCTCGCCGCCGCGCCGCGCTTGCCCCGTCGCGCCGTGCTTGCCCCGCCGTGTCCGTAGCGTAGTGTCGCCGCGCTTGCCCCGCCGTGTCGCCGCACCGCGCTTGCACCGCTGTGTCCGTAGCGTAGTGCCGCCGCGCTTGCCCACGGTCGCTCGCCTGCCGTACGTGTACCTCGCCGTAGCCTCTCCAGCGCCTGCCTTCACCGTCTCTGCCCCCTGAGGTGAGCACCCTCTTCCCCTCGCCTCTCCTCTCTGGCACACAGATCGACGCCGTCAGTCTCGGGGTTTATTTGGCAGCAGCATTATTAGTGTGCACATCCCTGTCTGAATCTTGTATGACGCAGGTTCAGTGCTTGCTCCTCTGTTGCATTGGGGTTTATTTGTCTGAATCTAAACCTGAAGCTAACCCTAATATTGTATGAATCTTGCATTGAGGTCTATTGGACTAAAGAAATAGAAGTAAATTATTGAATAGATCAGTACTGCCTCCTCATATGTGAACCACCCTTTTCTCTCCTTGACATTTTTTCTTCATATGTCTAGTGCAACAAATGGTCATTCCAGTGCTCTTTTTTTACACAGGAAGTTAAAATAGGAAGTATTTCATGAACTTTCGAGTTATGTTAAATCGCCAACTACATTTCATAAACCTGCTACGCTCAGTACTTAAGAAATAGAAGTAAATTATTGAATAGATCAGTACTGCCTCCTCATATGTTAACTTAACTTTCGAGTTAAGTTAAAATAGGAAGTATTTTTATACACAAGATGTTCTATCAATGCAGTTCCTCCATCAATGTGTGGATACAATTTCTGCTTAATCAGTAGAATCCTTTTCATAAACCTGCTATAATTGGGCACTTCCAGACCTATATAGTCACTACATCCCTCTCACTAGTATTCGATCACTTTTATTGTCAAGAATAAATATAACAGTACGTTATTTTAGCAGTTGTGCAAATGAACATGATAAGCCTAAATTCTGAAAATGGATGATATGTTGATGCTTGCGCTTTTCCTCATTGTATGCATTTAGTCCACAAAAAACCCATGAGTGATCTGCTATCTAGACAAGTCCATGCCACGAGCCTGCCTGCAACATCTTCAGAGTTCAGATTCACATAGCTCTCAAAGTAGTAGATGCTACCCTTCTTCCCCAATCCCTCCCTGCTCATGTTATTGCACTATTCTACTGTTATTGCACTATTTAAAATGCAAATCTTATTTAAAACTACTGTTTTTTCTTTTTTGTACAAATGCAAAGCTACTATTTAAATCTAGAGCACCATATGCAAAGCTACTATTTAAATCTGGAGCATCATGTTAGGTCTCAAATCTGGAGTACAAATGCAAAGCTACTATTTATGATTCTTTGTATGTGCTAGTGTTTAAATCTGGGGCACCATATGTGGCTGTTTTTTCTACTGTTTAAATCTGGAGCACCATATGTGGTTGTGGAGCACTATTTGTGCTTTTTTGTATGTGGAATGTTTGCAGGGAAATCACCCGAGCTGCCCATTTCTCCTGAAATGTTGATTTCGATCCATTTCGGTCGAGAAATGGGGCTCATATGTCAAAAAAATAGCAAAGGTCATGCCGAATTTTTCGGTCGGACACTTCGTAATTTTTTTTTGACATATGAGCCCCATTTCTCGACCGAAGTGGAAGTGAATCGACACTTCGGGAGAAATGGGCAGATCATTTTAAATATTGTCGACACTAATTAATACTAACTTAGTTTAATTTGTTTAGAAGTGTGCAAACATGTAGGTCGCCGATGGGGCCGGCACTTCTAAGGCCGCCATGAGCGTCGAAGACCAAGCTAGAGCGGCGAACCTCACTTTCTGAGAGGTGGCGTCGCAGTACGAGGCGGCGGAGTCTCAGCATGAGGACGTCGCAGCTTCTGCGGGCCACGATGGGGATGATGAGCAAGAGGGGGACGAGGACTACCGAATAGATGGAGCCGAGGAGGAGGATGCAACCACCTCCGATGGTGGAGGCCGCACGACCGATGGCGGGGACCGCACAACAGATGGCGGTAGCAGCAACCCTTCTCTTAAGAAGAAGAAGCCGAGGAAGGATCGGAAGCCGTAAAAGCTCGCCGACACCACCGACGAGATCACTCTGGTCTCGGAAAGTGGCCAACCGTTGGAGCCTCCGGATGTTGCCGCTGGGTACGGCATGCAAATCGGGTGCATCGTCCGGTAAAGCATGTCGATCAACACAAAGAACCTAATAAGTGAAGCGAATGAGCGGTTGGTGGCAAACTGCATTAAGAAGCTTCACCGATGGTACAAGTTACCGGCCCCGTACACCGACAAACTGGACCCGTCCAATAAGGTGAACAGGTTAGCCATCACAAAGATGGCGAATACCTTGAGCAGCTGGAGAACCCGGGTGACGAACAAGATCGCGAAAAAGGAAAGCTGGGAGATGATCAAGAAGGGTGAGCCCATGATCGACAAAGACGAGTTCAAGATATTCAAGGAGGAGATCAAGACTGACGATTCGAAGGAATGGACGGAGTGGGGTCGGCAAATGCGGGAATAGAACATAGGTAACCACTGATGTGGAAGCGGCGGTTATAGGGGAAAGAACGACATATGGGCATGGTAGGACGCCGAGGTTGAGCGTCTCGGGAAAGAAAACCCATTTTTAAAAATCACGGACGAGCAGACCCGGAACTTTGTCCGGGCCCGCTACTATCTGGACAAGGATACCATGGAATTCGTCACCGACGATGACGATGTGACGAAGTTTGAGGAGAAGATGGTAAGTAATTTACCCACGGTCCATTCGCTTTCATTTTGAGTAATGAAGGCAAGTTCCTAAATGTGGGTTCACCTTTCCTTGTCTGCAGGACGCTGAAATCAAGGATACGCATGAGGCGCTGGACCCGTCGTCCCAGGGCTCGACGGAGCCATGGGACACGGTTTTCAGTAGGGCGACCAACGCCTACGAGGGGAGGCAGAAGTCCGACCCGCCCACGTCAGCTGGCCGTATCTCTGGCTTTGGTACGAGCACAAAGTTCCGCGAGTACTACAACGAGAAAGCCAAGAAGAGAAAGGAGAGGCGGACCCAGTCGGCGGCTCAGGATCAAGCCGAGAAGGAAGAGCTAAAGCGGAAGAACGCGTATCTGGAGGCCAGTAAGGTGGGCCAGGACGAGGTGAACGCTATAGTGTAGTAGAAGCTCCTCGAGATGCTACCCTCTCGGCTGATGGAGGGGATAGCAAAATGGAATGCAGACGGTCAGGTGGGGCCGATATAAGTGCCCAGCGCCGGCGGCAGCACCTCGAGCCACCAAATGTCGCCGGACATGGTTACCCCGCCGCCCTCCATCCCCGCGGCGCAGCCGATGGAGTTGGATGCGCCGGAGCTGCCCCCTCCTGCCGAGACTACCAAGGCGCAACAGCTGGCGGTGCTTCCTAATGCACCCGAGCCGGAGAAGAACAAGGACCAGCCATCGGTCGCCCGTGTATCAACATTAGCCGAGCTCGGCGCCCTTACCAAGGTAAAATAAGTAGTTTCTCAGCGTGCTCTACTTAATGCCTTTGATTGGCTTCCATCTCATGATGCATATCTATATGTAAACACCCGGATTTTTCAATCCTAGATGCCTGTTATGCCATACATCGCAATCCCAGGATTACCATTTTTGCGAGACATAACAGAATTGGATACCATAGTACTTCATCCATTACAACGATACATAAGTTCTTACACAAATAGGGATCTCATGATCCGGTCCTTAATACAACATCAAACAGCGGAATACGTAATAGTAACGGTAGCGTAGGCGAAGCTCCATCTTCGGGTTCACAGGCACTGCTGACGATGGGAGATGATCCTAGTTGTCGTAACCTTCCTGGGGTCCATCCTCCAGGTACTCATTTTCATAGTCTGGCCATGGGAATAGCCAGGGACAAATCCATGAGTACTCTTTAAGTATTCGCAAACTAATACTAACAAGTAAAGGGGTTTTTGGATAATAAGACACTAGGCTCTAGGATTGTTTTGCAAAAGCCAGATTTATAACTACTAAGTTTCAAATCTAGTCACAATTTTATAACTCCTAAATGGGATCTTGTAATTCCGGTCACAACTCTGTTGTGGTCAAGTCAAAGTCTCAAGTTGTTTCACAAGTCATTTTGAAAAGTATGACGGGGGAACAGTATGGCCACTCCAACTGTCCATAGCCGCGGACGCGGCTATTCGAATAGTTTGACACTCTGCAGAGATTGTACACTTTCACCACAACATTCGATACATCCTTCAGGAACAAATCCTGAATTCACCATACTCAGTATGCGGATAATCAATCATAACCTTTCAATTACACTCCCTAGTATAAGAACCTCTCCTGTGAGTTTGGCCTCCCAACCATGACCACTGTAATCTTGGGTACTGCACAGATGGACAATCTTCACAAGGTAGCCTCAGCTCAGACCTTGGCCGTGAGGGAACTAATACTAAGGTATATAAGTTTCCAGTCAAGCCCTACCCAATATTCGGGTATTGTGGTTGTACGCAAAAATTGGAATGGTATCGCATCCAAACAACCATCAGTTTTATAAAGGACTAAGGCTCATGCCTCAACATTTTCATCACCAAAATCATCAAGTGTTTGGAAACACATGTCCAAAACATCTCAATAGAATGATCCATCATTCCAAGGTTTTCATAACCATTTTTCCACCAAGTATTCCCATCTAAAGTTGATCAAGTTTTATGCTTAGCACTAGCATCTACAGGTGGGGTAGTACTGATGGGGGGGTGGTAACTAGTGGAGTTTCAACTAAGTCCAACCTTATATCTTAGGCTGATATCAAGGTTTCTAGCTTAGGCCAAATTTTATGTTCTTTATGCAACTTTCAGCACAACTGTCTGGTATCTACCAAACTCTTAGGTAGCCTCCAAGTAAGCTTTGATAAAGAAATAAAGTAAGAAGCTTGCCATAAAACTAGGATTGGTTTAGCAAGTTGGTATGGTCACATACGCTTAAGGCATATAGTAATCATATCACAAGCATGGGTTTGTGGCAACAATAGGGTATCTTGCAAGTGTTAGCTTGCATAGGTCAACTTGATTAGTAAGGCTTGCAAACAATGTCAATATAAGATTGCATAGGTATAGTATCTTACAAGTGTTAGCTTGCCTTGTGCAGAGCAGTGGTTGAAGTTCTCCTCGGCTTCCTCTTCGTAGTATCCTCCTTCCTCCTCGTATCCTTGGTCGGTACTAGCGTCTATGAATAAATACTAGGTGCACAATCACCAAACAATACTTAACTACTTGCAATCATCACACACAAGGGTCCTATAGATGATCTAGCATCATCTCTAACATTACAAGGTTAAGGCTTGGTTTAAATCTTTTTATTTTTAGAAAAGTAATTTCTACTCATTGAAGAACTACTTAAGATTTAATATTCTCCAAACTAAACATGGGATCATGTTGACACATGTCATCACCACATATTGTAGTCCATGGGAATGTGATTTAAAGTGGTGTCACAATTTAATAAGGTTTTACCCTTTTATTTTAATGAATTAAAGTGGCTAGAAATGCTTATGAAGCATTCTTTTATTGCTTGAACAATATTTCTGCAAGTAACCTATATATATTTTTATATATTTTGAAAGGTATGGTTGAATGTGATTTTTGAGAGTTGGAATCAACTCAAAAGCTTTTATGGTTTAAATTTGAAAAATGTTTGAATGCAGAAAAGCTTCTGCCTTGTTATTTTCGCTATGGGTGATCTACAGATCCAAATGACTTGAATCCAACGGGATTGGATTAAGAATTCACAGACCTTTCCAACAAAATTGGTTTCATCCAATTTGGTGCACTGAATCGATCTGGGTTGATTTTTGAAATTGGGTGCAGAAGTGTGTTTGAAATTAAAAAGAAAAGGTTTAATTTGAAATCTGGGCTGCGCGGGAAATTCTAACGGGCCGGCCTACTAAGCGCAGTGCTCCCGCGGGGTGCTTAAGTGGGTGTCCCCACTCGTCAGTGACACGGGGCTGGGCGAAGCGGTATGGGGCAACGTGGATCGTTCGATCTAGTTCTAATCTAACGGCTGAGGGTCGTCGTCGTCGCGAGACAGCTCCGGCGAGAACGAAACCTAGCGCGGCCAGTGAGGGGTGCTGGGGGCTCACCGGGGTACTGGCGAGGGTCGGCGAGGCGGGCGAACGACGAAGTCGACGACGGCGAACCTCCTGGTACTGGTGGCTTCTCCTGGGGCGGCTCCAATCGCTGGCTCCTTTCTTCTCCGGCAGCGGCAGGCTCCAGTGAAATTCCGGCGAGATGGTGCTCGCCTTCCTCTGAGAATGGTGTGGCACGATCAGTGGGGATAGGGGAGTGAGATGGTGTGAAGAAATCGTGCGGGGGTGGCCTCTATTTATAGTCGAGCGAGGGGACCGTCGGGGCGCAAGGTGAGCTCGTCGGGGGCGACGTTACAGGCAGCTAATGGCATGGGCAAGGGTAGGGGACGGTGCTGTGTCTCCTGGCAATGCTCAATGGCATGGTCGCGAGGCATGGGGCGGTGTGGTTTGGTCTGGAACGGGCGGTGCTCTGCGCGGCAGAGGCGGCGTCTTCGACGGCGGGCGGTGGCTGTATGGCACGGGGCGGCAAACGGGGATGTCTGGCGGTCTCCTGGGTCGGTGGTGATCGTGTGTGCGCGCGGTGAGGGTGGCACGCGGTCTGTGGGTGATGGTCGAGGGTGGCGCTCTGGCGCACGCTCGGCATGGTCTGGGCGTGTCTTGTGCGCGTGGTCCAGGGCTTGGGAACGCTCGCGGCTGGGACAAGCAGTGGCTAGGCTTGCTGCTGCTCCTAGCTTGCTGTCCACATTGGGGTGACATTGGGTTGCTTGGTTGTTCACCATTAATAGCAATGGAAAGCTCACAGGGGTGCTAGTGTTGGTCTAACCTTTCTAGATGATCTACTGGATTGTGTGAGAGCTAACTAGGGAACAAGTTAGTCTCAAAACACTGCACACTATAGTGTCTGTGGTTTTGTTTGATTTGTGTCTGCAACCTGTTTGATGAAATGGCCGAAAGAAATCAAGTTTTGAATTTTGAAATGATTTTTGGTGGGTTTGCTAGATTGGTTCTGGTGAGTCTGCAGATGCTTGGGTTTTGAAAGTTGAGCTTGTTTGAGTGGGTTTTGAAAAAGTGGGATCTTCCAATATGAAGAAGATTCAATTTTGAGTTGTCATTTAAACTATGCATTTGAAAGTTTCTGGATGATCACAAAGTGGGCCTTGATACTTTGTTATGAGTACATTCAAGGGGTGCAAAGATCCAGAAAAGTTTCTGTTAGGTTTTGAAAGTTTGAGACAGCCAAAGTAGGCATGTAAGTTAAATTGGTCAAAATGACCATTCACTTAATATATTTGTTTTGACTTATTTGTCTTTAGGAAAAGTGTGGGGAATGTTTTAGATGATGTTATTTTCACCTAATAAACATTTTACAAGCAATGGATCACACAAACAAGTTCGTTTTTAAAGAAATTCAAAATCCATGCATACACATATACATGCATTCATGAATTGGTTTAGAAAAGTTTTTGTTAACCCTAAACTTGAGGATTAGTGTTTTGATGATCTAAGGTTTATATTTTTGGGATGTTACAAACCTTCCCCCCTTAAACAAAATCTCGTCCCGAGATTTGAAAAAGGACGAAAAGATTGCCTAGGATTTGAAGAGATCTGGAAACTCCGTCCTGATGTGATCTTCGCGTTCCCAGGTAGCTTCCTCTTCTGTGTGGTTGCTCCACTGAATCTTGAGAAACTTGATTCTTCGGTTTCTGGTAGTTCGAAAGGCTTCCTCCAATATACGGATGGGTACTTCAGGATAGGTCAGGTCATCATTGATCTCTATGGTCCTATGATCGATATTCTTGAATACTTCGGTCTTCTCGGGGACTTCGAGACATTGGCGAAGTAACGAGATATGGAACACATTGTGCACAGCTGACATCTCTTCTGGTAGCTCGAGTTGATACGATACTTCTCCTCGATGGTTCAAAATTTTGAAAGGTCCGATATATCTGGGGGCTAACTTTCCTTTGAGTTGGAAACGCTGCATTCCCTTCAATGGCGACACTTTCAGATAAACAAAATCTCCAATGTTGAAGGCGAGGTCTCGACGTCTCTTGTCGGCGTAACTCTTTTGTCGGGATTGGGCTGTCTTGAGGTGCTCGTGAATCTTGTGAACCTTCTCTTCTGCTTCTCGTAGGATGTCGGGTCCGAAAATTTGACTCTCTCCTACTTCCGACCAGTTCAAAGGGGTGCGGCACTTTCTTCCGTACATGAATTCAAATGGGGCCATTTGCAAACTGGCTTGGTATCTATTGTTGTAGGAAAATTCTGCAAACGGTAGACAGTCTTCCCACTTGGATCCATATTCTAGCACACATGCTCTAAGCATATCTTCGAGTATTTGGTTTACTCGCTCTGTTTGTCCATCGGTCTGAGGGTGATACGCGGTACTGAAATCTAGGCGGGTTCCTAAACCTTCTTGGACTTTCTTCCAGAATCTCGAGGTAAACTGAGTTCCTCGATCTGATACGATATTCTTGGGGACTCCGTGCAAACTAACGATCCTAGCTATGTACAACTCTGCTAGTTTCGAACTCTGATAGGTAGTTTTAACGGGCAAGAAATGGGCGACTTTGGACAATCTGTCCACTATGACCCAAATAGAGTCATTTCCCCTACTAGAAGTAGGTAGTCCAGTGATAAAGTCCATTCCTACAGAATCCCATTTCCATTCCGGAATTTGCAAAGGTTGCAACAATCCAGCGGGCCTTTGATGTCCTGCCTTGACTCGCTGACATATATCACACTTGGCGATATCTCTTCCGATTTCTCTCTTCATTTTATGCCACCAAAATTGCTCTTTCAAATCTTGATACATCTTAGTTCCTCTGGGATGGATAGAATAAAGAGTATCATGAGCCTCCTTCAATATAACTTCTTTTAACTCAGAATCTGCGGGTACACATAGGCGTCCTTTGTACCACAAAACTCCTTCGTCCTCGGTGAATCCGGGTACTTTGCCTGTACCGATACGACGTTTAATTTCGTCGATACTAGCATTTCCTTTCTGCGCCTCCTTAATCTGACTGATCAAAGTGGGCTGAAGTTCTATGCTAGCCAAAAATCCTTCACTCACTAATTCTATTTGAAAATCTTCCATCTCTTTGTGCAAACTTGGTTGCTCCTTCAAAATCATGGAGTTCAAGCAACACGGCAATCTGCTAAGGGCATCGGCTACCACGTTCGCTTTTCCAAGGTGATAGTGAATGTCCAGGTCGTAATCCTTGATTAGCTAAATCCATCTTCTCTGCCTCATATTCAGCTCCTTCTGAGTGAATATATACTTTAGGCTCTTGTGATCCGAATAAATCTCACAACGGTTTCCCATAAGGTAATGTCTCCAGGTCTTTAGGGCTAGAACTACGGCTGCGAGTTCGAGGTCATGGGTTGGGTAATTTTGTTCATGTTGCTTCAATTGTCGCGATAGATAGGATATAACTTTGCCTTCTTGCATTAGCACACATCCGAGACCAATATTGGATGCGTCACAATACACATCGAAGGGCTTCGTGATATCCGGCATGATCAAGATTGGGGCTGAAATCAATCTCCTTTTGAGTTCTTGAAAACTCGCTTCACACTTGTCTGTCCATTCAAACTTCTTTTCCTTCTGCAGCAATTGGGTCATGGGTCGGGCGATACTAGAGAATCCTTCTACGAATTTGCGATAATATCCCGCCAATCCGAGAAAAGCACGAACTTGGGTTTGAGTGGTTGGGGCTTGCCAATCTTCCACATCTTTCACTTTGGCAGGGTCAACGGAAATTCCTCCGGCTGATACAATGTGACAGAGGAATCCTACTTCCTGTAACCAGAATTCACATTTGCTAAATTTTGCATACAGCTGATGCTCTCTAAGGGTTCCAAGAATGGTCCTTAGGTGTAGCTCATGTTCTTCTTCCGATTTGGAATAAATCAGAATGTCATCGATGAAAACAACGACAAACTTATCCAGGAAGTCCATAAAAATCTTATTCATGAGGTTCATGAAATAAGCTGGGGCATTGGTTAATCCAAAAGACATGACTGTATACTCATACAATCCATATCTGGTGGTAAAGGCAGTCTTTGGAATATCCTCTGCACGAATTTTGAGTTGATGGTAGCCAGTCCTAAGATCAATCTTAGAAAATACCTGGGCACCGGTCAACTGATCAAACAAATCTTCTATCTTGGGCAAGGGGTACTTGTTCTTGATGGTGACATCATTCAACTTTCGATAATCCGTACACAAACGGTTACCTCCATCCTTCTTGTCCACAAATAAGATAGGTGACCTCCATGGGGACGCACTTGGTTGAATCAATCTGATTTCTAACATGGAATCCAACTGCTTCTTCAGTTATTCTAGTTCTGACGGGTTCATCCTATAGGGTCTCTGGGCTATAGGTCCTGTTCCGGGGATTAGTTCAATGATAAACTCGATATCCCTATCTGGGGGCATACCGGGCAAAACATCTGGAAATACATCGGGGTACTCACAGACTATCCGAACTTGTTCAATGGTAGGCCGGGCTAGACTCTTGTTACACTTGAATTGGCGAGGTAAGGTTTCAGATATATGCTCGACTGATATTCCGGTGGTACTGGTCATGGTAATGGCTTTCTTGGCACAGTCAATCATTCCTTTATGTTTGGACATCCAATCCATTCCTAGTACTACTTCCAAACCTTTAGTTCTGAGTACTATTAGATTAGCATAAAAATCTATGCCATGGATTCGGATAGGGACGGCTTTGCAAATTTGCCTAGCCTTGGTGGTCGATCCGGGAATTTGTACAATCATCACATGCTTCAGTTTGGTTGGTTGAATTTTACTAGTGCAGGCAAATTCTTCGGTGACAAATGAATGCGATGCACCAGAATCAAACAACACTCTTGCAAGTACTGAATTAACAGAAAACATACCCAGCACGACGTCTGGCGCTTCCTGAGCTTCTTCAGCATGCATGAGAAAAAGACGGCCATTGCGGTTGATTGAATTTCCTGGGGCAAATATTCTCCCTGGCTGGACACGACGCTGCTGCTGAGCTGGGACATTGGTATTGGGGGCTGTGGCATTCTTCTTGTTGGGGCACTCATTGGAATAATGGCCTTTATTTCCACAGTCATAACAGGTCACTTGTGACTTGTCCTTGGCTGTGACAGGAACAGCATTGCTTCCAGTCCTCGGGGCAGTATTGGGGTTGGAGGTAGCATTGTTGGTGTTGAACTTGGGTGGGGCACAGGTGAAATTGCTAGAATTGCCGGGGTTGTTGTGATTTCCTCCGGGTCTAGGGTTTCCACGGTTGGGATAGGTCGGACGGGTCATAGGGGGTCTGTTGGTTATTGGGGCAAATCCTGGAGATGGGTTGGGGCGATACTTTGGGGTCTGATGGGTTCCTGGTTGATGCATCATGCGACGCTTGCGGTTCTCATTGGCCTGGTTGATCTTTCCTTACATCTGGATAGCAGAGTCGACAAGGGCTTCAATATCTGCAAAGGGGATATTGACTAAGACTGTCTGCATCTCGTCATGCAGACCATTCAGGAATCTTTCTTTCTTCTTGGCTTCGGTGTCTATCTCGTCCGGGGCGTACCTAGCTAATGACAAAAATTTGTCACGGTATTCCACTACAGTCATCCTTCCTTGTTTCAATTCTCTGAACTCGTCTCTCATTCTCTTGATCAAACCTGGCGGCACATGGGTTCTGCTAAACTTGACCTTGAATTCTTCCCAGGTCATCATTTGGCCTCCGGTCATTGCACGGACACTGTTCCACCATGCCCTGGCATCTCCGGCTAGATAATGAGTGGCGAACAAGACTTTCTCGTTGGCTTCTACTCCGTCTACTTCTAAGTTATTCTCCATGGTTTGCAGCCAATCATCGGCGTCTAGGGGTTCTTCCGACTTGGTGAAAACAGGTGGGTTGGTATTCTGGAAATTCTTGAGCTTAGATCCGTGGTTGTCGTGATTTCCATGGCCTTGGTTGTTGTGGGCTAGCTGGGCTATCTGTTGCAGAGTGGCTAGGTTGGCTTGACGTTCCGCTCTTTCAGCTTCGCAGTCAGAAGTCAACATTTGCAGGATCTGCAACATCGGATCCGGGGCTGAACCACTTCCTCCACGTGGCATCTGAAGATTGATTAGATCATGAGAAAAGAGGGAAATTTCTAAGGTTTTTGGGTCTTTGAAAAGTTTTTAGAGTTTGACTCAAGTTTTCTAGCAACTTGCTTTTTCATTCACTCATAGCACACAGTACAACACACACCACAACAAAGAAAAACAGATGGTTTTAAGAACCATTCTGGGAACTACGATACAGTGGGACCGACTACTACTCACTACGCTAGTGCTCAGTGCTACTACTGCTCGGAGTCTGTGGCTTCATCATCTTCCGCATCGTCGATGAAGGCGAAATCATCCTCATCGATGAAGAAGTCCATGGCCTGATCCTCCAGAAAATCATCGTCATCGCTGAGATAGGAGTAAAGGTCTCCACGAAGATCTTCTCCGGCATTCTCCCTTTCCTCTAACTGCATGTCTCTCTCATGGATGGTCTCTTCCAGAGATGAGATACGATGGCGAAGACGGGCAATAATGCTCTCCTTCTTGTATAGCTAACGGCGGCGAGACTTGCGATCCCTTGATAGCATGGCGATGGTCTGATCCTTCGTCTTGATGATGGCAGACTTGTGGTTGCAATAGTCACGGCAGTTGTCCAGTTCCTGCTGACGATCATACATCATGAAGCTAAGGTGGTCCAATTGAGTCTTCAGCTTGGGGTGGTATGGGGCTTCCAGTGGTTGACCATTTGCATCACGTTTTGGGCAAAACTCAAAGCGAGTAACCTTGATCTGATTGATGCTCTGCCCACACAGACGGGAAAGAGCTTCCTGCATTGCTCTGGCCAGTCCATCGAGCCAGTTGTTTTCCCTCAAGGTAAACTGAATTCCCTCCACGGTGGGAGGTTCAATCTTTCCTCGGAGACTTGCAACAATTAGCCACTGCAGATCTTCTCCCCCTTGATCATTGAGCTGAGCTCCGAAGAACTCGGTGTGCGGGCGCTCCAGAAGTTCCGAAAGCTGATCCAGATCCCTCTCAAAGATAAGGTCTCCTCCATTGCCGAGTTGGTAAAACTTGTTGTACTTCACGTCCATCTATAAAAATAGAGGATGCGTAGGTTAGCAAAGTGATCAAGTGTGTCAAAATTTTATATATTTTGCAAGAGTTTTTGAGGAACATGAATTTTATTAAAGAATTAAAGAGGTAAGAATGAGAATAAGTTTTTGTAAATAGTTTTGTTCTTGAGTTTTGAAACTAAGTTTTTGGGTTTAGTGTCCAATCTAACTAGGGTCTCCTATGGTCAGGACGGCTCTGATACCAACTAGTAAACACCCGGATTTTTCAATCCTAGATGCCTGTTATGCCATACATCGCAATCCCAGGATTACCATTTTTGCGAGACATAACAGAATTGGATACCATAGTACTTCATCCATTACAACGATACATAAGTTCTTACACAAATAGGGATCTCATGATCCGGTCCTTAATACAACATCAAACAGCGGAATACGTAATAGTAACGGTAGCGTAGGCGAAGCTCCATCTTCGGGTTCACAGGCAATGCTAACGATGGGAGATGATCCTAGTTGTCGTAACCTTCCTGGGGTCCATCCTCCAGGTACTCCTCTTCATAGTCTGGCCATGGGAATATCCAGGGACAAAGCCATGAGTACTCTTTAAGTACTCGCAAACTAATACTAACAAGTAAAGGGGTTTTCGGATAATAGGACACTAGGCTCTAGGGTTGTTTTGCAAAAGCCAGATTTATAACTACTAAGTTTCAACGCTAGTCACAATTTTATAACTCCTAAATGGGATCTTGTAATTCCGGTCACAACTCTGTTGTGGTCAAGTCAAAGTCTCAAGTTGTTTCACAAGTCATTTTGAAAAGTCTGACGGGGGAACAGTATGGCCACTCCAAATATCCATAACCGCGGACGCGGCTATTCGAATAGTTTGACACTCTGCAGAGATTGTACACTTTCACCACAACATTCGATACATCCGTCAGGAACAAATCCTGAATTCACCCTACTCAGTATGCAGATAATCAATCCTAACCTTTCAATTACTCTCCCTAGTATAAGCACCTCTCCTGTGAGTTTGGCCTCCCAACCATGACCACTGTTATCTTGGGTACTGCACAGGTGGACAATCTTCATAAGGTAACCTCAGCTCAGACCTTGGCCGTGAGGGAACTAATACTAAGGTATATAAGTTTCCAGTCAAGCCCTACCCAATATTCGGGTATTATTATTGTACGCAAAAATTGGAATGGTATCGGATCCAGACAGCCATCAGTTTTATAAAGGACTAAGGCTAATGCCTCAATATTTTCATCACCAAAATCATCAAGTGTTTGGAAACACATGTCCAAAACATCTCAATAGAATGATCCATCATTCCAAGGTTTTCATAACCATTTTTCCACCAAGTATTCCCATCTAAAGTTGATCAAGTTTTATGCTTAGCACTAGCATCTACAGGTGGGGTAGTACTGATGGGGGGGGGAGTGGTAACTAGTGGAGTTTCAACTAAGTCCAACCTTATATCTTAGGCTGATATCAAGGTTTCTAGCTTAGGCCAAATTTTATGTTCCTTATGCAACTTTCAGCACAACTGTCTGGTATCTACCAAACTCTTAGGTAGCCTCCAAGTAAGCTTTGATAAAGAAATAAAGTAAGAACCTTGCCATAAAACTAGGATTGGTTTAGCAAGTGGGTATGGTCACATACGCTTAAGGCATATAGTAATCATATCACAAGCATGGGTTTGTGGCAACAATAGGGTATCTTGCAAGTGTTAGCTTGCATAGGTCAACTTGATTAGTAAGGCTTGCAAACAATGTCAATATAAGCTTGCATAGGTATAGTATCTTACAAGTGTTAGCTTGCCTTGTGCAGAGCAGTGGTTGAAGTTCTCCTTGGCTTCCTCTTCGTAGTATCCTCCTTCCTCCTCGTATCCTTGGTCGGTACTAGCGTCTATGAATAAATACGAGGTGCACAATCACCAAACAATACTTAACTACTTGCAATCATCACACACAAGGGTCCTATAGATGATCTAGCATCATCTCTAACATTACAAGGTTAAGGCTTGGTTTAAATCTTTTTATTTTTAGAAAAGTAATTTCTACTCATTGAAGAACTACTTAAGATTTAATATTCTCCAAACTAAACACGGGATCATGTTGACACATGTCATCACCACATATTGTAGTCCATGGGGATGTGATTTAAAGTGGTGTCACAATTTAATAAGGTTTTACCCTTTTATTTTAATTAATTAAAGTGGCTAGAAATTCTTATGAAGCATTCTTTTATTGCTTGAACAATATTTCTGCAAGTAACCTATATATATTTTTATATATTCTGAAAGGTATGGTTGAATGTGATTTTTGAGAGTTGGAATCAACTCAAAAGCTTTTATGGTTTAAATTTGAAAAATGTTTGAATGTAGAAAAGCTTCTGCCTTGTTATTTTTGCTATGGGTGATCTACAGATCCAAATGACTTGAATCCAACGGGCTTGGATTAAGCATTCACAGACTTTTCCAAAAAAATTGGTTTCATCCAATTTGGTGCACTGAATCGATCTGGGTTGATTTTTGAAATTGGGTGCAGAAGCGTGTTTGAAATTAAAAAGAAAAGGTGTAATTTGAATTGCTGGGCTGCGCGGGAAATTCTAATGGGTCGGCCTGCTAAGCGCAGTGCTCCCGCGAGCTGCTTAAGTGGGTGTCCCCACTCGTCAGTGACACGGGGCTGGGCGAAGCGGTATGGGGCAACGTGGATCGTTCGATCTAGTTCTAATCTAATGGCTGAGGGTCATCGTCGTCGCGAGACAGCTCCGGCGAGAACGAAACATATCGCGGCCAGTGAGGGGTGCTGGGGGCTCACCGGGGTACTGGCGAACGTCGGCGAGGCGGGCGAACGACGAAGTCGACGACGGCGAACCTCCTGGTACTGGTGGCTTCTCCTGGGGCGGCTCCAATCGCTGGCTCCTTTCTTCTCCGGCAGCGGCAGGCTCCAGTGAAATTCCGGCGAGGTGGTGCTCGCCTTGCTCTGAGAATGGTGTGGCACGATCAGTGGGGAGAGGGGAGTGAGATGGTGTGAAGGAATTGTGCGGGGGTGGCCTCTATTTATAGTCGAGCGAGGGGACCATCGGGGCGCAAGGTGAGCTCGTCGGGGGCGACGTTACAGGCAGCTAATGGCATGGGCAAGGGTAGGGGACGGTGCTGTGTCTCCTGGCGATGCTCAACGGCATGGTCGCGAGGCATGGGGCGGTGTGGTTTGGTCTGGAACGGGCGGTGCTCTGCGCGGTAGAGGCGGCGTCTTCGACGGCGGGCGGTGGCTGTATGGCGCGGGGCGGCAAACGGGGATGTCTGGCGGTCTCCTGGGTCGGTGGTGATCGTGTGTGCGCGCGGTGAGGGCGGCGCGCGGTCTGTGGGTGATGGTCGAGGGTGGCGCTCTGGCGCACGATCGGCATGGTCTGGGCGTGTCTTGTGCGCGTGGTCTAGGGCTTGGCAACGCTCGCGGCTAGGACAGGCAGTGGCGGTGGACGGTGGGCTGCCTCCCAGACATGCTGGCTAGGCTTGCTGCTGCTCCTAGCTTGCGGTCCACATTGGGGTGACATGGGGTTGCTCGGCTGTTCACCATTAATGGCAATGGCAAGCTCACAGGGGTGCTAGTGTTGGTCTAACCTTTCTAGATGATCTACTGGATTGTGTGAGAGCTAACTAGGGAACAAGTTAGGCTCAACACACTGCACACTATAGTGTTTGTGGTTTTGTTTGATTTGTGTCTGCAACCTGTTTGATGAAATGGCCGCAAGAAATCAAATTTTGAATTTTGAAATGATTTTTGGTGGGTTTGGTAGATTGGTTCTGGTGAGTCTGCAGATGCTTGGGTTTTGAAAGTTGAGCTTGCTTGAGTGGGTTTTGAAAAAGTGGGATCTTCCCATATGAAGAAGATTCAATTTTGAGTTGTCATTTAAACTATGCATTTGAAAGTTTCTGGATGATCACAAAGTGGGCCTTGATACTTTGTTATGAGTACATTCAAGGGGTGCAAAGATCCATAAAAGTTTCTGTTAGGTTTTGAAAGTTTGAGACAACCAAAGTAGGCATGTGAGTTAAATTGGTCAAAATGACCATTCACTTAATATATTTGTTTTGACTTATTTGTCTTTAGGAAAAGTGTGGGGAATGTTTTAGATGATGTTATTTTCACCTAATAAACATTTTACAAGCAATGGATCACACAAACAAGTTGGTTTTTAAAGAAATTCAAAATCCATGCATACACATATACATGCATTCATGAATTGGTTTAGAAAAGTTTTTGTTAACCCTAAACTTGAGGATTAGTGTTTTGATGATCTAAGTTTGATATTTTTGGGATGTTACACTATATGCCTTAGGACACTCCGTGTGTGCTCCTGCATAAGGTGCCCAGCGACGAGTTGAAGGATGTTGCCATGGGCAAGCTAATACAACCGACGAACCGCACGATGCACTGGAAGCCCGTGGATGATGCCGTGATGCGCATCGAGTTGGGTCGGGTGTTGGGGGGTGCGAAGACATGTACCCTCCCATGCAACCTTCGGGAGCCGACGAGCACCTGACCCTGGACGGTTCCCATGGCTATCCCATGATTTGGCCAAAGACCCAAATTCGTATTGGGTCTCGCTCCACCGGCGCCACCTCGATCGTTCGGCCGCCAAGGACGAAGCCTCCTGTTGCACCGGTCGTCGTCGCCGCCACCACAAGCTGTCACCAGAGACTCTTATTGGGAGCGTCTGCACTGGCGCCACAAGAAGCCAAGGGTGTGGTTTCTCCTCGACCGCCATCGCCCCCGCCTAAAGGCAAGGCCCTGGCCCCGCAACCGCCATCGCCACCACCCCAGGATGACGTGGACATGGCGGCCTTCAACGCCAACATCGAGGTGGATGATGATGATGAACCGATTGACGTCAATGCCTTCGTTAATACCGGTGCCGGCAAAGGACCGTTCATGCCTCCTCTCGATGAAGAACCATCATTCCGCGATCAAGCTACACATCCCAAGAAGCGCCTGGTAGTCCGTGGATTTTATCAGGAGACGCCTCCGGCCGCCGAGACACAACCTCCACCGGCCGGAATCATTTTTAAACCTGACACACTCCACAGGATGGCAGGTGAGGGGATAGCATCGCCAGTGGAGGACACTGCCGATGAGAAGAGGAAGAGGGTGAGGAAGAGGCCGAACAAGAAAAAGGACAAGGCTGCGAGCCAGCCCGCTCCGATCCGTTACCGGGACGATGTTGTACCACCACGCCAGGATGGCTTGACCAGAGTGCACGAAGCTGGTTAGCCCATACTGCCTCCGGAACTGCACCACCTGGCTTCGGGAGCTATGATGAGTTTGCATGAAGGTATTCGGACACTATAGGGACTCCTTCTCAAGGACAATAACCCGAATTACCCGGTGTTGACCATCAAGGTGCCGGAGGACATGGGCTTCGTCACCGATGTCCCTGCGGATGTGTTCTTCATAGCCTACGAGGACATCTTCAAGCTATTCCACTCGAGACGGCTAGACTATAACTTGGTTCGCCTATTCGCGCTCAATATGGCGATGAAGGTCAAGAGAGAGCAAACCCCGTTCGTCGCGATAGCGGATCCCTACTACATGCGGGACAGCTAGCTAGAAGAAGGAACAAGGACCCGAGCCCGGGCAAAGTCCTACCTTCAGAAGCTATTGATGGAAAGCAAGAGGAAGGACAACATCCTTGTGCCTTTCTTTCCCGAGTAAGTGTACACATCCTCCTACCGCTGTCGTAACACATAAGTATTTCTTTCCATTGCTCTTTTCCAACATCTCGTTCCACATTGTGTGTTGCCCGCAGAGACAAGTACTACACGCTCATCGTGCTCTCCACAAGGTATTCGCTTGCCACCTACTTCGACTCGGGGAGTGCGAGGAGGAAGAACTATGCCAGAGTAAAGAGCATTTTGGATGATGCTATCGAGGGCTATGCCAAATAGGGAGGCCCCTTCGACTATAAGGGGGAGGCTTACAAGGACAATGGCTTACACAAGTTCAAGCACGTGTGCGAGTTCCCCGGCGTCAAGCAGCCATCTAGCAGCGTGAAGGAGGCCTTCTACGTTTGCCATCACCTCAAACGGTTTGTCCGGGATGGCGAGATGGTAGCGCTGCCATCTTCTCTCCGAGGATGGGCACAAAATTTGCATGGGATCAATGACTCCGATCTCATGGAAGACTTCCATGATACGCAGGTGAAGCTATCACATATCATCGTGGAACAAGTCAACACAACTGGTGGGCTCTTTCACCAGCCCAGGAAGTTCACCAAGAGGGAGATCGAAGCTCGCCTCAAGGCGCAGGGTGACTTCAGGACATGGACGACGAAAGTCATGTACAAGCCGTTCCCGGCGCCCTCTGAGGAGAAGGCTACTTGACCGAGAGAGCGTGTGTATCGGTGGACACATGTAGTGTGTGTGTCGAAAAACGTAACTTATCTTGCCTAGCTTGAAACCATCATTGTTATTGTCTTATGTAATAACCATGGTCGTTGTTATTGTGTCGGACATATTGTCGTGTTTATTTCATTGTCATCGATGCATTATTTTAAGTTTATGAATGCGTTGCTCTAATATTTGTCAACATATATATTTGCATGATGTACTAATATGCCTTGTCAATCGAGATGCCGACATACGTTGTGTACAGGGGTCGGGTTCCAGGTGTGTACGAAGAGTGGGTGGACTGCCACCAACAAGTGGACAAGTTCAGCGGCAATAGCTACAAGGGATACGCGACTAGAGAGGAGGCGGTGGCCAAGTGGAGGAGACACGTATGAACCGGACGAAGATCTTGATGTCGCTCCTCCTCACCGGCATCGCGGTTACAGTGTACTATATATTCTGTTTTAAGGTAGTAGGTGGTGACAACATCACGCGGTTGTAATTAAGTTATATGAGTGAGATGAACACTTGTGAAATGTACACACTTATTCGGTTCTAATATGTGTAATATGTGATTGATGAACACTTGTGAACATTTGTTCTTGTTGATGTATTATATGTGAACTAAAACATTTGTACTGCTGTGTGCAGCTTTTCTGTGTATTTCTATCAAATTTAGGTGTATTTCTTGTAATATACCTGTATTTGTACTGAATTGTGAAAATTTCGAAATTCTGAAAAAAGGATTCTGTGGAGCATATGGCATATGCGCCAAAGAATCTGGGACATAATTCTATGGCGCATATTCCATATGCGCCACAGAACCTGGGACAAAATTCTGTGGCGCATATGGTATATGCGCCACAGAATGTTGAGAATTCTGTGTCGCATATGCCATATGCGCCACAGAATGTTGAGAATTTTGTGGCGCATATACATATGCGCCACAGAATTTAAATTTTAGTGGCGAGGATTTAGTGGCGACACCCATATGCGCCACAGAATTCTAATTTGGTGCTCCACTGGTATCTTTTTTCCTAGTAGTGCACAGATCTGCAATAATTAGGCAAGTTTGTAGTAGTATTATCGGTGTAGAGTTCAATCTTTAGATTGGAGTTTTTAATTCGTAGAAAAATAATTGGAACTCCTTTTTAGTTAATTCTTGTTGCGTTGGCTTTGTCATTACAATGCCTACTGACTAAAGTAATAAAACCTTGCTTAGGATCTTTAGAGATTATTCGGGGCTAATTAGATGGTTGGATCTCCTTATGAGCCTATAAATTAAAAATAATGATCCAAAATAATTATAATCTGTGGGAAATAAATAATAATAACATCCCCAACACATTTGCAATCCAATTAGACTACCTTGGTCAATTTAGAAACAATTTTTCATAATTACCATGTTGCATGCATGCATACTATCTCTGTGGCATTATTTTGTGCAAGTTGTGATTAGATCTATGTTTGTGTTTCGTTAGATTGTTCGGAGAGAGCTGAGGAGTACTATTGTGTAGAGTGCTACTCGGATTAAGGCAAGTTACACCACTTGTTCATAATTTTTGTCCCAGTTTTGATACTATGCTTGTGATCTTCAAATTTTGTAGTATGCATGTGTAGGATGTTCTAGTAGAATTTTCCTTACTATTATTTTGCAAGTGCGATGATTTTGTAGTATGCCATGAGTAGCTCTATAGTTAGGATTTCCCCTCCTAATAGGTTATCCATGTTTTTGCTAAGTATTGCTTGCTATGCTATATATATGTAAAGCACCGTTGGGGGGTTCGAAAGACAATGAATTTCTTCTAAGTATAAAGGCTCTCTTGAGCAATTTTTTCTTCTCAAATCCGCTTCAAAATAAAACTAAGTTTTCTTCTGGGCGGAATGGTTATCGGGTCAACGAGTGAGATTTTGGTGGAGGACAGCCGCCCAGGAATCATAGAAGTCCGCCATGTTTCAGAATTGAGAAGCTTCCAGAGCAACCAAAATACATATGGGCTCTGTCTTGGCCTAGTACATAGTGGGGAACCTCACCTGGGTACCAACATTTGGAGGTTCTTGGCACGGTTGGATCCAGAAGGTAGAGGGGCTACTAAGGGAAAACCTCGCCATGGTCTTGTCTGTAAAAGGACTTGATCGTGGATTGTGGTTAAAGTGCACAAACTCTCAAGAGTATTGCAATCTGATCGATCAGCCGAGTTCACGGAAAAGAACACTTGAGCATCTGAAGGATGCAGCCTCTGAAGGATCTTCCTCTCTCTCTCTAAAAACTTATAGTTTTCTAAAAACCCAAGGCGTGAATCATATCTCTATTGGGAGGGTTTTGGGTACTTGGTGAGTAATATCCAAGTGTTAGGTTGTTTGGACACTTGATGAGTAATATCCTCGTGTGCCATTCGATCATATATTACTTAAACAAATGTTTACAAAGTAGGGAAAACTTCTCTTCCTTTCCATACTTAAGAAAACTAGCTTTGAGCAAATAAAATCCAAAGCCTAAACTAGTCTTGCATGTAGAGTTAGTCTTTTCTTCCCTTGGTGTAATTTTCCAATACATTCAAAGTATTGACCCAACTTGTTGGCTGCACGTATTATGTGCAGAATCCGAAGATTGAAAGGTGGGTAGGGATCACGAGTCTACACTCGACAAGCCTGGGGCATTGATGGACTCAAGATGCTTTATGTTTCCGCTGTTATTTTTGCTAGATTAATGCTAAGCAAATTTGTAATAAATTCATACTCTGGATTCTCCGTGTAATAATGACTTTGTGTTTTACATGATATTCATTGACTGTGAGTGCGAGCTATTGATCCAGGGACTAGCATGTAAATCGCAGGGACTGAGGATCTTTATTGATCCAAGGTCACTACACTCTGGGGCTCAAGCAAGCAAACCAAAGCATAAGTGGGGTGCGCTAGGTCCTGTAAGAGACCTTGGTGGCCAAAATAGAGCGGAGGGGACTAGGTCTCACCGGAATTTCATTGGTGAACGTCAACTACCGAGGGTTGCTCCAACGGTGACCATGGCGACGACCTGGGGTGCGATAAAAATGAATGTAGGGTGTTAATGGATGCGCTCGAGGATGGAGTGGTTTACTGGATAGAAAAGAGGGAAAGGGGCAGTCAATTCTCATCGTAATTGTTGCCGGATTTCGTCGGTGACCGCGACGGTGCGAGGTCAAATTCGAAGATCCTGGGGGCTGTCTGGCAGATTGGTTTGAGGGGAAATGTTGATGAGGGAGTGAGCTTTAAGAGGCAGGGGTCGGGGAAAAGAATTAATATCGCAAACGCGCAAATTTACTCGGAGTAAAATCGACCAGAAACGGCAGAGGAGGAGAGCAGGCTCGGTGGCGCTGGCTTGAAGATGATGGTGATGGGACAGGTGGGGCCGAGACGTCAGCGAGTGGGTGCAGAGAGGGGGTGGTGAGAAAGAATCCAATGGGAGAAGAGGGGGTGCCACGTGGGCTTAGTGGGCCGAGGGTGCTGAGCCGAAAAGGCTTGGCTAGCAGATTTTTTCTTCTTAATCCTTTTTCTTTTTAGTTTTATATTTTTTACAAAACATTTGAACTAGCAAACAAACTTAAAATCAATACAAAACAAACCTCTAATAAAACATTTGGGTAAAATAAAAATAAATTCACAAAGCTCCGCACCTTAATATAAAGGAGTGGGTTTTAATAGGGGTTTTCCTATGGTTTAAACTTTGAAAATGTTTGTGCAATTCAACACATGCCATGATGATATGAATGCAATGGTGATGTTTCGTTTAATAAAAATTTGGGATGTTACAAATCTAAACCCCTTAATATGAATCTCGCCCTTGAGATTCGGGTTGGCTAGCAAATAGGTGACGGTGATCTTTCCGAAGCTCATCTTCCTGTTCCCACGTTGCTTCTTCCTCAGTGTGATGGTTCCACTGTACTTTGTATAATTTGATTGTCTTGGTACGAGTGATTCTTTCTGTTGTCTCCAGAATCTTGATAGGTTTCTCTTCTCAAGTGAGATCATTATCTAGCTGAACCTCTTATAGTGGTATAGTGTCTCTTAATGAAGTTGCTTCCATCTCTAGGTGACACTTTTTCAGCTAGCTGACATGGAACACATTATGAACTAGTGACAGAGATTCTGGTAATTCTAGCGCAAATGCCACTTCTCCTTTGCGGCTTAAAATCTTGAATGGTCCTACATAACGAGGTGACAATTTCCCTTTGATTCCAAATCTCTTTATATGACGAAGTGGTGAGACTTTGAGGTAAGCTCTGTCACCTATCTCATAGGTGAAATCTCTATGTTTTGGATCTGCATAGCTCTTTTGTCAAGATTGGGATATCGTTAGTCTATCCTTTACCATCCTGACTTTCTCTTTGGCTTCCTTGATCAGGTCCGAACGAGTTTCTTTCTCCTAATCCATTCCACAATAATGGTGTAGTACACTTCCTTCCATAAAGGAATTCAAATGGAGCCATCTCTATCCTCTATTGATAGCTATTATTGTAAGAAAACTCCACGTATGGCAGACTTTCATCCCAACTAGATCCATAGTCTAGCGCACAAGATCTCAACATATCTTCCAAAATCTGATGGGTCTTTCTGTCTGCCCATTAGTATGAGGATGAAACGCAATGCTGAATTCTATCCTAGTTCCCAATGACTCATGTAGTTGTCGCCAAAAATGCAAAGTGAACTGAGTTCCTCTATCCGACACGATACTCTTGGGTACTCCATGTAAACACACAATTCTATTCATGTAGATCTTGGCTAACTTAGCACTTGTATAGGTGGTCTTTACAGGTATGAAATGAGCCACTTTTGTCAAGCGATCCACAACAACCCATATAGAATCATATCCAGATCTAGTCCCTGGCAGTCCTGTGATAAAATCCATACCGATTTTATCCCACTTCCAATCAGGTATTGGCAATGGTTGTAATAATCTTGCCGGTTTCTTATGCTCCGCCTTTACTCGACTACCCACGTCGCACAAGGCAATGTGCTCTGTGATATCTTTCTTTAAATTGTTCCACCAAAATCTTTCCTTCACATCCATATACATCTTAGTATTGCAAGGATGAATCAAATATGGTGAATTATGTGTTTCTTGCAGGATCAATTTCCAAAGTTTAGGATCATGTGGAATTAAGATACGTTTCCCATACCATAAGGTTCCTTGTTCATCTTCATGGAATCCCTTTGCTTTTCCTATACGAATTTTACTCTTAATTTCTTCTATTTCTTTGTCCAACTTTTGAACTTCTATGATTTTATCCAATAGTGTTGGTTGTACTTACAAGGACATAAGATATCCTTCACGCACTATCTCTAATATTAGCTCTTTAAATTGAGAACTTAATTCTTCTGGCAATTCTCCTTTGGTGAGGCCATTCACATAAACCTTGCGGCTTAATACATCGGCTATAACATTTGCTTTCCCGGGATGGTATTGCAAACTTAAGTCGTAATCTTTGATAAGTTCTAGCCATCTTCTTTGTCTCATGTTGAGTTCCTTCTGTGTGAAAATGTATTTCAGACTCTTGTGATCGGTGAACAGTTCACAACGCTTTCCCATAAGATAATGTCTCCATGTCTTTAGTGCATGTACAACAGATGCCAACTCTAAGTCAAGCGTAGGATAATTTACTTCATGATTTTTGAGTTGTCTCGAGGCATATGCTACCACTTTACCTTCTTGCACTAACACACCTCCTAGTCCTTGGTGAGATGCATTGCAATAAACTTGAAAATCTTTCTCTAGATCTGTCAAGCATAACACTGGTGCTGACATTAATCTCTTCTTCAACTCTTGAAAACTGGTTTCACATGCTTCAGTCCAGTCAAACTTCTTCTCTTTCTTTAGTAGATCAGTCATCGACTTTGCTAATTTCGAGAAATTCTCGATGAACCTTCTATAGTATCCTGCCAAGCCCAGGAAACTACGAACCTCTTTAACTGTTTTAGGAGATTCCCATTCCGTTACAGCTTCTACCTTTGCTGGATCGACAACTATACCATTCCCAGACATACATGTCTAAGAAATCCATCTTCATTTAGCCAAAATTCACATTTATTGAACTTGGCATACAAGTTGTGTTCCCTGAGTTTCTCTAGAATCAAATGCAAATTTTCTTCATGTTCCTCATTGATCTTGGAATAAATCAATATGTCATCGATGGATAACACTACAAACTTGTCAAGAAACTCCATGAACACCTTTTTCATCATGTTCATGAAATAAGATGGTGCATTAGTTTGTCCAAACGACATCACTGTATACTCATACAATCCATATCTAGTGATAAAAGTAGTCTTGTCCTCTTATCTTTAGTTGAAAGTAACCTGATAGAAGATAAGTTTTTGAGAACACACGAGGTCCTTCTATCCGATCAAAGAGATCATTAATTCTGGGTTGGGGATATTTGTTCTTTATGGTCACTTTATTAAGCGATCGATAATCTATGCATAGTCTTTAACTTATGTCTTTCTTCTCGACAAACAAAACTGGTGCTCCCCAAGACGAAGAACTTGGTTGGATAAATCCCTTATTAAACTGTTCTCCAAGCTGTTTGATACGTCCATAACGTATCTATAATTTTTGATGGTTTTATGCTATTTTTATGCTTTTGACACTTCTTTTTATATAAAGTTCATGAGTTATTTGGACTAACCTACTAAAACTTGCAAAAGTGCGCAATGTTCTTGTTTTACACTTTGATGTGTAGTAATTATGAAGAATACAAGTGGAACCCTTGTTGGAGTCAAATTGGGATTTTCCAGAAATCTGTCTCATAACTATTTTTGAAGATGGTCACGTTTTGGGTCGATGACGGCTTCAAACGGAAAACTCTTCAACTACAAAGTTGTAGGAAATTTCGCAAAAATCGTTCTCGACATAAAATTTAGCTGATTTTGTATCCAGACAAGCCCGCTAGTGTAGGGTTGCCTAGCATGGAAAACAAAAATTTTCTATCGCATACAAACAAACAAGCCAAGATCTATCTACTAGATTGTAGCAACGAGTCGATGGAATAACTCACCCTCGAAGATTCCAAAGTGTTTAGCGAGAGCGTATTCTCGTGGGTGATGTAGTCGTACTCTTGCTGATCTCAAGATCGCGTAGACGATCCTTCCGGCGTTGCGTTCCGGCAGCGCTTTCGCAGTCGGTCACACGTTCGGTACTCGACGAAGACCTTCCTCTCCCTTGTTCCAGCAGGCAGCGGAGGTTGTAGCACTCTCCTCGCGATTCCGGCAGCACAACGGCGTGGTACCGGAAGTAGAGGGGAGATCTCGCAAGGCTTCGCCTTAAGCCGGAGCGAGTATGGTGGACTATGAGAGAGATCCTCGGCGATCTAGGGTTTAGACGCACCAAGGAGGAGGGTCTAGGGCCGGCGGCTAGGGATTGGGGCTGCCCAAGTCGACGGCTAGGGTTTCCCTAGGCGGCGGCGGCAGCAGGAGGTGGGGGCGCCGGCGGCTGGGAGCTAGGGTTTTGGGTGGAGGTGTTGTGTGCTAGGAGGGGCAGCCCTGACCCTCCTTATATAGGTGGAGGGGGCGCGCCAGGGGAGGGGAGTCCCTCCCCAACTCGGTTTCCCAAGTGGGCCGCCGGTGGAGGGGAGGAACTCCTCCCCAAGTAGGTTTCCTACTTCCCCTCCACCTCACAAAATAGCCGTTTGACTTTTCAAATTGGCGTTTGACTTTTCAAACTAGGATTTGATTAAACCCTTTATTTTGTTCAGCGATGACACCTAGTACATGATGCAATCATTCCAACTTGATATGACACATTCATGTACCCTTCCCCTCCAGAGTGCCGGACATTCCGGAACCTTCTAGAACATTCCTGATGAAAACACCGGAACCATTCTCCAACCCCGAAACAGGACTTTCCTTATATGAATCTTATTCTCCGGACCATTTCGGATCTCCTCGTGATATCCCGGATCCATCCGAGACTCCGAACAACATTCGGTCTCTTACTCATCATTCCATAACTAGTCAAACAACGTCGAATCCTTAAGTGTGTCTCCCTACGGTTCGTGAATTACGCGGACATGATCGAGACACTTCTCCGAACAATAACCAATAGAGGAATCTGGAAATTCATATGGCTCCCACATATTTCTACGATTACTTTGCGATCGAATGAACCACTTACATACGATACCAATTTCCCTTTGTCTCACGATAGTTTACTTATCCGAGGTTATGATCGTCGGTATCTCTGCATACCTAGTTCAACCTCGTCACTGATAAGTACTCTTTTCTCGTTCCCGTGATATGTGATCCCTTCTGAGCCAGTCACATGCTTGCAAGATAATTGGATGACATTCCACCGAGAGGGCCTAGAGTATATCTATCCGTCATATGGATGGACAAATCCCACTCTTGATCCATGTGTCTCAACCAATACTTTCCGAACACTCAATGCCACCTTTATAGCCACCCAGTTACGGTGTGGTGTTTGATGTCATCAAAGCATCCTTCCGGTGAAGGTGATATGCATGATCTCATGGTCGAAGGAATTAGGTTACTATGTATCAGAAAGCATATAGCAATTGAACTATTAAAATGACTTGATCTTTATGTTACGCTTATCTACAGGAGTATGTCCACCATATCATTCTCCTAATGATATGATCTTGTTGTTAATAACATCTCAATGTTCATGATAGGGAAACCACAATCATTTTTTAACCAACAAGCTAGTATTATAAAGAGGCTTTACTAGGGACTCTATTTTAGTTTACAAATCACACAAGTATTAATGTTTCCTTGTTAATACTATTATAGCATGAATGTAAACATTTATCATAAACACAAATATATAATAATAACTATATTTATTATTGCCTCTAGGGCATATCTCCAACAGTCTCCCACTTGCACTAGAGTCATCTAATCTAGATTGCATGGTAATATACCGAACACCCATGGCAGTTTGGTGTTGGTCATGTTTTGCCCTCAGGAGAGGTTTAGTCAACGGATCCGCCACATTCAGATCTGTGTGTACTTTGTAAATATTTATGTCCCCATCTTGGACATGTTCTCGAATAGTGTTAAAACGTAGCTTGATATGCTTCAGCTTCTTGTGTGACCTTGGTTCTTGCGCATTGGCTATGGCGCCCATGTTATCACAGTAGATAGACATTGGGTCCAGCGCACTTGGAACCACACCCAGATCTGTAATGAACTCTTTCATCCATATTGCTTCTTGTGAAGCCTCCAAATCAGCCATGTATTCCGATTCAGTTGAAGATCTCGCCACAACGCTTTGCTTTGCACTCCTCCAGCTAACTGCTGCACCATTCAAAGTAAATACGTATCCAGATTGTGATTTAGAATCATCCAGATCGGTGTTCCAACTGGCATCGGTGTAACCATTAACAACGAGCTGTTCATCACCTCCATAAGAAAGAACCATATCCTTAGTTCTTCTCAAGTACTTAAGGATGTTTTTACCGCTGTCCAATGATCCACGCCTGGATCACTTTGATATCTGCTAGTTAAACTAACAACATATGCAATGTTGGGTCTAGTACATAGCATGGCATACATTAGAGATTCTATGGTTGAGGCATAGGGAGTCTTACTCATCCTTTCTCTATCTTCTGCCGTTGTCGGACTTTGAGTTTTACTCAAGGTCGTATTGGGCAACATGGGCAAGAACCCTTTCTTGCTATCTTCCATTCCAAACCTCTTTAGAACTTTGTCCAAATATGTACTTTGTGACAATGATATTAGGCGTCTCGATCTATCTCTATAAATCTTTATGCCCAATATATAAGCTGCTTCGCCAAGATCCTTCATTGAAAAACTATTATTCAAATATTCCTTGACACTATTAAGGTCTACATCATTCCCAATCAACAATATGTCATCTACATACAGTATTAAGAATGCTACAGAGCTCCCACTCACTTTCTTGTAAATACAAGCTTCTCCATAAGTTTGTATAAAACAAAAACTTTTGATCACCTTATCAAAACGTTGATTCCAACTTCGGGATGCTTGCTTCAATCCATAGATGGATCGTTGAAGTTTGCATACCTTGTTAGCATCTTTAGGATCAACAAAACCTTTGGGTTGCATCATATACAACTCTTCATCAATGTCTCCATTGAGGAATGCTGTTTTGACATCCATCTGCCATATCTCATAATCATAATATGCAGCGATTGCTAACATAATCCTCACAGACTTTAGCTTTGCTACTGGTGAGAAAGTCTCATCGTAGTCAACTCCTTGAATTTGTCGAAACCCTTTTGCGACAAGTCGATCTTTATAGACAGTAACATTACCATCAGCATCTGTTTTCTTCTTGAAAATCCATTTGTTCTCGACAGCCTTCCGGCCATCCGGTTAGTCCACCAAAGTCCATACTTGGTTTTCGTACATGGATCCAATCTCGGATTTCATGGCTTCTTGCCATTTATTGGAATCTGGGCTCATCATCGCTTCCTCATATGTCGCACGGTCATCGGTGTTGTCCACCAACATGACATTCATAACGGGATCATACCAATCAGGAGTGGTACGAGTTCTCGTTGACCTGCGAGGCTCTGTAGCAACTACAACCGAAGTTTCATGATCATCATCATTAGCTTCCTCTCTTATTGGTGTAGGCACCACAAGAACTTCTTCCGGTGCTGCGCTACTCGCAAGTTCGAGAGAAGGTTCGATAACCTCGTCGAGTTCTACTTTCCTTCCATTCACTTCTTTCGAGAGAAATTCCTTCTCTAGAAAGGATCCATTCTTGGCAACGAAGATTTTGCCTTCGGATCTATGATAGAAGGTATACCCAATAGTTTCCTTCGGGTATCCTATGAGGACGCATTTTTCCGCTTTGGGTTCAAGCTTGTCCGGCTGTAACTTCTTTACATAGGCTTCGCAACCCCAAACTTTAAGGAACGACAATTTAGGTTTCTTCCCACACCATAATTCATACGGTGTCGTTTCAACGGATTTAGATGGTTCCCTATTTAAAGTGAATGCGGCTGTTTCTAATGCATAACCCCAAAATGATAGCGGTAAATCTGTAAGTGACATCATAGAATGAACCATATCTAAGAGAGTTCGATTACGACATTCGGACACACCATTACGCTGTGGTGTTCTCGGCGGTGTCAATTGTGAAAGTATTCCGCATTTCTTCAAATGCTCGCCAAACTCGTAACTTAGATATTCACCTCCATGATCAGAGCATAGAAATTTAATCTTCTTGTTACGTTGATTCTCTACCTCACTTTGAAATTCCTTAAACTTCTCGAAAGTTTTGGACTTATGTTTCATGAAATAGATATACCCATATCTACTCAAGTCATCCATGAAGGTAAGAACATAACGATAACCACCGCGCGATGCTACACTCATTGGACCATACACATCGGTATGTATGATTTCCAATAAGTCCGTAGCTCGCTCCATCATACCATAAAATGGAGTCTTAGTCATTTTACCCATCAGACATGCTTCGCATCTTTCAAGTGATTCGAAATCAAGTGATTCAAGAAGTCCATCGAAATGGAGTTTCTTCATACGCTTCACTCCAATGTGACCAAGATGACAGTGCCACATATAGGTCGAGTTATCGCTCGATTTCAAACGTTTAGGCTCAATGTTGTTAATATGTGTATTTCCACTATCGAGATTCAATAAGAATAGACCATCTATCAAAGGTGCATGTGCATAAAACATATTACTCATATAAATCGAACAACCATTATTCTCGGACTTAAACAAGTAACCGTCTCGCAATAAACAAGATCCCGATATAATGTTCATGCTTAACGCAGACACCAAATAACAATTATTTAAGTATAAAACTAATCCCGATGGTAGATGAAGAGGTAGCATGCCGACCGCGATCACATCAACCTTTGATCCGTTTCCCACGCGCATCGTTACCTCGTTCTTCGCTAGCTTCCGTTTATTCTGCAGCACCTGTTTCGAGTTACAAATATGAGCAACCGAACCAGTATAAAATACCCAGGCACTACTACAAGTACTAGTGAGATACACATCAATAACATGTATATCGGATATACCTTTCTTCTTGATGTTGCCTTTCTTCAAATCTGCCAAGTACTTTGGGCAATTCCGCTTCCAGTGACCTTCTCCTTTGCAGTAAAAGCACTTAGTATCAGGCTTAGGTCCAGCCTTGGTCTTCTTCGTTGGTGCGGTAACTTTCTTACCACCCTTCTTGAAGTGTCCCTTTTGCTTAGACTTGCCTTTCTTGAATTTGGTTGTCTTACTGACCATCAAAACTTGGTGCTCTTTCTTGATCTCCACTTCTGCAGATTTCAACATGGCAAAGAGTTCTGGAAACTGCTTGTTCATGTTCTGCATATTGTAGTTCATCACAAAGTTCTTGTAACTTGGTGGTAGTGATTGGAGGCCACGATAAATCCCCAAAGAATTAGGAATCACTATACCCAAGCTTTGAAGTTTGTTTGCGTGCCCAGACATCTTAAGCACATGATCGCTGATGGAGCTGCCCTCTTCCATCTTGCAGTTAAAGAACTTTTCAGAAGCCTTATAGATCTCAATTGTCGTGTGAGTCTTAAAGATCAATTTGAGATCATGGACAATATCATGTGGGTCTGAATTCTCAAACCTTTTCTGAAGCTCCGATTCTAAACCATACAAGATAGCACAATGAACTGTGGAGTACTGAGTCTTCCGAGCGAGGTAAACATTCTTTACTTCGTCGGTAGTATCAGCTGCAGCTGGGTCACCCAGCGGTGCATCCAGCACATAGGTCAAATTACCAGCTGTGAGGACAATCCTAAAATTGCGTAACCAATCCGCGAAGTTGCTTCCATTGTTTTTCAACTTTTCTTTCTCTAGGAACGCATTAAAATTGATGGTAGGGGCCGCCCTTGATCTACAACATATTTGCAATAGTTTAGACTAAGTTTATGACAAATTGAGTTCTAATTAATAGTTAAATTAATCTAGGTGAACTCCCACTCAAAAAAATATCCCTCACATTGTTTTAGTGATCACACGAACCAAATCCACCACATCAATACCGATCATCACGAGAGTTGATGTAGTTTCAATGGCGAACAATCGACATGTTCATCATATCTACTATATGATTCATGCTTTACCTTTCGGTGATCCGTGTTCCAAGACCATGTCTGTACGTGCTAGGCTCGTCAAGATCAAACCTTAGCTTCCGCATGAGCAAATCTGGCTTGCTCATGTTGTATACACTTGCGGAATCTAACACAGCCGATCATCATGTGGTGCTTTGAAACAACAAGCTTTAGCAACGGTGCTTACTAAGGATGAACACTTTAGAACTTGAAATTCATGTGCATGAGGGATCATCTTATAATACTACCATCGTTAACTAAGCAATACAAGATGCATAAAGGATTAACATCACATGCAATTCATAATATGTGATATGGCCTTTCTTCTTTGTGCTTTCGATCTCCATCATCACCGGCATTACATCAAGGTCAATGACGCTGCTCCATCGTTGTCGTCCACCGGCTTCAACTATTACAACTACTTTGAATAGAAATGCGGGTATTAACAGAATTTAAATAAAACCATATGGCTCCTGCCGGTTGCCAACTTACAATCAGGAACATTGCATACATCAAATATAATCACAATCATGGCCATATCACATCACAACACACCCCTGCAAAACAAAGTTAGATGCCTCTACTTTCTTTGCATGTTTTACGTGGTTTGGGGCTTTCAATAAGTGTCGATCTAACTTACGAACTAGAACCACAACATTGATACTAGTATTGTCAATCACCCATTGTAAATTGAATATTAACTATGCTGGGAGAAACAGGCACCCGCAAAGACACTTATGCAATACAAGTTGCATGTCAAGCATGGAGCAAGTCTCATGAACGATGTCATGTAAGGTTAGCCCGGGCCGCTTCATCCCACCATCCCGCAAGATGCAAAGTACACAAGAAGCAATCGAGAACAAAAACATCAATGCCCACAATGACCATTGTGTTCTACTCGTACAACAGATCTACATATAGACACGGCTCTGATACCACTGTAGGGTTTCGTAGCATGGAAAAAAAATTATATCGCATACAAACAAACAAGCCAAGATCTATCTACTAGATTGTAGCAACGAGTCGATGGAATAACTCACCCTCGAAGATTCCAAAGTGTTTAACGAGAGCGGATTCTCGTGGGTGATGTAGTCGTACTCTTGCCGATCTCAAGATCGCGTAGACGATCCTTCCGGCGCTGTGTTCCGGCAGCGCTTCCGCAGTTGGTCACACGTTCGGTACTCGACGAAGACCTTCCTCTCCCTTGTTCCAGCAGGCAGCGGAGGTGTAGCACTCTCCTCGCGATTCCGGCAGCACAACGGCGTGGTACCGGAAGTAGAGGGGAGATCTCGCAGGGCTTCGCCTTAAGCCGGAGCGAGTATGGTGGACTATGAGAGAGATCCTCGGCAATCTAGGGTTTAGACGCACCAAGGAGGAGGGTCTAGGGCCAGCGGCTAGGGTTTCCCTAGGCGGCGTCGGCAGCAGGAGGTGGCGGCGCCGGCGGCTGGGAGCTAGGGTTTTTGGTGGAGGTGTTGTGTGCTAGGAGGGGCAGCCCTGCCCCTCCTTATATAGGTGGAGGGGGCGCGCCAGGGGAGGGGAGTCCCTCCCCAGCTCGGTTTCCCAAGTGGGCCGACGGTGGAGGGGAGGAACTCCTCCCCAAGTAGGTTTCCTACTTCCCCTCCACCTCACAAAATAGCCGTCTGACTTTTCAAATTGGCGTTTGACTTTTCAAACTAGGATTTGATTAAACCCTTTATTTTGTTCAGCGATGACACCTAGTACATGATGCAATCATTCCAACTTGATATGACACATTCATGTACCCTTCCCCTCCGGAGTGCCAGACATTCCGGAACCTTCTAGAACATTCCCGATGAAAACACCGGAACCATTCTCCAACCCCGAAACAGGACTTTCCTTATATGAATCTTATTCTCTGGACCATTTCGGATCTCCTCGTGATATCCCGGATCCCATCCGAGACTCCGAACAACATTTGGTCTCTTACTCATCATTCCATAACTACTCAAACAACGTCGAATCCTTAAGTGTGTCTCCCTATAGTTCGTGAATTATGCGTACATGATCGAGACACTTCTCCGAACAATAACCAATATAGGAATCTGGAAATGCATATGGATCCCACATATTTCTACGATTACTTTGCGATTGAATGAACCACTTACATACGATACCAATTTCCCTTTGTCTCATGTTAGTTTACTTATCCGAGGTTATGATCATCGGTATCTCTGCATACCTAGTTCAACCTCGTCACTGATAAGTACTCTTTTCTCGTTCCCGTAATATGTGATCCCTTGTGATCCAATCACATGCTTGCAAGCTAATTGGATGACATTCCACCGAGAGGGCCCAGAGTATATCTATCCTTCATATGGATGGACAAATCCCACTCTTGATCCATGTGTCTCAACCAATACTTTCCGAACACTCAATGCCACCTTTATAGCCACCCAGTTACGGTGTGGTGTTTGATGTCATCAAAGCATCCTTCCGGTGAAGGTGATATGCATGATCTCATGGTCGAAGGAATTAGGTTACTATGTATCAAAAAGCATATAGCAATTGAACTATTAAAATGACTTGATCTTTATGCTACGCTTATCTATAGGAGTATGTCCACCATATCCTTCTCCTAATGATATGTTCTTGTTGTTAATAACATCTCAATGTTCATGATAGGGAAACCACAATCATTTATTAACCAACAAGCTAGTATTATAAAGAGGCTTTACTAGGTACTCTATTTTAGTTTACAAATCACACAAGTATTAATGTTTCCTTGTTAATACTATTATAGCATGAATGTAAACATTTATCATAAACACAAAGATATAATAATAACTATATTTATTATTGCCTCCTGCGCATATCTCCAACCGCTAGGACCGATTTACTGCAGCTGAAAATGAGGTGATGGGAATCTGAGAAGCTATATAAAGGGAGGAAACCTAATTCATGGGAGACACCTCCACCCACGAAATTGCAGCCACCAAAGCCACGTTTTTGCCTCCCCAATGGATTCCATATCCATGGGGGAGGGCTCCCAAGAATCCATGAAGGAAGGGGGCTAAGGGACGGTGCTCCCCCATGATACCGGTGGCGGGGAAGGAGTCCCCCGCGCCGGTGCTGCCCTGTTCACCATCTCCACCGCCATATCCATCACCTAATCCTCCTAGTATGAAGTGGTTCATACTCCCACAAACCTCTGTACCGTCCTATGTAAACATGGTGTTTGATGCTATAAGTTACAATCCTATGATCTATGTCATGTTTGTGTAGTTTCTTTGTTCTTAGATTGAATGTTTGAACGTCTTTGGTTCATTAGAGTTGTATGTTGATATGATAAATCTTTTGGTGTCCATTATATTTGTGTGTGCATGGATTAAACATCATAGGGTTTCTAGTATGTGTAAGAGGAAGGGGGAGTTTTGCCGGAGTGACAGAAACCTAAGGACGCGAACCGGAACGTTGCACATATGGGAGTAAGAGGACCATTAACTTAAGGCTATGGTTGGGGAAACCTTAATACATTGTTAGTAGTTACAGATGTTTGCTAACAATCCAATCATATAGTACATGTAATTCCATGTAGTAAAGCGCATGTATATTTAGCCTCTCCCACATAGAAAACTACATTGAAGACAATGAACCTGATTTATTTGCCAATTAAACTTGGACAAATCCACAACAATTACCACCACTATTCCACACTCATGGTTCTGTTAGTTTAATTTATTTTATTGCTGCAACAACTAGCTTTTCTTTCTTGTTATTTATTATCTTGCAAAGCTTTCTCTAGTACTCATTTTGTTGATCTAGTTTTATTTCCTAGATAATGAAAACATTTAGTGTGCGTAGAGTTGTATCAGTGGTTGATAGAACTTGAGAGAATATTTATCCTACCTTTAGCTCCTCGTTGGGTTCGACACTCTTACTTATCAAAAAGGCTATACATGATCCTCTATACTTGTGGGATATCAAGACCTTCTCTAGCACCGTTGCTGGGGAGCAATATCCTGTGGGTGAATATTCTTGTATGCACTTGTTTGCTTTTATATCTAAGTAGTTTTTACTTTTAGTTTTAATTTGTTCTCTCTCTTAGTATTGATAGGGATTACGAATTACAAAAAAAAATAGTTGTACTTGTTACCTAAAAAGTGGGGATCGACCTTGAACACTTGTTTTCATGCCTATGAAACCAAAACAAATATTCCCATCGAATCTTTTCAACAAAAGGAAGGCACCTTTAAATATCAATTCTCATTCAAGAAAGGTATAGAATACCTTTTTCCTCTCCTATTAAAACAATAGTTTCTCTTAATGCTTCTTTATTTGAAAATACTTGAATCTTGCTTCTTGTGCCTAACTTAAAGGCGTTAAAGAAAAGTACTTCTTGGGAGATAACCCAATAGTTTTCTTGAGTCTTGGAAGTTATTACCTTTGTAATAACCTCTCCTTATAATTTTTATCTGATTTTTTTGCCAAGAATAATCTCTAATGAGAGGGAAGTAGGATTTGGGGAGTTGCTGTCCCGAAACAGATTTTTGTGCTCCACTGTAAAAATTCATAAAAAATATCTGTATGTTGGATTGAGCTGTAATTTTGTGAATAAATCCCAAAGGTTCTTAGATAACTTCCGTTTAGTTCAACACTTTTTGAGTTGAGAAATATAAGGTCTTCGAAAAAATCATTTTCTACCTGCTGGTCTGTTTTGACAGATTTCTGCCGTTATTTGCATTTGCTTCTTATTGATTCCTTTTTGGGTTATTTTTGGGAAATTGAGATTTTTGAGGTAATTGATACAGTAAATTGTGTATTTAGTGAAAGTTTTGCTGTTTTGAAACTAAACCCAAAGGTCTATTATCTTTTGAATGCACTAATGTTGCTAATGAAGATTGTGTGAAGTTATGTATGAAGGAAAATTTTCAGGTGTATGGAAAGAATGATGTAATAAGATGAAGAATAGACAAAATCTCAATCTTATGGATGCCACCCTGTGTCACCCCAATAAATATTCAAGAGGTACAAACGTCAAAGCTTGGGGATACCCAAGGCATCCCCTTCTTCATCAATAAAAATCTCAGGTCTTTCTAGACACTTCGTTTTTATTGTTTCATGCATTATTGTGTTGTTCTTGGAGCATCTTAGTTTTTGTTTTTGGTTTTTGTTTTCTTAGTTTGCTTGAATAAAGTGTTTGGACCCCCCGTTTTCGTTGTGTTGTTTGAAATAAGTTGATTGGTGTTGGAGAAGGAGTAGGAAGCTTCATGTTTATAAGTGGTACAAAAGGAGTTTGTTTTGACTATGGCCTAGACCTTATCATGTCATATTCGGTGTTGTTTTGACCCTATGCTTAGTGGTTATTTCTATAGCATGACTTTTTCCAAACAATTGGGATTACTTAATGTGCCTTGAAAGATTCATGCGTTGTTTTAGCATAGAAAAGCATAATATTGTGGTATTCTCCTTTGATGCTTTGTTTGGGTTGACTTGGCACATGCTCATGACTATGAATTAGTCACCATAGCCTCTATGATCATTTAGTTTTTGACTTGTGGTACCACTTAATGCTTTTATTAGTAATGTTTTGTCTCTCTACATGATTATGGCCATTATTGTTCTCTTAGTTGGTCGCTCCCAGTCGTTTGCTAGCCTCCACTTGTATTGAGTAAGATCTACTCATGCATCCAACTCCCAAGAAACCAAGTTATTCCAAAGTGTCCACTATAAATTCCTATGCATGGTGTGTTACACCATTCCAAGTATATTCTTGTTTTATCTACCTTCCAATTAAAAAGTCATTTTGTTATGTGAAAATTAGTGATTAAAGCTCTCACAAACTTGATGGCACACTTTATTTTTCTTGCCCCTAATAAACTTGAACCATTGTGTCATATATGTTGTATATGCTTGCACTTATAAGTTGGGATTAGCAGAACCATGCTATCACGAAGAACGCTTTCAACACATGTAAATATCTACCCAGTTGATATCATGCTCTTTTGTTTATGGATGTCATCGGTGTGAAATAAAAGGGGAGCTTGTAAGTCCATGGAGTTATGTATGTGTGTTAGAGAAACGCCTGGGCCGCTAGCCTAAGCCATGCCTAATCATGGTGGAAACCTGCAGAATCACCATAGTGAGCAATCTATGAAGCATTCTTCTTAAAAAAATAGATAGAGATTGAGAAAAAAAAAGAAGATGAGAAAATAGAGAAAAAAGCACCATTTTCCCATGGTAAATAAGAATATTAATGAGATGCTCATTGTCTACTTGCCTTGTCATTTTGATATGGGATAGCTCATGTATCATGTGCAAGGGCTACCCAGTTGGCGGTTCTCTATGATACACATGTACTTACTATGGCAAGAACCAACCGGTGACTAAAGTTGAGTAGCATGAGGAGAGGCCCTCCTACTCAAGGGACATGAGATTGCCAACTTATACTTTGTCAAGCATATACTCCATAGTTTTTCCACTTTAACCTTAATCACTTCAAGATGCTTATGATAGGGGCAATGAGAGCTGAAAGCTAACAAGTACATAAATTTTTGGAAGCTCTTTATGAAACTTGAAATCCCTGCTTCCCTTTGAAGGGCCTTTCTTCCACTATTATATTGAGTCTCCATCGTCTATCCTTAGGCACCAATTAAGAGAGCATAGTTGCCATTTTAGTTCTATGTGCATTGTCCCAAAACTTGTTTATTGATTCATAAGGTTGATATTGCTTGTTCTTGAACTATGTGTTTCTAGTCACCCTTATGATCTTTGAAGGTGTCCTAAGCATTTATTATTTGCTATACCATGAGGGACAAGATGAATACCACTCTTATTATGTTTTCTTTATGTGAAACAAACAAACGTTTTTAAATGCATTGTTATTCATAATCTTTTTTTGTAACCTTTTCATGTTGCAACTTGATTGCTATGTCTTATTGTTTGAACTACATCTTTCATGCTCATGTTTAGAGTACTTTGATCCCAGTATCAATGCTTTACAAATGGTTTGATCAAATTATGATGGTCCATGTCACCTCAAAAATTATATTGTTTTTATCGTTTACCTAGTCGAGGATGAGCAGGAACTAAGCTTGGGGATGTTGATACGTCCATAACGTATCAATAATTTTTCATGGTTTTATGCTATTATTATGCTTTTGACACTTTTTTTTATATAAAGTTCATGAGTTATTTGGACTAATGTACTAATAGTTGCAAAAGTGCACAATCTTCTTGTTTTACACTTTGATGTGTAGTAATTATCAAGAATACAAGTGGAACCATTGTTGGAGTCAAATTGAGATTTTCCAGAAATCTGTCTCAGAACTCTTTTTGAGGATGGTCATGTTTGGGTCGAATAGCGTCAAAAGGAAAACTCTTCAACTACAAAGTTGTAGGAAATTTCGCGACAATCATTCGAGACATAAAATTTTGCTGATTCCGAGTCCGGACTGGCCCGCTAGGCCCGATTTACTGCAGCCCAAGATGTGGTGAAGGGAATCCGAGAAGCTATATAAAGGGAGGAAACCTATTTTGTGGGAGACACCTCCACCCACGAATTTGCATCCACCAAAGCCACGTTTTTGCCTCCCCCATGGATCCCATCTCCATGGGGGAGGGATCCCAAGAAGACATGAAGGAAGGGGGTTAAGGGGCGGTGCTCCCCCACAATACCGGCGGCGCCGCCGTCTCCCTCTTTACCATCTTCACTGCCATCTCCGTCACCTAATCCTCCTAGTATGCAGTGGTTCATCCTCCCACATACCTCTATACCGTCCTATGTAAACATGGTGTGTGATGGTATAAGTTATAATTCTATGATCTATGTCATGTTTGTGTAGTTTCTTTGTTCTTACATTGAATTGTTGAACGTCTTTGGTTCATTAGAGTTGTATGTTGATATGGTACAGTACTTTGGTGTCCATTATATTTGTGCGTGCATAGATTAAACATCATAGAGTTTGTAGTATGTGTAAGATGAAGGGGGAAGTTCTGCCGGAGTGACAGAAACCTAAGGACACGAACCGGAACGTTGCACGTATGGGAGTAAGAGGACCATTAACTTAAGGCTATGGTTGGGGAAACCTTAATGCATTGTTATTAGTTACAGATGTTTGCTAACAATCCAATCATATAGTACATGTAATTCCAAGTAGTAAAGCGCATGTATATTTAGCCCCCCACATAGAAAACTACATCGAAGATAATAAACACGATTTATTTGCCAATTAAACTTGGACAAAGCCACCACAATTACCACCACTATTCCACACTCATGGTTCTATTAGTTTATTGTATTTTATTGCTGCAACAACTAGCTTTAATTTCTTATTATTTATTATCTTGCAAATCTTTCTATAGTACTCGTTTTATTGATCTAGTTTTATTTCCTAGATAGTGCAAATGTTTAGTGTGCGTAGAGTTGTATAAGTGGTTGATAGAATTTTAGAGAATATTTATCCTACCTTGAGCTCATCGTTGGGTTTGACACTCTTAATTATCGAAAAGGCTACACACGATCCCCTATACTTGTGGGATATCACTGTTTCTTGAGCTCTTTTAACTCATCCACTGACATTTGTAAGGTATCTTTGCTATGGGTCTTGTTCCTAGAAGTAAGTCTTTCAGAAAATCCACATCCCTATCTGGTGGCATGCCAGGTAATTCTTCCGGAAACACATCAGGGTACTCCTTCACTACTGGTACAGTCTCTAGGCTAACACCCTTAAGAGAATTTAGCTTAATTCCCTTGGGTTCAAAGTTAGACTTGAACCTAATCCGTTTCTTTTCTGGGGTTGTGAGTGTAACAGTTCGTCTGGCACAATATATCACTCCCTCATAACGAGTCATCTAGTCCATGCCTAATATTACATCCAATCCTTAGGATTCTAGGATTATTAAATTAATTGGAAACTTGTTCTTTCCAATTTCTAGGACTAGTTGACGACATACAAAATTTACTATCATCTCTCCACCTAGGGAGCCTACCTTAATAGGGCATCTGATAGTTTCAGTTGGGAGTTTATTTTTTTATACAAATGCTCTTGAAATGAATGAATGCGATGCGCCGGTATAAAAAAGGATAAGTGCTGGAAAGGAATTAATCTTGAACTTACCAATCACGACATCAGACTCATCTTGGATTTCCTCCACATTGATGTGATTCACATGACCTTTTTGAAAAGGATTTGGCTTGTTAGCCCCATGAGCCTTGTTTTCTGGGCATTCATTGGCATAGTGCCATGTTTTCTTGCACTTGAACCATTCAACTTGACTGACGTCTCTCTTTGCTGTCTGATTATGGCGGTTCTGATCATTATGATTCCCATTGCCATATCCATTGTGGCTATTTTTGTATCCACCTTTGTTGTTTTGGTAACCCCCATTGTTGTGTCCATGGTGATTATTACCATCGTGGTGGTGGTTATTGTTGCGATGGTTTTTATGATTCCCAGTGTCAACACTCGGATTTTTAATCCCAGATGCCTGTTATGCCATACATCGCAATCCCAGGATTACCATTTTTGCGAGACATAACAGAATTGGATACCATAGTACATCATCCATTACAAACTATACATAAGTTCTTACACAAATAGGGATCTCATGATTAAGTTCTTAATACATCTCCAAGCAGTGGAATACGTAATAATAACGGTAGCGTAGGCGAAGCTCCATCTTCAGGGTCACAGGCAATGCTGACGATGGGAGATGATCCTAGTTGTCGTAACCTTCCTGGGGTCCATCCTCCAGGTACTCCTCTTCATAGTCTGGCCACGCGAATAGCCAGGGAAAAATCCATGAGTACTCTTTAAGTACTCGCAAAATCATACTAACAAGTGAAAGGGGGTTTTGATAATAGGACACTAGGCTCTAGGGTTGTTTTGCAAAATCCAGATTTACATCTACTAAGTTCAGAAGCAAAGGATGCCAGTTAAAGTTTTATAACCCTAAGTGGGAACTGGTATCTCATGTCACAACTCTATTGTGGTCAAGTCAAAGTCTCAAATCATTTCACAAGTCATTTTGAAAACATCTGACGGGGGAACAGTATGGCCACTCCAACTATCCATAACTGCGGATGCGGCTATTCGAATAGTTTGACACTCTGCAGAGATTGTACACTTTCACCACAACATTCGATACATTTGTCATGAACAAAGCCTGAATTCACCATATTCAGTATGTGGATAATCAATCCTAACCTTTCAATTACACGCCCTAGTATAAGCACCTCTCCTGTGAGTTTGGCCTCCCAACCATGACCAACTGTCATCTTGGGTACTGCACAGGTGGACGATCTTCACAAGGTAGCCTCAGCTCAGACCTTGGCCATGAGGGAACTAATACTAAGGTATATAAGTTTCCAGTCAAGCCCTACCCAATCTTCGGGTATTGTGGTTGTACAATAAAATTGGAATGGTATCGCATCCAGACAACCATCAGTTTTATAAAGGGCTAAGGCTCATGCCTCAACATTTTCATCACCATAAATCATCTGGTGTTTGGAAACACATGTCCAAAACATTTAAATACAATGATCCATTATTCCAAGGTTTTCATAACTCTAGGTACAAGCTTTGATAAAGAAATAAAGTAGAAGCTTGCAAGTAAAACTAGGATTGGGTATCATCAAATGTATCTAACCAAGCATGCTTAGTGCATTGCATAGGTTATTTAACTCTCATAATGGCAAGTGTTAGCTTGCATTGGTCCACTTAGTTAGTAAAGCTTGCCTTGTGCAGAGCAGTGGTTGAAGTTCTCCTCGGCTTCTTCTTCGTAGTATCCTCCTTCCTCCTCGTATCCTTGGTCGGTACTAGCGTCTATAAATAAATACCAGGTACACAATCAACAAACAATACTTAACTACTTGTAATAATCACACAAAGGGTCCTATAGATGATCTAGCATCATCACTAATATTACAAGATTAAAGCTTGGTTTAATTCCTTTTATTTTTAGAAAAGTAATTTCTACTCATTGAAAAAAAACTACTTAAGATTTAATATTCTCCAAACCAAACATGGGATCATGTTGACACATGTCATAACCACATATTTTAGTCCATGGGAATGTTATTTAAAGTGGTGTCACAATTTAATAAGGTTTTTACTTTTATTTTAATTAATTAAAGTGGCTAGAAATGCCTATGTGGCATCCTTTTATTACTTGGTCATTATTTCTGTAAGTAAACCTATATATTTTTATATATTCTGAAAGATATGGTTAAATGTGATTTTTGAGAGTTGGAATCAACTCAAAAGCTATTTTGGTTTAAATTTAAAAAAAGTTTGCTTCTGCCTTGTTTTTTTACCATGGATGATCTACAGATCCGAATGACTTGAATCTAACGGGCTTCGATTCAGCATTCCCAGACCTTTCTAACAAAATTGGTTTCATTCAATTTGGTTCACTTAATCGACCTGGGTTGATTTTTGAATCTACGTGCAGAAGTGTGTTTGAAATAAAATGGAAAAGGTTAATTTCAAATGACTGGGCTGCGCGGGAAGCGATACTGGGCCGGCCTTCTAGGCACAGCGCTTACGCTGGCTGGTTAAGTGGCTGTCCCCACACGTCAGTGAGACGAGGGGGTGCGAAGCGGTATGGGGTGATGTGGGGCGTTCGATCTGGTTCTAATTCAACGGCTGATGGTCATCGTCGACGCTGGGCAACACCGGCGAGACAGAAACCTAGTGCGGCCAGTGGGGGTCGTTGGGGGCTCACCGTGGTTCAGGCGAGGGTCGGTGAGGCGGGCGAATGACAAAGTCGATGACGGCGAACCTCCTGGTACCGGCAGCTTCTCCTGGGGCGGCTCCAATTGTTGGCTTCCTTCTTCTCTAGAGGCGGCGGGCTCCGGTGAAATTCCGACGAAGTGCTGCTCGCCTTGCTTCGGGAACGGGATGGCATGATCAGTGAAGAGAGGGGAGTGAGATGGTGTGCTCAATTCGGCTGGGGGTGGCCTCTATTTATAGTGGCGAGAGGGGACCGACGGGGAACAAGGTGAGCTCGTCGTGGTCGACGGTACAGGCGGCTATCAGCGTGGGCGATGGTAGGGGGCGGTGCGGTGCTCCCTTGGGATGCTCAACGACATGGTGGCGAGAAGTGGGGCGGTGTGGTTTGGTCGGAACGCGACGGTGCTCTGCGCGTGCCCGACGGAAGATTTAATGGCGCACAGCGCGCGTGATCCGCGCGACGGCGAACGAGCGTGTCTGTGGGGTTGCTGGGAAGGTGGTGATCACGTATGCACGCGGCGAGGGGGGCGCGCGGTCTGTGGGCGTCGGTCGAGCATGGCGCACGGGGCGCGCTCTCTGCATGGTTGCTGGCGAGCTTGGCATGGTCCGTGTGTGTGGTCCAGGGGTTGGCAACGGTCGAGCGCTAGACAGGGAGTGGCGGTGGGGTGTTGGCTTGCTCCCAGACATGTTTGTTAGGCTTGTTTCTTCTCCTAGCTTGCCGTCGACATGGGGGTGACAAGGGTGCACTCGGCCTGCTCTCCATTGATGACATTGTCAAGCTTATAGTGATGCTAGAGGTTTGCAATTGCGCTAGATGATCTACTAAAGCCTAGTTGTGTCCAGAGAGGGAATAATTTAGGCAATAATCACTGCTCACAATAGTGTTTGGATTTTTTTTGATTTGTGTCTGCAATATGTTTGATGAAATGGCCCAAGAATTCAAGTTTTGAATTTTGAAACGATTTTTGGTGGGTGTGCTAGGTTGGTGCTGGTGAGTCTGCAGATGCTTGGGTTTTGGAAGTTGAGCTTGTTTGAGTGGTTTTTGAAAAAGTGGGAACTTCCCATATGATAAAGATTCAATTTTGAATTGTCATTTAAACTATGCATTTGAAAGTTTCTGGATGATCACAAAGTGGGCCTTGATACTTTGTTATGAGTACAATCAAGGGGTGCAAAGATCCAAACAAGTTTCTGTTAAGTTCTAAAAGTTTGGGACAACCAAAGTAGGCATGGGATTTAAATTGGTCAAAATGACCATTCACTCATTTAGCTTTGTTTTGATTTATTTGTCTTTGGGAAAAGTTTGGGAAATGTTTAGATGATGTTTATTTCACCTAAGCATCCATTTACAAGCAAAGGAACACACAAACAAGGTGGTTCAAAAGAATTCAAATTAGAATGCATACACACATGCATGCTTTCATAATTTTATTTAGAAAAGTTTTTGTTAACCCTAAATTTGATGATTAGAGTTTGATGAGCCAAGTCTAGTATTTTTGGGATGTTACAAACCTTCCCCCCTTAAACAAAATCTCGTCCCGAGATTTGAAAAAGGACGAAAAATATTACCTAGGATTTGAAGAGATCGGGAAACTCGGTCCTGATGTGATCTTCGCGCTCCTAGGTAGCTTCCTCTTCTGTGTGGTTGCCCCACTGAATCTTGAGAAACTTGATGCTTCGGGTTCGGGTAGTTCTGAAAGTTTCTTCCAAAATACGGATGGGTACTTCGGGATAGGTCAGGTCATCATTGATCTCTATGGTCTGGTGATCGATGTTTTTGAACACTTCGGTCTTCTCTGGGACTTTGAGACACTTGCGAAGTAATGAAATATGGAACACATTGTGCACGGCTGACATCTCTTCGGGTAGTTCCAATTGGTACGACACTTCTCCTCGACGTTTCAGAATCTTGAAGGGTCCGATATATCTGGGGGCTAACTTTCCTTTGAGTTGGAAACGCTGCATTCCCTTCAATGGCGAAACCTTTAGATACACAAAATCTTCTATGTTGAAAGCGAGGTCTGTACGTCTCTTGTCGGCGTAAATCTTCTATCTGGACTGGGCGGTCTTGAGGTGCTCACGAATCTTGTGAACCTTCTCTTCTGCTTCTCGTAGGATGTCGGGTCCGGAAATTTGACTCTCTCCTACTTCCGACCAGTTCAAAGGGGTGCGACACTTCCTTCCGTACATGAATTCAAATGGGGCCATTTGCAAACTAGCTTGATAACTGTTGTTGTATGAAAATTCCGCAAACGGCAGACAATCTTCCCACTTAGATCCATATTCTAACACACATGCTCTCAGCATATCTTCGAGTATTTGATTTACTCGCTCCGTTTGTCCATCGGTCTGAGGGTGATACGCGGTGCTGAAATCTAGGCGGGTTCCTAAACCTTCTTGGACTTTCTTCTAGAATCTCGAGGTAAACTGAGTTCCTCGATCCGATACGATGTTCTTGGGGACTCCATGCAAACTAACTATTCTAGCGATGTATAACTCCGCTAGCTTTGAACTCTGATATGTGGTCTTGACGGGCAAGAAATGGGCGACTTTGGATAATCGGTCCACTATGACCCAGATAGAGTCATTTCCCCTACTAGAAGTAGGCAGTCCAGTGATAAAGTCCATTCCAACGGAATCCCATTTCCATTCCGGAATCTGCAAGGGTTGCAACAATCTAGCGGGTCTTTGATGTCCTGCCTTGACTCGCTGACATATATCACACTTGGCGATATAGCTTCCGATTTCTCTCTTCATCTTATGCCACCAAAATTGCTCTTTCAAATCTTGATACATCTTAGTTCCTCCGGGATGGATAGAATAAAGAGTATCATGAGCCTCCTTTAGAATAACTTCTTTCAACTCCGAATCTGCTGGTACACAAAGGCGTCCTTTGTACCACAGAAGTCCTTCTCCGTCTTCGGTGAATCCAGGTACTTTGCCTGTACCAATACGATGCTTGATTCCGTCAATACTAGCATTTCCCTTCTGAGCCTCTTTAATCTAACTGATCAAAGTGGGCTGGAGTTCTATGCTAGCCAAAAATCCTTCACTTACTAATTCCATTCGAAAATCTTCCATCTCTTTGTGCCAGCTTGGTTGCTCCTTCAAGATCATGGAGTTCAAGGGGCACGGCAATCTGCAAAGGGCATCGGCTACCACATTGGCTTTACCAGGGTGATAGTGAATGTCCAGGTCGTAATCCTTGATTTTCTCAATCCATCTCCTCTTCCTCATATTCAGCTCCTTCTGAGTGAATATAAACTTCAGGCTCTTGTGATCAGTATAGATCTCACAACGATTTCCCATCAGGTAATGCCTCCATGTCTTCAGGGCTAGAACTACGGCTGCGAGTTCGAGGTCATGGGTTGGGTAATTTTGCTCATGTTGCTTCAGTTGTCGAGATAGATAAGATATAACTTTGCCTTCTTGCATTAGCACACATCCGAGACCGATCTTGGATGCATCACAATACACATCAAAGGGCTTCGTGATATCTGGCATGATCAAGATTGGGGATGAAATCAATCTCCTCTTGAGTTCTTGAAAACTCGCTTCACATTTGTCGGTCCATTCAAACTTCTTGTCCTTCTTCAGCAATTGGGTCATAGGTCGGGCGATACTCGAGAATCCTTCTACGAACTTGCGATAATATCCCGCCAATCCGAGAAATGCACGAACTTGGGTTTGAGTGGTTGGGGCTTGCCAATCCTCGACATCTTTTACTTTTGCAGGGTCAACGTTAATTCCTCCGGCTGATACAATGTGACCGAGGAATCCTACCTCCTGTAACCAGAATTCACATTTGCTAAACTTTGCATACAGCTAATGCTCTCTAAGGGTCCCAAGAATGGTCCTTAGGTGTAGCTCATGTTCTTCTTCTGATTTGGAATAAATCAGAATGTCATCGATGAAAACAACGACAAACTTATCCAGGAAGTCCATAAAAATCTTATTCATGAGATTCATGAAATAAGCGAGGGCATTGGTTAATCCAAAAGACATGACTGTATACTCATACAATCCATATCTGGTGGTAAAGGCAGTCTTTGGGATATCCTCTGCACGAATCTTGAGTTCATGATAACCAGTTCTAAGATCAATCTTAGAAAACACTTTGGCACCGGTCAACTGATCAAACAAATCTTCTATCTTGGGCAAGGGGTATTTGTTCTTGATGGTGACATAATTCAACTTCCTATAATCCGTACACAAACGGTTACCTCCATCTTTCTTGTCCACAAACAAGAAAGGTGACCTCCATGGTGACGCACTTGGTTGAACCAATCCAATTTCCAACATGGAGTCCAGTTGCTTCTTTAGTTCTGCTAACTCCGACGAGTTCATACTATATTGTCTCTGGGCTATGGGTCCAGTTCCGGGGATTAGTTCAATGATAAACTCGATATCCCTATCTGGGGACATACCGGGCGAAACATCTGGAAATACATCGGGGTATTCACAGACTATCCGGACTTGGTCAATGGTAGGTTGGGCTATACTCTTGTTGCACTTGAATTGGCGAGGTAAGGTTTCAGATATATGCTCGACTGATATTCCTGCTGTACTGGTCATGGTTATGGCTTTCGTGGCACAGTCAATCAATCCTTTATGTTTGGATATCCAATCCATTCCTAGTACTAGTTCCAAACCTTTAGTTCCGAGTACTATCAGATTTGCATAAAAATATATGCCATGGATTCAGATAGGGACGGCTTTGCAAATTTGCCTAGCCTTGGTGGTTGATCCGGGAATTTGAACAATCATGACATGCTTCAGTTTGGTTGGTTGAATTTTACTAGTGCATGCAAATTCTTCGGTGACAAATGAGTGCGAAGCACCAGAATCAAACAACACTCTTAAAAGTACTGAATTAACAGAAAACATACCCAGCACGACGTCTGGCGCTTCCTGAGCTTCTTCAGCATGCATGAGGAAAAGACGGCCATTGCGGTTGAGTGAATTCCCTGGGGCAAACCTTCTTCCGGGCTGAACATGACGTTGTTGCTGAGCTGGGACATTGGCATTGGGTGCTGCGGCATTCTTCTTGTTGGGGCACTCGTTCGTCTGGCGCTTCCTGAGCTTCTTCAGCATGCATGAGGAAAAGACGGCCATTGCGGTTGAGTGAATTCCCTGGGGCAAACCTTCTTCCGGGCTGAACATGACGTTGTTGCTGAGCTGGGACATTGGCATTGGGTGCTGCGGCATTCTTCTTGTTGGGGCACTCGTTGGAATAGTGGCCTTTATTTCCACAGTCATAACAAGTCACCTGCGACTTGTCCTTAGCTGCTAGAGGCACAGCATTGCTTCCAGTCCTCAGGGCAGTGTTGGTGTTGGCGGTAGCATTGTTGTTGTTGAACTTGGGTGGGGCACAGTTGAAATTGCTAGCGTTGCCGGGGTTGTTGTGATTTCCTCCGGGCCTAGGGTTTCCACGGTTGGGATAGGTCGGACAGTTCATCGGGGGTCTGTTGGTTCTCGAGGCAAATCCTGGAGATGGGTTAGGGCGATACTTTGGGGTCTGATGGGTTCCTGGCTGATGCATCATGCGACGCTTGGGGTTCTCATTGGCTTGGTTAATCTTTCCTTCCATTTGGATGGCAGAGTCAACAAGGGCTTCAATATCAGCAAAGGGGATATTGACTAACACTGTCTGCATCTCATCGTGCAGACCATTCAGGAATCTTTCTTTCTTCTTGGCTTCAGTGTCGATTTCATCCGGTGCATACCTAGCTAATGACAAAAATTTGTCATGGTATTCCACTACGGTCATCCTTCCTTGCTTCAGTTCTCGGAACTCGTCTATCATCCTCTTGATCAAACTCGGGGGCACATGGGTTCTGCTAAACATGACCTTGAATTCCTCCCAGGTCATCATCTGGCCTCCGGTTAGATAGTGGGTGGAGAACAGAACTTTCTCGTTGGCTTCCACTCCAGCGACCTCTAGGTTATTTTCCATGGTCTGTAGCCAATCATCGGCGTCTAGGGGTTCTTCTGACTTAGTGAAAAAAGGTGGTTTGGTATTCTGGAATTTCTTGAGCTTAGATCCATGGTTGTCCTGATTTCCGTGGCCTTGGTTGTTGTGGGCTAGCTGAGCTATCTGTTGCAGGGTGGCTAGGTTGGCTTGACGTTCCGCTCTTTCAGCTTCGTGGTCAGAGGTCAACATTTGCAGAATCTGCAACATCAGGTCCGGGGATGAACCACTTCCTCCGCGTGGCATCTGAAGATTGAGATAGATCATGAGAAAAGAGGGAAATTTCTAAGGTTTTGGGTCTTTGAAAAGTTTTTAAAGTTTGACTCAGATTTTCTCGTAACTTGCTTTTCATTCATTCATTCATAGCACACGATACAACAGACACCACAACAAAGAAAACAGATGGTTTTAAGAACCATTCTGGAAACTACGATACATTGGGACCGAATACTACTCACTACGCTAGTGTTCAAGTGCTACTACCCCTCGGAATATGTGGCTTCATCATCCTCATCATCATCGATGAAGGAGAAATCGTCCTCATCGGTGAAGAAGTCCATAGCCTGATCCTCCAGAAAATCATTGTCATCGCTGAGATAGGAGTAGGGGTCTCCACGAAGATCCTCTCCAGCATTTTCCCTTTCTTCCAACTACATGTCTCTCTCGTGGATGGTCTCCTCCAAAGATGAGATACGGTGGCGAAGACGGGCAATAATGCGCTCCTTCTTGTCGAGCTGACGGTGGCAAGACTTGCGATCGTTTGCTAGCATGGCGATGGTTTGGTCCTTCGTCTTGATGATGGCAGACTTGTGGTTGGAATAGTCACGACAATTATCCAACTCCTGCTGACGATCGTACATCATGAAGCTAAGGTGGTCCAATTGGGTCTTCAGCTCATGATGGTATGGAGCTTCCAGTGTGTCACATCCCAAGATTTTCCAAATCTTGTAATGTGAAAATAAATTAATAAAATAAAACTTTGTTTGATTTTCAGAGCCAGAAGAAACTTTTGAATTCAATTGGAACTTCAAACCCATTTGAATTAAGTAAAACCTAAAGGGATTTAAAAAGATAAACATTTAATAAAAGGAAAAATAAAACATTTGGAAATACTATTTTGAAACAATTAAATGAAAAGATTTGTTTTCAAATGAAATAGAAGTTTTACAAATAAGGATTATTTTATAAAGCCAAATTAAACCTTGGGCAAGCTTTGGAATTAAAACATTTTATTTTAAAGAAAATTAGAAAAGGTTTATTTAAATAAAATAATTAAGATTTAATATCCAACTTTATTTAAATAAAAGGTTTTACCATTTTAATTAAAATATCAAAACTTATTAAATTATTTTAAATAAGTTTTCTAAGTATTTTATTTTCTTAATTAAAACCTACTGAAGTGTTTTGGTTTTATTTTAGATTTCAAAATAAATATCTCAATAAAACAAATCCTAATTGATTTAATAATGAAAGTCTATTATATTTAATTAATAATGGACTCTAAAAATAAAAGGTTATTTTGTTTTAAACAAATTTCCAAGTATTCTATATTTCCCAAATAAAACCTACTGATTTGGTTTTGAAAATATTTAGGTTTCAAATAAAGATTTTATTAATAAAATCAAACTCTATTTGATTTAATAACTAAGGCCCATTTTAATTTAATTATTAATGGACCCTAAAATAAAAGGTTATTTTGTTTTAAACAAGTTTTCCAAATATTCTATATTTCCAAATAAAACCTACTGATTGGGTTTTGAAAGCATTTGGATTTCAAATAAAGATTTTATTAAATAAACCAAACCTTGTTTTATTAATAAACCTTGGACCATTTTACTTAATTAATGAATGGAACCTAAAAAGATTTAAAAATATTATTTTATTTTATTTCTGGAATTGGGTTTTGATACTAAACAGAACAAATTTCAAACTTACAAAGTCTGGTGATTGTTTGTCTTGATTTGATAGTTGAAACATATGTTTGAAATTCAAATCAGAAATTGGATTCAGAAAAAGAAAAAGATTCAGAAACAGAAAAAAAATAAGAAAAATGTCGACCCAACCCAGCAGCCCAACAGGCCCAGGAACTAGCCCAGTATCTCACCCCGAAAGAAAACATTTCGCACTAGTATTCAAACCCGCACAGAAACTGACCAGTGGACCCCCCCCTCGTTTCTATCCCACTGACCGACCGGCCCCATTCCTCCTGTTCTTCCTCCCCACCCGCACGACCCCTTCTCCCCCTCGCCGATCGTTGCAGGCCTTGATTTCGCGGCATCAATTCGCCTTAACGCGGCCACCTTAACTCACAGCGATCAAGCACCTTTAAACGCCAGCGACTCCTCTCCACTTTCCCTCTGTCGCCTCACTTTGACACGCCCCCAGGCCGTCCCAATTCCTCCTCGAGCTCCTCTGTTCCGACCACCGTCTCCGGCCAATTCAGGCCAGTACACGCCACCCCGAGCCTCCCTGAGCACGCTGGCAACTTCCCCACTCCCAGACGCTTATCCACGTGCCCTTCATTCAACCGCGGGCGTCCCGAAGCGTCGGCTTTGACAAGCTCCGACATTGCCGCCGTCTGTTTCTTCTCCGACGACGACTCCTCGGTAAACCAGACCACCCCTCTTCTTCTCGTTCACGCTCACAGCACCCCCGTGATCTCCTACGTCTAACCATAACCTCGGCTGTCCTTCTCGTGACTTGTAGCAACGTCTTCGACCACGACTGAGACCACCCGACGTCGTTCTATACTCCGACGAGCAATCGCAGAAGTACCTGAGCACCCCCTGCCACGACAAGCACACGTCGAGCATCACCCCGTCCTCGCGACCTCGGTAAGCCTACTCTACCCCTCTCTCGCTTCCTAGAACCACCGCAGAGCCACCGCCTGGCCGTGCGCCGTCGCTAGCCACCGTCAGCGCCGCCCCCTTTTGGTCAAACTCGCCATCACCGTTGGATCTGGATCGGACGCACTAGATAGATCATTTAACGCCGAAGGGGTACGCTTCCAGAACCATACGATCTAACTTGATCCTACGCTCTACAGAGCGCGATCCGTGCGAAGCGGTACCGTCCAGTTAAAACGCGCCGCGTGTCACCTAATCTGTTTAAAAACTGATTTGAAAACATAATATTTTGTGAATTTCAAACCCTTATAACTTTGGATCCACACGTCCAAAAATTACAAATTTTATGTCGTTGGATTCAGGAGAGCAAGCCCTAGCCAACTGTGGCCTTATTTTAGAAAATAGTATATGTTAGTTTGCTTGATTTTGCAGATTCTTTTGTGAGCTTGTTTAGAGTATAAAAATTGTTTAAAATTGATTTTAAGGTTAAAACTTTTGCAAAATGGTTTGTTGAGACCTTACTGACCCTAGGAACCAACCCTTGGTGTTAAAAATGATTTTGGTAAAATTTAGGTTTAATTATTTGACTTAGGCAATTTCTAGCCAAATAAAATTATTGATTTTATTATGAAAATGTTTATGGAAAGGAAACTTTGAGAAAATGTTTTGGACCAAACCTACTGACCCAAAACACCAAGCTTTGCAAATGGCAACTCACTTGGTGAAAAACATAAAGTTTTTCTTTGATAAAAATATTTTTCACCCCATGAAATGATGATGGATTTTAAAAATGGTTTATGGATAAAACCTATTTGCAAATGACTTTGCCATTTTGGTAAATGACCAATTTGGACCTTACAAAGTTTAGAAGCCTAGTGGAGACCATCCTTGCAATAGAACCAACCTTTGCATGCTTATGCATGACTTAGATTCCATTACTTTGTGTGTGAAAAATTGTTTGATTGACTTTGGATTGGAATGTGAATTGAATTTGTGTTTGCTTGATTGACTTGTAGTGAAGTGTGAGACTAGCAAGATCAAGGAGTGAACCACCATTCCCTACCAAAAAGGCAAGTGATGCTTCATACTTTCTATCCCAATACTTTCACTATGCATTAGTGATTTTGCTAAGTAAACTTGCATGGATTTTGCTAAGTATAGATCTTGCTATAGGAAAACCTAGTAGATGAATCCTTAGTAGGATTTCCTAAGTTAAGTTTCCTATTACTACCAAGCTTAGCCTAGCTAATAGAAAACATGGGTGGAAAATATATTCACACTATGGAAAAATATTCTAAGTCTGAGGACTTATGTTTTGTTTAATAAAACAACTAAGTTAATGAATCACCTGGGTGGAATGGAAGGATTGGGATATGTTGAGTGGTTACACAAGGCCAGGGGACTGGTGAACCTTGTGTATCACACTTGTGGATGGCCACCCAGGAAACAAAGGGATTTGAGATGTCAAATGTTGAGAAGCTTCAAGTGCAACCACTTGGCAATATGGGCTCTGCCATGATCATATAGGTTGCAAGAACTTAGCCATATGGACAGTTGGTGGTAGTGTTTGATAGGTTGGAATGCGTCCATTTTGGTCTAAGGGAAGGCTTCTGAAAGATCTTGTCTTGGGAAACCAAGTCTTGTGGGGAAAGTGCACCACCTATGCAGAGTGTAAAATCTAAGTACTTAGCCATGTCCCTGGTAAAGGACAATTTGAGCATCAAGACATGGAAGCAATCAAGAATCTCATCATTCAAATTTCTAAGTTAAAACTTGTGGATTGAACAAGGTTTTTTTGAAATCTTAAATCTTTGATTGATAGATGCCTTGGAAAGGATCTTCAATCCTTGATTGAGAAAAATGATTTTGTCAAGCAAAAACTTAGTATTTTCAAAATGTTAAGAAAAATCTATTTTGAGCAATGCAAGCCTCAACTCCACTTAGCCAAATGCATATAGAAGTTAGACTCCACTATACTACCATAGTAGCACTTGCCAATACAATTCAAATGTATTGACCCTTTGTGGCTGTAACTTGTATGTTGCAGGTTTGATTGATTTTAGTGAAGATTGATTGTTTAGGATTACAAAGTCTACAACCAACATCTGCCTATGGCACTTTGAAGATGAAGGACCACTTGACTGTAGTTATTCCGCTGCAATGTAATGTAATAGCCTAATGAGCTATGTTTGATGTAATAAACTTATGTTATTCCTGGTTATAAAGTTATATGATGACCTTTGTTTCTTGATATTAAATCTTATCTGTGGATGCTAGCTATTGATCCAGGGACTAGCATTGTAAACACAGGAGGCTCTATCTTATTAGAGTTTGGGACCCCTACAGATGGTATCAGAGCATTGTGTTGCCTGTAGGATTTGTAAACCTAGGATTGGACAAAAACCTTTAGAAAAATAGGAGTTTTTTTGTTCCAAAAACTTATTTACAAAAATTTGTAAGCTCTTTCCTCAACCATTTTGGTTTCAACTCTACTTCTCTTCTACTTCAACTTGATGGAAAACCTACCCATGACCAAGGACTACACTATGTGCAAAGGAATTCTTCAACATCTTCAACTCTAATGACTTCAACATCTTCAGCATGTTCACCAAGGACTTCCAACTTGGATATCACTAAAGACTACAAGTGAGACAAGGAAATCTTGCTCAAGATTTAGAGACTAAGGGAATGCAAAATAAGAAGGAGCCATCAGCAACTTTGAAGTATTGTGACCAAAAGTTCTTCCAAGGAAACCAAGATCTCATGCAAGAAGAATCATGAAGGAAGGAAAGATCACAAGTGAACCATATACATGGACCACCATAATTTAGTTAAGTCAAAACCACCAACTTATGTGGTGTAACAAAGATATTTTGTTGCCTAAGTATGTGCTAGAACTTTGTTGTTTGAGTGAAGTGTTTGTTTGTGATTGCCTGCACATTCCTTGTGTGAATTGTGATGTGTGTGATTAGAAATATTTCCTTAGAAATATCTTGCCTATTCTAATCCCCTTCAAACCCAAACAGATGACTTCTCCAAGAGACTCCAACATCAAGGTTAATGACAACAACAACCAAGAGGACAACATGAAAGAACTTATAGCAACCCAAAACCAGTTGAGCCAAGAGACAATTCAGCTTTTAGCCAACAACAATGGACTAGACCCAGCCATACAAAGGATTTTGAAACTTCAATCCCAGTTGTTGCAAGGATTGGTTACTCAAATGACCAACATGGGAGAAAACTTTTCCCAAAGAGCTAATGACAACAAGGATGACAAAGATGTTATTCTAGAAGGAACCCAAGCTAGCAATGTTTTTAGATACAAGGATCATGCATCCAAGGAACATGAAGATAAATGCCCCAAGAAGAGAGAAAGATCTCCCACCTATGAAGAACATGAACTAGAAGAAATCCTAGCTTTGGAGAAACCCAAGAAGAAGAAGAAATTCCCCAACCCTAACAAGAAGGATATTACTCAAGAGCAATGTTACAATTGCAAAGAGATGGGACACTATGCCAATGAATGCCCAGAAAAGAAGAAGAACCAAAGAAACAAACAAAAAGCAATGATACCAAAGGAAAAGAGAGATATCAGCCAAGTGATGTGTTTCAAATGCAAGGAACTAGGCCACTATGCAAACAATTGTCCAGAAAGGATGGAGAACAAGTTAAATAAGTCTATGAAGGATCTCAACCTTGGCCCATGAGCCAAGAATGGAAACCAAGGACACAATGTGAAAGTTTGCTTAGAGAAGTTTTCCCCAGGATCCCAAGAAGGCCAATATGTAATTTTTGTTTGAGAAATTTTAAGGGTGGTAGTACCCTAGTTGTTTTGAACTTGCTTGTAACCCCAGCCTTCCCAAATCTCGGGACGAGATTTATTTTAAGGGTAGTAGCCTGTCACATCCCAAGATTTTCCAAATCTTGTAATGTGAAAATAAATTAATAAAATAAAACTTTGTTTGATTTTCAGAGCCAGAAGAAACTTTTTGAATTCAATTGGAACTTCAAACCCATTTGAATTAAATAAAACCTAAAGGGATTTAAAAAGATAAACATTTAATAAAAGGAAAAATATAACATTTGGAAATACTATTTTGAAACAATTAAATGAAAAGATTTGTTTTCAAATGAAATAGAAGTTTTACAAATAAGGATTATTTTATAAAGCCAAATTAAACCTTGGCCAAGCTTTGGAATTAAAACATTTTATTTTAAATAAAATTAGCAAAGGTTTATTTAAATAAAATAATAAGGATTTAATATCCAACTTTATTTAAATAAAAGGTTTTACCATTTTAATTAAAATATCAAAACTTATTAAATTATTTTAAATAAGTTTTATAAGTATTTTATTTTCTTAATTAAAACCTACTGAAGTGTTTTGGTTTTATTTTAGATTTCGAAATAAATATATCAATAAAACAAATCCTATTTGATTTAATAACGAAAGTCTATCATATTTAATTAATAATGGACTCTAAAAATAAAAGGTTATTTTGTTTTAAACAAATTTCCAAGTATTCTATATTTCCCAAATAAAACCTACTGATTTGGTTTTGAAAATATTTAGGTTTCAAATAAAGATTTTATTAATAAAATAAAACTCTATTTAATTTAATAACTAAGGCCCATTTTAATTTAATTATTAATGGACCCTAAAATAAAAGGTTATTTTGTTTTAAACAAGTTTTCCAAATATTCTTTATTTCCAAATAAAACCTACTGATTGGGTTTTGAAAGCATTTGGATTTCAAATAAAGATTTTATTAAATAAACCAAACCTTGTTTTATTAATAAACCTTGGACCATTTTACTTAATTAATGAATGGAACCTAAAAAGATTTAAAAATATTATTTTATTTTATTTCTGGAATTGGGTTTTGATACTAAACAGAACAAAGTTCAAACTTTCAAAGTCTGGTGATTGATTGTCTTGATTTGATAGTTGAAACATATGTTTGAAATTCAAATCAGAAATTGGATTCAGAAAAAGAAAAAGATTCAGAAACAGAAAAAAAAAAAAAAATGTCGACCCAACCCAGTAGCCCAACAGGCCCAGGAACTAGCCCAGTATCTCACCCCGAAAGATAACGTTTCGCGCTAGTATTCAAACCCGCACAGAAACTGACCAGTGGACGCCCCCCTCGTTTCTATCCCACTGACCGACCGGCCCCATTCCTCCTGTTCTTCCTCCCCACCCGCACGACCCCTTCTCCCCCTCGCCGGCCGTTGCAGGCCTTGATTTCGCGGCATCAATTCGCCTTAACGCCGCCACCTTAACTCACAGTGATCAAGCACCTTTAAATGCCAGTGACTCCTCTCCACTTTCCCTCTGTCGCCTCACTTCGACACGCCCCCAGGTCGTCCCAATTCCTCCTCGAGCTCCTCTGCTCCGACCATCGTCTCCGGCCAATTCAGGCCAGTACACGCCACCCCGATCCTCCCTGAGCATGCTGGCACCTTACCCACTCCCAGACGCTTCTCCACGTGCCCTTCATTCAACCGCGGGCATCCCGAAGCGTCGGCTTTGACAAGCTCCGACAGCGCCGCCGTCTGTTTCTTCTCCGACGACGACTCCCCGGTAAACCAGACTGCCCCTCTTCTTCTCGTTCACGCTCATAGCACCCCCGTGATCTCCTGCGTCTAACCATAACCTCGGTTGTCCTTATCGTGACTTGTAGCGACGTCTTCGACCACGACTGAGACCACCCGACGTCGTTCTATACTCCGGCGAGCAATTGCAGAAGTACCTGAGCACCCCCTGCCACGACAAGCACACGTCGAGCATCACCCCATCCTCGCGACCTCGGTAAGCCTACTATACCCCTCTCTCGCTTCCTAGAACCACCGCAGAGCCACTGCCTGGCCGTGCGCCGCCGCTAGCCACCGTCAGCGCCGCCCCCTTTTGGTCAAACTCGTCAGCACCGTTGGATCTGGATCGGACGCACTAGATAGATCATTTAACGCCGAAGGGGTACGCTTCCAGAACCATACTATCTAACTTGATCCAACGCTCTACAGAGCGCGATCCGCGCGAAGCGGTACCGTCCAGTTAAAACGCGCCGCGTGTCACCTAATCTGTTTAAAAACTGATTTGAAAACAAAATATTTTGTGAATTTCAAACCCTTATAACTTTGGATCCACACGTCCAAAAATTAAAAATTTTATGTCGTTGGATTCAGGAGAGCAAGCCCTAGCCAACTGTGGCCTTAGTTTAGAAAATAGTATATGTTAGTTTGCTTGATTTTGCAGATTCTTTTGTGAGCTTGTTTAGAGTATAAAAATTGTTTAAAATTGATTTTAAGGTTAAAAATTTTGCAAAATGGTCTGTTGAGACCTTACTGACCCTAGGAACCAACCCTTGGTGTTAAAAATGTTTTTGGTAAAATTTAGGTTGAATTATTTGACTTAGGCAATTTCTAGCCAAATAAAATTATTGATTTTATTATGAAAATGTTTATGGAAAGGAAACTTTGAGAAAATGTTTTGGACCAAACCTACTGACCCAAAACACCAAGCTTTGCAAATGGCAACTCACTTGGTGAAAAACATAAAGTTTTTCTTTGATAAAAATATTTTTCACCACATGAAATGATGATGGATTTTAAAAATGGTTTATGGATAAAACCTATTTGCAAATGACTTTGCCATTTTGGTAAATGACCAATTTGGACCTTACAAAGTTTAGAAGCCTAGTGGAGACCATCCTTGCAATAGAACCAACCTTTGCATGCTTATGCATGACTTAGATTCCATTACTTTGTGTGTGAAAAATTGTTTGATTGACTTTGGTTTGGAATGTGAATTGAATTTGTGTTTGCTTGATTGACTTGTAGTGAAGTGTGAGACTAGCAAGATCAAGGAGTGAACCACCATTCCCTACCAAAAAGGCAAGTGATGCTTCATACTTTCTATCCCAATACTTTCACTATTAATTAGTGATTTTGCTAAGTAAACTTGCATGGATTTTGCTAAGTATAGATCTTGCTATAGGAAAACCTAGTAGATGAATCCTTAGTAGGATTTCCTAAGTTAAGTTTCCTATTACTACCAAGCTTAGCCTAGCTAATAGAAAACATGGGTGGAAAATATATTCACACTATGGAAAAATATTCTAAGTCTGAGGACTTATGTTTTGTTTAATAAAACAACTAAGTTAATGAATCACCTGGGTGGAATGGAAGGATTGGGATATGTTGAGTGGTTACCCAAGGCCAGGGGACTGGTGAACCTTGTGTATCACACTTGTGGATGGCCACCCAGGAAACAAAGGGATTTGAGATGTCAAATGTTGAGAAGCTTCAAGTGCAACCACTTGGCAATATGGGCTCTGCCATGATCATATAGGTTACAAGAACTTAGCCATATGAACGCGTCTAAGGGAAGGCTTCTGAAAGATCTTGTCTTGGGAAACCAAGTCTTGTGGGGAAAGTGCACCACCTATGCAGAGTGTAAAATCTAAGTACTTAGCCATGTCCCTGGTAAAGGACAATTTGAGCAGCAAGTCATGGAAGCAATCAAGAATCTCATCATTCAAATTTCTAAGTTAAAACTTGTGGATTGAACAAGGGTTGTTTGAAATCTTAAATCTTTGATTGATAGATGCCTTGGAAAGGATCTTCAATCCTTGATTGAGAAAAATGATTTTGTCAAGCAAAAAATTAGTATTTTCAAAATGTTAAGAAAAATCTATTTTGAGCAATGCAAGCCTCAACTCCACTTAGACAAATGCATATAGAAGTTAGACTCCACTATACTACCATATTACCACTTGCCAATACAATTCAAATGTATTGACCCTTTGTGGATGTAACTTGTATGTTGTAGGTTTGATTGATTTTAGTGAAGATTGATTGTTTAGGATTACAAAGTCTACAACCAACATCTGCCTGTGGCACTTTGAAGATGAAGGACCACTTGACCGTAGTTATTCCGCTGCAATGTAATGTAATATCCTAATGAGCTATGTTTGATGTAATAAACTTATGTTATTCCTTGTTATAAAGTTATATTATGACCTTTGTTTCTTGATATTACATCTTATCTGTGGATGCTAGCTATTGATCCAGGGACTAGCATTGTAAACACAGGAGGCTCTATCTTATTAGAGTTTGGGACCCCTACACATTCGTTCTCCATTAGCATCACGCCTTGGGCAAAACTCAAAGCGGTTTCCCTTGATCTGATTGATACTCTGCCCACACAGACGGGAAAGAGCTTCCTGCATGGCCCTAGCAAGTCCATCGAGCCAGTTGTTCTCTCTTAAGGTAAACTGAATTCCCTCAGTAGTGGGAGGTTCAATCTTTCCTCGGAGACTTGCAGCAATTAGCCACTGCAGATCTTCTCCTCCTTGATCATTGAGCTGAGCTCCGAAGAACTCGGTGTGCGGACGCTCCAGAAGTTCCGAAAGCTGGTCCAAATCCCTCTTAAATATAAAGTCTCCTCCATTCCCCAACTGATAAAACTTGATGTACTTCACGTCCATCTATAAGAATATAGGATGAGTAAGTTAGTAGAGTGATCAAGTGTGTGAAAATTTTATGTATTTTGCAAGAGTTTTTTTGAGGAACATGAATTTTCATGAAAGAATCAAAGGGATAAGAATGATAATAAGTTTTTGTAAATATTTGTTTTCTTTGGTTTTGAAACTAAGTTTTTGATTCAAACGTCCAGTCTAACTACGGTCTCCTAGAGTCAGTATGGCTCTGATACCAACTTGTCAAAACTCGGATTTTTAATCCCAGATGCCTGTTATGTCATACATCGCAATCCCAGGATTACCATTTTTGCGAGACATGACATAATTGGATACCATAGTACATCATCCATTACAAACCGTACATAAGTTCTTACACAAATAGGGATCTCGTGATCCAGTTCTTAATACATCTTCAAGCAATAGAATACGTAATAATAACGGTAGCGTAGGCGAAGCTCCATCTTCGGGGTCACAGGCAATGCTGACGATGGGAGATGATCCTAGTTGTCGTAACCTTCCTGGGGTCCATCCTCCAGGTACTCCTCTTCATAGTCTGGCCACGGTAATAGCCAGGTACAAAGCCATGAGTACTCTTTAAGTACTCGCAAACTAATACTAACAAGTGAAAGGGGTTTTTGATAATAGGACACTAGGCTCTAGGGTTGTTTTGCAAAAGCCAGATTTACCTCTACTAAGTTCAGAAGCAAAGGATGTCAGTTAAAGTTTTATAACCCTAAGTGGGAACTTGTATCTTATGTCACAACTCTGTTGTGGTCAAGTCAAAGTCTCAAATCATTTCACAAGTTATTTTGAAAACATCTGACGGGGGAACAATATGGACACTCCAACTGTCCATAACTGCGGACGCAGATATTCGAATAGTTTGACACTCTGCAGAGATTGTAAACTTTCACCACAACATTCGATACATCCGTCAGGAACAAAGCCTGAATTCACCATACTCAGTATGCGGATAATCAATCCTAACCTTTCAATTACACGCCCTAGTATAAGCACCTCTCCTGTGAGTTTGGCCTCCCAACGATGACCAACTGTCATCTTGGGTACTACACAGGTGGACGATCTTCACAAGGTAGCCTCAGATCAGACCTTGGCCGTGAGGGAACTAATACTAAGGTATATAAGTTTCCAGCCAAGCCCTACCCAATCTTCGGGTATTGTGGTTGTACGATAAAATTGGAATGGTATCACATCCAGACAACCATCAGTTTTATAAAGGGCTAAGGCTCATTCCTGAACATTTTCATCACCATAAATCATCTAGTGTTCGGAAACACATGTCCAAAACATTTCAATATAATGATCCATCATTTCAAGGTTTTCATAACCATTTTTCCACCAAGTATTCCCATATAAAGTTGATCAAGTTTTATGCTTAGCACTAGCATCTACAAGTGGGGGTAAGTACTAATGAGGGGTGGTGAACAAGTGGAGTTTTACTAAGTTCAATCTCATGTCTTAGGATGACCGCAGGATTATCTAGCTTAGGCAAAATTTATGCTCTTTATGCAACCTTCAATTATCCTTCTAGTATCTACCACTGATTCCAATAAACTCTAGGTACAAGCTTTGATAAAGAAATAAAGTACAAGCTTGCAAGTAAAACTAGGATTGGGTATCATCAAATGTATCTAACGAAGCATGCTTAGTGCATTGCATAGGTTATTTAACTCCCATAATTTCAAGTGTTAGCTTACATTGGTCCACTTAGTTAGTAAAGCTTGCCTTGTGCAGAGCAGTGGTTGATGTTCTCCTCGGCTTCTCCTTCGTAGTATCCTCCTTCCTCCTCGTATCCTTGGTCGGTACTAGCGTCTATAAATAAATACGAGGTACACAATCACCAAACAATACTTAACTAATTGCAATCATCACACAAAGGGTCCTATAGCTGATCTAGCATCATCACTAACATTACAAGATTAAAGCTTGGTTTAATTCCTTTTATTTTTAGAAAAGTAATTTCTACTCATTAAAAAAAACTACTTAATATTTAATATTCTCCAAACCAAACATGGGATCATGTTGACACATGTCATCACCACATATTTTAGTCCATGGAAATGTGATTTAAAGTGGTGTCACAATTTAATAAGGTTTTTCCTTTTATTTTAATTAATTAAAGTGGCTAGAAATGCCTATGTGGCATCCTTTTATTACTTGGTCATTATTTCTGTAAGTAAACATATATATTTTTATATATTCTGAAAGGTATGGTTAAATGTGATTTTTGAGAGTTGGAATCAACTCAAAAGCTATTATGGTTTAAATTTGAAAAATGTTTGAATGCAGAAAAGCTTCTGCCTTGTTATTTTTACCATGGATGATCTACAGATCCGAATGACTTGAATCCAACGGTCTTGGATTCAGCATTCCCAGACCTTTCTAACAAAATTGGTTTCATTCAATTTGGTTCACTGAATCGACCTGGGTTGATTTTTGAATCTAGGTGCAGAAGTGTGTTTGAAATAAAATGGAAAAGGTTAATTTCAAATGACTGGGCTGCGCGGGAAGCGATACTGGGCTGGCTTGCTAAGCACAGCTCTTACGTGGGCTGGTTAAGTGGCTGTCCCCACGCGTCAGTGAGACAAGGGGGTGCGAAGCGGTATGGGGTGATGTGGGGCATTCGATCTGGTTCTAATCCAACGGCTGAGGGTCATCGTCGATGCTGGGCAACGCCGGCGAGACAGAAACCTAGCGCGGCCAGTGGGGGTCGTTGGGGGCTCACAGGGGTTCAGTCAAGGGTCGGCGAGGCGGGCGAATGACGAAGTCGACGACGGCGAACCTCCTGGTATCGGCAGCTTCTCCTGGGGCGGCTCCAATCGCTGGCTTCCTTCTTCTCTAGAGGCGGCGGGCTCCAGTGAAATTCTGGAGAAGTGCTGCTCACCTTGCTTCGAGAATGGGATGACACGATCAGTGAAGAGAGAGGAGTGAGATGGTGTGCTCAATTCGGCTGGGGGTGGCCTCTATTTATAGTGGCGAGAGGGGACCGACGTGGCGCAAGGTGAGCTCGTCGTGGTCGACGGTACAGGCGGCTATCGGCGTGGGCGACGGTAGGGGGCGGTGCAGTGCTACCTAGGGATGCTCAACGACACGGTGGCGAGACGTGGGGTGGTGTGGTTTGGTCGGAACGCGACGGTGTTCTGCGCGTGCCCGACAGAAGATTTAATGGCGCACAACGTGCGTGGTCCGCGCGGCGGCGAACGAGCATGTCTGCGGGGTTGCTGGGACGGTGGTGATCACGTATGCACGCGACGAGGGCGGCGTGCGGTCTGTGGGCGTCGGTCGAGCGTGGCGCACGGGGCGCGCTCTCGGCATGGTTGCTGGCGAGCTTGGCATGGTCCGTGTGTGTGGTCCAGGGGTTGGCAACGGTCGAGCGCTGGACAGGGAGTGGCAGTGGGGTGTTGGCTTGCTCCTAGACATGTTTGTTATTCTTGTTTCTTCTCCTAGCTTGCTGTCGACATGGGGGTGACAAGGGTGCACTCGGCCTGCTCTCCATTGATGACATTGTCAAGCTTATAGTGATGCTAAAGGTTTGCAATTGAGCTAGATGATCTACTAAAGCCTAGTTGTGTCCAGAGAGGGAACAAGTTAGGAAAGAATCACTGCTCACAATAGTGTTTCGATTTTGTTTGATTTGTGTCTGCAATGTGTTTGATGAAATGGCCGCAAGAATTCAAGTTTTGAATTTTGAAAAGATTTTTGGTGGGTGTGCTAGGTTGGTGCTGGTGAGTCTGCAGATGCTTGGTTTTTGAAAGTTGAGCTTGTTTGAGTGGTTTTTGAAAAAGTGGGATCTTCCCATATGATAAAGATTCATTCAATTTTAAATTGTCATTTAAACTATGCATTTGAAAGTTTCTGGATGATCACAAAGTGGGCCTTGATACTTTGTTATGAGTACAATCAAGGGGTGCAAAGATCCAAACATGTTTCTGTTAAGTTCTGAAAGTTTGGGATAGCCAAAGTAGGCATGGGAGTTAAATTGGTCAAAATGACCATTCACTCATTTAGCTTTGTTTTGATTTATTTGTCTTTGGGAATAGTTTGGGAAATGTTTAGATGATGTTTATTTCACCTAAGCATCCATTTACAAGCAAAGGAACACACAAACAAGGTGGTTCAAAAGAATTCAAATTAGAATGCATACACACATGCATGCTTTCATATTTTTATTTAGAAAAGTTTTTGTTAACCCTAAATTTTATGATTAGAGTTTGATGAGCCAAGTCTAGTATTTTTGGGATGTTACACCCATTCTTGTGGGATACAGAACTTCCACTACCTTCACCATAAGAACGCTTGTGAGGTGACCCTGATCCATGCTTATCAAAATGGTGTTTCCTCTTCCTATTCTCAACTTGCTTCATCTTGTTTTCTAAGATGGTAGCTTTGTCACACAGAGATTGATAGGTTGGAACATAAGCAAGACATAGTTGCATGGATATTTCATCGTTCAACCCATTTAGGAACTTCTCTTTCCTCTTTGCGTCAGTGTCAACATCATTCAGTGCATAGCGTGACAGATTGTTGAACTCTTCAATATACTCGGAAATACTACGATGGCATTGTTTAAGGTTGTGAAATTCCTTTTTCTTCAACCCCATTACTCCAGAAGAGATGTGAGTAGTGCGGAATCCATCCTCAAACATTTCCCAAGTCAATTCTTCAATAGGGTTGTGTTACTTGGAAGTTATCCCACCAAGTAGCTGGCGGTCCTTCCAGCAAGAATGCTGCAAATCAGACCTTCTCGGCATCATTTCAACCAACTGTGACCAAGTACTTGTTCACGGAACATAGCCAATCATTTTCTATCATGGGATCAGTAGTACTAGAAAAATTAGCAGGTCGCAACCTTAGAAACCTTGTGAGCATATCAAGAGCTGGTGGATTGTGCTGGTTGGTGTTATTGTTGTTGTTGTTATTCTGATTCTGATTCTTGTTTGCCATGAACTAAGTTATCATCTGCATCAACTATATTTGTGCAGTCATCAGCTGTTGCATCTCATTGCCATTGTTGTTGTTACTGTTGTTATTGGTACAACGAGAAGGCGTCTGCGGTTTCAATAAGGATAAGTAATGATAAATAACCCCATAGATCCTAATATGCACATTACAACATATAACAACAATCAGCAAACCAACAAACACTTGATAAAATTATGGTTCAAACATCACGATCAACAAGTTTGCAAAGATAAATAACATACTAGCATAGTCATGCACAAGTTGGCATGATCAATGTGACTCGATAATAAAACGGTTAGATAGATATGACTACTCCTCCGTGTTGACTTCCTCCTCCACTAACGCAAGTCCTGTTGCGGTGAATCCTTCCTTGTAGTCCTCCAATCTTGTAGAAAAAGCATCAATACTCGCTTGTAACTCTCTCTTCTATGTGCGCAGCCTCTCTATCACCTCGTGATCCGCCTCGAGCTCAATGTCCTCAAGCTCTAACTCAGTCTCCAAATCTCTAATCTTCTTATTCTTCTCTTGGATCCTCTTCTCTTGGATCTTGAATTTCTTCTCTTGACCTTCAAACTTCTCCACTTCCTTGATTCGCTTCTCCTGTTCCTGGAAGGCCTTGTCCTTCTCCTTAAGTTGGGCATGCAGCTTATCGTTGCTAAGCATCACATTAGTCCTATCAATATCAAGGTTCCAAATGAGGCCTATGTCCTGGAGGTAGTGTCGCACAGTCTTGATGGTCATTAGTGGACTCGTCCAACACAATAGGCTCTCCGTCCTTGTCACGTCTCCCAAAGAAATGGAAGTAGTGGTTCTTAATCTTGGCAGAGTGGCGTCCACATAGGTATCCTATCAGCTCCTGCATGGCGACGTCGAGGCCCCTCTCTAAGTCATCATGGAGTATTTTGAAGGAAATTTCGTCAGCTGGAGGCTCTGTCTGGCGCCCTGGCTGGGTAACCCTGAATCCCCACAAGTCCTTCCTTTGAAACTTCCTTAGATGAAGTCCCTTGATGGTACAGATTGGAAGAGCGAACGCATTGACGAGCACCAAAATGCGAGTCCCAAAGCGTGTTCCCTTGAATTTCTTGGCAGTGTTGTATATGAAGCTCGACATCTTTTGCATAGGATCGAGAAAAATTAGAGATAAAACAAGTCTAGAGAAGAAACATAAAGTAGTAATAGGTACAAAAATTAAAAATAAAAGCCAATAACATCCAAAAAAACATTAATCCACACAAGTAGCGACATACATTACTCAACTCAAGCATCAAGGTTCAAACCACAACTTAGACAAACTTTGCCATACAACATAGGTTGGTATGATCAAATTACTAACATGAGGAAATGCCAAGTGTTTTCAAATTACAACTATAGGATATGTCGCGTCCTTCACTCACTAGTCAAGGTAGCTATCTGGGCATCCTTGGTAGCAATCTATTTTTCTATAGTACCATTCCTTAGCTGTTTTATGGTTGTATCTAAGTCTTGGGTATGCTGCTTCTCCTTCCTAAGATCTTTCTGAGTGTTTAGCATTCTATACTTAAGTATTTCTCCAAGTTCTTCAATGGCATTCCATGATGCCTTTCTTGTAGAGTCAAAGAATGACATATGCATTTCAGAGTTGGTGATCATGCAGAACCCCGTTTCCTTGTGGTCGTCTTCCTTGTTCTTATATAAGTGGAGTTACACCCACCAATACTCTTGTCCTTCATCCATCACCGGAAATACCTTGTATACGGCTTCACCATTTATCCCCAAACTAATCATGAGGTTCTTGAGTGCCTTGGGAAATTCTGTCTCACACTCTAGTGTCATACTCAATAGTGGTCCCTTCCCGACGGATTCATTGATGGTGGTCATCTACAAATAGAGATGAGAAAGATGATTAGGAGAGGTTTTACGAGATGAAAATAAACAAAGTGTAAAATTCGTAATGGTGTTGTATTTTCCTAGTGGCTTTCTTAATCTAATACATCTTAGGGTCACAAACCTACAGTCAACACAGTGCTCTGATACCATCTATAAGATCTCACCCAATAAGGTAGAGATCCCTATGATTGCAGTGCTAGTCCCTGGATCGTTTTTCTAGCACCCACAGTTTAAGATGAAGTACACATAAACAAAGGTCATTATTACATCGCAAATCCAGGAATATAATAGTTCTTACAACTCACTTAGCCCAAGGCTAACTTATTTAGAGTTATCATTACATAGCATAAAAATAGAGTCTTCATCTTCATGCTCCGCAGGCAAACATGTCGAGTGTAAACCCATAACCCTACTCACCATCAGAGTAACCTACAACATGATAAGTTACAGCCACAAAGGTCAATAAAGTTGGAATTGTATTGGCAAGTGATACCATAGTTGTATAGTAGAACCTAATGACTACATGAATATTTGGCTAAGTGTGGATTTGGATGACTTTGCTAAAAGAAAGTTTTATCTTATTAGTTTGAAAATAATAAGTTTTGCTTTTACAAAACACTAAGGTACCACCAATAGACATCAGTGAACATCTACCCTTGTTCACCCACAAAATTTTAACATAGATAAATTGGGATGAGCTGATTCTTGAACTATTTTGATGTCTTGACGCTCGGAAATGGTCCATAACCGGGGACACGGATAAGTACTTAGATTTACCCTCTCGAGAGGTGGTGCACTTTCCCCACAAGACTCGACATGCATAAAGACGGGACTTTTCTGAAGTAATCCCTCAGACCACCACAGACGCGTTCCATCCTATCAACTCTACCACCCTCTATCGGTCTAGATGAGTTCTCACAACTTAGTTGGTAAAGGCAGAGCCCATATGACATGTGGTTGCATGGGAAACTTCACGACACGAACGAGTCAACACCCGGATTTTTAATCCCAGATGCCTGTTATGTCGTACATCGCAATCCTAGGATTACTATTTTTGCGAGACATAACAGATTGGTATCATAGTTCATCATCCATAAAAAACCATCATAGTCTTACAAATAGTTGATCTCTTGATGAAGTCTGATTATAATCATACCAGTGGAATAATATTAATAGGGGTAGTGTGGTCGAGACTCCATCTTTAGGGTCACAGGCAATGCTGATGGTGGGAGATGATCCTAGTTATCGTAAGCATCCTGCTGCCCATCCTCCTCGTAGTCTCCTTCATACTCTGGCCATGGGAATAGCCAGGGACAAACCCATGAGTACTTTGAAGTACTCGCAAACATTCACTAAAGCAGTAATCCTATTCTAATAGGAATCTTAAGCTCTAGGTTTGTTTGCCACAAGCCAATTTTATTTCAACCAGTATCTAGTAATAAAATCCTAACTTTAGTTATCTAAGTTACTTAGGTGGGTATCTCCTTTCATCGCCACAACTTGTGGTGTCAAGTCAAAGTCACCATTCAAATCACGGGTCATTTTGGAAAAAACATTTGACAACGGAACAGTATGGCCATCCAACTGTCCATAACTGCGGACGCGGCTATTAGAATAGTTTGACACCCTGCATAGGTGGTACACTTTCACCACAACATTTGATACATCCATCAGGAACAATCCCGAATCATCATTCATGGTATGCTGATAATCAATCCTAACTTTTCAATTACACACCCTAGTATAGGCACCTCTCCTATGAGTTTGGCCTCCCAACCATGACCATCTGTCATCTTGGGAACTGGATAGGTGTACACTCACATTCACAAGGTAGCCTTAGCTCACCTTGTTTAGCGAGGGAACCCATACTAAGACACATAAACTTCCTAGTCAAGCCCTGCCCAAATTCAGGTATTATGACTGTACAGAAAAAATGGAATGGTATCGCATCCGAACCCAACCATCAGTTTTTATCAAAGTCAAGTCACATACTCATTCAGCATCATCTTCAAGTCATTGTGTCCATAACACATGTCAAAATATTTTAATAGAATGACTCCTCATTCCAAGGTTTTCATAATCATTTGTTCCCATCTATGGTGATCAAGTGTAGTTTAGCAATAGCATCAATCAAATGGGGTTGTCACTAGTGGTGGGGTACTATGCTGGTGTATCTACCTTCATCAAGTTCCAAGATCTTGAAGACACTTTCCTAATCTTCCACTAATCATCAAATTAATTAACTACTGGAACAACTTTGCAAAAAGGGGTGAAAAGTAAAGCTTGCAAGCAAAACTGGGATTTGGTATAATAAAAAGGGGTATCACAATACCTTGCAAATGAGTCTTGCATGTTTTAGATTAGCTTGCATACAATATCTTGCATAATGTAGCTTGCCTTGATTGGTAAGGTGGTCGAAGTTCTCGTCCTCTTCTTCGTAGAATTCCTCCTCTTCGTAGACGGATTGATACTAGCGTCTATAAATAAATACGAGGTACACAATCACCAAACAATACTTAACTACTTATATTTATCACACAAGGGTCACTCTAGATGATCTAGCATCATCTCTATCATTACAAGAAAGGGGTGATAAGATTTTATTTATCTTATTTTTAGAAAAGTAATTTCTACTCATTGAATAGTTACTTAAGATTTAATATTCTCCAATTCAATTATGGTATTATATTGACACATGTCATCACCACATATTCTAATACTTTAGAATGTGATTTAAAGTGGTTGGCCTAATTTATAAAGCTTAACACTATTATTTAATAATATTTAAGTGGCTAAAAATGACTAGAAATCCATTCTCTAATTTTTGGTCCAGGACTACTGTATGTAAGTATGTATATTTTTACATATTCAGAAATGTCTTGTCCATTGTGATTTTTGACAGTCGTAATAAACTCAAAATCACTTATGGTTGAATTTTGAAAAATGTTTGAAGTTGAAAAAGTTATTGTCTTGTTATTTCTACTGAGGGTGATCCATAGTTTTAAACTATTTGACTCCAATGGGAGTGATTAGAGATTTCCATCTACTTTCAAACAAAATTGGATTCATTCAATTTGGCTTAGTGAATCTTCCTGAATTGATTTTTAAAGTTTCAAACGGTAGGGGGTTTTCAAATAAAATACAAAACTAAGTTTGAATTGACGGGCGGCGCGCGGGAATGCAAATGGGATGGCCCAACTATGCAATGCGCATGCAGCGGGCTGCTCCGGGGCTGGTCGCACATGTCAGTGATTAACAACACGCGAAGCAGTATCAGCGAATCTAGGCCTCACGATTAGAGCGCGATCCACGGCTTAGCGTTGTCGTCTCCGTCGTAGGACACACTCGGGACAGAACCCTATCTCTACGGCGGGGGTCGTCGGGGTCTTACCAGGGCTCCAGCTAGGTCAGGCGATGGGGGCGAACGAAAGAGTCGACGACGGTGGTTCGATTGGTGGTCGCGACAGCTCCTTGGGCGGCTCCTAGCTTTGGCTCCTTCCTTCCTCTTCAGCGGCGAACTCCAGTGAAATTTTGACGAAGTGGTGCTCGCCTTGCTCCAGGGTTGGGTCAGAGAGGTTCCTAGGTGAGGGAGGAGTGGAATGGTGTGCGTTTTGGGGTCGACGGAGGGTCTATTTATACTGCGGCGAAGGGGGCATGGTGGCATGGGTTGGGGTCGCCGGCGAAGCAGTTACAGTGAGCTATAGGCATGTCCAAGGGCATAGGTCGACGCGGTGCTTCAGGGTGATCGTCATACGCACAGTGGCACGGCGATGCGCAGTCTAAATCATTCTATAACATCCGTGCTCTTTGACTGTACCGGCGGCATTCATCACGGCGTATGGTTGTCATGGCGATCGCTCGGTCAAACTATCATGTCTAGGAGCTTTCTGGACTCATCGAGAACGTAATGGCGCAAGTTGAGGGCGAGGTGCGGCATGTGCGCGCCGGATTGCTTGGCGCTCTGGCGCGGCGATCGTCATGGTCTGGCATTAAATTGGCACTACTTTGCTGGTGTCTCCTCGAGCGGTCTTTGGTCGGGGCGTGCACATGCAGTGGCGGTGAGGGCAGGGCTACCTCCTAGACATCATGGGAGAGGGAAGCGCGGTCTGTGGCATCGTGTCCACGTCGAGGTGGCAAGGTGAGCTCGGGTACCATTTTGCATGGGTCAAACAACGAGTGATAGGAGCTCCATTGCATAGGCTAGTACTGGGTGAGTTAAGGGTACGACGTGTGACCTTGGTGAGGTCACAATGGTGAGCGAATTGATCAAAAAAGTGAATAGTTGTTGATTTTGTACTGTGATCACCAAGTGTTCGGTCTAATGGCCGCAAGAAATAAACCATCACATTTTCCAGTGATTTTTGGTGGGTGTTTTGGTACTAATCTTGGTAGTCTCTGGGTGCAATGGTTTGCTAAGTGGTGAGGGTTTGAGTGGTTTTCCAAAAATTGGCTATCTTGATACATAAGATAGATTCAAATTTGAATTCCCTCTGGGTTTGAAAATGTTTCTCATAGTTGGAAAGATCCATTGGGTTTAGTGTCACTAGTTCTAGCAAGGGGGGAAAAGAAATGGAAAAGTTTCTATTTGAGATTAGTTGCTAGAGATGCTCAAAGTGAGCTAGTGGTTAACTTGGGCAGAAATGACCATTAGATCATAAGCTTTGTACTTGGATTTTCTTTTGTTTTGATCTGGTTTGGAAATGACCTAGATGATATGGTTTGATCTCTAAACCAATTCTCATTATTTACAACAATCAAACATGGCATTGCAAGCATTCATACACAAGTATAAGATTTAATTTATAAAATCTTTTGTTAACCCTAATCTTGGTTAATAAGAACTTGATCCTCATTAATATTTTTGGGGTGTTACAAAACTTCCCCCATTAAACAGAATCTCGACCTGAGATTCAGGAAAAACTAGGATCTAAAGAGATTGGGAAACTTTGTCCTCATGTAGTCCTCGCGCTCCCAAGTGGCTTCTTCTTCAGTATGGTTGCTCCACTAAATCTTGAGAAACTTGATACTCCTGGTCCGGGTAGTCCGGAAAGCTTCTTCCAAGATACGAATGGGTACTTCACGATAGGTCAAGTCCGGGTTGATCTCCATGGCTCTATGATCGACGTTCTTGAAAACTTTAGTTGTTTCTAGAACTTATAAACACTTCCAAAGTAACAAGACATTAAACACATCATGCATGGCTGACATCTCCTTTGGAAATTCTATCTGATAAGATACTTCTCCTCGGCGACTTAAAATCTTGAAGGCTCCAATGTATTGGGGTGCAAGCTTTCCTTTGAGTTGGAAACGCTGCATTCCTTTCAAGGGTTATACTTTGAGATAAACAAAATCTCTGACATTGAAGGCTAGATCTCGAAGTCTCTTATCGGCATAACACTTTTGTCTGGACTGGGCGGTCTTGAGATGCTCACAGATCTTGTGAACCTTCTCTTCGACTTCTCGTAGGATGTCGGTTCCGAAGATCTGACTCTCTCCTACTTGCAACCAATTCAAGGGGGTATGACACTTCCTTCCATACATAAACTCAAATGGAGTCATTTTCAAACTGGCTTGATAACTGTTGTAGTATGAGAATTATGTGAAAGGGAGGCAATCCTCCCATTTAGATCCATATTCCAACACACAAGCTCTCAACATATCTTCGAGTATTTGGTTTACTCTTTCCGTTTGTCCATCGGTCTGCGGGTGATAGGTTATACTGAAGTTTAGTTTGGTTCCTAAACCTTCTTGGACTTTCTTCCAAAATCTTGAGGTAAACTGGGTTCCTCGATCTGACACAATGTTCTTGGGGATTCCATGCAAACTGGATATCCTAGCAATGTACAACTCTTCTAGCTTCGAGCTCTAACAAGTGGTCTTGACAGGTAAGAAATGAGCTACTTTGGAAATTCTATCCACTATGACCCAAATAGAATCATTTCCTCTACTCGATATGGGAAAAACGGTGATGAAATCCATTCCAATTGAATCCCATTTCCATTCTAGGATCTGCAAAGGTTACAAAAGTCCTGCGGGTCGTTGGTGTTCCGCTTTGAATCTCTAACAGATATCACACATGGCTATGTAGCTTCCGACTTCTCGCTTCATCTTATGCCACCAAAATTGCTCCTTCAAATCCTGATACATTTTCGTTCCTCCTGGATGGATGGAATAAAGAGTATCATCGAATTCTTGCAAAATAGCTTGTTTCAACTCTGAATCTGCTGGCACACATATTAGTCCTTTATACCACAGAACTCCTTCTTCATATGCCATCAATCCGGGTACCATCCCTGTAACGATATGATGCTTAATTCCGTCGATACTAGCATTTACCTTCTGAGCTTCCTTTATCTGATCTATCATGGTGGGTTGAAGTTCGATACTAGCTAGGAATCCTTCGCTAAGTAGCTCCTTTCTGAAATCCTCCAACTCCTTATGCAAACTTGGTTGTTCTTTCAGAATCATGGTGTTTAATCTACACGACAGTCTACTAAGAGCATCCTCTACCACACTGGCCTTGTCGGGGTGATAGTGAATGTCAAGTTCATAATCCTTGATTAACTCTATCCATCTCCTTTTCCTCATATTCAACTCCCTCTGAGTAAAAATATACTTCAAGCTCTTGTGATCTGAATAAATCTCACAGCTATTACCCATAAGATAATGACACGATGTTTTCAAAGCTAAAACCACGCCGGCTAACTCTAAGTCATGGGTTGGATAATTCTGTTCATGCTGCTTCAGTTGTCGGGATAGATATGATATCACTTTGCCTTCTTGCATCAGCACACATCTGAGACCAATCTTGGATGCATCACAATACACATCAAAGGTCTTCGTGAAATTCAGCATGATGAAAATTGGGGCTGAAATAAATCTCTTCTTGATCTCTTGGAAACTCGCTTCACATTGGTCCGTCCATTCAAACTTTTGATTTTTCTTTAATAATTGGGTCATCGGCCTAGCGATGCTTGAAAATCCTTCAACAAACTTGCGATAATATCCCGCTAATCCAAGAAATGCATGAACTTCTGTTTGAGTGGTTGGGGCTCTCCATTCCTCAACATCCTTAATCTTGGCAGGGTCGACTGTAACTCCTCCGGCTGACAGAATATTTCCTAGGAATCCGACTTCCTTTAACCAAAATTCACATTTCCTGAACTTGGCATACAACTGATGCTCCCTCAAGGTTCCAAAGATGGTTCTTAGGTGCTATTCATGTTCTTCCTCCAATTTGGAGTAGATTGGAATTTCATCGATGAAAACAACGACAAAGTTATCCAAGAAGTTCATGAAAATCTTATTCATGAGATTCACGAACTAAGCGGGGGCATTGGTTAATCCAAAAGACATGACCTTGTACTTATACAATCCATATCGGGTAGTGAAGGCGGTCTTTGGAATATTTGTTGCATGAATTTTTAGTCGATGATAACCAGTTCTAAGATCAATCTTAGAGAATACTCTGGCACCGATCAACTTGTCAAACAAATTTTCTATCTTTGCTAGTGGGTAATTGTTATTGATGGTGACATCATTCAACCTCCGGTAATCCATACATAAACGGGTGGCACCATCTTTCTTATCCACAATAGAACAGGTGATCTCCATGGAGATGCACTTGGTGGTATCAGATCTTTGCTAATCATGTCATCTAGTTGCTTCTTAAGCTCTACTAATTCTGATGGGTTCATAATATAGGGTCTCTGTGCTATGGGTCCAGTTCCGGGGATTCGTTCAATGATAAACTCGATATCCCGATATGGGGGCATATCGGGTAATTCATCTAGGAACAAATCGGGGTATTCACAGACTACTTGAATTGACGAGGCAAGGTCTCAGACACATGCTCAATTTATACTCTGGTGCTACTGATCATGGTTATGGCTTTCTTGGCATAATCTATAAGTCCTTGATGTTTCGACATACAATCCATTCCTAGTACTACTTCCAAACCTTTTTTCCGAGTACTATTAGATTGGCATAGAAATCTATTCCATGAATTATGATAGGTACGACCTTGCAAATTTTTCTAGCTTTGGTAGTTGATCAATGTATTTGAACTATCATAACATGTTTAAAATTGGTTGGTTGAATCTTACTAGTGCATGAAAATTCTTCGGTCACAAACGAGTGCGATAATCTAGAATCAAACAACACTCTTACAAGTACTGAATTAACAGAAAACATACCCATCATGACATCTGGCGCTTCCTGGGCTTCTCCAGCATTCATGTGAAACAGACGGTCAGCACGGTTGTTCGGGTTGCCTAGGGCGAACCTTTTTCCAGGTTAGACACGACGCTGCTACTGGGAAGGTGCAGTAACATTGGGTGCTGCACCAATCTTCTTGGGGCACTCATTGGAGTAGTGACCTGTCACTCCACACTCAAAGCAGGTGATTGTTGACTTGTCCTTTCCCGCAACTGGTATGACATTACTTCCATTCCTTGGGGAAGTATTGTTATTGGTGTTGGCGGGCCTTGGTGGTGCACAGTTGAGGTTATTAGGATTGCCATTGTTGTAGTGGTTGTTGCCTCCGGGCCTCGGGTTTCCTCCACTACGATTGGAAAAGTTCGGGCGGGACATAGGTGGCCTAGTGTTCCTTGGTGCAAATCCAGCATACGAACTGGGGAAATACTTTGGGGTATGGTGGGATCCAGGTTGATGCATCATACGACGCTTACGGTTCTCAGTAGCTTGGTTGATCGTTCCTTCCATCTGGATAGCTGAGTCCACTAAAGCTTCTAGATCAACAAAGGGTATATTGACTAACACTATCTGCATCTCATCATGTAGACCATTCAGAAATCTCTCCTTCTTCTTGGCTTCAGTACCAATCTCATCAGGGGCATACCTAGATACAGACATAAATCTATGACGGTACTCTACCATGGTCATCCTTCCCGGCTTTAGCTCCTTGAATTCATCCCTCATCCATAGAATCAAACCTGGTGGCACATGGTTCGGCTGAACTTGAGTTTGAATTCATCATAAGTCATCATCTTTCCTCCATTCATGGTACTGGTGCTATTCCACCATGCTCTTGCATAACCAGCCAGATAGTGGGTGGCAAATAGTACTTTCTCCGGCTCATACTACTCCAGCAACTTCCAAGTTGTTCTCCATAGTCTGCAGCCAATCATCAGCATCTAATGGCTCTTCTGACTTGCTAAAGATAGGGGGATTGGTGTTCTGGAAGTTCTTAAGTTTGGATCCATGATGATCCTGATTTCCATGGCCTTGGTTGTCATGCGCCAATTGGGATAAACTCTTGTTACGCTTGAATTGACGGGGCAAGGTCTCAGACACATGCTCAACTGATACTCCGGTGCTACTGGTCATGATTATGGCTTTCTTGGCACAATCTATAAGTCCTTGATGTTTAGACATCGAATCCATTCCTAGTACTACTTCCAAACCTTTTGTTCCGAGTACTATTAGATTGGCATAGAAATCTATTCCATGAATTATGATAGGTACGACCTTGCAAATTTTTCTAGCTTTGGTAGTTGACCTAGGTATTTGAACTATCATAATATGCTTCAAATTGGTTGGTTGAATCTTACTAGTGCATGCAAATTCTTCGGTCACAAACGAGTGTGATGCTCCAAAATCAAACAACACTCTTACAAATACTGAATTAACAGAAAACATACCCAGCACGACATCTGGCGCTTCCTGGGCTTCGTCAGCATTCATGTGAAACATATGGCCAGCACGGTTGTTCGGGTTGCCTGGGGTGAATCTTTTTCTAGGTCGGACACGACGCTGCTGCTGGGCAGGTGCAGAAACATTGGGTGTTGCAGCAATCTTCTTGGGGCACTCATTGGAGTAGTGACCCATCACTCCACACTCAAAGCAGGTGATTGTTGACTTGTCCTTTCCCGCAACAGGTACGACATTACTTCCAGTCGTTGGGCAGTATTGTTATTGGTGTTGGTGGGCCTTAGTGGTGCACTGTTGACGTTATTGTGATTTCCATTGTTGTAGTGGTTGTTGCTTGCGGGCCTTGGGTTTCCTCCACTATGATTGGAAAAGTTCGGGCGAGACATAGGTGGCATAGTGTTCCTTAGTGCAAATCCAGCAGACAAACTGGGGCGATACTTTGGGGTATGGTGGGGTCCAGGTTGATGCATCATACAAAACTTATGGTTCTCAGTAGCTTGGTTGATCTTTCCTTCCAACTGATAGCCAAATCCACTAAAGCTTCTAGATCAGCAAACGAGATATTGACTAACACTGTCTGCATCTCATCATGCAGACCATTCAGAAATCTCTCCTTCTTCTTGGCTTCAGGACCAATATCATCAGGGGCATACCTAGATACAGACATAAATCTATCACGGTACTCTACCATGGTCATCCTTCCCTACTCCAGCTCCTTGAATTCATCCCTCATCCACCAGAATCAAACCTGGTGGCACATGGGTTCGGCTGAACTTGAGTTTGAATTCATCCCAAGTCATCATCTGTCCTCCATTCATGGTATGGGTGCTATTACACCACGCTCTTGCAGAACCGGCCAGATAGTGGGTGGCAAAGAATACTTTCTCTGCCTCATCTACTCCAGCAACTTCCAAGTTGTTCTCCATAGTCTGCAGCCAATCATCAGCATCTAATGGCTCTTCTAACTTACTAAAGATAGGGGGATTGGTGTTCTGGAAGTTCTTAAGTTTGGATCCATGATGATCCTGATTTCCATGGCCTTGGTTGTCATGCGCCAGTTGGGCGATCTGTTGAAGAGTAGCAAGATTGGCTTGACGCTCGGTTCTACCAGCTTCTCGGTCGGCTACTAACATTTGTAGGATTTGGACCATCAGGTCTTGAGGTGAGCTGCTTCCTCCACGAGGCATCTAAGTATTGAGATAGATCATGAGACAAGAGGGAAATTTTTCTAAGGTTTATGTGTTTGGTTTAAAATATTTTAAACTTTGAGTATGGCCAAGGTTTGAAATCCAACAAATCATTCTCGTTCATTTCAATCACACAATATGAACAACACATTCCAACACAGCACAACAACAAACATATGGTTTTAAGAACCATTATGGCAAGCTACGATATAGTGGGACCAGATACACTCACACCTATGACAGTGCTCTGGTTCTACTAATCATCGGAACCGGTGGCTTCTTCATCATCAAAGAAGTCGTGGTTCTCATAATTAGTGTGGAACTCCTGGTCCATGTCCTCCAAGTAGTCATCATCATAGCTGAGGTACGAGTAGGGATCTCCACGAATATATTCCCCTTGTTCTCCCTCTCTTCAAGCTGCATGTCTCGCTCGTGGATGGCCTCCTCCAAAGATGACACCTTGTGACGAAGGCGGGCAATGATGCGATCCTTCTTGTCACGCAGACGACGAAGTGAATAGCTCTCCTTCATGATGATGGCGAAGGTCTGGTCCTTCTTGGTGGCAGCAAGTTGCTTCTCGTTGGCGTCAGCACGAGCGTTGTCCATCTCCTTCTAACTCTCATGAAGCATGAAGGCAAGATGATCCACATGGTGCCTCAACTCAGGGTGGCCTGCCAGGTCCAAGGGTTGTCCATTGGAGTCATTTCTGGCATATTGAGCGAAGTGGGTGCCGGCAATCTTGTTGATATTCTGCCCACATAGTCGGGCAAGTGCTTCCTGCATTGCTCTCGTCATTCCATCTATCCAGTTGTTCTCTCTGATGCTGAAATGGATCTTCTCAGATGTAGGTGGATCCAAATTTCCTCATAGGTCTGCAACTATCAGCCACTGCAGCTCCCCTCCGGGGTGATCATGGAGTTGAGCTCCAAAGAACTCCGGATGCAGGCGCTCCAGAAATTCCGCAAGCTGACTCAGGTCATCCTCAAAGATGAGATTTCCTCCGTTGCCCAACTAATAAAACTTGCTGTAGGTGTAGTTCATCTCTAAGCAATTTGAGAGGAGTAAGTTAGAGAAGTGATCAAGTGTGCCAAATTTTATGTAAGGTTGCAAAAATTTTAAGGAACATATGACTCTCTGTTGGAAAGAATTTCAAGGATAAGAGTGAGAATTGTTTTTCATAGATAATCACTTTCTTTGTTTTGGGAAACTAAATTGTTCTGACATCCATGCTAACTAGGGTCTCCTATGGTCAGGATGGCTCTGATACCAACTTGTCAAAACCCGGATTTTTAATCCCAAATGCTTGTTATGCCGCACATCGCAATCGTAGGATTACCATTTTTTCGAGACATAACAGATTGGTATCATATTTCATCACGCATTACAAACCATCATAGTCTTACAAATAGTTGATCTCTTCATCAAGTCCACTTACAATCATAGCAGCGGAATAATAATAATAGGGGTAGGATGGTCGAGACTCCATCTTCAGGGTCATAGGCAATGTTGGCAATGGGAGATGATCCTAGTTATCATAATTGTCTTGTTGTCCATCCTCCCCGTAGTATCCTTAATTGTATGGCCATGGGAATAGCTAGGGAAAAAATCCATGAGTACTTTGAAGTACTCGCAAACATTCACTAAAGTAGTAAGGCCATTCTAATCGGAATCTTAAGCTCTAGGTTTGTTTGCCACAAGCCAATTTTATTTTAACCAGTATCTAGTAATAAAAGCCTAACTTTACTTCTCTAAGTTACTTAGGTGGGAATCTACTTTCATCTCCACAACTTGTGGGGTCATGTCCCATCCAACTATCCATAACCGTTGACGCGGTTATTTGAATAGTTAGACACTCTACAGAGGTGGTACAATTTCACCACAACATTCGATACATCCATCAGGAACAATCCAAAATCATCATACTTGGTATATAGATAATCAATCCTAACCTTCCAATTACACAACCTAGTATAGGCACCTCTCTTATGGGTTTGGCATCCCAACCATGACCATCTGTCATCTTGGGAACTACATAGGGGGACAGTCACATTCACAAGCTAGCCTCAGCTCACCTCGTTCCGCGAGGTAACCCATACTAAGACATAAATACTTCCAGTCAAGTCCTACCCAAATTCGGGTATTGTGGTTGTACGGAAAATTTTGAATGGTATCGCATCCATACCCAACCATCAGTTTTTTATCAAAGTCAAGTCACATACTTATTCACCATCATATTCAAGTCATTGTTTCCATAACACATGTCAAAACATTTCAATATAATGACTCCTCACTCCAACGTTTTCATAATCATGTTTTCCCATCTATAGTGATTAAGTTTAGTTTAGCACTAACATCTATCAAATAGGGGTGTCACTAGTGGTGGGGTACTATGCTGGTGTATCTACCTTCATTAAGTTCCAAGCTCTTGATGACACTTTACTAATCATCAAATTAATTAACTACTAGAACAACTTTGCAGAAGGGGTGAAAAGTAAAGCTTGCAAGTAAAACTGGGATTTGGCATAATAAAAAGGGGTATCACAATTGCTTGGAAGTGAGGCTTGCATGGTTTATATTAGATTGCATAGAATAGCTTGCATAATGTAGCTTGCCTTGATTGGCAAGGTTGTCAAAGTTCTCGTCCTCGTCTTCGTAGAATTCCTCCTCTTCGTAGCCCGGATTGATACTAGCGTCTATTAATAATATTTAAGTGGCTAAAAATGACTAGAAAGCCATTCTTTAATTTTTGGTCTAGGACTACTGTATCTAAGTATGTATATTTTTACATAGTCATAAAGGTCTTGTCCAATGTGATTTTTGAGAGTTGGAATCAACTCAAAATCACGTATGGTTGAATTTTAAAAAAAGTTTGAAGTTGCAAAAGCTACTATCTTGTTATTTGTACTGAGGGTTATCCATAGTTTTAAACTGTTTGAATCCAATAGGAGTGATTAGATATTTCCATCTACTTTCAAACAAAATTGGACTCATTCAATTTGGTGTAGTGAATCTTCCTGAATTAATTATTAAAGTTTCAAGACAAAACTAAGTTTGAATTGACGGGCTGCGTGCAGGAATGCAAATGGGATGGCCCAACTACGCAAAACACGCATAGCTTGCTGTTGTGGGGCTGGTCCTACCTGTCAGCGACTAACAACATGCGAAGCGGTATCAGCGAATCTAGGCCTTACGATTAGAGCGTGATCAACAGCTTAGTGTCGTTGTCTCCGTCACAGGACACGTGCGGGATAGAACCCTAGATCTATGGTGGGGGTCGTCGGGGGCTTACCAGGGCTCCATATAGGTCAGGTGATGTGGGCAAACGAACGAGTCGACGACGACATTTCGATTGGTGGTCGTGGCAGCTCCTAGGGCGGCTCCAAGCTTCGGCTCCTTCCTTCCTCTACAGCAGCGAACTCTGGTGAAATTCCGGTGAAGTGGTGCTCGCCTTGCTCCAGGGTTGGGTCAGAGAGGTTCCTAGGTGAGAGAGGAGTGGAATGGTGTGCGTTTCGGGGTCGGGGGAGGGCTCTATTTTTACTGCGGTGAAGGGGGCATGGCGGCATGGCTTGGGGTCGTCGGCGACGCAGCTATAGTGAGCTATAGGCTTGGCCAACGGCATAGGTCGACGTGGTGCTTTAGGGCGATCGTCATACGCACAGTGGCACGACGAGGCGTGGTCTAAATCATTCTAGAACATCTGTGGTATGTGACTGTACCGGAGGCATTCGTCAGGGCATACGGTGTTCACGGCGATCACGCGGTCAAACGATCATATCTGGGATCTTTATGGAGTCATGGTGAACATAATGGCGCAAGGTGAGGGCGAGGCGCTGCGTGTGCGCGCGGGATTGCTCGGCGCTCTGGACACGGCTTTGCTGGCGTTAAATGGGCACGGCTTTGTTGGCGTCTCCTCGACCGATCTTTGGTCGAGGCATGCACAGGAAGAGGCGGCGAGGTCAGGGATACCTCCTAGCCATCGTGGGAGACGGCAACGCGGTCTATGGCATCGTGTCCACGTCGGGGTGTCAAGGTGAGCTCGGGTACCATTTTGCACGGGTCAAACAGAGAGTGATAGGATCTTCATTGCATAAGCTAGTACTGGGTGAGTTAAGGGCACGACGTGTGAGCTCGGTGAGGTCACAATGGTGAGCAAAGGATTGATCAAAACAGTGAATAGTTGTTGAGTTTGTACTGTGATCACCACGTGTTCGGTTTAATGACCGCAAGAACTAAACATCACATTTTCTAATGATTTTTAGTGGGTGTTCTGGTACTAATCTTGGTAGTCTCTGGGTGCAATGGTTTGCTAAGTTGTGAAGGTTTGAGTGGTTTTCCAAAAATGTCTACCTTGATACATAAGATAGACTCAAATTTGAATTGCATCTCAAAAGAGTTTGAAAATGTTTCTACAAAGTTGGAAAGATCCATTGGGTTTAGTATCACTAGGTATAGCAAGGGGAGAAAATAAATTGAAAATTTTCTGTTTGATATTAGTTGCTAGAGATGCTCAAAGGGAGCTAGTGGTTAACTTGGGCAGAAATGAAAATTATATCATAAGCTTTGTATTTGGATTTTCTTTTGTTTGAATCTGATTTGGAAATGACCTAGATGATATGGTTTTTATATCTAAACCAATTCTCATCATTTACAACAATCAAACATGGCTTTTAAAGCATTCATACACAATCATAAGAATTAATTTCTAAAAGCTTTTGTTAACCCTAATCTTGTTTAATTAGAACTTGATTCTCATTAATATTTTTGGGGTGTTACAGAACGTCTCCAATCTCTTTGTTCCTGGGTGGCCATCCACAAGTGTGATACACCAGGGTAAACCATAGACATGGGCCCTGAGTAACCACTCAACATAATCCATACAAATTCCATTTCCACCCAGGTGTTTCGTTAAGATTGGTTGTTTTCTTAGTCAAAAATAAATAAGTATATAAATTTTCCATACCATCATGATATGACCACCCACAAATTCTAATAGCAAGGCTAAGCATTCTAGTATACGATGTCTCCTAACTTAGAAAAATACTACCAAGGTATATTCTATAAGATAACTATAGCATAGAAATATAAGTAAAAACTATCATGCAATGTTCTACTAAAATATCACTAATGCAATAGTTGAAATAATAGGACATATGATGAAATATCACTTTCCTTGGTAGCTAAGGGAGTAGGTACAGTCCTCATAGCAACAAACATCACAATGCACACAATCTACACATCATAATCAAACAACAAAATATACAATTCAATATAGGCACCAAAAAATATGAATGCATGCAATTGTTCAATAAGATGAATGCTACACTTTAAAATTCAGAGCCTACGGTACATAGGATGGAATACACCATCTAAAGTAATAAGAACATAAGATACACCTAAAAATAATTTATACAACAATTTTTATAGCAAAAATAGCCCTAAAAAGGTTTCTGCCTAAAACTTAGTTTTTACAGAAGTTTTTGATCAAAATAAGGTCTCAGTAGTGTATCTCTCATTTTTCTGAATCCATGGACACCAAGTTTGTGTTTTTATGATTTGTGGATCAAAAGTTATCGAATTTCTAAGTTTAATCATCTAATTAATCTATTTTCAAATTTAATAGCAGGTTCTAGCCACGTGGCCTAATCCTACTGGTCGATACCGCTTCGGCTAGATAAGCAACGCGGGCCATTGGATTAAAATGAAAACATGCAGGATAGATTGACCGATACCCTTTTGCTAAATGATCTAATCCTAGCCCTAGGATGCAGATCCGATGGACCTCAGCACTCAGCCAGGAACTGGTGGCGCTGTCAACTGCTCATGGCGGCGGCGCGTCAGGTGGGTGGTGTTCTGGCGGTTCTACAGGGTAAGGGGACAAGGAGAATTACCGAGGTTGCGGTGGTCTAGGTGGTCTTAGTGGTGGCCGTGGTCGAGGAAGGGGCGCTCGGGTTCGAGTCTGATTCCTCACCGGAGTTGTGCTTGCCGTTGGTTCTTTGTAGATGAAGATGGGGTCGAGTATCTTAGGCTCAAGCAAGCAAATCAAAGCATTAGTGGGGTGCGCTAGGTCCTATAAGAGACCTTGGTGGCCAAAATATAGCAGAGGGGACTAGGTCTCACCGGAATTTCGTCGGTGAACGTTGATTGCAGAGGGTTGCTCCGACGGTGACCGTGGTGATGACCTGGGTTGCGATAAAAATGAACAGAGGGAGTTAACGGATGAGCCCGACGATGGCAAGGTTTACTGGACAGAAAAGAGGGCAAGGGGTGGTAAGTTCTCAACGTAATTGTCGTCGGAGTTCTTCGGTGAACGCGGCGGTGCGAGGTCAAATTAGAAGAGCCCGCGGGCTCTCTAGTGGCGTGGTTTGAGGGGAAACAATGAGGAGGGAGTGAGGTTTAAGAAGCAAGGGTCGGGGAAAGAATTACTCTCACAAACATGTGAATTTACTCGGAGTAAAATCGACCAGAAACGGCAGGGGAGGGGAGCGGGCTCAGTGGCTCTAGCTTGAAGACGATGGTGACGGGGCAGGTGGGGCCGAGCCGTCAGCGAGTGGGTGCAGTGAGGGGGCAGTGAGAAAGAATCCAGCGGGGGAAGAGGGGGTGCCGAGTGGTCTTAGTGGGCCGAGGGTGCTGGGACGGAAAGGCTTGGCTGGCATATTTTTCTTCTTAATCCTTTTTATTTTTAGTTTCATATTTTCTACAAAACATTTGTACAAACAAACTTCAAATCAATTCAAAATTCCACCAGATTTTTAAGAGTGAACCTAGAGTTCAGAAAATATTTTAAATAAACCAAAACTCTAATAAAACATTTGGATAAAATAAAAATAAAATCACAAAGCTCCACACCTTAATATAAAGGAGTGGGTTTTAATAGAGGTTTTCCTAGGGTTTAAATTTGAAAATTTATGTGCAATGCAACACATGCCGTGATGATATGAATGCAATGATGACGTTTGTTTTAATAAAAATTTGGGATGTTACAGATCGCAAGCATAAACTTCACCATCACTTATGACATGTTTGAGGACGACAAGTGCCCAAAGGTAAATTATCGTTCTTTCACTGTTTTGACATACACTCCAGTTTTCCCGCCTTTAATGCACCCATCCGTGTAACACTATGATCACTTAACAGCTGGGGACTTGGAGGAGACCTGCATGGCTCCCCAATTCTATGATCTCAAGATGAAAGAGGTCACTGTCATGTCTGATGACGATGTCCCGGTGGCACGAAAGTGGAAGAGCTCCACCTCTGACGCTGCCACCGGAGGCAAGAAGAAGAAGTCAGAGACTGTAGTCTCCAAGAAATCCACCGCCTCCCTAGAGGCAAAGAAAAGAAAGGCGGTTAGCATCCCTTTGACTAAGGCGCTAACTATTGTATAAGTTTCTTTTCCTCCGACTTCATCGTTTCCATTGCTTTTTCCTGTACTTATACTTGTTACTTGTACATTTCAGGAAAAAGACTGATATGAGTTTGAAGAATACCTTCAAGACTACTAGGGCTACTAAAAATATTCATGATATCTTGACCCAAGCATCTCCTTCCATCGCTCCTCCTACCCCTGCCATCCATCCTTCGGCCACACCTGTCGGATCTCCGACTACGGCAGAATCCGATACTTAAGTCATGGAAGTGGACAACAATCCTTCACAGGAGATCCCAAATGTTGCCACGATGTTCATCATTGTAGGTGACAAGGCAATGCAAGAGATCACCTCATCTCAAGTGGCTGAAGCTCCGGCTAAGTATGCCACCGAGAGAGGAAAAGAGTTGGTGGTGGAAGGTGGATCTGCAGCGACCATGAGCCAGGCGGAGGCCTTCAGGCCCATGGGTCTAACAATTGTCCAAGTACAGCTGCCCTGGCTCCTAGTGCGGCACCGACTTCTCCGACATATGGCCTTGAGGAACTGCTCAAGCAGGCGGAGATCCTCTGACGTAACACACTTGCCTTTGGCAAATTGTACTCGGAAGCCTCCAACAACCTCAAAATCATTGCCTTCGTAAGTTTTCTTCTATCTGTTCATTTCACGTATAATATTCCACTATAGCCCCCAAGAACTTAGACGGAAAACCATAGGTATTTTAGGTCTAAGTTCTCTAAGAGTGACTAAGTAAGAAACTTTAAATTGTAGCCCCCAAGTATGTAGTATGAATGAATAATTCCGACTAGATTATTTTAGAGCAGCATACGTAGTGTTTATAATTTTTAATACTGTATCCCCCAATCATTTATTTGAAACAAAAATAGTTCTGACTAGATGCTTCAGAAAGGACTAAGCTTAGCTTTGAGTTGATAACTCGTACTGTAGCCCCCGAGCTACTAGGTAGACCTAAATAGTTCCGGCTAGATGCTCCAAGTAAATTAAGCACTTTTATCTCTACATGATGAGAATGCTCGAAAGGTTGCCAGCAATGAGCAGTTTGCCAAGATTTGTGAGCAGCGGAAAACTAAAAAGGGTAAAACCTCCTTCTTGAAGGAACAGATCACCATAAACAAGAGTCTGTTTGTTTTCAATTCTTTTTTCAACTTGATCTTGCACCTTCATATTCCTAGTACTCATAATGATAGTTATTTCTATGACTTGCAGAAGCTGTTGCCAAGGTAAAGGGCATTGTTGAGAAATCCAAGCATATCTAGGAGCTCGACGGTGAAAACAAGATCTTGAAGGAGGAGAGGGATGAAGCCCTTGAAATGCATGAAGAGGCACTAGCGGCTATGCAAGAATCTGCCAACACGGAGAGCACCTGACTTAAATAAGAGATTGCGATCCTCAAGGAGCTGAAGAAAGCTGCCGACAAGCAAAATGCTCGCCACCTTGAGGAATACAAGACTCTCTAAAAGAAATGGGACTCCTTGGCGGAGGTTCTCCAGGAAGCCGAGTGATAGGGATATACAGGAAGTGAGTGGAATAACCCACACAACAACGCTATGGCTCAGACAAAATTTGACCCTGCCGCACTACTAAACTAGCCCTGCATCTACCACAGCAAAGAGGGCAAACCAGCCGCCCAGACCACCGTCGAGTGCCACTCTCTAAAGTAGATCGAGAAAGCAAGGCGAGCTAGGGAGGACCCGAACCCCGACCAGCCACGCGACAACGGCAACGGCAACGCCTTCGTCAAATCCGTCGGTTCACTCCACACATTCACCACCATGGGGACGCGCTGCAAGAAGAAGGTACTGGCCCGTGCCATCGCTGTAAACGTGGTACAACAAGTTGACAACCCGCTCTAGATAAATTGGTCAGAGCAGAGCATTACCTGGAGTCGCGAAGATCACCCGCCTAGGATCGAATATCCCGGGTGAGTCGCCCTGGTCGTCAGGCCCAAAGTGGCCGACTACTGGCTGCCAAAAACCCTCATGGACGGGGGCAAATCCATCAACATTCTTTACTTAGACACGTTCAGGCGGCTAAAACTACTGCAGTCTAGGGTGGAGTACACCCTATGTACCTTCCACGGTATAGTACCAGGTCAGAAGGCACACCCGATTAGAAAGTTGACGCTGCTAGTCACGTTTGGAACACCAGCCAACTTCCTCATAGAGCGGATCATCTTCGAGCTGTTCAACTTCAGAAGCCCGTACCACTGCATACTCGGCAGGCAGGCATTTGCTAAATTTATAGCGACCCCACACTACGCCTACAACATGATGAAGCTCCCGCCCCCCCATGACATAATCACCGTGCGCGGCAACCCAGACATGGTCGTCGAGTGAAGCATGCCAGGACGACCCAACAGCCCTGAAGAAGCAAGAGATCACTCACTTTCCCCCGGAACCTCCACTATCCCTGGACCAAGCACCACGGACGACCTTGCCAATGGTGAGGTGGAAAAACGAGAAGCACCGGAAGTGGACCTCGTCCGCGCATAGGAATACGCGCTCAACAAGCCTCAGAGTGAGAACCACGACGCCATCCGAAACAAGTCCGACAAGATAGGTGTCATGGAGGACCTCACTAAGCACCCACAAAGCACCAACCCAACGAGTCGGCATGGTTAAAATCTACTTCTACACTGCAATGCGGAACGTAGCCAATCACTCGCCAAGATAATACGGCGATTCTTCGCTACCGGGCTCGTACGACCCCAAAACTACTCCGACCGGTGGACAAATCCACTCTTGGTGCTAAAAAGGAACGACACTCGGAGAATGTGAATCAGCTACAATGAGCTCACTGAGCGCGACTCGCCCTAGACCTACAATTAGTGTCTACTCACCAAGGTGACATGGACGACCGAGGACCAAGTCCCGGAAAGCTCCACATCAGGCGCAAGTTCCACACTTCACGCCCAACATTGTAACACAAGTTTTGTAAACGCCCTCCAATGAATAAAAGGAATTGTTCCGCAAATCGCGTCTACTCTCCCTGTCTTGTGCACATCGCACCCGTATATCGTACAGATAGAAATACCGATCGTCAACCCTTGGCAGTGTGACTCGATGAAGCCAAGTAGTGCAGCGTAAGGGCATCATGGAATCCCGAGCCTTGCGCTGTCCACAAAACACGCTGAGTGATAGCCCCATTGGAGTCGCCCTGCTCGACAGGCCCACCGGACGAACACTACTAGGAAATAGGTCGTTTGTGGCGCACCTGTAAACAACATCTGTGGTGCACTAGGGGTGCGCCACGGGCCTCACGCTACGGCTATCTCCTAGCCATGGCGCACTGCCTGGTGCGCCACAGTTATGTCGAGATAGGCGTAGCGCACCTGCTAGTGCGCCACGGCTATGTGGGCAGGTGCGCTACGCACTACTAGGAAACAAGCCGTTAGTGGCGCACCAGAAATGTCCATCCGTGGCGCACTAGCAATGCGCCACGGGCCTTGCGCTACGACTATCTCTCAGTCGTGGCGCACTGCCTAGTGCGCTACGGTTGTGTAGAGATAGGCGTAGCGCACCTCCTAGTGCGCCACAGAAGTTTGGCATGGTGCGCTACCTCTGGGATCTTCTGTGGCGCACTACCTAGTGCGCCACCAAACTTCCATAGTGCGCTTTAGGTGTAGTGCGCCACAGAAGGTAGACCATGTGCGCCACAGATGTATTTTTTGTTTTTTTTTTAATTTCCGAGCCAGATTATATGCAATACAGATTATATACAATATTACAGCAGATATACACACACAGATACAAGATATACAATTATATATATAAATACTCAATATGAAAAACAAGATTGAAACAAATACATATAGATAAGTCTCATACATGAATACATAGTCTAAGTTACATTGTTTCGATAATTTTACAAAGTAGTAGTTGGTGACATGCTAATACATGTGTCGATCGAACAAGTTAGAGCTCAGAAGCTCACCTAGACATCTAAACTAGCTAGCTAGACACAAACGCGGGATAAATAACCAAAGAAGATAAGCATGATCACCGCCACGACGAAGGTGTAGGTCTTCATCCGGTTCCTTGTCCTAACTCCCGCTAGATAGCGCGTGTATCTAGCTTCCGCCTCCGCCATAGTGTTGTACCCTTTGTAGCTATTGCCGCTGAAACGGTGCACCTATCTCCGGCAGTCTTCCCAATCATCGTAGACTCCGGGAACCCATCCCTTGTACACGACATACCACGTCATCTATATGTTGACAATAATAATTAACCGACTATTGAAAAAAACATATATAATTAAAGTCGCATATGAAGATAAACTTATAGAAAGTACTCCTAAATCAAAAAGACCAAACTCAGAAAGCATGCCTCATATATAACTAGGTTGTTCGACACAGGAATATGCTACGATGGAACTGTTCGCCAAGTAGGATGCACAACACCTGGACCTGTGCATAGCACAAGGCGAACAATCCCATCGCAGCACATTCACATATAGTGTTCCACGACATTTCAATCATCGGCATTATTCTCGAAAAAGACCAAAATAACTCAAAAAGCATGCCTCATATATATACATAGGTCGTTGGACACAGGAATATGCTACGATGGAACCGTACGCCAAGTAGGATTCACAACACCTGGACTTGTGCATAGCACAAGGCGTACAATCCCATTGTAGCACATTCACATATATAGTGTGCTATGACATTTTAATCATCGGCATTATTCTCGAAAAAGACCAAAGTAGCTCGAAAAGAATGTCTCATATATAACTAGCTAGGTCGTTGGACACAGGAATATGCTATGACGGAACAGTTAGCCAAGTAGGATGCACAATTCCTGGACTTGTGCATATCACAAGGCTAACTATCCCGTCATAGCACATTCACATATATATTGTGCCACGACATTTCAATCATCGGCATATTCTCGAAAAAGACAAAAATAACTCGAAAAGAATGCCTCATATATATGCATAGGTCGTTGGACACATGAATATGCTACGATAGAACGGTGAGCCAAGTAGGATGCACAAGACCTGGACTTGTGCATATCACAAGGCTCACAGTCCCATCGGAGCACATTCACATATATAGTGTGCCACGACTTTCAATCATCGACATTATTCTCGAAAAAAGAGTAAAGAAAAAAAAGAAGGACCAAATTGAGCAAAGGACCAAAGAGTAAGCAAAAAAACCAAGCATTGATTGATATATAATAATAATAAGCAAAATAAGTTCACTTGTCGTCCACACACACACACAAAGGTCATCTATAGTTTGTAACTACAACTAGGCCAACATCAAGCCTTCTAGCTCGGCTTAGGGAACGGGAGGACGCCTTGTCTCGTCATGAACTTCCTATAGTCACCCTGCATCTCTAGGCGATCTTATATGTCACGGTTATTCGGGATATTTCCTCCGTAGAAGATCCCCCCCGAAGTCATGACATCACGAAAGATGATTGCCCCAAACTGCTGCTGGATGCGATACATCTCTTGTCTAATATCCGAATCATTGATCTTGGCCTTTGCTTCGGCCTACTGTTTAAGATGATCCGGCAGCGTAGAATTCTGCTGGTCAAGTAGGAACGCCCTCATGTGATGGAGTGCGTAGTAGGCTTCCTTCTTACTGTTTTCCAGCTTCTTCACGCAGGGGAACTCCGTTACGTGGTTGAAGACGTGCCTGCCGAACTTGACCTTCTTACGCACGAAGGTGGTGCCTTCCGTCGAGGCAAAGCCAGTGAGAGCATCATCCAGAACTTCCTTGATCTTGTCGTAGTTTTTCTTCTTTTCTAGACTCCCCGAGTCGAAATACGTGGCGTGGGAATGCTTCGGCGATAAGGAGATGAGCGTGCAGTGTTCATCTTTGCGCAAAAAATTCAAATGGAATGTGTTGGAAAAAGAATGATGATGATCTAATAAAGCCAATCGACGGTGGCGAGCGAATAACGACTTACTCGGGAAAGTAAGGCACGAGAATGTATTCCTTTGTCTTGTTCGCCACGAGGATTCTTTTTAGGTACGAGGCCACGATACGTCGTTCGGCGGGGGAACCCAAGCATCCGTCACGCATGTAGTAGGGGTCCACTATAGCGATGCCCGGCGTGTTCTCTCTAATGATCTGCATTACTAGGCTGAGATAAAATAGGTGGACCATGTTATAGTGCAGCGGGTATAGGTGGAACATATTGAAGATGTCCTCGAACCGCAGGAAGAACAGATCCGCGGGGGCAGTGTCGACGAAGCCCAATCCTAGTGGCACCTTAACCACGAATACCGGGTGCGAGGGATCTTTCTCCGATAGAAGGCATCTCTCTATCGTCAGCACGCCGTCATGCACACTCTGCAGTTCCGAACTGGCGAGCTTCCGCAAATTCTTAGGTAGCATGGGCTCACCCGCCACATGAATCCTCCACATAATACCCTCGGGTCTTGGTGGCCCGTCCCGAAACCTGATCGGATTCGCAGTTGTTGACGCCACCGGCTGGCTCGAGCTGCTAGATTTTCTTTTCCTGCCCTTTTTTCCTTTTGGAGAGCGGGCAGGCACCGCAATCTAAGCAACGGCCGCCCTATGTAATGTGCCAGGGCTTAGAATAAAGGGCCGGTTGTTTGTATCAGCTAGCTCTATAAAGGCGCAAGCTGGAGGCGTCTCCTAAGAACCAAACAGACGCTTGGTGATAGTGTCTTTCTCTGTGGGGCCACCAGCTAGGTCTTCTTCGTTGCCAAACTGAGTGCTGAAGAAGTGATCATTCCAGTCTTCGTCGTCCTTGGCTGGATCCTGCGCCATGTGCATATCATCAACATGATCATCCGACCCACCGCGTGGAGGTGACGGCGAGGGCGGTAAGGGGGCCTTGCCACCGCTTGTCGCTGGCACGACAGGCGGTGCTGTTGTCTGTGGCGTGATGGCCCCCGCCGTCCCCAAACGGATCATGCTCTTTGGCCATAGCAAGAATAAGCCGAAGCAACTTCTGAGGACATACGGCTCTTCTTCATCTGCTCCTGGGGGTTGAATGGGAGGTTCCAGGTCGTCGCAGCCCCTTAGCACCCGACTAATTTTAACCCTGTGCACGCTATCTGGCATCGGCTTTGAGTGGAACGTGCGCTGCAAGGGTTGAACGATGGTACCCTTGGCAACATCCCTCAGCTCGTTGTTCATGTAGCATAAGAGAGTGCAAGGAACATCCGTCTGTGGAAAACATGTACGGCGTCGTCAGAGCGAGATGCCATAAGAGTAATATATAGATGGCATGAAATAAGGCGGTAGTTAAAGCAATTTGTTTACCATGATGGCGTCGAGATCGGCTAATGTCGACGCACCGCATACGGCGATGGGCGTGCAAGAGACGGAAGGGCTGCTTGATGGCGCGGTGCTGGCCGCCGGTGTATTCTCCCTACCGACGGGTGCTTGGAGCTCCGGTGCCGCCGCGACGATGGCAGGGGGCACCAACATGTACTCCGGCGCCGCGGTGATGGCAGGGGAGTCACCAACACTTGCGGCGCCGCGGTGCTAGCGGGCGGAGTCACGAACACGTAGTTCGCCTGATTCGTCGGTGCCGCGTTGTTCGAGTGGCTGCTGACCATGGTTGGAATTGGGCACGGCCCTACTCGACCACCCGCACTCCAGTTCGCTATTGACTCCACCAAGGTAGGCAGGAAGGACATGAGGGTGATTGCCAGGTTGTCTTGGACGATCTGCGGGATCCGCGCCACTTGTGCCTTAAGTTCTTGAACCTCTCGGTTTTCCTCCTCGCTCCTTCCCGACGGCGCCACATGCGTCCTCGGCAGTGGACCAAAATGATCCACCCAATTCTTACCCCCGAGGGCGGCCAGACGGCCAGCCGACGACAGCTTCTTCGTAACCGGCTCTATTTTCTTGGCCCGGTTCATCGCCCTGTTAAAAGGGTTATCCCACCGGGTGGCCGCCGTCGACCCCTGGGATGAGGAACCCTGGGATCCATGACTAGCAACAATTTCCTCCTCCTGCAGAAGAAGTAACAGTGAATCATTTAGATCACCGATTAGATTGCAATCGTGTTGATCCGCGGTAATTAGATTATACTTACCACAATTTCCTCGAATTCCTTCACCGCAGGATCCGCGGTGAGTTGTTTGCTTTTTGGGTCCACATGGTAACGGGCCCTGATGAAGTTTCGAACCTGCCCGGGTTCGAATTTGGCAAAGGGGTTTTCTATCCCCTTGGATCTATACTCTTCGTCCTCCTTATTCCATTTGGCATCCGCGGTTCTGTATCCACCAGATCCGAGATGGTGATGACCTATATTCATCGCCTGCAGCACCTTTCCCCGATTATTGGCCAGGGCTCTTTCAGATTCACACCTCTCCTTCAACTCCCGGAACTGATCTTCGGTGATCTGCGGGTCAATCTTCTGGATCTCCTCGAGACTTTTGCCTTCTTTATAGATCTTCTTCTTTATCCGGGTTCTCCAGCTGGCAAGGGCGGTGCTCATCTTTGTGAGGGCGGATTTGTTTACTTCGTTCCCATGATAATTTGTGTTCTGATACTTAGCGGGGAACTTGTATCTTGCGTGCAGCTTCTCGAAGAGGAGTGTGCGCAAGTGGCCATTATCTTTATGCCGGAGATTCTCGGTGTTGATCGAGATGGTTGTCCGGGTGATCGCCGCCACTTGCCCACCGTACCCTTTGACGACAAGGGCGGGCTCCAAAGGAACCCCTGATGGGCTCACTTCGGTAATTTCCTCCCTGACCGTGCCGACCGTGTTCGGGCGTCGGTCCTTCGGCTTCTTCTTCTTCTTCTTCTTCTTCTTCTTCTTCTTCTTATTCTTCTTCTTAGGAGGGTTGCTACCACTCCCTGTGCCCTCGCCGCCATCAGTGGTTTCATCGTCCGCCGTTCCTTCGGCTTCTTCCTCCGCGTCTTCCATCTCATCATCCTCGCTCTCCGAAGGATGGTATTCTTCATCGTCTTCTAGACGCTGGGCCGCCTCCCAGAATGTCAATTGTTTATTCGGAGGTCTGAGTTCTCCTTCAGCGCTGATGCGCTTAGAACATCCATCCTCGTCGTTGTCACACATCTTTGCACTAATAAAAAACAAATAATTGGTTAAATGCACGGAAAAATCCGGCATGACCTTTGCTAATTTTCTTAAACTAGGAGTGCCCGATTTCTGCCAAAACGGAAGTTAATCAACATTCCGGCAAAAATCGGGACTCGTTTCATACAAGAACCTGCATATATATGGCCAGCATAGCTAGCACACAATAAATGGCCATCATATCCAGCACAACCAGCATAAATGGCCCAGTATAGCCAGCACAACTGCACAACCAGCACACAATAAATCTGTTTCATGCAAAAATGGAGCACAACTAGAATAAATGGCCAACACACAAACAGTACATCAAGCATAAATGGTAACCACAAGAATGATCACTGAACAATCTATTAACGATCCATATTTGTGAAGTTGAGAGCAGCACCTTAAACAAGCAAGTAATACTTGCAAGTACAGATTAAATTAGTGATCACTGAACAACCCGCTGCTATCCATGATACCTCTATTATGATTCCAGATTCATGAAGGTGAGAGTAGGGGCCCAAAACAAACAATACTTCCAAGTACAGATAATATTAGCCGCAAAATATTTTACATCTGTCACTTACTCAACAACTATCTCAAGTTATGAGATAGGTGCAATACTAAACCTAGATATTCCAAGCTAGGCTAAGGAAAAATGGGACTGTTATAGTATCTCAAGGCTTCTAAACCATATGTTTTTAGTCTTGAGCACTAAGAGGCTTCTAAACCATATGCTTCTAAACCGATGATCATGAACTCTTGAGCACTAAGAGGCCCAAGACCATCACATGCTTTTAGTCCTTCCATATGCAAATAAGTAAAATAATGTGAATATTTTTTACTGATGAACTATCACAGTAACAAACCTAACAAAAGGATCAAATCATTCTATAGATTCTGAACCCTATAGATCAACATACTATATGTGGCATTAATCAGTATGTGACATATATACTGAATCAACCCTATAGATTCTGAATGCTGAATTGATGCCACCCTATGAGTGATTGATCTATAGTATGCTGAACAGTATGTGGATTTATAGGGTGGACATATAGTATATATGCAAACTCCAAGCACATCAGTACTAAATCCACATACTATATGTTCAGAAGAGCAAGCAGTGCAACAGAGATTAAGAGAGATTGCATCAATTCAGCATTGCATTGTGTTTTGCTAAGCATTTGCATTGTGCATAGACTAAATGACCAAATTACTCGCAAAAAATGACCAAATTGGCACATCAACGGTCCATTTGGTTTCTCTGTCTTACACATACAAAGATATACATGCCATCTTCACTTAACTAGCATCGCTCATCAGGTCACTAGCAGTATGTATATAGAAAGATATACATGCCATCTTTGTCAATAATTACAGATGCTTTCTCGAGGCAGCCTTCAAGCACCAAACTACATTTTTGTCTAACATTCTGCAAGCACTAGCACATTTTTGTCTAACATTCTGCAAACACCAAAGTACAATAGCCTAACCCTAACTAGATGCAATGGATTCAGGAAGAAAATGAATTGCAGCAGAACATTTCTGAAAAGGTGACTGTGATTCAGTCATTAAATATAGCAAGCACTGCTCCCAGCTCTTCTGAAAATCAGGTGCAACTTTCTAGTAGTCAACAAGTGGATAATCTACTGAGCTCACCTCTGAGGAGAGAGAGGGGAAGAAGGATAGAGGGGAGGGGCAGAGCTCACCTCTGAGATTGCTCGAGGAGAGAGGGGGAGATGACGACGACGAGGGCTGGCGGACGAGGTAACGAGGGGGAGGGAGCGGCAGAGCGCCTTGCCGTCGGAGGAGCGGAGCCGACTCTGCAGGAACCTCGCCGCCACCGACCTCCTCCTCCACGTAACGAGCGCGCGGGCAAGGCGGCCTCCTCCTCCTCCTAGCGTGGAGGCCTCCTCCTCCTGGCGTGGCGGCCTCCTCCTCTTGGGATGCGGCGGCGGCGCCTCGATGCGGGGATGGGGATGGGCCGGGATGGGGACGATGTGTCTGAGGACGACGATGGGAGGGCTGGCTCACGCGCGCAGTTGACTAGTCCAACCCACACACGCGTAACGCACCCTGGTCAAGTGCGCTACGGTTATCCGTAGCGCACTTGGCCAGGGTGCGCTACGCGTGTGTGGGTTGGACTATCAGATAAGAGGGCGGCCGTCCCACTAGTTAACACTAGTACTCTCTTACCCCACTGGTTCTGCCCTTAGCTCTATTCTAAAACATGAGCACCCAGGTTCGAATCCTGGTGCTCCACTTTTTTATTTTTACTTTAAAAATACTTTAAAATGTTCCAAAAAATACTTTAAAATGTTCCAAAAGGGGTGATACATGCCATACAAATTTTGTTTTGTTTTTAAAATACTTTTAAATATTCCAAAAATGCCCAAAAGTGATAATATATGTCATAAAAGTGTTACAAATATGATTGAAAGTATAACTAAATTTCATAATAATTTGTCCATGAATATTACAATCTTTTTCGACCACGCGTTTTACAATATTTTTTGAGCTAGCGTTTTACAATCTTTTTTCCCTTCTTTGTCGCGGTTGAATAATTTAGCCCTGGCACTTTAATGTTTCTTCTTTCGAACGGGCTACCTTTTTTGGGTAGGGTTGTCCTTTTTCTTCTTGTGATGTATGTTGCTGCATCGTAGTCGCGTCATCTTCAATCTTTGGGTCGCCGTACTGGTCGAAGTCTTGCTCGTTGGCGACTCCATCCATTCCGATGATGTTTCTTTTTCCTCTCCTCACGACAACACGGCTAGGCTTTGTCGGGTCGGTAATGAAAAAACATTGGTCCACTTTGGTAGCCAGTACCTATGGTTCATTTTTCGCGGCCACGTTTGCACCGACGGCCTTGGATTTGGCTGCTTCGGGTATAACCATGGTTGTGAAATACCGGTCTTCTCTTCCGACGCTCTTTGCCCATCTGACACGGAACATCGGCATCTTTTCTCCACAGTAGTCGAGCTCCCAGATCTCCTCGATTCTTCCGTAGAATCTTTCCTTCACGTTGTCATCGGTGTAGAATTCCGACGTTACGCCTGAGTTCTGATAATCACACTTGTTGTCCTTTTCCTTCTTGTAGAATGTGTAGCCGTTGATATCATACGCCTGATAGGTCACCAGGTTTTGCATCGGTCCCTGCGACAAGGTGAATATGATCTTTTCCGTGTTAGAAGAATGCGAGCACGGGGGATTATCAAGGAGCATCTGCCTAAACCAATGCGTGAAATCTGAGTTGTGCTCTTTGATTATTTCTCCCTGCGTCCTCTGTATGCCCCGGTCACTGTACTTCTTCTCGATTAACCTTTTGTGCTTCTGTACCCAAGGATCGACCAGTTCTAAATGCTGTAGCGTGACAAGGTTTGCTCGATCAAAGTCTGCGCGTCGAAAATCGAAGTCTGCATGCAGTATGTGACGACCCTCTCAGTGACCAGATCCGTCGTTCTTGCCAACGTGTCTGTTGACGGGAAGACCGACAGGGTTCTCGATGTCTAGATAATTCGTGCAGAAAGATATGCACTCTTCGGCCAGAAAGCCCTTGGCTATGCTTCCATATGGACGGGACCTGTTGCGAACATATCCTTTGATGTGTCCGTTCATCCTTTCGAACGCCATCATGCTGCGGAGGAACATCGGCCCGAGTTGTACGATGTCCTCCACGACATGGACCAGCAGATGCACCATAATGTCGAAGAATGCGGGTGGGAAGTAGACCTCAAGCTCACATAGTATCACCACGATCTCCTCCTGTAGCCTTCCGAGCAGATTCAAGCCAATCGACTTCCTAGAGATGACGTCGAAAAACTTGCATAGGCCAAATAATGTTTCACGGACGTTCTTGTCCATTATCCCTCTTAGTGCGACCGGAAGTACCTGCGTCATTAGCACGGCACAGTCGTGAGACTTCATGCCACTGAACCTCTGCTTCGCCTCGTCTAGGTATCTTCTTATCTTGCCCGCGTAGCCGTAAGGAAATTTGACTCCTAGAAGGCACTTGAAAAACTGTTTGATCTCATCCTGGCTTAGAGTGAAGCAAGAAGGAGGGCAGTAATATTCGTTCTTCTTGAACTTTTTACCCTTCCGACGACCTTGTGTCGTCTCCGACTCATGATCATCGTCATCTTCCTGATCATCAGGAGTAGTGCGTCCTCCGTGAAGCTCCTTCCGGATACCCAAGCATATCAGGTCGTGCCTTGCTTTCGGACCATCTTTTGTCCTATCTGGCATGTTGATTATGGTGGCGACCAGACTCTCGCACACGTTTTTCGTGATATGCATGATGTCGAGGCTATGAGGTGTGCGGAGAAACTTCCAGTATGGCAACTCCCAGAAAACAGACCTTGTTTTCCATACCTTCATCAGCGGCTTGTCCTGTTGCTGCCCCTTTCGCTTCTTTCCAGGCTTAGGACAATCTTTCCAGTTTTTCAGCAACTCTTCCACTTCTTCGCTGCTCCTATGCTCTGGGATTCCTCGGGTCTCTGATTTTCCATCGAACAGGTCTCCACGTTTTCTCCATGGATCATTCTTGCCGAGCCACCTCCGGTGCGCCATGAACACGGTTTTCGATGACCCTGGATCTTTCTGTAGTTGGAGATAGCTTGTGTTATCCATGCACCTAACGCATGCGCAGAATCCTTGGATAACCTGCCCCGAGATATACCCGCAACCTGGATAGTCTTGCACCGTAGTGATCAACGCGGCTCTCATAGTGAAATAATCTTGTGCGACGGCGTCGTAAGTATTGGCTCCATATTCCCATAACATGGCTAGCTCCTCTTTCAACAGCCCGAGATACAGATTGATGTCGGTACCAGGTTGTTTCGGCCCTTGAATTAGCATACTCATTTGTATGTACTTCTTCTTCATGCACAACCATGGAGGGAGGTTGTACATCCATACAAACACGGGCCAAGTGCTATGCGTGCTGCTCTGGCTACCGAACGGATTGAGTCCATCAGCGCTCGCACCAAGCCTGATGTTCCTCGAATCTCCACCGAATTCTGGGAATTCGAGGTCCAATGCTTTCCACTGGCTAGCATCTGAAGGGTGCGTCAGCAGCTCATCCTTTTTGGGGTCATCATCATCTCCTGGCTTCTTCCTTTCCGCATGCCATCGCATGAGCTTCGCTTCCTTAGGGTCCGCGAAATAGCGCTGTAGACGAGGAGTGATAGGAAAGTACCATACCACTTTTCGAGGTGCTTTCTTCCCTTTCTTGTATCGACTCACGCCGCACACCAGACATGTGGTTTTCTCCGCGTCCTCGCCCCGATAAATGATGCAATCGTTGATACATACGTGATATCTAACGTGCGGTAGATCGAGAGGACAGACGATTTTCTTGGCATCCTCGATACTAGTTGGACATGTGTTCCCCTCCGGGAGACGATCGTGCCAGAATGCCATCATATCATCAAAGCTTGCGTCGCTCAATTTGTGATTTGCCTTCATCTCCATAGCCTTGAGCGTTACATTCAACCGGGTATCATCGGTCCTGCATCCTTCATACAATAGAGTAACCGCGTCTTTCTCAAGTTGCGCAAGCTTGGCATTCTATCTAGCGGCAGCCCTGGCGTTACTCATCTGCTTGAGAAGCAGCTCTTGCACATAAGGGTCCCGCACCCAGCCTGACGTTGTTCCATCGTCGTCTGCTCCTCCGGCATCTAGATCATCATCATCCCGGTCTGCTTCCGCACCTTCACCATCTCCAGGAGACTCTTCATCATCTCGCCCATTCTCGCCTTGATGATGATCATCGTCATGTTGGCCACCTTCTTCACCGTCTCCATCATCTACGTCATCGCTTATCCAACGAGTGTATCCATCCATGAAACCATGGCGGAGCAGGTGCGCCTGCAGATTCCCGGAATCTGGGTCGATCACCCAGTTGAGTTTGCATCTTCTGCACGGACATCTTATATCTGTCTTGTTATTTCGTATCATGTCGGCCGTCGCACATTTCAAAAATCTAGCCACAATGCCTTCGCTCATTATGCAGACCATTTTTGCCTGCACGATGTACACGGTACAATTTTGAAGTCTATTAGAACCACATAATGAATGCATGCATGCAATGGTCGATAGAAAATTTTGGCATGACCTATCCTAAAATTAGGACCTTTGCGAAATGCCAAAGTCTTGCCAAAATGGAAATGAATCAACATTTTGGCAAAACAAATGGCAACTTGTTCACATACAAACACAAGAGAGAGAGAGAGAGACCGATCCCATACACACATGAACATATCATTATCCTCTCCATACACACATGCATGAGCATCATCGATACTCTCCATATACACACACATATGACCATCGATCCTCTCCACATACACACATCATGAGCATCGATCATCTACATACATATGAGCACATCATCCATATACACATGAACACATCCTTACATGGACAACTTACCGAGATGAGAGACCGATCGCGAGAAAGATGGAAAGGAGAGGTGCGTGCGTCGACCGGAGAAGGATAGATGAGAGACCGGAGACCTCCTTTATTACTTATGTAACATCCAAAGCAAGTTTTACATGCTAAAAATGGTGAATGTGTGGAGAAATTGAGGTGGGAAGGAGAAGATCCCGACTAGATCTAAGGAGGAAGAAGAAGGGGAAAGTGAAGTGTGGGGTGGTGGATGTGGTCACACATGTGCACATAAAGTGCTGCCCTAAAGAAATCGACACATCCGTGGCGCACACGGCCCTAGTGCGCCACAGGGAGTACAAACATCTGTTGCGCACTATGCCACGTGCGCCACAGATGCTCCTACTCCCTGTGGCGCACTAGGCCGAGTGCGCCACAGAAGTTTGTGGCCGTTTCAGAGCAGAGGGGGGCATGCGCTTAGGCGTAGCGCACCAGCCCCATGTGCGCCACAGATGACCCTAACAACCGTGGCGCACCTGACTATAGTGCGCTACAGAAGTCTGGCGTGCGGCCAACAGGGCCCTGGCCCACACACATCTGTGGCGCACTATAGTCATGTGCGCCACAGTTGTTCTAGTTATTAGTAGGGCACTGCCCACAGGTGAGCCACGCCTGTTTTAGCCGTGGGGCACTTCAACCATGTGAGCCACGGATGTGCTGATTACCTATAGCCGTTTTCCTAGTAGTGACGCTTTGGATCTTCTGTGGCGCACGTTGCAGTTTGCCACTAAGCTGCGCAGGTGCGCTTTAGTTGTAGTGCGCCACAAAAGCTAGGACATGTGCGCCACGGGTGTCTTTTTTTAATTTCAGAGCCAGATGATATACAATACAGATTATATATAATATTACAGGCAGATATACACATATATATAAGATATACAGTTATATATATAAATACACAATTCACAAAACAAGATTGAAATGAATACATATAGATAAGTCTCATACATGAATACATAGTATAAGTTACATTGTTTCGATCAAGTTACAAAGTAGTTGGTGACATGCAAATACATGTGTCTCTAACAATTAGAGCTCGGAAGCTCGCCTAGACATCTAAACTAGCTAGACACAAACGCAGGATAAACAACCAAAGACGATAAGCATGATCACCGCAACGAAGGTGTAGGTCTTCATCCGGTTCCTCGTCCTAACTCCCGCTAGATAGCGCGTTTATCTAGCTTCCGCCTCCGCCATAGTGTTGTACCCTTTGTAGCTATTGCCGCTGAAACGGTGCACCTGTCTCCGGCAGTCTTCCCAATCATCGTAGACTCCGGGAACCCGTCCCTTGTACACGACGAACCACGTCATCTAAAAGTTGACAATAATAATTAACCGGTGATTGAAAAAAACATGTATAATTAAAGTCGCATATGAAGATACACTTATAGAAAGTACTCCTAAATCGAAAAGACCAAACTCAAAAAGCATGCCTCATATATAACTAGGTCGTTGGACACATGAATATGCTACGATGGAACTGTCCGCCAAGTAGGATGCACAACACCTGGACATGTGCATAGCACAAGGCGGACAATCCCCATCGCAACACATTCACATATATAGTGCACCACGACATTTCAATCATCGGCATTATTCTCGAAAAAGACCAAAGTAACTCAAAAAGAATGCCTCATATATAACTAGCTAGGTCGTTGGACACATGAATATGCTATGATGGAACCGTAAGCCAAGTAGGATGCACAACATCTGGACTTGTGCATAACGCAAGGCTTACAATTCCATCACAGCACATTCACATATATAGTGTGCCACGACATTTCAATCATCGACATTATTCTCAAAAAAGACCAAAGTAACTCGAAAAGAATGCCTCATATATATATATACATAGGTCATTGGACACAGGAATATGCTACGATGGAACTGTGAGCCGAGTAGGATGCACAACACCTAGACTTGTGCATATCACAAGGCTCACACTCCCGTCATAGCACATTCACATATATATTGTGCCACGACATTTCAATCATTGGCATTATTTTCGAAAAAGACCAAAGTAAATCAAAAAGAATGCCTCATATATATACATAGGTCGTTGGACACAGGAATATGCTACGACGGAACAGTGAGCCTAGTAGGATGCACAAGACCTGGACTTTTGCATATCACAAGGCTCATAATCCCGTCGTAGCACATTCACATATATAGTGTGCCACGACATTTCAATCATCGGCATTATTCTCGAAAAAATACTAATAAAGTAAGGAAAAAAGAAGGACCAAAGAGTAAGCAAAAACACCAAGCATTGATTGATATATAATAATAATAAGCAAAAGAAGTAAGCGATGATTCATAAACCTAATAAGATAAGTAGTAGCATGTGCACTTGTCCACACACACATAAAGGTCATCTGTAGTTTATAACTACAACTAGGACAACATCAAGCCTTCTGGCTCAGCTTAGGGAACGGTAGGACGCCTTGTCTCGTCATGAACTTCCTATAGTCACCCTGCATCTCTAGGCGATCTTCTATGTCACGGTTATTCGGGATATTTCCTCCGTAGAAGATACCCCCGAAGTCATGACATCACGAAAGATGATTGCCCCAAACTGCTGCTGGATGCGATACATCTCTTGTCTAATATCTGAATCAGTGATCTTGGCCTTTGCTTCAGCCACTGTTTGAGATGATCTGGCAGCGTAGAATTTTACTGGTCTAGTAGGAACGCCCTCATGTGATGGAGTGCATAGTAGTCTTCCTTCTTACTGTTTTCCGGATGCTTCACGCAGGGGAACTCAGTTACGTGGTTGAAGACGTGCTTGTCGAACTTGACCTTCGTACGCACGAAGGTGGTGCCTTCCGTCGAGGCATAGCCAGTGAGAGCATCATCCAGAACTTCCTTGATCTTGTCGTAGTTTTTCTTCTTTTCTAGACTTCCAGAGTCGAAATATGTGGCGTGGGAATGCTTCGGCGATAAGGAGATGAGCGTACAGTGTTCATCTCTGTGCAAAAAATTCAAATGGAATGTGTTGGAAAAGGAATGATGATAATCTAATAAAGCCAATCGACGGTGGCGAGTGAATAACGACTTACTCGGGAAAGTAAGGCACGAGAATGTATTCCTTTGTCTTGTTCGCCACGAGGATTATTTTTAGGTACGAGGCCACAATACGTCATTCAGCGGGGGAACCCAAGCATCCGTCACGCATGTAGTAGGGGTCCACTATAGCGATGCCCGGCGTGTTCTCTCTAATGATCTGCATTCCTAGGCTGAGAGAAAATAGGTGGACCATGTTATAGTGCAGCGGGTATAGGTGGAACATATTGAAGATGTCGTCGAACCGCAGGAAGAACAGATCCGCAGGGGCATTGTCGACGAAGCCCAACCCTGGTGGCACCTTAACCATGAATACCGGGTGCGAGGAATCTTTCTCCGCCAGAAGGCGTCTCTCTATCGTCAACACGCCGTCATGCACACTCTGCAGTTCCGAACTGGCGAGCCTCCGCAAATTCTTAGGTAGAATGGGCTTACCCGCCACATGAATCCTCCACATAATACCCTTGGGTCTTGGTGGCCCGTCCCAAAACCTGATCGGATTCGCAGTTGATGCCACCGGCTGGCTCGAGCTGCTAGATTTTCTTTTCCTGCCTTTTTTTCCTTTTGGAGAGCAGGCAGGCACCACAACCTGAGCACCGGCTGCCCTATGTAGTGTGTGAGGGATTAGAATAAAGAGCCGGTTGGTTGTATCAGCTCGCTCTGTAAAGGCGCAAGCTGGAGGCGTCTCCTAAGAACCAAACAGACGCTTGGTGATAGTGGCTTTCTCTGTGGGCCACCAGCTAGGTCTTCATTGCTAAACTGAGTGTTGAAGAAGTGATCATTCTTCCAGTCTTCGTCGTCCTCGGCCGGATCCTGCGCCATGTGCATATCATCAACATGATCATCCAACCCACCGCGTGGAGGTGACGGTGAGGGCGGTAAGGGGGCCTTGCCACCGCTTGTCACTGGCACGACAGGCGGTGCTGTTGTCTGTGGCGTGATGGCCCCCGCCGTCCCCAAACATATCATGCTCTTTGGCCATTGCAAGAATAAGCCGGAGCAACTTTTGAGGACAGCCCGATCTTCTTCATCCGCTCCTAGGGGTTGAATGGGAGGTTCCAGGTCGTCGCAGCCCCTTAGAACTCGACTAATTTTAACCATGTGCACGCTATCTGGCATCGGCCTTGAGTGGAACGTGCACTGCAAGGGTTGAACGATGGTACCCTTGGCAACATCCCTCAGCTCGTTGTTCACGTAGCATAAGAGAGTCCAAGGAACATCCGTCTGCGGAAAACATGTACGGCATCGTCAGAGATGCCATAAGAGTAATAGATGGCGTGAAAGGCGGTAAAGAAATTTGTTTACCGTGATGGCGTCGAGATCGGCTAATGTCGAGGCGCCGCATACGGCGACGGGCGTGCAAGAGATGGAAGGGCTTCTTGATTGCGCGGTGCTGGCCGTTGGTGTACTCTCCCTACCGGGTGCTTGGAGCTCCGGTGCCGCCGCGATGATGGCAGGGGGGCACGAACATGTCTGGCGCCGCGGTGATGGCAGTGGGAGTCACCAACACTTGCGGCGACGCGGTGCTAGCGGGCGGAGTCACGAACATGTAGTTCGCCTAATTCGTCGGCGCCGCGTTGTTCGAGTGGCTTCTGACATGCTTGGAATCGGGCACGACCCTACTCGACCACCCGCACTCCAGTTCGCAATTGACTCCACCAAGGTAGGCAGGATGGACGTGAGGGTGATTGCCAGGTGGTCTTGGACGATCTGCAGGATCCATGCCACTTGTTCCTTAAGTTCTTGAACCTCGCGGTTTTCCTCCTCGCTCCTTCCCGACGGCTCCACATTCTTCCTCGGCGGTGGACCAAAATGATCCACCCAATTCTTACCCCCGAGGCCGGCCAGACAGCCAGCCGACGACGGCTTCTTCATAACCGGCTCTATTTTCTTGGCCCGGTTCATCGCCCTGTTAAAAGGGTTATCCCACCGGGTGGCCGCCGTCGACCCCTGGGATGAGGAACCTTGGGATCCATGACTAGCAACAATTTCCTCCTCCTGTAGAAGAAGTAACAGTGAATCGTTTAGAAACTAGACTTCATCGATTGAATTGATCCGCGGTAATTAGATTACTTACCACAATTTCCTCAAATTCCTTCACCGCAAGATTCGTGGTGAGTTGTTTGGTTTTTGGGTCCACATGGTAATGGGCCCTGATGAAGTTTTGAACCTGCCTGGGTTCGAATTTTGCAAAGGGCTTTTCTATCCCCTTAGATCTATACTCTTCGTCCTCCTTATTCCATTTGGCCTTCGCGGTTCTGTATCCACCAGATCCGAGATGGTGATGATCTATATTCATTGCCTGCAGCACCTTTCCCCGATTACTATTGGCCAGGGCTCTTTCGGATTCACACCTCTCCTTGAACTCCCGGAACTGATCTTCGGTGATCTGCGGGTCAATCTTCTATATCTCCTTGAGACTTTTTCCTTCTTTATAGATATTCTTCTTTATCCTGGTTCTCCAGCTGGCCAGGGCGGTGCTCATCTTTGTGAGGGCGGATTTGTTTACTTCGTTCCCATAATAATTTGTGTTCTGATACTTAGCGGGGAACTTGTATCTTGTGTGCAGCTTCTCGAAGAGGAGTGTGCGCAAGAGGCCATTATCTTTATGCCGGAGATTCTCGGTGTTGATCGAGATGGTTTTCTGGGTGATCGCTGCCACTTGCCCACCATACCCTCTGATGACAAGGTAGGGCACCAAAGGAACCCCTGTTGGGCTCAATTCGGTAATTTCCTCCCTGACGGTGCCGACCGTGTTCGGGCGCCATTCCTTCGGCTTCTTCTTCTTCTTAGGAGGATTGCTACCACTCCTTGTGCCCTCACCGCCATCAGTGGTTTCATCACCCGCCGTTCCTTCGGCTTCTTCCTCCGCGTCTTCCATCTCACCATCCTCGCTCTCCGAAGGATGGTATTCTTCATCGTCTTCTAGCCGCTAGGCCGCCTCCTAGAATGTCAATTGTTTATTCGGAGGTATGAGTTCTCCTTCAGCGCTGATGCACTTAGAACATCCAGCCTCGTCGTTGTCACACATCTTTGCACTAATAAAAAACAAATAATTGGTTAAATGCATGGAAAAATCCGGTATGACTTTTGCTAATTTTCTTAAACTAGGAGTGCCCGATTTCTGCCGAAACGGAAGTTAATCAACATTCCAGCAAAAATCGGGACTCATTTCATACAAGAACCTGCATACACGACATAATAAAGTGCTTCGTACAAGCACAAGCACATCCAGTACATTACCAGCACATTTAGTTTTCCATAGTACATTACCAGCACATATAGTACATTACCAGCACAGCCAGTACATTACCAGCATAGCCAGTACATTACCAGCACATATAGTACATTACCAGTACATTTAATAGGCAAAAATACATAGTTCCTAGATGAACAACAATGCCCTAGATGATCAAAAATAGTAGCACATATAGTTTTCCATCAAGTCTAGCACCAGGTTATGCCTAGCATCACAAACAGTACCTTGACATTCATATTGATGCAATGATGTTGAAATTGTTACTCAGTAATAGTTGAGTCATGGCAAGTATGCAATTATGGCATATCATTAATGTAGTACATAGTAGTTTAGAATAGGGAATACTAGGACTATTCAGTTGCTTTTGGATTCTTATTTGGTGCTGAAAATCTTAAGAAGATCCTCATACAGCAAGGCCTCATGACTAAACATAAGTTAAAACACAATTAGAAACATGCACTGAAAAGTATAAGAAGTCATATTCATACAAAAACAAATTACAGTAAAAATTTCAACTTGTATACTATAGACATAATAATAGTCAAAGTGCCATAACTGCATTTAAGGATCAAACCGAGTATAAAAGTTTCCTACAGAGGGGGAAGCAGAAAAACCTACATCAACTGGTTCCACCCAGCCCATTCATATCTTACAGAGGACAACTCAGGTTGACCCAAGAGGCCATCCTACACCCTCTCAACAGTGAATTTTGGAATAGATCTAGTGTACTACCCCAGGCTTATATATGAGGAATGGCACCAACAGAAGCTCACATGAGCTGCACAAGTTTGTGCTGACTTGATACTCTGCCCACCCCCAGCAAACAGCTAAAATGAAGTGCACTAGGCTTTACAAATAAGAAAAATTCCTCGGCAAAGTGAATAAACTGCATTGATTCAGACTCTGAACTTTATTCAGACTAACTGAACATCTAAACTAAGTGAGTGAACTGCATTGATTCAGACTAACTAAGTGGCACTGCATTGATTCAGACTAACTAAGTGAGTGAACTGCATTGATTCAAACTAACCTAGCTGCATTGATTTAGACTAACTGAACATCTAAACTAAGTGAGTGAACTTTATTTAGACTAACTGAACATCTCTGTACTTTTCAGCTGCGTGTATTCAGCAGCAGACCAGTGTGATGGGCTCTTGTGTGTGACTGCAGGGAACCTGACGGCGATGAGCGACCTGTACAGCTATGGGGTGGTGCTGCTGGAGCTGCTGACGGGGCGCAAGTCACTGGACAGGTCGAGGTCGGTGAGGGAGCAGAACCTCACGGACTGGGCGCTCCCGCTGCTCACGCACAGGAAGAAGGTGTAGGTCACCGTTCCCCTTACCCCCCACCCAAGACAGAGAGACGAGAGAGGAGGAGCAGCCTACAGGAGAGAGGGGAGAGGAGGGAGGTACCTTGCCAGCCGCCGCAGCCGTGTGTGGTCGATCCGCCACCGTGTGTGGTCCAGCCACGTCCTCCTCCTCCTGGCGTGTGTGGTATAGCCCGGGCCCTGTCCCGAACGATTCACGCAGCCGCGTCCTCCTCTCGTCCTAGCATGGTGAACTACGACCTCCTCCTCCTGGCGTGGCGGCCTCCTCCTCCTGACCTCCGGCGGCGGCGGCGCATCGATGGGGACGATGGGGACGATGGGGTTAGACGTGTGTCTGAGGATGGGGATCAAGGACGATGGGGACGATGGGGTTATCCGTAGCGCACTTGGCCATGGTGCGCTACACCTAAGTCGGTAGGACTAGTCAGATAAGAGGGCTGCCACCCCCATAGTTATCACTAGCACTGCCTTATCCCACTGGTTTCACCCACTGCTCTCTTCTAAACCTGTGATCTCCCAATTTCGAATCCTGGTGCCCACCTTTTCTATTTTTATTTTAAAAATATTTTTAAATGTTCCAAAAAATGCCCAAAAGTGGTGATATATGCCTTAAAAGTTTTGTTTTGTTTTTAAAATACTTTTAAATATTCCAAAAATGACCAAAGGTGATAATATATGTCATAAAAGTGGTACAAACATGATTCAAATATGTCATAATAATTTGTCCATGATACAAATATGTCATAATAATTTGTCCATGAATATTACAATCTTTTTCGACCACGCGTTTTATAATATTTTTTCAGCTAGCATTTTACAATATTTTTCCCTTCTTTGTCGCGGTTGAATAATTTAGCCCCGGCACTTTAATGTTTCTTATTTCGAACGGGCTACCTTTTTTGGGTAGGGTTGTCCTTTTTCTTCTTGTGATGTATGTTGCTGCATCGTAGTCGTCGTCATATTCCATCTTTGGATCGCCGTACTGGTCGAACTCTTGCTCATTGGCGACTCCATCCATTCCGATGATGTTTATTTTTCCTCTCCTCACGATAACACGACTAGGCTTTGTCGGGTCGGTAATGAAAAAACATTGGTCCACTTTGTTAGCCAGTACCCACGGTTCATTTTTCGTGGCCACGTTCGCACCAACGGGCTTGGATTTGGCTGCTTCGGGTATAACCATGGTTGTGAAATACCGGTCTTCTCTTTCGACGCTCTTTGCCCATCTGACACGGAACATCGGCACCTTTTCTCCACAGTAGTCGAGCTCCCATATATCCTCGATTCTTCCGGAGAATCTTTCCTTCAGGTTGTCATCCGTGTAGAATTCCGACGTTACGCTTTAGTTCTGATAATCACACTTGTTGTCCTTTTCCTTCGTGTAGAATGTGTAGTCGTTGGTATCATACGCCTGATAGGTCACCAGGTTTTGCATCGGTCCCTGCAACAAGGTGAATATGATCTTTTCCGTGTCAGAAGAATGTGATCGCGGGGGATTATCATGGAGCATTTGCCTAAACCAACGCGTGAAATCTGAGTTGTGCTCTTTGATTATTTATCCCTGCATTCTCTGTATGCCCCGGTCACTGTACTTCTTCTCGATTAACCTTTTGTGATTCTGTACCCAAGGATCGACCAGTTCTAAATGTTGTAGCGCGACGAGGTTTGCTCGATCAAAGTCTGTGCGTCGAAAATCAAAGTCTGCATGCACTATGCGACGACCCTCTCGGTGACCAGATCTGTCGAGCTTGCCAAGGTGCCTGTTAACGGGAAGACCGACAGGGTTCTCGATGTCTAGATAGTTCGTTCAAAAAGAGATGCACTCTTTGGCCATAAAGACCTTGTCTATGCTTCCATCTGGACGGGACCTGTTGCGAATGTATCCTTTGATGTGTCCATTCATCCTTTCGAACGCCATCATGCTGCGGAGGAACATCGGCCCGAGTTGGACGATGTCCTCCACGACATGGACTAGCAGATGCACCATAATGTTGAAGAGTGCGGGCGGGAAGTAGACCTCAAGCTCGCATAGTATCACCACGATCTCCTCCTGTAGCCTCCCGAGCTGATTCACGCCAATCGACTTCCTAGTGATGACATCGAAAAACTTGCAGAGGCCAAATAACGTTTCACGGACGTGCCCGTCCATTATCCCTCTTAGTGCAACCGGAAGGACCTGCGTCATTAGCACGGCACAGTCGTGAGACTTCACGCCACTGAACCTCTGCTTCGCCTCGTGTAGGTATCTGCTTATCTTGCCCGCATAGCCGTAAGGAAATTTGACTCCTAGAAGGCACTTCAAAAAACTGTTTGATCTCATCCTGGCTTAGAGTGAAGCAAGAAAGAGGGCTATAATATTCGTTCTTCTTGAACTTTTTACCCTTCCGACGACCTTGTGTCGTCTCCGACTCATGATCATCGTCATCTTCCTGATCATCACGAGTAGTGCGTCCTCCGTGAAGCTCCTTCCGGATACCCATGAATATCAGGTCGTAGTGCCTTACTTTCGGACCATCTTTCGTCCTATCTGGCATGTTGATTATGGTGGCGACCAGACTCTCGCACATGTTTTTCGTGATATGCATGATGTCAAGGCTATGAGGCGTGCATAGAAACTTCCAGTATGGAAACTCCCAGAAAACAGACCTTGTTTTCCATACCTTCATCAGCGGCTTGTCTTGCTGCCTCTATTGCTTTTTTCCAGGCTTAGGAAAATCTTTCCAGTTTTTCAGCAACTCTTCCACTTCTTCGCTTCTCCTATGCTCTGGGATTCCTCGGGTCTCGGATTTGCCATCGAACAGGTATCCATGTTTTCTCCATAGATCATTCTTGTCGAGCCACCTCCGGTGCTCCATGAACACAGTTTTCGAAGACCCTGGATCTTTCTCTAGTTGGAGATAGCTTGTGTTATCCATGCACCTAACGCATGCGCAGAATCCTTGGATAACCTGCCCAGAGATATACCCGCAACCTGGATAGTATTGCACCGTAGTGACCAACGCGGCTCTCATAGTGAAATAATCTTGTGCAACGGCGTCGTAAGTATTGGCTCCAGATTCCCATAACTTGGCTAGCTCTTCTTTTAATAGCCCGAGATACATATTGATGTCGGTACCAGGTTGTTTTGGCTCTTGAATTATCATACTCATTTGTATGTACTTCTTCTTCATGCACAACCATGGAGGGAGGTTATACATCCATACAAACACGAGCCTAGTGCTGTCCGTGCTGCTCTGGCTACCGAACGGATTGAGTCCATCGGTGCTCGCACCAAGCCTGATGTTCCTCGAATCTCCACCGAATTCTGGGAATTCGAGGTCCAATGCTTTCCACTGGCTAGCATCTGAAGGGTGCGTCAGCAGCTCATCCTTTTCGGGGTCATCGTCATCTCCTGGCTTCTTCCTTTCCGCATGCCATCGCATGAGCTTCGCTTTCTTAGGGTCCGCGAAATAGCGCTGCAGACGAGGAGTGATAGGAAAGTACCATACCACTTTTTGAGGTGCTTTCTTCCCTTTCTTGTATCGACTCACGCCGCAGACCGGACATGCGGTTTTCTCCGTGTCCTCTCCCCGATAAATGATGCAATCGTTGATGCATACGTGATATCTAACGTGCGCTAGATCGAGAGGACAGACGATTTTCTTGGCGTCCTCGATACTAGTTGGACACATGTTCCCCTCCGGGAGACGATCGTGCCAGAATGCCATCATATCGTCGAAGCTTGCGTCGCTCAATTTGTGTTTTGCCTTCATCTCCATACCCTTGAGCGTTACATTCAACCGGGTATCATCGGGCCTACATCCTTCATACAATGGAGTAACCACGTCTTTCTCGAGTTGCGCAAGCTTGGATTTCTCTCTAGCGGCATCCCTGGCGTTACTCGTCTTCTTGAGAAGCAGCTCTTGCACATAAGGGTCCCGCACCCAGCCTGATGTTGTTCCATCGTCGTCTGCTCCTCTAGCATCTAGATCATCATCATCCCGGTCTGCTTCCACACCTTCACCAGGAGACTCTTCATCATATCGCCCGTCCTTTCCGTGATGATCATCGTCATGTTGCCCACCTTCACCATCTCCATCGTCTTCGTCATCGCTTATCCAATGAGTGTATGCATCCATGAAACCATGGCGGAGAAGGTGCGCCTGCAGATTCCCGGAATCTGGGTCGATCACCCAGTTGAGTTTGCATCTTGCATTGACATCTTATATCCGTCTTGTTATTTCGTATCATGTCGGCCGTCGCACATTTCAAAAATCTAGCAATAATTCCTTCGCTCATTATGCGGACCATTTTTTCCTACACGGTGTACATGGTACAATTAGAAGTCTGTTAGAACCACATAATGAATGCATGCATGCAATGGTCGATAGAAATTTTCGGCATGACCTATCCTAAAATTAGGACCTTTGCAAAATGCCAAAGTCTTGCCAAAATGGAAATGAATCAACATTTGGGAAAAACAAATGGCAACTTGTTCAAACACAAACACAAGAGAGAGAGACCGATTCATACACACATGAACATATCATTATCCTCTCCATACACACATGCATAAGAGCATCGATACTGTCCATATATATACACACACATGACCATCGATCCTCTCCATACACACATCATGAGCATCAATCATCTACATACATATGAGGATATCATCCATATACCCATGAACACATCCTTCCATGGAAAACTTACTGAGATGAGAGACCGAGATCGCGAGAAGATGGAAAGGAGAGGTGCGCGCGAGATCGGAGAAGGAGATGCGAGAGACCGAAGAGCTTCCTCTATTACGGATGTAACATCCAAGGCAAGTTCCACATGCTAAAAATGGTGAATGAGTGGAGAAATTGAGGTGGGAAGGAGAAGGATCCAGACTAGATCTAAGGAGGAAGAAGAAGGGGAAAGTGAAGTGTCGGGTGGTGGATGATCACATGATCACATGTTGTGCACATGCATGGTCTACACATCCGTGGCGCACATGGCCATAGTGCGCCACAGGGAAAAATCACATCCGTGGCGCACATGCCAGAGTGTGCGACAGATGTTTCTGCCCATTTAAGGAGCAGAGGGGGCTTCACATAGGCGTAGCGCACTTGCCACATGTGCGCTACGGATATCCCTAACAACCATAGCGCACCTCCCCTATGTGCACTACGGGTATGCGGCATGCGTCTAGCAGGGCCCTGGCCCACACATATCTGTGGCGCACTACGACCATGTATGCCACGGTTGTTCTAGTTGCTAGTAGGGCACTGCGCACAGGTGAGCCACGCCTTTTTTAGCCGTGGGGAACTTCAACCATGTGAGCCATGGATGTGTTGATTACCTATAGCCGTTTTCCTAGTAGTGCAAGACGATCGGACGTGCTTCTCGCATCACCCAGTCCCCCTAGGATGCAGAGACTCGAACGGTTAAGTTTCACGCACGAGGACTCATAACCACACGGACCCACACATGCCTCGCGAAAACACCAAGTACAGAGCTTACCCATGGGTCGCCTAGTGACTGGCTCCCGAGCCAGGAAGGGTGACGCTCTACAAACAAATAGTGCAACACAAGTCCTTCCTATCTTAGGATTAGAGCTTTGACCGGCCAAGTACCATGCTCGAGGACTCGTGAAAACGAACCCGTACGTGTCCAGGGAAAAACGCCAAGTACAGCGGGTCTTTGGGGTCGCCACTCGAATGGCCCCTCGAGACACGGCAAGTCGACAAAGAGATATCCAAAACAGGTTGCACACAAACTAACTCGTCACTCACGCACGTGCAAAGATAGTAAATACATGCTCGAGGACTAGCTACCCCCGATGCAACCAACACACCAGGTTAACACTTGAACAAAACATATGGACACAAAATGCATTCATATCAAGTCAAGTACTTTACAAAAGACACTCGACACTAACCCTATTACATGGTTAGCCCTCCTACTTTGCAAGCTAAGAACCAGAAGCACTGCTCGACAACTTCACAGCCTTTGCAGGCCTCTTCAGGTACGTGGACAAAGCCTTCTTGCTCGCCGACCAGAAAGGACGGTTCAAAAAGAAATCCTGGTACTCTGTGTTGGCATCGACAGGTGCCACCTGCATTGCATCATATGGCAGGAGGTAATTCATCACCATAACCCGCTCTGCATATGGGGCCTCCTTCGATTGTAGCATGGCAATCTTGGAAGCCTCCACTGCCCCGGTCGTTGAGGGGTACCCACTCGTCAAGTCATCGATCTCGAAGACCTTGGGGAAGTGAGCGATCCCAAGGCTCAACGCCGCAGTCACCTCGTGACGGAAGGAGGACCACGCCATCCAGCCCACCAAGGCTGGTGCTAGCTCCACATAGTGCCACTCGTCCATGAAATGTTTGGGCAGAACCTTAGTTGACGTTATACTCTGGAGAATGTCGTGGACCAACGACCACGACTCCTTGGCAGCGTTCATCACCGCATTCATACATTGCTCTGCAGTGAAGTCCTGCACAGACGGGTCAAACATCATCATTACTAAAGCCTCTCAAGGACTTCATCATTACTAAAGAATGCATGAAAGAAGACTCACCAAGGAGGCGATGGAAGTTGTCCTCAACATGCTTCTCCAAGTTGGAGAACTTGTCCTGCAGATCCGTGATGACGGAGTCAGACACGGCACGATCCCAATTCGTGGTCGCATATTCCTCCTTCGCCTTTTCCTCTGCAGTGGCGAACGCCGCCTTCATAGACTCCAACTCTGCAACTGGCACAAAGCCCTCACGAGCCTTCGCCAAGTTGGCGGCTTCGTTCTCTGCAAATCCAAAGCACTCATTAGCACCAAGATCAACGGAACCGACTGGAAATGATCACAACAGAAACATATACCGACTGAAGCTCGTAGTCTTTGCGCCTCTACTTGTGCCTCGACCAACTCCTTCTCCATCCGCTGCAGTGCAGACTTCCGGTCGGCTACTTCGACCTGCAAGACAAAGAAAAAATAATACTAAACGCAACCATTAAAGACTCGACCCGAAAAACTACTTGACCATTCGAGCCTCGGGGACTAGAGAACACAAGGTTTAAAGAGCCCAATCGCCAAATGTTACGATTGCATGCTCAGGGACTGGAGTTACCTAGATGGCCAAGCCTAGTAGTCGATACAACTTGGTATCTCCCACGAAATACGTTGGAGTCACCCCGCTACTTGGAGGCCATGACGCCGATTCAGCGCGATCGTCAATCACCTCTGGGGTGGCTGGCGACTGCGTGTTCTCCATGAACCGCGGGAACGAGGCAAGCTTTGCCGTAGGAGATTTGGACACCATCGAATTGGTCTTGGCATAGGGCTCCACCTTCAAGACCTCGCACTCTTCGATCACCGCCTTCATCGCTTGCGATCAAGCTGTGCTGGCTCCAGTTTCCGTCACCATGTCGGTAACGGGGATAGCGACCTTTCTTTTCTTCATGCTGGCCTCGTACACATCGGCAGTATGGTCCTTCCATTCCATGGAGGAACCCTCCGCCATAGCAGCTTCACTTTCTCAATCCTTTTCGGGTCGCTCCTGTAAAGAAAAACGACGAGTGAGAACACGATCCACGAAATACAGAGGAATAGCTAATAGAACACAAACACCAATGCTTACTTGGCAACCGGGATCTTCCTCAACCCGGAAGTAATGTGAGATGGTTTCCCTAGCTCTGGCCTGATGGGCCTCGAAATCCCAACTTCTAGAAGGCTCTCCTGGCGCTGCTGCCTTGGCAGAACCTTTGGCTCGGCCGACGGCTTGGATTGAAATGGAGATCATTTAGAGTCGGTTCCACGGCGACCTCGTGGTCGATGTCGCCTTCACCAAGGCTAATGCTAGCCTCGTCTTCATGGCGCTTCCGATCGCGCATTTTGCGATTTGTCGATAGAGGTTCGCACTCCTCGTCGATGGCTTCTCCTTCTTCCTCCTCCCCGCCATAGGAGTCTCATGTTTCTTCGTGAAGAAGCTCCTGTGGAACCTCTTCATCTAGAGGAGGGAACTAGTGTTCTAGGATCTTGAATGTTTGCAGAAAATTTCATTCGTTAAGTGATAGATCAGTAAAGGACGAATGAAGAGGATGGGCCCAAAGGTCGCTTACCGTGGGAGACAGGACACCGTCCGACTTGAACAGGGCGAGTCCGTCGGCCATTCCAGCGTATGGTTCCTCCGTGATTTTCTTGAGGACCACGATGTACTCCCCCGCCTTCCACTGGATCGGGTTCTCCCTCGACGGATTAGGGAGGCCGAAGTATTCGCACATCAGTGTTAGCCAATTCATTCGGGGAACCAATTTGCGATCAAGCCAGCAGTTGAAGAGGTTGATCGTCTTCAACCCCTCGTCATCCATCTCGGTCATACGGGCGATCATCTCCGTGACCACCATTTTCTACGACCACGACAGTTCCTTCAGCAACAATCGCCATGGGATACTCCATTTGGAGTTATACACCAGAATATCCACCTCCTAGGACGGGGTTGAATCCTTCATATATAACCAAGACTTTTTCTAGTTGATGGATACCTACTTTGGCAGCATCGGCCGCTAGTAGGGGCCCCTTCTTACCTTCACGACTGGCCCGGCCATGGAACATCTCAAGCTAGAGAGGTAAATAGGGGTCGCACCCCTGATATGATTCATAGAACGCGATAAAAACCACGAGCTTCTTGATTTCATGAGGACCTATATCGGAAGGCTTGATCCAATAAAAGTGGAGGAAGCGTCTAAAGAAAAGGAAGGTGGAGAAACCTTGGCCGCGCTCTAGATGGTGTAACACCCCTAGTTTTAATTAATCTTCTATTAGGGTTGTCTATGCATTTAGTTGCATCATCTTCTACAAATACATGCAACAAAAATGTCGTGGGAATGGCCATGGCAGATGCTGCAATCGGCAACGAGTAGTAGAACGAGGGGCAAGGGCGGCCAGCCATCTGCGGTGCGAGATGAGGGCGGAAACACAGGGTTTTACCCAGGTTCGGCCCCCAGAGGGTAAAGACCTACTCCTGCTAGATTGTATTGATGAGAGTGTACAAGGGCAAGCTCGACGGCTAGGCGGCGACTCGCAAGGGTGTATGCTGGAACGTGAGTTCTATGTGTACGCTAGGGAGGTTTATATAGTGTCACCTCTATAGGGTTTACAGATCTACAACCGAATTAGTTAAGGATTCGAAGGGTGTTTGGCCTAATCCGACTGGGCCTAGCTACGCTTTTGGTCCTCCAGCTTTGAGTCCCCTGGATCCTTATTGAATCTTGATCTAGTCGCCGTCCTGTAGGCCCACTCGCTGGTAGTATGGGACGATGGGAAGCGTCCTGCTGGGCATACCCCACTTGGCATATCCCCATAAGTAGTCCCCGAGGTCGTCGTTAATTTGTCATAGGTGTTCTTTGGAATTTGGAGTATTCGTGTCCAATTTGGACGCCTAGTCGAATCGGTGGTGGACTCCTTCAATGATGAGAAACTTGTCATCTTAGTCGCAATAATGGCGACCAGTCGAATCGCAGGAACGATGAATGGGTCGGTGAGAAGTCGATTCGCAGCTCTGGAGAATGGGTCGGCGAGTAGTCGAATCGCAGCTTGGCGAATGGGTCGGCGAGTAGTCGAGTCGCTGCAGCTGGCGAGTCGAGTAGACGAAGTTGGATCGTCGATCTTGGTCAAACTAGCCATTAGGTAATCCAACGGTAATATCAGCGTAATCATCGTGCGGTAACGGCTCCCTGAAAATGTCGGATAGCAACCGTTATATAAGGAAGCAGATGGGAGAGGGGTGATCATTCCCCGCATTTCTTCCGATCTTGCGCATCTCCCAATCTCCCATTCCTCCGTAGCGACCCAAAACGACCTAGAGCGATCCGGAGTGACTCCACAAACCCAGATCCTCCGATCGATGGCGCCTCTAGCAGATTCGTGGAGGATATCCTAGTGCACGAAAGTTCTACTGAAATCCTTCGAAGACGCAGGCATTCTTTGCGCCGGTAGGTGTCAGATCCCCGCGGCCGGAGAGGTGGTGCCCGATCCGCGCACTGGATAGTTCGTCTGCTTCACTAGCCACTTGGAGAGGGGACTCGGCTTCCCCTCCTCAATCTTCTTCTGCCGCTTCTGCGCATATTACGGCATGAAGCCGTCAGATCTGGGCTGCACAACATTGAGCAACTCACCATTTTCGTGGCGTTTTGTGAGTACTACCTGGGATGCCGCCCGTATTTCCCCCTGTGGCAAGATTTGTTCCACGGGCGGGTCGGACGCGAAGGGGAAGGCAGCCTGATGCTAGATATGGGCGGCCTGACCTTCGAGCTGAAGTCCAAGCCCTCTTTCCTTCACCTGATGCTACCGAAGAAGGCACTGAGCAAGTGGAAGAAACATTGGTTCTACGTGAGAGAGTCGACACCGGACGACGAGGTCGCACATCCAATGTACTCCGCCGATCGGCCCGAGCCACATCGGCTTCAAGTCTCCAAGGTCCCGCACGACCAGCGGATGGTGGTCGACGAGATGTTGATGACGATCCGCAATCTGAAGTAGAAGGGCCTCCAGACGATCAACTTGTACAGCTACTGGCTCAGGCGGCGGTTGGTGCCTCTGGCCAGCCGCGCCCAAAGGATGTACGAGTACACGGGCAAGGACGACGCGACCAAGTCCTGCACCGCCGAATGGAGTGCCGCCGACTATGCCCTCGCGCTGAGGAAGATCACTGACATGGAGTACCTCGACGCAAAGTCCGGGATACCTCCGTACACCACGAAGAGCAAGGAACCACCAGTAAATTCACTCTCCCTTGTCCATTTCACGATCGTAGAATTGCAGTCGCGGTCCTTACTGACCGTGTTTCATTTGTGTAGCTTTTCCAAGTGGTGGAAGGTTGGCTTCCACCCGCCGATGACGAAGACTCGTGCGAGTCCACTGCGGACGAGAGAGAGTCGTCCTCCGACAAAGGCAACGTTAGAGGCGATGATGAAGACGACGAGGTTGTGGATGTCACCTCATCCGCGGTCCGGAGGACCCGCTGGCAGCGGAAACGCTAGATCAAGGCAAGCAAGAGCCTCGAGGCTCATGATGGGGGCGAAGGCGAGGGCCTCGAGCACACTTCTTGGCACGCGGCCACGCTGTCGAAGAATAAGGACCCTGCCAAGGTGGTGTCGCTGCCTCGGTCCAGGAGTAGCTCTGAAGTGACCAACGCAGCCGACAAGGCCAGGGCTAGCGTGCCTCCGCAAGCGACTACGGCTGCTGATGCGGCCGTGGTAGAAGATGAAGTGCCGTTGGCATTGCTGCCACCGTCCTTCTCCGCAGTCACCGGGCTCGGGGCCGCCCCACCTGCAGGAGTGTCGCCGCTATAGGAAGCACCTACGTCGAGCGTTGAGGAACTTCCTGCCGTGGCTTCATCCTCGAAAAAGGCGTCCGTGTCATGGGCACCAAGTTTGTTCGAGACGGGCCTCAGCCGGAAGCTGGGGCCGGAGTTGGAGAACCGACAAGTATCCGCACCGGTCTGTGCTTCATCTCAGTCGCTAAGTAAGTATTTTGATGTATTCCTTTGGGTGACTGGCTCGAACTTGTCTTGCGAGCTTGCTACCAATGTTGTTTTGCAGGACTGGCGTGAAGAAAATTGGCCACCCCTAGGTGGCTAAGGTTCCAGCGGGCACTGCTGGGGCAGAAGACGATCCCTCGAAGAAGAGGAAGAGCGATGAGGTCGAGGCGCCCGCCGAAGTCACGAAGAGGGCGAAGGGCGACGAGTTCTTCATGATTTCAGATGAACCCGTCGATGCCCCAAGTGAGGATCTGAATGGAGCGGGTGTGGCCGTGAAGGCCATAGTGGGTGCGGAGTCGCAGCGGATGGAACCCGTGGCGCCGGTCGGGGTGACAGCCCCATTGACGAGCGCTGCAAGAGCAGAAGTGGCTAGCTTCTCGCACTTTGTGAAGAAGGCCTCTATTGCGAGCGCGTCGGTGCAGTCAGCCCAGGCGCCCGATGTATTGGGCTTGGAGGTCGAATAGCAGCGCGGGGTGCAGTCGAGCTGCACAGAATGCTGGGTGCTGTCATCCAGGTATGTCTAGTCCCTGAGGATCTGGCCGCTGAGTTTTAGCGGGTAGATTCTTACTTCTGTGCTGACTTTCAATATCCAATCCTCGAGCGGCTAGTCGCTGAATTTCAGCCGCTGGGCGCCTAGGAAATTTCTTCGTTGCCCGGACCCCGAGTGTCTAGGCACTTAGGAAGTCTTGTGATTCTTTGCAGGGTCTCCAGCGTGAGTCGGAGGAGCGGCTAGCCGCGAGGGATCAGCTGGAGTAGGAATTCTGCTCCGTGAGGGAATTGAACGAACAGCTTCAAGAGGCTGCTGGTAAGAACTTGAGATGCACTCCTCCATGGGATTTTTGTTTGATTTCGTACTCATGCTCATGTGTGTGTAGAAGGTCATGCGGCCATGATGGAGAAGGCTCGCGAGGGTCTGGTCCCTACGAGCGACTTGACGGCTGCCCAGTCGTCATTGTCTGCCACGGAGAAGCAGGTGGCCTAGCTGGAGTGAGAGCTCGAAGCCACGAAGGAGGAGGCGACTTCGGCAGACGGGAGAGCTTAAGCGTCCGTCACTGCTGCTGCCGAGGAGCGGAAGGTGTTGGATGCACTCGTTGACGGGCTGTAGACTGACTTCTCGAGTCTACAGGACTTTGTTACGGGGATCTGCAGTCCGTTGATAGGTGAGCTCCGTTAAACTTTGTGTGTTTAATCTTGCGAGTCCCTGAGCACGCGGGTCGCCTTTGCGTTCTTTATTTTTTGCGCCCTTCTGATTGTGAACTTCTTGTGTTTTGTAGGTAAGATTTAGGATGACGAGGCCGAAGCACAGTCGTACGATGCGCGGAAGTGTGTCACCACTTTAGTGGACTTTGCCTCTCTATCGGTGACTTGCATTCGCTCGTACCTGCAGGAGATTTCACCGATGGAGGTGATCCCCAGCGAGCTCACTGAGGTCTGGCGATACTTGGAGAAAGCTCCAGCGGTTGTGGAGTTCATGTCATGGTCGTCTTTCCGCCGTGGGGCTGCGACTGTGCTGAGCCTCGGGCTCGCGCACTTCCCGGACGACTTCGACCTCGACAACGTCACCAGCTGGTACCCTTCATCGACAGGTGCAGTCGAGATCTCCGACATACTAAAGGTGACCGACCGTGCCGCGGTCTACTCCGAACGGGTGTTGGCGATGGGTGATATTCTTCCGTACCAGGAGACGATCGTTGTCCCGAACGATCCCGAGCCTGTGAAGCACGACTTCAAGGTGGAGCAGTCGTTCCGAGCGGTCATGGCGGGTCCTCTAACGATGTACCCATCAAACCCGTGGGTTCCCTAAATCCGTGTCCGCGGAGGCGGTGGCGCGTCGTCGTCGAAGCCTACGGAGTAGTAGAGTTTGCCGAGTGGCATTAGTTGTAAGGAAAAATGTGCCTGCCCTTGTAAGTGAACAAATTTTGTTGCCATAAGGAATGCATGGATGCTTTCGTCAGTGTTAATTTGATTATGAATTGTTGGGTTGTGTGAGTCCCCAAGCGCATCTGCCCTTTTGTGGGGTTTACCTCGTTTCTTTTGTGTATGTTCTATTGTTACACTGTTAGTTAGTTTAGGTCAATTCGCCGTGGCTTGGAAATCCAGTCGCGTGGCGACACCAAGGGGTGCTCTATACTTAGCCGTTTTCCCGAGCGCGGACAGGGTCGGTTGGACGAGTCACCGAGCGTGGTACTTAGCCGTTCTAGTCGCATGCCCAAGGTAGGTGAGAACAAAGCGCATTTGTACTTGGCGTGTTGCTCCACCTAACTCGAAGAATCAGTCGCGTGGCGAGTCCAGGATGCGCTCTCATACTTGGTGTTTTCCCTGGCCGCGTGGGTTTAGACTGGCGTCAGTCCCCGAGTGTGGTATTTAACCGTTCGAGTCGCTGCGCGAAGGATTTAGAGGACTAGGTTGCTCTGATAAGAGAGTGCAGTTATCTTGGCCCGACAGGCTAGTCGAGCGAGGAGACTCCGACGGGGCTCCGGGTTGGCGTTTTAGTGGACGATAGAAGGCCCATGTTTGGTCGGTGCCCTTGTGTATCGCACTACTTAGCCGCACCGGTCGCGTACCAAAGGTTTACTTCCATGGTTAGCATGACGCCGTTCTTACGAATGCGAGTGGCACAAGATACGGAGAGCGGATACAATTTGTGCGAATCGATCTTCTTTATTTCATAGCGTGGGGGAGTACATGTTGGAGTTCTAAGTGTAGAACTTCCTTAGGAGGTCTACATTCCAAGGCCGCTTGACGTCGAGCTGTCCGTCGCCTCCGACATCGATGAGGTAGTAGGCATCGTTGCCCAAGACTTGCCCTATGGCGAATGGTCCCTCCCATGGGGGAGAGATCTTGTGCACGCCCTTCTTGTCTTGGATCAGCCGGAGTACCAGGTCGCCTTCCTGGAAGGTGCGACTTCGGCCTCGGAGGTTGTGGTAGCGGCGGAGTCCTTGCTGGTAGATGGCGGTGCAGGAACGAGCTAGGTCACGGGCTTCGTCGATATGGTCGACCCCGTCTTGGCGTGCGATCTCGTTGTCAGCCTCCACATAGTTGACGACTCGTGGTGAGTCGTGCTCATGGTCGGTCGGCATGATGGCTTCGGTGCTGTACACCATGAAGAAGGGGTGAATCCCATCGACCTGTTGATGGAGGTGCAGATGCCCCAGATGACCGAGGGGACTTCTTTGAGCTAGCACCCCGGGGTTCGCTCGAGGGTGACTTGCAGTCGCGGCTTAGGCCGTGGAGGATGCTCTGGTTGGCACGTTCCGCCTGGTCGTTGGACTCCGGGTGGGAGACTGAGGCGAGGTCGAGTCGTATGTTGTGTTCCTCGTAGAATTCGGCCATGGCCCCCTTGGCGAAGTTGGTGCCGTTGTCCGTGATGATGCTGTGCGGGAACCCGTAGCGATAGATGAGCTCGCGTAGGAACTTGGCGGCAGTCTTCCCGTCACACTTGAGAATTGGCTTGGACTCCACCCATTTTGTGAATTTGTCAACTGTGACTAAGAGGTGGGTGTATCCGGAGGGGGACTTCTTGAAGGGGCCTACCATGTCCATGCCCCACACGGCGAATGGCCAGGTGATGGGGATGGTCTTGAGTGCCGATCTTGGCAGATGAGTCCGATTGGCGTACTTTTGGCACCTGACAGAGCCTTGGATGATGTCGACCGCGTCGGCATGTGCGGTGAGCCAGTAGAAGCCATGTCGCATGGCCTTGGTGATCAGGTACCGAGCGCCAGCTTGGTGGCCGCAGTCGCCGGCGTGGATGTCTTGGAGGATTTTGCAACCTTCCATGGGTTGTACGTAGCGTTGGAACACGTCGGTCACGCTGCGCTTGTGGAGCTCGCCATTGATGATGACGAAGGACTTGCAGCAGCGTACTATCATGCGGGCTTCCGTCTCATCTGCGGGTAGGGTCCCTCCCTCCAGGTAGGCGACGTAAGGCGCTGTCCAGTCGCTTGGATCTGTGACCATGGCGACTAGGGCTGGTTCTGGTTGTAGTGGTATCCCGATATCGATCTCCCTCGGGGGAGAAACGGACGGCTTGGTGATGGTGTCGAGGAAGACACCAGCTAGTGGCGCGAGACGAGCTGACCCGATGCGAGAGAGGGAGTTGGCTCTTCGTTCTTGCGCGGGTCGATCCACTTGACGGAGTAGCCAGCGAAGTGGCCCCCCAGCTGGTCAACTGCTTGGCGGTAAGCTGCCATGGTGGGGGAGACGGTGTCGCAGGTGTCGGTGACTTGTCCGGCGACGAGATCGGAGTCACCGTAGCAGCGCAGGCGGTTGATGTTCATCTCCTTGGCTGCTCGCATGCCATGGAAGAGGGCCTCGTACTCGGCCATATTGTTGGTGTAAGGGGTGAAGTCGAGGTACAAGACGTAGCGCAGCTTGTCGTCCTTGGGAGACGTGAGGATGATCCCTGCCCCTGCGCCGTCTGTGTTCTTGGACCCATCGAATTGCAGCAACCAGTAGTGGAGGTATCGCAGCTTCTCCGGCTGCTGCGCCTCCTCCCAGTCAGCGAGGAAGTCTGCCAGAGCCTGCGACTTGATTGCCTTGCAGGGCTCGTACCTGATGTTGTGGACTCCGATCTCGATGGCCCACTTGGCGACTCGCCCAGTCGCCTTGCGGTTGCGGATGATGTCCTGCAAGGGCCCTGAGGAGACGACCGTGATTGAGTGCTCCTGTAAGTAGTGCGGCAATCGCCGCTAGGCTCGAAAGACCGCATATACCAATTTCTAGTATTACGGGTAGAGCTGGCGCGACTCGGTGAGGACTTCGCTGATGTAGTAGACGGGTCGTTGTACCGAGCGCTCCTTGCCCTCTTCTGGCTATTCAACGACCATGACGGCGCTGACGACTCGTTCGGAAGCCACGACGTAGACGAGCATGGGCTCCTTGTTGACGGGGGCCGCGAGTACCACCTCCTTTAGTGTGTGGAGCGCGTCATCTGCCTCCTTGTCCCATTGGAATGTGGGATTTTTGCGCATTAGGCGGTAGATAGGCATTGCCTTCTTGTCTAGCCGGGGGATGAAGTGACTGAGAGTTGCGACTCGTCCGGACAGCTTCTGGACATCGCGTAGGCACTTGGGCTTGCCGAGCCGAGCGATCGTGTTGATCTTGGTTGGGTTCGCCTCGATGCCTCTTTTAGAGACTACATACCCCAGAAGCTGTCTAGTGGGTACACCGAAGGTGCACTTTCCTGGATTGATTTTGATGTTGTACCTCCGTAGATTTGCGAAGGTTTCGGCCAGGTCGGCGAGTAGATCGCCCTGGCGAGTGGACTTCACCACCATGTCGTCGATGTTGACGTGGATGTTGCGGCCAATTTGTCTCGCGAGGCACTCCTGCATGCACCTCTGGTAGGTCGCTCCGGAGTTCTTGATGACAAACGTCATGGCGATGTAGAAGAATGCTTCGAATGGCGTGATGAACACCGTCTTCTCCTCATCCTCAACTACCATTTTGATCTGGTTGTAACCAGAGTAGGCGTCAAGGAAACACAACGACTCTGAGCCCGCGGTCGAGTTGATGATTTGGTCGATCCGTGGGAGGACGAAATGCTCCTTTGGGCAGGCGCTGTTGAGGTTTGTGTAATCGATACACATTCTCCAGGTCCCATTCTTCTTCTTGACAAGGACTGGGTTTGCCAGCCACTTGGAGTACTTGATTGGCCGTATGAAGCCTGCAGCGAGTAGACGCTGCACCTCCTCGGTGATTGCTCCGCGGCGCTCTTCATTGAAAGGCCACAGCGACTGCTTGATGGGTCGTGCTTTGGGGTCGGCGTTGAGTTTGTGCTCAACGATTTGCCTCGGGACACTAGGGATGTCAGATGGCTTCCATGCGAAGATGTCGCGATTCTCACGGAGGAACTCGATGAGCGCACCTTCCTATGTTGGGCTCATGCCCGTCCCGATCGTCACCGTCTGGCTGGAGTCGCCCGGGACCAGCTCGATGGAGCACGTGTGCGTGGTCATCTCGAATGCGGTCGAGACGCCATTCTCCGAGTTGGGATTCTTGAGTATTGTGGGGTCGTCATTGTTGACCCCGCTCGTGTACTTGGTGAGCTCCTCCGCGTGGTTCGCTTCTGCAGTGATGATGGCGTCAGCAAGCTCGGCGACGTTGGCCTTGCACTCCGCGGCCATGTCAGGGTCACCGTGGACGGTGATGATACCACACGGCCCTGGGAGCTTCATCGTGTTGTACATCTAATGTGGCGCTGCCATGAACTTGGCAAACGCTTGCCACCCCAAGACACAATGGTAGGGAATGTTGAAGGGCACCAGCTTGAAGGCGATCCGCTCGATGTGGAAGTTTGCTGGTGTGCCAAAGGTGAGTAGCAACATCACCTTGCCAACCAGGTACGCCTTCCGACCGGGGATGATGTCTTGGAAGGTGGTGTAGGTCGTATCGATCATCGACTGCGGGAGCCGCAGTCGCCACAATGTGTCCAGGTAGAGGATGTTGATGGAGCTCCCGTCGTCCATCAGTGTCTTGGGGAGCCAATAGTCGCCCACTTTGGGCTTCACCACCAAGGCGACTCGTCCCGGATATTCAATCCGTGGCGAATGGTCCTCGTGGCTCCAGGTGATCCGCTGAGGAAGCGAGGGACGTCTACTTGGGAAACCGCGTTGACGGTGATGGTGCGGGCGATGACCTTCTTCTGGCGCTTGGTGCTGAACCCGGTGAAGGTGTGGAGTAATCCGACGTCGTTGCCGAATGCCTCGTCGTTCGGCGGGTGGTCGTTGGGGTCCTCCCGTGCGCGCCATGCCTTCTCGATCTCCTTCAGGGAGTGGCAGTCGGCGGTCAAGTGCGTGGTGGGCTTCCCCACCCTTCTGTGGAACACACAGGGCTGGCTAAGGAGAGCCGCAGGTTCGAATTTCGGCCTCGCCTTGTAGTTTCCGCTGTCGCGGCGGTGGCCTCCATCGCGGTGGAAGCTTTTGGGCTCGCGTGGCGCGTAGCCAGCGGTGGAAGATTTTGGGCTGGCGTGGCGCGTAGCCAGCTCTTGCCGATGAGGCGAGTGTTGCTGTAAGGGTCGTCTCCCGTTGTCATGGCAGCTCGGGCGGCGATTTCCTCCCGACTTGTCGTCAGTTTCTTTGTTCGGGTCCTCCTCCACGTACCGCTTTGCGATCTCGAGGAGGTTCGGTATGGTATCGAATGTCTTGTACACCCGCTTGAGCTTGGCGACCAAGGGCTTATTGCGGCACGAGGTCTTGAAGCAATGTATCGCCGTGTCCGGGTGGATACCGGATGCATTAAACCATAGGTCCCGCCACCGCTGGACCCAGCTGCGAGTCGACTCGCGGGGTCCCTGGACGCATCGTTCTAGGTCCTCGATGGTGGTGGCGCGGATATAGGAACCCTCGAAATGCCTGACAAAAGCATCGCGCATATCCTCCCAGGAGTCGATGCTGTCTGCGGAGAGGGTGTTGATCCATTGCCGGCTCGCTCCCTCCATCATCAGGGGAAGGTAGCGAGCGGCAAGTAGGTCGGTGTTGTCGGCGATTCCCATCTCCATGAGTTATGTGTCCAGCCAGACGGACGGGTCGTACGAGGGGTCGTACTTTTCGATCTCCTTTGGCGCCTTGAAGTTCGTCGGGTATTGTTCGCCTCGGATCATTGGCCCGAAGCACTAGGGCCCGACCCGGCTGAGGGAGCCCCTTGGTTCGCCATCGCGGTGGTTCGTGAGGGTGTGCCTCAGGTCATCTCGCTAGCGTGCGCGCCAGCTTTGGTTGTTGATGATGTGGGTCCGTGCGTCGACTGGCTCCCCGTTGGTAGCGACCATGTTGTTCATTAGTTGTGGGTCATTGGTGGAGAGTGCCGTGTTCGCGGGTCACGGCTAGAGTTGCAGGGGATCAGGAGGTGGGAAATTGAGAGTATTTTCCATAGTTGGGCGGCCGCTCGAGGCCAACCTACTTCCTGAAGAGCGGGAGTACATGCGCCCCCACGAATCAGCACCTGCGGTTTGCTGCTCGACGGCCTTGGCATACTGGATCTCCAACGCGCCTTCACCCATCATGTTGATGCTGTCGACCATGGCTCAACTCGCGATGACATTGTACATTGGAGTGGAGAACAGCGGGAGGCCGTTCGCGTCCCGCTCTTGCAGGGAGATCATGATCCTTGGTTGATCCGGAGGTGGTGTGCGACCGGGCGGCGGTGGGGGAGCACCGTTTGCCGTTGCGCCTGGTGGCAGCCGGGAGCTTCCTCCTGGTGGCGCATTCTCGCAGGCCATGCGGTCGGCCATGCGGGTTGGGTCGTTTTCGTCGTTGAAGTTCAGGGCGCGACACTGAACGGTGGGGTTCAGGCGCGACTTGATGCGGCGCTGCTGGTAGAGCGAGAGCTCCTGCGCCGTTACTTGCTGAGGCAGAATGTTTTGTGCTCGGCCTATTCCTTGCGGTCTGCTTCCTCTAGTCGAAGGCGGAGTTCCCCGACCTTCGTCGCCGTCACGGTCGGCGGGATCGGTGTAGAGAAGGGCTCTTGTGGGGCGCTCGTGCCGCTCACCATGTAGGTCACGATGAAGCAACCTGATCTGGTGTGGAGGTCGCCGGAGATCTCCGACCCGGAGTTGGAGTCGAAGATCCCGAGGATGGATGGATCCTCGAAGTCCCCCACGTTGGAGACTTGGGTGACGGAGCCCGCGATGACGCGACAACAATGGATCCGGCGTTCGACGCCAGGATCGCTGAATCGGCGTCGTCGGTGAGAGCCGTGTCGTTTGCGGCCATGCTGGTCTTGGCAATGTTGTAGTTAGTTGAGTCGTACTTGGAGGCGACGCGGTGGATGGTGCGGACCTAACTCTCAGAGAGACGATCGCGTGATGGCGACTCGTGGATGCGAGCCGAGTCCTCCGAGGCGATGACGTCGGTGAAGCCGACGAAGAGACTGATCGTGCCGACTGGCATGATCACGCTGCGCTTGACGGGGCGCGCCGTCAGGATGTAGCTGCTCGGCAAGATCTGGAGGATCTCGCTGACCGCGATCATGCGGCCGGTGGCTATCGTCTCGTTGATCAGCAGATTGGATCTCGCCGCAGAACACAGGCCTGACCGGCCAGGCCCCATGGTGGGCACCACTATCGTGGGAATGGCCACGGCAGATGCTGCAATCGGCAGTGAGTAGTATAACGAGGGGCAAGGGCGGCCAGCCATCTGCGGTGCGAGATGAGGGCGGAGACACAGGGTTTTACCCAGGTTCGGCTCCCCGGAGGGTAAAGACCTACTCCTGCTAGATTGTATTGATGAGAGAGTACAAGGGCGAGCTTGACAGCTAGGCGGCGAGTCACAAGGGTGTATGATGGAACGTGAGTTCTATGCGTACCCTAGGGAGGTTTATATAGTGTCACCTCGCTAGGGTTTAAAGATCTACAAGCGAATTAGTTAAGGATTCGGAGGGTGTTTGGCCTAATCTGACTGGGCCTAGCTACGCTTCTAGGCCTCCAGCTTCCAGTCGCTTGGCTCCTTATTGAATCTTGATCCAGTTGTCGTCCTACAGGCCCACTCGCTGGCAGTATGGGCTGATGGGAAATGTCCTGCTGGGCATACCCCACTCGGCATATCCCCATCAAAAAAGAAAGCAAAACCCTAAACCCTAATCTTCCCTTGTCTTGGCAACTATTTCAAATGGTTTTAAATATCTTGAAAAGGTCAAAAAGTAGTGAAGCCCAAACTTTTACAAGGGCCTCACATTATTTTAAATGTTTTACAAAATCTGTGGCATTTTTTAAATGCCCAAAACCAAATTTTAAATGAACAAACAAAATAGTATTGGAAAACAGAAAAAGAAAAGGTTTTGCAAATTAAAAAAATAAAACTAAGCCAGCTAGGCCGCGGCCTAGCTTCTCCCTCTCTTCTCTGCCGCTCGCGCGCAACAGCATTGGCCCAGCATAAGCCCAGGCCCGCGTACCCCTTCGGCTCATCGTCTTCGTTGATGATGGGAGCAGCTGCCTGTCGCAGCCGCCCAATGACGCCCCGTCGCCACGATGCACGTCGTTGCTCTGGAGCAAGGATAAGGAGCAGCCCACATGTCTCTATCCCTCTCCCTAGCGTTATCTCCTTCCCTGTGCCCTCTCTCTTGTTCCCTCCGTGCGCGCAAAACCTAGCTCGTCAGGCGCAGACCGTCTTCACTATTCCGAGCCTCCTTCTTCTCACCAACACTCACATGCCGAGGAGTTCCTAGAATCCCCAATCGAGGTCTGCTTTCCGATCTCCAGCCACCGCGTTCGTTGATGAATCCAACCGCCTCCGCCCTCGAGCCTCCTCGCTGACCTCCTCCCTCCAACCACAGTGAGCATGCGGTGCTCAGGGACCACCCCATGCCTCCTCTCCCTCTCTGGTTTGTCCCCACATTGCACGCCGCCACCCGCCGCTATCGGTCGTCATCGCATGTAACATCCAAAAATTCATGAATTACAAAATCATGCATTGCATTCATATTGTCATATCATATTTGACTTGCACAAAAAGTTTCAAACCAAAACTCCAAATAAAACCATTAATATGCCCATTTTAATAATCATATGTGGCATGGTTTTATTTTATTTTCAAAGGGCCAAAGTGATTTTTCAGTGGACAAGTGTGTTTGTCACACTTTAGAGTGAAAGGTTCACTATATAAAAATATAGAGAAGATTTTAATTCAAACAAGTTGAAAAAGGTTTCAAAAGCATTCCTAAAAAATCAAATATAAAAATAAAAAGAGAAAGAAAAAATAAAACACTGCGCTGCACTTTCGGCCCAGCAGCAGATCCAGCCCAGCAAGACCACCCGGCCATTTTCCCTCCCCCTGTCTCTCACCCGTGCTCACCTTACCCCGCAGCCACTGCCACTGGGCCCCGGCCATCTCAGCATCATCTCCCCTAAACCCCGCGTGCAGACACCGTCGCCGCCCGTTTCCTCCCCCATCAACGCCGCGGTTGATTCGGGATTAATTGCCAATGATTCTCTGCGTAATTCCCTCGCCCTAGCCGGATACTTAATACCCACACTGCCGCGGCCATTTCCCCCCAACCACCATCACCAGAGCGCCCCAGGCTGACCATATTTGCGTTTGCGTCGCTGCTGACCGAGCGTCTCCACCGAGCTATTCTGGTGAGTGTCGTGCTCGCGGCCGCCCCTTGTTCATATGGTGTTGATCATCTGCCCCTTGCGCATCTTCTAACACCACTGGTTCATCATGTACTATCATAGGTCATCGGCTCCGTCAAACACCGTGAGCACCCGACGCCGCCCTCATATCCGGAGAGCAATTCTGGTAATATGCAACCATCCCTAGTCCCCTGGTTCAACCTCACTTGTTCGCTTGGTCCCTATGCACACGCTGATACCTTTGGCTCATGCTAGCGTGAACTAGAACGTCGCCTCCGTCGCCGTCTGCACAAGCCCAATGTTGCCCGCAACTCTGACGAGCCCCAGCGACCGCAGCTGCTTGCCCCCGTCCGAACCAAGGCCACATTGAGCTTCCTCGCGACCTTGCGACGCTGGTAAGCCACAACACAGCCCCTAGATCCCTCTAGAATCACTGTTGCACCGTCGCCAGTAGCACTGCCGCCAGTGGCCATTTGGGCCGCCCATCCATGGTCGCTTGATCGAGCACCGTTGGATCTAGATCTAAAGGCGTAGAACAGATCACTTAACAAATCATTATCAATCAATCTGGCCCATGCGATTTCATTTAGATCCTGCGGCTCTTGTTGATCGATCCAACCGAATCGGTACAGGCCAATCAAACAAAGCCACGTGTCTGTGATTTTGTTTTAAAATCTGTTTTTTAATCTATTAGGAATTTAAGCTTGTAAAATACATATCTTTTGTTCTGTTTATCCAAAAAATGCAAATAATATACCATTGGATTAAGAAAAATAAATCCTACACAACTGTGGTATTAAATTATATTTTTCTTCTGTAAAAATAGGTTTATTTGCAGAACACATTAAAGTCTTATTTTGACTATATAAAATGTTTATAAAATTATTTTAATGCAAATTTAAGTTTGTTTAGACTTTAAATGGAAAGCTCTGTGTTCAGTACTATTTGTATAAGATTGTTAGTATAGAAATCATTTCATTACATTTTCCTGCATTCATATTTATTTCTGCTTGAATATTTGAATGTAAATTTGGTGCTATCATTTTATGTGTAGATTTTGGTGCTAGTGGTGATTGTAATTGTGAGGATTGTTTCTACTCCCCCAACTACCAAGGCAAGTGGTGCTTCATAAAAAATTTCCTATTAGTTTGACTATGCACTAGTGATATTTTGAGTAGGGCTTGCATGGAATTTTTGCTAAGTATCTATATGCTATGCTTGGGAAATCCTAGTAGTTGTAGTCTTGGTAGAATTTTCTCTAAGTTAAGATACTTGTTATGTTATCACGCTTAGCCTAGCTAGTAGCAAACAAGGGTGGAATATATTCATGCTATGGAAATTTTGCTATGTCTTTGACTTATTTTTTGTTTAATAAAACAACTAAGTCAATGAGTCACCTGGGTGGAGTGGTATGATGGTTTATGTTGAGTGGTTACACAAGGCCCATGACTATGGTTTAAATTGTGTATCACTTTTCGAAATCCACCCAGGAACAAAGCGATTTGAGATATTTACTGCTGAGAAGCTCCTAGTGCAACCACATGGCATATGGGCTATGCCTTGATCATATAGGTTGCAATAACTTAGCCAGATGGACAGTTGGTGGTAGGGTTATAGGATGGAACGCGTCCATGGTGGTCTAAGGGAAGGCTTCTGAAAGGTCACGTCTCGATGCATGTTGAGTCTTGTGGGGAAAGTGCACCACCACTCGAAAGGGTAAAACCTAAGTACTTAGCCGTGTCCCCAACAACGGACAATTTGAGCATCAAAGACATTGAAGCTATCAAGAATCTCCTCATCCCAATTTCTAAGTTAAAAATTGTTGTTGAACAAGGGTGAAGGTTCACCAATGTATTTTGGTGGTTTATTGGGAGTTTTTCACAAACAAAAACTTAGTGTTTTCAACTATTAGGGAAAACCTATTTTGAGAAATGCAATCCTAAGCTACACTTAGCCAAATTCATATAGATGTTGGATACTACTAGTCTACTATGGTATCACTTGCCAATACAATTCTAAATGTATTGACCCACTATGGTTGTAACTTATGATGTTGCAGGTTACTCTAAAGAGGATCAGGGTTATGAGTCTACACTAAACATGCTTGCCTATGGCACATGAAGATGAAGACTTTATTTTATTTACTTGTTATGAACTCTTGTACTAGCCTTTGGCTAATGAGTTGTAAAATACTATGTTATCTCTGGAATGACGATGTAATAACGACCTTTGTATCTGTGTACTTGATCTTAAACTATGGATGCTAGCATTTGATCCAGGGACTAGCATTGCAATCGCAGGGACCTTTACCTTATAAAGGTGGGGTCTTACAGATGGTATCAGAGCACTGTGTTGCATGTAGGATTATGACCCTAAGTTGGATTAGACTAAGGAAACCACTAAGGAAAAGTTCAACTCTTTGCAAATTCCACACTTGTCTTTTTCTTCTCGTAAACCTCTCTAATCTTCTTTCTCATCTCAATTTCTAGATGGACACCTTCAACGAAGCCATTAAGAAGGGACCACTCATGACCATGACTTTAGAATGTGAGACAAAGTTTCCCAAAGCACTCAAAACCCTTATGGTTAGCTTGGGGATACATGGTGAGGCCATGTACAAGGGATTTCCAGTTATGGATGAAGGAGAAGAGTATTGGTGGGTGCAACTTCACTTGTACAAAAACAAGGGAGACAACCACAAAGAGTTGGGATTCTACATGGGCACTAACTCAGAAATGTATACGACATTCTTTGACTCTGCAAGAAATGCAGCTTGGAATGTTATCAAGGAGCTTGGTGAAAGACTCAAGTATAGAATGCTAAACACTCAAAATGACCTTAAGGAGGAGAAGAAGTATACCCAATACTTAGAGACCGCCATAAAACATCCAAGGGAGGATATCATAGACTTAGCATATGAGTGAGAATTGTAACGTTCTCCGCTAGTTAGACCACCACACTTGTCATTTTCTCGCAAAATTTTGTCTAAGTTATGTTGAACCTTAGTTCTTGTGGTAGACTTTGTATGCCATGACTTGTATGTTTTATGGATGATTGTATGCTTTTTGCTATCTTTTTACTATCTTGTTTTCGCTTACTTGTGTTGTTCTAATATTTCTCTATCTTATACATTAGATTCCTAGCTTTGTGATCAGCACTGCCGAGGAGTTCAATGGAACTCGTTTTGGTTAACGTATTGTGTAGTTCACTAGTGTGCTCAACCTCCCACTTCCTAGTATCAAGGCACTTCAGCTCACCAAGTTCGAGAGGAAGGATCTTTGGGGATTTAGAGTCACATAGCCAGGACGCCAGACGGAGCCACTCATGGAGGAGAATTCCTTCAAGCTGATGCACGATGACAAGGAGAAGGGACTAGATGTAGTCATGTAGGAGCTACTCGGACGCCTCTGCGGACGCCACGCCACCGAGCTCAGGGGCCTCTACTTCCAGCCGTTCGAGAGACGTGATGAGCAGGGAGAGGCATTGGTATATGAGGGCGCTGCTAGAGAGACGATAGAGCCAGTTCATATGTACCTCCAGGACCTAGAGGGTCTTATTAGACACCTCGACACATATAGGACCACCGTCATGCTTAGCAATGACGAGCTGCAGGTTCAGTTGAGGGAGAAGGACAAGATTTGCGGGGAGCAAGATGAGATCGTCAAGGAGATGGAGGCCAGATTCGAGAGCCAGGACAAGAAGTTGAAGAGTTAGGAGAAGCGAGTTCAAGACAGAAACAAAAAGATCAAGGACATGAGGGCCGAGATAGAGGCCAAGGACTTTGAGTTAGAGACTCAGCAAGGAGTGATAGAGAGGCTTAGCTCGCAGAAGAGAGCCCTTCGTGCGAACATTGAGGCCTTGACCACCAGCGTGGAGGAGTACAAGTCAACTATGGAGACAGCCAGACTTACTCTTGTGGGCGTGGAGGTCGACATAGAGGAGTAGTTGATTATTCGACTACCTATTTATCTATCATCCTTTGATTATTGGGTCGCAATGATCATCCAACATGTGGATGGCTTGCTATTATGTCTACTTTTCCAAAACTTGTTGTTTACGTTGTTAAAACTCTATGTTTGTCTTGTGATTGTTTATTGTGTTTGTTGCTATGTGATGTATTGTGCATGGCATCTATGGGTTATATCTCATCAATTATCCTTATTGAAACCACATATGCGTCCCCGCCGTGCCAATCCTAAACCCAACCAACAACAACAATAACGTCAATCCCGAGATGCAGCAGTTGATGACAGCTCAAACTCAACTAATGCAGAGTGACCCAGTTCATGGCCAATAAAAACCAGAAACACAATAATAACAACAACAATAACAATCCCAACAACCCACCAGCATTTGACATGCTTACAAAATTTTTGAGGTTGAGGCCAGCCAAGTTCTCGGGACCACTCATCCCATGGTAGCCAATGACTGGCTATGCTCTGTGAATAAATACTTGGTCACTTATGGCTGCACCGATGAAGAAAAGGTCAGGTTTGCAGCACATCTTCTTGAAGGACCAGCAACAACATGGTGGGACAACTTTCAGATCACCACTCCCCTTGAGGATGTGACTTGGGCTATTTTTTAGGATGGTTTCCGCACTTCCCACATCTCATTAGGAGTGATGAACTTGAAGAAGAAAGAGTTCCACAATTTGAAACAACGTCACCGCAGTGTGACAGAATACATTGAGGAGTACAACAATCTTGCGCGCTATGCACCGGATGAGGTTGATACTGATGCCAAGAGGAAGGAGAAGTTCCTCCAGGGATTGAATGATGAGATGAAACTGCAGCTATATGTTGCCTATGTTCCAACATACCAATCACTATGTGACAAGGCCACCATATTGGAAAGCAAGATGAAGTAGGTTGATAACAGGAAGATGAAGCATCACTTTGACAAGCATAGCCCGGTATCGTCTCATAAATGTTCCCATGGTGATGATAGTGGAGGTTCTGGGTCCCATAAGCATGGGAAGTATAAAGACCACCACAACAGTAACTGTCACGATGACAATAAGCGCCACCACAGCCATGACAATGATAAGGATAAGAACAACAAGAGTGGACATAGGAGCCACCACAGTGGGAATGGAAATGGGAGTCAGCCTGCTAAAAGAGATATCAGTCAGGTTGAGTGCTTCAAATGCAAGAAAACTGGGCACTATGCAAATGAATGCCCAAAAAAGAAAGTTGAAGGACCAACAAGCCTAATCCTTTTCAGAAGGGACAAGTGAACCACATTAATGTGGAAGAACTTTATGAAGAGTCTGATGTTGTGGCTGGTAAGTGCAAGCTTAATTATTTTCCAGCACTTGTTCTTTTGATATTGGCGCATCGCATTCATTCATATCAAGAGCATTTGTTGATAAAAATGGACTTCCAACTGAAACTATTGGGTGTCCTATAAAAGTAAGCTCTCCCTGTGGATAGATGATAGTGAATTTTGGATGTCATGATCTAGTGATAGAATTTGGAAAGTATAAGTGTCCAGTTAGTCTGATAATCCTAGATTCCCAAGGATTGAATTTAATTTTGGGTATGGATTGGATGAATGAGTATGAAGGAGTACTAGATTGTGCCAATAGTACTGTTACACTCACAACCCCAGATAAGAAGAGGATTAGGTTCAAGTCTAACTTTGAATCAAAAGGGAGTAAGTTAAATTATCTTAAGGGGGTTAGCATAGATGGTGTACTAGTTGTGAAGCCCGGAGAATTGCCAGGAATGCCACCAAATAGAGATGTGGAGTTTATGATTGACTTACTTCCAGGATCTGGACCAATAGCAAAGAGACCCTACAAGATTTCAGTTGACCAGTTGAAAGAACTCAAGAAACAACTTGGAGAACAAGTGTAGAAAGGATTTATTCAACCAAGTTCTTCGTCTTGGGGTGCACCAGTTCTGTTTGTTGATACGAAGGATAGAAGTCAAAGGTTATGCATTGATTACCGTTCACTCAATGAGGTGACTATAAAGAACAAGTACCCTTTGCCTAGAATCAACGATCTATTTGATCAACTAGAAGGAGCCTGTGTGTTCTCAAAGATTGATCTCCTATCAGGATACTTTCAGCTAAAGATTATAGAGCAAGACATATCTAAGAATGCTTTCACCACTACGTATGGATTGTATGAATACACCGTGATGCCATTTGGTTTCACAAATGCACCAGCCTATTTCATGAATATGATGAACAAGGTGTTCATGGAGTTTCTTGACAAGTTTGTTGTCGTATTCATCAACGACATTTTGATCTATTCCAAGAGCAAATAATAGCATGAAGAACATTTACGTTTGATACTTGAGAAGCTCAGGGATCACAAGCTATATGCCAAATTTGGCAAGTGTGAATTCTGGCTAAATGAAGTTGGATTTCTCGGACATATTGTGTCGGGAGATGGTATAGCTGTCGATCCTGCAAAGGTGTCAGCTGTATCTAAGTGGGAATCTCCCAAGTTAGTGAAAGAAGATCGCAGTTTCCTAGGCTTGGTAGGATACTTTAGAAGGTTCATTGAGAATTTCTCAAAGGTAGCTAAGCCAATGACTGAATTACTCAAGAAAGATAAGATGTTTGACTGGACTGAAAGATGTGAAATCAGTTTCCAAGAATTGAAGAACAGACTTGTATCAGCACCAGTCTTAAGTCTGCCAGATTTAGATAATGATTTCCATGTTTATTGTGATGCATCTCACCAAGGATTGGGTGGAGTTTTGATGCAAGATGGGTAAGTTGTGGCTTATGCCTCGAGACAACTCAAAACTCATGAAGTGAATTATCCTACTCATGATTTAGAATTAGCCTCTGTTGTCCATGCACTCAAAACATGGAGACATTATCTTTTTGGAATGTGTTGTGAAGTGTTCACAGATCACAAAATTTTGAAGTATATTTTCACTCAGAAGGAAATCAATATAAGAAAAAGAAGATGGCTAGAGCTTTTCAAGGACTATGAATTGAGTTTGCAATACCATCCCGGTAAAGCAAATGTTGTAGCAAATGCTTTAAGCCGTAAGGTCTATGTGAATGGCCTTACTAAAGGAGAGTTGCCAGATGATCTATGTGCTCAATTCAAAGATCTCAGATTGGAGATATTGCCTAAAGGGTATCTCATTTCATTGGATATTCAACCAACCTTGTTGGACAAGATCAAAGAAGCCCAAAAATTTGACAAGGAAATTGAAGAGATTAAAGGTAAAATTAGCAAAGGGAAAGCTAAAGGATTCCATGAAGACGAACAAGGTACTTTATGGTATGGAAAACGTATCTGCGTTCCGCAAGATCCAGAACTTCTGAAGTTGATTCTGCAGAAAGCACACAATTCACCATATTCTATTCATCTAGGTAACACCAAACTGTACATGGATGTGAAAGAAAGATTTTGGTGGAACAATCTCAAGAAGGATATTGTGGAACATATTTCCTTATGTGACGTATGTAGCCGAGTGAAAGCAGAACATTAGAAACCGGAAGGATTATTGCAACCACTACCTATTCCTGATTGGAAATGGGACAAGATTGGTATGGATTTTATCACCGGACTGCCAAGGACTAGATCCTAATATGATTCTATTTGGGTTGTTGTAGATCACCTAACTAAAGTGGCTCATTTCATACCCGTGAAGACAACCTATACAAGTGCTAAGTTAGCTAAGATATATATGAACAGGATTGTATGTCTGCATGGAGTACCTAAGAGTATTGTGTATGATAGAGGAACTCAGTTCACTTCGCATTTTTGGCGACAACTGCATGAATAATTGGGAACAAGATTAGAGTTCAACACAACTTTTCACCCTCAGACTGATGGACATACACAAAGGAGCAACCAGATTTTGGAGGATATGCTGAGGGCATGTGTCGTAGACTATGGTGCTAGTTGGGATGAAAGTCTACCTTACGCAGAATTCACTTACAATAACAGCTATCAAGCCAGCATTTAGATGGCACCGTTTGAATTTCTCTATGGAAGGAAGTGTACTACGCCATTGCTATGGAGTGGTGTTGGAGAAAGAAATTTGTCCATACCAGAATTGATTAAGGAAGTTGAAGAAAAAGTTAAATTGGTAAAGGACAGATTGAAGATAGCCCAGTCCCGAAAAAAGAGCTACGTAGATCCAAAGCATAGAGAAGTCATCTATGAGGTAGGTGATAGAGGTTATCTTAGAGTATCACCACTTCGTGGTGTGAAGATATTTGGAGTCAAAGGAAAGTTGGCACCAAGGTATGTTGGACCATTCAAGATTTTGAGCTGCAAAGGAGAAGTGGCTTATGAGATTGAATTGCCTGAATCACTGTCAACAATTCACAATGTGTTTCATGTAAGTCAGTTGAAGAAGTGCCATCCGGAGATGGAGGAAACTTCTTTGAAGGATATTATACCTTTGGAAGAGGTTCAGTTGGAGAATGATCTCACCTATGCGGAGAAACCTATCAAGATTCTTGAGACTGCAGAAAGAGTTACTCGTACCAAGATTATCAAATTCTGCAAGGTTCAGTGGAACCATCATTCCGAAGAAGAAGCAACTTGGGAAATAGAAGATGACCTTCAGAAATATCACCCTCACCTATTTGCTAGTGAATCTGAATCTCGAGGGTGAGATTCATCTTAAGATGGTTAGATTTGTAACATCCCAAAATTCATGAATTACAAAAGCATGCATTGCATTCATATTGTCATATCATATTTGTCTTTCACAAAACGTTTCAAACCAAAACTCCAAATAAAACCATTAATATGCCAATTTTATTAATCATATGTGGCATGGTTTTATTTTATTTTCAAAGGGACGAAGTGATTTTTGAGTGGACAAGTGTGTTTGTCACACTTTAGAGTACAAGGTTCACTGTATAAAAATCTAGAGAAGATTTGAATTCAAACAAGTTGAAAAAGGTTTCAAAACCATTCCTGAAAAATCAAATAGAAAAAAAGGAAAAGAAAAAAAATAAAACATTGCGTTACACTTTGTAGATCCAGCCCAGCAAACCCACCCGGCTATTTTCCCTCCCCTTTCTCTCTCACCTGCGCTCACCTTACCCCGCAGCCACCGCCACTGGGCCCCGGCCAGCTCAGCATCGTCTCCCCCAAACCCTGCGCACAGACGCCTTCGCAGCCCGTTACCTCCCCCATAAACGCCGCGGTTGATTCGGGCTTAATTGCCATTGATGCTCTACATAATTCCCTCTCCCCATCCTAATACTTAATCCCCACACCGCCGCGGCCATTTCCCCCAACCACCATCACCAGAGCGCCCCCAGGCTGACCGTATTTGCGTTTGTGTCGCTCCTGACCGAGCATCTCCGACGAGCTATTCCAGTGAGTTTCGTGCTCGTGCCCGCCCCTCGTTCATATGGTGTTTATCCTCTGCCCCTTATGCATCTTCTAACACCACTGGTTCGTCCTGTACTGGCCTAGGTCATCGGCTTCGTCAAACACCGTGAGCACCCGACGCCGCCCTCGTCTTCGGCGAGCAATTCTGGTAAGATGCGACCACCCCTTAGCCCATTTTTCAACCTCACTTGTTCGCCTGGTCCTTGTGCATATGCTGATACCTTTTGCTTGCGCTAGGGTGAACCAGAATGTCACCTTCGTTGCCTGCACGAGCCCGACGCTGCCCACAACTCCGACGAGCCCCAGCGACCGCAGCAGCTCGCCCCCATCTGAATCAAGGCCACGTTGAGCTTCCTCGTGACCTTGCGACGCTAGTAAGCCACTGCACAGCCCTTATCCCCCTCTTTAATTGCCGGAGCACCGTCGCCAGTACCACATCCTCCAGTTGTCATTTGCGCCGCCCATCCATGGTCGCTTGATCGAGCACCATTGGATCTAGATCTAAAGGCGTAGAACAGATCACTTAATGAATCGTTATCAATCAATCTGACCCATGCGATTTCATTTAAATCCCGAGGCTATCGTTGATTGATCCAACCGAACTGGTATGGGCCAATCAAACACAACCACGTGTCTGTGATTTAGTTTTAAAATATGTTATTGAATCTATTAGAAACTTAAACTTGTAAAACTCATATCTTTTGTTCTGTTTATCCAAAAAGCGCAAATAATATACCATTGGATTCAGAAAACTAAATACTACACTATTGTAGGATTGAAATTGTATTTTTATTCTGTAAAAATAGGTTTATTTGCAGAACACATTAAAGGCTTATTTTAACTATATAAAATGTTTATAAAATGATTTTAATGCAAATTTAAGTTTGTTTAGTCTTTAGATGGATGGATTTGTGTTCAGTACTGTTTGTATAAGCTTTTTAGTGTAGAAAAATCATTTCATTACATTTGCATGCATTCATATATATTTTTTCTTGAATATTTGATTGTAAATTTGGTGCTATCATTTTATGTGTAGATTTTGGTGCTAGTGGTGATTGTGATTGTGAGGATTGTTGCTACTCCCCCAACTACCAAGGCAAGTGGTGCTTCATATATTTTTTCCTATTATTTTGACTATGCACTAGTGATATTTTGAGTAGGGCCTCCATGGAAATTTTGCTAAGTATCTATATGCTATGCTTGGGAAATCCTAGTAGTTGTAGTCTTGGTAGAATTTTCTCTAAGTTAAGATAATTGTTATGTTATCATGCTTAGCCTAGCTAGTAGAAAACAAGTGTGGAATATATTCATGCTATGGAAATTTTGCTCAGTCTTTGACTTATGTTTTTGTTTAATAAAACAACTAAGTGAATGAGTCACCTGGGTGGAGTGGTATGATGGTTTATGTTGAGTGGTTACACAAGGCCCATGTATATGGTTTACCTTGTGTATATCACTTGTCAAAATCCACCCAGGAACAAAGCGATTTGAGATATTTACTGCTGAGAAGCTCCTAGTGCAACCACATGGCATATGGGCTATGCCTTGATCATATAGGTTGCAATAACTTAGCCAGATGGACAGTTGGTGGTAGGGTTATAGGATGGAACGCGTCCATGGTGGTCTAAGGGAAGGCTTCTGAAAGGTCACGTCTCGATGCATGTCGAGTCTTGTGGGGAAAGTGCACCACCTCTCGGGAGGGTAAAACCTAAGTACTTAGCCGTGTCCCCAGCAACGGACAATTTGAGCATCAAAGACATTGAAGCTATAAAGAATCTCCTCATCCCAATTTATAATTTAAAACTTGTGGTTGAACAAGGGTGAAGGTTCACTGATGTCTATTGGTGGTTCCTTGGGAGTTTTTGACAAACAAAAACTTAGTGTTTTCAACTGTTAGGAAAAACCTATTTTGAGCAAAGCAAGCCTAAGATACACGTAGCAAAATTCATATAGGTGTTAGATACTACTATTCTACTATGGTATCACATGCCAATACAATTCCAAATGTATTGACCCATTGTGGCTGTAACTTATGATGTTGCAGGTTAATTTGATGAGGATTAGGGTTATGAGTCTACACTCAACATGCTTGCATGTGGCACATGAAGATGAAGACTTTATTTTATTTACTTGTTATGAACTCTTCTACTAGCCTTTGGCTAATGAGTTGTAAAATACTATGTTATCTCTGGAATAACGATGTAATAACGACCTTTGTATCTGTGTACTTCATCTTAAACTTTGGATGCTAGCATTTGATCCAGGGACTAGCATTGCAACCACAGGGACCTTTACCTTATAAAGGTGGGGTCTTACATCACACCACCTACTTCGACGACCAATGAGGACGGCGTCGTCTGTTTCTGGCTTAGCGCGAAGAGCTGATTCGAACGGAACCAAGTGCGCCTCCGCACTTTCCCCTAGCATCTCCGCCGGCCACCGTCTGTCGCGCCGCTCATTGTGGTGAAGTGGTGCTCGCGTGGTTGCTGTGTGGTTCCCGTGTCTCCCAGGTCCCACTTGTTAGCCACTATGGCTAGACTCTACCGAGGTGAGAAAATTTTAGGTTTACGTTGAACCGACTTCAGCCTGAGGTAATAAATGGTTTTAATAACGTTAGAAATTGAATAAAAATTTTAAATTCAATTTCTAATTATTTATAAGTTAGAAAAATGTGTAGAATATATCAAAATGTTCAGAAAAATAAGATATACCTATCTAAGATATAATCATGCATTATTCAAAACCTTACATTTCAAGTTTAATTAGAACAACATAGTAACCCTCACAGGTGATTCCGGAGTTTCCCCGAGTTAGGGTTTGCACACCTCGGAACCCTGATTAAACTAGCGAGCATGTCTTAGAGTTACATTCGATACTAATCAACTTGTCATATCATCCAAAATGCATGTCAAATGGAATACGATATCAAGATCGAGATTGAAGACCAATATCAATACCGTCAAAGTTAAAAGATCAATACTTGACCAACTGTAATCAAGTCAAGTACCAGATGTCTGAAGCTCTACTTTATGGTTACCAACAGGCAAAGGAAAGCATAGCCCCACAATGATACAATCCCATGCTTTCAAAGTATTTCAATTCCTGCCATTATGCATATGATTCTAGTGTGGTCTTGTATCGATAGATAGAGTATCCTATTTGTTGCATTACTCCCTTTGAGATTATATATCTTATCCACTGCTCCTAGCATAACTAGGTTTGGATTGTGTGCACTACTAAAGCTTATACATGTGTCTTCCTTAGCCATGCTTAGCTGTCAGTTCTGGTTCATCCAGATGATGTGTTAGATGTAGAGAATCTAGTATGACAGGAGATCGAGATATATTGTTGAGATGAGATCAGTGGTACAGGTTAAACATGCTATGTCTTTTAAGGGAGACCACAGTGGGATGTGGTTTTTCTAGTACCATGCTCACCACCACTAGGAACCGAGTTCTTGCATTTTGAACTGAGACGGGCGTACAGCCACACGGGGCCTAGAAAACCTCACGAGCAACTACCTTGCCTAGTAGATTGCTTGAGTCACATAGTTCGGGCGTTCCATTCGACATGCATTCTGGATCTTCTCGAAGGCGGTTAAGGAGGTGCATGCATAACAGGTAGGTAAGTGTGGCCAGGCTTGCTTGGTTCGATGGAGCCCCTGGTGGAACCAACCTTGCCATACATCTCTAGGGACCGGCTTCAGGATTTGACCCGTTGACATGGTTATACCCTACGGGTACACGACCTTAGCATACCTGGTCCAGTCCAAGGAAGGCCCACCAGATTATACGCGGTCCATGAAGATTTTTGGGTGGCCCAAACTCATGACGTCTTCGGATCCTTGGAGAACAAGACTAGAGTAGATAGAATATTCAAAGGGGCAAACCCTAAAACTTGTAACCAACTCGGTCTATTCCCGGGACCTGCCTACTTCTATATAAAGGCTAGGAGGGCGCAACGAGGAGGGCACTTCATACCACCGCATACACACCTCCACGCTAGATTGCATCTGCGCACCCCTGTAACTTTCGGTTCCGCCATAATCAAGAGCAGACAAGCAGGAGTAGGGTTTTCTCTCTGGGGGCCTGAACCTGGGTAAACCTCGTGTCCCCATGTTGCTTGTTTGCTAACCATTCCATGATCTCCAGCATCCCCATCTTCTCCAAAACCCAAGCTCATAACAATGGGCATTAACGATATTAAACCTCATCCATTGGCGTCGTCCGTGGGAACTGGGGACGCTAATTGTGCGATCGTGACGGTCCGAACCAAAGCAATATACAACTCCGCGGCGACGGAGAGTCATCTCCTCTTTGGCGCTTTCGACTTCGCCGCCCACTCGCCAGCCACCCTGAAGGACTTCGATCCCGTTGGCGACAGTCTCGAGATCCTGTTCGGGAGCTTCTGCTTCTAGGTGGGGAAGACCGGCACTCTCTGTCTCCCAGAGCGGGTGCCCCTGCCATCGATCAGGCCCGCTTCATGGGCTCCACACCCCGTGCTACGCACATCGCCATCGACAGATGAGTCCTATGACAGCAGCAGCTGCAACTCAGATCTGTGTGATCCACCATCGGAGGAAGGGACCTACGGTTCCGGATCCGAAAGCTGCGGCAGCAGCAATCCAATCTACGAGCGCTATCAATGTGCCGTAGTAATCCAAAGCGACATGGATTAGGAGCACAACCCTCCACCCAATCCGCAGGGTAGAAACGGTGAGAACAGGATAAACTAGCCCCCCCGCCCAACGAGGAGGACACCAATCCCAATCGAATCATCCACCTCAGCGAGGAAGTATGGGCTCAAGCACGCGAAGCCGTGGCAGGCAACAAGATCCTGCCTGTGGGTGCCTCACGGGACCTACTGATGGCGTACTACCTGCTCCTCAGCTGAAGATGCAAGAAGTGCTTGACAAGCGCAAGCATGCAGCCTCGGAGTCCAGTGCGTGGCGAGCTACGCTCTATGCCATGGGCGGCTCCAGCTCGCACGGCAACCACGACAACAAGCACCGTTCTCGCATGGAGAACATGGATCCCACTGTACACGTCGCGAGGTGACTCGGACCCTCAACACGTCTTTCATGGAGATGGATGCCGATGGCAACGTCATTCCGAAGACACCGCAAGCTGCGATCATGGTAGCCACCACATACCTTGCGTCCCATCCACCTCCGGTGGGCGACCCAAAAAGGTCCATGCACAAGTCCGCACTAACCAGACTCGGTCTCATCGGAGCTGCGCTCCATGGAGAAGCTCCTGCGGAGCCAAAAAAGAGGTTGCGGTTAGGTTCAACCGCAGTCCCACGCCTTCATCCGACGAGGAAGAGCACGACCTACCTTGAATGCACAAGAGTTCGCACCATCGCAGCCGCGACTACGATGCTCGAAGCAAGCTCACCCAACGCAAGATCGACAAAGCGTGCGCCAAGCGCTTCTGCTTGTCCGAATTCAAGGAGGACGATGATGAAATAGAACTCTGCGGAGCCTGATGCTTCAGCAGATCTGTTCGGCGGACACGGATGCTGTGGAACTTCAAGATTCCTTCGGACACTCCGAAGTTTGACGACACAGGACCCCAAGGCGTGGCTCAGCGACCACCTGTCGTCCGTCAAGCTACACGGCGGAAACAAGAACACCGCCATGCAATGCCTTCAGCTGCAGCTGACAGGCGCAGCCTGGATCTGGCTCAGTAGCCTATCCTCGGGATCTATCCGAAGCTGGGAGGAGCTAGCGTACAGTTTCATCCGAAACTTCAAAGGCACCAGCAAGAGGCCAGCCTCGACCGAGGAGCTACGAGCCTGCACCCAACGAATGTGCAAATCCATTCGCTCGTACATATTACGCTGGTCCAACACCAAGAACTCCGTGGCGCACATCTCTAAGGAGAGAGCGATCAACGCCTTCAAGGATGGCGTCAAGCGCCAGGACTTCAAGGAAGAACTTGGGCGCGTCAAACCCAAGACACTCGACCACCTCATGGACATCGCCAACAGGTGGGCAGATGGCGAGGACTCCATCCACCGAGTGGACTCAGAGGAGGAAGATGACTACGGCCGTCGACGTGAACGCCGTAGCAAGAGAAGATCGCGCATCTACGATGATCGCGATGGACCCGACATGGTCGTGGTTAGCTACGCCAACCGCCGCAGCGACGGCAACCGCAAGAGTGGCGGATACCGTGGAAACAACTTCCACGACGGAGGACGCTCAGCGCAGTCATGGCAATGTTGTGGCCGCGACGATGGAACCTCAGCATACGACAAACTGTCGGGTCCATGCACCATCCACTTCTACATCGACAAGCAGGATGGTAAAAAGAAGGCAAGCCACATGCTCAAGGATTGCCGCGAGTTCCAGAAACTCAGCGAGAGCATGTCCCAGATGAGGCAACAAGCCCCGAACCCCGGGTACGGGAACGCGTCCGCACCAGGTGACATCGCCCATGGAGCTCCTCCACCACCACCCATGGGACCTTCGAATCATCCAATCGCACCTGCGCAGAACAACGGCGGAAACGGGTACCCCATGCCAAAAGGATCACTGATAATACAAAAAGGGTGCCCAACGAACAGGGTGCAAAATAAAATTACCCGTCAGATCAATATGGCTATGACCGCTCCACCCGCCATCCCTAAGTACGTTAGCGGTTTGAAGTCCTGCATCACATTCAGCCGTTCGGATCAACCCTTCCAGGTTCCTCTCCCAGGTCATGCTGCCCTGGTGCTCGAGGCGCAGATCGGAGGGTTCGACATGAGCCGCGTCTTCATGGACGGCGGCAGCGGCATCAATTTGATGTTCGCCAGCACCTTAGCAGCAATGCGGATCCCGCTGTGCAGCCTGGAACAATCGGACACAACGTTCCACGACATCGTCCCAGGGAAGGGCATATTCCCCCTGGGAAAGATATGGCTCGACGTCATCTTCGGCAAGCCCGATAACTTTTGGTGCGAGCGACTCGAGTTTGAAGTGGTGTACTAGCCATCACAATACCACGCCATCCTCGGGCGTGTGGCATTCGCATGATTCCTGGCAGTACCGCTCTACGCATACCTGCTACTCAAGATGCCAGGACCTAAGGGCGTCATCACGGTCCATGGGAGCTTCACCGGATCGGACCACTTCGACAGGGACTTCAACAGAATCTCCTAGTCATTCAGCATGCAGGAGGAGATCATAAGGCTCCGAGAGGTGACAGACAACAGGGCACCCCCAGTTGCAAGACAGAACGCACCCGACATGTCTTTCGACTCCACCGTCAACACAAAGAAGGTGCAGGTCCACCCGACGGATGCCTCCAAGACAGCGCTGATCGCCAACGACCTCAGCCCCGCATAGGAAAGCGCGCTCGTCGAATTCCTCCATGAGCGCTGGTAAATCTTCGCCTGGTGTCCTGCAGACATGCCAAGAGTTCCCAGGGAATTCGCCGAGCACGCACTCAATGTTTTTCCAAACTCCAATCCTGTCAAACAGTCCACCCGACGACTGTCTGAGCCACGGGCTAAAGCCATCGGAGTCGAAGTCAACAGACTACTCGACGCAAATTTCATTAGGGAAATCAAGGAAATCGAGTGGCTCGCAAACAATGTGATGGTCCCCAAAAAGGACACGGATATCCTGCGGATGTGCGTGGACTTCACATCGCTGAACAAGAACTGCCAAAAGGATCACTTCCCTCTTCCTCGGATTGATCAGATTATCGATTCGACTGCAGGATGCAAGAAGCTCTCCTTCCTCGACGCCTACTCAGGCTACAACCAGGTTCAACTGAAGGTCGAAGATCAGCAAAAAACAACGTTCATCACGCCGTTCGGAGTGTTCTGCTACAACACAATGCCCTTCGGGATGAAGAACGCAGGCGCCACTACCAACGGTGCATGCAGGCATGCCTGAAGGACCAGATCGGCCGCAACATCCAAGTCTATGTCGACAACATAGTAATCAAAACAAGGGAGGCCAAGACACTGATCGTCGATCTCCGCGAGACGTTCAACAACCTTGATCGATACAAGATCAAGCTAAACCCGGAAAAGTGCTCCTTTGGCGTCCCATCTGGCCAACTGCTAGGTTACTTCATCTCCCAGCGAGGGATCGAGGCGAACCCGAAGAAAATCCGGGCCATAATGGCCATGGAGAAGCCGAAGAACCTCAAAGGCGTCCAACATCTTGCTTGGCGAATCGCGGGGTTGAGCAGGTTAATCAGCCGCATGGGCGAAAAAGCCCTGACTTTCTATCAGCTGCTACGCAAGGCAGACATTCGAATGGACGCCCAAAACGGACAACGCATTCGAAGATCTTAAGCGGCTGCTCTCCACCTCGCCCGTCTTGGTCACGCCAAAAGAGCGCGAGCCTCTACTGCTATACATATCAGCTACACACCAGGTGGTAAGAATCGTGCTTGTGGTCAAAAGACCCGAAGACGGCAAGACCCATGGGGTCCAACTCCCAATCTACTACCTCAGCAAGGTATTGACGCTGAAAAACCAGAGGTATACTCATTACCAGAAACTCTCCTACAGCGTATTCATGACGGCTCATCGGCTGAGCCACTACTTCCAGGAGCATAAGGTGATGGTCGTCAATGAAGCACCCCTGAACAGCATCCTGAACAACCCGGAGGCCACAGGACGTGTGGCCCTGTGGGGCATCGAGCTGTCACCTCTAGACATCATCTATGAGAAGCGCCACGCGATCAAGTCTCAAGTCCTTCCGGACTTCCTCGTCCACTGGATGGAACTGCAGCTGCCAGATGTGGCATCCCGCAAAACCACTACTAGAAAATCGCGTTGAATTTGTGCATTGCAACGTCATCCTCATGTGTTGTTTGTCTAAAACTATTTCAGAAAAAACTATTTTGTTTTCTGAAACGCCCTCTCTCATTCAAACGCCAAACCCCGGGGCTCCGGAGTATTTTTGTTTCGTTGTTTTCGAGTTGCAAACGGCCCAATTAAATTAAACAAAAGATTTAATTATTTTAGTGGGGCAGTCGAACGGGCCGAAGCGACCCGAACGACCACCCCAGAAAATATAAAACGGTCCACCTAACCGCCCTGTAAAATCCTAGACCTACCCAGAAAACTACCCACACCTAGCAGCCACATCACTCCACCCAATCAACCGCTGACACCTCACCCCTCCTCTCCTCCCACCCAATCAATTGCTGCCACGTGGCCCCTCCCTCTCTCTTCACCCACTCCCCTGCCTCACCCACCAAACACAGACACACACGCACACAGCGCGCGCAGCAGATCCTAACCCCCTCCCCCGCGTGACCCTGGGCCCCACCCACGCACGCGGTGCACCCCGCGCTAGCCCGTCCCCTACCTCTCGCTCCCTCTCTCTGCAACCTGCGACCACCGCCCCTCTGCCAACCACCGCGCGCCCGCGGCCCTCTCCCGTCGCGCCACCAACCGCCCCGCCTGCTCCCCGTCACCCCGTCTGTCCCCGGCGCAGCCACCACCCCCCCCCCCCCCCCCCCCCCGCTCGGCCCCGCACGCCCTGCCTCGCCCAGCCCCTGCCGCTCACCCTCCTCCCTCACCGCGTCCCAGGCCGCCGCCCAGGTCGCCTCCTCCCCTCCGCCCGCGCCACCGCCTTCCACCCCGCCGCGGAGCCCCCGCCGTCGCCGCTCCTCCGCCCCCTTCAACCTCCCAGACCCCGCCGGCATCCACCTCCTCCCTCCCCTCCGGCAGCTGCGCCCGGCCGCGTCTGCGCCCGCCTCCCGCTCCGCGCCTGGCTCACCGCCGCCCGACGCGGTCCTCCTCGACCCTTGCCGGCGAGCCGCCCGGCTACGCCCCGCCTCCGGCGGCTCCGCGCGCCCCAGCGACCCACGCACGCGGTGCCCCCCCTCACCTCTGGCCCCACCCCGCCGCTGGTGCCCCCCTCGCCAGCGAGCTCTGCTCGACCCCGTCTGCCCCGGCGCCCTCCGCCTCGCGCCGCCCCTCTCCGGCCGTCCCCGTCCGAGCCCCTCCGTGCGCCGGCCGCGTTCCCAGCGAGCGTCGCCACTTCGCCGACCTCCGCGACAGGGCCCTGACACATGATGCCAAGGTAGGGAGTAGTGGTACTGCCGGTGGGTTGGTGTTGTCCAGAAGACGGTGAGGCTCCGAAGTCTATTCGAAGAGCCATGTTTTGCTACACGAGTTCAAGATCTCCCGGAGGCCTTCGTCTAAGACACCAAGAACGCCTACACGGACGCCGAGATCCCCGGACCCGAAGACCGTACCTTCGCGGAACAAGTTCGCGGCCAATGACCGAGGTCGGAACCCCAAGATCTTCGGGAGACACGCCAAGCTCTTCCTCTCGAACCCGAGGACACCGAGACCCCGTGGCGACAAGTACCTCTGCCCGGACGCAACAGGGACTACCTCACGGAACACCGAGCACTTCGCCGCCGAAACGCCGAGTACTTCTTTCAGAACGCCAGGATCGTCAACATGACCCGAAGACAGCGTATGCGACAAGAACGGCACCGACCAGAACGAACCCGACGAGCCCCCGACGCCAATCCAAGTCCGGCTTCCCGGAACGCCAAGACCTACCCCCAGAAACCCGAGAGAAACGATCCCGCTGAGAACGGACCCGCCGAACCCTGGACCCTGAGATCGACCCCGAACCCCGGAACCCCCAAGATCGTCGAGGACCCTAAAGTGTGACCCTTATCCGAGAACCCTATTTTATAACATAATATGACTTGTCGCATAATAATTGTCATTCTCGCATGCATATCTGTGGTTTGGGGGCCTTATGCCGATTCACCTGATAATTAAATATGGGGCCCATATGCGGGCAAATCTAGTCTCATATTGGCCTCATTTAAACTTGTGTCGCGAACCGGTGCCATCTTTTGTCTCGCTAACGCAACACTTAAATTGCGGGGTAGCTAAACAACTTGAACCATCTAAATAATTGTCGGGACCCCGGTTACGCTTAATCTTGACCTAATTGCATTGCACCTTTGCCATGCCATACATCATACATGCATCATGCCGATCTTTTGCCGTAACATTAAATATTGCATCCGGTGTTTCTTCTAGTGTTTTGCTTCTTCGCGGATAAGGCCGTTGAGTTGATGTGAGCTTCGCCCCGATCTTCGGGGAAAACCTTCGACAATGTTTTCAGGCGAGCATCCCCCCCTTTCTACCTATCTTACTTTTATAGTCTTTATTCCCTCCTGTTGATCTATTGCTATCTGTGTTGCGATGCTTTAGTTTCCGTACCTGTGATATACCGTGCAGCCCTATATTGCCTTGGACACACCCTATTACCTGTTGTTTGGTAGATAGTTGGACTTGCGCGTCGTAGTTGCTTGCTCAAGTGCTGATGTGTGTCGTCATATGCCACAGTTGCTGATGTATTGCCACATGATGTTGATGTTGGAGATGATTCTAGTTTTACTTATCGTCACTTTAATTTCTGTTTAACAACTAAAATTGAAATAAGCAGAGGCATCGGTGGGTGATAGATAATATTTGGTTTCCGAACGCCCACTTGTGTCCCGTAAGACCCCGAGTACTTGATACCTATTCCTTGATTTATCGCGCTATCAACATCCGGGAGGTATATGGGACCCCCCTGAGCCAGAGCTTGATTCAGTCTTATTTCTTGGGGCCACAAACTAGTTTGGGGCTTTATTACTATCCTGTACTTATGCCATGTTTTACTGCTTTATTTACGATTGTGCGAGGTACTGCACACTGTACTGTTTAGGATCGGGACACGATTCCGCGGTGTCGACAAGCCCCGTTTGGGGTTCCCAGTCGTTCACAGCCGTATTACCCAGACCTTGAGTCCGTCTCGGAGCTAGCTTACTTCGTTGCGGGTAGCTTAATGGGGTGGCCCCCTGAAATATTTCTGAATCCTGTGATTGCTTTGTCGTGAAGGCCTCGTTGGGTTTTGATTTGGTTTTTCCGAGGTTGATCGAGTGTGTGTTGCTATTGGTGCACCCCGGCCGGGTAAAACTTTCTGAAAGCCGTGTCCGCGGATATGGACGACTTGGAGCACAGTTTCTCGATCATAGACAAGCATAACTAAAGTTTACTGCTATAAATTTGACTTATAATGACTAGTAATTAGCTTCACTATAACGGAATGGCTAACTAAAACTCCCAACAATTGCTTGCTTGTGTCGTCGCTTGCGACCATTGTACCTGACTAGTAAGTATTGCAACTACAACGGAATGGCTGAATAAAAGTACCAACAACTGCTGGGTTTTGGGTTTATCTCATGTCATCTATATATGATTAGTAAGTGTTGCAACTACAACGGAATGGTTAACTAAAAGTGCCCACTGCCTACTTTATTCAGGACGATTATTTAAACCTGACTAGTAAGGAGCCGCAACTATAACTGAATAAATAAAAATGCCAACTGTGTGAGTTCCTCGGTTGACTTCCTCGATCGGTGTCGAGGGGAAACGCCAGGATGGGTTTGATTGGTGATAGTATCAGCTTGGTTCCGAGTAGGTCATTCTTACCCCTCTCTGATTGACGCCAGTTGTATCGAGTCTCTATAGGTTGTTTAGTGCATGCTGCCGCTGCCGCTTCAGTCCACCATACCTATGTAGGCGAGGACCGCCGAATTCTAGCCTCGCCGTGTACTGGCCTCAGTACTGACGCTCCTTCTTTGTTTTTCTGCTTTGCCCTTTGTCGGCACCCCTTTTGTTAAGCAGGTTTTGAGATCGACGCCGTTAGCAGGGTTACCCTTCCGGCTTGGCCTGGGCAGGGTTATGGACGCCATTGGTTATTCTTCAGGGCTCTTAGCCCCATTTGCATCTTGTCCGTAGCTGGACGCTCTATCATTTTCAAGGTGATTTGAATCTTTGTATATTATATCTGTATTCTTGACTCATGGAGTCGCTGTTATATATATCTGTTCTGTGGGTCCCATCGAGGACTGTTGTGTAATGTTATTACTTTGTTTTCCACCCGCACGAAAGTGCCTGGTGGGCACCTTTGAATCGTTTCTATGCGGGTTTGGCCAATTTTGCTCAAACTTGCATAGGTCCGATTCTGAGGGTGTTACAGAGTGGTATCAGAGCTCAGCAGTTGCGATACCCCACAAGTCCAGCCTGTAGGATAACCTAGCTAACGGCCGAAGTAGAGTGTCAAAACTATTTTTGAAAAATCGGTTGGATAGTTCTGATTAGGTCTGATTTTACTCCTTACCCTCTGCTATTCTCCTCTTACCCCTGCGTGTTTTGAATCTACCTCTTATCTTTCTTCGAGTCCAGGATTTCTCGTGGTTGGGTGTCCGTCGTACCTTCAGGGTTTCGCTTCCTCTTCGGATAACGGTGTTCTGCCATCCGGTGTTCCAGCTGCCTGCTGAATCCGTCTACGGTGTTACCATTCTTTGTTCTTTGTTTGTGCCTTCCGGTGTTTTCCGACGCGACGACATCATCATCTACGCCAGATCCGATGCAGAGTCTGCATCATTCCTTTTTTCCGAAACTCGCTTGTCGAGATCTTCAGTCTGAATCCGAGAGTTGGTTGCATAATTCGCCTATTCGTGTGCAGAGTAATGGTTTGGGTGCGCGATGGACTGATCACCATCCGACTACTCTTATCATTCGCTCTTGTACATCGAATCGGTGGGTCCCGCGATTTTACTCCGTTCACGAAAGTTAGGGGTGGCTTTATTTGTTGATACCTCTACCTTCGACCTTTTGTTCCCGGAGTGTTCTCTCGACGATCACGGACAACAACTCTTGTTAGTGGTGTCGCGAGGATCTACACAAAGCGAGAAGACGGAGAACGCCGACCTTCCTTCCGGTACCATGAGGCGGATCTCGAGGGCGAGATCCATTGTTAGTGGTGTCGAATTGTGGCATCCCGCAAAACCACTACTAGAAAATCGCGTTGAATTTGTGCATTGCAACGTCATCCTCATGTGTTGTTTGTCTAAAACTATTTCAGAAAAACCTATTTTGTTTTCTGAAACGCCCTCTCTCATTCAAACGCCAAACCCCGGGGCTCCGGAGTATTTTTGTTTCGTTGTTTTCGAGTTGCAAACGGCCCAATTAAATTAAACAGAAGATTTAATTATTTTAGTGGGGCAGTCGAACGGGCCGAAGAGACCCGAACGACCACCCCAGAAAATATAAAATGGTCCACCTAACCGCCCTGTAAAATCCTAGACCTACCCAGAAAACTACCCACACCTAGCAGCCACATCACTCCACCCAATCAACCGCTGACACCTCACCCCTCCTCTCCTCCCACCCAATCAATTGCTGCCACGTGGCCCCTCCCTCTCTCTTCACCCACTCCCCTGCCTCACCCACCAAACACAGACACACACGCACACAGCGCGTGCAGCAGATCCTAACCCCCTCCCCCGCGTGACCCTGGGCCCCACCCACGCACGCGGTGCACCCCGCGCTAGCCCGTCCCCTACCTCTCGCTCCCTCTCTCTGCAACCTGCGACCACCGCCCCTCTGCCAACCACCGCGCGCCCGCGACCCTCTCCCGTCGCGCCACCAACCGCCCCGCCTGCTCCCCGTCACCCCGTCTGTCGCCGGCGCAGCCACCACCCCCCCCCCCCCCGCTCGGCCCCGCACGCCCTGCCTCGCCCAGCCCCTGCCGCTCACCCCTCCTCCCTCACCGCGTCCCAGGCCGCCGCCCAGGTCGCCTCCTCCCCTCCGCCCGCGCCACCGCCTTCCACCCCGCCGCGGAGCCCCCGCCGTCGCCGCTCCTCCGCCCCCTTCAACCTCCCAGACCCCGCCGGCATCCACCTCCTCCCTCCCCTCCGGCAGCTGCGCCCGGCCGCGTCTGCGCCCGCCTCCCGCTCCGCGCCTGGCTCGCCGCCGCCCGACGCGGTCCTCCTCGACCCTCGCCGGCGAGCCGCCCGGCTACGCCCCGGCTCCGGCGGCTCCGCGCGCCCCAGCGACCCACGCACGCGGTGCCCCCCCTCACCTCTGGCCCCACCCCGCCGCCGGTGCCCCCCTCGCCAGCGAGCTCTGCTCGACCCCGTCTGCCCCGGCGCCCTCCGTCTCGCGCCGCCCCTCTCCGGCCGTCCCCGTCCGAGCCCCTCCGTGCGCCGGCCGCGTTCCCCAGCGAGCGTCGCCACTTCGCCGACCTCCGCGACAGGGCCCTGACACATGATGCCAAGGTAGGGAGTAGTGGTACTGCCGGTGGGTTGGTGTTGTCCAGAAGACGGTGAGGCTCCGAAGTCTATTCGAAGAGCCATGTTTTGCTACACGAGTTCAAGATCTCCCGGAGGCCTTCGTCTAAGACACCAAGAACGCCTACACGGACGCCGAGATCCCCGGACCCGAAGACCGTACCTTCGCGGAACAAGTTCGCGGCCAATGACCGAGGTCGGAACCCCAAGATCTTCGGGAGACACGCCAAGCTCTTCCTCTCGAACCCGAGGACACCGAGACCCCGTGGCGACAAGTACCTCTGCCCGGACGCAACAGGGACTACCTCACGGAACACCGAGCACTTCGCCGCTGAAACGCCGAGTACTTCTTTCAGAACGCCAGGATCGTCAACATGACCCGAAGACAGCGTATGCGACAAGAACGGCACCGACCAGAACGAACCCGACGAGCCCCCGACGCCAATCCAAGTCCGGCTTCCCGGAACGCCAAGACCTACCCCGAGAAACCCGAGAGAAACGATCCCGCTGAGAACGGACCCGCCGAACCCTGGACCCTGAGATCGACCCCGAACCCCGGAACCCCAAGATCGTCGAGGACCCTAAAGTGTGACCCTTATCCGAGAACCCTATTTTATAACATAATATGACTTGTCGCATAATAATTGTCATTCTCGCATGCATATCTGTGGTTTGGGGGCCTTATGCCGATTCACCTGATAATTAAATATGGGGCCCATATGCGGGAAAATCTAGTCTCATATTGGCCTCATTTAAACTTGTGTCGCGAACCGGTGCCATCTTTTGTCTCGCTAACGCAACACTTAAATTGCGGGGTAGCTAAACAACTTGAACCATCTAAATAATTGTCGGGACCCCGGTTCCGCTTAATCTTGACCTAATTGCATTGCACCTTTGCCATGCCATACATCATACATGCATCATGCCGATCTTTTGCCGTAACATTAAATATTGCATCCGGTGTTTCTTCTAGTGTTTTGCTTCTTCGCGGATAAGGCCGTTGAGTTGATGTGAGCTTCGCCCCGATCTTCGGGGAAAACCTTCGACAATGTTTTCAGGCGAGCATCCCCCCCTTTCTACCTATCTTACTTTTATAGTCTTTATTCCCTCCTGTTGATCTATTGCTATCTGTGCTGCGATGCTTTAGTTTCCGTACCTGTGATATACCGTGCAGCCCTATATTGCCTTGGACACACCCTATTACATGTTGTTTGGTAGATAGTTGGACTTGCGCGTCGTAGTTGCTTGCTCAAGTGCTGATGTGTGTCGTCATATGCCACAGTTGCTGATGTATTGCCGCATGATGTTGATGTTGGAGATGATTCTAGTTTTACTTATCGTCACTTTAATTTCTGTTTAACAACTAAAATTGAAATAAGCAGAGGCATCGGTGGGTGATAGATAATATTTGGTTTCCGAACGCCCACTTGTGTCCCGTAAGACCCCGAGTACTTGATACCTGTTCCTTGATTTATCGCGCTATCCACATCCGGGAGGTATATGGGACCCCCCTGAGCCAGAGCTTGATTCAGTCTTATTTCTTGGGGCCACAAACTAGTTTGGGGCTTTATTACTATCCTGTACTTATGCCATGTTTTACTGCTTTATTTACGATTGTGCGAGGTACTGCACACTGTACTGTTTAGGATCGGGACACGATTCCGCGGTGTCGACAAGCTCCGTTTGGGGTTCCCAGTCGTTCACAGCCGTATTACCCAGACCTTGAGTCCGTCTCGGAGCTAGCTTACTTCGTTGCGGGTAGCTTAATGGGGTGGCCCCCTGAAATATTTCTGAATCCTGTGATTGCTTTGTCGTGAAGGCCTCGTTGCGTTTTGATTTGGTTTTTCCGAGGTTGATCGAGTGTGTGTTGCTATTGGTGCACCCCGGCCGGGTAAAACTTTCTGAAAGCCGTGTCCGCGGATATGGACGACTTGGAGCACAGTTTCTCGATCATAGACAAGCATAACTAAAGTTTACTGCTATAAATTTGACTTATAATGACTAGTAATTAGCTTCACTATAACGGAATGGCTAACTAAAACTGCCAACAATTGCTTGCTTGTGTCGTCGCTTGCGACCATTGTACCTGACTAGTAAGTATTGCAACTACAACGGAATGGCTGAATAAAAGTACCAACAACTGCTGGGTTTTGGGTTTATCTCATGTCATCTATATATGATTAGTAAGTGTTGCAACTACAACGGAATGGTTAACTAAAAGGGCCCACTGCCTACTTTATTCAGGACGATTATTTAAACCTGACTAGTAAGGAGCCGCAACTATAACTGAATAAATAAAAATGCCAACTGTGTGAGTTCCTCGGTTGACTTCCTCGATCGGTGTCGAGGGGAAACGCCAGGATGGGTTTGATTGGTGATAGTATCAGCTTGGTTCCGAGTAGGTCATTCTTACCCCTCTCTGATTGACGCCAGTTGTATCGAGTCTCTATAGGTTGTTTAGTGCATGCTGCCGCTGCCGCTTCAGTCCACCATACCTATGTAGGCGAGGACCGCCGAATTCTAGCCTCGCCGTGTACTGGCCTCAGTACTGACGCTCCTTCTTTGTTTTTCTGCTTTGCCCTTTGTCGGCACCCCTTTTGTTAAGCAGGTTTTGAGATCGACGCCGTTAGCAGGGTTACCCTTCCGGCTTGGCCTGGGCAGGGTTATGGACGCCATTGGTTATTCTTCAGGGCTCTTAGCCCCATTTGCATCTTGTCCGTAGCTGGACGCTCTATCATTTTCAAGGTGATTTGAATCTTTGTATATTATATCTGTATTCTTGACTCATGGAGTCGCTGTTATATATATCTGTTCTGTGGGTCCCATCGAGGACTGTTGTGTAATGTTATTACTTCGTTTTCCACCCGCACGAAAGTGCCTGGTGGGCATCTTTGAATCGTTTCTATGCGGGTTTGGCGAATTTTGCTCAAACTTGCATAGGTCCGATTCTGAGGGTGTTACACCAGACACCCCGGACATGAAACAATCACGGACGATGCACTTCGATGGCTCCAAGCGCGAGGCTGGAGCAGGAGCCGGGGTCATACTGACCTCCCCGCAGGGCGACAAGATGAAGTACATCCTCCGGATGAAATTTCGAGCTTCGAACAACGAGGCCGAATACGAGGCCCTCATCCATGGCATGAGGATGGCCAAGATCTACGGCGCGACGCGCCTGGTCATTACGGTGACTCGAACCTCATTGTCCAGCAGACGATGAACGAGTGCGACGCACACGCTGCCAACTTGATTGCATACCGCGCACTCTACAACGCACTCGAAGGAGACTTTGACAGCTGCAAGCTTCAGCACGTTGGGAGAGAAAGTAACGAGGAGGCCGACAGACTCGCCAACATCGGCTCCACCTGCGCACGGGTGCCACCAGGTGTGTTCCTCAAACAGATCTGCGTGCCATCCATTAAAAGGAAATTCCCAAAGGGATCACCCGAAGAAGAAGCACACTCGGGGGCCGCGCTACCCGAATGACGGGAAGGACCAGAAAAGCTCGACACACAGGTCGAAGTGGTCAACCTGATGCAGGTTATGGCAGTTGAAGAAACATGGACACAGCCATATCTCCGATATCTGATAGACGGGGAGCTGCCTGACAGCCCGACAGATGCCCGGCGCATATCTCGCCGGACAAGGCCTTCACTATCATCAATGGCAAGCTGTACAAGCGCAGCATTAATTTCGGGTATACTCCAAAGGTGTGTCACCATCGGTTACGGCAAAACTATCCTCCAAGACATCCACGAGGGCATCTGCGGCCATCACGCGGGCAGCCACGCCCTTGTCGCCAAAGCTCTACGAGCTGGGTTCTACTGGCCAACGTCCATGAACGACGCCAAGGACATCGTCCGAAGTTGCAACGGGTGCCAGAGGTTTGCAGATAAACCACATGCACCAGGATCGAAGCTCAGGACCATACCCCTGGCCTGGCCCTTCGCCCAATGGGGCCTCGACATGATCGGCAAATTGCCCAAGTCCTCGAAAGGAGGCCACGTCTACCTCCTGGTCGCAGTCGGCAAATTCACCAAGTGGATCGAGGCCATGCCCGTTACTAACCAAAAGGGCAAAACTGCCGTAAAATTCTTCGAATCCATAGTCTATAGGTTCGGCGTGCCGCACAACATCATCACCGATAACGGGTCGAACTTCATCTCCAAAGAATTCCAGGACTTCTGCGAAGACCGCAGAATAAACATCACATACGGCTCCGTGGCGCACCCGCAAACAAATGGGCAGGTCGAAATGGCCAACGGCCTCGTCGTCGGCGATATCAAGAAAAGCCTAATGAGCCCACTCCAGCGACTAGCAGGAGCCTGGACACAAGAGCTACCCTCCGTCCTCTGGAGCCTACGCACGATGCCAAACAGCTCAACAGGCTACACGCCTTTCTTCATGGTGCACGAAGCCGAAGCCGTGCTGCCTGCAGAGGTACGCCACAAGGCCCCACGGGTCGTCGCCTAGAGCGAAGCCGAATCGATGGCCGCACTCGAAGACGACGTCGACACACTCGACGAGGCACGTGACGTAGCCGCGGCTCGATCAATGGTCTATCAACAGAGCCTCCGCAACTATCACAGCAGTCGGCTGTGCCCAAGGTCCTTCGTCGAAGGAGACCTAGTCTTACGACTCAAGCAAGAGCGACCGAAGAAGCTCGAGTCACCCTGGGAAGGACCCTCCGTTGTCACTGAAGTCATCCCAGGTGGCTCCTATCGCCTCAAGCACGTGGAGTCTGGAGTAGCATACTCCAACCCATGGAACGTCGCACAACTGCGAAACTTCTACCCCTAGCTACCCCCCTCCTTTTACTTTCAATAAGGCTATTCAACCAAGGCTACTCGGCCAAACAATGTACCTCCTCCTTACGATATGAATAAAGCTAAGTGTCTCACCCCAAAAATTTGTCTATTATTCGCATTTTCTTCATGTTAAAACACACTCGGGGGCTCCCCTCACCTCACGACTTCGTCTACTGAGAATAACACGTGTACACCTGAGTAGCTGACCACGTCAGGCTAACGAAAAGGGAACGCATACATATAAAGCACCACGTGCTAACAACAATCAACCTTTACAGCAAAGGGCATAACATGCCCAGTCGGATACATACAAATTTTACATATATCTTTTTACTGGTCCTACCTATTCTGAAGAATCACCTGCGCACGCTGCTCAAAGAGTTCTACAGTTTGTTCGGCATACTGCCTTACGGCCGAATAATGTGGATGCATGTCCCACATGCCACCATCCGGCCGAAGAGGCAGACCAGCCGCCACAGCAGCAAGATCTACATCAGGGCGATGCAGCCGCACAAGGGACAGCGCAGCCTTCACCCCGCAACCAGCTGATGCCGCACCAGCTCCCTGACATGATGCACATCCCGAAACTTCGCCAGCAGGCCCCATAGAGTTGATGGTGCCTCATCCAGGGGAAACATCACATGCAAAATTGATGCCAAGGAAGTTTTCACTTGCCTAAGAACACGCGACACCTGGTCAACACGATCCTGCATAGTCGCAAGGATCATAGAACGATCACGGTCCATCTAGAAAAAGCCGTCGGCCTCCATGTCCTGCTGGGTCAAGCAATTGATCCGAATAGCAACACGCTCTTTTTCCTCCTTAGGAACAAGGTTAGCACCTGCAATAACTGCAAAGTAAGATGAGACGCCAACAGGCGCATACGAGAAATTAGCAGCATCTCGAGGAAACTCACAGTGAAGCTATTCGGTCAAACGCCGCAACTTCCCCATCAAATACTCCTCCCTGGCGGCGCCCCGCTCCGCCTTCGACTTCCAAAAATCCGCGTGAACTCGAACACCAAGCAACTCTTTCTCAAGTCTACGGATGCGGTCACGAAGAAATACGAGCTGCAACGCATCATCCAAGCATGGCCACAGCTGCGGCGCAGACGAAGTATCAACGGGATCATCACCCGAAGGTCCCTAGAGGAAAAGAAGGCAAGGGCATGAACAAACGCACGATGGAGCAAACAACTCGGAGATTCATTATATGCAGCAAAAGCCACTGCATGGCACAAGGAGTGTTCATAAATACATTACAACAAAAGAAACAAAAGCTATCCTACAACTACAAGGCCTAAGAAGCTGCATCCTGAGTGGCCTCGGAGCCGGATTGCCTGCTCTTGGACTCCCCCTGCTGCCTCACCGCGTACTCTGCCAGCAAGTCAATCAGCTTCGTCCCATAGCATTTACAATGGGCAGCGTAGAGGGCGAAGGCTACCTCGGATCTGTCGGCAGCCGTCGGCATCTGGGAGGTGACCTGATGAAGATCCAGCTCCGCGCCAGACGCCATGGCCATCGGCATCCCCATGGACACGCCGATGCCCTTTTGCTTGCGCTTGTACGCCGCAGGGGCCTCAGCCGACAGTGCGTCCGCCAACAATTCGACATCCTCGAGGGCGACGCCCTTGGGGACGAGCTCCTTGTAGAAGCGCCCGAGAACCACCTTGGCCTTGGCAAGCGAGCCGACCACGGTACTGCAGCGGTCTTCCACCACCGTAGTGGCGTCATCCAGAGCACTTCCGTGCTCCAGGGCACCACAGTCAAACTCGATGCCCGTGACATCTAGAAAAAGCAAGAGTCAACGTGAAAACCAAGAAAATCTAGAGAGACAAGGAAGCCAAAAAAGAACAGACGAAACTACTCACCCAAAATAGCCTTGGAAGCAGCCATCAGCTTGCCGGCTACCCCCTTCTCGCGCGAGGCCGCAGCAGTGGCAAGCTGCTCCTCACGATCCGTAGCCTCCTGCTGCAGGTGCTCCTTGGCCGTAGCCGCGTCGGCTAACTCCTGCTCAAGGCGCTCCTTAGCGCCAATGACATCTTCAGCTTTTTTATCCGCTCGCATGAGGCTCTTTTTGAGAGCATCAATCTCGCGGAGGGCAGTGTCATTCTCGTCTGCAACAAAGAACAAGCATGAGGTTCGTAAGTAAGCGAGCAACCGAAGAAGGAGAAGATTGATAAAAAAACACGAACCTTGAAGCCGTTGAAGGATGGCCTCCAATCCCAGGTGCTGCTTCACCAGCTGGTTGACACCTTGAACAGAAGGCTGCAAGAAGACGCAACTTGTCAGCAAAAGGCTCGAGGGCTGCACCCAAGAAAACGAGCAAACCAAATCACGCATACGAAAAGCGCTCGGGGGCTCCCCTCGAGACACACACACAAAAGAGAGAGAGAGACATGATCAGCAGATCATCCGAACAATGCTCGGGGGCTCCCCCCACGAAAAAAACTAAAGTACTTATATGATTAGACAGTGACTCCGAAGGTCCGGCTGTAGTCTTCTGGGAGACAACCACCCGAGCCTCCTGCGGAGAAGGGTTCGGAGCAGCGCCCCCAGAGTTGGCCACTGTCTGAGGAGGAGGAGGAGCAACCTTCGACTCCCCCACCATCTCCCGAGCGCCATCGCTGAAGGATCCATCGGAGGAGTGGATACAATAGAAAACATCAGACAAGTACAATCAAGCCAAATCGAAAAAGAGCAAAAAGAAACTGCAGATACTTATGACTCCATATCGCTCAAATGGAAGACAGGCAAGGCCCTCTTGCCTTTCTTCTCTTCCTTCTTCTCTTCCTTCTTCCACTTCGCTGGCGGCTGCGGCGCCATAGCCCGCACGGGCACGGACGGAATAGGAGAGGAAGAGCCACCATCACCCCCACTGTGACGCTCAAGGCATGACGGGTTCCAAGGTGTCGGCGGAGTCGAGGCATCCGACGATTCGCTCGAGCTCCTCGTCCGCTTTCGATTTTGCTCCTCGCTTGACCCAAAAGTTTCTTCAGCCGACGACCGCGTTGAAGGAAGCTCAGACATGGATTCCACTACCTCATTGTACGGTGCATCCGAAAAACGTTCGGGTAGTGGAGGCGCCATGCCAGGTACCTTGAACTCCTGCACAAAAGAAAACAAATCCTCAGAACAAATGAACTGCACAGAGACACAGTCGAAAAAAGCGCTACGCGCACGTCCCAGATCTACACCTTCGGCACCGGTCGGGAGGCCCTGAATGGAAGGGTCAGCGAGCTACCCGGAATGTCCTCGTTAGCCTTAAACTTCGGCAGCGGCCGGAGGATTCTGTCCACGTCCCCCTTGGAGATCTCTCCAGTCCAAGATGTGGTTCTTCCAGGACCTCTTCGGCTGGATCTTCTGGGAGGGGTCGAAAGGAGCAAGGCCAAACCTTTTCCCGTCCACTGTGGAGTCACGGATGTAAAACCATCGCCTCCGCCAGTATTGGACGGACTCAGACATAGAAAAAGAAAAGAAGAGAAAGTTGGATTTAAGGGAAATGATGCAGCCGCCGATGGGATAAACGCCATCGGAGCCAGATTGCCTCTTCACGCAATAGAGCTTCCGGAAGAGGCCAAAGTGTGGCTCGATACCGAGCCAGCACTCGTAGAAGGTGATGAAGCAGGCAATGTGAAGAATAGAGTTCGGCGAAAGATGATGGAGTTGGATGCCATAGAAGAAAAGCAATCCACGGAGAAAATCGTGGACTGGGAGAGAAAGTCCCCGAAGGACAAAAGCGACAAACATGTCCCGAAACCCAGCGGGTGGACGGGGAGTTACCTCGTCGCCGAGAATCTTGATGGCCTGCTTGTCCTGCAGGATTAGACCCCGCTCACGGAGCTTGCGAAGATCGCCCTCACGCGTCTCCGACCGCCGCCAGCCACCATCGGTGACGCGGGTAGCGGCGGTACCCTTCTTGCCACCAGTAGCGGCGCTGGTACCAACTGTGGTGGAGGCCTTCTTCGGCTTCCCCATAGCAGTGCGGCGACGACGATGTGAACGTAGGAAAGAAGAGGGGAAGGATCGGAGAATTTCCAGCGCGCGGCGAGAAAAGCTCAAGAAGGTGGAAGCAGTGAAACAAGAATGGCTGCGGTGAAAACAAAAAAGTTTTTCCCCAATGATTATAAGGACGAAGAAGACGCACGGTGACCGTTCATCGGGAAGCCCTAGAGCCAACATCAAGATCCGACCGTCCACGTGTCAGCACGACAGCGAATCGTCGCTCTCACGCCGTCCACTACGCACGGAAATTGATGCGAAGCCGTAATTATCTCCATGTTGCGTGTGACCAGTCAATTCAAAGTCAGAAGGTGGGACCCATGTTCGTCTAGTCACGTCATCTCTGGCGCCGTAGACGCTTGAGGTCACCGATCGTCAGCACTGACATCATCAAGGCTATACTAGCAATGGTTACAATTGTTTGGCTACACAGCTAAAAGTACACACTCGAATCTACGATTCGAGTAACTACTCGGGGGCTAGTCCTATCAGGAGTGCTGGCCGCGCACCCGAAAAACGATCAAAGTGCTACTCCATTGAACTATTCTTCGAGTTCTACGTCGAGTCTACGACTCCACTACGGACTCGGGGGCTACTCCCATAGGGAGGATGGATTCAAGCATCCAAAAAATTTGTGTCCTACGGACCTAAAAGTCAACAAAGACTGAATTAAAGTCTCTGCTCGAGTCTACGACTCGAATAGACACTCGGGGGCTACTCCCATAGGGAGCGCTGGTCGCGCACCCTATGAATTATTCGATTGCGATCCTTCAAATCAGTATGCAAAAAAAATTCGACAACAGTGCCCGAGTTAAGGCTAAGTGACTAACATCCTCCTTGGCCACCCGAAACACCTCTGCGGTGATAAACATTCGGATGCTGTGTCTACGACGCAAAGATAAGATCTACAGATATCATCTGATGGTCTGGCAACGCACACGACTGCGCTCTGCTAGTAAGAATCCGTGCCAGCAGGTGCGATGGAATTCCCGACGGACGCGTTGGGTACATCATTTGAAAATAACTGAGATTCCACTCCTGTAAGTCCTCAACAGCTTGAGTTGAATTACGCCAGCATTCGTTTCGGGTTCGAGTCGAGGGACTCGAATCTGAAGAAGATCGTGTTGTTTTGTCCTAAGACAGTTAGCTGGCCCTGATCCTTTAGGAGAGTCAGGCACACGCATCAATAATCCCTACATACTTAAAACATTCTTTGATGAACAGAAATTACCTGCACCCAAAAGATTGCAGAGTCCTCAGCCGAATCTACGATTCGACTGAACACTCGGGGGCTACTGACATGGTTATACCCTATAGGTACATGACCTTAGCATACCTGGTCCAGTCCAAGGAAGGCCCACCAGAATATACGCGGTCCATGAAGATTTTCGGGTGGCCCAAACCCATGACATCTTTGGATCCTTGGAGAACAAGACTAGAGTAGATAGAATATTCAAAGGGGCAAACCCTAAAACCTGTAACCGACTCGGTCTGTGCCCGGGACCTGCCTATTTCTATATAAAGGCTAAGAGGGCACAACGAGGCGGGCACTTCATACCACCGCATACACACCTCCACGCCAGATTGCATCTGCGCACCCCTGTAACTTTTGGTTCCACCGTAATCAAGATCAGACAAGCAGGAGTAGGGTTTTCCCTCTAGGGGCCTGAACCTGGGTAAACCTCGTGTCCCCGTGTTGCTTGTTTCCTAACCGATCCGCGATATCCAGCATCCCCATATTCTCCAAAACCCAAGATCATAACAATGGGCATTGACGAGATTAAACCTCGTCACCCATTAGAGCGGAACCATACTTAGGGCGTGACTCATAGTCTCAGCGAAAGCAAGGTAAAGGTCATGTCTAACCACCCTCTGTCGGCCTTCCAAGGAAGGGGGCTAATCATGTGGCAGTAAGAGAAGGTTAGTACGTGTGGGTAAAGTTGTACACCCCTCCAGGGTTAAATCTTTTCGAAAAGCCATGTTCACGGTTATGAATGCTTGGTGACTAAATTCAAAGATCATAGACAACTATAACCTACTCATAAAACTTGGCATATCATTGAGTGCTTAAGGATGCTTCCTCATGGGTACGAGGGGTGATCCAAGTAGAGGTTCAATGATGATGATTTGGTGGATATCGAAAGATGATGATAAATATTCTAGAGACGTCGCTCCCTTATCCCCTTTAAAAATATTCTGACTAGACGAGTTTCTTCTCTCTCTTGTTTTATAAACAAAGATGTCTTTATGCAAAACAACTCCACCAGCCATAAGTCTTGCAAAGTACACCCTGTACACACCCTTGCTTTGTTGATATTTTTGTAGCAGAGTAAGTGTTCCCCTGAAGACAAGTTTGGTACGACATCGACATGAACGAGTAGCTTGGGGTTCCCTGCTGGCAGCCGGGAATCTATGGGCTGGGACGTCATCGTTATGCTTCAGGCCTCTTAGGCCATTTGTTAAGTTTGCTATACTTAATAGCATAATTTTCCTTCCATTGTTTGATGTTTTTGGTCAGTGATCTCTGCTTGTAGTAATTTGGTTCTTTTCTCAGTTATGAGCTTGCTTTAATAATTTTTGTGTCGTCGGGTCACTGTTGTGTTAACGATTTTTCACTGGATATCCTCGAGCTCAAGGCTAAGCTTATGTCAAACAGAGATCTGGGATTTGTTTAGCCCTTATCATGGGGGTGTCACGGGTCTTGGTATTAGAGCAGTACCGACCGTACGAAAACCTTGCTACTGGTCGATGTTGAGTCTAGTACTTGTGAAAACTATTTTAAAGATGAAAAGTATTTGCGAAAACTCTAGTATGCTTCTTTTTCTTCTTATCTAGTTTCGCTCTAACTCTGGGTCATCTTATCTTGTGTTGATTTTGGAAAAAAATTGATATCTCTTCTAATCCATCAAAGCTTAGGTGCCTTTTGGGCATGTCGATTCTTAACCAGTTGAACTAGTGTTGATTTCTCTAGAGTTGTGTGTGTTGTGTGTTCCTTGTTCCATTTGTTCTGCTTCATCCGAGAGATTCCTTTCTATCATGATCTCTCTATCTTTTGGACCCACAATATTATATTTTAGGATCCATAGTGTTCTATTCTGGGCTTCGAGGTCTCCTGTCACCTCATGTGCCTCCTTTTAGTTTGTTCGGGCGCTTCAGAAGTTGTTTCTTCTCTTGGAATCTACCTCATGATTACCACCTTGCAGTGTATATTATGTCACTCAAGTAGTAGTTACTCCTTTATCGGGTTTAACCCTTGGACTTGAACATAAGATCCCTGATTGTGCTGGATTCTGGTGTTTTGAATCTTGTACATGAAGCTAACCTTTAACCCAAGATCCAATCCTTTGACCCTTGTTGTTAATGTTCACACATTACCTTAGGATGGCTAGTACTACAATTCTAGCCTTCAATGCTTGTGGGTGTTGTCGCGATTGAATAGTTACAACTAAGAAATTCCCCTACCACATGTTATCGCAGGTGTTCTTTAATGGAACCAAATAGATCACGATAAGGGTACTCCTCGCTAGTCCCACTTCTATACTCGTGACTTTGCCACACCTCTGTCATCGGATTGTCAACAAGTACGCCATAGGGGGTCCTGACGGTGTTGATAAGATGGGGTGTGAGACATCGGATGTTCTGGGAACGGCGAACACAAGTTTACCCAGGTTCAAATCTGACTGCAGTGATCCGATCCTACTCCTGCTAGCAGCCCAGTAATATATCAGCAAGAGTCGGATGTTACAACAGATTATAAGAGAGGTTCACTTGCGCGAGTTATGATTCTGGTTATTGCCCTAAAGGCTCCCATAGGGCTGGTTTATATAGTTACGAGGACCTAGGGTTACATAAGTGACCTATCCGGATACATTACAGAGTTGGTAACTGGATATAGCTTGGACTACAAGTAATACTACAAGCCTAATTCGGTAACTCTTCTGGGCCTTGTCGTAGCCGGAACAAGCTCCTCCTCTTTCTCTGACTAGGCCGCCCGTGAAGCAAAGCTCTAGCCCGTTGGTGGGCCACCCTGGTCAATGAGTCCTGTGGGTATACCCGGAAAGTATATCCCCAACAGTAGCCCCCGGAAGTCTCCAGGATCCTAAGTCGGATAAATCGTCTAGCTTGATGGTTTCTTCGTCTCGAGAATCTTGAAGGGTTCGCAAAAAATTATTTCAATAGTGTAGGATTCCGAGTCGTCTGAGTTAGATATATTTTATCCCGACCTTTAGTCTTTTCCCTTGCTCAGTTTGAAACATGAGCCAGATTTTAAACAATGGCGTGCTGTCTAGCTACTTTTCAGACCAAGTCCTGTCACTGACAGGAGTCTCGTCAACACGACGGTTGGTTGGTCTGTTCCCTACGGATTAGAGCACAGTTTTAATGCTCATGCGAGAATAGAGGGGGCAGAGGAGTCGCGAGGAAGCCATCTTCCTCTCTCCTATATGCATGGCGTAAATCCCGCGATTGAATCACGAACCTTAGCACAAAGGTAAATAAAAGAGAGAGGAAACCCTTCTCCCCTAGATTCATCTCTCGACCATTCCACTTATTGGCTCCTCATACTCCTCTATCCCTCTGCAACCATTTTCTGAATAAATCCCCCAGGTTGTTAGATAACTTTAGTTAGTTTATGACTTTTTGGTTTGAGCAGCAGAAGGTCTTCGAAAAAATCGGTTTTTACCTGCTGGTCTGTTTTGATAGATTTCTTCCATTATTTGTATTTGCCTCTTTATTGATTTCTTTTTGGGTTCTTTTTGGTAAATTGAGATTTTTGAAGGAATTGCTATGGTAGCTTGTGTCTTTAGTGAAAGTTTTTCTGTTTTGAAACTAAACCCAAAGGTCTATTATCTTTTGAATGCACTAATGTTGCTAATGAAGATTGTGTGAAGTTTTGTATGAAGGAAAATTTTCAGGTGTAAGGAAAGAATGATGTAATGAGATGAAGAATGGACAAAATCTTAAGCTTGAGGATGCCACCCCATGTCACCCTAATAAATACTCAAGAGGTACAAGCGTCAAATCTTGGGGATGCCCAAGGCATCCCCTTCTTCATCAATAAAAATCTTAGGTCTTTCTAGACACTTCATTTTTATTGTTTCATGCACTGTTGTGTTGTTCTTGGAGCGTCTTAGTTTTCTTTTTCGCTATGTTATTTCAAATAAGTCTATTGGTGTTGGAAAGGAGGAGGAAGTTCTTGCTTTAGTAGTACAAGAAGGAGCTTATTTTGACTGTGACTTAGACTTTATCATGTCATGCTAGATGTTGTTTTGACCTTATGCTTAGTGATCGTTGCTATAGCATGACTTGTTCCAAACAATTAGTATTGCTTAATGTGCCTTGATGGAATCATGCGTTGTTTTAGCATACAAAAGCATAGTATTGTGGTATTCTCCTTTGATGCTTTGTATGGGTTGACTTGGCACATGCTGAAACCATGTTATGACTATGAACGAGTCACCTTAGCCTCTATGATAATTTATTTTTTGACTTGTGGTACCACTATATGCTTTTATTAGTAATGTTTTGTCTCTCTGCATTATTATTGCTATCTTAGTTGGCCGCTCCCAGTCTTTTGCTAGCCTCCACATGTATTGAGTAAGCTCTACTCATGCATCCAACTCCCAAGAAACCAAGTTATTCCAAAGTGTCCACTATAAATTCCTATGCATGGTGTGTTACACCATTCCAAGTATATTCTTGTTTTATCTATCTTCCAAATTAAAAATTTTATGTGAAATTTAGTGATTAAAGAGTTCACAAACATGATGGCACACTTTATTTTTCTTGCCCCTAATAAACATGAACCATTGTATCATCTATGTAGTATATTCGTGCACTTATACGTTGGGATTAGCAGAACTGTGATGTCACGGGGAACGCTTTCAACACCTGTAAATATCTACTCAGTTGATATCATGCTCTTTTGTTTATGGATGGCGTCGGTGTGACATGAAAGGGGAGCTTGTAAGTCCATGGAGTTATATATGTGTGTTATAGAAACGCCTGGGCCGCTAGCCTAAGCCATGCCTAGTCATGGGGGAAACTTGCACCATCACCATAGTGAGCAATCTATGAAGCAATCTTTTTATAAAAAAAAGAGATAGAAAAAGAGATTGCGAAAAAGAAAAAATGAGAAAAGAGGGAACAGAGAAAAAAGCACCATTTTTCCATGGAAAATAAGAAGATTGCTGAGATGCTCATTGTCCACTTGCCTTGTCATTTTGTTATGGGATAGCTCCTGTATCATTGGGAAAGGGGTACCCCATTGGCGGTTCTCTATGATAAACATGTACTTACTATGACAAGAACTTACCGGTAACTAAAGTTGAGTAGCATGAGGAGCGGCCCTCGTACTCAAGGGACATGAGATTGCCAACATATACTTTGTCAAGCATATACTCCATATTTTGTTAACTTTAACCTTAATCACTTCAAGATGCTTATGATAGGGGGAATGAGAGCTAAAAGCTATCAAGTACCATAATTTTTGGAAGCTCTTTATGAAACTTGAAATCATTGTTTCCCTTCATGAAGGGGCTTTATTTTACTTTTATGTTGAGTCTCCACCTTCTATCCTTAGGCACCAATTAAGAGAGCATAGTTGTCATTCTTAGTTCTATGTGCATTGTCCCAAAACTTATTATTGATTCATAATGTTGATATTTCTTGTTCTTGAACTATTTGTATCTAGTCAACCTGATGAACTTTGAAGGTGTCCTATGCATTTATGTTTGCTACTCATGAGGGACAAGCTGAATACCACTATTCTATATTTTCTATATGTAAAACAAACAAACGCCTTTCAATGCATTGTTATTCATGATCTTTGTTTGTACCTTTTCATGTTACAACATAGATGCTTTGTCATATTGTTAGAAATATATCTTTCATGCTCATGTTTAGAGTACTTTAATGCCCGCTATCAATGCTTTACAAATACCTTGATCATTTGTGATAGCATGTCACCTGAAAAATTATTCTTTTTATCACTTACCTACTCGAGGACGAGCAGGAGTTAAGCTTGGGGATGCTTGATACGTCGCCAACGTATCTATAATTTTTGATGCTCCATTCTTGTTTTGTGACAACTATCTTACGTTTTGTCTACACTTTGAGGCATTTTTATATATTTTCTGGAAGTAACCTATCAACAAAATGTCGCAGTGCCAGTTGCCCGTTTTCTGCTATTTTTGGTTTCAGATAAGCCAGAAAATAAATATTCTCGGAATTGGACGGGACAAAAGCCAAAGTCAATATTTTACCAGAGCGAACACGGAGCCACAAGGACAGACGAAGGGGGCCAGGAGGTGGCCACACCCTAGAGTGGCGCAGGTCCCCCTGGACGCGCCAGCCCTAGGTGTGGGCCCCTCGAGAATCCACCGACCCTGCCCTTTCACCTATATATAGATATGTCTCCTCGGGACGTAAACCCTAATGCGGGCGGAAATCCATGAAATGTCTGAAAGCGTCATTGCCGGGACAGCTTCATTCTTTTCCTCCCCGTCAGAAGCTCTTTTCTGGCACCGTTACCACTTATAATTATCCATACTACTTATTTTACTATATCTTCGCCGAACTAGCGCACCTATACGCCTGACAAGTTTATTGGATGTGTTGGGGACACAAGAGACTTCTTGTATCTTGATTGCAGGGTTTCTTGAGAGGGATACCTTTGACAACTTCCTCCCTTAGTTTGATAAACCCTGGGAAATCTACTTAAGGAAACTTGTTGCTTCTCTACAAACCTCTACACTTTGAGGCCCAACAACTGTCTACAATAATAGAAGTGCGTAGACATCAGAGGTTTAGCCTCATTCCATTTTGTAAATTTATCCACCATCACTAGTAGGTGAGTAAATCCACATTTTGCCGAGCGAAACGGCCCTACCATATCAAGCCCCTAGACCGCAAATGGCCATGAAATAGGGATTGTTCGCAGCTAATCAGCCGGAACATGCGCCTGACGGCCGTAGTTTTGGCAGCCTTTGCACATTTTTACCAGTTTATCGGCATCTGCCTTAGCTATAAGACAAAATAATATGTGTCTAAAAAATTTTTACACTAAGGATTTGGCTGCAATGTGGTTACCACCCTCGCCTTAGTGGATTTCTCACAAGATTTCCACTCCTTCTGTAGAAATACATCGATGAAAAACCCCTAAAACACTCCGCTTAAAGAGCTCACCATTTATTATTGTGTAGGCTTTTGCTCGTCAGACGATCTTCCAGCTTAGGACTTCGTCTTTGGGTAATTTTACGTCTATCAGGTAATCCAGATAGGGTTTTGTCCAGCTGGGAATTACAGCCAGAACTGCTATCAAAGGTGAGTCGGATTTCGTCGGATAGTCCTCATCAACTCCAGTGATGGAGGGGACATTTAAATGCTCTAAAAAAGCGCCATCCAGGACTTGTTTTCGCGCAGAGCCTATTCTTGATAGAGCATCTACTTCCTCATTTTCTGCTTGAGGGATATGTTGAACCTCAAAACCCTCGAACGATTTAGATAATTCATCCACGATGGCTTTGTAGGCCTCCATGTGTTTGTTTGCATTGCATATATCGTATACTTGTTGAGCAACTAAATCCGAGTCTCCGTAACACACGAGTCTTGTTACGTCAATGTTTTTGGCCATGCGTATTCCATGTAAAAATGCTTCATACTTGGCAATATTATTGGTTGCCGTGAAGTGTATTTGTAACACATAGAACTGCTTATCTCCTTGGGGTGACTTGAGCACCACGCCAGCCCCCGAGCCTCCTCATGCTTTTGATCCGTCAAAATGAAGGGTCCAAAATTCTGAGTCTGGAGGATTTGTGTTTTCTGCCGTCTATGTCCAATCAATGATGAAATCGTCAAGTATTTGAGACTTGATTGTTGTACATGGTTTGTACTCAGTGTCAAAAGCTACAAGCTCTATTCCCCACTTTGCGACACATCCTGTGGCGTCGTGATTTTTGATTATATCTCGTAGGGGAGCAGTATTCACCACTGTGATCTTGTGCTCTTGGAAGTAGTGTTGTAGCTTTCTGGAGGCAAAGAACACTCCATAGGCTAGCTTTTGATGGTGTGGATACCGTTGTTTCGACTCTATCAGAACTTCACTCAGGTAGTAAGTTGGATGCTACACCTTATGCTCATGGCCTTCCTCTTCGCGCTCCACTACTGTTACCACACTTATGACTTTGTTAGTCGCTGCAATGTAAAGTAACATAGGATCCCGAGGCTCTAGCACTGCGAGAACTAGTGGATTTGAAAGTAGGTCTTTGAAACTTCGTACGGAAGATTTGGATTCCTGGATCTAGACAAATTTGTCGGTTTTCTTTAAGAGCTTGTATAAAGGTGCAGCTCTTTCTCCAAGCCGGCTGACGAACTGACTCACTACTGCGATGCAACCAGTGAGACGTTGTACGTCCTTTAGGCGAGTCGGCCTGATAATGTTGAGTATAGCCTTGATTTTGTCCCGGTTCACCTCTATGCCTCTTTTAGACACGATGAAACCTAACAATTCTCTGGCTAGAATTCCAAAGAAACACTTCTTTGGATTTAGCATCATATTGTATTTTCATAGGCTAGAAAATGTTTCCTCCAAGTAGGAAATTAAAGTTTCCTTCTTTTTGGACATGACTGCTATGTCATGTACGTATACATGGACATTGCGTCCGATTTGATTGTTAAGACAATGTTGCATAGTACGTTGATATGTTGCTCATGCGTTCTTTAGGCCAAAAGGCATAGTTCTGTAGCAGAAGGTTCCGAAAGGAGTGACGAAAGACGTCTTGATTTGATCTGACTCTTTCATTGGTATTTAGTGATATCAGGAATATGCATTAAGAAACAGAGTAATTCAGACCCAGCTGTTGATTCGATACCTTGATCGATTCTTGTCAAAGTGAACGGTTCTTTTGGACAGGTTTCGTTCAAAGCGGTATTATCAACACACATCCTTAAATCAATAGTGTCCTTTTTCGTGACGAGTATAGGATTTTCCACCCAATCTGTGTGGATGACCTCTGTTATGAATCCGGATAATTCTAGTCAGGCTAATTCCTTGGCTATTGCTTTGCGCTTTTCATCATCAAACCATCATAAGGACTATTTGATAGGTTTAGCGTTAGGGTACACATTAAGAGAGTGCTCAGCAAGTTCCCTAGGTACTCCGGTCATTTCAGAAGGCTGCCATGCGAAGATATCACTATTAGCTTTGAGGAACTCGATGAGCGTGCTTTCATATGCGCGATCTAAGCCTACCCCTATATTCGTTGTCTTGGAGGGATCATATTGCTTCAACAACTTTTTCTTCGTCTCTTTCTAACGCCTTGAACTGCATGCTTGGCTTCAGCACCTCGTTCTTCATAGCGGGCATCTCGGACGGATTGATTGTCTTCTTAATATCTTGGTACTCCTGGGTGTGTAGCACGGCTTCAGCAAAGGCAGCAGATGCTTCATCGCACTCTCGCTCTTTCCTCGGATTTCCCCGGATGCTGATGACGCCCTTTGGACCTAGAAGTTTTATCATCTTATAAATGAAACAAGGACGAGTGTGACACCCCCTGGATCAAGGCTCAACAAATCCCAGACCTCCGTCTGACATAATCTTAACCTTGAGCTCGAGAATATCCAGTGAAGAATTGATAACACATGAGTGACCCTACGACACAAAAATTATTACAGCAAGTTCATAACTGAGCAGAGAACCAAATTATTACAAACAGAGGTCATTGACCACAAACATCAAACAACAGAAGGCAAATTATTCTTTTAATTATAGAAAACTTAAAAAATGGCCTAAGAGGCCTGAAGCATAACGATGACGTCCCATCCAATAGATTCCAGGCTGCCGGCCGGGAACCCCAAGCTACTCGTCGATGTCGATGTAGTACAGAACTCGTCTTCAAGGGAACACTTACTCTGCCAAAAGTATCAACAAAGCAAGGGTGACTACAGGGTGTACTCCGCAATACTTATGGCTGGTGGAGTTGTTTTGCATAAAGCCACTTTTGTTTATAAAACAAGAGGGAGAAGAAGCTCGTCTAATCAGAGTATTTTAAAAGGGGATAAGAGAGCGACATCTCCGAATTATTGATCATCATCTTATTTTGATATCCACCAAATCATCATTGTATCCTTAACTAGGATCACCCCCTCATACCCATGAGGAAGCATCCTTAAGCACACGTTGACCTACCATGTTTTAAGGTTAGGTTCATGTTCTCTATGATCTAACATCCGTTCCCAAGTCGTCCATAACCGTGGACACGGCTTTCTGAAAGATTATTACCCTACAGGGGTGTACAACTTTACCCACACGTACTAACCTTCTCTTAATGCCAGAATCATTAGCCCACTTCCTTGGAAGGCCGGCAGGGGGTGGTTAGACATGACCTTTACCTTGCTTTCGCTGAGACCATGATTCACGCAATAAGTATGGTTCCGCCGTAACGGGTCAAATCCCGAAGCCGGTACTTAAATATGTGAGGCGAGGTTGGTTTACCAAGGGAGCCATCAACCCCAAGCAACCCGGTCCAAGCTTCCATACCTGTTATGAATGCACCTCCTTCACCCCCTCTTTCAAAAACGTTTTCAATGCGTATGTCGAATGGAACACCCGAACTATATGACTCATGAAATCTACTAGGAAAGTTAGTCAATTAGGGGGTCCCCATAAACCCCGTGTGGTTGTACGCTCGTCTTGGTTCAAGAGGCAAGAACTCGGGTCCTAGTGGTGGCGAGCATGGGACTACAAAAACCACATCCCACCGTGGCCTCCCATACAAGCCTTAGCATGTTTAATCTCATATCACTGATCTCATCTCATTTTGTTCTCCTATCATACTAGATTCTCTGCATCTGATACATCATCTGGATGAAACAGACTCAACAACAATGCATGGCTAAGCAGGATGCAAATAATAGGTCTTGCAGTGCACACAAGCCAAACCTAGTTATGCGAGGAGCAGTGGATCAGGTAATATAAACTCAAAGGGACTAATGCAACAGATATGATACTCTATCTATCGATAAAATACCATAGTAGAATCGTATGCATCATGGCAGGAATTGAAATGATTTCGAAAACATAGGAGTATATCATGGTGGGGCTATGCTTGCCTTTGCCAGTTGATAACAGAAAGCAGAGCTTAAAAAGGCTTGTACTTGACTTGGTTATAGTTGGTCAAGTATTGTTTGTCGATCTTCGATCTTTGACGGTGTTAATCTCGGTCCTCGATCTTGATATCATATTCTACCGGGAAGAACCAAACACCGAAAAGAGAGGGGAAACAATCAACACATGACATTGATGCAATGCTCAAACAATTATGATGATATGACAAGTTAAATTGTATCAAAATGTAACCGTAAGGCATGCTTGGTATTTTAAACGCGGTTCCGAGGGGTACAAACCCTAACTCGGGGAAACTCCGGAATCACCTGTGAGGGGTTACTAGGTTGTTCTAATTAAACTTGCTATGAAAGTTGTTGAACAATGCATGATTATAGCTCTAATAGATAGTTCTCATTTTTCTGAACATTTTGATATATTATTTGTATTTTTTGACTTATAAATCAAAAGTTATTGAATTTATAAATTTATAACAATTTCTAAAATGATTAAATGGATTATGACATCAGCCTGACGTTAGCACAATGTCAACTCAACCTAAACCTAAACTTTCCTCACCGAGACAGAAGCTAGCTACTGCGACTGACGAGTGGGGCCGGGGCCACGTCAAGGCTACATCAGTGCCACGTCGGCACGGCAGTTGATCGGCGGACGGTAGCTTCACCAGCACGTGTGACCAGGACCGTTAGAACGAGCGGGGCAGCGAGAACCATCTAGGGGAGGCGCTGCTGTTCCTTGGTCGCCGGAGCGACGGTGGCAACGGCGGAAGGTGGTGGCAGAGGGCGGCGCACGACACGGAAGCGAGCCAGAGCAAAAGAGGAGAAATGGAGGGGTCCATGAGGACCAGAGGCTCACCCTCAACGCGTGAGTGACCTCGGCGAGGACGGGGGAGATCGGGAGCGGAGGTAATGGCAACGACGAGCTACGTCGGTGGCGAGGAAGCGGGCGAGGATGGAGACGATTGGGGGATCCCCTCCTCAATTCCTATGGCGGGGTGGAAGAGGAAAGCGAGGCGGAGCTCGGGGACTAGGGAGGCGAGGGAAGGAACAAGACAGCGGTGACCTTCGGCTAGGGTTCGGAGCCTCACGCGGGGAAGAGAAGAGAGCACTAGAGAGGGAGAGAGAGAAACATAGGGGAAGAGGAACACGGCGGAGCCGATCTTATCCTCGCCCAGAGGGCCACGGTGCATCTCAACGGCCAACAACGATCGATGGCGGCGGTGCAGACATGGAGAAGCTTCCAGCTGGAAGACGACGACGACTTTGCAGAAACCCCCTGGGTAAAATTGAGAAGCAACCCGCGGTCCAGAGTGGGCTGCTGCTGGGCCTGCTGTGGGCGCGCGTTGGCGACAAAGAGGAGAGGGACAGGGTGGGATCGACCCAGGTAGCTAGGGTTTGCTATTTTTTCTGTAAAATTGTTTTTCCATTTTTGTTTTGTATTTCCTCTTTGTATTTTCATTTCAATTCTGTTTTTGAATTATTCAAAAATACTAGAGACTTTGTAAAATATACCAACTATTGTGGGGCCCTTTTATTCAGATTGGGCTCCTCAGATTTTGATTGTTTTCAAAAATATTCAAACCATTGGAATTGTTTCAAAGAGGGGAAAAAGGGTAGGGTTTTGGGTTTTATTATTTTCTTCAATGCAAATTTTAAGACATGATGCTCATGATGCACAAAACAGACCCTAATATAGATTAACTAAAACAGGGGTGTTACAACGAGCCATGAACGCCCAGTAAGACGGACGCCTGAAGATGGTGTGGTAAGCACTTTTTAACGGTACCACCTCGAAAGATATTGGCTCGGTCCGGTAATTATCTCGTGTTCCGAATGTCACGTCCAGAGTGATCTCTCCCAGAGAATCCGCCTATCTCCCTGGTACAATGCAATGGAAAGTTACACTGCTGTAACTCAACTAGCTCTCGTGGAACTTCATGTGGTGGAGCATTTCGATGTAGAGGATGTTAATGCTACTACCACCATACATGAGGGTTTTAGAGAACTCATAGCCATCAACAAGAGTATTGACGACCAGAGTGTATTTTCCCCGACGATGTGTTTTCCTCGGGTGATCTGAGTAATCAAAGGTGATGGTTACATCCGACCAATCAAGAAACTAGTGAACAACCGGAACCGTGGAGCTCACGGAGAACCGCCTTCTTTGCCTTAGCCGGTTGAGATCCAAGGAAGCAGACATATGCGTCTTTCTTTGTGGGATAATATTTATTTCCATCCGACTTGGGCTGTGCGGCGTCCGCTTATTCCATGTTGGAATATTCCTTGGGCTCCTTGCCTTTCTCGGAATTTTTTTTCCTTTTCGTCGCATGGCCCTGTAGCCAGCGGATTCTTCTATTTTGATGTCGTCATTGAAATGATACTCGGAATTTGTGTGGGTAGATCCTTCCTTACTATCCAAGTGGTGGACACAGGGATTATTGGCAATGTCAGCCCAGGTGTAGGTTCTTCCAGGTTGTTGCTCTCCTCTACCCTGGATTCGGTAACTTCCGAGGCCAAGGACCCGGCCGCCTCTGCGCCCTCCTCGTCCTTCGGAGCTGAACATTGCGTTAACAACTGCATTGTTCGGAGCCAGTTTATCTTCCGAGGTGTTCTTGCGCTTCTGAGCTTGTTGCTTTGGTTGTTTGGCCGCATTAGGATTGGCCAGAATATTTTGCAGCCCATCTGAATCATCATCAGCATCAGCATATTTGCTTTCCGTCTATATCATCTCTCCCAAATCTGTGATGTGGTCACGCTTTAGTCTGTGATGCAAAAGTCCGACTAGGAGTCATGTGATGAAATCTTCAATCGCAGTTTTCTCGTTTACTTCTTGTTTTCAAGGTCGTGGATTTGGATCGATTTCGGTTTTACGGGAGTTTTTTGTGTCAATCCAGCATCCGAGGTAATCCCGGCAAGTTTCTCCGGGTCTTTGGGTGCAATGCTGCAAGTCTCCGACTGTGTAGGGCCTCCTATATGTTCCCTCGAAGTTTGAAAAGAACATACTTTGCATATCATACCAGTTATGAGTTGAATTCTCTAGCAGTTCATCGACCATGATCGAGCCATCTTCCTCAACATAAGCGGGAGATATCGGACTATGACTAGGCTGTTTCCTCCTTTGGCGATGTAGCAAGCCTATAAAAATTTGTGGAGCCAAGTATCTGGCCGAGCCGCACCGTCGTAGGGTTGAATATGTTGGGCAATACCAAAGTTAACCAGAAATTTTGTCTGACGGATGAGTGGGCCAAAGCACTTGGGTCCCACGAACACATCTTCTTCCTCGTACCGCCGCGCTTCTATGTTTGATGCAATGCGGTGGCGAGGGTCGTTTGGTGAGAGAGATCTGCGCCTTGGAGGCTCGCGGCTTCTGCGCGGCAGAGTCGAATTTCTTCTTCTACTGTCACTATTGTCGCATCCGCCATTACGGCTTCCATATCTCCAATGGGATCCTTCATGGTCGCTGCATGGATGCGATTGTGGCCGTCGTGGATTATTTTTGGTTGGGTTACGTGGTGGTGGTGTTGGACCCTCGTTATGCTGACTCCAATGTTGGTTTCTTCGGGCTCTGTCACTACTTGATTCAGGATGATACGGATCATCTCTTCGTCCAACATTGCCAGCCAGACTGCTTGGTGGTGGCATTCTTAGTCGATCATGTTCTCGCTGGTGGCGCACTTCTGGGTCTTCTCTGTGGCGGTTGTTTTGCCAACAATGGCACTGATGGGGTACCATTGCCCTGATGGCATCTTCGGACATAGCCAGAATAACTCTTGCCCAGTCACATGCGGTCCTGCGATGATAACCGTTTGATCCGGTCCTTGAATTTTCTTCTTCTCCCCGGGGACGATAACGTTGATCCATATCCCTGCAGGGTCTCTCAACGACGCTTTGGTCGGCGTCAGTGTGGCAAAATTCCTACTTTGAGGCCATCTTGCCACTGAATGACGTGGCATTTTTCTACTGTTTTAATCCTTTGTCTAGCAACGCAACGCATTGCCGGACCTTCTCAGGAGACGGATTATTGGCGAGGATAGCTCGAGCTACTGCAACATTTTCCAATGGCATGCTGTAGACTCGGATTTTCTCTCCAGATTTTCCGTCGAATAGATCTCTGTGGACATCCGGGTTCCTGTTAGCAAGAACCAGACCTCCTCTTGTATTGTTTGGTAGTCGCTTAAAATATGACTGATATTTGTAAGGATCACTTTCTAACTGCTATTTAAGCTCGATGATGTGCGCAGCCTCTTCGAGTAACAACAAGCAATGTTTTTCCAGGTCCTCGGCCCTTTTCTCCAACGCATCTAGAGTAAAATCCAAAGCTGTTGGAACTGTTATGGTGAGAGCATCTCCGTAAATTCTACGTGCACCCTTGGTGACAACGTGTCCATCCATGGGAGGGTCGATTGGCGTGGTATTAATCGGATCTCCGTCCTGATTCTCCATCTCGTTCTCTTCATCAAATTTTTCTTCGTTGGTTTTCTCGACGTCTGGCTCGGCCAGTGTTGGATTCTTGTTCTTCTTTGACCGCCCAGTAGCCTTAACGTCCGCACCTGTGGCAAAGACGGATTTTAGTCCGGTACCGAGAGATAAACTTTCGTCGGTACTTTCCGTAGTGGTTGGCTTGTGGACCTCGGACGAATCGTCGGTACTTTCCATGCTATCATATGGACTAGGGGGAGTCTCTGTCTCACCTTGCGTTGGTTTGGAGGCGTATTATTCTTCATACGCCTCCATCTCTTTCTCGAAGTATCGAAGTTCATGCAACGTTATTGACTCCTGAGGGGAGCCAAGTAAGTCGACGTTTTGTTTGTTGCGTGGAGGACTGAATCGTTTCCGGCTCTAGCATCTACAGAGTTGGATCCAGATCTCACTTGGTATATGAAGCAGTGCTTCTTCTTGTTCATGTTCTTGAGGTAACAATACAGCTGGGTTTTCGCCTCTGCCATCTCAAAGATTTCCTTAATATTAGCGTTTTCTTCGTAATTGATGTAGAGGCGTTTTTTATCTTCTTTATCTTGTGCCTCAAGAGTGCTTTTCCTGCTACGGCATCAGTATGGCCTGATCCGTAGCGGATATATTCCTCATCCGTGTATCCGATCTCGACGGGGAGATTAGATCTGGATTTTTCCTCCACCGCTTATTCCACTTTAGGAGTGGGCGGGGTTGGTTCGATTTTTCTGATATATTGAACTCTTCCGCCTTTGCAGATCTGGATTTTTCTTCCACCATGGTCATCACCTCAAGGGTGGGTTGGGCGGGTTCATAGAAACCGAGGTAGATATCGATCTCGTCGATAGGCATGCTCGCGTAGGTTGTCACGGGGTTGCTAGATCCGACTGCGGTGATCGGATCCTACTCCTGATAGCAACCCAATAATATATTGGTGAGAGTCAGATGTTATTGCAGATTACAAGAGATGTTTTCTTGTGCGAGTTGTTATTGTGGTTATTTCCCTAAAGGCTCACATAGGGCTAGTTTATATAGTCACCAGGACCTTGGGTTACAGGGTAGACCTATCCGGCTACGTTACAGAGTGGGTAACTGGATATAGCTTGGACTACAAGTAATACTACAGGCCTAACTCGGTAACTCTTCTTGGCCTTGTCATAGCCAGAACTTCCTCCTCCTCTTTCTCAGACTGGTCCGCCCATGAAGCAAAGATCTAACCCGTTGGTGGGCCACCCTGGTCAATGATTCCTGTGGGTATACCCGGAAATTATATATCCAATAACCTCCCTTTTCTATGCATTGGTTTTCGGAAGGTTGTTGCCTTATGCATCCACATCTTGGGATTCAACCCTCAGTATGTTAATTTTCCCTTGTTGTTCTTCGACCTTTGTTTACCAGTTGGTAGCTAAGTAGTAAACATGGATTAGTGTCTTCCGTTGTAAGATACTCTTTTGGTCTGTCAAGACAACCCATTTTGAGATGTCAGGAGAAACAAACTCCAGTAGCTCGTCATATCCAGGATCAGGTCAAAGTGTTGTAGTACGCATATTAAGAGGCATTGAGTGTCTCCCATTTGTTCCATATTAAAGTATCACACCCTTTTATACTAATAGGTCATGCTAAGTTTCATGACCCTCTTGATGAAGTGATACTCCCACACATATTTACCCACCCTTCTTCGAGCTTTCGTGCTCGTAAATGATGTGTGTGCATAATAATGTCTGAGATTTTTAGCAATTTTTATTATTTTGATCTTTTAAAGGACATTCGAGTCATTCTTAGAATGATTGGTTAACCATGTCACAAAGCAAAGGATGACTATGTTACCAAGTCCGTTATTCTGGTACACTCTCTTCGGTCAAAGAGTTAGTATCATGTTGAAGCTCTTACATTGTGTCTTGTTGCCTTACCAAGCAAGTTTCCTCTCGAACTAAGTGACATATTGGTGGTTTGTGATATTCTAGATGTCTTCCTAGAAGTATTCCCATGTTGCCACATGACTGTGATGTCAAGTTCTTGAGAAAGCAAATTCTCTGAACTGCTCCTTTATCTAAGAATCTATGCTAGATACCCCTAAACAAGTTGGTTGATCTTAAACAACAACTTGGAGAGTTGTAAGAAAAAATTTATATCCGACTCAGTTCTTTCTTAAAGGGATGCCTAGCTTTGTACGTGGTGAAGCAAGAAAGTATCTCCTCTGTGGATATGTTATCCTCCCTAACTTTGATTTGATTGGGTTATCGTCAAATCAAACTCAGTTCCAAGGACTATCGTATTGATAATTATTCTTGTGAAGTTTCTGTAACATCCCAATTTTAGCAACCCTGATTTAATGTCCAAAAGGCAAAAATTAGGGGGAACAAAAACGTTTTCTTGTTAAGTGTTGAATTGCTTGCCTGCTTGTTTGCTGGTGTTCATACATTTGTTTGTGTATTAGGTGAAGTACTCCTCACCTCAACACTAGTTTACAGAAAAGCTATTTTACAAAAGAGATGTCTTGGCTCATCTTTCATATTCTCAAATGTTCTGGCATTCCAAAACCTGAGCCAAGATGACTTTGGCAAAACAAACATATTTACTAGTTCTATGTACAAAGCTATGGAGACCTATATATAATCTCTTTATGTTTTCAAGTCAGAACTTCAACTACCCTTACCTCTAGGTTTTTCCAAAACCTTTATTAAAACCTCTTCATTCCAATCTTGGTAGAAATACCAAGAGGTCCTTATCTTACTTCAAAATCACAACCAATTCAAATTATCCCTCCTTACTTCAAGCTAGGCTTGATGGTAACCCTAGTGGTAGTTGGATAAGTGATAAGATGAATTGCCTTGATCTGTTGTCTAATGAATTGCCTTGATCAGCTGATTGCCTTGTTTTATTAGGATCTAAAGTGAAATAAACTAGTACCTCATACCCTAGGACCCAGTCTTTGTTTCTGATCATCAATCTCAAACTAAGCATCCAAATTTGGATCAACCCAAGCCACTTAAGTGACCATCTCATCTACTGATCAGATCAATCAAAGGATAATCCCTCTTGATGGTTTCCAACCTAGTGAAGAACCAATCCAAGTTTGCCCCTCTACTCAATCTATACCTCAACATCAACCACTAAATGGAAAGGATAAATCCTTGTCTGGATTTCTTATCTAGATTCAATCTTTGGAGCTCTACCTTTTCCAACCCATGTGTACTCTTGAGATTGTATTTGAGCCATCTTGTAGTACATAATTAGTACTACCAAGGCCCACCCTTACCCTTGGCTAAGCCATTCTAATTCCCACTCATCCATGATGGTTTTGTAGTCAAGATAATAATCTTTTCTGCAAATCTTATCATCTTGCCTACTTTGGCAGAAGATCACATCTATATACCACCTTTGCTTGGTTAAGATCTACTAATCATGGACTATCAATCCCCACTCTCCTTGCTCCCATGGAAGCTTTGTGCTTCTTAAACCCACATGGTTTAGGAGACTACCTGATGTATGTGCTATGGCAGCCTTATTTTCCTTCACCACCTCAAATCCAACCAAGCCCAACTATTGATTCCTTGGTCATCTATATAACTTAGTATATCTATCCATATACCCCTTATGCCAAGGTGAGCTCTGAGCTCACAAATACAACCATGTTTATGTGGCATAAAAATAACCAAACCCTAGATACTCCCAAATCTAGTTTCCATCCCTTTTCACAACATTACTTCAAAGTAAAGGTTGATCTTGATGCCTACATCAAGTTTACATCATCTACCTTGTATTTAAGCATCCCCAAATAATTTCCCAAAATTATTTGGATTATTAAACTATTTAATTCCCTTTACTTACTAAACTCTCAAAATCCTTGTCTATAAAAGCAAGTTTGTTTTTCTCCAAACCACTTTGCCAACTCAGCGCATATTTAAGGTCTCCACCTCTTACCCCATCTTTCCAACTCAAAAATAAATATTTTTGAGATTCTTTATTATTTCTTTTTGCCCTTTTTCTTAAATGGCAGAAACAAGAAATAATTCCCTAAAAATTCTTTCCCACCTCAATAAATTCAAATAAAATCCAATGTGTAATATGGTATTTAGGACCATACCAAATCAAAAACCAAGCTTGTCCAATGTAAAAATATCACATGAGCTTCTAGAAACCACTTCTACACTTTTTGATTAAATGATTTTAAAATGGGCTATTAATCATCAGAAATCTGCAAATAAATGCTGAAGAGATTATTTGACCTACCCTATATACCAGTACCATCTCTTCACCTTGTGCTATGGAAATTATTCAACTTCCTTACCAAGCATCCTTGTGATCAACTTTTTGCAAAACGGTCAAACTTGAGCTAAATCAAAACCAAACTATCTCCAAACTTGTCAAGCACCCCTCCTTAGCAGCACACACCCCTCTGGTCGGCCACCTACTGTAGCCTATCACTGTAGCACCCCTCTCTCCCTTGTCCCATATGCTTGAGTCAGAGAGAGGGAGCATTTGTTTTAAACCCACACTTGGCTAAGGATACACCAGCAGCTCCCCTGTCCTCTCTGGTCGTGCCTAGGCCCACACACACCTCTCCACCGCCCCCTCGACCAATACATGAGCAGCACCCCTCTCTTCCCCTCACTAGACCATGCGCACCATGAACCACCCCACCTTTTGTTTATAAGGAAAGAAGCCAGCACCACACTCCACTCTAACTCATTATCCCCCTCTCCTCTCCCCTCCCCTCCCCAGAACAACCACCTTCTCTCCCCTGCTCTGTTCTGCTCGACGGAGAAAGAGAGGTGCTTCGGCCTCGAGCAAAAGTCGAGCTTAGCCTCTTCTCCCATGCCCCTCTTTCCTAGCATGTCACTCTCCTGGTTTCCCCTTGCCCTACCGGTGCTAACCCTGTTCTATTTATTGACATGCAGCAACCCCAGAGGCCCCTGTAGAGAGCTCCGGCAAGCCCCTTTTTGGCCACCACCTCGCGAGCTCGCTCCCGAGGAGGAACCACCCTGTTACGCCCCTCGTTCTGATCGCCGTCAAGCGCCGCTTCACCTCCGCCCCTTCCCGTTGCCTCTCCGCGCCTGCAGGTGAGCACCCGAGTCTCCCCCGTCTTCCTAGGGTTCCGCCACCGTCGGGCCTGTTCCGCCAGGGAAGACGAACGGGGGTCGTCAGATCTCTCTTAATCGGACGACCCTCAATCTGTCACATCCCAAGATTTCCAAATCTTGTTATGTGAAAAATAAATGAATAAAATAAACTTTGTTGATTTTCAGGGTGAGAAGAAACTTTTTGATTCCAATTGGAAACCTTCAAACCTATTTGATCAAATAAAATCCTAAAGGGATTTAAAAAGGTAAATAAACAATAAAGTTAAAAATATTTGGAATTACTATTTTTTTTGGATATTTTAATAAGAAGATTTGGTTTTCAAATGAAAAGGTAGAAATTTAAATAAGGACTATTTTTATAGAGCCAAATTAAATCTTGGCCAAGCCTCTGAAATAAAATATTTCTATTTGACAAAATTAGTAAAGGTTTATTTAAATAAAATAATGGGGATTTATTAATATCCAATTTTATTAAAGTAAAGACTTTTCCCATTATAATTAAACACTAAAACTTGTTATTTTATTTTAATTGAGTTTTCCAAGTATTCTATACTTTCAAATAAAACCTACTGTTTTGGTTTTGATAATATTTAGATTTCAAATGGAGTTTTAAATAAATCAAATCCTATTTGACTTAATAACTAAGGACTATTTTATTTAAATAATAAATGGATCCTAAAAAGAATAAAAATATTATTTTGTTTTGGACTTTGATTTGTGTTGTTAAATAGAACTAAACACAATAAAAAAGTTTGGTGGAAGTTTGATTGATTTGAATGTTTGAATTGTTTGATTGAATTTCAAAACAGAAAATCAAATGGGAAAAGGGAAAAAGTTTCAGTACAAAAAAAATGCTAAAGGACTCGACCCAACTAAGCAGGCCCAGCAGCCCAGCTCCAGCCCACCAGCTCGCCCTCAGCGAATCGTTTTCCTACTCAACCGCGAACCCGCAGAGTCCCAGACAGGTGGCCCCTCTCCCTATCTCTCTCCCTCGCTGACAGCAAGGCCCCACCCCTCCTGTTCATCGTCTTCAACCACGACCCCGTCGCCCTGCCATTGCAGCCAGTAACTCCGGCGTTGATTACGCGTTGATGGAGGACTTGATTCCTCCCAGTAACCGCACCCATTTAACCGCCTGCGTCTTCCCTCTCCTTTCCCTCAAACCCCGCGGCAAGTGAGCCACCAGGCTGCCCCCAATTCCCGTTGCTTTGCCACTGCTCCGACGACATCTCCGACAAAAATCCGGCGCCGTCCAGCCGCGCCTCACCTTCCCAAGCACACGAGCTCGCTCCTCACCTCCTGGCGCATCTCCCTGTGCCACTCATTCACTCGCGGGCGCTCCGCAACGTCGACTTCATCATCTACTGAGCGCCGTCGCGTGTGTTTTTCTCTCCGGCGACCTCCCCCTGGTAAGCCAGACCACCCCGAGCCCTCTCAATCATGCTCACATGAACGCCACACTCGCTCGCGTCTAACTCTGTCCTTGTTTTGCCTCGGAGTGAACCGCGGCCTCACCTGCGACAACAAACAGAGCCGCCTGACGTCGTCACCAACTCCGACGAGCGATTACTCCTGTCCCTGTGCGCCCCTCGCCAAGCCAACATCACCTCGAGCTTCACCTCGACCTCGCGAACACGGTGACCACCCCCGTTTCCTTCTTTGCTTCCTATAGCCGCCGCAATGCCGCTAGCCGAGCGTCTCCGCCGTCTACCGCCACGCAGCGCCGCCAGGCAATGGTCAAACTCATCTGCACCGTTAGATTTAGATCCGACGCGTAGAAACAGATGACTTAACGAAGGGGTACGAGTTGATCAGCGCCGTGCGTTGTAACTTAAATCCTGCGGTCTAGAGAGGCTGATCCGCACGAAGCGGTACCGCCCAATAAGAACACGCCACGTGGCCAGACTCAGGATAAAAAACAGAAATAGGTTCTATTAGATTTGCAAATTTGAAAAATCCATAACTTTAGTTCTACACGTCCAAATTTTGAAAACTTTATATCAATGGATTCAGAAAAACAAGCCCTAGCCAACCATGCACTTTCTTTAGTAAAAAGCTTCTGGTAAAATGTTGGTTTTTGCAGAAACTTGTGTATGCATGTTTAGGACATAAAATTTATTCCAAAATGTTTTTGAGTTGAAATCTTTGCAAAATGTGTTGTTGTGAACTTACTGGCCCTAGGAACCAACTTATGGATTTAAAAATGTATTTTGTGAAGATTAGGATTGAATAATTGAATTAGCTCATTTCTAGTCAAATAAAAATATTGATTTTGTTATGGAAATGATTTTTGAGCAAGATCTTTGGAAAATGTTTTGATTCAAACCTACTCACCCTAAACACCAAGTTTTGTGAATTAAAAACTTATTTTGTGAACAATATAAAATTTGTTGCTTTGCTAAAAACATTTTCCACCACATAAAATAATGATTTGATTTTAAAATGGTTTATAGATAAAACCCTTTTGCAAATGGTTTTGCCACTTTAGAAAAGGACCACTTTGGACCTTATAATGTTCAGAGCCTAGTAGAAACCACCTTTGCAAATAAAACTATCTTTTGCATGCTTGCATGCATGACTTTGTTTCTATTATTTTATGTGTGATGAATTGTTTGATTAATGGTTGGAATGCTAGTTGAATCTATGTTTGCTTGATTGATTTGTAGTGAAGTTAGAAGAGTGAGATATTAGCAAGACCAAGAAGTCAACCAACATCCTCTACCAAAAAGGCAAGTGACACTATCATCCAAGTCCTACTATTTTCTTTACATTTAGTGGATTTTGAAACATGCATGTTAAGGATTACTATATTTTGCTATGCTAAATCCTAATAGGATAACCTTATACATTCCTTAGTGAAAACAATGTAGTTGTAATATGCTTAGCCCTGCTATGTATTTTGAGAAAGGAAACATGTTGAGATTATGAGAAGTATTGAAAAGACTTGTGTTTTATATAATAAAACAAGTACTCAATGAACTACCTGGGTGGACAAGGATACTCAAGTTTTGGACAAGGTGGCAACAAGAGGAACCATGTTTATATGGCAATATATTTTTGTTGTGCACTAGAAGAAAACCACCCAGGAAACTTAGAGATTGAACATGTTTCTCGTACAGTGGCTTCCGTGTATAGCCACATGCTAAATGGGCACTGGCTTAGTCAACTACATAGTGGAAGCCCCATGCATTGGCCTCTTTAGGTTACTAGAATGAGGGAACTTGGGACCCTACATTGGTGCCTGAAGACAAGCTAGCATTGTGTATGGGAGGAACCTATGGAAAGACTTCGTCACATTCTCAATCTTCCAGTACTCCATCTTGGTGAGTACTTATCCAGCGGCCACTGGTGGCAACAAGATGAGTTTGTGTCATGTGGGTAAAGTGTACAACTTCTGCAGAAGATCAAAATTCTAAGTACTTAGCCGTGTCCCCGGTTATGGACAATACTGAGCAACTAAGTCCTGAAGCTATGGGAAATCTCGACATTCCAATTTCTAAAAGTAAAACTTGAAAGTGACAACAAAAGACTTGAAGCACTTGGGGTGTACCAAGGAGCTCAAAAGATTTTGACAAAGACTTGAAGCACTTGGGGTGTACCAAGGAGCTCAGAAAGATTTGACAAAAGATCAAAACCATTTTTAAAAGATAGGATAAAACTATATTGCTTTCTGCAAATGAGCCTAAAACCCTACTTAGCCAAATATGCATGTAATGTTAGGATCCACTTATATTCTACATAGTAGTGAAACTTGCCAATACAATTCAAATGTATTGACCCTTGTGGGTGTAACTTATTATGTTGCAGGTTTGTTTCGTGTTAGTGAAGTGTGTTAAATAGGATTACAAGTCTACAACCAACATGTTTGCCTGTGGCACTTTGAAGATGAAGGACCCCATGCTTATAGATATTTTGCTGCAATGTAAAGTGATAGCCAAATGAGCTATGTAAGATGTGATGAATTATTTTATTCCTGGTTATAAAGCTGTATTATGACCTTTGTTTCTTGATATTACATCTTAATTGTGGATGCTAGCTATTGATCCAGGGACTAGCATTGTAAACACATGGATCTCTACCTTGTTAAAGGTTGGGACCTCTACAGATGGTATCACAGCATTGTGTTGCCTGTAGGATTTGTAAACCTAGGATTGGACAAAACCCCTTGGAAAAATAGGAGTTGTATTTGTTCCAAAAACTTATTTACAAACAATCTTGTAAACTCCTTCCTCAATCATTTTGGTTTTGATTCTACATCTCATCTATTTCAACTTGATGGATAAAGCCTACCCCATGCCCAAAGATTTCACCATGTGCAAAGGACTTCATCAACTCTAATGACTTCAACATCTTCAGCATTTTCACCAAGGACCTAAACCATGGATATCACTAAGGACTACAAGTGAGACAAGAAATCTTGCTCAAGATTTGGAGACTAAGGAAACACAAATTAGAAGGAGCCATCATCACCTTTGAAGTTTGTGACCAAGAGATTTCCCAAGGAAACCATGATCTCAAGCAAGAAGAATCAACCAAGAAGGATGGAAAGACCACAAGTGAACCATGTAGATGGACCACCATATTTAGTTTAAGCCAAACCCACCAACTTATGTGGTGTAACAAAAAATATTTTTGGTTGCCTAAGAATATGCTTGGAAACTTGTGTTTGAAAGGAGTGTTTGTTTGTGATTGCTTGCACATTGTTTGTGTGAATTGTGAAGTGTGTGATTAGAATTATTTCCTTAGAGATATTTTTGCCTATTCTAATCTCCATTCAACCCAAACAGATGACTACTCCAAGAGACTCCAACATCAAGGTTGATGACAACAACAACAACCAAGAGGACAACATGAGAGAACTCATAGCAACCCAAAACCAGTTGAACCAAATGACAGCTCAATTCATAGCCAACATTAGTGGGGAAGATCCAACCCTGCAAGGATTTTTGGAAATCCAAGCCCAAATGTTGCATAAGGTGACAGATCAAATGATCAACATGGAAGGCAACTTTCCAAAGGAGTTTGTGACAACAAGGATGACAAAGATGTTATTCTAGAAGGAACCAAAGCTTGCAATATTTGTGGAGACAAGGATCACACTTCCAAGGAGCATGGAGATCAATGCCCCAACTGTGAAGAGAAACATCCAGTAGGCCAATGTCCCACCTCTCAAGCTACTTGCTACCTATGTGAAGGAAATAATCATGTCCCTATCCAATGCCCCATCTATTCCATAGTTGAACAAAGGAAACAAGGTGGAGTGCAACAACTGATTGCAAACTATCCAGAAGTAGCAAAGTCTACCAACAAGGATGAGGACAAAGGAAAATCTCCACTTGTACCTCCATGCAATACAACCCAATTTAAAGGACCAAACAGGAAGCATATGAATTATCCAAGGAGCAATAGAAGGTCAAAGAAACCAGTAGACATTCCTACCTATGAGATAACATATGAGGAACATGAAATGGAAGCACTCCTAGCTTTGGAGAAACCCAAGAAAAAGAAGGACAAAAGCCATGTGCAATGTAATCATTGTAAAGAAATGGGACACTATTCCAGTGAATGTCTAGAGAAACAAAAGTATAAGGAGATTGGTCAAGTATGGTGCAACAACTGCAAAGAACTAGGCCATTATGCGGCAACTTGTCCACAAGAGATACGTGAAGAACTCAAACTTATAACATGTTACAATTGTGGTAACCAAGGACATTATGCAAGCAACTGTCCAGAAAAGATGAAGCACAAGATAAACAAGCATGTGAAGGATCTCAGCCTTGTCATATGTTTCAAGTGTGGAAACAAAGGACATTATGCAGATGTTTGCCTAGAGAAGTTTCCCCAAGATCCCAAGCAAGCCAATATGTAATTTAGTTGGAAAATTTTAAAGGGTGGTAGTACCCTAGATGCTTTGAGCCAACTTGTAACCCTATCCTTCCCAAATCTCGGGACGAGATTTATTTTAAGGGTGGTAGCCTGTCACATCCCCAGATTTTCCAAATCTTGTTATGTGAAAAATAAATGAATAAAATAAACTTTGTTGATTTTCAGGGTGAGAAGAAACTTTTTGATTCCAATTGGAAACCTTCAAACCTATTTTATCAAATAAAATCCTAAAGGGATTTAAAAAGATAAATAAACAATAAAGTTAAAAATATTTGGAATTACTATTTTTTGGATCTTTTAATAAGAAGATTTGGTTTTCAAATGAAAAGGTAGAAATTTAAATAAGGACTATTTTTATAGAGCCAAATTAAATCTTGGCCAAGCCTCTGAAATAAAATATTTCTAATTGACAAAATTAGTAAAGGTTTATTTAAATAAAATAATGGGGATTTATTAATATCCAATTTTATTAAAGTAAAGACTTTTCCCATTATAATTAAACACTAAAACTTGTTATTTTATTTTAATTGAGTTTTCCAAGTATTCTATACTTTCAAATAAAACCTACTGTTTTGGTTTTGATAATATTTAGATTTCAAATGGAGTTTTAAATAAATCAAATCCTATTTGACTTAATAACTAAGGACTATTTTATTTAAATAATAAATGGATCCTAAAAAGAATAAAAATATTATTTTGTTTTGGACTTTGATTTGTGTTGTTAAACAGAACTAAACACAATACAAAGTTTGGTGGAAGTTTGATTGATTTGAATGTTCGAATTGTTTGATTTAATTTCAAAACAGAAAATCAAATGGGAAAAGGGAAAACGTTTCAGTACAAAAAAAATGCTAAAGGACTCGACCCAACTAAGCAGGCCCAGCAGCCCAGCTCTAGCCCACCAGCTCGCCCTCAGCGAATCGTTTTCCTACTCAACCGCGAACCCGCAGAGTCCCAGACAGGTGGCCCCTCTCCCTATCTCTCTCCCTCGCTGACAGCAAGGCCCCACCCCTCCTGTTCATCGTCTTCAATCACGACCCCGTCGCCCTGCCGTTGCATCCAGTAAGTCCGGCGTTGATTACGCGTTGATGGAGGCCTTGATTCCTCCCAGTAACCGCACCCATTTAACCGCCTGCGTCTTCCTCTCCTTTCCCTCAAACCCCGCTGCAAGTGAGCCACCAGGCTGCCCCCAATTCCCTTTGCTTTGCCACTGCTCCGACGACATCTCCGACAAAAATCCGGTGCCGTCCAGCCGCTCCTCACCTTCCCAAGCACACGAGCTCGCTCCTCACCTCCTGGCGCATCTCCCTGTGCCACTCATTCACTCGCGGGCGCTCCACAACGTCGATTTCGTCATCTACTGAGCGCCGCCGCGTCTGTTTTTCTCTTCGGCGACCTCCCCCTGGTAAGCCAGACCATCCCGAGCCCTCTCAATAATGCTCACATGAACGCCACACTCGCCCGCGTCTAACTGTGTCCTTGTTTTGCCTCGGAGTGAACCGTGGCCTCACCTCCGACAACAAACAGAGCCGCCTGGCGTCGTCACCAACTCCGACGAGCGATTACTCCCGTCCCTGTGCGCCCCTCGCCAAGCCAACGCCACCTCGAGCTTCACCTCGACCTCGCGAACACGGTGAGCACCCCCGTTTCCTTCTTTGCTTCCTGTAGCCGCCGCAACGCTGCTAGCCCAGCGTCGCCGCCGTCTGCCGCCGCGCAGCACCGCCAGGCAATGGTCAAACTCATCTGCACCGTTAGATTTAGATCCGACGCGTAGAAACAGATGACTTAACGAAGGGGTACGAGTTGATCAACTCCGTGCGTTGTAACTTAAATCCTGCGGTCCAGAGAGGCTGATCCGCACGAAGAGGTACCACCCAATAAGAACACGCCATGTGGCCAGACTCAGGATTAAAAACAGAAATAGGTTCTATTAGATTTGCAAATTTGAAAAATCCATAACTTTAGTTCTACACGTCCAAATTTTGCAAACTTTATATCAATGGATTCAGAAAAACAAGCCCTAGCCAACCATGCACTTTGTTTAGTAAAAATCTTCTGGTAAAATGTTGGTTTTTGCAGAAACTTGTCTATGCATGTTTAGGACATAAAATTTATTCCAAAATGTTTTTGAGTTGAAATCTTTGCAAAATGGTTTGTTGTGAACTTACTGGCCCTAGGAACTAACTTATGGATTTAAAAATGTATTTTGTGAAGATTAGGATTGAATAATTGAATTAGCTCATTTCTAGTCAAATAAAAATATTGATTTTGTTATGGAAATGATTTTTGAGCAAGATATTTGGAAAATGTTTTGATTCAAACCTACTGACCCTAAACACCAATTTTTGTGAATTAACAACTTATTTGGTTAACAATATAAAATTTGTTGCTTTGCTAAAAACATTTTCCACCACATAAAATAATGATTTGATTTAAAAATGGTTTATAGATAAAACCCTTTTGCAAATGGTTTTTCCACTTTAGAAAATGACCACTTTGGACCTTATAATGTTTAGAGCCTAGTAGAAACCATATTTGCAAATAAAACTATCTTTTGCATGCTTGCATGCATGACTTTGTTTCTATTATTTTATGTGTGATGAATTGTTTGATTAATGGTTGGAATGCTAGTTGAATCTATGTTTGCTTGATTTATTTGTAGTGAAGTTAGAAGAGTGAGATATTAGCAAGACCAAGAAGTGAACCAACATCCTCTACCAAAAAGGCAAGTGACACTATCATCCAAGTCCTACTATTTTCATTACATTTAGTGGATTTTGAAACATGCATGTTAAGGATTACTATATTTTGCTATGCTAAATCCTAATAGGATACCCTTACACATTCCTTAGTGAAAACAATATAGTTGTAATATGCTTAGCCCTGCTATGTATTTTGAGAAAGGAAACATGTTGAGACTATGAGAAGTATTGAAAAGACTTGTGTTTTATATAATAAAACAAGTACTCAATGAACCACCTTGGTGGACAAGGATACTCAAGTTTTGGACAAGTTGGCAACAAGAGGAACCATGTTTATATAGTAATATCTTTTTGTTGTGCACTAGAAGAAAACCACCCAGGAAACTTAGAGATTGAACATGTTTCTCGTACAGTGGCTTCCGTGTACAGCCACATGCTAAATGGGCACTGGCTTAGTCAACTACATAGTGGAAGCCCCATGCATTGGCCTCTTCAGGTTACTAGAATGAGGGAACTTGGAACCCTACATTGGTGCCTGAAGACAAGCTAGCATTGTGTATGGGAGGAACTTATGGAAAGACTTCGTCACATTCTCAATCTGCCAGTACTCCATCTTGGTGAGTACTTATCCAGCGGCCACTTGTGGCAACAAGATGAGTTTGTGTCATGTGGGTAAAGTGTACAACTTCTGCAGAAGATCAAAATTCTAAGTACTTAGCCGTGTCCCCGATTAAGGACAATACTGAGCAACTAAGGCCTGAAGCTATGGGAAATCTCGACATTCCAATTTCTAAAAGTAAAACTTGAAAGTGACAACAAAAGACTTGAAGAACTTGGGGTGTACCAAGGAGCTCAAAAGATTTTGACAAAGACTTGAAGCACTTGGGGTGTACCAAGGAGCTCAGAAAGATTTGACAAAAGATCAAAACCATTTTTAAAAGATAGGATAAAACTATATTGCTTTCTGCAAATGAGCCTAAAACCTTACTTAGCCAAATATGCATGTAATGTTAGGATCCACTTATATTCTACATAGTAGTGAAACTTGCCAATACAATTCAAATGTATTGACCCTTGTGGCTGTAACTTATTATGTTGCAAGTTTGTTTGGTGTTAGTGAATTGTGTAAAATAGGATTACAAGTCTACAACCAACATGTTTGCCTGTGGCACTTTGAAGATGAAGGACCCCATGCTTATAGATATTCTGCTGCAATGTAAAGTGATAGCCAAATGAGCTATGTAAGATGTGATGAATTATTTTATTCCTGGTTATAAAGATGTATTATGACCTTTGTTTCTTGATATTACATCTTAACTGTGGATGCTAGCTATTGATCCAGGGACTAGCATTGTAAACACAGGGATCTCTACCTTGTTAAAGGTTGGGACCTCTACACAATCCCCCGTACCCCTTCATCCCCTTCCTCTCATTGACGGGCGGGACCGCGTTGTTAGTTGTTCGAAACCTAGATACCGCGCGGGGATGTGCCTGGAAGGGCCTAATCCACTCCCTCGGCCCATTACCCTTCAGAAACTGGCCCGTCCTTACCTCCGTTTTTATTATTTTGTCCAGATCCAGAGATTTGACTATCTTCTTTAAATTGAAATGAAAATATAAAACCAACTAAAATGCCTAGACCCTATGTCTTTACAAACAGGTAGACTTGGTGCTGGACTAAATTGATGTCTAAAATAAATATGATAAATCGTCTACCAAGAGGTATCCTTTTCACTAATAATTATCTGTAGAGAGTATTATTAATCCAAATGACCTGAATCCAATTTTTTATAGAAGGTATAATCCATACCTTGCATGTCCCACTGGCCCCATACCCATTTGCTTCCCTTATTGCAGTTAGCAAAAATATCAAAATAAAGCCTTCTCTGCCTTTAGGAAATTCCTAAGTTAAACAAAAAGAGGTTTTGACCTAATTCCAACTCCCAGTACACCTACTTATCAACACCTTTAAAAATCCAGTAGCTCATAATTTCATAAACCTCTGTTGAATTTTGGTGAATTAAATAGTTGTATGTATGGATTATTCACCAATAAATTAATAATAGTAGCTCTGTAACTCCAAAAAGGTTGATTCCAAATTATACAGAATGTTTTTCTCTGTACCTAACATGTGTCCCTGGAATAACCTAATAATCTTCTGTAATTTAAATATGATGAAAAAGACAAATCTCATCTAGTACTGTCTTTGGGAATTTCTCAAGGGAATTCTGGTAACTTTTTTTGAGGTGATTCCAACTCCTCTTGATTCAGTCCACTAAATAATACCTAATAACCCAAGGAAATAATTTTTGGAACTACAGAACAGTTCTGGTGAATTATTTCCTAAAACTAGAGTTTTATCCACTATAAAAATCACTATAAATCAATGGAAATTGATAAAATTGTGAAACCACTTTTGTTGGATTCATTTTTTTCAATACCTATCTGATGGTATCATTTTTATATAGTGGTATCATACAGATCAAGCTCTTGTTCAAAAAACCTCACTTAGGTAGTTCCTAGACTATAAATCCAAAGGGATCCTTTCCCTAAGGCTTCCAAATCTTTTTACTAATCTTATCAACTAATCATCCAACATCCTACTATTTTATATCATGTATTTATATTTTTCTTTCCGTATGGTTTGATACTTGTATGCCTTGTATTGATTGTGGGTTGTTTGTTTGCATGTATGCTCGATAACGGCGATAGTTGAGATTGTGTGACGCCGAGAAGAAGGAAGCATCGGGTTATTCTTATTATTGATATATTTGGTATTCTGGTATTATAAGGAAGTCACGGGACACCTCGCTGGTCACAGGCAATCCACCATTCCTGAACTCCTATATTAATCTACTTCTATTTATCAATTGTTTTATATCTCGTTTATAAATCTCTTGATTAAATGCATAGTTTGTTTCAAATAAAAGGCGTAAGTAACTTGGTTCTTACAAGTTATGATGGAGTGTCCATTAGAACACCTACCCTATTGACACCTATTGGTACCCCTTTAGATTGAGGATAAGATGCTTAACATCTTCCCTCTTGGAAACTACGGGTTTTTAATGATAAAACTATTTTGGTTTTTACCCTACTACAAAGTTTTCAAAATAAAACCCTTGAAAAGAGGCATCGTTTCCGTCTGGAGGTTCTACTAAAATATGATATGAGGAGGATGAAGATAAAGTCAAGTAAGATAAAGAGAAGGGATGTTCTACGCTTTTACCAGAAAAATGTATCCATGTAACCACACTACCCTAGTCGCTAGGGCTTAACTCGTAGTTTGTGGTCTTTAGCCGGGGATGCTTGTACTCGCTAAAGGGGAGAAATCCCTTGAAATCCATACTGTCTGGGACAAGGTACCGGTTCAACAATTGGGTCTCTCGCGGATGGTATGACATAAGGTAAGTACGGATGGAAGTGGAGTCACAATTGCTATCTGCCAAACTACGGTTTGGGGGTAGGGGCCAGTATGGGTGGGAGGACTATGGCCGTCATGCCACATACTCGTACTGGAGAGAACAACCCAAAAGGAAAAGCCGCCTTTGCTAGGTATGGACAAATGAAAAGTTAGGTTTGATTATCCGAGCCCCCGTCTACCGTGTGTAGAGGGTCGTGGTTGTAACCCGGCGGATGTATTTATTCTTGTGGGTAAAGTGCACAAACTCTGCAGAGTCTAATCTATTCGAATAGCCGTGTACACGGTCAAGGACGGTTGGAATGAAAAGTGCTTGGAGGACCCTTCGGATATGTGGATATGACTAAAAAGGATGTGACTTAGTCACGAGGAAAGATAAGAATTAATTTGGTTTTGACTAGAGATGGTCGAAGATGTTTTAAAGGGGTTTTACTACAAAATTATTTTAAATTTTTTAACAAGGATATGGGGATATCCGGATTTTCTAAAAGGACACATATTTTCCAAAAACTCTTTTTCAACAAAGATATAGAGCTACCAATGTTATAGTTTTTCAGAAACAACTACAGTGTAGAGATATATCGCCACAGCCAAATATGCATTGTCTGTTACCTTGTCTCGGTGGTTTGAGAGTACATTCAAAGTACTCACCGGCATTGTCCCTGGCTATTTAATTGTCCAGATTGCAGTTGTTAAGAAGTTATGAAGGTGTTGACGTTTATGCAAGCTAGGCCGTCTTCCCAGTCAGTTGCTTGTAGGTTAAGGCATGACATGGGATCTGTGCTTGAAGACTTCTGCTACTTGTGTTGTAATTGCCATAATGGCCACTTTGTCAATTTTGTACTCGTTACTTGATGGATGTTGTAATGATACTGGTTGGTTATGCTCATGGCTCACTAATCATGGGAACGTGAATTGTATGCATAACGGGTATTCTCAAACCATAAATCCGGGGTGCCACGGACATGGTATCAGAGCCATCCTGAGTGTAGGAGACCCTAGTTAGCATGGAAGTTAGACAGGACAACCACTATTTTGGAAAAACACCCGGATTTTTAAAAACTATTTTCTCAAAAGCTTTTTGAAGGATATCTTATCTCATCTTCTCTGACTTAAACAATTTGAAAACGGATTACTCTGTATCTTGTCTACTCCAAATATTCTGTTTTTTTTTTCAAAAACAAGATCCAACTCGGAGACTATGAAGATGGAGATCCCGGAACAAAGAGACCCCAGGACAAGCTAAAAAAAGAGCTACCAACAACGAAAGACACGACAAGATCTCCCTACCAACGGAGTCCTTCATCGCCCCCAAATCAATCAAGTATGGCACCAACGACAAAATACGGCAGGACAGAAGATAAGACCCCTGTAACATCCGTACTTAGGATTAGCATCCCTAAAATAGGATTCCCATTATGGCGTCTAGTCACCTCCTTAGTACTTATGGTATGACTTGTTTGCTTGTCATGTGCGTGTATGATGCTTCTATCTACCCCTTCGTGCCACGGGACTTCGAATGCCAACCCCGGTGTTGGCTTTGAATATGGCTGCAAGAGAAGCACTATTTCGCATCCGGGATGTCCTTCCTGAAATGAGGCAGCCCACAACCTTCTATCTACCCCTCAAGGGGAGTGTAGATTCATCCGGACAATCCCAAGATCCTCGCTTGACCTACCCTGCCCTGCAACTGCAAGCCCGTTATAGCTATGCTGGAAATGAGCTTCTCACCGCAGTTGCTGATGAGTACCGCCACACCCAAATGAAGCTTCATCATGTGCAAGCCATTCTAAATCACAAGGAATCTCTATAAGTCCAGCAAAGGAATCAATCCATAATCAAGGAACCGGAAGAATCCTCTGGAAGCCACATCATCAAGGGAAGAAAGAAGTGCGTCCCCACTCGGCAGTATCTCAAGAGATTCAAGCCACCCCAAGATATACAAGGATCCTCAACCCACCTCCGTGAAGGCGAGGATGAAGCCAAATAGGATTCTCCTGGATTGTCCGCAAGCGGCAACTAGCCTAGTGTGGTACCTATGTATCGTCCCAGAACCTGTTTTGTAAGACTTTAAGTGCTTGTGCACCCAGCGAAACAAACCTGTTTTGTAACACCCTAAGTACCGACCAGCACGAAACTGCTAAATGTTGGGATGTTATGCAAGTATGATATTCTTCTATGCATGTTTTACCCACGACGTTGCCTCAGACTAAACCCGAAATGACCCCATTCCAAAGGATCCCGTTTCCTAGACCTCCAAATTCCAATGGCATCCTCCAACCCATCTGATGACAACACCCGGATTTTTAATCCTAGATGCATACTATACATCGCAATCCCAGGATTACCATTTTTTCGAGACATAACAGAATTTGATACCATAGTACATCATCCATTACAAACCATACATAAGTTCTTATACAAATAAGGATCTCATGATCCAGTTCTAAATACAAATCAAGCAGCGAAAATACGTAATAATAACGATATCATAGGCGAAGCTCCATCTTCGGGGTCACAGGCAATGCTGATGATGGGAGATGATCCTAGTTGTCGTAACCTTCGTGGGGTCCATCCTCCTGGTACTCCTCTTCATAGTCTGGCCACGGGAATAGCCAGGGACAAAGCCATGAGTACTCTTTAAGTACTCGCAAACTAATACTAGCAATTGAAGGTGGGGTTTTGTAATAAGACACTAGGCTCTAGGGTTGTTTTGCAAAAATCCAGATTTACCTCTACTAAGTTCAGAAGCAAGGAAAGCTAGTCAAAATTTTATAACACCTGAGTGGAACCTGTATTTCATATCACAACTCTGTTGTGGTCAAGTCAAAATCTCAATTCATTTCACAAGTCATTTTGAAAACATCTGACAGGAGAAAAAGTATGGCCACTCCTACTGTCCATAACCGCGGACGCGGCTATTCGAGTAGTTTGACACTCTGCAGATATTGTACACTTACACCATAACACTCGATACATCCGTCAGGAACAAATCCTAAATTCACCATACTCAGTATGTGGATAATCAATCATAACCTTTCAATTACACGCCCTAGTATAAGCACATCTCCTGTGAGTTTAGCCTCCCAACCATGACCAACTGTCATCTTGGGTACTGCACAGGTGGACAATCTTCACAAGGTAGCCTCAGCTCAGACCTTGGCCATGAGGTAACCAATACTAAGGTATATAAGTTTCCAGTCAAGCCCTACCCAATTCTCGGGTATTGTGGTTGTACGGTAAAATTGGAATGGTATCGCATCCAGACAACCATCAGTTTTATAAAGGAATAAGGCTCATACCACAACATTTTCATCATCCAAATCATCTGGTGTTCGGAACACATGTCAAAACATCTCAATAGAATGATCCATCATTCCAAGGTTTTCATAACCATTTTTCCACCAAGTATTCCCATCTAAAGTTGATCAAGTTTTATGCTTAGCACTAGCATCTACAAGTGGGGGTAAGTACTAATGAGGGGGTGGTAAACTAGTGGAGTTTTACTAAGTTCAATCTCATGCCTTAGGATGACATAAAGATTATCTAGCTTAGGCCAAGTTTTATGCTCTTTATCCTTCAATTATCATTCTAATATCTACAATTTACTTAAGTAATCTCTAAGTAATAACTTTGATAAAGAAATAAAGTATAAAGCTTGTAAGTAAAACTAGGAATGGGGTTATCAAGTGGGTATGATCACATATGCTTAAGGCATATAGTTGGCATGGTAACAAGCAAGTGTTTGCTTGCATAGGTATAGTATCTTGCAAGTGTTAACTTGCTCAATCAACTAGTAGTATTAGGCTTGCATTAGTATCAGTATAAGCTTGGTAAATTGGAAGTGTTAGCTTGCTAGATTACAAGTGTTAGCTTGCCTTGTGCAGAGCAGTGGTTGAAGTTCTCCTCGGCTTCTTGTTCGTAGTATCCTTCTTCCTCCTCGTATCCTTGGTCGGTACCAGCGTCTATAAATAAATACGAGGTACACAATCACCAAACAATACCTAACTACTTTCAATCATCACACATAAGGGTTCTATAGATGATCTAGCATCATCACTAATATTACAAGATTACTTCTTTTATTTTTAGAAAAGTAATTTCTACTCATTGAAAAACTACTTAAGATTTAATATTCTCCAAACCAAACATGGGATCATGTTGACACATGTCATCTCCACATATTTCAGTACATGGGAATGTGATTTAAAGTGGTGTCACAATTTAATAAGATTTAACCTTTTATTTCAATTAAATAAAGTGACTAGAAATGCCTAAGTGGCATTCTTTTATTACTTGAACATTATTTCTGTAAGTAAACCCATATGTTTTTACATATTCTGAAAGGTATGATCGATTATTATTTTTGAGAGTTGGAATCAACTCAAAAGCTATAACGGTTTATATTGGAAAAATGTTTGAATGCAGAAAAGCTTCTGCCTTGTTATTTTTACCAAGGTTGATCTATAGTTTGAAATGATTTGAATCCAACGGGCTTGGATTAAGCATTTCAAAACCTTTCTAACAAAATTGGTTTCATTCAATTTGGTTCATTGAATCGAGCTGGGTTGATTTTTGAAATTAGCTACAGAACTAGGTTTCAATTAAAATGAAAAAAGTTAAATTCAAACGACTGGGCTGCGCGGGAACTGCTAATGTGTCAACCCAGTGTCACTCCGCAGCGCGGGGCGCAACTTACAGGGAGGGTCTACTGGTCAGTGACTCTTTAAACGCGAAGTGGTACATGGCAATGTGGTGCGTTGGATTAGAAGTAAGATCAACAGCTGAGGGTCGTCGTCGACGATGAACTAGTCACCGACGAGCTCGAACCCTAGCGGCTCAGTGGGGGTCGTCGGGGGCTCACCGGGGCTCAGGCGAAGGTCGGCGATGCGGGCGAACGACGAATTCGACGACGGCGAACCTCCTGGTACTGGCAGCTCCTCCTAGGGTGGACGAAATCGACGGCTCCTCTTCTCCTCTGCAGCGGCGAGCTCCGACGCAATTCCGGCGATGCGCTACTCGCCTTGCTCTGGGAATGGGGTGGAACGATCAGTGAGGTGAGGGTAGTGAGGTGGTGTCAAGAATACGAGCGGGGGAGGCCTCTATTTATAGTGGCGAGAGGGTTGCGCCAGAACTGCTAATGGGCCGGCCCAGTGTCACTCCGCAACGAGGGGCGCAACTGATAGGGAGGGTCTACTGGTCAGTGATTCTTTAAACGCGAAGCGGTACTGGGCGATGTGGTGCGTTGGATTAGAAGTAAGATCAACAGCTGAGGGTCGTCGTCGATGATGAACTAGTCACCGGCGAGCTCGAACCCTAGCGGCTCAGTGGGGGTCGTCGGGGGCTCACCGGGGCTCAGGCGAAGGTCGGCGATGCGGGCGAACGACGAAGTCGACGACGGCGAACCTCCTGGTACTAGCAGCTCCTCCTGGGGTGGACGAAATCGACGGCTGCGGTTGAGCGAGTTCCCTGGGGAAAACCTTCTTTCGGGCTGAACACGACGCTGTTGCTGAGCTGGGGCATTTGCATTGGGGGCTGCGGCATTCTTCTTGTTGGGGCACTCATTGGAGTAGTGACCCTTATTTCCACAGTCATAACAAGTCACTTGCGACTTGTCCTTTGCTGCAACAAGCACGCCATTGCTTCCAGTCCTCGGGGCAGTGTTGGTGTTGCGGCATCATTGTTGTTGTTGAACTTGGGTGGGGCATGGTTGAAATCGTTAGAGTTGCCGCGGTTGTGGTGATTTCCTCCGGGCCTCGGGTTTCCACGATTGGGATAGGTCGAACGGTTCATCGGGGGTCTGTTGGTTCTCGGGGCAAATCCTGGAGATGGGTTAGGGTGATACTTTGGGGTCTGATGGGTTCCTGGCTGATGCACCATGCGACGCTTGCGGTTCTCGTTGGTTTGGTTGATCTTTCCTTCCATCTGGATGGCAGAGTCAACAAGGGCTTCAATATCGGCAAAGGGGATATTGACTAACACTGTCTGCATCTCATCGTGTAGACCATTCAAGAATCTCTCCTTCTTCTTGGCTTCAGTGTCGATATCATCCGGGGCATACCTAGCTAATGACAAGAATTTGTCACAGTATTCCACTACAGTCATCCTTCCTTGCTTCAGTTATCTGAACTCATCTCTCATTCTCTTGATCAAACCCGGTGGCACATGGGTTCTGCTGAACTTGACATTGAATTCCTCCCAGGTCATCATCTATCCTCCGGTCATTGCACGAACGTTGTTCCACCATGCTCTGGCATCTCCGGCTAGATAGTGGATGGCAAACAGAACTTTCTCGTTGGCTTCCACTCCGGCGACTTCTAGGTTATTTTCCATGGTTTGCAACTAATCGTCTGCATCTAGGGGCTCTTCTGACTTAGTGAAAACAGGTGGGTTGGTATTCTGGAAATTCTTGAGCTTAGATCCATGGTTGTCCTTGTTTCCATGGCCTTGATTGTTGTGGGCTAGCTGAGCTATCTGCTGAAGGGTGGCTAAGTTGGCTTGACATTCGGCTCTTTCAGCTTCATGATCAGAAACCAACATTTGCAGGATCTGCAACATCGGGTCCAGGGATGAACCACTTCCTCCGCGAGGCATCTGAAGATTGAGATAGATCATGAGAAAAGAGGCAAATTTCTAAGGTTCAAGAACTTTGAAAAGTTTTTAAAGCTTGGCTAATATTTTCTAGCAACTTGCTTTTCATTCATTCATTCATTCATTCATTCATAGCACACCATACAACACACACCACGACAAAGGAAAACAGATGGTTTTAAGAACCATTCTGGAAACTACAATACAGTGGGACCGAATACAACTCACTACGCTAGTGCTCAAGTGCTACTACTCCTTGGAGTCGGTGTAGTTGTCATCCTCATTATCCTCATAGTCATCGATAAAGGCCAAATCATCCTCATCGGTGAAGAAGTCCATATCCTGATCCTCCAGAAAATATCGTCATCGCTGAGATAGTAGTAGGGGTCTCCACGAAGATCCTCTCCAGCATTCTCCCTTTCCTCTAACTGCATGTCTCTCTCGTGGATGGTCTCCTCCAAATCCGAGATATGGTGGTGAAGACGGGCAATGATGCGCTCCTTCTTGTCGAGATGATGGCAGCGACACTTGCGATCCTTCGCTAGCATGGCGATGGTCTGATCCTTCGTCTTGATGATGGCGGACTTGTGGTTGGAGTAGTCACGGCAATTGTCCACCTCCTGTTGACGATCGTACATCATGATGCTGAGGTGGTCCAATTGGGTCTTCAGCTCGGGGTGGTATGGGGCTTCTAATGGATGTCCATTAGCATCACGCCTTGGACAAAATTCAAAGCGGGTTCCCTTGATCTGGTTGATACTCTGCCCACACAGACGGGTAAGAGCTTCATGCATGGCCCTGGCAAGTCCATCGAGCCAGTTGTTCTCTCTTAAGGTAAACTGAATTACCTCGGCAGTGGGAGGTTCAATCTTTCCTTGGAGACTTGCAACAATTAGCCACTACAGATCTTCTCCTCCTTGATCATTGAGCTGAGCTCCGAAGAACTCGGGGTGCGGACGCTCCAGAAGTTCCGAAAGCTGGTCCAAATCCCGATCAAAGATGAGGCCTCCTCCATTTCCGAATTGGTAAAACTTGTTGTACCTCACGTCCATCTATAAGAATATAGGATGAATAAGTTAGTAGAGTGATCAAGTGTGTCCAATTTTATGTATTTTTCAAGAGTTTTTGAGGAACATGAATTTTTATGAAAGAATCAAGGTGATAAGAATGGGAATAAGTTTTTATAAAAATTTGCTTCCTTTGGTTTTGAAACTAAGTTTTTGATTCAAACGGCCAGTCTAACTAGGGTCTCCTATGGTCAGGATGGCTCTGATACCAACTTGTCAACACCCGGATTTTTAATCCCAGATGCCTATTATGCCATACATCGCAATCCCAGGATTACCATTTTTGCGAGACATAAAAGAATTGGATACCACAGTACATCATCCATTACAAACCATACATAAGGTCTTACACAAATAAGAATCTCATGATCTAGTTCTTAATACAAATCAAGCAGCGGAAATACGTAATAATAACGTAGCGTAGGCGAAGCTCCATCTTCGGGGTCACAGGCAATTCTGATGATGGGAGATGATCCTAGTTGTCGTAACCTTCCTGGGGTCCATCCTCCTAGTACTCCTCTTCATAGTCTGGACACGGTAATAGCCAGGGACAAAGCCATGAGTACTCTTTATGTACTCGCAAACTAATACTAACAATTGAAGGGGGGGGGGTTTGTAATAGGACACTAGACTCTACGGTTGTTTTCCAAAAAGCCAGATTTACCTCTACAAAGTTCAGAAGCAAGGAAAGCTAGTCAAAATTTTATAAAACCTAAGTGGGAACCTGTATTTCATATCACAACTCTGTTGTGGTCAAGTCAAAATCTCAATTCATTTGACAAGTCATTTTGAAAACATCTGACGGGGGAAACAGTATGGCCACTTCAAATGTCCATAACCGCGGACGCGGCTATTCGAATAGTTTGACACTCTGCAGAGATTGTACACTTTCACCACAACATTCGATACATCCGTCAGGAACAAATCCTGAATTCACCATACTCAGTATGCGGATAATCAATCCTAACCTTTCAATTACACGCCCTAGTATAAGCACCTCTCATGTGAGTTTGGCATCCCAACCATGACCAACTGTCATCTTGGGTACTGCATAGGTGGACAATCTTCACAAGGTAGCCTCAGCTCAGACCATGGCCGTGAGGGAACCAATACTAAGGTATATAAATTTCCAGTCAAGCCCTACCCAATTCTCAGGTATTGTGGTTGTATGGTAAAATTGGAATGGTATCGCATCCAGACAACCATCAGTTTTATAAAGGGCCAAGGCTCATGCCTCAACATTTTCATCATCCAAATCATCTGGGGTTCGGAAACACATGTCAAAACATCTCAATAGAATGATCCATCATTCCAAGGTTTTCATAACCATTTTTCCACCAAGTATTCCCATCTAAAGTTGATCAAGTTTTATGCTTAGCACTAGCATCTACAAGTGGGGGTAAGTACTAATGAGGGGGTGGTAAACTAGTGGAGTTTTAATAAGTTCAATCTCATGCCTTAGGATGACATAAAGATTATCTAGCTTAGGCCAAGTTTTATGCTCTTTATGCAACCTTCAATTATCTTTCTAATATCTACAATTTACTTAAGTAATCTCTAAGTAATAGATTAGATAAAGAAATAAAGTATAAAGCTTGTTTGTAAAACTAGGAATGGGGTTATCAAGTGGGTATGATCACATATGCTTAAGGGATATATTTGGCATGGTAACAAGCCAGTGTTGCTTGCATAGGTATAGTATCTTGCAAGTGTTAACTTGCTCAATCAACTAGTAGTATTAGGCTTGCATCAGTATCAGTATAAGCTTGATAAATTGCAAGTGTTAGCTTGCTAGATTACAACTGTTAGCTTCCCTTGTGTAGAGCAGTGGTTGAAGTTCTCCTCGGCTTCTTGTTCGTAGTATCGGTCGGAATTCTACGGTGCTCTAAGCGTGCTCGACGGGAGTTTTAATGGCGCACAACACGCGTGGTCCGCGCGGCGGCGAACGGGCGTGTCTGCAGGGTTGCTGGGACGGTGGTGATCACGCATGCATGCGGCGAGGGCGGCGTGCGGTCTGTGGTCGTCTGTTGAGCGTGGCGCACGGGGCGCGCTCTCGGCATGGTTGCAGAGAAGGTTGGCCTTGTATGTGCGTGTGGTCCAGGGGCTGGCATCGCTTGTGGCTGGAACAGGGAGTAGCGGTGGGGTGCTAGCGTGCTCCCAGACAAGGTTGCCGAGGCTAGTGTTGCTCATAGCTTGCTGTCGACTATGGGATGGCAATGGTGCACTCGGCCTGCTCACCCTTGATGACAATGGCCAGCTAGATATTAGTTAAGTTTGTTAGATGATCTACTAAGGCTAGTGGTGTCCAGAGAGGGAACAATTTAGGCCAGAATCATTGCACACTATAGTGTTTAGGATTTTTTTGATTTGCATCTGCAAGGTGTTTGATCATTGCACCTTGAAGAGAGAAAATTCGACCACGAGGCAAAGGATTAAAGAAAACTCAACTCCCCGTCTCGCCTGAAGAAGGAAGAACCCCCGTCGACACTAAACCTACCTATACTTGTCCTAAGGGGAAAAGACTTTGTCTTTTCCATTTGTTTAAAACTAAACCACCCGATCCGAAGCCCCTCAGCTCCAATCCGTAACTAGCCACGTCAGTTATTTGTAAAACTTGTTAATGCCTATTATTTGTTTTTCCACCGCTGAAGTAGTTAAGCGGATGTTATCACCCAACCCTATTCCTCCCTAATTTCGGGACGAGATTATTTTAAGGGGGAAAGGTCTATAACATCCCAATTTCAGCAACCCTGATTTAATGTCCAAAAGGCAAAAATCAGGGGAACAAAAACTTTTTCTTGTTAAGTGTTGAATTGCTTGCCTACTTGTTTGCTGGTGTTCATACATCCGTTTGTGTATCAGTTGAAGTAGTCCTCATCTCAACACTAGTTTACAAAAAGTTATTTTAAAAAAGAGATTTCTTGGCTCATCTTTCATATTCTCAAATGTTCTGGCATTCCAAAACTTGAGCCAAGATGACTTTGGAAAAACAAACATATTTACTAGTTCTATGAACAAAACTATGGAGACCTATATATAATCTCTTTATGTTTTCAAGATAGAACTTCAACTACCCTTACCTCTAGGTTTTTCCAAAACCTTTATTAAAACCTCTTCATTCCAATCTTGGTAGAAATACCAAGATGTCCTTATCTTACTTGAAAAGCACAATCAATTCAAATTATCCCTCCTTACCTCAAGCTAGGCTTGATGGTAACCCTAGTGGTAGTTGGATAAATGATAAGATGTATTGCCATAATCTGCTATCTGATGAATTGCCTTGATCTGCTGATTGCCTTGTTTGCTTAGGAACTAGAGTGAGCTAAACTAGTAGCTCATACCCTAGGACCCAATATTTTTTTGTGATCATTAATCTCAAACTAAGCATCCAAATATGGATCAACCCAAGCCACTTAAGTGACCATCTCATCTACTGATCAGACTAATCCAAGGATAATCCCTCTTGATGGTTTCCAACCTAGTAAAGAACCAATCCAAGTTTGGATCCCCTCTACTCAATCTATACCTCAACATAAACCAATAAATGTAAAGGATAAACTCTTGCCACCCTCTCAAATGTTTCCCTCTTGCATGCTAGTCAAAATCTGCCAAAATGGCTAAGTCTGGATTTCCTATCTAGCTTCAATCTTTGGAGCTCTACCTGTTCCAACCCATGTGTATTCTTGAGATTGTATTTGATCCATCTTGTAGTACATCATTATTAATACCAAGTCCCACCATTAACCTTGGCTAATCCATTCTATGTCCCACTCATCCATGATGGTTTTGTAGTCAAGATAATAATATTTTCTGCAAATCTTATCATATTGCCTACTTTGGCGGAAGCTCACATCTATATACCACCTACCCTTGACCAACCCTTTGCTTGGTTATGATCTAGTAATCATGGACTATCAATCCCCACTGGCCATGTTCCCATGGAAGCTTTGTGCTTCTTAAACCCACATGGTTTAGGAGACTACCTGATGTATCTGCTATGGCAGCCATATTTTCAACAAAGTTTGCCATCACTCCTACACCACCTCAAATCCAACCAAGCCCAACTCTTGATTCCTTGGTCATCTATATTAGTTGGTATATCTATCCATATACCCCTTATTCCAAGGTGAGCTCTGAGCTCACAGCTACAACCCTATTTAGGTGCCATAAAAATAACCAAACCCTAGATCCTCCCAAATCTAGTTTCCATCCCTTTTTACCACATTACTTAAAAATCAAGGTTGGTCTTGATGCCTACATCAAGTTTACATCATGTACCTTGGATATAAGCATCCCCAAATAATTTCCCATAATTATTTGGATTATTAAACTACTTAATTCCCTTTACTTACTAAACTCTCAAAATCTTTGTCTATAAAGGCAAGTTTGTTTTTCTCCAAACCACTTTGCCAACTTAGTGCATATTTGAGTTCTCCACCTCTTACCCCATATTTTCTACTCAAAAATAAATATTTTTGAGATTCTTTATTATTTATTTTTGCCCTTTTTCTTAAATGGCAGAAACAAGAAATAATTCCCTAAAAATACTTTCCCACCTCAATAAATTCAAATAACATTCTCCAATGTGTAATATGGTATTTAGGACCATACCACATCAAAAACCAAGCTTGTCCACTGTAAAAATATCACATGAGCTTCTAGAAACCACTCGTGCACTTTTTGATTAAATGCTTTTAAAATAGGCTCTTAATCATCAGAAAATCTCCAAATAAATCCTGAAGAGATTATTTGACCTAGTGCTGGACTAAAATTGATGTCTAAAATATAAAACCAACTAAAATTCCGAGAACCTATTTTTCTTAGGTCCCTGTATGTCTTTACAAATAGGTAGACTTGGTGCTGGACTAAATTGATGTCTAAAATAAATATGATAAATCATCTACCAAGAGGTATCCTTTTCACTAATAATTATCTCTAGAGAGTTTTATTCATCCAAATGTCCTGAAACCAATTTGTTCTAGAAGGTATATTCCATACCTTGCATGTCTCACCGTCCCCATACCAATTTGCTTCCCTTATTGCAGTTAGAAAAAATATCAAAATCAAGCCTTCTCTGCCTTTAGGAAATTCCCTAGGTCAAAGCAAATGAGGTTTTGACCTAATTCCAACTCCCAGTACACCTACTTATCAACACCTTTCAAAATATAGTAGCTCATAATTTTATAAACGTCTGTTGAATTTTGGTGAATTAAACTGTTCTGTGTATGGCTTATTAACCAATAAATTCATAACAGCAGCTCTGTAACTCCAAAAAGGATGATTCCAAATTTAAATGTAATTTAAATGTGATGAAAAATACAAATCTCATCCAGTACTGTCTTTGGGAATTTCTCAAGGGCATTCTGGTAACTTTTTTTGAGGTGATTCCAACTCCTCTTGATTCAGTCCACTAAATACTACCTAATCAACCAAGGAAATAATTTTTGGAATGATAGAACAGTTCTGGTGAATTATTTCCTAAAACTAGAGTTTTATCCACTATAAAAGTCACTATAAATCAATGGAAATTGATAAAATGGTGAAACCACTTTTTTGGATTCATTTTATCATTACCTATCTGATGGTATCATTTTTATACAGTGGTATCATACATATCAAGCCCTTGGTCAAAAACCCTCTCTTAAGTAGTTCCTAGACTATAAATCCTAAGGGAGCCTTTCCCTAATGCCTCCAAATATTTTTGCTAATCTTATCAACCAATCATCCAACATCCTACTAATGTATATCATGTATTTATCTTTTGCTTGCCGTATGGTTTGACACTTGTATGCCATATATTGATTGTGGGTTGTTTGTTTTCATGTATGCTCGATAACAGCGGTTGAGATCGTGTGACGCCGAGAAGAAGGAAGCACCGAGTTATTATTATTATTGATATATTTGGTATTCTGGTATTATAAGGAAGTCACGGGACACCTCGCTGGTCACAGGCAAGCCACCATTCCTGAACTCCTATATTAACCTACTCCTGTTTATCAATTGTTTTATATCTTGTTTATAAATCTCTTGATTAAATGCATAGTTTGTTTCAAATAAAAGGCGTAAGTAACTTGGTTCCTCCAACTTATGATGGATTGTCCATTAGGACACCTACCCTATTGACACCCATTCCTACCCCTTTAGAATGAGGCTAAGATGCTTAACATCTTCCCTCTTGGAAACTACGGGTTTTCAATGATAAAACTATTTTGTGTTTTACCCTACTACAAATTTTCGAAATAAAACCCTTGGAAAGAGGCATCATTTCCGAGTGGAGGTTCTACTAAAAGATGATATGAGTAGGATGAAGAGAAAGTCAAGTAAGAGAAAGAGAAGGGATGTTATACACCTTTACCGGAACAATTTATCCGTGCAACCACACTACCCTAGTCGCTGGGGATTAACTCGTAGTTTGTGGTCTTTAGCCGGGGCTGCTCGTACTCGCTAAAGGGGAGAAATCCATTGAAATCCAGACTGTCTGGGACAAGGTACTGGTGCAACAATTGGGTCTCCCGCGGACGGTATCACTTAAGGTAAGTACGGATGGAAGTGGAGTCGCAATTGCTATCTGCCAAACTATGGTTTGGGGGTTGGGGCCAGTACGGTAGGGAGGACTATGGCCGTCGTGCCACATACTCGTATCGGAGAGAACAACCCAAAAGGAAAAGCCGCCTTTGCTAGGGGTGGACAAATGAAAAGTTAGGTTTGATTATCCGAGCCCCGGTCTACCGTGTGTAGCGGTCTGTGGTTGTAACCAGGCGGATGTATTGATTCTTGTTCGTAAAGTGCACAAATTCTGCAGAGTCTAATCTATTCGAATAGCCGTGTCCACAGTCAAGGACGGTTGGAATGGCAAGTGCTAGGAGGACCCTTCGGATATGTGGATATGACTAAAAAGGATGTGACTTGGTCACGGGGAAAGATAAGAATGAATTTGGTTTTGACCAGAGATGGTCGAAGATGTTTTAAAGGGGTTTTACTACAAAACTGTTTTAAAGTTTTTAACAACGATATGGGGATATCCGGATTTTCTAAATGGAGACATATTTTCCAAAAACTCTTTTTCAACAAAGATATAGAGATGCCATTGTTGTAGTTTTTCAGAAAGAACTATAGTGTAGAGCTATCTCGCCACGGCCAAATATGCATTGTCTTGTTACCTTGTCTCGATGGTTTGCGAGTACATTCAAAGTACTCACCGGCATTATCCATGGCTATTTAATTGGCCAGATTGCAGATGTTAAGAAGTGACGAAGGTGTTGACGTCTATGCGAGCTAGGTCGTCTTCCCAGTCAGTTGCCTGTAGGTTAAGGCATGACATGGGCTCTGCGTTTGAAGACTTCCGCTACTTGTGCTGTAATTTCCATAATGGCCACTTTGTAATTTTTATACTTGTTACTTTATGGATGTTGTCATGATACTAGTCGGTTATGCTCACGGCTCACTGATCATGGGAACGTGAATTGTATGCATAACGGGTATTCTCGGACCATAAATCCGGGGTGCCACAGTTTCACTTGGGTATATCTTCATGCCCTTTGGTCTGACCAATACATTTGCCTTTTTCAAGAAACATATGAGTCCATCTTCTTGGAGTGTTTTGATAAGTTTGTTGTTAAGCCCATCAACAATATCCTTATATAATGTTGGAAACTTTTGAGAACCGTTTTCATGTTTTTTCGAAGTATGAGTTCTAGATGTTAGAAGTAATCTTCTCTGGTTCACGTGCAAATGTTGAAAGATGTCGACATGGATTCGAGAAGAGTTATCTTTATTTTCTTAAAGATACATGTGTTTTTTTATTAGTACTTTATGTGTGTGCTTCTATCTTTCGGCAAGTTGCTAAGTATTTTGGAGTTTAACACTGTAGTCCATATCTTGAGAATCTAGTGACTTTACCTATGTGTAAATGTTGCACCCTTTCTATTCGAACATGTTGAGTCTGAACTATCATTCCACCTAACCAGATTTGACTCTCAAGCAGCAACGATGGTTGGTGTTCCACCCGCTGGGCCTTCAAGATTCCCGGCGACGAGGTAACTCCCCGTCCACCCGCTGGGTTTCGGGTCATGTTTGTCGCTTTTGTCCTTTGGGGCCTTTCTCTCCCAGTCCACGATTTTCTCCGTGGACTTCTTTTCTTCTATGGCATCCAACTCCATAATCTTTTGCCGAACTCTGTTCTTCACATTGCCTGCTTCATCACCTTCTGAGAGTGCTGGCTCGGTATCGAGCCACACTTTGGCCTCTTCCGGAAGCTCTTTTCCGTGAAGAGGCAATCTGGCTCCGATGGCGTTTATCCCATCGGCGGCTACATCATTTTCCTTAAATCCAACTTTATCTTCTTTTGTTTTTCTATGTCTGAGTCCGTCCAATACTGGCGGAGGCGATGGTTTTACATCCACGACTCCACAGTGGACGGGCAAAAGTTTGGCCTTGCTCCTTTCGACCCCTCCCAGAAGATCCAGTCGAAGAGGTCCTAGAAGAACCACATCTTGGATGGTGAGGTGGCGGAGATAGAGGGACCCTATCGTCGGGTGGAGGATCTTCAGGTGATTCCGGATAAAGAGGTGAACGGTGTGGATATCATTCGCACCTTCCTCAAATGTCAAGTGCAGCCGCTCCAGGCTTGGGCGCACCCGATGTTTCTTTATTCTGGCCGCAACGCCCCGACTAGGGTTTCGAATCCTCCGATCAGTGCTGAAGTTTAAGGCTAACGAGGACATTCTGATAGCTCGCTGACCCTTCCGTTCAGGGCCTCTCGACCGGTGACGCAGGTGTAGATCTAGGACGTGCGCATAGCTATTTTTTCGACTTCGTCTCTTTGCAGTTCGTTTGTTCTGAGGATTTGTTTTCTTTTGTGTAGGAGTTCAAGGTACCTGGCATGGCGCCTCCACTACCCGAACATTTTCCGGATGCACCAGACAATGAGGTAGTGGACTCCATGTCTGAGCTTCCTTCAGCGCGGTCGCCGGATGAAGAAATTTTTTGGGTCAAGCGAGGATCAAAATCAAAAGCGGACGCGGAGCTTAAGCGAATCGTCGGATGCTTCGACTCCGCCGACACCTAGGAACCCATCATGGCTTGAGCGTCACAGTGGGGGTGATGGTGGCTCTTCCTCTCCTATTCCGGCCGTGCCCGTGCGGGCTATGGCGCCGCAGCCACCGGCGAAGCGGAAGAAGGAAGAGAATAAGGAAGAGAAGAAAGACAATTTGAGCGATATAGACTCGTAAGTATCTGCAGTTGCTTTTTGCTCTTTTTCGATTTTGCTTGCTTGTACTTGTCTGATGTTTTCTATTGTAGCCACTCCTCTGATGGCTCCTTCAGTGATGGCGCTCGGGAGATGGTGGGGCAGTTGAAGGTTGATCCTCCTCCTCCTCAGACGGTGGCCACCTCTAGGGGCGCTGCTCCAACCTTCTCCGCAAGAGGCTCGGGTGGTTGTCTCCCAGAAGACTACAGCCGGACCTTCGGAGTTGCCGTCTGATCATGTAAGTACTTTCGTTTTTGCCGTGGGGAGAGCCAACGAGCATTGTTCGGATGATCTGCTGATCATGTCTCTCTCTTTTTTTTGTGCGTGTCTCGAGGGGAGCCCCCTAGCTCTTTTCGTATGTGTGATTTGCTTTGCTTGTTTTCTTGGGCGCAGCCCCCGATCCTTTTTCTGACAAGTTGCGTCTTCTTGCAGCCTTTTGGTCAAGGTGTCAACCAGCTGCTGAAGCAGCACCTGGCATTGGAGGCCAGCCTTCAACGGCTTCAAGGTTCGTGTTTTTTATCAATCTTCTCCTTATTCGGCTGCTCGCTTACTTATGAATCTCATGCTTGTTCTTTGTTGCAGACGAGAATAACACTGCCCTCTGCGAGATTGATGCTCTAAAAAAGAGCCTCGGGCGAGCGGAGAAAAAAGCTGAAGATGTCATTGGCGCTAAGGAGCGCCTTGAGCAGGAGTTAGCCGACGCGGCTATGGCCAAGGAGCGCCTGCAGCAGGAGGCCACAGATCGCGAGGAGCAGCTTGCCACTGTTGCGGCCTCGCGCGAGAAGGAGGTAGCCGATAAGCTGATGGCTGTTGCCAAGGCTATTTCGGGTGAGTAGTTTCGTTTGTTCTTTTTCGGCTTCCTTGTCTCTCTAGATTTGCTTGGTTTTCACATTGCCTCTTCCGTTTTTCTAGATGCCGGGGGCATCGAGTTTGACCATGGTGCCCTGGAGCATGGAAGTGCTCTGGATGACGCCAATGCGGCGGTCGAAGACCGCTGCAGTACCGTGGTCAGCTCGCTTTCCAAGGCCAAGGTGGTTCTCGGGCGCTTCTACAAGGAGCTCGTCCCCAAGGGCGTCGCCCTCAAGGATGTCGAATTGTTGGCGGACGCACTATCGGCCGAGGCCCCAGCGGCGTACAAGCGCAAGCAAAAGGGCATCGACACGTTAATGGGGCTGGCGATGACCATGGCGTCTGGAGCGGAGCTGGATCTTCATCAGGTCACCTCCCAGATGCCGACGGTTGTCGATGGATCCGAGGTAGCCTTCGCCCTCTATGCTGCCCGTTGTAAACGCTATGGGCCGAAGCTGATTGACTTGCTGGCGAAGTACGCGGTGAGGCAGCAGGGGGAGGCCAAGAGCAGGCAATCCGGCTCCGAGGCCACTCAGGATGGAGCTTCTTATGCCTTGTAGTTGTAGGATAGCTTTTGTTTCTTTTGTTGTAATGTATTTATGAACACTCCTTGTGCCACGCAGTGGCTTTTGCTGCATATAATGAATCTCTGAGTTGTTTGCTCCATCGTGTGTTTGTTCATGCCCTTGCCTTCTTTTCCTCTAGGGACCTTCGGGTGATGATCCCGTTGATACTTCGTCTGTGCCTCAGCTGCGGCCATCCTTGGATGATGTGTCGCAACTTGTATTTCTTCTTGACCGCATCCGTAGTCTTGAGAAAGAGTTGCTTGGCGTTCAAGGCCACGCGGATGTTTGGAAGTTGAAGGTGGAGCAGGGCGCTGCCAGGGAGGAGTATTTGATGGGGGAGTTGCGGCGTTTGGCCGAACAGCTTCAATGTGAGTTTCCTCGAGCTGCTGCTCATTTCTCGGATGAGCCTGTTGGCTTGTCATCTTACTTTGCAGTTATTGCAGGTGCTAACATTGTCCCTAAAGAGGAAAAAGAGCGTGTTGTTGTTTGTATCAATTGCTTGACCTAGCAGGACATGGAGGCCAGCGTCTTTTCCTGGATGGACCGTGATCGTGCTATGGTCCTTGCGACTGTGCAGGATCGTGTTCACCAGGTGTCGCGGGTGCTTCGGCAAGTGAAAACTTCCTTGGCGTCAATTCTGCATGTGATGTTTCCCCTTGATGAGGCACCATCAACTCTATGGGGCCTTCTAGCGAAGTTTCGGGATGTGCATCATGTCAGGGAGCTGGTGCGGCATTAGCTAGTTGTAGGGGTGAAGGTTGCGCTTTCCCTTGTGCGGCTGCATCGCCCTGATGTAGATCTTGCTGCTGTGGCGGCTGGTCCGCCTCTTCGGCCGGATGGTGGCATGTGGGACATGCATCCACATTATGCGGCTGTAAGGCAGTATGCCAAACAAATTGTAGATCTCTTTGAGCAGCGTGCGCAGGTGATTCTTCAGAATAGGTAGGACCTGTAAAAATATAGATGTCAAATTTGTATGTATTCGACTAGGCGTGTTATGCCCTTTGCTGTAAAGGTTGATTGTTGTTAGCACGTGGTGCTTTATTTGTATGCGTGCCCTTTTCGTTAGCCTGACGTGGTCAGCTACTCAGGTGTACACGCGTTATCCTCAATCGACGAAGTCATGAGGTGAGGGGAGCCCCCGAGTCTGTTGTAACATGAAGAAAACGCGAATAATAGACAAATTTTTGGGGCGAGACACTTAGCTTTATTCATATTGTAAGGAGGAGGTACATTGTTCGGCTGAGTAGCCTTGGCTGAATAGCCTTATTGAAAGTAAAAGGAGGGGGGTAGCTAGGGGTAGAAGCGTTGCAGTTGTGCAACGTTCCATGGGTTGGAGTATGCTGCTCCAGACTCCACGTGCTTGAGGCGATAGGCGCCACCTGGGATGACTTCAGTGACGACGTAGGGTCCTTCCCAGGGTGACTCGAGCTTCTTCGGTCACTCTTGCTTGAGTCGTAAGACTAGGTCTCCTTCGACGAAGGACCTTGGGCGTAGCCAAAGGCTATGATAGTTGTGGAGGCTCTGTTGATAGACCGTTGATCGAGCCGCGGCTATGTCATGTGCCTCATCGAGTGTGTTGATGGCGTCTTCGAGTGCACCCATTGATTCGGCTTCGCTATAGGCGACGACCCGTGGGGCCTTGTGGCGTACCTCTGCAGGAAGTACGGCTTCGGCTCCGTGCACCATGAAGAAAGGCGTGTAGCTAGTTGAGCTATTTGCCACCGTGCATAGGATCCAGAGGACGGAGGGTAGTTCTTGTGTCCAGGCTCCTTTGAGTAGATGGAGTGGGCTCATTATGCGTTTCTTGATACCGCCCCCGACGAGTCCGTTGGCCTTTTCGACCTTCCCGTTTGTTTGCGGGTGCGCCACGCAGGCGTATGTGATGTTGATTCCGATGTCTTCGCAGAAGTCCTGGAATTCTTTGGAGATGAAGTTCGACCCGTTATCGGTGATGATGCTGTGCGGCACGCCAAACCTGTAGACTATGGCGAAGAATTTTACGGTTGTTTTTCCCTTTTGGTTAGTAACGGGAATGGCCTCGATCCACTTGGTGAATTTGTCAACTGCGACCAGGAGGTAGACGTGGCCTCCTTTCGAGGACTTGGGCAGTTTTCCGATCATGTCGAGGCCCCATTGGGCAAAGGGCCAAGCCAGGGGTATGGGCCTGAGCTCCTGTCCTGGTGCGTGTGGTTTATCTGCGAACCTCTGGCATCTGTTGCACCTTCGGACGATGTCCTTGGCGTCTTTCATGGCCGTTGGCCAGTAGAACCCAGCTCGCAGAGCTTTGGCGACAAGGGCGCGGCTGCCCGCGTGATGGCCGCTGATGCCTTCGTGGATGTCCTGGAGGATAGTTTTACCGTCACCGATGGTGACGCACCTTTGGATTACACCCGAAATGCTGCGCTTGTACAACTCTCCATTGATGATGGTGAAGGCCTTGGACCGGCAAGATATGCGTCGGGAATCTGTCGGGCTGTCAGGCAGCTCCCCGTCTATCAGGTATCGGAGGTATGGCTATGTCCATGTTTCTTCAACTGCCATGACATGCATCAGGTTGACCACTGCGACCTCTGTGTCGAGCTTTTCTGGTCCTTCCTGTCCTTCGGGTAGCGCAGCCCCCAAGTGTTCTGCTTTTTCGGGTGATCCCTTTGGGAATTTCCTTTTAATGGATGGCACGGAGATCTGTTCGAGGAACACAGCTGGTGGCACCCATGCGCAGGTGGAGCCGATGTTGGCGAGTCTGTCGGCCTCCTCGTTACTTTCTCTCCCAACGTGCCGAAGCTCGCAACCGTCAAAGTCTCCTTTGAGTGCGTTGTAGAGTGTGCGGTACACAATCATGTTGGCAGCATGTGCGTCTCACTCGTTCATTATCTGCTGGACAACGAGGTTCGAGTCGCCGTAGATGACCAGGCGCGTCGCTCCGCAGATCTTGGCCATCCTCATGCCATGGATGAGGGCCTCGTATTTGGCCTCGTTGTTCGAAGCTCGAAATTTCATAAGGAGGACGTACTTCATCTTGTCGTCCTGCGGGGAGGTTAGTATGAACCTGGCTCCTGCTCCGGCCTCGCGCTTGGAGCCATCGAAGTGCATCGTCCATGATTTTGTCATGTCCAGGGTGTCTGGCAGATGCAGTTCCATCCAGTGGACGAGGAAGTCCGGAAGGACCTGAGACTTGATCGCGTGGCGCTGCTCATAGACGATGTCTAGAGGTGACAGCTCGATGCACCATAGGGCCACACGTCCTATGGCCTCCGGGTTTTTTAGGATGTTGTTCAGGGGTGCTTCGTCACCTGATGCTCCTAGAAGTAGTGGCTCAGCCGACGAGCCATCATGAATACGCCGTAGGCGAGTTTCTGGTAATGAGGATAGCTCTGCTTTGTCAGCATCAATACCTCGCTGAGGTAGTAGATTGGGCGTTGGACCCCATGGGTCTTGCCGTCTTCGGGTCTTTCGACCACAAGCATGGTGCCTACCACCTGGTGTGTAGCTGCTATGTATAGCAGGCTCACGATCTTTTGGCGTGACCAAGACGGGTGAGGTGGAGAGCAGTCGCTTCAGATCTTCGAATGCGTCGTCCACTTCGGGCGTCCATTCGAATTTGTCTGCCTTGTGTAGCATCTGATAGAAAGGCAGGGCTTTTTCACCCATGCGGCTGATGAACCTGCTCAACGCCGCGATTTGCCTAGCAAGTTGTTGGACGCCTTTGAGGTTCTTTGACTTCTCCATGGCCATTATGGCCCGGATTTTCTGTGGGTTCTCCTCGATCCCTTGCTGGGAGATGAAGTAACCTAGCAGTTGGCCATATGGGACGCCGAAGGCGCACTTTTCCGGGTTTAGCTTGATCTTGTATCGATCAAGGTTATCGAACGTCTCGCGGAGATCTTCGATCAGTGTCTTGGCCTCCCTTGTTTTGATTACTATGTTGTCGACATAGACTTGGATGTTGCGGCCGATCTGGTCCTTCAGGCATGCTTGCATGCACTGTTGGTACATGGAGCCTGCGTTCTTCAGCCTGAAGGGCATTGTATTGTAGCAGAACACTCCGAACGGCGTGATGAACGCCATTTTTTCCTGATCTTCGACCTTCAGTCGAATCTGGTTGTAGCCTGAGTAGGCGTCAAGGAAGGAGATCTTCTCTCATCCTATAGTCGAATCGATGATCTAATCGATCCGAGGAAGTGGGAAGTGATCCTTCGGGCAGCGCTTGTTCAGCGATGTGAAGTCCACGCACATCCACAGAATATCTGTGTCCTTTTTGGGGACCATCACGGTGTTTGCGAGCCACTCACTTTCCTTGATTTCCCTGATGAAATTTGCGTTGAGTAGTCTGTTGACTTTGACTCCGATGGCTTCAGCCCATGGCTCAGACAGTCTTCGGATGGACTGTTTGATGGGCTTGGCGTCTGGAAAGATGTTGAGTGTGTGCTCGGCAAATTCCCTGGGAACTCCTGGCATGTCCGCAGGACACCAGGCGAAGATTTCCCAGCACTCACAGAGGAATTCGACGAGCACGCTTTCCTATGCGGGGATGAGGTCATTGGCAATCAGCGCCGTCTTGGAGGCATCCGTCGGGTGGACTTGCACCTTCTTTGTGTTGATGCTGGAGTCAAAAGACATGTCGGGTGCATTCTGTCTTGCAACTGGGGGTGCCCCGTTGTCTGTCACCTCTCGGAGCCTTATGAGCTCCTCCTGCATGCCGAATGACTGGGAGATTCTGTTGAAGTCCCTGTCGTAGTGGTCCGATCGGGTGAAGCTCCTGTGGACCGTGATGACGCCCTTAGGTCCTGGCATCTTGAGTAGCAGGTATGCGTAGTGCGGTACTGCCAGGAATCGTGCGAATGCCACACGCCCGAGGATGGCATGGTATTGTGATGGCCAGTCCACCACTTCAAACTCGAGTCGCTCGCACCGAAAGTTATCGGGCTTGCCGAAGATGACGTCGAGCCATATCTTTCCAGGGGGAATATGCCCTTCCCTAGGACGATGTCGTGGAACGTTGTGTCGGATTGTTCCAGGCTGCACAGCGGGATCCGCATTGCTGCTAAGGTGCTGGCGAACATTAGATTGATGCCGTTGTTGCCTTCCATGAAGACGCGGCTCATGTCGAACCCTTCGATCTGTGCCTCGAGCACCAAGGCAGCATGACCTGGGCGAGTAACCTGGAAGGGGTGATCCGAACGGCTGAATGTGATGCAGGACTCCGAACCGCTGAGGTACTCAAGGATGGCGGGTGGAGCGGTCACAGCCAGATTGATCTGACAGGTAATTTTATTTTGCACCTTGTTCATTGGGCGCCCTTTTTGGATCATAAGTGATCCTTTTGGCATGGGGTACCCGTTTCCGCCGTTGTTCTGCGCAAGTGCGATTGGATGATTCGAAGGTCCCACGGGTGGTGGTGGAGCAGCTCCATGGGCGATGCCACCTGGTGCGGGCGCGTTCCCGTACCCGGGGTTCGGGGCTTGTTGCCTCATCTGGGACATGCTCTCGCTGAGTTTATAGAACTCGCGGCAATCCTTAAGCATGTGGCTTGCCTTATTTTTACCATCCTGCTTGTCGATGTAGAAGTGGATGGTGCATGGACCCGACAGTTTGTCGTATGCTGAGGGTCCATTGTCGCGGTCGCGGCGTTGCCATGACTCTGTTGGGTGTCCTCCATCGCGGAAGTTGTTTCCATGGTATCTGCCACTGCTGCGGTTGTCGTCGCTGCGGCGGTCGGCGTAGCCAGCCGTGACCATGTTGGGTCCGTCACGATCATCGTAGACGCGCAATCTTCTCTTGCTACGGCATTCATGTCGACGACCATAGTCATCTTCATCCTCCGAGTGCGCTCGATGGACAGAGTCCTCGCCATCTGCCCACCTGTTGGCGATGTTCATGAGGTGGTCGAGTGTCTTGGGCTTGACGCGCCCAAATTCTTCCTTGAAGTCCTAGCGCTTGACGCCATCCTTGAAGGCGTCGATCGCTCTCTCCTCAGAGATGTGAGCCGTGGAGTTCTTGGTGTTGGACCAGCGTAATATGTACGAGAGAATGGAATCTCCCGTTCGTTGGGTGCAGGCTCGTAGATCCTCGATCGAGGTTGGCCTCTTGCTGGTGCCTTTGAAGTTTCGGATGAAATAGTACGCCAGCTCCTCCCAGCTTCGGATAGATCCTGAGGATAGGATGCTGAGCCAGATCTGAGCTGTGCCTGTCAGCTGTAGCTGAAGGCATTGCAGGGCGGTGTTCTTGTTTCAGCCGTGTAGCTTGACGGACGACAGGTGGTCGCTGAGCCACGCCTTGGGGTCCTATGTGCCGTCAAACTTCGGAGTGTCCGAAGGAAGCTTGAAGTTCCGCGGCATCCGTGTCCGCCAGACAGATCTGCTGAAGCATCGGGCTCCGCAGAGTTCTCCTTCATCATCTTCCTCCTCGGATTCGGACGAGCAGACGCACTTGGCGCGCGCTTTGTCGATCTTGCATTGGGTAAGCTCGCCTCGAGCGTCGTAGTCGCGGCTGCGATGGCGCGAACTCTTGTGCCTTCGAGGTAGGTCGTGCTCTTCCTAATCGGATGAAGGCCTGGGACTGCGGTTGTACCTAACCGCAGCCTTCTTTTAGGCTCCGCAGGAACTTCTCCGTGGAGCGCAGCTCCGATGAGTCCGAGTCCGGTTAGTGCGGACTTGTGCATGGCCCTTTTCGGGTCCCCCACCGGAGGTGGATGGGACGTGAGGTATGTGGTGGCTGCCATGATCGCATCTTGCGGTGTCTTCGGGATGACATTTCTGTTGGCATCCATCTCCATGAAAGACGTGTTGAGGGTCCGAGTCACCTCGCGACGTGTAGTGGGATCAATGTTCTCCATGCGATAATGGTGCTTGTTGCCATGGTTTCCGTGCGAGCTGGAGCCGCCCATGGCAGAGAGCGTAGCTCGCTGCGCACTGGACTCCGAGGCCGCTTGCTTGCGCTTTCCAAGCACTTCTTGCATCTTCACCTACTTCTTGTGCTCTTTGACTAGGAGCAGGTGGTATGCCATCAGTATGTCCCGTGAGGCACCAACAGGAAGGATCTTGTTGCCTGCCACGGCTTCGCGTTCTTGAGACCATCCTTCCTTGCTGAGGTGGATGATCCGATTGGGATTGGTGTCCTCCTCGTTGGGCGGGGGGGACTGGTTTCTCTTGTTCTTGCCGTTTCTACCCTGCGGGTTGGGTGGCGGGTTGTGCTCCTGATCCACGTCGCTTTGGATGACTGCGGCACATTGATAGCGCTCGTAGATTGGATCGCTGCTGCTGCATCTTTCGGATCCGGAACCGTAGGTCCCTTCCTCCGATGGTGGATCGCACAGATCTGAGTTGCAGTTGCTGCTGTCATAGGACTCATCTGTCGATGGTGATGTGTGTAGAACGGGGTGTGGATCCCATGAAGTGGGCCTGATAGATGGCAGGGGCACCCTCTCTGGGAGACGAAGAGTGCCGGTCTGCCCCACCTAGAAGCAGAAGCTCCCGAACAGGATCTCGAGCCCGTCGCCAACGGGCTCGAAGTCCTTCAGGGTGGCTGGTGAGTGGGAAGTGAAGTCTAAAGCGCCGAAGAGGAGATGACTCTCCGTCGCCATGGAGTTGTAGATCACTTTGGTTGGGACCGTCACGATCGCACAATCTACGTCCCCAGTCCCCACGGTCGGCGCCAATTGACGAGGTTTAATCTCGTCAATGCCCATTCTTATGAGCTTGGGTTTTGGAGAAGATGGGGATGCTGGAGATCGAGGAACGGTTAGCAAACAAGAAACACGGGGACACGAGGTTTACCCAGGTTCAGGCCCCCAGAGGGAAAACCCTACTCCTGCTTGTATGCTCTTGATTATGGCGGAACCGAAAGTTACATTGGTGCGCAGATGCAATCTGGCGTGGAGGTGTGTATGCGGTGGTATGAAGTGCCCTCCTCGTTACGCCCTCCTAGCCTTTATATAGAAGTAGGCAGGTCCCGGGCATAGACCGAGTCGGTTACAGGTTTTAGGGTTTGCCCCGTTGAATATTCTATCTACTCTAGTCTTGTTCTCCAAGGATCCGAAGACGTCATGGGTTTGGGCCACCCGAAAATCTTCATGGACCGCGTATATTCTAGTGGGCCTTCCTTGGACTGGACCAGGTATGCTATGGTCGTGTACCCATAGGGTATAACCATGTCATCAAGGTTTTTACATAGGTCAATTTGTAGGTTTGGTAAGATTGATGTAATGGTTGACACTTAGCCGGAAAGACTCTCTTTCATATTCTCTTGATTCAGCAACAACAACCACTCTTCATGAGGCATCTTCTATGATTTATCATAAAAGTTGTGTTCATGGTTTCCTTTGTCTCCGAAGTCTAACCTTTACTTGATGTATGATTTCTCGAACATCAAGGAGAATATTTAAAGTAGTGTTGCTAAATGTCTCTTGGTCGATCCTCCAAATCCTCTTATGTTGGCAAGAGTCTTGTTGTGCCAAATAATTGAAGTCTGAGAATGAAGTTCCTTTTTCTTGTTCCCTCAGGAATCTTCTTACCTATTCATCTAGTGGTGTAAAGTGATATCGTGATATTTGGTAAAGATTTCGATAGACCTGGATGAATAAAGAGTGTCCTTCATTTCTTGACCATGTTCTAAGAGTGACTTTGATTTTCGTAATCAGTAGTGTTTGTTGTTACATGTTCCTTGTGAATCTTATGAGTTCTCTCCACAAAGCAACTTTCTGTCTAGGCCTTCTGTTGAATGAAATAGTGACCCTTTTGTTTAAAAATTAGTTCAACAGCCTGGTTTTGTTGATCCACATCTCTTCAACTGAAATCTCTACTTAATCTGCTTAGTAGAGGTTCCCTATCGAAGTCTGTGGTCACGTTCTTTCTAATGGAACCCTTTCTTCTCAAAAGATTAAACTCTTCTATGAGTTCCATGGTCTCAATCCTTATGAAGACCATCTATCCAACAATTTGAAACCATTTCCTCTTGTTTCTTCCTCTACCTTGATGTGTTTCATGTTCATCATCTCAGAGTTGTTTCTGAACACTCCATCCATGAGTTGACCATGAGATACTCTGTGTGATATCTAGCGTATTTCCCTCTTATCCTTAGAGTTACCTTGTTTCTTTATCTCTCTGTCTCTTTTCCTTCCTTAGGAATCTCGGGTCGAGATTCTCATAGGGGGGATAGAGCTGTAACACCCATTGTATTAGTTAATCTTGGGTTCTTTCCACGACACCTAGTGCAGCTTCTTTTGTAATCTTCCTCCGTCTTCATTTTCTGCAATCAAGGTACTTTGAATCGATTTTTTGAACTCATGTCCTCAATTTTTCATTATTGGAAATGCAGCTCCCATTGTCCTAGACAACTTGGGTGAAAGTGCTCCGCCGCTAAAAGAGTGCATGGTTCTTGCAGGGAACTTCATCAATACTGCCATCGCCTAGGGCAAAGAGATTTCCAAGCCCTTGGAAATCAACATCAAGGTGGTAGATTCGGTGAAGAAGTACTCGGAAATCCTCCACCGAGCCCCTGAGCGTATCGTAAGATGTAAAGCTTCTTGTACCCGGGCTAGCACTAGGATGGCCTTGGCCTCGGAAATTAAATTAGGTATTAATTCCAACAAATTATTATTATAAAAATGGGTAAAAGCAGAGAACTTTTCTATTTTTATATTATGCACCTTTTTTTGAATCCAAAAGTCTAGTACCTTCCTAGAAATTAGTGAATTAGGAGGGGGGCCTCGACATGGTGACTGTAGATATTCCCGGTGTGGATGAGGATAGACAGATAATTGACAACGATGCAATCTGGTCCTCCCTCGCCGGCTACGATACTAGGGTCACCCAGTTGGTCAAGGTGGATGTGTTCGTGCCTTTAGAGGTTATTGACGATGACCAAGAATCCTCCGAGTCCTTGAATACCACTGATGAGTGCATATTTGCATCATGTTTTAGATTATTATTTTGCATTGTAGATTTAGGATCTTGGTATTTTACGGTGTTCGCATGCACTTTTTATGTTTATTTTCACTAGGATTAGATCAGATGATGGATCTGATGGACACAATTCTTGGACCAGTTATATTGGAGTGAAAAGGAGCCAAAAACTATGTAAATCACTTATTTGGGAAATATTAATAATGCTAGTAGAAAACCCAAAGAGAGCAAAGGAGACAGAAGGTTTAATGACCAACTATACGGGTCGCCGCCGTATAGTTGCGGTCGTATAGTTGGTGCCTCCTCCGCCTCCTCAAATAGTTCACCTCGTGCAACTGGATCAGAGAGACGACATACACAACACCTAGAAATCACCGAAAACCTCACCGCTAGAAGGAATCTGGAGGGGGAACTTGCCCTAGGGATCCATCTTCGCCCTAAAAAAATCTGGGAGGCTAAGGCATCGATCTCCATCTTCATCAAACGCCGCTTCTCCATCACCACCATCATCTCCATCCATCCCATCTAGATCTTGTTGTAATTCTTGCACTAGTTGTGGATATATACAAGTACTCTTCATTCATAATCATTTCCATTACCATTGTTATGATTCTGTTTGCCTCCATGTCTGAGTAGATCATTAGTTCTTGATGAGATTGTGGCACCCAGATTTACGGTCCAAGAAAACCCATTATGCATACAATTCATGTTCCCATGATTAGTGAGCCGTGAGCATAACCGACCAGTATCATTACATCATACAGAAAGTAACGATTACAAAACTTACAATGTGGCCATTATGATGATTACAACACAAATAGAGGAAGTCTTCAAGCGCAGAGCCCATGTCATGCCATAACCTATACGCAACTGACTAGGAAGACAGCCTAACTCGCATAGACGTCAACATCCTCCATTGTTCCTCTAGCTTGTGAAAGTCTGGCCAAGTAAATAGCCAGGGACAATGCCGGTGAGTACATTGAATGTACTCGCAAACCACCTTAAGAGAACAATGATAAAGGATATGCAATATGGCTATGGTAGGATGGCTCCATAAGAGGTTCTTTTATAAATTAGTTTCTCTTGTAGATATAGCATATCTCTATATCTTTGTTGAAAACCCTTTGTCAAAAATTTGGAAACCTTTTGAAAAGTTTTTAGAAAACACTAGGATTGGGTCACCCATTTGTTTTTCCTTCCGGTCATCCCATGAACAAACTCCTTCCTCATTTTTTCGACCATCCCATGGTCAAAAACATTTCCAAGCCATTTATTTTCTGTAGTCCTTTCTGAAATCAAAACCATCACCGTCATACAGCAGCCATCACAACCGTCCATGACTGAGGACTCGGCTATTCGAATAGATTTACACTCTGCAGAGGTTGTACACTTTACCCACAAGATTTGATACATCAGCTGGGATCACCCCCGGATCGTCATACTAAAATATGTGGGTCTCGGATAAACAAACCTGGACGCCCTATATAGTTACCAAGCCAACCAGAGCGTGTTTTGTACCTCGACGGATGTGTGCTTTCAATGAGGGGCTCATAGTATCACGTGGAGGCCCATAGACCCTTCGTTACTTCTCTCGGTCGATGCTACGCATGGACTGTTTGCCCGGAGAACGCCCGTCCTCCAGGGATTGTTTGCCCCTGTAGTAGTGCGAGGCACCTATACAAGAATAGACAACCTTCGGATCTAGCCCCATCCTACATAGGAGTAATTATGGTTGCACGGGTTAATTGTTCAAGCATTAAAACTACTGTCACATCCCAAGATTTTCCAAATCTTGTAATGTGAAAATAAATGAAATAAAATAAAACTTTGTTTGAATTTCAGATCCAGAAGAAATTTTTGAATTCAATTGGAACTTCAAACCCATTTGAATTAAATAAAATCTAAAGGGATCTAAAAATATAAACATTTAATAAAAGGAAAAATAAAAACATTTGGAAATACTATTTTGAAACTCTTGAGTGAAAAGATTATTTCAAATGAAATAGAAGTTTTTAATAAAGGATATTTTATAAAGCCAAAATAAAACCTTGACCAAGCTTTTGAATTAAAAACATTTTTATTTAAATAAAGATAGCAAAGATTTGTTTAAATAAATTAATAAGAATTTAATATCCAACTTTATTTAAATAAAAGGTTTTACTAATTTAATTGAAACATCAAAACTTATTAAATTATTTAAAATAAGTTTTCCCAAATATTTGATATTCATAATTAAAACCTACTAAAATGTTTTGACTTTATTATAGGTTTCAAAATAAATAACTCAATAAAACAAATCCTATTGGATTTAATAATGAAAGTCTATTATTAATTAATAATGGACACTAAAATAAAAGGTTATTTTATTTTAAACAAGTTTTCCAAATATTCTTTATTTTCAAATAAAACCTACTGATTGGGTTTTGAAAGCATTTGGATTTCAAATGAAGATTTTATTAAATAAACCAAACCTTGTCTTATTAATAAACCATGGACCATTTTATTTAATTAATAAATGGAACCTAAAAAGATTTAAAATATTATTTTATTTTGAGATTTGGTTTGTGTTGATAAATAGAACCAAAAATTCATTACAATTGTTTGAATTGTTTGAATTATTTGAATGCTTGAATAGTTGGATGAAATTCAAATTAGAAAAATAGATTTAGAAATAGAAAAAGATTTAGACAGAAAAAATAGATTAGCCCATCATCTGACCCAACTAACCCAGGCAGCCCAACAAGCCCAGAAAACAGCCCAGCTCTTCACCCCGCGAGAAAACGATTCGCACCCTGTCCCTGAACCACACTGAGTATGACCGGTGGACCTCCCTCTCTTTTCATTTCCCACTGACTGATGGACCCCACCGCCACCTCCTTCTTCTTCCCCGCGTGACCCCTTCTCCCCTCACCGCGCGGCAGTTTCTGCCCGTTGAGAGCTCCATCAATCCGCGTTAATCCGTGGATTAAACCTCGCCGAGACAGCGCCCATTTAACCGCCTGCTCCTCCTCCTCCTCCTTTTTCCCCAGACACCGCCTCCCCTCTGCCTCCAGGCCGCCCAAATTTCTCTCTGTACCGCTGCTACTCCGACGACCCTCCTCGCCAATTCCAGCCAAGACTCACCGCCCCTTGCATCCCTAAGCACCCCAGAAGCTTCTCCACCTCCAGGCGCACCTGCTAGTGCATCCAGTTCACTCGCGCGAGCCTCACAACGTTGGCAAGGACAAGCTCTACTCGCCACCACCGTCGGCCTCGACTCCGGCAAACTTCCCCGGTGAGCACAGACTTCCCCTCGCCCCCTTTTTGATGCTCCCTTACTCGCGACCCTTGTGCGCACCTAACCGCGCCTCTCCTTTGCCTTAGCACGGTCCCGAGCGACGCCAACGACGACAACCCGAGAGCACCGCCGCCACAGCAACTCCGGCGAGAGATTGTCAACCCGTCCGAGCGCCCCCTGCCTCCCCATCAGCACGTTGAGCTTCCCCAAGCGTCTGCGAACTCGGTAAGCCTCCCCTTTTCCTCTCCCGCTTCCTGTATCGCTGGCACCGTCATCGACCGATCGCTCCGCCGCCAGCAGCCGCCGCAGCGCCGCTCGTCTGTGGTCGAGCACCCCGCAACCGTTTGATCTGGATCGTACGCATTAGATAGAATCACTTAAACGCGAATGGGTACGCTCTTTGCACCGATCGATCTAACTAGATCCAACGCCCCACAGCCACGATCCCAGCGAACCGGTACCGACCAATGAAACGGCGACGCGTGTCCAGTGTTTGAGTTAAAACATATTTTTGAATCAGATTTATTTGCAAACTTCAAACCTTTGTAACTTTCAAACCACACGTCCAAAAATTACAAATTTTATATCAATGGATTCAGGAGAACAAGACCTAGCCAACCATGGCCTTAGTTTGACAAATAGTATCTGTTAGCTTGTTTGAATTTGTAGAAACATTTGTGTACTTGTTTAGAGTATAAAAATTGTTTAAAATTGATTTTAGGATTAAATCTTTTGCAAAATGGATTTGTGTGACCTTACGGACCCTAGGAACCAACCCTTGGTGTTAAAAATGATTTTGGTAAAATATAGGTTGAATTATTTAACTTAGCCATTTTCTAGCCAAATAAACTCATTGATTTTATTATGGAAACGTTTATGCAAGGAAAACTTTGGGAAGATGTTATGGACCAAACTTACTGACCCAAAACACCAAGCCTTGCCAAGGGCAACTCACTTGGTGAAAAACATAAAGTTTTGCTTTGAAAAGAATAATTTTCACCACATAAAATGATGAATGAATTTTAAAAATGGTCTTGAGATAAAACCCATTTGCAAATGACTTTGCCTTTTTGGTAAATGACCAATTTGGACTTTACAAAGTTATAAACCTAGTGGAGACCATCCTTACAATAGAACCACCCTTTGCATACCTATGCATGACTTAGTTTCCTTCTTGTCTTGGGTGTGATTTTGTTTGAGTAATGGTGGTTTGGAATGTTAGTTGATTTGGTGTTTTACTTGATTGACTTGTAGTGAAATTAGCAAAGTGTGAGACTAGCAAGATCAAGGAGTGAACCTCATTCCCTACCAAAAAGGCAAGTTATCCTATCATACAAATGCCCTACTATTTTTCATTATACTTAGTGGATTATGAAAACATGCATGAAAAAGAATTTCTATACTTATGCTATGCTAAATCATAATAGGATTCCCTATACATTCCTTAGTAAAAATAATGAAGTTGTACATGCTTAGCCATGCTTTATTTTGACAAGAGATACATGTTGAGATTTTACAAAGGATTGAGAAAAGGACTTGTGTTTTACATAATAAAACAAGGACTCAATGAACCACCTAGGTGGTGGATACTTTAATTTTTGGAGAAGGTGGCAACAAAAGAAACCATGTCTATGGAAATCACTTTGTGTTGTGCTCCAAAAGAAAACCACCTAGGAAACTTAGAGATTGAACATGTTTCTCCAATTGTGGCTTTCGTGTACAGCCACATGCTATTATGGCTCTGGCTTAGTCAACTACAATAGGAAGACCGATACATTGTCTTTAGTTACCGGACATGGGGATCTGGAATGCTTCATGGGGGCTGAAGGCAAGCTAGCAATGATGTATGGGAGGACCTTTTGGAAAGACTTCGTCACACTCTCAGTCTGCCAGTACTCCATCTTGGTGAGCACTAATCCAGTAGGCCACTGGTGGCAACAAGATGGGATTGTGTCATGTGGGTAAAGTGTACTCCTTCTGCAGAAGTTAATAAAATCTAAGTACTTAGTCGTGTCCCCGGTTATGGACAATACTGAGCAACTAAAGTTTGAACTATGGGAGATCTCGACATTCCAACTTCTAATATAAAAACTTGATGCACTTGGGGGTACCAAGGAATTCAAAGAGATTTTGTTAAGCTTGATGCACTTGGGGAGTTACCAAGGTGCTCAAGAGCATGGTGTACTTGGAGTTACCAAGGAACTCATGAGTTTTGATAAAACTTGTTGCACTTGGGGTTACCAAGGTGCTCAAGAGATTTTGACAAGGACTTGAACACTTGAGTTTCTACCAAGGAGTTCAAGGGATTCTTGGAAAAGAGATTTAACAAAGGACTTAAAACCCTTTTTGAAAAGATAGGATAAAATATTGCTTTATGCAAATAAGCCTTAAACTCTACTTAGCCAAATATGCATATAATGATAGGATACACTCTTATTATACATAAAAGTGAAGCTTGCCAATACAATTCAAAATGTATTGACCCTTGTGGCTGTAACTTGTTATGTTGCAGGTTGATTGTTTTTAAATGAAGATTGTTTGATTGACTAGGACTACAAAGTCTACAACCAACATCTGCCTGTGGCACTTTGAAGATGAAGGACCCATGACTATAATTATTCCGCTGCAATGTATTGTAATAGCCAAATGAGCTATGTTTGATGTAATAAACTTATATTATTCCTGGTTATAAATTTATATTATGACCTTTGTATCTTGATATTACATCTTAACTGTGGATGCTAGCTATTGATCCAGGGACTAGCATTGTAAACACAGGAGGAACCTACCTTATTAGGTTGGGACTCCCCTACAGATGGTATCAGAGCATTGTGTTGCCTGTAGGATTTGTAAACCCTAGGATTGGACAAAACCCTTAGAAAAATAAGAGTTATATTTGATCCAAAACTTATTTACAAAAACACTTGTAAACTCTTTCCTTAACCACTTTGGTTTCAACTCTACACCTCTTCTACTTCAACTTGAAGGAAAAACCTACCCATGGCCAAGGATTACACCATGTGCAAAGGATGACTTCAACTTCTTCAACTCTAATGACTTCAACATCTTCAGCCTCTTCACCAAGGACTTCCAAACATGGATAACACTAAGGACCACAAGTGAAACAAGGAAAATCTTACTCAAGATTTAGAGACTGAGGGAATGCAAAATAAGAAGGAGCCATCAACAACTTTGAAGTGTTGTAACCAAGAGTTTGTCTCAAGGAAGCCATGATCTCATGCAAAGGGAAGAAAGATCACAAGTGAACCATATAGATGGACCACCATAATTTAGCTAAGTCAAACACACCAACTTATGTGGTGTAACCAAAAATATTTTTGTTGCCTAAGTATGTGCTTGAACCTTGTATGAGTGAAATGTTTGGTTTGTGATTGCATGCACATTGCTTGTGTGAATTGTGATGTGTGTGATTAGAAATATTTCCTTGGAAATATCTTGCCCATACTAATCTTCCTTCAACCCAAACAGATGACTACTCCAAAGGACTCCAACATCAAGGTTGATGACATCAACACCAACCAAGCTGACAGCATGAGAGAGCTCATAGCAACCCAACATCAGTTGAACCAACTGACAGCTGAGTTCCTAGCCAACAATAGTGATAAAGATCCAGCACTACAAAAGTTTTTGGAGGAACAATCCCAACTGATGCTCAAGGTGACTAATCAAATGATTAGCATAGAAGAAAGCTATCCTAGAAGTGTGTATGATAACAAGGATGACAAGAATGTTGTTCTAGATGGAGCCCCAGCTTGCATTATTTGTGGAGACAAGGATCATACTTCCACGGAGCATGAAGGACAATGCCCCAATTGTGAAGAAGACCATCCTGTTGGACAATGCCCCACCTCTCAAGCTACTTGCTACCTTTGTGAAGGAAGTGATCATACTCCTGGCCTATGTCCCATCTATGCCATGGTAGAACAAAGGAAACAAGAAGGATCCAAGTCTACCAAAGGAAAAGGACCACTCATACCTCCAAACAGGACAACCCAATTCAAAGGATCAAAGAAAACCAAGAAACCCAAACAAGACATGAGCCTTGCACAATGTCGTAAATGTAAGGAAATGGGACACTACTCCAGTGGATGCCCAGAGAACAAGAAGAATAAAGGGATTGACCAAGTGTGGTGCAACAACTGTAACGAACCAGGTCACTATGTAGCAACTTGCCCACAAGAGCCACGTAAAGAACTCAATGACATTCATTGCTTCAACTGCAAGAATCCAGGACACTATGCGAGCAACTGTCCAGAAAGGATGAAGAACAAGTTGAACAAGCCTATGGAGAAGCTCAACCTTGGCCCATGAGTCAAGTATGGAAACCAATGAAACCAAGCAAGTGTTTGTCACGAAGAGTTTTTCCCAGGATCCCAAGAAGGACAATATGTAATTTTTGTTTGAAATATTTTAAGGGTGGTAGTACCCAGTTGTTTGAACTTCCTTGTAACCCTAACCTTCCCAAATCTTGGGACGAGATTTATTTTAAGGGTGGTAGCCTGTCACATCCCAAGATTTTCCAAATCTTGTAATGTGAAAATAAATGAAATAAAATAAAACTTTGTTTGAATTTCAGAGCCAGAAGAAATTTTTGAATTCAATTGGAACTTCAAACCCATTTGAATTAAATAAAATCTAAAGGGATCTAAAAATATAAACATTTAATAAAAGGAAAAATAAAAACATTTGGAAATACTATTTTGAAACTCTTGAGTGAAAAGATTATTTCAAATGAAATAGAAGTTTTTAATAAAGGATATTTTATAAAGCCAAAATAAAACCTTGACCAAGCTTTTGAATTAAAAACATTTTTATTTAAATAAAGATAGCAAAGATTTGTTTAAATAAATTAATAAGAATTTAATATCCAACTTTATTTAAATAAAAGGTTTTACTAATTTAATTGAAACATCAAAACTTATTAAATTATTTAAAATAAGTTTTCCCAAATATTTGATATTCATAATTAAAACCTACTAAAATGTTTTGACTTTATTATGGTTTCAAAATAAATAACTCAATAAAACAAATCCTATTGGATTTAATAATGAAAGTCTATTATTAATTAATAATGGACACTAAAATAAAAGGTTATTTTATTTTAAACAATTTTTCCAAATATTATTTATTTTCAAATAAAACCTACTGATTGGGTTTTGAAAGAATTTGGATTTCAAATGAAGATTTTATTAAATAAACCAAACCTTGTTTTATTAATAAACCATGGACCATTTTATTTAATTAATAAATGGAACCTAAACAGATTTAAAATATTATTTTATTTTGAGATTTGGTTTGTGTTGATAAATAGAACCAAAAATTCATTACAATTGTTTGAATTATTTGAATGCTTGAATAGTTGGATGAAATTCAAATCAGAAAAATAGATTTAGAAATAGAAAAATATTTAGACAGAAAAAAATAGATCAGCCCATCATCTGGCCCAACTAACCCAGGTAGCCCAACAAGCCCAAAAAACAGCCCAGCTCTTCACCCCGCGAGAAAACGATTCGCACCCTGTCCCTGAACCACACTGAGTATGAACGGTGGACCTCCCTCTCTTTTCATTTCCCACTGACTGATGGACCCCACCGCCACCTCCTTCTTCTTCCCCGCGTGACCCCGTCTCCCCTCACCGCGCGGCAGTTTCTGCCCGTTGAGAGCTCCATCAATCCGCGTTAATCCGTGCATTAAACCTCGCCGAGACAGCGCCCATTTAACCGCCTGCTCCTCCTCCTCCTCCTTTTTCCCCAGACACCGCCTCCCCTCTGCCTCCAGGCCGCCCAAATTTCTCTCTGTACCGCTGCTACTCCGACGACCCTCCTCGCCAATTCCGGCCAAGACTCACCGCCCCTTGCATCCCTAAGCACCCCAGAAGCTTCTCCACCTCCAGGCGCACCTGCTAGTGCATCCAGTTCACTCGCGCGAGCCTCACAACATTGGCAAGGACAAGCTCTACTCGCCACCACCGTCGGCCTTGACTCCGGCAAACTTCCCCGGTGAGCACAGACTTCCCCTCGCCCCCTTTTTGATGCTCCCTTACTCGCGACCCTTGTGCACACCTAACCGCGCCTCTCCTTTGACTTAGCACGGTCCCGAGCGACGCCAACGACGACAACCCGAGAGCACCGCCGCCACAGCCACTCCGGCGAGAGATTGTCAACCCGTCCGAGCGCCCCCTGCCTCCCCATCAGCACGTTGAGCTTCCCCAAGCGTCTGCGAACTCGGTAAGCCTCCCCTTTTCCTCTCCCGCTTCCTATATCGCCGGCACCGTCATCGACCGATCGCTCCGCCACCAGCAGCCGCCGCAGCGCCGCTCGTCTGTGGTCGAGCACCCCACAACCGTTCGATCTGGATCGTACGCATTAGATAGAATCACTTAAACGCGAATGGGTACGCTCTCTGCACCGCTCGATCTAACTAGATCCAACGCCCCACAGCCACGATCCCAGCGAACCGGTACCGACCAATGAAACGGCGACGCGTGTCTAGTGTTTGAGTTAAAACAGATTTTTGAATCAGATTTATTTGCAAACTTGAAACCTTTGTAACTTTCAAACCACACGTCCAAAAATTACAAATTTTATATCAATGGATTCAGGAGAACAAGACCTAGCCAACCATGGCCTTAGTTTGACAAATAGTATCTGTTAGCTTGTTTGAATTTGTAGAAACATTTGTGTACTTGTTTAGAGTATAAAAATTGTTTAAAATTGATTTCAGGATTAAATCTTTTGCAAAATGGATTTGTGTGACCTTACCGACCCTAGGAACCAACCCTTGGTGTTAAAAATGATTTTGGTAAAATATAGGTTGAATTATTTAACTTAGCCATTTTCTAGCCAAATAAACTCATTGATTTTATTATGGAAATGTTTATGCAAGGAAAACTTTGGGAAGATGTTATGCACCAAACTTACTGACCCAAAACACCAAGCCTTGCCAAGGGCAACTCACTTGGTGAAAAACATAAAGTTTTGCTTTGAAAAGAATAATTTTCACCACATAAAATGATGAATGAATTTTAAAAATGGTCTTGAGATAAAACCCATTTGCAAATGACTTTGCCATTTTGGTAAATGACCAATTTGGACTTTACAAAGTTATAAACCTAGTGGAGACCATCCTTACAATAGAACCACCCTTTGCATACCTATGCATGACTTAGTTTCCTTCTTGTCTTGGGTGTGATTTTGTCTGAGTAATGGTGGTTTGGAATGTTAGTAGATTTGGTGTTTTACTTGATTGACTTGTAGTGAAATTAGCAAAGTGTGAGACTAGCAAGATCAAGGAGTGAACCTCATTCCCTACCAAAAAGGCAAGTTATACTATCATACAAATGCCCTACTATTTTTCATTATACTTAGTGGATTATGAAAACATGCATGAAAAAGAATTTCTATACTTATGCTATGCTAAATCCTAATAGGATTCCCTATACATTCCTTAGTAAAAATAATGAAGTTGTACATGCTTAGCCATGCTTTATTTTGACAAGAGATACATGTTGAGATTTTACAAAGGATTGAGAAAAGAACTTGTGTTTTACATAATAAAACAAGGACTCAATGAACCACCTAGGTGGTGGATACTTTAAGTTTTGGAGAAGGTGGCAACAAAAGAAACCATGTCTATGGAAATCACTTTGTGTTGTGCTCCAAAATAAAACCACCTAGGAAACTTAGAGATTGAACATGTTTCTCCAATTGTGGCTTTCGTGTACAACCACATGCTATTATGGCTCTGGCTTATTCAACTACAATAGGAAGACCCATACATTGTCTTTAGTTACCGGACATGGGGATCTGGAATGCTTCATGGGGGCTGAAGGCAAGCTAGCAATGATGTATGGGAGGACCTTTTGGAAAGACTTCGTCACACTCTCAGTTTGCCGGTACTCCATCTTGGTGAGCACTAATCCAGTAGGCCACTAGTGGCAACAAGATGGGATTGTGTCATGTGGGTAAAGTGTACTCCTTCTGCAGAAGTTAATAAAATCTAAGTATATAGCCGTGTCCCCGGTTATGGACAATACTAAGCAACTAAAGTTTGAACTATGGGAGATCTCGACATTCCAACTTCTAATATAAAAACTTGATGCACTTGGGGGTACCAAGGAATTCAAAGAGATTTTGTTAATCTTGATGCACTTGGGGAGTTACCAAGGTGCTCAAGAGCATGGTGTACTTGGAGTTACCAAGGAACTCATGAGTTTTGATAAAACTTGTTGCACTTGGGGTTACCAAGGTGCTCAAGAGATTTTGACAAGGACTTGAACACTTGAGTTTCTACCAAGGAGTTCAAGGGATTCTTGGAAAAGAGATTTAACAAAGGACTTAAAACCCTTTTTGAAAAGATAGGATAAAATATTGCTTTATGCAAATAAGCCTTAAACTCTACTTAGCCAAATATGCATATAATGATAGGATACACTCTTATTATACATAAAAGTGAAGCTTGCCAATACAATTCAAAATGTATTGACCCTTGTGGCTGTAACTTGTTATGTTGCAGGTTGATTGTTTTTAAATGAAGATTGTTTGATTGGCTAGGACTACAAAGTCTACAACCAACATCTGCCTGTGGCACTTTGAAGATGAAGGACCCATGACTATAATTATTCCGCTGCAATGTATTGTAATAGCCAAATGAGCTATGTTTGATGTAATAAACTTATATTATTCCTGGTTATAAATTTATATTATGACCTTTGTATCTTGATATTACATCTTAACTGTGGATGCTAGCTATTGATCCAGGGACTAGCATTGTAAACACAGGAGGAACCTACCTTATTAGGTTGGGACTCCCCTACAACTGCACAGTCCGGCGCGTTTTCGTAAACATTTTTCCTCCATCTTTCGACCAATATTTTTGTAAAACCAAAACCTTTCTAATTTTCCACTTCACTTGGTAGGCCAATCCTCGCCAAGGTTTTCAAATGAAATATTTTTGTAAGCTTTTCCACGGTCTTCCCATCCCATAGTTTTTCTTTGGCTAAAACGGGGTTTCCAAAGGGGCATGATGTTATACACCATCTATCCTACTAGGGGAAAATAGGTGTCCTCAAAGGTATTGTACTAGTAGTACAAACATGTAATGACTTGGAGGATCCAAGCCACTACCATAAATAATAATACTAGTAAAACAATGCAATTTAGATAAACAAGTACATAAAACATTCATGAGTATAAAAATAGGACAAGGGATTATGAGCAAGAAGGTGGATTTCCTTTGACCAGCGAGTTGTCCCGTGACTTATTTAGAAAACTAGAATGCCAATAATAACAATAAGAGAATACCCAAAGGCTTCCTTCTTCTCGGCGTTCCACAGTTCGCAACTATCGCCATTATCGAGCATACATGCACACAAACAACACCACAATCAATACAAGGCATGCAAGCATCAATACATACAGCAAGTAATCATACAACACATGATATAAAACAGTAGGGTGTTGGATGGTTAGTTTGATGAGATTGGTAAAAGACTTGGGGTCGTTGGAAGATGATCCTTTTGGATTTATAGTCTCGTAACTATCTAAGAGAGGTGTTTTTGGCTAAGGACATTTTATATATGGTACCATGATATAAAAATGATATAATCAGATATATATTGATAAAATGAAACCAACAAAAGTGGTATCACTATTTTATAATTCACCAGAATAGTTTGGTTGCTCCAAAAATTATTTACTTGGGTGATTAGACAGTATTTGATGGAATGTTTCAATTGGAGTTGGAATAAACTTAAAATAATTACCGGAATGCCCTCAGGAAATTCCCAAAGGCAGTATTGGATGCTATTTGTCTTTTACATCATATTTAATATACATGACATTTTGATGTGATTCCGAATACATATGTTAGGTATTTAGAATACCTTTCTGTAGAAATTGGAATCACACTATTTGGAGTTATAGAACTAATATGGTGAATTTAGTGGTGAATAAACTATGCATAGAAATGTTTAATTCACCATAATTTAAGAAGATCTCAATAAATCTTGGGCTCATGGGGTTTGGTACTTATTGGTATGGAGATTTACTAGGAGTTGGAATTAGGTCAGTACCATTTATGATGTGCCCTAGAGAATTTTCTAAAGGCTGAAAAGGGTTGTTTTAGTTATTTTTACTAGGGGTAATCTAGGAAGCCATTTGAGTTGGCCAGGGGACATCATAAATGGCTTCCTAGATTACCCCTGGCCAACTCAAATGGCTTCCTAGATTACCCCTAGTAAAAATAACTAAAACAACCCTTTTCAGCCTTTAGAAAATTCTCTAGGGCACATCATAAATGGTACTGACCTAATTCCAACTCCCAGTAAATCTCCATACCAATAAGTACCAAACCCCATGATCCCAAGATTTATTGAGATCTTCTTAAATTATGGTGAATTAAACATTTCTATGCATAGTTTATTCACCACTAAATTCACCATATTAGTTCTATAACTCCAAATAGTGTGATTCCAATTTCTACAGAAAGGTATTCTAAATACCTAACATATGTATTCGGAATCACATCAAAATATCATGTATATTAAATATTATGTAAAAGACAAATAACATCCAATACTGCCTTTGGGAATTTAGAACCCAGGGGACATCATAAATGGCTTCCTAGATTACCCCTGGCCAACTCAAATGGCTTCCTAGATTACCCCTAGTAAAAATAACTAAAACAACCCTTTTCAGCCTTTAGAAAATTCTCTAGGGCACATCATAAATGGTACTGACCTAATTCCAACTCCCAGTAAATCTCCATACCAATAAGTACCAAACCCCACGAGCCGAAGATTTATTGAGATCTTCTTAAATTATGGTGAATTAAACATTTCTATGCATAGTTTATTCACCACTAAATTCACCATATTAGTTCTATAACTCCAAATAGTGTGATTCCAATTTCTACAGAAAGGTATTCTAAATACCTAACATATGTATTCAGAATCACATCAAAATGTCATGTATATTAAATATGATGTAAAAGACAAATAGCATCCAATACTGCCTTTGGGAATTTCCTGAGGGCATTCCGGTAATTATTTTAAGTTTATTCCAACTCCAATTGAAACATTCCATCAAATACTGTCTAATCACCCAAGTAAATAATTTTCGGAGCAACCGAACTATTCTGGTGAATTATAAAATAGTGATACCACTTTTGTTGGTTTCATTTTATCAATATATATCTGATTATATCATTTTTATATCATGGTACCATATATAAAATGTCCTTAGCCAAAAACACCTCTCTTAGATAGTTACGAGACTATAAATCCAAAAGGATCATCTTCCAACAACCCCAAGTCTTTTACCAATCTCATCAAACTAACCATCCAACACCCTACTGTTTTATATCATGTGTTGTATGATTACTTGCTGTATGTATTGATGCTTGTATGCCTTGTATTGATTGTGGTGTTGTTTGTGTGCATGTATGCTCGATAATGGCGATAGTTGCGAACTATGGAACGCCGAGAAGAAGGAAGCCTTTGGGTATTCTCTTATTGTTATTATTGGCATTCTAGTTTTCTAAATAAGTCACGGGACAACTCGCTGGTCAAAGGAAATCCACCTTCTTGCTCATAATCCCTTGTCCTATTTTTATACTCATGAATGTTTTATGTACTTGTTTATCTAAATTGCATTGTTTTACTAGTATTATTATTTATGGTAGTGGCTTGGATCCTCCAAGTCATTACATGTTTGTACTACTAGTACAATACCTTTGAGGACACCTATTTTCCCCTAGTAGGATAGATGGTGTATAACATCATGCCCCTTTGGAAACCCCGTTTTAGCCAAAGAAAAACTATGGGATGGGAAGACCGTGGAAAAGCTTACAAAAATATTTCATTTGAAAACCTTGGCGAGGATTGGCCTACCAAGTGAAGTGGAAAATTAGAAAGGTTTTGGTTTTAAAAAAATATTGGTCGAAAGATGGAGGAAAAATGTTTACGAAAACGCACCGGACTGTGCAGTTTTAATGCTTGAACAATTAACCCGTGCAACCACAATTACTCCTATGTAGGATGGGGCTAGATCCGAAGGTTGTCTATTCTTGTATAGGTGCCTCGCACTACTACAGGGGCAAACAATCCCTGGAGGACGGGCCTTCTCCGGGAAAACAGTCCATGCGTAGCATCGACCGAGAGAAGTAACGAAGGGTCTATGGGCCTCCACGTGATACTATGAGCCCCTCATTGAAAGCACACATCCGCCGAGGTACAAAACACGCTCTGGTTGGCTTGGTAACTATATAGGGCGTCCAGGTTTTGAGGGGATTAACATCATAGGGGATTAACACCAGGTTTCCGCCAGGGGCTTGCCGAAAGAGGTCCTCAGGCGAAGGGGAAGCCACTGTTCGACGCGGTGCATCAAGGCGAACACGACGACGGGCGGGAAGGTGGGGCTGGCGTCAGGGAAAGACGTTGCGGGCAGATGGCCGGCGGGAATGGCTCGGATGTTCGCCGGCGTCGTCGTCTAGCTGCTGCAGGAAGAAAAATAGGGACGATGTTAGATAGGGAAGGTCTCAGAGGGTGCATCTTGGTGGTATGCGGGGGGAGAGGGAGGCGGGCAAAGAGGTACCTGAGCAGATCTTGTAGTGTGCCCAAGTGATTTCTTCTCCCTTCTCCTATGCAAGGCAGGGCAAGGGAGGGGTGAGGAGCTCGGGGAGAGGTAGGTGGGTGTGTGGGGGAGAAATGAGGGGGCAGAGGCGTGCTGGGAGGGCCTCTGTCCTATTTATTAGCGGAGGAGGAGGTCCATGGTGGACCTTGTCCACTAGGGAAAAGGAGGAGGGTGCTGGCCAGGGATTGGGTAAGGAGGGCGGTGGAGTGGTCGTCTGGGGGCCATGTGCTCGACCTGGTGAGTGGAGGGGAGGGTGGTTGCTACTATGGTCTTTAATCCATAAGGTATTTATGTCCCCCTCTGTCTCTCTCTAAGCATTTGGGGTTAGTGGGGAGGGTGTTGTTGTGTAATTACATATTTGAGCACGACCAGGAGGGAGTGAGGTTGATGTGCAGGATGGGTTGATCAAGTGGGTTGGTATTTGATGGGGTTTATTTTGGGTTTTTGCTTAGTTTGCCCAAATTGATCAAATGGGTGGTTGTGGAGGAAGTTCAAAAAATTTCATTGGCCAAGGTGGGGAGTGGGTACTCGTAGATGGATAAAGTCAAGATACTTCCCTATGATTTATTTGGGATTTTTCCAAATATTTTAGATGCATTTATGGTCATGTATTCTAATAGTGAAGAAATAGTTCTCAGAAGCTTATATGGGATTTTTACATTGTACCAGATGGTTTTTTGATATGATATAGTCCTAAACATCATGTTACACCTTGGCGAATTTTATTGGAATTTATTAAAATGGAAAAGTATTTTTAAGGAATTATTTCTTGTTTTTGCCATTTAAGAAAAAGGGTAAAAAGAAATAATAAAGAATCTCAAAAATATTTATTTTTTAGTTTAGAATGTAGGGTATGATATACAGAACTCAAATGTGAATTGAGTTGGCAAAGTGACTTGGAGAAAAACAAACTTGCCTTTATAGACATAGATTTTAGGGTTTTACCAAAAGTGGAATTTAAATAGTTTGAGGATCCAAATAATTATGGGAATTATTTGGGGGATTATCATAATCAAGGTAGATGATGTAAACTTGATTCATACATAATTTACAACTTGATTCTTGAGGAAAATATGGTGATAAAGGAAGAAACTGGACTTTGGGGAATCTAGGGTTTGATATTTTTATGCCACCTAAACATGGTTGGATTAGGGAGATCAGAGCTCACCTTGGTGCAAGGGATATATGGGTAGATAGAACAAGTTATAGATATGATCATGGAAGCAATAGTTGGGCTTGGTTGGATTTGAGTTGGTTTAGGAGTGATGGCAAACTTTGTTGAAAATAAGGCTGCCATAAAAGTTGTCATGATGCCTCATTAACCATGGGGGTTTAGGAAGCACAAAGCTCCAATCGAAACAAATGAAGTAGGGATTGATAGGACATGATTATTAGATAATAACCATGCAAAGAGTTTGTCAAGGGGAGGTAGCATATAGATTTGAGCTTCTGCCAAAGTAGGAAAGGTGATAACATTTGTAGAAAAGATTATTATCTTGACTACAAAACCATCATGGACGAGTGGGAACCTAAACGGCTTAGCCAAGGGAAAGAGTGGGATTTGGTAGTACTAATGATGTACTACAATATGGTTGAAGTACATTCTTAATATGGTTCAAGTACTAATGATGTAAAAGGTAGAGCTCCAAAGATTGAATCTAGATAAGATTTCCCAGATTTAGCCATTTTGGCAGATTTAGGGTTTTAGACTAGATTACAAGAGGGAAACAAATTGAGAGAGTGGAAATGGTTTATCCTTCCCTTCAAGGGGTTGATGTTGAGGTATAGATTGAATAGAGGGGATCCATGCTTGGATTGGGTCTTCACTAAGTTGGAAACTATCAAAAGGGGTTATTCCTGGATTGATCTGATTAGGAGATGAGATGTCCACTTTAGTGGCTTAGGGTAGATCCAGATTTGGATGCTTGGTTTGAGATTGATGATCACAAACATATATTGGGTCCTAAGGGATTATATACTAGATTATCTCACTCTAGTTCGTAAGCAAACAAGTCAATAAGCAGATCAAGACAATTCACCAGACATCAGATCAAGGCAATTCATCTTATCAAACTTATCCAACTACTACTAGGGTTGCCATCAAGCCTATCTTGAGGTAAGGATGGGTATTTTGAGTTTTTTGTGTTTTGAAGTAAGATAAGTACCTCTTGGTATTTCTACCAAGATTGGAGTGGAGAGGTTTCAGGAAAAAGGTTTTGGAAAACCTAGAAATAAGAGTAGTTGAATGTTCTATCTTGAAAACATAAGGAGATTCTATATAGGTCTCCATAGTTTTGTTATTAGAACTAGAAAAACATTTTGTTGTGTTGAAGTAATCTTGGCTCAGGTTTTGAAATGCCAGAACATTTCGGAATATGAAAGATGAGCCAAGACATCTCCTTTTGTAAAAATATTTTTTCTAAACTAGGGTTAAAGTGAGGAGTATATCTTCTAATATACAAGAAGTTGCATAAGCAAAAGCATCAAGCAACAGACATTGTAACATTTAACAACAAAAAGTTTTTGTTCCCCCTGATTTTTGCCTTATTGACAAAATATCAGGGTTGCTGAAATTGGGATGTTACAGAGATGGAGAAACCCTAGTATATGATTGAGATGAAATAATTATTATTATGTTATACATCATTATATGTATGTGTTAATTGTCTTCATCTTGATGTTGGGAGTTGTGCACCTCCTTAATATTTTCCTCTCATGGGGACTTGATGGAGGGGATTACTTGTTGGCAGACGGAGGGATGATAGCACTTAATGTGACTATAAAGTCGTTGTCATCCTTTACGTACTAACTTTGGGAAGCAAGGAGAACTTATTAAGACATGTCCATGCCGCGGGAGAAATCCCTTAATAGCGGGATAATACGATTGATGTAGTTTATCTGTCAGCTATCGTTATGAAGGATGTTGTGAGCATTGGTTTCTGCCTAATCATCCATATATGGAGCTCTTCCCACATACATGCATATCATGAGAATATTTGTTATAATAATCTTGATCACTTAGTCTAAATTGCTAGGGGTGTATCCACCACTCCCTGAAAACGCCTTTCCCCTATTGCAGTTTCAATCTTTCTTACACGTGTGATTACTACTTTGTGCATTAATTTTTACTTTAAGTTACTTTACTGTTTCACTCAACCAAAAACCCAAAAACCCAAAGACAATTCTACTTTTCTTGCATCATATAACTATTCCTTAAGTAATTCGTTTAGTTTTAGTTAAGAGCATTTTAGTCTTTCCCCTACTACTCCCTGTGGGATCGATATCTTTATTTCGAAACTAGCTACAAACGATCTATGCACTTGCAGCCATCAAGCTATTTTCTGGCGCTTTGCTGGGGAGCTTAGCGCTATAAGTCACTTTACTTTTAGTTATTTACTTTCATTGTAATAATTTTTTATTTGAGTTGCAGGACCATAACAATGGACAAAACTCAGCATTTAATGCAGCTTGAGGCAGTAAGGAATATGAGTTTGCCCATGGATGCTTTTATAAATGTCAATAGAAGTATAAACCTCGATGGTATTAAGATCCATCCCTTATTATTTGAGTTACTTAACTCTAAGAAGTTTTCAGGGACCAATGAAGACAGTCCATATGGAAACTTACAATTCTTTGAAGATGTTTTTTGTTCCTTCATATTTGATGATTGTGACCTTGATAAGGTTAAAATTCAGTTGTTTAGAAAAACTCTCTCTAATAATGTTTGCAACTTGTATAGATCATTTTGTGCAGAGGCACCAAGGATGTGTATGGATTTGACAACCAATTTCTTTTCAAAATATTACTCAGAAAGCAAAGCTCACAGGATGAGAGGTATTATTATTAGTTTCAAAAATAATCCTCATGAGAGTTTATATGAAGGCTATCTAAGGTATAAAAGCTATCTAGATAATTGCCCCCATCACCGTTTGCCTGATTGGTTAATCACCCATACTTTCTATGGAGGGCTTGATAATAAAAATAGAATGAGCCTAGATACCGCTTCTAATGGTAGTTTCCTATATTATACTTATAATGAAGCTTGGAAAATAATAAATAAAATGAAAGAAATAACGGAAAGTCTTTAAAATGAGAAGAGCAATCTGAAAAGTTCTTCTGAATATGCTTCTGTTAACGACTTTCTTGTAGATGAAAGGAATTGTGTGATAATTAAAACCCTTGGTATTGATTCTTATTCAGTAAAGAAAATTATTGAGAATTATGCAGGGCATATGCAGGTACCTGCAGGATGGGAACCTTACAAACCCATCGAAGAAAAGAAGCGAGAAAGAGAGGATGCATCATTGGTAGAATTTTCCTATGAACCTATTCAAGAGAATATTAAGAAGAAGTGCAGGGAGGAAGAACATACAAAGACAAGATCAATGAAACCGGAAAAGAACCCCGAAGCTACCAATGCAAATATTTTTATATTTAAGGATCTCATGAAGGCGAGAATCATAGAAAATGAAGTAGTTATGCTAGATTCTGAAACTTCAGACTTCATTACAGGTAAGATACAAGGTAAAGAAACTTCTAAACCTATGACTCCTATATACTGTGGAGAAACTTCCTTATATGGAATTTGTGAGCCAATTTCCACTATAAATATTATGCCTTCATCACTTTATGAGGAACTTCTCTACAATTTAAATAATCCGGATGTGGAACTAGTTGACACTACTATGAAATTGTTTAATAGAACTAATATAAAACTGGAAATTGTTATTTGAAATATCTATGTTTTTATTGGACCACTCATGTACCCTCTCGATTTTCATATTGTTGATATGCCTCGAGATACTTTTTGTCCCATTTTTTTAGGTAAGCCTTTTGTCTCTATAACTAAAGCTCGAATTGATAACAAGGAGGAGACTATTTACATGATATTTGGAGAAGAGGAAATCACATTCCACTTCGCCAAACATAAATAGAGGCCATATGAAATAGAAGATATCAAGGAAGAGAAAACAATTGCCGAGCTAGCTGCAATTTATTTCAGCACTCCCCAAGATGAATTAGAAAGGAGATTAATTAATTGGTAAGAGCCACTGTATGATGAGGAAAGAGAAGACATGGATGATTACCTTGACTCCATTCCGGAAGCACAAAACCCACATGACTATGAAAAACTGGTAAGAAAAGGTGACGCATAACCTCCGCCAATTGAATTGAAACGACTATCAGACAATATGAGGTATGAATTTTTAGATAATGCAAATAAATGTACTGTTATTATTAGTAAAACTTTATTAGAAAATGAAATAAATAAACGTATTTAAGTTTTTATCAAACATCGGGATGCAATTGGGTATACTCTAAGTGACGTTAAAGGAATAGATCCATCCATTGTGACACATAAGATTACCATGCTTGAAGATGTTGTACATGTAGTTGACACACAAAGAAGGTTTAATCCGAAAATGAAAGAAGTAGTAATAAAATAAGGTATACGCTTATTAGATGCTGGCATAATATATCATATTTCTGATAGTAAGTGGGTTAGCCCAGCTCATTGCATACCAAGACATGGGGGTTTTGATCCTACTATGAATGAGGATGGTGAGCTAGTCCCTATAAGGCCTATTGTTGGGTATCGCATGTGCATCGATTTTAGAAGACTAAACCGTGAGACAAAGAAAAATCATAAACCTATACCGTTCATGGATAGAATTTTAGAAAGACTAAGCAATAATTCTTATTTTTGTTTTCTTGATTGTTATTTCGGTTATTCTCAAATTGCTATATATCCCGAAGATCAAGAGAAAACAACTTGAACATGTCCTTATGGTACTTATGCTTATAGATTAATCCCGTTTGGCTTATGTAATGCAGCTGCAACCTTACAAGAATGTGTTTTAAAAATCTTTGATGATCATGTTGAGAAGACAATGGAAGATCTAACAAATGATTTCATTGTTTGTGGAACAATGATGGCGTGTTCAACGCCTCGTTGGGAGACCCCAAGAGCAAGGTATGATGAGCACAGCAGCAAGTTTTCCCTCAATAAGAAAACGAGGTTATCGAACCAGTAGGAGGAAGGAAACGACTCAAAGGTGTTTCTAGCAACTTGGAGACCCTCACAACACAAACTTAAGAGTTTGCCCCAACGAACAGCAAGGTTGTCAATCTCACTGGTTTGCTATAACAAAGGATTAATTGTATGGTGTGGAAGGTAATAGTGGTTTACAACAAGTAAACATCAACAGTGGAAGATGTATCAATGTTAAAGATTGGACCCGGGTCCATAGTTCACTAGAGGTGTTCTCCTTAGATAAACAATCATGGAAAGTTGGGTAAACAAATAACAGCAGGGCAATTGATAGGACTGAGCAAGGCATAACAATGCAATACTAGACATCATGATCCTATGAGATTCGATTGGGCAATACAACAAGATACATTGACCGCCATCCAACTACATCTATGACTAGAAGTCCACCTTTGGGTTATCATCTGAACCCCCTCCAGTATTAAGTTGCAAGCAACAGACAACTGCTTTAAGCAAAGTGTGTAAGGTAAACAATCCACTTGTTCCATGAACAAGAGACCGTTGTTTTCTCCCTAGTGGCAATAACACATCTACAACCTTAGAGATTTATGTCACCTCCCTTATATTAAATAGAGGCATGAACCCACTATTGAGCATAAATACCCCCTCTTGGAGTCACTAGCAACTACTTGGCCAAGATAGCTACTAACAGCGGAGAGCATGCAAGATCACAAACAACATGAACATGATAGAATCAATAAGACAAAACCATTAATCAATCTGACATATTAATCTCAATATCCATGGGATACCTACAAACGCAACATGCATAATTACAAATAGATGAGATCTTGATCATGAACGGATCTCACAAGATCTAGACATGAAAGCACAAAGGAGGAGATACAACCATCTAGCTACACCATGGACCCGTAGTCCAAGGTGGAACTACTCACGATTCATACCGGAGGCTGGCATGATGAAAAAGAAGGCCTCCGGGATGATCTCCCCTCCGGCAGGGTGCCGGGAAGAGCTTTAGATCCCCCCGATCTAGGGATGATGGTGGCGGTGGCTATAGACGGTTTCGTGGAATATTGATCGGGTACTTAGGGTTGAGGAGTCGGGGATTCTTATAGGCGAAGAGGCGAGACAGGGGGTCGCCAGGGCGGCTTCACTCCCCTAGGCGCGGGCCCACCTTGGCCACGCGGCCAGGGGGTGTGGCCCCCTGGTGGACCTCCTCCGTCTCGTATTTGGGCTTCGTGTTCCCCACGGTAAAATATTGACTTTGTCTTTTGTCCCGTCCAATTCCGAGAATATTGATTTTTTGCCTTTCTGGAACCAAAAACAGAAGAAAACGGGAAACTAGCTCTGTGGCATCTTGTTAATAGGTTAGTTCTAGAAAACATATAAAAACACCTCAAAGTGTAGACAAAGCAAAGCAAAGTAGATACTAAACAAGCATGGAACATCAAAAATTATAGATACGTTTCCGACGTATCCAGCATCCCCAAGCTTAACTCCTGCTCATCCTCGAGTAGGTAAGTGATAAAAGAATTATTTTTGAGGTGACATGCACCATCAAAACCAAGATCGAACCATTTGCAAGCTTTGAAAGCTGGGAACAAAGAACTCTAAACATGAGCATGAAATATGGATTTCTAACAGTAAGACAAAGTAACTATGCATGCAACATGAAATGCTACAAACAAAGATCATAAATAACATGCATTGAAAAACGTTTGTTTGTTTCACATACAGAAAACATGGCATAGTGGCATTCAGCTTGTCCCTCATGGAGAAGCAAATAGATGCATAGGACACCTTCAAAGTTCATAAGAGTGACTAGATACAAATAGCACAAGAACAAGCAATAACAACAATATGCATCAATCAATAAGTTTTGGGACAATGGACATAGAACTAAGAATGGCAACTATGATCTCTTAACTAGTGCCTAAAGGTAGAAGGTGGAGACTCAATATAATGGTGGAATAAAGGCCCTTCATAAATGGAATCAGGGATTTCAAGTTTCAAAAAGAGCTTCCAAAAATTATGGTACTTGTTAGCTTTCAGCCCTCATTGCCCATATCATAAGCATATTGAAGTGATTAAGGTTAAAGTGAACAAACTTTGGAGTATATGCTTGACAAAGTATAAGTTGGCAATATCATGTCCCTTGAGTACGAGGGCCGCTCCTCATGCTACTCAACTTTAGTCACCTGTAAGTTCTTGTCATGGTCAGTACATGTGCATCATAAAGAACCGCCAATGGGGTACCCCTTGCACATGGTACAGGAGCTATCCCATAACCAAAATGACAAGGCAAGCAGACAATGAGCATCTCAGTGATCTTTTTATTTGCTATTATGGTGATGCTGCAAGTACCCACCATGATTAGGCATGGCTTAGGCTAGTGGCCCAGGCATTTCTCTAACACAAAATACATAACTCCATGAACTTACAATCTCCCCTTTTATTTCACACCGACGACATCCATAGACAAAAGATCATGATATCAACTGTGTACAATGTACAAGTGCAATGTTCTAAGCGTTCCCAGTGACAGAACGGTTCTGATAATTCCAACATATAAGTGCAAGCATATACAACATAGATGACATAATGGTTCAAGTTTATTAGGGGCAAGAAATATAAATTGTGCCATCAAGTTCGTGAGAGCTTTAAACACTAAGTTTTCACATAAAAAATATTTTTTAATTGGAAGATAGATGAAAACAAGAATATACTTGGAATGGTGTAACACACCATGCATAGGAATTTATAGTGGACACTTTGGAATAACTTAGCTTCTTGGGAGTTGGAAGCATGAGTAGAGCTTACTCATACAAGTGGAGGCTAGCAAAAGACTAGGAGCAACCAACTAAGAGAGAAATAATGGCCATAATCATTGAGAGCGACAAAACATTACTAATCAAAGCATAGAGTGGTACTACATGTCAACACCCGGATTTTTAATCCCAGATGCCTGTTATGCCATACATCGCAATCCCAGGATTACCATTTTTGCGAGACATAACAGAATTGGATACCATAGTACATAATCCATTACAAACCGTACATAAGTTCTTACACAAATAGGGATCTCATGATCCAGTTCTTAATACAACATCAAGTAGCGGAATACGTAATAATAACGGTAGCGTGGGCGAAGCTCCATCTTCGGGGTCACAGGCAATGCTGACGATGGGAGATGATCCTAGTTGTCGTAACCTTCCTGGAGTCCATCCTCCAGGTACTCCTCTTCATAGTCTGGCCATGGGAATAGCCAGGGACAAAGCCATGAGTACTCTTTAAGTACTCGCAAACTAATACTAACAAGTGCAGGGGGTTTTTGATAATAGGACACAAGGCTCTAGGGTTATTTTGCAAAAGCCAGATTTATCTCTACTAATTTTAGAAGAAATGAATGCTAGTTGAATGTTTATACACCTAAGTGGGAACTTGTATCTCATGCCACAACCCTGTTGTGGTCAAGTCAAAGTCTCATTTCAGTTCACAAGTCATTTTGAAAAGTCTGACAGGGGAACAGTATGGTCACTCCAACTGTCCATAACCGCGGACGCGGCTATTCGAATAGTTTGACACTCTGCAGAGATGGTACACTTTCACCACAACATTCGATACATCCGTCAGGAACAAATCCTAAATTCACCATACTCAGTATGCGGATAATCAATCCTAACCTTTCAATTACATGCCCTAGTATAAGCACCTCTCCTGTGAGTTTGGCCTCCCAACCATGACCAACTGTCATCTTGAGTACTGCACAGGTGGACAATCTTCACAAGATAGCCTCAGCTCAGACCTTGGCCGTGAGGGAACTAATACTAAGGTATATAATTTTCCAGTCAATCCCTACCCAATCTTCGGGTATTGTGGTTGTACGATAAAATTGGAATGGTATCGCATCCAGACAACCATAAGGGCAACGGCTCATGCCTCAACATTTTCATTACCAAAATCATCAGGTGTTCGGAAACACATGTCCAAAACATTTCTATAAAATGATCCATCATTCCAAGGTTTTCATAACCATTTTCCACCAAGTATTCCCATCTAAAGTTGATCAAGTTTTATGCTTAGCACTAGCATCTACAGGTGGGGGTAAGCAATAATGAGGGGTGGTAAACTAGTGGAGTTCTAACTAAGTTCAATCTAATGCCTTAAGATGACATCAAGATTATCTAGCTTAAGCCAAATTTTATGCTATTTATGCAACATTCAAATATCTTTCTATAATTCACTTAAGTAAACTCTAAGTAATAGCTTTGATAAAGAAATAAAGTATAAAGCTTGTAAGTAAAAACTAGGATTGGTTTATCAAGTGGATATGATCACATATGCTTAAGGCATATAGTGGGAAGAGTAACAAGTAGTGATTTGTGGCATCAGTAGGGTATCTTGCAAGGTTTAGCTTGCATTGGTCCACTTAGTTAATAAAGCTTGCCTTGTGCAGAGCAGTGTATGAAGTTCTCCTCGGCTTCTTCTTCGTAGAATCCTCCTTCCTCCTCGTATCCTTGGTCGGTACTAGCGTCTATAAATAAATACGAGGTACACAATCACCAAACAATACTTAACTACTTGCAATCATCACACACAAGGGTCCTATAGATGATCTAACATCATCTCTAACATTACAAGATTAAGGCTTGGTTTAATTCCTTTTATTTTTAGAAAAGTAATTTCTATTCATTGAAAAACTACTTAAGATTTAATATTCTCCAAACCAAACATGGGATCAAGTTGACACATGTCATCACCACATATTTTAGTCCATGGGAACATGATTTAAAGTGGTGTCATAATTTAATTAAATAAAGTGACTAGAAATGCCTATGTAGCATTCTTTTATTACTTGAACATTATTTCTGCAAGTAAACCTATATATTTTTATATGTTCTGAAAGGCATGGTTAAATGTGATTTTTGACAGTTGGAATCAACTCAAAAGATATTATGGTTTATATTTGAAAAATGTTTGAATGCAGAAAAGCTTCTACATTGTTATTTTTATCATGGATGATCTATAGATCCAAATGACTTGAATCCAACGGGCTTGGATTCATCATTCCCAGACCTTTCCAACAAAATTGGTTTCATATAGTTTGGTGCACTGAATCGACCTGGGTTGATTTTTGAAACTGGGTACAGAAGTGTGTTTGAAATAAAATGGAAAAGGTTTAATTCAAATAACTGGGCTGCGCGGGAAATGATACTGGGCCGGCCTGCTAAGCGCAGTGCTTCCGCGGGCTGCTTAAGTGGCTGTCCCCACTCGTCAGTGAGACAGGGGGTGCGAAGCGATACGGGGCAACGTGGGTCGTTTGATCTGATTCTAATCCAACGGCTGGGAGTCATCGTCGATGTTGGGCAACGCCGGCGAGAAAGAAACCTAGCACGGACAGTGGGGGTTGCTAGGGGCTCACCGGGGTGCAGGAGAGGGTCGGCGAGGCGGGCGAACGACAAATTCGACGACGGCGAACTCAGTGCTGGTCGCGGCAGCTCCTAGGGTGGACGAAATCGATGGCACCCTTCTTCTCCAGAGGCGGCGGGCTCCGGTGAAATTCCAGCGATGCGCTGCTCGCCTTGCTCCGGGACTGAGGTGGGGTGGTTCTGGGTGAGAGAGGAGTGGTATGGTGTGAAGAATTCGAGCAGGGGAGTCCTCTATTTATAGTCTCGACGGTGAGACCGAACGGCATGGGCAGGCGACGGTGGCGACATGGATATGGGCTGCTAGAGGCATGGCCGGCGGTGGCGATCGCTTGGTGGTCTCCTGGCGATGCTCTACGGCTTTAATGCGCTTGTAGGGGCGATGCGGTTTGGTCTGGAACACGCGACACTCTGCGCGGCAGAGGCGGCGTCTTCAACGGCGAGCGGTGGCTGTGTGGAACGGGGCGGCGAACGAGGATGTCTGGCGGTCTCCTGAGTCGATGGTGATCATGTATGCACGCGTTGAGGGAGGCGCGCGGTCTGTGGGCTTCGGTCGAGGGTGGCGCTCTGGTGCACGCTCGGAATGGTCGCTGGCGGTCTGGGCGCGGTCCGTGCATGTGGTCCAGTGGTTGGCAAGGTTCGAGCGTTGGACAGGGAGTGGCGGTGGATGGTGGGCTGCCTCCCAGACATGCTGGCTAGGCTTGCTTCTCCTCCTAGCTTGCTGTCGACATGGGGGTGACAATGGTGCATTCGGCCTGCTCACCATTGATGGCATTGCCAAGCTTACAGTGGTGCTAGTGATTAGTTAAGGTTGTTAGATGATCTACTAAGGCTAGTGGTGCCTAGAGAGGGAACAAGTTAGGCTCAAAACACTGCACACTATAGTGTTTTGATTTTGTTTGATTTGTGTCTACAATGTGTTTGATGAAATGGCCGCATGAAATCAAGTTTTGAATTTTGAAAAGATTTTTGGTGGGTGTGCTAGATTGGTGCTGGTGAGTCTGCAGATGCTTGGGTTTTGAAAGTTGAGCTTGTTTGAGTGGTTTTTAAAAAAGTGGGATCTTCCCATATGATAAAGATTCAATTTTGAATTGTCATTTACACTATGCATTTGAAAGTTTCTGGATGATCACAAAGTGGGCCTTGGTACTTTGTTATGGGTACAATCAAGGGGTGCAAAGATCCAGAAAAGTTTTTATTAGGTTCTGAAAGTTTGAGACAGCCAAAGTAGGCATGGGAGTTAAATTGGTCAAAATGACCATTCCTTTATTTTATTTGTTTTGATTTATTTGTCTTTAGGAAAAGTGTGGGAAATGTTTTAGATGATGCTTAATTCACCTAAGAAACATTTTACAAGCAAGGAAACACATAAACATGGTGGTTCAAAAGAATTTCAAATTCAATGCATACTCATATGCATGATTTCATAATTTTATTTACAAAAGTTTTTGTTAACCCTAATTTTGATGATTAGAGTTTGATGATCCAAGTTTAGTATTTTTGGGATGTTACACTAGAAATCAAGGAATAAATGATCATAGAGGCTATGGTGACTTGTTCATAGTCATAACATGGTGTGAGCATGTGCCAAGTCAACCCAAACAAAGCATCAAAGGAGAATATCACAATACTATGCTTTTGTGTGCTAGAACAACACATGATTCTTTGATGATTAGAGTTTGATGATCCAAGTTTAGTATTTTTGGGATGTTACAAACCTTCTCCCCTTAAAAAAAATCTCGTCCCGAGATTTGAAAAAGTACGAAAAGATTACCTAGGATTTGAAGAGATCGGGAAACTCTGTCCTGATGTGATCTTCGCGCTCCCAGGTAGATTCCTCTTCTGTGTGGTTGCTCCACTGAATCTTGAGAAACTTGATGCTTCGGGTTCGGGTAGTTCGAAAAGCTTCTTCCAAAATACGGATGGGTACTTCGGGATAGGTCAGGTCATCGTTGATCTCTATGGTCTGATGATCGATATTCTTGAACACTTCGGTCTTCTCGGGGACTTCGAGACACTTGCGAAGTAACGAGATATGGAACACATTGTGCACGGCTGACATCTCTTCGGGTAGTTCCAATTGATACGATACTTCTCCTCGGCGGTTTAGAATCTTGAAAGGTCCGATATATCTGGGGGATAACTTTCCCTTGAGTTGGAAACGCTGCATTCCCTTCAATGGCGACACTTTCAGATAAACAAAATCTCCTATGTTGAAGGCGAGGTCTCGACGTCTCTTGTCGGCGTAACTCTTCTGTCTGGATTGGGCGGCCTTGAGGTGCTCACGAATCTTGTGAACCTTCTCTTCTTCTTCTCGTAGGACGTCGGGTCTGAAAATCTGACACTCTCCTACTTCCGACCAGTTCAAAGGGGTGCGACACTTTCTTCCGTACAACAATTCAAATGGGGCCATTTGCAAACTGGCTTGATAACTGTTGTTGTATGAAAATTCTGCAAACGGCAGACAGTCTTCCCACTTGGATCCATATTCTAACACGCATGCTCTCAGCATATCTTCGGGTATTTGATTTAGTCGCTCCGTTTGTCCATCGGTCTGAGGGTTATACGCGGTGCTGAAATCTAGGCGGGTTCCTAAACCTTCTTGAACTTTCTTCCAGAATCTCGAGGTAAACTGAGTTCCTCGATCCGATATGATGTTTTTGGGGACTCCATGCAAACTGACGATTCTAGCGATGTATAACTCCGCTAGCTTCGAACTCTGATAGGTGGTCTTGACGGGTAAGAAATGGGCGACTTTGGACAATTTGTACACTATGACCCACATAGAGTCATTTCCCCTACTAGAAGTAGGCAGTCCAGTGATAAAGTCCATTCCAACAGAATCCCATTTCCATTCCGGAATCTGCAATGGTTGCAACAATCCAGCGGGTCTTTGATGTCCTGCCTTGACTCGCTGACAAATATCACACTTGGCGATATAGCTTCTGATTTCTCTCTTCATCTTATGCCACCAAAATTGCTCTTTTAAATCTTGATACATCTTAGTTCCTCCGGGATGGATAGAATAAAGAGTATCATGAGCCTCCTTCAAGATAACTTCTTTCAACTCAGAATCTGCTGGTACACAAAGGCATCCTTTGTACCACAAAACTCCTTCTTCGTCTTCGATGAATCCGGGTACTTTGCCTGTACCGATACGACGCTTGATTCCGTCAATACTAGCATTTCCCTTCTGCGCCTCTTTGATATGACTGATCAAAGTGGGCTGGAGTTCTATGCTAGCCAAAAATCCTTCACTTACTAATTCCATTCGAAAAGCTTCCATCTCTTTGTGCAAACTTGGTTGCTCCTTCAAAATCATGGAGTTCAAGCGGCACGGCAATCTGCTAAGGGCATCGGCTACCACGTTGGCTTTACCAGGGTCATAGTGAATGTCCAGATCGTAATCCTTGATTAGCTCAATCCATCTTCTCTGCCTCATATTCAGATCCTTCTAAGTGAATATATACTTTAGGCTCTTGTGATCCGAATAGATCTCACAAAGGTTTCCCATCAGGTAATGTCTCCATGTTTTCAGGGCTAGAACTACGGCTGCGAATTCAAGGTCATGGGTTGGGTAGTTTTGCTCGTGCTGCTTCTGTTGTCGAGATAAATAAGATATAACTTTGCCTTCTTGCATTAGCACACATCTGAGACAGATCTTGGATGCATCACAATACACATCGAAGGGCTTCGTGATATCTGTCATGATCAAGATTGGGGCTGAAATCAATCTCCTCTTGAGTTCTTGAAAAATCGCTTCACACTTGTCTGTCCATTCAAACTTCTTGTCCTTCTTCAGCAATTGGGTCATGGGTCGGGCGATACTAGAGAATCCTTCTACGAATTGCGGTAATATCCCGCCAATCGGAGAAATGCACGAACTTGGGTTTGAGTGGTTGGGGCTTGCCAATCTTCTACATATTTCACTTTGGCAGGGTCAACGGCAATTCCTCCGGCTGATACAATGTGACCGAGGAATCCTACCTCCTGTAACCAGAATTCACATTTGCTAAACTTTGCATACAGCTGATGCTCTCTAAGGGTTCCAAGAATGGTCCTTAGGTGTAGCTCATGTTCTTCTTCTGATTTGGAATAAATCAGAATATCATCGATGAAAACAACGACAAACTTATCCAGGAAGTCCATAAAAATCTTATTCATGAGATTCATGAAATAAGCGGGGGCATTGGTTAATCCAAAAGACATGACTGTATACTCATACAATCCATATCTGGTGGTAAAGGTGGTCTTTGGAATATCCTCTGCGCGAATTTTGAGTTGATGATAGCCAGTTCTAAGATCAATCTTAGAAAACACCTTGGCACCGGTCAACTGATCAAACAAATCTTCTATCTTGGGCAATGGGTACTTGTTCTTGTTGGTGACGTCATTCAACTTCCGATAATCCATACACAAATGGTTACCTCCATCCTTCTTGTACAAAAACAAGACAGGTGATCTCCAAGGTGACGCACTTGGTTGAATCAATCCAATTTCTAGCATGGCATCCAGTTGCTTCTTCAGTTCTGCTAGCTCTGACAGGTTCATACTATAGGGTATCTAGGGTATGGGTCCAGTTCCAGTAACTAGTTCGATGATAAACTTGATATCCCGATCTGGGGGCATACCGGGCAAAACATCTGGAAATACATCGGGGTATTCACAGACTATCCGGACTTGGTCAATGGTAGGTTGGGTTATACTCTTGTTGCACTTGAATTGACGAGGTAAGGTTTCAGATATATGCTCGACTGATATTCTGGCTGTACTGGTCATGGTTATGGCTTTCTTGGCACAGTCAATCAATCCTTTATGTTTGGACATCCAATCCATTCCTAGTACTACTTCCAAACCTTTAGTTCCGAGTACTATCAGATTTGCATAAAAATCTATGCCATGGATTCGGATAGGTACGGCTTTGCAAATTTGCCTAGCCTTGGTGGTTGATCCGGGAATTTGAACAATCATAACATGCTTCAGTTTGGTTGGTCGAATTTTACTAGTGCATGCAAATTCTTCGGTGACAAATGAATGCGATGCACCAGAATCAAACAACACTCTTGCAAGTACTGAATTAACCGAAAACATACCCAGCACGACGTCTGGCACTTCCTGAGCTTCTTCAGCATGCATGAGAAAAAGACGGTCGTTGCGGTTGAGCGAATTCCGTGGGGCAAATATTCTTCCTGGCTGAACACGACGCTGCTGCTGAGCTGGGACATTGGCATTGGGGGATGTAGCATTCTTCTTGTTGGGGCACTCGTTGGAATAGTGGCCTTTATTTCCACAGTCATAACAAGTCACTTGCAACTTGTCCTTTGCTGCTACAGGAAAAGCATTGCTTCCAGTCCTAGGGGCAGTGTTGGTGTTGGCGGCAGCATTGTTGTTGTTGAATTTGGGTGGGGAACGATTAAAATTGCTAGCGTTGCCGGGGTTGTTGTGATTTCCTCCGGGCCTAGGGTTTCCACGGTTGGGATAGGTCGGACGGTTCATCGGGGGTCTGTTGGTTCTAGGGGCGAATACTGGAGATGGGTTGGGTCGATACTTTGGGGTCTGATGGGTTCCTGGTTGATGCATCATGCGACGCTTGCGGTTCTCATTGGCCTGGTTGATCTTTCCTTCCATCTGGATAGCTGAGTCAACAAGGGCTTCAATATCCGCAAAGGGGATATTGACTAACACCGTCTACATCTCATCATGCAGACCATTCAGGAATCTTTCTTTCTTCTTGGCTTCGGTGTCGTTCTCATCCGGGGCATACCTAGCTAATGACAAGAATTTGTCACGGGATTCCACTACGGTCATCCTTCCTTGCTTCAGCTCTCTGAAATCGTCTCTCATTCTCTTGATCAAACCTGGTGGCACATGGGTTCTGCTGAACTTGACCTTGAATTCCTCCCAGGTCATCATCTGGCCTCCGGTCATTGCGCGAACACTGTTCCACCATGCCCTGGCATCTCCGGCTAGATAGTGGGTGGTGAACCGGACTTTCTCGTTGGCTTCCACTCCAGCGACTTCTAAGTTATTTTCCATGGTATGCAGCCAATCATCGGCGTCTAGGGGTTCTTCTGACTTAGTGAAAGCAGGTGGGTTGGTATTCTGGAAATTCTTGAGCTTAGATCCATGGTTGTCCTGATTTCCGTGGCCTTGGTTGTTGTGGGCAAGTTGGGCTATCTGCTGCAGTGTGGCTAGTTTTGCTTGATGTTCTGCTCTTTCAGCTTCGCGGTCAGAAGTCAACATTTGCAGAATCTGCAACATCGGGTCCGAGGTTGAACCACTTCCTCCACGTGGCATCTGAAGATTTAGATAGATCATGAGAAAAGAGGGAAATTTCTAAAGTTTTGGGTCTTTGGGAAAAAAATTAAAGTTTGATTCAGATTTTTCTAGTAACTTGCTTTTCATTCATTCATTCATTCATAGCACCCGATACAACACACACCACAACAAAGAAAAATAGATGGTTTTAAGAACCATTCTGAGAACTACGATATAGTGGGACCGAAAACTACTCACTACGCTAGTGCTCAAGTGCTACTACTCCTCGTAATCTGTGGCCTCATCATCCTCATCATCATCGATGAAGGCGAAATCATCCTCATCGGTGAAGAAGTCCATAGCCTGATCCTCCAGAAAATCGTCGTCATCGCTGAGATAGGAGTAGGGGTCTCCACGAAGATCCTCTCCGGCATTCTCCCTTTCCTCCAACTGCATGTCTCTCTCGCGGATGGTATCCTCCAGAGATGAGATGCAGTGGCGAACATGGGCAATGATGCGCTCCTTCTTGTCGAGCTGACGGTGGCGAGACTTGTGATCCTTTGCTAGCATGGCGATGGTTTGGTCCTTCGTCTTGATGATGGCAGACTTATGGTTGCAGTAGTCACGGCAGTTGTCTAACTCCTGCTGACGATCGTACATCATGAAGCTAAGGTGGTCCAATTGGGTCTTCAGCTCGGGGTGGTATGGGGCTTCCAGTGGTTGTCCATTAGCATCACGCCTTGGGCAAAACTCAAAGCGAGTACCCTTGATCTGATTGATGCTCTGCCCACACAGACGGGAAAGAGCTTCCTACATTGCTCTGGCAAGTCCATCGAGCCAGTTGTTTTTCCTCAAGGTAAACTGAATTCCCTCCACAGTGGGAGGTTCAATTTTCCTCGGAGACTTGCAAAAATTAGCCACTGCAGGTCTTCTCCTCCTTGATCATTGAGCTGAGCTCCGAAGAACTCGGGGTGCGGACGCTCCAGAAGTTCCGAAAGCTTGTCCAAATCCCTCTCAAAGATCAGGTCTCCTCCATTCCCCAGCTGATAAAACTTGTTGTACTTCACGTCCATCTATAAGAATATAGGATGAGTATGTTAGTAGAGTGATTAAGTGTGTCAAAATTTAATGTATTTTGCAAGATTTTTTGAGGAACATGAATTTTCATAAAAGAATCAAAGGGATAAGAATGAGATTAAGTTTTTGCAAATATTTGCTTTCTTTGGATTTGAAACTAAGTTTTTGATTCAAACGTCCAGTCTAACTAGGGTCTCCTATGGTCAGGATGGCTCTGATACCAACTTGTCAACACCCGGATTTTTAATCCCAGATGCCTGTTATGCCATACATCGCAATCCCAGGATTACCATTTTTGCGAGACATAACAGAATTGGATACCATAGTACATCATCCATTACAAACCATACATAAGTTCTTACACAAATAGGGATCTCATGATCCAGTTCTTAATACAACATCAAGCAGCGGAATACGTAATAATAATGGTAGCGTGGGCGAAGCTCCATCTTCGGGGTCACATGCAATGCTGACGATGGGAGATGATCCTAGTTGTCGTAACCTTCCTGGGGTCCATCCTCCAGGTACTCCTCTTCATAGTCTGGCCATGGGAATAGCCAGGGACAAAGCCATGAGTACTCTTTAAGTACTCGCAAAATAATACTAACAAGTGCAGGTGTTTTTTGATAATAGGACACTAGGCTCTAGGGTTATTTTGCAAAATCCAGATTTATCTCTACTAAATTTAGAAGCAATGAATGCTAGTTGAAGGTTTATACACCTAAGTGGGAACTTGTATCTCATGCCACAAACTTGTTGTGGTGAAGTCAAAGTCTCATTTCAGTTCACAAGTCATTTTGAAAAGTCTGATGGGGGAACAGTATAGCCACTCCAACTATCCATAACCGCGGACGTGGCTATTCGACTAGTTTGACACTCTACAGAGATGGTACACTTTCACCACAACATTCGATACATCCGTCAGGAACAAATCCTGAATTCACCATACTCAGTATGCGGATAATCAATCCTAACCTTTCAATTGCACGCCCTAGTATAAGCACCTCTCCTGTGAGTTTGGCCTCCCAACCATGACCAACTGTCATCTTGGGTACTACACAGGTGGACAATCTTCACAAGGTAGCCTCAGCTCAGACCTTGGCCGTGAGGGAACTAATACTAAGGTATATAAGTTTCTACTCAAGCCCTACCCAATCTTCCGGTATTGTGGTTGTACGATAAAATTGGAATGGTATCGCATCCAGACAACCATCAGTTTTATAAAGGGCTAAGGCTCATGCCTCAACATTTTCATTACAAAAATCATCGGGTGTTCAGAAACACATGTCCAAAACATTTCAATAGAATGATCCATCATTCCAAGGTTTTCATAACCATTTTTCCACCAAGTATTCCCATCTAAATTTGATCAAGTTTTATGCTTAGCACTAGCATGTACAGGTGTGGGTAAGAAATAATGAGGGGTGGTAAACTAGTGGAGTTCTAACTAAGTTCAATCTAATGCCTTAAGATGACATCAAGATTATCTAGCTTATGCCAAATTTCATGCTCTTTATGCAACCTTCAAATATCTTTGTATAATTCACTTAAGTAAACTCTAAGTAATAGTTTGATAAAGAAATAAAGTATAAAGCTTGTAAGTAAAAACTAGGATTGGTTTATCAAGTGGATATGATCACATATGCTTAAGGCATATAGTGGGAAGAGTAACAAGTAGTGATTTGTGGAATCAGTAGGGTATCTTGCAAGGGTTATCTTGCATTGGTCCACTGAGTTAATAAAGCTTGCCTTGTGCAGAGCAGTGGTTAAAGTTCTCCTTGGCTTCTTCTTCGTAGAATCCTCCTTCCTCCTCGTATCCTTGGTCGGTACTAGCGTCTATAAATAAATACGAGGTACACAATCACCAAACAATACATAACTACTTGCAATCATCACACACAAGGGTCCTATAGATGATCTAACATCATCTCTAACATTACAAGATTAAGGCTTGGTTTAATTCCTTTTATTTTTAGAAAAGTAATTTCTATTCATTGAAAAACTACTTAAGATTTAATATTCTCCAAACCAAACATGGGATCATGTTGACACATGTCATCACCACATATTTTAGTCCATGGGAACATGATTTAAAGTGGTGTCACAATTTAATAAGGTTTTACCCTTTTATTTTAATTAAATAAAGTGACTAGAAATGCCTATGTAGCATTCTTTTATTACTTGAACATTATTTCTGCAAGTAAACCTATATATTTTTATATGTTCTGAAAGGCATGGTTAAATGTGATTTTTGACAGTTGGAATCAACTAAAAAGATATTATGGTTTATATTTGAAAAATGTTTGAATGCAGAAAAGCTTCTGCCTTGTTATTTTTATCATGGATGATCTATAGATCCAACTGACTTGAGTCCAACGGGCTTGGATTCAGCATTCCCAGACTTTTCCAACAAAATTGGTTTCATTTAATTTGGTGCACTAAATCGACCTGGGTTGATTTTTGAAACTGGGTACAGAAGTGTGTTTGAAATAAAATGGAAAAGGTTTAATTCAAATAACTGGGCTGCGCAGGAAACGATACTGGCCTGGCCTGCTAAGCGCAGTGCTTCCGCGAGCTGCTTAAGTGGCTGTCCCCGCTCATCAGTAAGACATGGGGTGCGAAGCGGTACGGGGCAACGTGGGTCGTTTGATCTAATTCTAATCCAACGGTTGGGAGTCATCATCGATGTTGGGCAACGCCGGCGAGAAAGAAACCTAGCGCGGCCAGTGGGGGTTGTTGGGAGCTCACCGGGGTGCAGGCGAGGGTCGGCGAGGCGGGCGAACGACGAAGTCGACGACGGCGAACTCAGGGGTGGTCGCGGCAGCTCCTGGGGTGGACGAAATCGATGGCGCCCTTCTTCTCCAGAGGCGGCGGGCTCCGGTGAAATTCCGGCAATGCGCTGCTCGCCTTGCTCCGGGACTGAGGTGGGGTGGTTTTGGATGAGAGAGGAGTGGAATGGTGTGAAGAATTCGAGCGGGGGAGTCCTCTATTTATAGTCTCGACGGTGAGACCGAACGGCATGGGCAGGCGACGGTGGCGGGCTGCTAGAGGCATGGCCGGCGGTGGCAATCGCTTGGTGGTCTCCTGGCGATGCTCTACGGCTTTAATGCGCTTGTAGGGGCGGTGCGGTTTGGTCTGGAACACGCGACGCTCTGCGCGGCAGAGGCGGCCTCTTTGACGGCGAGCGGTGGCTGTGCGGCACAGGGCGGCGAACGAGGATGTCTGACGGTCTCCTGGGTCGATGGTGATCATGTATGCACGCGTTGAGGGCGGCGCGCGGTCTGCGGGCTTCGGTCGAGGGTGGCGCTCTGGTGCACGCTCGGCATGGTCGCTGGCGGTCTGGGTGCGGTCCGTGCGTGTGGTCCAGTGGTTGGCAAGGTTCGAGCGTTGGACAGGGAGTGGCGGTGGACGGTGGGTTGCCTCCCAGACATGCTGGCTAGGCTTGCTTCTTCTCCTAGCTTGCTGTCGACATGGGAGTGACAATGGTGCATTCGGCCTGCTCACCATTGATGGCATTGCCAAGCTTACAGTGGTGCTAGTGATTAGTTAAGGTTGTTAGATGATCTACTAAGGCTAGTGGTGCCCAGAGAGGGAACAAGTTAGGCTCAAAACACTGCACACTATAGTGTTTCGATTTTGTTTGATTTCTGTCTGCAATGTGTTTGATGAAATGGCCGCATGAAATCAAGTTTTGAATTTTGAAAAGATTTTTGGTGGGTGTGCTAGATTGGTGCTGGTGAGTCTGCAGATGCTTGGGTTTTGAAAGTTGAGCTTGTTTGAGTGGTTTTTGAAAAAGTGGGATCTTCCCATATGATAAAGATTCAGTTTTGAATTGTCATTTAAACTTTGCATTTGAAAGTTTCTGGATGATCACAAAGTGGGCCTTGATACTTTGTTATTAGTACAATCAAGGGGTGCAAAGATCTAGAAAAGTTTCTGTTAGGTTCTGAAAGTTTGAGACAGCCAAAGTAGGCATGGGAGTTAAATTGGTCAAAATGACCAGTCCTTTATTTTATTTGTTTTGATTTATTTGTGTTTACGAAAAGTGTGGGAAATGTTTTAAATGATTCTTAGTTCACCTAAGAAACATTTTACAAGCAAGGAAACACATAAACAAGGTGGTTCAAAAGAATTTCAAATTCAATGCATACTCATATGCATGCTTTCATAATTTTAGTTACAAAAGTTTTCGTTAACCCTAATTTTGATGATTAGAGTTTGATGATCCAAGTTTAGTATTTTTGGGATGTTACACTCCAAGTCAAGGAATAAATGATCATAGAGGCTATGGTGACTTGTTCATAATCATAACATGGTGTGAGCATGTGCCAAGTCAACCCAAACAAAGCATCAAAGGAGAATATCACAATACTATGCTTTTGCGTGCTAGAACAACGCATGATTCTTTCAAGACACGCTAAGAAATCCCAATTGTTTGTAACAAGTCATGCTACAGCAATAATCACTAAGCATAAGGTCAAAACAACACCTAGAATGACATGCTAAACTCTAAGTCACAATCAAAGCAAGCTCCTCTTGCACTATTTAAGCAAGAACATTTTACTCCTCTCCAACACCAATTAACTTATTTGAAACAACACAGAGAGAACGGGGGTCCAAACTAATTTATTTAAGCAAACTAAGAAAAGCAAACAAAAACTAAGACGCTCCAAGAACAACAAAACAGTGCATGAAACAAAAAAACGAAATGTCTAGAAAGAACTGGGCTTTTTATTGATGAAGAAGGGGATGCCTTGGGCATCCCCCAAGCTTTTACTCTTGTACCTCTTGAATATTTATTGGGGTGACACGGGGTGGCATCCCCAAGCTTGAGATTTTGTCCATTCTTCATCTCATTACATCATTCTCTCGCTACACCTGAAATTTTTCCTTCATACAAAACATCACACAATCTTCATTAGCAACATTAGTGTATTAAAAAGATAATAGAACCTTAGTTTTAGCTTTAGAACAGAAAAAAATTCACTAAAAACACAATATATTGTAGCAATTCCCTAAAAAATCTCAATTTCCCAAAAAGAACCCAAAAAGGAATCATTAAGAAGCAAATGCAAATAATGGCAGAAATCTATCAAAACAGACCAGCAGGTAGAAACCGATTTTTTTGAAGACCTTCTGTTGCTCAAATAAAAAAGTGTTGACCTAACTAAAGTTATCTAACATACTGGGGGGATTTATTCATAAATTATCAGCTCAATCCGACTTACAGATATTCCTCACGAATTTTTATGGTGGAGCACAAAAATCTATTTCGGGACAACAACTCCCCAAATCTTACTTCCCTCTCATTAGAGGTCATTCTTGGCACAAAAAGCAAATAAAAAGTACAAGGAGAGGTCATTACTGAAGTAATAACTTCCAAGACTCAAGAAAACTCTTGGGTTATCTCCCAACAAGTACTTTTCTTTAACGCCTTTAAGTTAGGCACAAGAAGCAAGAATCAAGTATTTTCAAATGAAGAAGCATTAACATCAAACCTTGCTTTCAAATGAGGAACAAAAAGTAACTTCTACCTCCTCATAGGGAAGTTTTCAATACCTTTCTTGAATGGGAATTGATATTTAATGGTGCCTTCTTTCATATCAATGATGGCACCAACAGTTCTAAGAAAAGGTCTTCCCAAAGTAATAGGACAAGAAGAATTCTATTCAACATCCAGAACATAGAAATCAATAGGGACATAAGAATTGTTAACCATAATGAGAACATTATTAATACTCCCCATGAGTTTCTTCTAAGCTTTATCATTAAGTGGGAGATCCAAATAACAATCTTCCAAAAGTGGCAAATCAAGCATTTCATAAATCTTCCTAGGCATAAAGAGACACTAGAACCAAGATCACATGAAGATTTGAGATCAAAGTCATTCACTTGCATATTAATAATGGGTTCCCAACTATCTTATACTTACCTAGGAATAGAAGCTTTGTGTTTCAACTTCTATTCCTTAATTTTAACAAGAACATCTGTAATGTATTTGGTGAAAGCAACATGCATATCACTAGCATCAGGACTTCTAGCAAGCTTTTGTAGGAACATAATCACTTCATAAATATTGCAACCATCAAGATCAAAATCAAACTTAGCATCACTATTAGCAGACTAGTTGGGCTTAGGCATTATAGGAGGAGGAATAGGGACTTCTTGTGGTTTAGTGGCATCCATATTGGTGGTGGTGATAGTGCACACACTATTATTTCTAGCAATTTTAGCTTCCCTTTCCCACTTAGCATTAAGTTGGGCTAATAGTCTAACATTTTCATCAATAGTAACTTGTATGGCATGAGTATCAGCAAAGGTACTTTCCATGGTTTCAGGTTTAGCATCCATTTTATTAATCAAAGAGGATTGTGCTTCAGACAAAGAGGAAATATTTTTCTCTACATTCAAAAGCTTTTCCTCCATAATCTTGTTGAAAGTGGTTTGTTTACTAATAAAGTCTTTGATCATGACTTCATGTTTAGAGGGGGCATGTAAAATCCCAAAAATACTAAACTTGGATCATCAAACTCTAATCATCAAATTTAGGGTTAACAAAAACTTTGCTAAATAAAAATATGAAAGCATGCATGTGAGTATGCATTTCATTTTGAATTCTTTTGAACCAACTTGTTTGTGTTTTCATTTGCTTGTAAATGTATTCTTAGGTGAAATAAACATCATCTAAAAAATTCCCAAACTTTTCTCAAAGACAAGTAAATCAAAACAAATAAAATAAGGGAATGGTCATTTTGACCAACTTAACTCCCATGCCTACTTTGGCTGTCTCAAACTTTCAAAACTTAACAGAAACTTTTCTGGATCTTCGCACCCTTGATTGTACTCAAGACAAAGTATCAAGGACCACTTTGTGATCATCCAGAAACATTCAAATGCATAGTTTAAAGGACAGTTCAAAATTGAATCTTTATCATATGGGAAGATCCCACTTTTTCAAAACCCAATCAAACAAGCTCAACTTTCAAAACCCAAGCATCTGCAGACTCACCAGCACCAACCTAGCACACCCACCAAAAATCTTTTCAAAATTCAAAACTTGAATTCTTGCGGCCATTTCATCAAACACATTGCAGACACAAATCATCAAAATTTTAAACACTATTGTGAGCAGTGATTGAAGCCTAACTTGTCCCCTCTCTAGCTCACAACCATCTTAGTATATCATCTAGCAAGTTAAACCAAGCACTAGACTCACTGTAAGCTGGGAAATGACATCAATGGTGAACAGCCGAAGCCACCCATGCCACCCTAGTGTAGGCAGCAAGCTAGGAGGAGAAACAAGCCTAGCCAGCATGTCTAGGAGGCAGCCCACCATCCACCGCCACTCCCTGTCCCAGCCGCGAGCGTTGCCAAACCCTGGACCACACGCACGAACTGCGCCCAGCTCGCTAGCAACCATGCCGAGCATGCGCCAGAGCGCCACACTCGACCGACGCACACAGACCACGCGCCGCCCTCACCGCGTGCATACATGATCGCCACCAACCCAGGAGACCGCCAGACATCACCGTTCACCGCCCCATTCCTCACAGCCACCGCTCACCGTCGAAGACGCCGCCTCTGCCGCGCAGAGCATCGCGTGTTCCAGACCAAACCGCACCGCCCCTACGCGTGCATTAAAGTCGTAGAGCATCGCCAGGAGACCACCAAGCGATCGCCACCGCCGGCCATGCCTCTAGCCGCCCGTAGCCATGTCGCCACCGTCGCCTGCCCATTCCGTTCGGTCTCACCGTCGGGACTATAAATAGAGGCCTCCCCCGCTCAAACTCTTCACACCATCTCACTCCCCTCTCCTCATTGATCGTGCCACCCCGTTCATGGAGCAAGGCGAGCAGCACTTCGCCGGAATTTCACCGGAGTCTGCGGCTGCTGGAGAAGAAGGGGGCCAGCGATTGGATCCGCCCCAGGAGAAGCTGCCGGTACCAGGAGGTTCGCCGTCGTCGACTTCGTCGTTCGCCCGCATCGCCGACCCTCGCCTGAACCCCGGTGAGCCCCCAACGGCCCCCACTGGCCGCGTTAGGTTTCTGTCTCGCCGGCGTTGCCCAACGTCGACGATGACCCTTAGCCGTTGGATTAGAACCAGATTGAACGCCCCACATCGCCCCATACCGCTTCGCACCCCCTCGTCTCACTGACGTGTGGGGACAGCCACTTAACCAGCCCGCGTAAGCGCTATGCTTAGTAGGTCGGCCCAGTATCACTTCCCGCGCAACCCAGTTATTTGAATTTAACCTTTTCCATATTATTTCAAACACACTTCTGTACCCAGTTTCAAAAATCAACCCAGGTCGATTCAATGAACCAAATTGAATGAAACCAATTTTGTTAGAAAGGTCTGGGAATGCTGAATCCAAGCCCGTTGGACTCAAGTCATTTGGATCTATCGATCATCCTTGGTAAAAATATCGAGGCAGAAGCTTTTATGCATTAAAACATTTTTCAAATTAAAACCATAATAGCTTTTGAGTTGATTCCAACTCTCAAAAATCACATTTAACCATACCTTTCAGAATATATAAGAATATATAGGTTTACTTACATAAATAATGTTAAAGTAATAAAATAATGCTACATAGGCATTTCTAGTCACTTTATTTAATTAAAAATAAAAGGGTAAAACATTATTAAATTGTGACACCACATTAATCACATTCCCATGGACTAAAATATGTGGTGATGACATGTGTCAACATAATCCCATGTTTGGTTTGAATAATATTAAATCTTAAGTAGTTTTTCAATGAGTAGAAATTACTTTTCTAAAAATAAAAGGATTTAAACCAAGCTTTAAACTTGTAATTTAGTGATGATGCTAGATCATCTATAGGACCCTTTTGTGTGATGATTGCAAGTAGTTAAGTATTGTTTGGTGATTGTGTACATCGTATTTATTTATAGACGCTAGTACCGACCAAGGATACGAGGAGGAAGGAGGATTCTACGAAGAAGAAGCCGAGGAGAACTTCAACAACTGCTCTGCACAAGGCAAGCCTAATGCTACTAGTTGAATGTGCAAGCTCACACTTGCAATTTAGCAAGCTTATACTAATACTGTGCAAGCCAATACTTGCTTGTCACGATGCCAACTATATGCCTTAAACATAGATGATCCTACCCACTTGATAAACCAATCCTAGTTTTTACTTACAAGCTTATCACTTTATTTCTTTATCAAAGCTATTACTTAGAGTTTACTTCAGTGAATTGTAGATACTAGAAAGATATTTGAAGGTTGCATAAAGAGCATAAAATTTGGCCTAAGCTGGAGCTTCGCCTACGGTACCGTTATTATTACGTATTTCGCTGCTTGAAGTTGTATTAAGAACTGGATCATGAGATCCCTATTTGTGTAAGAACTTATGTACGGTTTGTAATGGATCATGTACTATGGTATTCAATTCTGTTATGTCTCGCAAAAATGGTAATCCTGGGATTACGATGTATGGCATAACAGGCATCTGGGATTAAAAATCCGGGTGTTGACAGGGCACTTCTAGCATTGTTGTAGGAGTATCCATAGGTATTGCCATTATTAGTAGGATACGGCCTATAATTGTTGTTACTACCAAAATTATTCCTATATGCATTGTTGTTGAAATTGTTATTTCTAATGAAGTTCTCATCAACTTGCTCTTCTTGAGCAACCAAAGAGGCTAAGGGAACATTATTTGGATCTAAAGGAGCTTTCCCATTAACAAGCATAGCCATAATAACATCAATCTTATCACTGAAAGAGGAGGTTTCTTCAACAGAATTTACCTTCTTACCATGTGGATCTCCCTTAGTGTGCCATTTAGAATAATTAACCATCATATTATCAAGGAGTTTTGTTGCAGCACCCAAGGTGATGGTCATAAAGGTACCTCCAGCAGCTGAATCCAACAAGTTTCTTGAAGACAAGTTCAAACCTGCATAAAAAGTCTGGATAATCATCCAAGAAGTAAGTCCATGAGTGGGACAATTCTTAACCAAAGATTTCATTCTTTCCCAAGCTTGAGCAACATGTTCATTCTCAAGTTGTTTAAATTTCATAGTATCACTTCTCATAGATATAATCTTAGCAGGAGGGTATTACTTTCCAATAAAAGCATCTTTGCACTTAATCCAAGAATCAATACTATTTCTAGGCAAGGATAGCAACCATTCTTTAGCTTTTCCTCTCAAGGAGAAAGGAAACAACTTGAGATTAATAATATCTCCATCTACATCCTTATACTTTTGCATATCACAAAGTTCAACAAAGTTATTGAGATGGGAAGCAGCATCATCAGAACTAGCACCAGAAAATTGCTCTCTCATCACAAGATTCAACAAAGCGGGCTTAATTTCATAAAAGGTAGCATCAGGGAGCAGGTGGAGCAATAGGAGTGCTTAGGAAATCATTGTTGTTTGTGCTAGTGAAGTCACACAACTTGGTGTTCTTAGCAGAGTTCATTTTGGCAAAAGTGGAGCAAGCCAAAGAAGAAACAACTAGAGCAGGAACTAATTTTTTGTGTTTTTGATAAGGGAAAGCAAACCAAACTATACTATTTTTTTGGAGTTTCTGATAAAAAGAGGCAAACAAAACCAAGAAAAATAAACTAAGCAAAACAAAAACAAAGTAAAGAGAAAGGTTGAGAAGAACTCCCCTTATGAAGACGTCCTTAGCCTCCCCGTCAACGGCGCCAAAAATAAACTTGATGGCATGTTCATCGCCTCGTTGGGAGACCCCAAGAGCAAGGTATGATGAGCACAACAGCAAGTTTTCCTTTAGTAAGAAACCGAGGTTATCGAACCAGTAGGAGGAAGGAAATGACTCAAAGGTGTTGCTAGCAACTTGGAGACCTGCACAACACAAACTCAAGACTTCGCCCCAATGAACAGCGATGTTGTCAATCTCACTGGTTTGCTGTAACAAAGGATTAACTGTATGGTGTGGAAGGTAATAGTTTTTGCAACAAGTAAATAGTAACAGTGGAGATGTATCAATGGTAAAGATTGGACCAGGGTCCATAGTTCACTAGAGGTGTTCTCCTTAGATAAACAAACATGGCATGTTGGGTAAACAAATTACAGCAGGGCAATTGACAAAACTGAGCAAGGCATAACAATGCAATATTAGACATCGTGATCCTATGAGATTCGATTAGGCAATACAACAAGATACATAGACCGCCATCCAACTGCATCTATGACTAAAAGTCCACCTTTGGGTTATCATCCGAACCCCCTCCAGTATTAAGTTGCAAGAAACAGACAACTGCTTTATGCAAAGTGTGTAAGGTAAACAATTGTAGCACCCAGGGTAAAACCTAATTATAATATCGCCTGTTGTCATCTATTTTATGCACCATCATTGCATCATGCATATTATTATTTTGACCTCAAACTTTTACAAAGTCAATTTTTGTTTTTCCTAGATACCCCTTCTTATTTCAAATCAAACTCTGTTCGTTCGTATATTTTGTTTTGTCTAAAAAATATTTGCAAAAAGTTTTATAAAATAAAATAAATAAAAATGTTTACCGGGGGGAGTCCGCTGTCGGCCAGACCCAAAGGACCAACTGGCAGCAGCCTACTACCCCATTAAAACCTGGCCCTTGATCAAACCTAGATCTATCCAAAAACCCTAATCCCCACCCAAACCCTAACCTACCAGCTACACCCCACCACCCATCTCATCCGCCGCCACCCCCTGATCCCAAACTCCACATGCACTCGGTACACGCACCCAATACTCAACACGCATGCGACACAGACGCACTGTGCACCCCGTCCCACTACCCTGGTCCCACCCCGACCCCTGCCGCATACGCCCACTCCCCCACGTGCTTTGACCCCATCTCCCTCCCTCATACCAGAATCCCCTCGCCCGCTCCTCTGCACCTTCCTCCATGCAATGTCGCGCGTCGCCCTCCGGCTGCGTAGCCTGCCATCCGAGCCGCCGCTGGACGCCACCTTGCCAGGCGCCGCCGCAGCGCCCCTTCTCGCCACTCCCTGCGTGGTCGCCTCCGCACATGCCGTCTCGACCCGGCCGCTCGACCCAGCTCAATCCCGAGCTCACCATCGTCTCCAATCATGGTGGTCGCATCCCACCTCCTCACATCGCCATCGGTTCTCCTCGCCTCGCCCTGTGTCTCACCGCCGCCGCGCTCGTGGCCGCTTCCCCTGCAGCTGCGCGTCCCGCGCGTCCTCCTCGTCCCGCGTTCGTCTCCGGTCGCCGGGCCAGCGGCCCCGCCGCCTTCCGTCTGCAGAGCCCCTTCGAGCCCGCTCGCAACCACGGCCAGCTCCCTCGTCCTCCGGCGCCCCTCTTGACATCATCACCGAACCGGAGCCCGTTTTCCCTGCTGGTTCAAAGTGCGGCGATTGGTTCTCTGCCCGTGTTTCATTTTGTGTTGTTTGCCAATTGTCGCTTCCAGGCTGCCTACCGTCCCGAGATGGTTCTGTATCGCTAGTGGAATGGTTGGTATCGAACGTGTTCCTATGGCTGCTTGTGCTGATGAAGTCTGGTAGTGTGGAGGTGTAGAGAGGTTGGCTACCTCGGCAAGATCTCTGTTGCCACTGGAGATACAAGACCGACCCGAAATAGTCTGAACTAGTCCATTGAAGCCCGCCAAGATCTACTCTGGAAGCGTTAACCGATGCCTGCAACCGATGTTTGAGATGAAGCACCACGATCTTCAACCCAGAACATCAAGGTCATTGTACTTCGATCCGATGCCCGAACCCGAAGACCTTTGCTGAAGACCGAACCTCGTTGAACTCTTGGATCCAAGAGCGTCGAACACCAATGTGTGACCCCCTTTTTACCCCTATTCTTATAATGATATATACTTGTTGCACCTAATCATTCATACTCGCATACATATTATATGGTTTGGGGGCCCTATGCCGATTCATCTCGTAATTAAATATGGAGGTCATATGCGGGCGATTCTAGTGTAATATTTGTCCCATTTAAATTTGTGCATCGAACTGATACCATATTTTCCCATGTTAATACAACATTTGAATTGTGGGGTATCTAAACAACATGAACCTATTAATTAATTGTCGGGACCCCGGTTCCGCTTAATATGGCCTAGTTGCATCGCATCCTTGCCATTTTACGCATCATACATGCATCATGCCCGATCTTTTGCCGTAGTATTAAATAGTGCATCCGGTGTTTTCTTCTAGTGCTTTGCTTCTTCAGGATTAGGCCGATGAGTTGATGTGAGTATTGACCCGATCTTCGGATGAACCTCTAGCAATGTTTTCAGGCGAGGATTCTCCCCCTTTCTACCTATCTTACTGTTATAGTCTTTATTTCCTCTTGTTGATCTATTGCTACTTGTGATGCGATGCTCTAGTTTCCGTTCCTGTGATATCCCTTGCAGCCTTTAAATTGCCTTGGACACATCCTATTACCTGTTGTTTGGTAGATAGTCAGCCTTGAGAGTCGTAGTTGCTTGCGCAGGTGTTGCGTCGCGTCGTTGATGTTCCACAGTTGTTGGAGTAATTCCTTATGTTTAATGTTGGAGATGATTATAACTTTAATTACCGTTTAATAACTAAAATTGAAGTAGGTAAATAATGCAGAGGCACGGGTGGGCAATAGATGTTATTTGGTTTTTAACCATCCACTTGTGTCCCGTAGGACCCCGAGTACCTGATACCTGTTCTTTGAATATTCGCACTATCCGCATGTGGGACCATGAATCCTCCTAGCCAGAGCTTGAGTCATATATTACTTCTTGGGGACACAAATTAGTTTGGGGATTTATTACTATCCTGTACTTATGCCATGCTTTACTGCGTTATTTACGGTTGCGCGTGGAGCACCTATACTGTTTTGGATCGCAACATGATTACGCGGTATCGACAAGCCTAGTCACACTTTCAGGTTCCCAGTCGTTTACAGCCGTTCTCACAAACCTCTGGGTCCGTCTCGGAGCCGGCCAACTTCATTGCGGGTAGCTTGGTGGGGTGGCCCCCTGAAATTTATATGAATCTTGCAATTGCTCTGTCGTGATGCCTCGTTGGGTTTTCATTTGGTTTTTCTCGAGGTTGATTGTGCGTGTGTTGCTATTTGTGCCCCCCTGCAGGATAAAACTTTCTGAAAGCCGTGTTCGCGGTTATGGACGACTTGGAGCACAGTATCTCGATCATAGACAACTATAACTAAAGTAGTGCTATAAATTTGACCTTATAATGACTAGTAATCAGCTTCACTATAATGGAATGGCTAAATAAAAGTGCCAACAATTGCTGGTTTGGGTTGTCAGCTGCTACCATCGTATCTAACTAGTAAGTATTGGAACTACAACGGAATGGCTAAATAAAAGTACCAACAACTGCTGGGTTTTGGGATGCCTCATGTTATATGAATCGGACTAGTAAGTACTACAACTTCAACGGAATGGTTAACTAAAACTGCTCATTGCTTATTATATTGGAATGACTCATTCTATCTATATCTGACTAGTAATTGCCGCAACAATAACGGAATGAATTATACTACTAATTGTGTGAGTTCCTCGGTTGACTTCCTCATTTGGTCTCGAGGGGGGGAAATACCAGGATGGGTATGCTTGGTGATAGTTTCAGGTTGGATCCGAATAGGTCTTTCTTATCCCTATCTGTTAGCCGCCAGTTGTATTGAGTCTCTGTAGGTTGTTTAGTGCATGTTGCGCTGCTGCTTCAGTCCACCATATCTATGTAGGCGAGGACCGCCGAATTCTAGTCTCGCCGTGTACTGGCCTCAGTACTGACCGCTCTCTTTTTCCTTTGCCCTTTGTCGGCACCCCTTTTGTTTAAGCAGGTTTTGAGATCGACGTCGTTAGCAGGGTTACCCTTCCGGCTTGGTCTGGGAAGGGTTATGGACGCCATTGGTTATTCTTCAGGGCTCTTAGCTCAATTTGCATCTTGTCCGTACTCGGACGTTGTATCGTTTCAAAGGTGATTTGGATCTTTGTATGGTATATCCGTATTCTTGACTCTTTGAGTCATTGTTGTATATATCTGTTCTGTCGGTTCCATCGTGGACTATTGTGTAATGGTATTACTTCGTTTCCACCCGCACGAAAGTGCCTGGTGGGCACCTTTGAATCGTTTCTATGCGGGTTTGGCGGGAATCGCTGAAACTTGCATAGGACCGATTCTGACGGTGTTACAGAGTGGTATCAAAGCTCAACAGTTGCGATACACAATGGTCCAGCCTGTAGGATAACCTAGCTAACGGACGTTGTAGAGTGTCAAAACTATTTTGAAAAATGAGTTGGATGGATCTGATTAGGTTTGCTTTTACTCCTTATCTTTCTGATATTCTCCTCTTATCTCTGCGTGTTTTGAATCTGCTCTCTTATCTTTTCTTCGAGTCCAGGAATTCCCGTGGTTGGGTTTCCATTGTACCTTCAGGGTTTTCGCTTCTGTCCTCTTGTGACGGTGTTCCTACATCCGGTCTTCATGTTATCCGATGAAGTTTCATCTGTTGTACCTTTCAGTGGACCAAAAATCCACTAAATTTTTTTTCTTTGTATCCTCCGGTGTTTACCAACGCGACGATATCATCTACGTCAGAACCGATGAAGAGCATGCATCCTTCTTTTGTTTCTGAAACTCAATTGCCAAGATCTTCAGTATAATTTTGAGAGTTGGTTGCATACTTCCCCTATTCATGTGCAGAGTAATTCTTTGGGTGCGCGATGGACTGATCACCATCTGATTACTCTTATCATTCGCTCTTGTACATGGAATGGTGGATCGATGCAATTATACTCCTTCTGCGGAAGTTAGAGGTGGCCTTACCTTTTGAGACCTCTGCCTTCGTCCTTTGTTTTCCGGATTGTTACGCAACGAACGTGAGCCACACACCCTTTGTGGGTGGTGTCGCCAATTTCAAGACAGAGAAGAATCCTTGTTAGTGGTGTCGAGAGGGTCTACACGAAGCGAGAAGATTCAGACCGTCGACCTTCCTTCCCGTACCATGGGGCGGATCTCGAGGGCGAGATCCATTGTTAGTGGTGTCGAATTGTAGCACCCCGGGTAAAACCTAATTATAATATCGCCTGTTGTCATCTATTTTATGCACCATCATTGCATCATGCATATTATTATTATGGCCTCAAACTATTTTACAAAGTCATTTTTGTTTTTCCTAGATACCCCTTCTTATTTCAAATCAAACCTTGTTCCTACGGATATTTTGTTTTGTGTAAAAACTATTTGCAAAAAGTTTTATAAAATAAAATAAATAAAAATGTTTACTGGGGGGAGGCCGCTGTCGGCCAGACCCAAACGCCCAACTGGCAGGAGCCTACTACCCCATCGAATCCTGGCCCTTGATCAAACCTAGATCTATCCAAAAACCCTAATCCGCACACAAACCCTAACCTACCAGCTACACCCCACCACCCATCTTAGCCGCCGCCACCCCCTGATCCCAAACTCCACATGCACTCGGTACACGCACCCAATACTCAACACGCAAGCGACACAGACGCACTGCGCACCCCGTCCCACTACCCTGGTCCCACCCCGATCCCTGCTGTGTACGCCCGCTCCCCCACGCGCTTTGACCCCATCTCCCTCCCTCACACCAGAATCCCCACGCCCGCTCCTCTGCACCTTCCTCCATGTGTCGTCGCGCGTCGCCCTCCGGCTGCGTAGCCTGCCATCCGAGCCGCCGCAGCGCCCCTGCTCGCCCCTCCCTGCGTGGTCGCCGCCTCACGTGTCGTCTCGACCCGGCCGCTCGACCCATCTCAAGCCCGAGCTCACCATCGTCTCCAAGCATGGCGGTTGCATCCCACCTCCTCACATCGTCATCGGTCCTCCTCACCTCGCCCTGTGTCTCACCGCCGCCGCGCTCGTGGCCGCTTCCCCTGCAGCTGCGCGTCCCGCGTGTCCTCCTCGTCCCGCGTTCGTCTCCGGTCGCCGGGCCAGTGGCCCCGCCGCCTTCCGTCTGCAGCGCCCCTGCGAGCCCGCACGCAACCACGACCCGCTCCCTCATCCTCCGGCGCCCCTCTTCACGTCATCACCGAACCGGAGCCCATTTTCCCTGCTAGTTCAAAGTGCAGCGATTGATTCTCTGCCCGTGTTTCATTTTGTGTTGTTTGTCAACCGTCGCTTCCAGGCTGCCTACCGTCCCGAGATGGTTCTGTATAGCTAGTGGAATGGTTGGTATCGAACATGTTCCTGTGGCTGCTTGTGCTGATGAAGTCTGGTAGTGTGTAGGTGTAGAGAGGTCGGCTACCTCGGCAAGATCTCTATTGCCACAGGAGATACAAGACCGACCCGAACTAGTCTGAATTAGTGCATTGAAGCCCGCGAAGATCTACTCTGGAAGCGTTAACCGATGCCTGCAACCGATGTTTGAGATGAAGCACCAAGATCTTTATCCCGGAACATCAAGGTCATTGTACTTGGATCCGATGCCCGAACCCGAAGACCTTTTCTGAAGACCGAACCTCGTTGAACCCTTGGATCCAAGAGCGCCGAACACCAATGTGTGACCCCCGTTTTACCCCTATTCTTATAATGATATATACTTGTTGCATCTAATCATTCATACTCGCATACATATTATATGGTTTGGGGGCCCTATGACGATTCATCTCGTAATTATATATGGATGTCATATGCGGGCGATTCTAGTCTAATATTGGTCCCATTTAAATTTGTGCATCAAACTGATACCATGTTTTCCCATGTTAATACAACATTTAAATTGTGGGGTATCTAAACAACATGAACCTATTAATTAATTGTCGGGACCCCGGTTCCGCTTAATATGGCCTAGTTGCATCGCATCCTTGCCATGTTACGCATCATACATGCATCATGTACGATCTTTTGCCGTAGTATTAAATAGTGCATCTGGTGTTTTCTTCTAGTGCTTTGCTTCTTCACGGATTAGGCCGATGAGTTGATGTGAGTATTGACCCGATCTTCAGATGAACCTCTAGCAATGTTTTCAGGCGAGCATTCTCCCCCATTCTACCTATCTTACTTTTATAGTCTTTATTTCCTCCTGTTGATCTATTGCTACCTGTGATGCGATGCTCTAGTTTTCGTTCCCGTGATATCCCTTGCAGCCATTAGATTGCCTAGGACACATCCTATTACCTGTTGTTTGGTAGATAGTCAGCCTTGCGAGTCATAGTTGCTTGCGCAGGTGTTGCGTCGCGCCGTCGATGTTCCATAGTTGTTGGAGTAATGCCTTATGTTTATTGTTGGAGATGATTATAACTTTAATTACCGTTTAATAATTAAAATTGAAGTAGGTAAATAATGCAGAGGCACGGGTGGGCAATAGATGTTATTTGGTTTTTAACCGTCCACTTGTGTCCCGTAGGACCCCGAGTACTTGATACCTGTTCTTTGAATATTCGCACTATCCGCATGTGGGACTATGAATCCCCCTAGCCAGAGCTTGAGTCATATATTACTTCTTGGGGACACAAATTAGTTTGGGGATTTATTACTATCCTGTACTTATGCCATGCTTTACTGCGGTATTTACGATTGCGCTTGGAGCGCCTATACTGTTTTGGATCGCAGCATGATTACGTGGTATCGACAAGCCTAGTCACACTTTCGGGTTCCCAGTCGTTTACAGCCGTTCTCGCAAACCTCTGGGTCCGTCTCGGAGCCGTCCAACTTCATTGCGGGTAGCTTGGTGGGGTGGCCCCCTGAAATTTATATGAATCTTGCAATTGCTCTGTCGTGATGCCTCGTTGGGTTTTCATTTGGTTTTTCTCGAGGTTGATTGTGCGTGTGTTGCTATTTGTGCCCCCCTGCAGGGTAAAACTTTCTGAAAGACGTGTTCGCGGTTATGGACGACTTGGAGCACAGTATCTCGATCATAGACAACTATAACTAAAGTAGTGCTATAAATTTGACCTTATAATGACTAGTAATCAGCTTCACTATAATGGAATGGCTAAATAAAAGTGCCAACAATTGCTGGTTTGGGTTGTCGCCTTCTACCATTGTATCTGACTAGTAAGTATTGGAACTACAACAGAATGGCTAAATAAAAGTACCAACAACTGCTGGGTTTTGGGATGCCTCATGTTATATGAATCGGACTAGTAAGTACTACAACTTCAACGGAATGGTTAACTAAAACTGCTCATTGCTTATTATATTGGAATGACTCATTCTATCTATATCTGACTAGTAATTGCCGCAACAATAACGGAATGAATTATACTACTAATTGTGTGAGTTCCTCGGTTGACTTCCTCGTTTGGTCTCGAGGGGGGAAATACCAGGATGGGTATGCTTGGTGATAGTTTTAGGTTGGATCCGAATAGGTCTTTCTTATCCCTATCTATTAGCCGCCAGTTGTATTGAGTCTCTGTAGGTTGTTTAGTGCATGTTGCGCTGCTGCTTCAGTCCACTATATCTATGTAGGCGAGGACCGCCGAATTCTAGCTCGTCGTGTACTGGCCTCACTACCGACCGCTCTCTTTTTCCTTTGCCCTTTGTCGACTCCCCTTATGTTTAAGCAGGTTTTGAGATCGACGTCGTTAGCAGGGTTACCCTTCCGGCTTGGTCTGGGAAGGGTTATGGACGCCATTGGTTATTCTTCAGGGCTCTTAGCTCAATTTGCATCTTGTCCGTACTCGGACGCTGTATCGTTTCAAAGGTGATTTGGATCTTTGTATGGTATATCCGTATTCTTGACTCTTTGAGTCATTGTTGTATATATCTGTTCTGTCGGTTCCATCGTGGACTATTGTGTAATGGTATTACTTCGTTTCCACCCGCACGAAAGTGCCTCGTGGGCACCTTTGAATCGTTTCTATGCGGGTTTCGCGGGAATCGCTGAAACTTGCATAGGACCGATTCTGAGGGTGTTACAGAGTGGTATCAGAGCTCAGCAGTTGCGATACAAAATGGTCCAGCCTGTAGGATAACCAAGCTAACGGACGTTGTAGAGTGTCAAAACTATTTTGAAAAATCAGTTGGATAGATCTGATTAGGTTTGCTTTTACACCTTATCTTTCTGATATTCTCCTCTTATCTCTGCGTGTTTTGAATCTGCTCTCTTATCTTTTCTTCGAGTCCAGGAATTCCCGTGGTTGGGTTTCCATTGTACCTTCAGGGTTTTCGCTTCTGTCCTCTTGTGACGGTGTTCCTACATCCGGTCTTCATGCTATCCAATGAAGTTTCATCTGTTGTACATTTCAGTGGACCAAAAATCCACTAAATTTTTTTTCTTTGTATCCTCCGGTGTTTACCAACGAGACAATATCATCTACGTCAGAACCGATGAAGAGCATGCATCCTTCTTTTGTTTCTGAAACTCAATTGCCAATATCTTCAGTATAATTTTGAGAGTTCGTTGCATACTTCCCCTATTCATGTGCAGAGTAATGCTTTGGGTGCGAGATGGACTGATCACCATCTGACTACTCTTATCATTCGCTCTTGTACATGGAATGGTGGATCGATGCAATTATACTCCTTCTGCGGAAGTTAGAGGTGGCCTTATCTTTTGAGACCTCTGCCTTCGTCCTTTGTTTTCCGGAGTGTTCCACAACGAACGTGAGCCACACACCCTTTGTGGGTGGTGTCGCCGATTTCAAGACAGAGAAGAATCCTTGTTAGTGGTGTCGAGAGGGTCTACACGAAGCGAGAAGATTCAGACCGTCGACCTTCCTTCTCGTACCATGGGGCGGATCTCGAGGGCGAGATCCATTGTTAGGGGTGTCGAATTGTAGCACCCCGGGTAAAACCTAATTATAATATTGCCTGTTGTCATCTATTTTATGCACCATCATTGCATCATGCATATTATTATTTTGGCCTCAAACTATTTTACAAAGTCATTTTTTTGTTTTTCCTAGATACCCCTTCTTATTTCAAATCAAACCTTGGTCGTACGGATATTTTGTTTTGTGTAAAAACTATTTGCAAAAAGTTTTATAAAATAAAATAAATAAAAATGTTTACCGGGGGGAGGCCGCTGTCGGCCAGACCCAAACGCCCAACTGGCAGGAGCCTACTACCCCATCGAATCCTGGCCCTTGATCAAACCTAGATCTATCCAAAAACCCTAATCCCCACCCAAACCCTAACCTACCAGCTACACCCCACCACCCATCTTAGCCGCCGCCACCCCCTGATCCCAAACTCCACATGCACTCGGTACACGCACCCAATACTCAACACGCATGCGACACAGACGCACTGCGCACCCCGTCCCACTACCCTGGTCCCACCCCGATCCCTGCCGTGTACGCCCGCTCCCCCACGCGCTTTGACCCCATCTCCCTCCCTCACACCAGAATCCCCTCGCCCGCTCCTCTGCACTTTCCTCCATGCGCCATCGCGCGTAGCCCTCCGGCTGTGTAGCCTGCCATCTGAGCCGCCGCTGGACGCCACCTTGCCAGGCGCCGCCGCAGCGCCCCTGCTCGCCCCTCCCTGCGCGGTCGCCGCCTCACGTGTCATCTCGACCCGGCCGCTCGACCCAGCTCAAGCCCGAGCTCACCATCGTCTCCAAGCATGGCGGTCGCATCCCACCTCCTCACATCGTCATAGGTCCTCCTCGCCTCGCCCTGTGTCTCATCGCCGCCGCGCTCGTGGCCGCTTCCCCTGCAGCTGCGCGTCCCACGTGTCCTCCTCATCCCGCGTTCGTCTCCGGTCGCCGGGCCAGCGGCTCCGCCGCCTTCCGTCTGCAGCGCCCCTGCGAGCCCGCACGCAACCACGACCAGCTACCTCATCCTCCGGCGCCCCTCTTGACGTCATCACCGAACCGGAGCCCGTTTTCCCTGCTGGTTCAAAGTGCAGCGATTGATTCTCTGCCCGTGTTTCATTTTGTGTTGTTTGTCAACCGTCACTTCCACGCTGCCTACCGTCCCGAGATGGTTCTGTATAGCTAGTGGAATGGTTGGTATCGAACATGTTCCTGTGGCTGCTTGTGCTGATGAAGTCTGGTAGTGTGGAGGTGTAGAGAGGTCGGCTACCTCGGCAAGATCTCTATTGCCACTGGAGATACAAGACCGACCCGAACTAGTCTGAATTAGTGCATTGAAGCCCGCCAAGATCTACTCTGGAAGCGTTAACCGATGCCTGCAACCGATGTTTGAGATGAAGCACCAAGATCTTCATCCCGGAACATCAAGGTCATTGTACTTGGATCCGATGCCCGAACCCGAAGACCTTTTCTGAAGACCGAACCTCGTTGAACCCTTGGATCCAAGAGCGCCGAACACCAATGTGTGACCCCCTTTTTACCCCTATTCTTATAATGATATATACTTGTTGCATCTAATCATTCATACTCGCATACATATTATATGGTTTGGGGGCCCTATGCCGATTCATCTTGTAATTAAATATGGATGTCATATGCGGGCGATTCTAGTCTAATATTGGTCCCATTTAAATTTGTGCATCAAATTGATACCATATTTTCCCATGTTAATACAACATTTAAATTGTGGGGTATCTAAACAACATGAACCTATTAATTAATTGTCGGGACCCCGGTTCCGCTTAATAGGGCCTAGTTGCATCGCATCCTTGCCATGTTACGCATCATACATGCATCATGTCCGATCTTTTGCCGTAGTATTAAATAGTGCATCTGGTGTTTTCTTCTAGTGCTTTGCTTCTTCACGGATTAGGCCGATGAGTTGATGTGAGTATTGACCCGATCTTCGGATGAACCTCTAGCAATGTTTTCAGGCGAGCATTCTCCCCCTTTCTACCTATCTTACTTTTATAGTCTTTATTTCCTCATGTTGATCTATTGCTACCTGTGATGTGATGCTCTAGTTTTCGTTCCCGTGATATCCCTTGCAACCATTAGATTTCCTTGGACACATCCTATTACCTGTTGTTTGGTAGATAGTCAGCCTTGCGAGTCATAGTTGCTTGCGCAGGTGTTGCGTCGCGCCGTCGATGTTCCACAGTTGTTGGAGTAATGCCTTATGTTTAATGTTGGAGATGATTATAACTTTAATTACCGTTTAATAACTAAAATTGAAATAGGTAAATAATGCAGAGGCACAGGTGGGAAATAGATGTTATTTGGTTTTTAACCGTCCACTTGCTTCACGTGTTTACCAGAACCTTCATGGGGTTCCTTTCCTGCCGCGTTCGCATCTCCTTCCCGGAATAGGGAGTAACAAGTTACAGTTCTTACACTCTGTAGAGGTGTGTTACTTTACCCATGAAAGATCAACTCTTTGTTGCACAACCGGGCAGCTTATTCTCGTCCACAATTCCATGATGTGGGGCCCATAAGATGATCCAAGCCAATCATTGCCACCTTCGCAACCTCGCATGCCTCCTTGGTGTACACCATGCCCACATAAAGATTTACGGCAATGGTTTGTACAAACCTTTAGATGCCAGAACTATCGTGGGACGATGAGGGTTCCCACCCATATGTTGCATATCCTCTATGAATTACCAATTGATATGCACGCTATGAGGATAACATCCACGACCTGCACATCCGGCTTCATGCGAGAGGAAGAAGATACAGCTGACTTCTCCGTCCCATTCCAAATCTCATGGTCAACGCGTAATATTCGGCGCAAGAATCACTAGCGACATTGGTTGTTAAGTCCTAGGTGATATAGTTCTGAACATTGTTATTCGAACTGTCAGACTTAATAGATTAACTGATCACCCTGGATCAGTAATCAATAGTTCACATTATTATTGAAAATAGTGTTTTCTGACCTTTTTCAAATGCAGGTGAGGACAACACTGGATTTGTAAAATACTTTACAGAAAATAAACAAAGGACATGAGCAAGTGTGAAATTGCCTTTTGCGATTGCAAGATTATGCACTCCGGTCTTCGAGTCAGTGTATAAGATCCAAAATCTGAAATCAGCATCATTGGTCCGGTAAGGACTAATGTTTAAAGAATCAATATGCCTTTATCCATAAGTAATGTGATGCACGTTCTAATCGCAAATCCTGGGTATAATGTTGTCCTAAGGTTTAGATTCCGAGAGTGGTTACATTGGAATGTGTGGTCCTTTTGGATAAATTTCGTAGTTGTACTTCTATTAGAGTGTATGAGTGGTTGTAAACAACACATATGTAGGAGTAAAGTATACATACTTATGACATACTATTTAGGATTACTTATACAAGGTTTCTTATTTAAAGTGGCAAAAAGGATAACCTTCGAAGAAAAGGTTTCCCTTCTAAGGTCTAAACAAACTTTGTGGTTAGATAGTGGTGGTTGATATTATTTATTTGCTCAAATGGTTTGGCTTGAGTTGCTTTATAGTTTAACTACTTCAGACCAAAGGTAACTATAAAACATATAATAATGCTTATAGTGTTATATTAAGATTTTCTAGACTAAAGTTAACTTTAAAGTATAGATAGTTTTGGAAGTATAGTACTTATACATTGGTATCTTGTATATCTGAAATGTTTTCTTTAGGTTACTTTAATAATGTTTATTCTGTTACTTCAGTAATGGTTTCTTGATGTAAGTATGGAGTAATATCATTTATCTTTTATAGATAACTGAGTATAGTTTATAATCTAAACATACTATTACTTAACTACTTATGGTTTTATATAGTGTTGTGGTAGTTTTTGCAATTTGGTAGTTAATATAGATAGAAAAGGTTTGGTGTGTTCCTAAGTTGTTCTTTAAGGTTTTTATTATAAATGGAAATATTTTTAAAATAAAATTTTCATTTATGGTTGAAGATAATTTGATAAAAAGGTGTTTAGAATGTTTTAAACCATTAAGGTATTAGATTATTAACATTTAAGACTAATACTATTTATTAGTCTTATTTGACTCATTTTAGGAATATTAATAAATTTTATTTATCTTTAGATGAATTTATTAATGAAGTAAATAAGTTTAAATTTGAGTTATTAGAATATTTAATTTTTATTTAACTCAAAAGTAGAATATTAGATTTTTAACATGTAGATATTATTTTTTCTGATCTTTTTGGTATATTACATTTATTTTTGTGATTTAAAAATAATAAGATATGATTTTTATAATTCTTATTACTTTATAATTACTTAACAAATAATGAATATTTAATTAAGTGAAATAATAATACATGATTATAGTTTTAAATTAGAATTCTTATTTTTCTAATATTTTTGGGTATTTTATTTATATTATAAACATTTATCATTATAGGAATATGAGTTATTAAAGTTTTAATACTGATAAAACCTTTATTAAATAATATTCATTTAATTAATTATGTCAATAATATTTAATAATAAATTTAAGTTGTAGATTTTATTTTTCTGAAAATTTTCATATATTATACACATTTTTCTGAGTTATAAATCAAAAGTTATTAATTAAACAAGATTTAATCCTTTATTTGATTTCTGGAATATTATTAATTGAATTATAACATTTTATTTTAACTCTTAACAGAAAATACCTTTTACACCATACCTAGAGCTAGCCCCAGTCAGTGACTAGTGGGCCATTGTCCACCTCATCTCATTGGTTAATAAAAATACATTTGTTACTGACCTTCTTTCTACTCTCAGTCGATGACACATGGGCCCTGGGCCATGTCACTTGCCACGTGGAACAAAGACCAGGTCAAACAGGGAACTGGGTCCAGGCTGACCCTAGCACGTCGTCACACTGACGTCAGCGCGACCTCCACCACCAGATCAAGGTCGTCGGCGATGATCTACGGTGTTTTAGCATGCGTGGTTTGGTGCGTTGGAAAGAGGGTGCATCGGCGAGTCGAACTATGGGTGCGCCACCCCGGAATGGTCACCGGAGCACTAGCTCTGACAAGCTCCAACGGTGACCGGCTTGGGTGCACGCATACAAGGCGCTACAGATGACTAGGATCAAATCGGAGAGAACGAGCAGAAGCAGGAGCTCACCAGGAAGCTTGTCATGGCAACGACAAGGGGAGCGAAGCTCAGACGACGTCGCCATGGTCAATGGCGAACGGCGGACAGACGAGCTCGATGCACATGGTTTCAGGCTTCTCGGCTCGATTCCTCCTCCTAGCAGACGAAGTCCATCATGGCGGTGCTAGTGGAACCTTCAGTTGGCCTCGGGGTGGTCTTGAACAACGACAACGAGCAACTCCGGCGTGTTAGGGTTTCGGCATGGTTGGGGAAATTTTAGACAGAGAACGAGAGAGTGATTCGGGTACGAATGGATAGAGGAGCTCGCGGGCATTCTTATCCCCCTGCTCACTGACGGCGGCGCGCATCATAACGCGTCGGAGATCGACGACCGCCGCGACGCCACGCAGCTGCTTCCGCCAGCGAAAAAAAACGACGAGAAATAGAAGGCCTAAGCGGTATGGGCTGCTGGTAGGCTGGTCGCGGGCCGAGGTGGGCTGCACCTGGGTGTCAGGTAAGCAGGTAGGTTTGGGCTGCGGCCAGGTTTAGTTTTTTATTTGTTTTATCCTTTTTCTATTTTCTGTTTTCTTAATCAGATTTGAATTTGATTTATAATTTGAACATTTCTTTGTATGTTTAATTTGCTGGATATTTGCAGTAATATTAAAATATACTTGGTAACCTTTGTGAACTTTTATTATGCATTCTTTTTCTATTTCTTTTATTTATTCAAAAAAGAACTTTTTTTAATAATTGGAAGAAACTTCTTCTTATTATTTTTCTCTTCTAATTTTAATTAGGAATTTCATAAATGATATGTTCTTATTTGTTTATAGGTTTAACTCTAATTGTCTTATAGTTTGAATATAGATTTTATATGTGTCATGATCTTGGATCATTATTTGATGCATGAGAACATGAAAGATATTGATATGGTTATTACTATTCCCATTAATTAAAAAGTGAAAGGTATATATTCTATTGTGATAAACAAAGGGGTTTAGGGTTTTTAAATTATGAGTACTACCCTTGGCTTTAGGGTTTTGTATAAGCGTAGATTCCTTTTAAGAGTTAAGGTTTAATAATTCAGCATATTGCCTTGTGTATATAGTCTTTGATGAAATCTTCCTTTTTAATAGGAAGTTGAAATTAGAGTGTTGTATAGAAGTGAACTTATAAAAAATATACTTAGGCACATAAAGTGATGATGATTGAAATTAACAGAGATATGCTTATGTAATTTGTTATAGGGGAATATTTATATAAGTGTTATAGACATCAGATGATGGATCAATGGTATAAGATGGATATTATGTTTGAGTTGAGATTTAGGGTTGATTGCTTACCAAGATTAAATAGGAAAATGATTTATAACATATAACTATATTTCACAATCTTGGATCTCCAATTAAGGAATTCCTTTCCTAGATATAATACCTCATTCTATCCATCATCATGGTTAGTTTGATGAGCTTTACTCATTTAAATCCTCTTATTCATATATCATTCTTTTAAACTTATGGATGAATCCAATGAGTTTGATACAAAGGCACTTCATAGCTTTATCATATCCTTGCTTGGTTGTATTTACTATTCTACTGTTAATATTCTTCCAGCCCACCAGTAGTTTCTTCAAACTCTACTCCCAACCTTCCTTAATCCCCATCACTAATCTTTCTCTAAAGTAAACTATCCTTAAAGATGAATACACCACTTTTTATGACTCTATGCTATACTAGCTTTAGTTGAATAACACCATCTTATAATTACTTAACTCTTATGACCTACACTTCAATCCCTGAATTATACTTATGTGGTTTGCCAAGACTTCTCTAGGAACACTTATCTTTACTAAGGTTCCAATCATGTTCTACCTACCAATATTATCTATACTAAATATAAGCATTCCCTGTTGGTGACCAGAACATTACCATTATAATACTTTAATCATTTATTACTGAAGTTCTTTGTTGGTTAAGCAGGGATTTATCAATCCTACCTTTTATTGTCTAGAAATTATCTTCTTAATATCTTATATTGGATTAAGGTTATTAATGGACTTTGCCCTCATTAGAAGATTTGAGTATTTGTTCTGATAAGATCAAATAATAGATCAAAGACTAATAGTTAAAGAAGTTGTGAATCAATGGGGAATTATCCAACATTGATGAACAACAGATATGGAGATAAGTTCCATAAAGATTGTATAGAAAGAAATATATATATATATATATATATATATATATATATATATATATATAGTGGATGATCTTGACTTAATCTCTTTCCAAATCCAACTCATCAAAAGATTTTTTAAGATTAGGTGTTACTATGATTCTCAGAATGTATGCAGATGGAATTTAAGATATAGTGGTTACATTCTTATTATTGGTTTTATTACCTTAACTTGGTACTTATAAATGGTTATAATGAATACTATAATATGATCACCTAATGATCAAATATAATTCATATTATATTAAGGTTCAACTTATGGTACATTTTGATATACCCTTAGATCAAATCTCTCTTACCTAAAATGAGATTTTAACAAAGGTCTTATTGAAACTTATCGCAGTCAACTTGATGATCTACTTCAATTCCATCAAGATAAGAGAAGCTTCAATCACTTTGACAAGTTTTGTTTAAAAGCGCGAAAATTATTCGGATTTTCTATACATGAATGCAATGCACACATCTGGGTTCGACTTATTTCTATGCTCTAATGTTGGGATGTTACACGAGGGCTGGGCCCAGCCATGCGGCCAAGGGGTGTGGCCCCTGGTGGCTCCCCTCTGTCTCGTACTCTGGCTTCGTGTTCCCCACGGTAAAATATTGACTTTGGCTTTCGTCCCCTCCAATTCCAAGAATATTGATTTTATGCCTTTTCTGGAACTAAAAAGAGAAGAAAACAGGCAACTGGCACTATGGCATCTTGTTAATAGGTTAGTCCAGAAAAACATATAAAAACACCTCAAAGGTAGACAAAGCAAAGCAAAGTAGATACTAAACAAGCATGGAACTTCAAAAATTATAGATACATTTCCGACGTATCAAGCATCCCCAAGCATAACTCTTGCTCGTCCTCGAGTAGGTAAGTGATAAAAAGAATAATTTTTGAGGTGACATGCACCATCAAAATAAATATCAAACCATTTTCAAGCATTGAAAGCTGGGATCAAAGAACTCTAAACATGAGCATGAAAGATGGAGTTCTAAAAGTAAGACAAAGTAACTATGCATGCAACATGAAAGGTTACAAACAAAGGTCATGAATGACAATGCATTGAAAGATGTTTGTTTGTTTCCCATGTAAAAAACATAGCATAGTGGCATTTAGCTTGTGCCTCATGGAGTAGCAAATAAATGCATAGGACACCTTCAAAGTTCATAAGAGTGACTAGATACAGATAGTTCATGAGGAAGCAATATCAACAATATGAATCAATCAATAAGTTTTGGGAAAATGCACATAGAACTAAGAATGGCATGTACGCTCTCTTAATTGGTTCCTAAGGATAGAAGGTGGAGACTCAATATAATAGTGGAAGAAAGGCCCTTCATAAAGGGAAGTAGGGATTTCAAGTCTCAAACAGAGCTTCCAAAAATTATAGTACTTGTTAGCTTTCAGCTCTCATTGCCCATATCATAAGCATCTTGAAGTGATTAAGGTTAAAGTGAACAAACTATGGAGTATATGCTTGACAAAGTATAAGTTGGCAATCTCATGTCCCTTGAATACGAGGGCTGCTCCTCATGCTACTCAAGTTTAGTTACTTGGAAGTTCTTGTAATAGGAAGTACATGTGTATCATATAGAACCGCCAACGAGGTACCCCTTGCACATGATACAGGAGCTATCCCATAATCAAAATGACAAGGCAAGCAGACAATGAGCATCTCAGCAATCTACTTATTTACCATGGGAATATGGTGCTTTTTTCTCTCTTTCCTCTTTTCTCATCTTTTTTTATTTTTCTCAATCTCTATCTATTTTTTATAAGAAGAATGCTTCATAGATTGCTCACTATGGTGATGCTGCAAGTTTCCATCATGATTAGGCATGGCTTAGGCTAGTGGCCAATGCGTTTCTCTAACACACATACATAACTCCATGGACTTACAAGATCCCCTTTAATTTCACACCGATGACATCCATAGACAAAAGAGCATGATATCAACTCTGTACAAAGTACAAGTGCAATGTTGAAAGCGTTCCCCGTAACAACACGGTTCTGCTAATTCCAGCGTATAAGTGCAAGCATATACAACATATATGACACAATGGTTCAAGTTTATTAGGGGCAAGAAAAATAAAGTGTGCCATCAAGTTCGTGAGAGCTTTAATCACTAAGTTTTCTCATAACAAAATGACTTTTTAATTGGAAGATATATGAAAACAAGTATATACTTGGAATGGTATAACACACCATGCATAGGAATTTATATTGGACACTTTGGAATAATTTGGTTTCTTGGGAGTTGGATGCATGAGTAGAGCTTACTCATACAAGTGGAGGCTAGCAAAAGACTGGGAGCGACCAACTAAAAGAGCAATAATGGCCATAATCATGTAGAGCGATAAAACATTACTAATCAAAGCATAAAGTGGTATTACAAGTCAAGGACTAAATGATCATAGAGGCTATGTTGACTTGTTCATAGTCATAAAATGGTGTGAGCATGTGCCAAGTCAACTCAAACAAAGCATCAAAGGAGAATATCGCAATACTATGCTTTTGTATGCTAAAACAACGCATGATTCCTTCAAGGCACATTAATCAATCCCAATTGTTTGGAACAAGTCTAAGTCATAGTCAAAGCAAGATCCTCTTGCACTATTCAAGCAAGAACTTCTACTCCTCTCCAACACATATCAACTTATTTGAAACAACACAGTGAGAACGGGGGTCCAAACTACTTTATTCAAGAAAACTAAGCAAACTAAAAATAAAACTAAGACGCTCCAAGAACAACACAACAGTGCATGAAACAATAAAAACGAAGTGTCTAGAAAGACCTGAGATTTTTATTGATAAAGAAGGGGATGCCTTGGGCATCCCCAAGCTTTGACGCTTGTACCTCTTGAATATTTCTTAGGGTGACATGGGCTGGCATCCCCAAGCTTGAGCTTTTGTCCATTCTTCATCACATTACATCATGCTTTCTCTACACCTGAAAATTTTTCTTCATACAAAACTTCACACAATCTTCATTAGCAACATTAGTGTATTCAAAAGATAATAGACCTTTGGGTTTAGCTTTAGAATAGAAAAACTTTCACTAAAAACACAAGCTACTGTAGCAATTCCCTCAAAAATATCAATTTCCCAAAAAGAACCCAAAAAGCAATCAATAAGAAGCAAATGCAAATAATGGCAGAAATCGGTCAAAACAGACCAGCAGGTAGAAACCGATTTTTTTCGAAGATCTTATGTTTCTCAAATAAAACATGTTGAACTAATGAAATTTATCTAACATACTGGGGGATTTATTTGTAAAATATCAGCTCAATCCGACTTACAGAGATTTTACACGAATTTTTATGGTGGAGCACAAAAATCTATTTTGGAACAGCAACTCCCCAAATCTTACTTCCCTCTCATTAGAGGTTATTCTTGTTGGAATTTTTGCCTAAATAGGCCCAGCCCATTTATTATATGCCAATAAATTCCTGAAATCCTAGAGGCCCATTTGGCCCATTCATGCAAGGCAAGAGCTGGGACAAATGTTTAGTCCCATATTGCTAGTTGAGTGGAAGTTGGACCAGCTTATAACGTGAGCTCTCCTACCACATGGTAAAAAGGATGAGAAGGAGAAGGAGAGAGTTCCACAAGCGTGCTCCTCCTCCTCGCTCGCCTCGCCACGCCACGCCACGCCTCTCCTCGCCTCGTCACGCGCGCGCCGCGGGTTGCGGGAATCTCGCCGAGCCGAGCTTTATTTTACCACGCATGAATGGTATATGAACAGTCGTACAGAAGTTGAAACGTTTTGCTCAAGTGGACTTCTAATACGATCTAAATAAATACGAACTAAGTGGAGGCTGTCCGATGAGTTATCGGCTGTTCGCTTCAACTTCTTCTGTCCGTTCGTTTCATCTTCTGCGCAACCTGTCTGCCTACCCCTCTATGCGTATATAAGAGAGAGGTCGTGCCTCCTCTCAGACACACTGCCACACATCCTTTGCGCCTCCAGTTCCAGATCATTGCACTACTTAGATCTTCCCCATCCCGTTTTGCGGCGTACACCGCGATCCGGGACAATAGGCCTCCGAGACCCCGCTGCTTCGATTCCTGTACGGGAGAAGGGCGATAAGGTTTTTGGGGAGCGCTATCGGCGCGACTACTGGCTTCGTCACAGACTCCCTCACGGATAGCGACTGCGGCGACGTCTTCCCCGATATCAGCACCCTCTTCCTCGACGACATGGCCAACGACGGTTCCAACACCGGCGGTTCCTCTTCTGCTACTGCCGTGTATATCTTCTTTCTCAATCTTGTTCTGATCGTATCTAAAGTTTTACGCCTTGCAATTTGTTTGGTTATATGCCTTAATATGTATTCGCTATTTCACATGATTAGTATATTGCCTATTATTCTAATCATGTTTTATCTAGCATTTATTATGGATAATTCGCTTGATAAATTGCTCTTTTATTCAACAATCCAAAAACCTTATTTCAGGCAATTTTCCCCAAGTGGCTTTGTTGCTTCTATGAAGCCACCTGTGTTCGAAGGTGTGAATTACAAATGATGGCGTGCGAGAGTAGTGCTCTGGTTTTAGACCATGAGCTGCTATAACGCCATCTATGGCGCACCTGAGGGAGAACTTAATCCCGCTCAGGAAGAGGCGTTCCAAAAACTTGATACCACTTTCAAGGCTGCCTTGATCAGCATTCTTGGCGACAATATTGTCGATTCATATCTTTCACTTAGCAATGGCAAGGATATGTGGGATGCGCTCGAGAGAAAATTTGGAGTCTCCGATGCTGGCAGTGAATTGTATGTCATGGAACAATTCTATGACTATAATATGGTTGAGGACCGCCCCATTGTGGAGCAGGCTCATGAGATACAGTCACTTGCCAGGGAGCTTGAGCACTTCACTTGTGTGTTACCGGACAAGTTTGTTGCCAGAGGCATTATTGCCAAACTCCCCTAGTCATGGAGGAATTTTGCTACTTCTCTGAAGCACAAGAGACAAGAGTTCTCCGTGACGGATCTCACTGGGACTCTTGATGTGGAAGAGAAGGCAAGAGCAAAAGACACGTGCTCGAGGTACCGAGGGAGGTTCTAATGCCAATCTGGTACAGAAAAGGAACTTCCAGCCTCACAAGTTCAAGAACAAAGGCAAGTTTGACGACAAAGGAAAGTTCGATGGAAAGAACATGGCCTCACAGTCCACCAGCTTCAAGAAGAAGACTGATAAGAGGAAAGGTGCTTGTCATGTGTGCGGTGATCCTAATCATTGGGCTCCTGCTTGTCCCAACCGCTTTGACAAGCGCCAGTATGGGAAGGGCAGCAAGACTCCTAATGTCGACATTGAGATGAAAGATGTTGGGTATGGTATATTACCTACTGTTCTTTCATTATGTCATTCTCCTGATTGGTGGATTGACACAGGCGCTAATGTACATGTCTATTCTGATATTTCCATGTTTTCTTCATATCAGGTCAGAGGGACTCAAACCATGCTGACGGGGAACGGCTCGCATGCTTCTGTTCATGGTGTTGGTACGGCCGATCTGAAGTTCACTTCGGTAAAGACCGTGCGCCTGAAGAACGTGCATCATGTTCCCTCAATAAATAAAAATCTTGTTAGCAGATCTCTTATGTGTCGAGATGGCTACAAGATTGTATTTGAGTTCAATAAATTTGTAATTTCGAAGTATGAAACCTTTGTTGGTAAAGGCTATGAGTGCGGAGGCTTGTTCCGCTTATCTCTGTCAGACATTTGTAATAAATTTGTTAATCATATTTACACGAATTTTGAATCAAATGTCTGGCACTCTCGTCTTTGTCATATTAATTTTGGTTGTATGACGCGGCTAGCCAAAATGAATTTAATCCTTGATTTCACAACTGTTAAGGGATCTAAGTGCCAAGTCTGCGTGCAATCTAAACAACCTCGCAAGTCACATACGACTGCAGACGTGAGAAATTTAACAGCACTAGAGCTCATACATTCTGATCTTTGTGAGATGAATGGTGTGTTGACAAAAGGTGGAAAGAAATTTTTCATGACTTTGATTGATGACTCTACGAGATATTGTCATGTGTATCTTCTGAAACCGAAAGATGAAGCTTTGAGTTTCTTCAAAATCTATAAAGCTGAGGCATAAAATCAACTTGATCGAAAGATTAAGAGGCTTAGGTCAGATCATGGTGGAGAGTATTTTTCCAACGACTTTGATTCTTTTTGTGCGGAACATGGCATAATTCATGAGAGGACGCCTCCCTACTCACCCCAGTCAAATGGAGTAGCCGAAAGAAAGAACCTTACTCTAACAGATTTGGTTAACGCCATGTTAGACACATCGGGTCTTTCTAAGGAATGGTGGGGGGAGGCACTATTGACTGCGTGTCATGTCCTAAACCGAGTTCCCACAAAGAATAAAGAAATTACTCCATTCGAATAATGGGAGAAGAAAATATTAAAACTCTCTTACTTACGTACTTGGGGTTGTTTGGCAAAGGTTAATGTACCAATCCCCAAGAAGCGCAAGCTTTCACCAAAAACCATTGATTGTGTTTTTCTGGGCTATGCTTTTCATAGCATTGGTTATAGATTCTTGATAGTAAAATCTGAAGTGCCTGACATTCATGTCGGTACAATCATGGAGTCAACTGATGTGACTTTCTTTGAGGATATCTTTCCAATGAAGGATAAACCTAACTCATCAAATCCAGAGATACCTAGTTCATCTAATCAGGAATTTGCTACATTCTCTGAACCTACCATTCCAATTGAACGCTCTGAAAGACCTAAGGAGGAGGATAATGAAATTCCTAAAAGGAGCAAGAGACAGAGGACTGCAAAGTCCTTTGGTGATGATTTCATTGTGTACCTTGTGGATGACACTCCTACTTCCATTTCAGAAGCATATGCATCTCCTGATGCTGACTACTGGAAGGAAGTCGTCCATAGTGAGATGAATTCCATCTTAGCTAATTGAACATGGGAGATCACTGATCGCCCTTATCGGTGCAAACCTGTAGGGTGCAAGTGGGTGTTTAAGAAAAAGCTTAGACCTGATGGTACTATTGAGAAGTACAAGGCACGGCTTGTAGCCAAGGGATATACTCAAAAAGAAGGCGAAGACTTCTTTGACACTTACTGACTTGTTGCCAGATTTACCAACATTCGATTATTACTCTCATTGGCTGCCTCTCATGGTCTTCTCGTTCGTCAAATGGACGTTAAGACAACTTTTCTTAATGGAGAGTTGGATGAGGAAATTTACATGGATCAACCAGATGGCTTTGTGGTAAATGCTCAAGAAGGAAAGGTGTGCAAGTTGTTGAAATCTTTATATGTCCTAAAACAAGCCCCTAAGCAATGGCATGAGAAGTTCGAAAGAACTTTAACTGCTGCAGGCTTTGTTGTAAATGAAGCTGATAAATGTGTGTACCATCGCCATGGTGGGGGTGAGGAAGTCATCCTTTGTTTGTATGTTGATGGCATACTGATTTTCGGAGCCAACCTTAATGCAATTAAGGATGTCAAAGATTTCTTATCTTGTTCCTTTGAGATGAAGGATCTGGGAGTAGTTGATGTCATCCTGAACATCAAGCTATTGAGAGATGATGGCGGTGGTATTACATTGCTTCAGTCCCACTATGTGGAAAAGGTCTTGAGTCGTTTCGGGTATAGCAACGTCAAGTTTTCTCCTACACCGTATGATCCTAGTGTGATGCTTCGAAAGAATCGAGGAAATACTAGAGACCAACTGAGATACTCTCAAATTATTGGCTCGCTTATGTATTTAGCTAGTGCCACGAGGCCTGACATTGCATTTGGTGTAAGCAAACTCAAGTCGATTTGTTTCAAATCCAGGAGATGATCACTGGCATGCCCTTGAGAGAGTCATGCGCTATCTAAAAGGCACTGCGAGCTATGGCATTCACGATGCCGGGTATCCGAGGGTACTAGAGGGTTATAGTGATTAAAATTGGATATCTGATGCTAACGAGATAAAGGCCACGAGTGGATATGTATTCACACTTGCTGGTGGCGCTGTTTATTGGAAGTCTTGCAAGCAGACCATCTTAACGAGGTCAACTATGGAAGCAGAACTCACAGCATTAGACACAGCCACTATTGAAGCAGAGTGGCTTCATGAACTCTTGATGAACTTGCCTGTGGTTGAAAAATCAATACCCGCAATCCTTATGAACTGCGATAATCAAACTGTGATTTTCAAGGTAAATAGTTCTAAGGATAATATGAAGTCATCAAGACATGTGAAGAGGAGACTGAAATCTATCAGGAAAATGAGAAACTCCGGAGTTATTGCTTTGGATTATATCCAAACATCTAAAAACTTGGCAGATCCCTTCACAAAGGGTCTATCACGCAACGTGATAGAAAATGCATCGAAGGAGATGGGTATGAGACCCACAATTTGAGCTTTCCACAGTGGTAAACCACTCTATGTGATCGGAGATCCCGTGAATTAGAATTGGGAGACAAGATGTTGGTTAGCTCAGAGGAAAGTATCCCTATTTTAATAAACACCACTCCATAAAGATGCAATACTTTCCTATTCTGAACGGCAGGTTGATTTATTATCTTAATGTGTTCTAATTGGCTTATCCTAAGCAAATATGTTGTCCTGCAGAACATATTTTGAAGAACACACCTATATGAGTCTGACTGTTAAAACGTCGCAGTCTATGAGAGTAGGGTGCTCTCTGATAAACTCATGAAAGGTCATGGAGTATGACGTATAAGCTCCACCTGCGGGGAAGTCCCACGGTAGCCTAGTATCGGTCAAGACTTTTTGTGAAGCTAGGTTCGCAGCAAACTTGCAGTTCAAGGCATTGTCCACTGTACAAGTTGCAGCCTAGTATAACATAAAGCTCAAGGTGGAAGTTCAACTTAATAGTCTCCACTATAGTACCGGTATATAAACAATGTTTTGGAACCAAAGGCAAACTTCATGTGTCTCTGGGATCTGGTGGCGAATTGTTGGAATTTTTGCCTAAATAGTCCCATCCCATTTATTATATGCCAATAAATTCCTGAAATCCTAGAGGCCCATTTGGCCCATTCATGCAAGGCAAGAGCTGGGACAAATGTTTAGTCCCACATTGCTAGTTGAGTGGAAGTTGGACCAGCTTATAAGGTGAGCTCTCCTACCACTTGGTAAAAAGGATGAGAAGGAGAAGGAGAGAGTTCCACACGCGTGCTCCTCCTCCTCGCTCGCCTCGCCACGCCACGCCTCGCCACGACGCGCGCGCGCGCGCGCGCCACGGGTTGCGGGAATCTCGCCAAGCCGAGCTTTATTTTGCCACGCATGAATGGTATATGAACAGTCGTACAGAAGTTGAAATGTTTTGCTCAAGTGGACTTTTAATACGAGCTAAATAAATACGAACTGAGTGAAGGCTGTCCGGTGGGCTGCCGCCTATTCGCTTCAACTTCTGTCCGTTCGTTTCATCTTCTGCGCAGTCTGTCTGCCTACCCCTCTGTGCCTATATAAGAGAGAGGTCGCGCCTCCTCTCAGACACACTGCCACACATCCTTTGCGCCTCCAGTTCCATAATACTGTCCTACTTAGATCTTCCTCATCCCGATTTGTGGGCGTGCACCGCGAGCCGGGACAGTAGGCCTCCGAGACCCCGCTGCTTCGAGTCCTGTACGGGAGAAGGGCGATAAGGTTTTTAGGGAGCGCTATCGGCACGACTACTGGCTTCGTCACGGACTCCCTCATGGATAGCAACTGCGGCGACGTCTTCCCCGACAAGGACTTATTCCCCGACATCAGCGCCCTCTTCCTCGACGTCATGGCAAACAATGGTTCCAACACCGGCGGTTCCTCTTCTGCTACTGTCGTGTATATCTTCTTTCTCAATCTTGTTCTGATCATATCTAAAGTTTTACGCCTTGCAGTTTGTTTGGTTATATGCCTTAATATGTATTCGCTATTTCACATGATTAATATATTGCCTATTATTCTAATCATGTTTTATCTAGCATTTATTATGGATAATTCGTTGGGTAAATTGCTCTTTTATTCAACAATTCTTGGCACAAAAAGCAAATAAAAAGGATAAGGAGAGGCCATTACAGAAGTAATAACTTCCAAGACTCAAGAAAACTTTTGGGTTATCTCCCAATAAGTACTTTTCTTTAACGCCTTTAAGTTAGGCATGATAGTTTGAAAATATGCTCACAAAAGAAATATGAATTGGAGTAAAAGAGAGCATCAAGAAGCAAATCCAAAACACATTTGAGTCTAACCCAATTCCTATGCATAGGAATATTGTAAGAAAATAAATGAAAGAAGCACATAGTAATAAGAATGGGTAGATAAAACAAGAGCAACTTCAAAACTTTCAGCACATAGAGAGGTGTTTCAGTACCATGAAAACTTCTAAAAACATATTTTCCTCTCTCATAATAATTTTCAGTAGCCTCACGAATAAACTCAACAATATAACTATCACACAAAGCATGCTTTTCATGGTCTACAAACACATAAATTTTATCAAGCTCAAAAATAGTGGGATTAAAACCTTCAAACCCACTTTATCAATTTTATAATAAGGTGACTGATCATTCAATATAGGACCATCATCTAGAGCTTTATCATAAACATTTTCTAAGCAAAACTCTTCAGTACCATGCATTTCGAGGTTAGGCACAAATAGAGGATTATCATAGATAACAGGAGCATAACTACACTACAACAAATGTGATTATTTGTGATACACATTCTATGACGATTCAGTAAAAAAACGTCATATTTTATGAAAAAACGTCATAGTTTAGATGAATCCCTGACGTTTTTTTACTGAATCATCATAGAATGTGCGTCTAATATTATCACATTTATCACAAGTTTTACCCATGTCAGATATTTCAAAAGAATCCACAAGAACGTAACATTCATCCTCGTTTGGTAAGCATGGGGGACAATCAAATAATATAAGAGGTAAAGAGTTACTCTCATTAGAAGGTAGGCATGGGTAGATCCATTCTTCCTCCTCTTGACCATCACTCTCCTCCTCTTTTTCATCAGATGAGCTTTCAGGTTCAGCAATTTCGTCTTCCATAGGCTCCTGCAAGGCATTAGTCTCTTTTGTTTGTGGAAAGCACCTATTAAAATATTCAAGAATATAGCAATTTTCTTCCTTGTAATTATCAAAGAAAAATTTAAGTATCTCATAAACCTCATATTCATAAGGTGCATCATCAGTATTTTCAAGCAAACTGGCAAGTTCAAATACACCCTTGAAGGCAATAAATTCTTCAATTTGTTCCACATCATAAAAGTCATAATTTCCTTTAACATAAGAAGATATGGTAACACTATCATTATACTCAGATTGAAAAGGTAGGTGTTTATACCTCCTATAGCAACATGATTTATCAAAGCAATAAGTAATATTATAAGTAGAGCACACCTCTCTAGCAATAGTATTCAATTTATCAATTTGTTCCCATAAGTGTTTCCCTTTTTGTGGCAAATGGTGTTGCTTATAATAATTCTTTTGTTCTTCCGTGAACCCACCTTGACAATAAGAACTAGTTTCAAATAAACCATCCATTGATATAAATCATGACAAACCAAGGCAATAATAGACCGGCAAATAGACTAGGAACTAATTTTTTGTGTTTTTATAAGAGAAAGCAAACCAAACTAAACTAATTTTTTTGGAGTTTTTGATAAAAAGAGGCAAGCAAAACCAAGCAAAAGAAACTAAGCAAAACAAAAAAAGTAAAGAGAAAGGTCTGAAGGACTCCCCTTGTGAAGCCGTCCTTAGCCTCCCCGGCAACGGCGCCAGAAAACAGCTTGATGGCATGTTGTTCACGTGGGAGCTTCTTCTTCTTTAGTTCCCCGACAACGGCGCTAGAAAAGTCTTTGATGCACTTAGATCACTGTAGAGCTTCGTTGGGAGACCCCAAGAGGAAGGTGTGATGAGCACAGCAGCAAGTTTTCCCTCAGTAAGAAACCAAGGTTATCGAACCAGTAGGAGGAAGGAAACGATCCAAAGGTGTTTCTAGCAACTTGGAAACCTGCACAACACAAACTCAAGACTTTGCCCCAACAAACAGTGAGGTTGTCAATCTCACTGGTTTGTTGAAAACAAAGGGTTTACTGTATGCTATGGAATGTAATAGTGGTTTATAGAAAGGTAAACAGTAACAGTGGAAGATGTATCAATGGTAAAGATTGGACCGGGGTCCATAGTTCACTAGAGGTGCTCTCCTTAAGATTAAAAAACATGGCATGCTGGGTAAACAAATTACAACAGGGCAATTGATAGGACTGAGCAAGGCATAACAATGCAATACTAGACATTCATGATCCTATGAGATTCGATTGGGCAATACAACAAGATACATAGACCTCCATCCAACTTCATCTATGACTAGTAATCCACCTTCAGGTTATCATCCGAACCCCCTTCAGTATTAAGTTGCAAGCAACGGATAACTGCTTTAATAAAAGTGTGTAAGGTAACAATCCACTTGTTCCATGAACAAGAGACTGTTGTTTTCTCCCTACTGGCAACAACACATCTACAACCTTAGAGATTTATGTCACTTCCCTTAGATTAAATAGAGGCATGAACCCACTATCGAGCATAAATACCCCCTCTTGGAGGCACTAGCATCTATTTGGCCAAGATAGCTACTAGAAACGGAGATCATGCAAGATCACAAATAACACAGACATGATAGAATCAATAAGACAAAACCATTAATCAATCTGACATAGTAATCTCAATATCCATCGGATCCCCGCAAACACAACATGCATGATTACAAATAGATGTTCTTGATCATGGACGGAGCTCACAATATCTAAACACGGTAGCACAAAGGATGAGATACAACCATATAGCTACTACATGGACCCGTAGTCCAAGGTGGAACTACTCACACTTCATACCGGAGGTTGGCATGAAGAAGAAGAAGGCCTCCGGGATGATCTCCCCTCCTCCAGGGTGCCGATAAGAGCTTCAGATTTCCCTCCCCCCCAACTAGGGACGATTGTGGCGGCTTCTACCGACGGTTTCGTGGAATATTGATCGTGTCCTTAGGGTTTTGGTGTCGGGGGATTCTTATAGGCGAAGAGTCGAGGCAGGGGGCAGCCAGGGGGCGCACCCCCCCAGGCGAGGTCTGGTCCCAGCCGCGCGTCCAGGGGAGTGGCTCCCCTCCGTCTCGTACTCTGGCTATGTGTTCCCCATGATAAAATATTGACTTTTGCTTTTGTATTGTCCAATTCCGAGAATATTGATTTTCTGCCTTTTCTAGAACTAAAAACAGAAGGAAACATGCAACTGGCACTGTGACATCTTGTTAATAGGTTAGTCTAGAAAAACATATAAAAACACCTAAAAGTTACATAAAGCAAAGCAAATTAGATACTAAACAAGAATGGAACATCAAAAATTATATATACGTTTCCGACGTATCACACCACCACCACAACAGTTGCCACCGCTTCCAATGGTCGAGGAAGGCGGGTATGCTGATGGAGGCGCAGCTGTGCAAGAGGTTCAATAACAGGGTGGCGCAGGAGGTGTCACCCTTGAATATACCTTTGTTGCTGATGGGGAGGCACAACCGGTAGAGCAGTTCCCCTCGGTGGCATAGGATATTCTGCCGGAGGGGGCCATTTGCCAAAAGGAGTCGCACCGGTCGGGACGGAGGAGCCGACCCCGAACCAGAGCATCAGGCACCAGCCTAGCACGTGGCAATCCCATCTTGCGCCAGGTCTCGACTCACTGCGCCAAACTCTATCCACCAGTTCCAGTCTCATCACTCTGTGAACCGAACTATGGTGGAAGCAATCGCTGTTGCCCGTGCCCTAGCTCGGTACCGACCAGCTCTGGGGACGGTGGAGCATGCGGCGTGGATATAAGACCTCGACAGCACGAGCTCATTAGGTTGCACTTGGAGACTGCTCATGCTCCTTCCCAGTCCAACCTTGGGCCGAGGTGTGGGGCGGAGCATGCCCACACCGCTGCCGCAGGGCCCGTGAAAAACCCTTCCCCGGTGCCATGTTCTCGGAACGCTTCCCCTGGGCCGGGGGCTATAGGGCCCCGCTATGGTGGGAGAAGAACCGACAACCACACCGCAGGCCACTTGGGGGCTGGAGCCCCAAGACGTGTGGAGCAAGATCACTTTTCCATGGGATCCTTTGCTGACCCTCCACCCAGGTGAGATGAAGGGAGTCGAGGTGATTCTTTCATGGCGAACGAGGCACTGGATCGAGATTACACGCTGCAGCTGCGTCAACAAGCTACATGTGCGGCCATCCCTAACCCACGGGGCATAGCTGAGGTAGGGAGCATGGCCTTGGGATACGAAATCGGCTGCCTCGACTTCTCTCCTGCCTTATGACATGTGGTGTGGCCACCAAAGTTCCATCCCATCTTCCCCGCCAAGTTCTAAGGAAACACCAACCCGAAGGAGTTTCTGGCCATCTAATCTACCGCAATGATGGCTATGGCAGGTGCTGATGATAAGGTCATGGCCAATTGGTTTCCAATGGCCCTTAAGGACACGACCTTGTCTTGGATCATGCACCTACCTAAGGATTCCATTTTCTCCTGGGCCGATCTATGCACCCGCTTTTTGAGTGTGTTCTAGGGAGCCTTCAAGCTCCCCGAGACCACTCATTCAGCTCCACACAGTGGTCTAGAGAGATGGAGAGAGACTATGAGACTTCATGTTGTGATTCTCACAATCACACATACCATCCCGGAGGTAAAGGACCTTGCCATCATTGGTGCGTTCATTATGAATGTGCGTGACAGCAAGATGCGCGAAGAGTTTAACATGCACCCCGTCAGGAGTACTCATGAGGTGTGGGCGTTGGGTGACCTCTGCTCCTTGGCAAAGGAAGGACGCCTGGTGCCTAAGGACGCTGACTGGGAAGCCAACGGATCTATGGACCTGGGAAGCATTGCTGCAAAGAAAAGTGTCTCATGCAAGAGGGTCCTCCAATAAGCTTTGGCTATGGAGCCTAGTGCTCCTACCGGGGCTGAGAAGAAAACCATACTAGAGGAAGAGGTGGCGGCTGACAAGCCCTTCACAGGGAAGTGCTGCCCTATGCATGAGTCCGATGAGCATGCCACTCGTAACTGCCGCTCCATCCTCGGCTAATCCGAGGGACGGAAGAGCCACATTGTTGATCAAGGGGCTAATAGTACCTTTGGGAACTATTACCGTTGCAACTAGGCTGGCCATCATGCGAAGGATTGTACAGCCCATCCTGACCAAGGGGCTCCCACCGGAGGTCGTGGGGTGCAACATGTGCGCTGAACGATGAGGAGATGGAGGCAGCAGAGCAAGAGAGAGCACGGAGGGGGCCGCGGCAACGCATCCCCTCAACCGCGTAGTAAAGACCCGGTCAATAACCAGGATGGTGACAATGATGGGTGCGGGCGGTACCCACAAGTGCAGGACTGTGCGTGCACACACGGAGGATCTTATGCAATGACATCCCATGGGGAGTTTAAGCATTTCTCCCATGAACTGTGCACCGTACAGCCCAGTTCGAAGGCACAACGACCGCTTCGGTAGTCTCATGTTCCGATTACCTTTGATGCGGGAGATCACCCGGACCACATCGTCGGGGTCGGCACGCTACCCCTGGTGGTCTCACCCATCATAAAGAACATCAAGGTCACCAAGATGCGGGTGTATGGAGGGGCTAGCCTCAACATCCTCTCAGCAAAGCTGCTGGATAAGCTCTAGATCACGAAAGATCAACTAGCCCCTACAGGGTCTTTTTATGGGCATAAGCCCTGGAGCTACCTAGCCTTGGGGTAAGATCGAGCTGCCAGACACATTTGGCACTCAGGAAAACTCGATGTTGCAGACGTTGACTTGCCGTATAACGGCATCGTAGGGCGGCCTGGTTTGGTAAAGTTCATGGTGGTTTACCACCATGCCTACAACTCACTCAAGATTCCCTCCTCATGGGGTACCTTGACCATAAAGGTGATATCAGGGACGTCATGTTCTGCTATGAACAAGTGTTCAAAATGGAAGCCACTACTTTCACTATGACTCACCTTGATTCCTTGTCCGATTCAGACCAACCTTTCACCCCGATTCCCGACTCGCCTGGGAAGAGGCTACGACCCTTTCCGGAACCTAGTTCCGATGACTATTTTGGTAGTGGTGGCTCTCCGAGTAAGCTAAAAACTTCTCGCATCCACCCCACCATCTAAAAAATCCTAGGAGCATGTGTGGTGCTCCCGGGTTTGAGTGGAGGTTCCCCCGGTAAACCTTAAATCCCGGGAGCGTGCGTGGTTCTCCCGGCAAACCATAAATCCTGGGTGTGAGTGGAGGTTCCCCCAACAAATCCTCAAGCCCGGGAGCATGCGTGGTGCTCCCGGAAAACCCAAATCCTGGGAGTGAGCGTAGTACTCCCGTCAAATGCGATGAATACTAGCATATCTGGCATGGGCCGCCTATGTCTAAACCTCTTGTAACCAGGAGCTTCCCCGTTTTGGAATAAGAAATCCCATTGCTCTCGTTCTTCCGCCCATTTTCATTTTCCAAGACTTTTCGGGATTTTGCATTCCTTTCAATCTTTCTTGATGACCGTACGTGGGTAAAGAGACTGTCGGGCCAGGAAACTTCGTACTCTCATGACCCACTCTGAGGTATGAGCGTTGTGCTCTAGGAATTGCTGACGAGCACTAAATCGCGAAGACACAACTCCCACGGCCGGCCCTCAAGTTGGCAACTCCATGCACCTAGACCAAGCGCACGACACCCTATTTTAAACACGAGGCATGGGTAAGATGTTGTCGGAGATTTGTCCCGTAAAGGAACTAGGGTCCAACGATCCCTTGGTTTGAGAGGGGGCTAAACACATGTTCTCAACAAGCCTCAGAAATGGAGGCAACGGCAGAGCAAGAACCATGATAGAGAGGTGATACAGGGTTTTTTCTACCTAGGTTCGGGACCCTCGTGAGGAGGTAAAGCCCATACTCCTTCTTTGTTGTACTACTCGCTTGGCTTCGCGAGGGTACAATGGAGGCTGTATGTCTAGGTTTTAGATCGCATGTGATCGATCCTTTCTATGGTAGGAGAAGGGTCCCTTATATAGGGCGGCGTCTGGCGTCTTCCCCAGCCTTTGGGCGGGAAGGGCGTCCACAGTTCCGCTCCTCGAGATCCTAGTCTAGGAGGATACTTTTCATGGACTGATGGCGCCCAGTACTTGTCACGGGACGCTTCGTTGGGAAACCCAAGAGCAAGGTGTGAAGCAGCATAGCAGCAAGTTTTCCCTCAGTAAGAAACCAAGGTTATCGAACCAGTAGGAGGAAGGAAACGTCACACTGGTGTTGCAAGCAACGTGGAGATCTGCACAACACAAACTCAAGACTTTGCCCCAACGAATCAGTGAGGTTTTCAAGCTCACCGGTTTGCTTTAACAAAGGATTAAACGTATGGTGTGGAAGGTAATGGTTTGCAGTAAGTAAACAAGTAACAGTGGAAGATGTATCAATGGTAAAGAATGGACCGGGGTCCATAGTTCACTAGAGGTGCTCTCCTTAGATAAACAACATGGCATGAAGGGTAAAAAAATTACAGCAGGGCAATTGATAGGAACTGAGCAAGGCATAACAATGCAATACTAGTCAAAAATATCCTATGAGATTCGACTGGGAAATACAACAATATACATAGACCGCCATCCAACTGCATCTATGACTATAAGTCCACCTTCAGGTTATCATCCGAACCCCCTCCAGTATTAAGTTGCAAGCAACAAACAACTGCTTTAAGAAAAGTGTGTAAGGTAAACAATCCACTTGTTCCATGAACAAGAGACTGTTGTTTTCTCCCTAGTAGCAACATCACATCTACAACCGAAGATATTTCTGTCACTTCCCTTGGAAACTAGAGGCATGAACCCCTATCAAGCATAAATACCCCCTCTTGGAGTCACTAGCAACTACTTGGCCAAGATAACTACTAACAATGGAGAGCATGCAAGATCACAAACAACACAAACATGATAGAATCATAAATACAAAACCACTAATCAATCTGACATAATAATCTCAATATCCATCGGATCCCTGCAAACACAACATGCATGATTACAACTAGATTAGATCTTGATCATGAACGGAGCTCACAAGATATATACATGAAAGCACAAGGAGGAGATACAACCATCTAGCTACTACATGGACCCATAAGTCCAAGGTGGAACTACTCATGCATCGTACCTAAGAGAAGGCCTCTTGGATGATCTCCCCTTCGGCAGGGTGCCCGGAAGAACTTCAGATCCCCCCCCCCCCCGATCTAGGGACGACGGTGGTGGCGGCTATAGAAGGTTTCGTGGAATATTGATCGGGTACTTAGGGTTTCTGCATCGGGGCCTTCTTATAGGCGAAGAGGCGAGGCTGGGAGGCGGCCAGGGGCCCCACACCCTACCTAGGCGCGGGGCAGGGCCCACCCGCGCCTAGGGGGGGTCTGGCCTCCCTGGGTTGCGTCTCCGTCTCGTCTTTTGGATGCGTGTCCCGCACGTAAAATATTTACTTTGACCTTTGTCCCGTCCAATTCCGAGAATATTTATTTTATCCCTTTCTGGAACCAAAAATAGAAGAAAATAGGCAACATGCACTGTCGCAACTTGTTAATAGGTTAGTTCTAGAAAGATGTAAAAACACCTCAAAGTGTATACAAATAAAAGCAAAGTAGATACTAAGCAAGCATGGATCATCAAAAATTATAGATACGTTTCCGACGTATCAAGCATCCCCAAGCTTAACTCCTGCTCGTCGTCGAGTAGGTAAGTGATAAAAAGAATAAATTTTGAGGTGACATGCACCGTCGAAACCAAGATCAAACCATTTGCAAGCATTGAAAGCTGGGATCAAAGAACTCTAAACATGAGCATGAAAGATGGATTTCGAACAATAGGACATAGTAACTATGCATGCAACATGAAAGGCTACAAACAAAGATCATTAATAACATGCATTGAAAAACGTTTGTTTGTTTTACATACAGAAAACATGACATAGTGGAAATCATCTTGTCCCTCGTAGAGTAGCAAATAGACGCATAGTACACCTTCAAGTTCACAAGGGTGACTAGAAATAAATAGCACAAGAACAAGCAATATCACAATATGCATCAATCAATAAGTTTTGGGACACTACACACAGAATGACAACTATGCTCTCTTAATGGTGCCTAAAGGTAGAAGGTGGAGACTCAAATAATGGTGGAAGAAAGGCCCTTCACAAAGGGAAGCAGGGATTTCAAGTTTCAAAAGGATCTTCCAAAATTATGGTACTTGTTAGCTTTCAGCTCTCATTGCCCCTATCATAAGCATCTTGAAGTGATTAAGGTTAAAGTGAACAAAGATGGAGTATATGCTTGACGAAGTATAAGTTGGAAATCTCAAGTCCCTTGAATACGAGGGCCACACCTCATGCTACTCAACTTCAGTCACCTGTAAGTTCTTGTCATTATAAGTACATGCATATCATAGAGAACCGCCAATGGGGTACCCCTTGCACATGGTATAGGAGCTATCCCATAACCAAAATGACAAGTCAAGCAGACAATGAGCATCTCAGCGATCTTTTTATTTACCATATGCATAGCTTTTTATTGAGGATGCTTCATAGATAGCTCACTATGGTGATGCTACAAGTTTCTACCATGATTAGGCATGGCTTAGGCTAGCGGTCCAGGCGTTTCTCTAACACAAAATACATACTCCATGGACTTACAAGTTCCCTCTTTATTTCACACTGGTGACACCCATAGACAGAAGAGCATGATATCAACTGAGTACAAAGTATAAGTGCAATGTTGAAAATGTTCCCCGTGACAGCACGGTTCTGCTAATTCCAATGTATAAGTGCAAGCATATACACCATAGATGACACAATGGTTCAATTTTATTAGGGGCAAAGAATATAAAGTGTGCTTAAAGTTTGTGAGGGCTTTAGTCACTAAGTTTTTACATAACAAAAAAGTTTTTAATTGGAAGATAGCTAAAAAGAAGAATATACTTGGAATGGTGTAACACACCATGCATAGGAATTTATAGTGGACACTTTGGAAAAACTTGGTTTCTTGGGAGCTGGAAGCATGAGTAGAGCTTACTCATACAAGTGGAAGCTAGCAAAAGACTGGGAGCAACCAACTAAGAGAGCAATAATGGCCATAATTATGCAGTACAACAAAGCATTACTAATCAAAGCAAAGAGTGGTACTACAAGTCAAGGTCTAAATTATAATAGAGGTTATGGTGACTTATCATAGTCATAACATGGTGTGAGCATGTGCCAAGTCAACTCAAGCAAAGCATCAAAGGACAATACCACAATACTATGCTTTTGCATGCTAAAACAACACATAATTTCTTCAAGGCACACTAAGCAATCCCAATTGTTTGGAACAAGACATACTACATCAATAATCACTAAGCATAAGGTCAAAACAACACCTAGCATTTCATGCTAAAGTCTAAGTCACAGTCAATGCAAGCTCCTCTTGCACTTACAAGCAAGAACTTACTACTCCTTTCCAACACCAAGCAACTTATTTGCGAAACAACACAGCGAGAACGGGGGTCCAAACTATTTTATTCAAGCAAATGAAACAACTAAGCAAACCAAACAAAAACTAGGACAACCAAGAACAACACAATAGTGCATGAAACAATAAAAAACGAATGTCTAGACAGACCTGAGCTTTTTATTGATGAAGAAGGGGATGCCTTGGGCATCCCTAAGCTTTGACGCTTGTACCTCTTGGATATTTCTTGGGGTGATACCGGGGTGGCATCCTCAAGCTTGAGATTTTGTTCATTCTTCATCTCATTACATCATTCTCTCTCTACACCTGAAATTTTTCCTTCATACAAAACTTCACACAATCTTCATTAGCAACATTAGCTTATTCAAAAGATATTAGACCTCTGGCAAAGCTTTGGAACAACAAGTATTTTCACTAAAAACACAATATACTGTAGTAACTCCTTCAGAAAGTTCAATTAACCTAAAGAGAACTCAAAAAGGAATCAATAAGAAGCAAATGCAAATAATGGCAGAAATCTGTCAAAACATACCAGCAGGTTGAAAACGATTTTTTGAACATCTTATGTTGCTCAAATCAAAATGTGTTGAACTAGCGAAAGTTAGCTAACGTACTGTGGGATTTAATCATAAACTTTCAGCTCAATCCGAGTTACAGAGACTCCTCAAGAATTTTTTTGGTGGAGGATAGAAATCTGTTTCGGCATAGCAACTCCCCAAATCTTACTTCCCTCTCATTAGAGGCCATTCTTGGCACAAAAAGCAAACAAAAAGTATAAGGAGGGGTCATTACTGAAGTAATAACTTCCAAGACTCAAGGAAACTATTGGGTTATCTCCCAACCAGTACTTTTCTTTAACGCCTTTAAGTTAGGCACAAGAAGCAAGAAGAATCAAGTATTTTAAAATGAGGAAGCATTAACATCAATACTTGCAAAATCTTCAATTATGAAAGGTATCTCATCCAAATGGGTTTTGGAGTATCCCTTCGCATCTCTCTTTGGTCTACTACTTTCATCAAAAAGATTTTCACGAGCGATCCAATCAAAATTCTTTTCAAAGACTTCATGCATTCCAACAAGCTTAAAGGGTATGGGTATCTTAAATTCTTATCTAGGCTTAGTTTTATCAGAAATAACCACAACATCTAAATTTGAGCCTAGCATATTGAAATGCTCAAAGACCTTTTTGGCCTCCCTAGCAACATCATGGAATTCTTTTAATAAATTTTCAAGGATGAATTCTCTCTTTTCAGCATTCTCTTCTTCTTTTAGTTTTAAGAACAAGAATTGTATAAAGGGGTTAAGGCTAACAAACCTAGCCTCCAACATATGAACTAAAGAAGATGCAACAATCTCATAATTAGGAGCAAGTTCTTCTATAGATCTATCCTCAATATCCTCATGCTTGCTAACATGATTAAAGAATTCTTCAATATTATCTTTCCCAATTATGGATACACTACCTATTGCAAGATCTTTCAGGGCGAACTTGGGGAACAACATGGTGAGCAATAGCAAGGTAGCAACTAGAGTAGGAACTAATTTTTTTGTGTTTTTGAATAAAGCAAGCAAACCAAACTAGACTAATTTTTTTTTTGGGTTTTTTGAAAAGAGGTCAAAAAACCAAGCAAAAGAAACTAAGCGAACTAAAAAAAAAGTAAAGATAAAGTAAGTGAAGGACTCCCCTTGTGAATACGTCCTTAGCCTCCCCGGTAACGGCGCCAGAAAAGTTTGTGATGGCGCCCAGTACTTGTCACGGGACGCTTCATTGGGAACCCCAAGAGCAAGGTGTCAAGGAGCACAATAGCAAGTTTTCCCTTAGTAAGAAACCGAGGTTATCGAACCAGTAGGAGGAAGGAAACGTCACACTAGTGTTGCAAGCAACGCGGATATCTGCACAACACAAACTCAAGACTTTGCCCCAACAAACCAGTGAGGTTGTCAAGCTCACCAGTTTGCTATAACAAAGTATTAAACGTATGGTGTGGAAGGTAATGGTTTGCAGCAAGTAAACAAGTAACAGTGGAAGATGTATCAATGGTAAAGATTGGACCGGGGTCCATAGTTCACTAGAGGTGCTCTCCTTAGATAAACAACATGGCATGAAGGGTAAACAAATTATAGCAGGGCAATTGACAAGAACTTAGCAAGGCATAACAATGCAATACTAGTCAAAAAGATCCTATGAGATTCGATTGGGCAATACAACAATATATATAGACCGCCACCCAACTACATCTATGACTAGAAGTCCACCGTCAGGTTATCATCCGAACCCCTCCAGTATTAAGTTGCAAGCAACAAACAACTGCTTTAAGCAAAGTGTGTAAGGTAAACAATCCACTTGTTCTATGAACAAGAGACTGTTGTTTTCTCCCTAGTAGCAACAACACATCTACAACCGAAGAGATTTCTGTCACTTCCCTTGGAAACTATAGGCATGAATCCACTATCGAGCATAAATACCCACTCTTGGAGTCACTAGCAACTACTTGGCCAAGATAGCTACTAACAATGGAGATCATGCAAGATCACAAACAACACAGACATGATAGAATCATAAAGACAAAACCACTAATCAATCTGACATAATAATCTCAATATCCATCGGATCCCCGCAAACACAACGTGCATGATTACAAATAGATTAGACCTTGATCATGAACGGAGCTCACAAGATCTATACATGAAAGAACAAGGAGGAGATACAACCATCTAGCTACTACATGGACCCATAGTCCAAGGTGGAACTACTCACGCATCATACCGGAGAGAAGTCCTCCGGGATGATCTCCCCTCCGGCAGGGTGCCGGGAAGAACTTCAGATCCCCTCTCCCCCGATCTAGGGATGACGATGGCGGCGGCTAGAGAAAGTTTTGTGGAATATTGGTTGGGTACTTAGGGTTTCAGCATCGGGGGCTTCTTATAGGCGAAGAGGCAAGGCTGGGAGGCGGCCAGGGGCCCCACACCCTACCCAGGCGCTGGGCAGGGCCCACTCACGCCTAGGGGGGTCTGGCCGCCCTGGGTTTCGTCTCTGTCTCGTCTTCTGGATTCGTGTCCCTCACGGTAAAATATTGACTTTGGATTTTGTCCCGTCCAATTCCGAGAATATTGATTTTCTGCCTTTCTGGAACCAAAAACAGAAGAAAACATGCAACAGGCACTGTGGCAACTTTTTAATAGGTTAGTTCCAGAAAATATATAAAAACACCTCAAAGTGTAGACAAAGCAAAGCAAAGTAGATACTAAAAAAGCCTGGAGCATCAAAAATTATAGATACGTTTCCGACGTATCATGGACTCTGTCCAGCTCGTCGGGGTCCGCTCTGTCCTCCTGTAAAGCATCCTTTGTCGATGCCGCTTGTCTTCATCCGACGCTCTCTGCTTCTTCCCTTCTACCACGAGGTCTCTCATCCTCTCTCTAATAAAGGAAGTGACATCCTTCTTTACTAAGGCAGATGTCATTGCAGAGACGCTCCACTTCCTGTCAGGGTTGTAGTAACTTCTCTTCGGGAAGTTACTGTCCTGTCCCCGGTGGTGCTCCATGGTATTCTAGGCTCGAAGTCGCAGGATGAAAACCTGGCAGGTCCCCTCCCGATGCATCACCGTTCGAGGGTCACTCCCCCGTGAGGAGAGCACGTCGCGAGGCCCGCGTCGCCGTGTCCCCTCTGGAGGTGTGTCTCCTCACGAGGGCAAATAGTCCCCCGGCATGGGCTCATCAAACATGGGGACGTGGCACCCTGGTTGTCAGGACCCTGACAGTATCCCCCGGGCTCTTTCCTTGCACGTGCCCCTCTAAGGACTCAAATGGGCAAGAAGCCCTAGACGGTGGATGGGCCCCGCGCTTTCTTGGTCAACAAAGACCTGGCGGGTCTGGATCTTGGCCGTGAAGTCGAAACGGCCAAGCACCCTCATCTGTAGATTCAGAGCATACTATTCCCGCTCTAGGAGTTGTTCCCATGACGCGACGTCGCATAGGGCCTAGTACCGTGGGCACGGTACAGTGATGTGTATTTTCAACTCGCATTGTTAAATTAGGGGGTGGGGAAGGAATCTCTTCTCTTCCACGCCGCTTCCCCCTGCTTCTTTCCTTGTGCATCCATGTCAAAACTTTGTCCCCTTCATGGTGCCCAGTCGATTCTCAGCCGAGGAGAAGGGAAAGGCGATGATGTCTGGAGCAAAGGAGGTTCCTCCGGCGAAGTGCCGCCTAGCTCGACCACATGGGGGAGACCTGCGGTACTGTGGGATCACTTCGTGCCTTCTGGGACGGACGGGAATCGCCGCGCTAGGCGTGACCAGACCTACCCAGACTGCAGTCACTCTTGCCGCTTGCGTGGGGCGGGGGTCCGCCTTTCTCCCAAGGCCGAAGACGAGGGAGATCCTGAACCAGTGGTTGATTTTGTCCTCGTCCCAAAGGAGGAGGATTGGTCCTCCAGGGTGCGCCTTCCCACGCACATTTCCCTCGTGGCACAGGGCCGCTACAGGGGGCGTGCGTGCTTGAGGCATTCTGGAGGCAGTGGGGATTGGTCCGTGGGGGTCGAGACTCCCTCCCTGAGGAGATTTATTTCACCTCCAGTTGGAAGAGCTTCATCTGTGACCACGAGATCGGCCGCGGATCCATACTGTAGTTCAGGCGCGACACTAAGAAAGACTTCCAGGTGGTGGTGTACGACCCGATGTCATGCCGCATCGACTACCCCCTATGCCTATGAGAGGATAGGGGAGAGCCCCTGCAGTGGCCCCTTGACACCGCTGAGCTAGGGGTCCTTTGATGTCTTAGTAGTTATCTCGCTCCCGCTTTGTAGCCCTGCCTTGTAATGAACATCTTCAAGCGGACCCTAGATCAGACGCTTTCTTCTGTATGTTCTTGTTATGATGCTTGGAGCTCTGGTTTGAGCGTTTGCGACGAAGCACCTGGTTGGCGGAGCAGGCGGTGGCTATTCATGTTTTCTTTTCTCAGGGACAAGCCTCTTGAGTCTTCAAATGCGTCTGCTGGAGAGACGCGCATCCCAGGACGATGCCCTCATAGGAGAAATCATTAGAGGTTGCGCCTAGCGAGGCGGTCTGGGAGAGGGTGTCTAGAGGACGCCCGCTTGTTGAGCTCCCATAGCAGGTGAACCAGATTGCAGCGCAACAGGCCTCGCCTAATAGGCTCGTGAGGCTCCCGCGCTCTTCTAGAAGGAAGCCCCTTCCCTTGTAGAGGCATTCGTACCTTTAGTCCTTGGGTTGTATAGGCGTTTTGTCGCGTTCTGCCAATCATCGTGGATTTGGACGATCCTCTTGAGGAGAATTCTGTAGCACCCTAGGTAAAATCACTACTAGAAAATTACTTGGTGTTTGTTTTGTGCATCGTCATGATGGCATCCTCATGCCATCATGCCATATTGCATTTAACCATCCTCATGAGTGAATTCATATTATTTGCCAAAAACAATTTTACAAAAGCCCCTCTTAGTTTCCAAGTAACCCCTCTTTATTTAAATACAAAACACGGTCTTTCTAGATATTTGTTTTGCCTAAAAACTATTTAAAAAACTTTTAAAAATAAAACAATAGTCTAATAAAATAAAACGTTTTTATTAGGGGGCAGCCGGCCAGGCCAAAAGACCCTGCCAGCCAGCCTAAATCTTAATCCCCACCTACCCCAGACCCTCCCTCCACTCACCCCTACCGCGACCACTCCCCTAAGCCACACGCATGTGCAATCGCCTCGGCCCTTCCCTATCACCTGCACGCACACACCATCCCCGCCTGGCCCCACGTGCGCAAGCGACTCGAGGCGTCCAACCCTGGCTGCCCGCTAGCCCGATCGAACCCAGTCGCCACCCCGTCCGCCCACTCTTCCGTGGCCCATTCCCGACCCCACCGCGATCCCACTCTCCCTCACACCGACGCTCCTCCTCACCAAGCCCCTGACCGCGGGATCCCCGCTCCTCTCCTTTCTCTCGAGGCCCCCTCCCCGCTCGTGACCTTCCTCTCTCCCCTCCTGAGCAAGCCCCCGTTCGCCGCCGGTCTCTCCTGTCCCGTGCCGGACGTCGCCGACACCAACCGCCGTCCTCGGCACATCCCCTCCCTGCCGAGCTTGTCCCGCCGCCCCGAGCACCTCGCGGCCTCGCCTCCTCGCAGTCGGCCGCGTCAACGCCGTCCTGCGCCCAGCCTCCGCCGCCCCGCGCCTCCCTCTGCGCGCCCGCCTCCTCTGCTACCCCGAAGGCGCAGCACCCCGCACCTCCCCGCCGTTGAGCCCAACGCCGGTCCGCCTCTGTCGCGTGAGCAGCGCCGTCGCGCCCTCTCTGCGCGCTGCCCGGCCCTCGCGTGAGCCGCCGAGCTCCTCCTCGTCCACCCATCACCGGACGTGCGTCTGCGAGTTATGGTCAGCCAAGCTCCACGCCTAGTTGTGATCCCCTTCCGTCTGTGCTACCGCCTTGCGTCCCCGACCCGAGCTCGCCTGCCATGTTTCCTCCTGGATGCTTCCTGCCTCCATGGGCCCAGGCTGACCCATTGATTTGTTTCCGTACATGTGCACCTGGCCATTCCAATTTGCTACCCTTTGTTGGATAGATCTCTCCCACGTTCGGGCCCAACGGCCCGAACGGAGTCCCTTATCGCACCCTAATCGGGGGCGCCCAACCCTATCCATGGTTGTGGGCCCTTGTCGTCAGTGCGTATATATAAACAGGTGGGGGGCCGGACGCACACGGTATGAGGTTGACCGTGCGCCGCAGCCCCCACAAACATACCCACCGATTAGGGTTCGCCCAGGCCGACGGGAAGCTCCGCCGCCACCGCTCTCACCCTCCCACGCTCACGCCGTCGCCCTTTTCCCATGGCCAACGACGGTGGATCCAGCTCCGGCTCTGGCTCCGGAATCCCCTCCGGTTCTTGCCTGTCAAGCCAGGGCGCAGGTAGTCTCTCTCTCTCTCCTCTCTCAGATCTACCAAAAAGAGTGCTACTGTAATCATCTAGGCTAGAAGATCCAAATGGCCAATATAACATTGGTATCAGAGCTCGGTTCTAGTCCTATTTTTTTCGGTAGAAAAGCAAAGTAGAAAAGGAACCCTAGATCTATAGTGCGCCTGCCCTTACGGCCGCGCCGTTCCGCTCGATCTAGATGCGCATCCTATGCGAGGCATCTAGACGAAGAACTCACCCCTCTGGGGCAAAGAAAAACCACAGATCAAATCCCGAAAGTCCCTTTTTACCTCCCAGATCCCAAATCAAAAGAAACCCCAAAACCCCGAAAATGCCAAAAGAAAACGAATCAAGAAGAGGGGAAAAAGAACCACCGGCCGCCGACGTGCGCCGGCAAGGTGGCACCGCTACTGCGCCGCTTGACGGGCGTGCGTTCACCCTCGGGTGGACGCACCCTCGCCAAGGGGGGCAGAAGGGGGCCGCGGCTCCGCCGCCAGTCACTGCCTCCGTCGCTCGAGTAGTGGGGGGGGGGAAGGTGGACAGAGGTTGTGGAAAGGGGGCTGCTGGGCTGCGAGCCAGAGGTGGGAGAGGGAGGGGGGCCGCCGGCTGCGCCGGGCGGCGCCGTCTCGCCTCAGTCCCCACCGGGCTGCAGGCTGCCATGGAGGGAGGGGCGCGCCGGAGGGCGGCCGCCTCGCCTAAGTCATCGCGCGAGCCCGCGTCGCCGGAGCGGAGAGGAAGAGGGAGGGGCACGCGTCTCGCGGCTGCCTCGCCTTGGCCTCACGCGGCTCCTCCGCCGGTGAGCACGCGGGGAGCACGCGGGGTCCCCGCGGCGCCGCCGCTGAGCCCACGCGGGCAGGACGCGGAGAGGACAGGGGGGAAATGGGGGCTAGGGTTAGGAGGGTTGCGGCGGAGGAGGGTTTTGACCCGCGCGAGGAGAGCGGGCAGCCGTTGGAGGCAACGGATGGCCTGGATCGCGCCGCGCGTTGGCGCTCCTGGCCGCACGATCTAGGGTACGCTCGTCAACGGCCAGGATCCTCTAGCGCGGGCGGCGTTGGGCGGTGCCGGGCCGGACAGGCTGAGCGGCTGGGCACTGGTGGGCCACTGCTGGGCTACGGTCGCGGTCCATCTGCAGCGCGCGGGCGGCACTCAACGCGAGCGCGGAATGAGGCCTCCTGTGGGCCTTCGCGGGCCGCTGCCGTTTGGGCGGTAGGCTCCTGGCGAGCGCGCGAGCAGCAGGTTGGCTGCTGGGCCGCTGGGCCGCGATGGCAGACAGTTTTTTTTTCTATTTTATTATTACAGAGTTGTTTTTAATGGTTTTTTGCTTAGTTTTAAGCAATTTTTGCATAGTTTTCTCTAGTCTTTTTACTTTTAAGTATAATGTGACTAGAGAATGTTACAAAGGCAGAATTTTTCTGCAAAGTATGAGTTTTTTAATGAAAGTTTCCGCTGCAAATAGTTCCTTTACATTGCAAATGTATGGTTTAAAATTGCATCAAATGCAATAAAGTTGATTAAATCTTGACATAAAGATGTGATTAAAGTGATTATGCCTCATGCTATTAATTGACCAACGTTATTAATAATCATGACCATAATCTTTTTCCTATTAAGTATTAAAGGTGCATTTAAATTTATTTCTGCCCAACGGTGATGTAATTTTAAATAGCACGAAACGATTGCATGCTTAATTTATACCAACGTTGAATTAACGCATACAGTTGTTTTACTTGGTGATCTCACATCTTTTGTGATTCTCAGGAGGTCTCAACCTCATGGCATGTTTGAAGGACATCCCGCTCCTTAGAGGGGACAACTACTCCGAATGGAGGAAGAAAGTTGACTTGGCGTTCGTATACGCCGAAGTGGATTGGGTGGTTCACACCAAGCAACCAGTCAAGCCCGCTGACCCGGTCAGGGGGGCCGCTGAGGAAAGTGCTGACTTTGAGAAAAGGAAGAGGGACCATGCTCCATTAGAGCTGGCTTACTCTATCGATAACCAGAAATGGGTGAACGCCAACAAGAAGTGTCTGGCCTTCGTAAAAAACACAATTGAGAACGCGATCGTGGGCTCAATTGGAGAGTGTGCTACCGTGGGCAAGTATCTCGCCAAGATAAAGAGCCAGTTTACTGGCTCTTCAAAGATGTATGTGACCCAGCTGTTAAAGCAGCTGGTTACTGAAAAGTATACGGGAGGACCCCACGGAATAAGAGAGCACATCTTGAGGATGTCAAACATGGCAGCAAAACTCAAGCCCATGGATGAGGACCTCGAGCTAAAGCCAGCACTCTTGGTGCACCTAGTGGTGGCCTCACTTCCACAGCCTTTTGAAAACTTTGTGATAAACTATAATATGTCCCCTGAAAAGTGGGACATAGAAAAGACCATTGGGATGTGCTCCCAGGAAGAAGAAAGGTTGAAAGCCCTTCACGGCGGTTCTCTGAACTTCGTGAAGGACAACAGGAAGAGAGGCTTCACAAGCGGCAACCATGGTGGCTCACCCTCCAAGCCCCATGGCAAGGGTCCAATGCAGCACCAGTACCAGCATCACCAGTCCACCCCAGGGGAGAAGGATCAGTGCCATCACTATAAAAAGCCGGGCCACTACAAGAAAGACTGCCCGATTTGGCTAAAGTACATCATGGCCAAAAATGGTAAAGATATTGTTTCTTTTGTTAATGAATCTTTGTATAAAAAGTTTACTAGGTCCACTTGGTGGATTGATTCTGGAGCAACTGTTCATGTTGCCAACTCTTTACAGGGGTTCCATTCGACAAGGACCACGCCAAGAAGAGAAAGACACATTGAAGTGGCGAATGGAATAGAAGCAGAAGTGGAGGCCATTGGTGACGTCCCTCTGGAGCTGGCTGATGGCTCTTTGCTTTTGCTCAAAGATGTGCTTTTCGTTCCTTCATTACATAGGAATTTAATAAGTGTTTCCTGTTTGGACAAAGATTCTTACGAATGTTATTTTGGTAATGGCAAGTGTGCCATTTGGTTGAAAGACAAATGTGTGGGTGTTGCTACATTATTTGATAAGTTATATTTGTTATCCCTGCATGAGAAAGTTTTTTCTGTGTGTGATGTGAATGAAAAAGTTTCCTTGTCGAACAAAGAACAAAAGAAAAGAAAGCGAACTCTTGACTCATCGAAACTATGGCACTGCAGACTAGGCCATATTTCGAGGGGAAGAATAGAAAACCTCGTTAAAAATGACATTCTTCCTCCGTTAGAGTTCTCCGACATAGAACAATGCATAGATTGCATTAAAGGAAAGTATGTCAAACAGATTAAAAAGGGTGCAAACCGAAGCATAGCTACACTAGAAATAATCCACACGGATATTTGTGAACCATTTCCGGTGAAAAGTGTGGATGGCTATGATTCATTCATAACATTCACGGATGATCACACCCGGTATGGTTATATTTATCCAATCAAAGAAAGATCTGAAGCGTTGGATAAATTTAAAATCTTCAAAGCTGAAGTAGAAAATCAGCACGATAAAAGAATCAAAATAGTTCGGTCCGATCGTGGGGGGGGAGTACTACGGTCGGCATACTCCATATGGTCAAGTACCAGGACCTTTTGCACGGTTCCTGCAAGAAAATGGAATAGTCGCCCAGTATTCTATGCCGGGCGAACCTCAGCAAAACGGGGTAGCTGAAAGGCGCAACCGTACCCTTATGGATATGGTGCGCAGCATGATGAGCTATTCCACCCTCCCATTGGGATTGTGGATGGAGGCGCTTAAAACCGCCATTCATATTCTCAACAGAGTACCAAGTAAGTCGGTGCCCAAAACACCGTACGAATTGTGGACAGGCAGAGTCCCCTCTCTGCACCACTTGAGGGTCTAGGGAGCCCAGCTGAGGCAAAAGTTTTCAATCCAAACATTGCAAAGTTAGACCCCAAAACAGTATCTTGCCATTTTATTGGCTATCCAGATAAGTCCAAAGGCTATCATTTCTACTGTCCCGACAGATACACAAAGTTTGTAGAAACGAGACATGCAGTCTTCTTGGAGGACGAATTGATGAGGGGGAGCACGGTAGCTAGGAAAATTGATCTTGAGGAGAAAAGGGTGCATGCACCTAATCCGATGATTCAGGAGCCATTTTTCTCGCTACCTGTCGTGCCACCATCTACAACCCCTGAGGTTGTGGTGCCGGCACCTGTTGTGACTCCACACGCGACAACAATGGGCGAAAGTTCGGAACTTGTCCATCAGGAGCCACCTGAACCCACTGTTGAGCACGAAAGGGAGCCAGAACAGCCACCTAGTGTAAATGTGCCTGAACCCGAGGCAAGAAATGAGCAAGAGTCTGATGAACTCAGACGGTCTAAAAGAGAACGAAGACCAGCCATTTCCAAAGAAATCTACAAAGTTTACAATGTAGTTCATATGGAGGGCGATCCTACCACATATGAAGAAGCCATGAGTAGCCCTCACTCAGCCAAGTGGGTGGAGGCAATGGAAGATGAAATGAAATCGATGAGTTCCAACAATGTTTGGGACTTAGAGGAAATTCCCAAAGGAGCCAAAACAGTAGGATGCAAGTGGGTCTACAAAACAAAGTATGACTCCAATGGAAATCTAGAAAAGTACAAAGCTAGACTCGTGGCAAAAGGTTTTACGCAAAGAGAAGGCGTAGATTACAATGAGACTTTTTCTCCGGTCTCATGTAAGGACTCCTTCAGAATCATCATGGCACTAGTTGCACATTTTGATTTAGAGTTACATCAAATGGATGTCAAGACGGCATTTCTAAATGGAGATTTAGAAGAAAATGTTTACATGAAACAACCCAAGGGTTTTTTCATGGAGGGGAAGGAACATATGGGATGCCGCCTAAAGAAATCCATTTATGGGTTAAAGCAAGCCTCTAGGCAGTGGTATTTAAAGTTTAATGATACCATTAAAAGATTTGGATTCAAAGAAAATGTAGAGGACAATTGCATTTATGCAAAGTTCAAAAGTGGGAAATATATTTTCCTAATTCTATATGTGGATGACATTCTGCTTGCTAGCAGTGATATTAGTCTACTACTAGAAACAAAGAAGTTCTTGTCATCTAACTTTGACATGAAAGACCTTGGTGAAGCCTCTTATGTTTTGGGCATAGAAATTCACCGAGACAGAAAGAATGGAGTGTTAGGACTGTCGCAGAAAGCGTATTGTGAAAAGATTTTAAAGAAATACAATATGCATGCCAGTAATTCAACACCTGCTCCCATAGTCAAGGGCGACAGTTTTGGGAAATCCCAATGTCCAAAGAATCAATATGAGATCGATCAAATGAAGTCAGTACCATATGCTTCGGCTGTTGGAAGCTTACAGTATGCACAAGTGTGCACTCGCCCTGAATAGCATTTATCACCGGGGTACTCGGTAGATATCAAGAGAATCCAGGCATAGAGCACTGGAAGATGGTAAAGAAAGCTTTGCATTATGTGCAAGGCACAAAAGGCCTCATGCTAACATACAGAAGATCTGATTCCCTAGAGATAAAAGGGTATTCAGATGCAGATTTTGCGGGAGATAAAGACGACTGAAAGTCCACGACAGGGTATGTCTTTACTCTCGCAGGAGGTGCTATTTCGTGGAGAAGCGCCAAACAGTCGATAGTTGCATCATCTATGATGTATGCAGAATTTATAGCATGTTATGAGGCCATGGGACAGGCGTTATGGTTAAAGAAATTCTTACCCGACTTGAAAGTGGTTGACTGCATCAGCAGGCCACTAAAGATGTACTGTGACAACGAGCCCGCAGTATTCTATGCTCACAACAACAAGTCGAGTAATGCTTCAAAGTCTATAGATATAAAGTATTATGTTGTGAAGGACAAAGTCCAGGATCAAACTATAAGTCTCGAGCATATAAGGACAAAGGATATGCTTGCGGATCCGCTAACGGAAGGCTTACCACCCAATGTGTTCAAGGAACACATAGCCGGCATGGGTTTAACGACAAGCCTATGATTCTTGGACTATAGAGGCCCAAAAGTAACAGGATTTGTTTCAGAACATGAAGGTATATAGTGGCTGTCTGATTCTATCGGCAATTGAGCTGAGACGATGAAACATGCTCTATGTGTCATTCTGTGATGAAATAAGTAAAGTACAAAGTTAAAAGTAAAGTCGAGATCTAGGGGGAGAATGTTGGATAGATCTCTCCCACGTTCGGGCCCAACGGCCCGAACGGAGTCCCTTATCGCGCCCTAATCGGGGGCGCCCAACCCTATCCATGGTTGTGGGCCCCTGTCGCCAGTGCGTATATATAAACAGGTGGGGGGCCGGACGCACACGGTATGAGGTTGACCGTGCGCCGCAGCCCCCACAAACATACCCACCGATTAGGGTTCGCACTAGGCCGACGGGAAGCTCCGCCGCCACCGCTCTCACCCTCCCACGCTCACGCCGTCGCCCTTTTCCCATGGCCAACGACGGTGGATCCAGCTCCGGCTCTGGCTCCGGAATCCCCTCCGGTTCCTGCCTGTCAAGCCAGGGCGCAGGTAGTCTCTCTCTCTCCTCTCTCAGATCTACCAAAAAGAGTGCTACTGTAATCATCTAGGCTAGAAGATCCAAATGACCAATATAACACCCTTGTCCTAAGATGTCTGTTGTCACTACTGTGTCTGATGACTCCTTGTTTGGTTCCTGCATATGTGCTCGACGAAGTAATAGAGTGTGGATGTGAATATCGTGTGGCCATCTATTTTGGGTGCTCCGATCATCGAGTAGATTTGGGAAAGATCGTCTTGTGGAGGAGGCCAATCCAAGGCCGACACCTCCGACGGTTGAACAAGGCGTGAATCGAAGGATACCAGCACCATTCCAAGATCGACAACGACAGTCGTGACCGGAACTCGAAAGTGAAGACGATGCCTCCCAAGATCTTCGGCACGGAATCCGAAGGCCCCGGGACCTCCTTCACGAATCGGAAGCCTGATCCGGAGACACCAAGATATTCTTCCTGAACCCGGTTCTGAGCTCGAACCCGAAACCTCGGCGAACCCCAAGATCATCAATACCCGACGATGTGAACTTTTTTGAGACCCCCTCTATTTTTCTGATATATAGACCCCCCTCTATTTTTCTGATATGTGACATATGCTTGTGCATATAAATTATTCGCATATATATTTTTTCATTTGGGCGGATTTAGAGTCCATATGGGACTTTTCTAGTCTTTTATTGGCCCAATAAATTTGTTTAGCGAACCGGTGACATATTTTGCCTTTGATAATATAATATTTAAATGCGGGGTATCTAAACAACATGAATCCACTAATTAAATGTTAGGACCCCGGTTTCGCTTAGTATTGCTAATTTCACCGCATATGTGCCATATCATACATCATACATGCATCATGCCCGATCTTCTGTCATAGTATTAAATAGTGCATCCGGTGTTAATTCTATGTCTTGCTTCTTCACGAATTAGGCCACTGAATTGATGAGAGTGTCGACCTAAACTCCGGATGAACCTTCGGCGGTGTTTCCCAGGCGAGCATTCTCCCCCTTTCTACCTATTTTACATTTATAGTATTACTTCATCATGTTGATCTATTGCTATCTGTATTATGATGCTTTATATTCCCTACCCTTTATATATCCATGCAGCCTTTATATTGCCTTGGACACCTCCTATTGCTTGTTGTTTGGGTACACAGTTGGCCGTGCGAGTCTTATTCGCTTTCTTAGGTTCTACTTCGTGTTGTCGATGTTCCACTGATGTTGGGGGTCGACATATTCATAAAAGTGGAGATGATCGTGGTTTTAATTACAGCTGGTTAATTAAATATTAAAATTAATATAATTAATAATAAGACACCTGTGGGTAATAGTTGAAATTTGGTTGTTAACCGCCCACTTGTGTCCACCTAGGACCCTAGTTCTTGACACCATTTCGAGACTGAGCGCGCTAACCACATGTGGGGTGTATAGGCACCCCTATCGGCTTAGTTCGTGATTTCAAAGTACTATACTAGGGGCCACCAACTAGTTTTAAGTTTTCATGCCATGTTATGCCATGTTTATTACCTGTTGCTCGATGAGAATTTATTACTGTGGCGTAGGCGCGACACAATATTATGAGAATATATTGTCCATGACCTCTGCTCGTGTGACAAGTGTACGCAACCCTAGGGTCTGTACTAGGAGAATTAGCTATACCTCGTACAGGTAGCTCTTTCGGGTGGCCCTCATGTACTTGCTTTGGGTCTAGGAAATCGTCATGTCCTAGGCCCCTTCCGACATACCAATGGGTGTATGTTAATTGATCTGGAAACAAGGGTGGCAGTGCGTGTGGAAACTTTGGTGCACCCCTATAGGGTTTAATCTCTTCAAAAATCCATGTCCGCGGTTTTGGACGACTTGGAGCACAGTATCTCGATCATAGACAACTATAACTAAAGTTTACTATTATAATTTGACTTGTATCTAATATGACTAGTAAGTTGGATAAACACCATGGAAAGAATGAATAAAACTATCAACCGTGTGAGTTTCCTCGTCTTGACTACCTCGTTTGGTCTCGAGGGAGAAATACCAGGATGGGTATGTTTTGTGGTAGTATCAGGTTGGTTCCGAATAGGTTTTTCTTACCTCTCTCTAATAGCCAACAGTTGTATCGAGTCTCTATAGGTTGTTTAGTGCATGTTGTGCTACCACTTCAGTTCACCATACCTATGTAGGCGAGAGCCTCCGAATTCTAAGTCTCGTCGTGTACTGACCGCTCTCTTTTTTCCTTTGCCCTTTGCTGGCACCCCTTTTGTTTTAGCAGGTTTAAGATCAACGTCGTTAGCAGGGTTACCCTTTTGGCTTGGCCTGGGCAGGGTTATGAACGCATTGGTTATTCTTTAGGGCTCTTATCCCAATTTGCATCTTGTCCGTACTCGGACGTTGTATCGTTTTCAAGGTGATTTGGATATTTATACTTTATCTGTATTCTTGACTCATGGAGTCATTGTTGTATATATGTATTATGGGTTCCATCATGGACTATTATGTAATGGTATTACTTTGTTTTCCAGTCACACAAAAGTGCCTGGTGTGCACCTTTGAATCGTTTCTATGCCGGTTTGGTGGAAATTGCTAAAACATGCATATGGCTGATTTGAGGGTGTTATAAATTCCCATCGTGTACCCTCATGGAGGGACCCGGTGCTATCTTTAGAAGCCTGCGCTCTCCTGCTAGGTGTGGCCTCATAAGGATTGCGGATGGCGCCATTTCTTGGCCATGCGGGCGAAGACGCTGCATACCTCCCGAGGGAGATAGAGCGAGCCCTGACACAACCGCCCAAGCCCAGGGATGGGACTCTCTCCCGTGCTTTCTAGCAGATCTCCTGGAGGAGTGTTGTAGGGCTAGTACCTGGTGTAGCCGAGGCGATCCGACAATGGATCTTTCAAGCCGTAAATGGTGGTTGCGACACAGAGGGGCTTTGCCTCGCGTGCCTTTCCTAGAGGCCTCCTGAGGGGATGACCATGACATGTAGACACATGTTGCTGGAGACCTGAATGCACTTATGTGAAGCGTTTTGAGCTCTAGGATCCATAGGTGAGGTAACTTACTGATGTTTAGGCCTATAAGTTCAGAGCGCACACTCTAGGTACTGCGAAGTTTACCCACTGGAGAGGGTGTTTCCAGGGTCGTCCCATAAGTTTCTTGAGGAGAAAGCCATAGGACAAGTGCTGGACCGGATGGCCTCTCGAGGAGAGACCATCGTCCAACACGAAGGTTTGTTTTTTTGTTTTTTAAGGGCTAGGAACCGTGGGTGAGGTAACTTGAGGCCGAGGAACGGGCCGTAAGTTCAGAGCTCTACACTTTAGGTCCTAGCAAGGTTGGCCCGCAAAGATCAAAGGCTCACGAGCGACCAGGAACCATAGGCGAGGTAACTTGTGGCCAAGGAACGGGTCGTAAGTTCAGAGCTCGACTTTAGGTCCTGAAGAGCTAAGGCTGGAGAGATCAAAGCCCCATGAGCCATCACTAAGAAGGGGTATTTTTCAAAAGTTAGGAGTTGTGGGTGAGGTGACTCGTAGCCGGACCTGGTCCATGAGAGTTTAGAGCTCGACATTTAGGTCCTAAAAAGGTAGGGTTGTGGAGATCAGAGCCTCACGAGCCGTCACTAAAACCTTTTTTCTTTTTCAGATCCAAGAGCGTGGGTGAGGTAACACATAGCCGGACCCAGTCCGTAAGTTCAGAGCTCACACTTTAGGTCATGGACAGGCTAACGGAGGAACATGGCCTCTTGAGCTGCCCCGTAGACCATTCAAGGAGACGATCGTAGGGGAAAACACGCGTACTGTTGGGGCTCGATACATGCACCGTGCGAGGGACACAAGCACAAGAGGCCATTGGTGAGGTAACTTGCGACTGAGGAATAGGCCATAAGTTCAGATCTCGACACTTTAGGCTCTGATGATGCCGGGGAGTGACCAGTGTCAGACACCATGCCTAAACCCCCACTCGTGGGGTGTATGTGAGGGAACTCAAGTAGGTACGGTTTTTAAAGGAGACTTTTTTGAGGGAAAAACCAAATGGAAACACGTGCGCAAAGCACAAGATCCAAAAAACCATTGAAAGTTCAGAGCTTATTACAGCACCAGCGTGGGTTGGACGGGGTGTCACTAAAGATAAGGCTACAGAGGTGAGAGTTTCCCGAGGGTCACCTTAAAAAAGTTGTGGAGTCAGGCGCATTGCTTGGAGAGGCTTGTTGGCCTTCCCGCATCCATGAGCTCCTACTCAGCCGGTTGCCTAGCTTCCCTCAGGGGGTCTGCCGGTGTTATCCGCACGCTGGGTGTAGTCCATCGGGAAGTCGGAAGCCCCTAGGTCGAGGCAGTCCCCAGGAGCCTCTTTGTAGCTCACGAGGGTTCGCGGTGGCGGCCCAGCGGGCCTTATGGGAGGAAATGCCCCAGACATGGCGTGCTCCGCGAGAGGTGGCTTCCGCTTTCCCAAGACCTCCATCCGGTTTGACGCCGCCCTGTCCTCTGGATGGGAGATGGCGGCCGCTTTGTATGTGTGCTTGAGGGAGCGCTGTTGGGGATATACTTTCCGGGTATACCCACAGGACTCGGTGACCAGGGTGGCCCACCGACGGGTTAGAGCTTTGCTTCACGGGCGGCCCAGTCAGAGAAAGAGGAGGAGCCAGTTCCGGCTACCACAAGGTCCAGAAGAGTTATCGACTTAGGCATGTAGTATTACTTGTAGTCCAAGCTGTATCTAGTTACCGACTCTGTAACGTAGCCGGATAGGTCTCTCCTGTAACCCTAGGTCTTGGAGAATATATAAACCATCCCTATGGGATCCTTTAGGGCATAACCATAGCAATAACCACAATCACAACTCGCACAGGCGAAACGCTATTGTAATCCGCTGTAACATCTGACTTACGCTGATATATTACTGGGTTGCTAGCAGGAGTAGGATCCGATCATAGCAGTTGGATCTAAACCTGGGTAAACTTGTGCTCACCGCTCCTGGAACATCCGACGTCTCACACCCCATCTTCTCAACACCGTTAGGACCCCCATGGCGTACTTGTCGATAATCCGACGACAGTTGGCGCCCACCATGGGGCGAGTGAGTTTTGGAGCTTCGTTCTAGGTGAAATCTGCGCATGCAGGAATCGGCGAAACAATCGCTATGGGTCGCGTGGTCTACACCAGTGATGTCCCTCTCCTTCTTCTCGACGAGACTTGGATTCCGACTAGCGAACCCGTGACAACCTACGTGATCATGTTCATCGACGAGATCGATATTTACCTCGGTTTTGCTGAACCCGCCCAACCCACCCTTAAGGTGATGACCATGGCGGAATAAAAATCCGGATCTACTCTGTCTGCAGAGGCGGAAGAGTTCAAGATCCCAGAAAAAATCAAACCCACCCAGCCCACTCCTGTAGTGGAAGAAGCGGTGGAGGAAAAATTTGGATCTGATCTCCTTGTCGAGATCGGATACACGGACGAGGAATATATCCACTACGGATCCTGCCCTACCGATGCCATAGCAGAAAAATCACTCTTGAGGAACAAAATAAAGAAGATGATGAAACACACCTACGTCGATTACGAAGCAATCGCTGATATCAAGGAAAGCTTTGAGATGCAGGAGGCGGAAACCCAGCTGTGCCACTACCTCAAGAAGATGACCAAGAATAAGCACTGTTTCGTATACCATATAAGCTCTATATCTGACTCTGTCAATGCTGGAGCCGGTAGCGATTGAGTACTCGACACAATCGAAGAAAATTCCAACTTACCTGGATCCCCTCAGGAGTCAATAACGTTGTAGGAACTTCGAGACTTCGGGAAATAGATGGAGGAGTATGAAGAAGAGAACGCCTCCAAACCAACGCAAGGTGAGCCGACCCCCCTCCCCCTAGTTCATATGATAGCATGGATGAAAGCTACACCTCGCAGGATGACATGGACACCAAATATTCGTCCGAGGTCCACAAGACAACTACTACAAAAAGTACCGACGGAAGTTTATCTCCCGGTACCGGACCAAAAGCCGTCTTTGCCACCGGTACGCACGTCAAGGCTACTGGGCGATCAAAGAAGAAGAAGAAGAATAAGTATCCGACACCGGCAGAGCAAACGTCAAGGAAACCAACAAAGAAAAAGTTGATGAAGAGATCGAGATGGAGAATCAGGACGGAGATCCGATTAATACCACGCCGATCGACCCTCCTGTGGATGGACATATCGTCACCAAGGGTGCACGTGAAATTTACGGAGATTCTCTCACAATTCCAATCCTAACGGCTTCAAATCTTACTCTGGACGCGCTGGAGAAAAGGGCTGAGGACCTGGAAAAGCACCGTATGTTTTTACTCGAAGAGGCCGCGCGCATCGTCGAGCTTAAACAACAGTTAGACAGTGATCCAGCCAAATATCAGTCAGATTTCAAGCGACTACCAAACAAGACAAGAGGAGGTCCGGTCCTCGCCAATAAGAACCTGGATATCCATAGAGATCTATTCGACGAAAAAACTAGAGAGAAGATCCGAGTCTAAAGCACGCCTTTGGAGAACCCTGCAGTAGCTCGAGCTATCCTCGCCAATAATCCGTCTCCAGAGCAGGTCTGGCAATGCGTTGCATTGCTAGACAAAGGATTGAAGCAGAAGAAAATGGCCGCGTCATTCAGTGGAAAGCTGGCCTCAAAGTCGGAATTTTTCCACACTAGCACCGACCAAAGCGCTGAATAAAGACCCCGCAGGGATACAGATCAACGCTATCGTCCCCGGGGAGAAGAAGAGAATTCAAGGACCGGCTAAAACGGCTATTCTTGCAGGCCCACACGTGACTGGGCAAGGGTTATTCTGGCTACGTCCGAAGATGCCATCAGGGCAATCGTTCCCCATCAAGGCCATCGTCGGCAAAACAACCGCTATAGAGAAGACCCGGAAGTGCACCACCACCAAGCCGTCCGGCTGGTAACGCTGGACGAAGAGATGATCCGAACCGTCCTGAATCAAGTAGGGACGGAGCCCGAAGAAATCAACATCAGAGTCAGCATAATGAGGCTCCACCACCACCACCGCGTAACCCAGCCGAAAACAATCAACCAGGGCCACCATCACCCCCAGGTAACGACCATGAAGGATCCCGTCGTAGCCATGGAAGCCGCAGGGGCGGAGGCGGCAATGGTGAGAGGAGAAGCAGAAATCCGACTCTGCCGCACAGAATCCATGAGCCTCCAAGGTGTAGATCTCTCTCGCCAAACGATGCTCGTCACCGCATTGAGTCAAATATAGAAGTGTCGCGGTGTTAAGGAAGAAGATGTGTACATGGGACCCAAATCTTTGGCCAACACATCCGTCAGACAAAATTTCCGGTTGAATTTGGTATTGCCAAACACATCCAGCCCTACGACAGTGCGGCTAGGCCAAATACCTGGATCCAGGATTTTTTCAGGCCTGATGCATCGCCAAAGGAGGAAACAACCTAGTCGCAGTTTGATATCTCCCGCTTATGCTGAGAAAGACGGCTCGATCATGGCTCAATGAACTGCCAGAGAATTCAATTCATAACTAGTATGATATGGAAAGTGCATTCTTTTCAAACTTCGAGGGAACATATAGGAGGCCCTGCATAGGAGAAACTTGCCGGGATTACCTCATATGCTGGATTGACACGAAGACCTCCTGTGAAGGAGTAAACGAACAAACTGCGCTTGAAGCCTTCATCGCAGGACTCCCAGTTCGACTCTTGCGTCACATATTGAAGCGTGACCACGTCACAGATTTGGCAGAAATGATAGAGAAGGCAAGCAAATATGCTGATGCCGATGATGATTCAGAAGGGCTGCTAAATATTCTGGCCAATCCTAATGCGGCCAAATAGCTAAAACAACAAGCTCAGAAGCACAAGAACACCTCGGAAGATAAACCAACTCTGGACAACGCAGCAGTTAACGCAACATTCGGACCCGGAGGACGAGGAAGGCGTGAAGGCAGCCGGGGTCAAGGCCGTGGAACTTCCCGCATCTAGGGCAGAGGAGAACAGCAACCCAGAAGAACAAATACCTGGGCTGACAATGCCAACAATCCATGTGTCCACCACTTGGATAGTAACGGAAGATCTACCCACACAAATGCTGAGTGTCATTTCAATGAATACATCAAAAAAGATGCCTATTATGCCGTACATCGCAATCCCAGGATTACCATTTTTGCGAGAGATAACATAATTGGTAGCACAGTACATCATCCATTACAAACCATAATAGTCTTAAAAATATTTGATCATAAGATCAAGTCTGAATACAAATCATAGCAGCGGAATAATAGTAGCGTATTAGAGGCTCCATCTTCATGGTCATAGGCAATGCTGACGATGGGAGATGATCCTAGTTTTCATAGGAATCCCGCTGTCCATCCTCCTTGTATTCTCCTTCATAGTCTAGCCATGGGAATAGCCAGGGACAGATCCACGAGTACTTTTAAAGTACTCGCAAACTATCACTGAAGCAATAAGACCAATCTAGTAGGAATCCTAAGCTCTAGGTTTTTTTGCAATAAGCCAGTTTTATTTCACAAGTACTTAGTAGTAAATACCTAACTTTAGTTGTCTAGATTACTCAAGTGGGAAGCTAGTTCCATATCCACCTCCCGTGGAGTCGAGTCAAAGTCATACTTCAAGTCACGAGTCATTTTGGAAAACATCTCACAATGGAACAGTATGGCCATCCAGCTGTCCATGACCGCGGACGCGGCTATTCGAATAGTTTGACACTCTGCAGAGGTGGTACACTTTCACCACAATATTCGATACATCCGGCAAGGATAACCCTGAATTATTCTACTTGGTTTGCGTATAATCAATCCTAACCTTTCAATTACACACCTTAGTATAGGCACCTCCCCTATGAGTTTGGTCTCCCAGCCATGACCATCTGTCATCCTGGGACTGCATAGGTGGGCATTCATATTCACAAGGCATCCTTATCTCACCTCGTTCTACGAGGGAACCCATACTAAGACACATAAACTTCTAGTTAAGCCCTACCCAAACTCGAGTATTATGGTTATACGGTAAAATTGGAATGGTATCGCATCTGAACCCAACCATCAGTTTTTATCAAAGTCAGGGCACATACTTCATTCAATATCATTTTTAACTCATTGTGTCCATAACACATGTCAAAACATTTCAACAGAATGACTCATCATTCCAAGGTTTTCATAATCATTTGTTCCCATCTATAGTGATCAAGATTAGTTTACCACTAGCATCTATCAAGAGTGTCATATTTGAGGGGTACTACTCAAGTGTAACTACCTACCTCAAGTTCCATGCTCTTGATGGCATCTTTACTATTTTTCCACTAATCACCAATTAATTAACTACTTGAGTAACTTTGATAAAAGGGAGAAAAGATAAAACTTGCAAGTAAAACTTGGGATTGGTATAATCAAGGTGGCATCACAGTAATATGCATAGTGAGGCTTGCACAGTATAGCTTGCATAATGTAGCTTGCCTTGGTGGGTACACTGGTTGTAGTTCTCTTCTTCCTCTTTGTAGAATTCTTCCTCCTCGTAGCCCGGTACTAGCGTCTATAAATAAATACAAGGTACACAATCACCAAACAATACTTAACTACTTCTATTTAGCACACAAGGATCCACACTAGATGATCTAGCATCATCTCTATCATTACAAGAAAGAGTGACAAGATTTGATTTATCTTATTTTAGAACAGTAATTTCTACTCATTGAAAAACTACTTAAGATTTAATATTCTCCAATTAAAATATGGGATCATATTGACACATGTCATCCCCACATATTCCAATGCTTTGGAATGTGATTTAAAGTGACTGGCCTAATTTGCAAATTTTAACAATTCATTTTCATAATATTTGTGGGACTAGAAATGACTATAAAGACATTCTTTAATTTTTGGTTCAGGACTACTCTATGTAAATCTATATATTTTCACATATTCAGATAGATCATGGCCAATGCGATTTTTGAGAGTTAGAATCAACTCCAAATCATTTATGGTTGATTTTAGAAAAAATGTTATTTTTACTGTGGGTGATCTATAACTTCAAACTGTTTAAATCCAACGGCAGTGATTAGAGATTTTCATCTACTTTCTAACAAAATTGGTTTCATTCAATTTGGTTCAGTGAATCTTCCTGAATTGATTTTCAAAGTTACCTATAGTATAGGATTTTGAAATAAAAGAAAAACCTAAGTTTGAATCTGTGGGCTCGTGCAGGAAAACTAACGGGCCGGCCCAACTACGCAGTGCGCGCGCAGCTAGAGGCACCGGGGTTGGTCCCACACGTCAGCGACTGAGTTAAAAAGGGTATCCTCGAATCTGGGTCGCCCGATTAGAGTATGATTGACGGCTCCACGTCATTGTCTCTGTCGCACAGGGCGCGTGAGACTGAACCCTAGATCTACGGAGGGGGCTTACCAGGGCTCCAGCTAGGTCTAGTGAGATGGGCGAACGAGCGAGTCAACGACGGTGGTTCGACTAGTGGTCGCGGCAGCTCCGGGGGTAGCTCCTAGCGTTGGTTCCTCTTCTCTAGTGCAGCGGCGGGCTCCGGTGAAATTCCATCAATGTGTTGCTCGCCTTGCTCCAGGGACATGTTAGGGAGATTGCTGGGTGAGAGGGGAGTGGAATGGTGTGCGTTTTGAGGCAGGGGAGGGCTCTATTTATACTGTGGCGAAGGGGGCACGACGGCATGGCTCGGGCTCATCGGCGGCATCGTCACAGGAAGCTATCGGCATGGCCAAGGGTGTAGGTCGATGCAGGGCTCCAGGGCGGTCATCATGCGCACAGTGGCACGGCGAGGCGCGGTCTCCTTCGTTATAGAACGTTTGTGCTCTACGGTGGTACCGTCGGTATTCTTCACGGTGTATGATGGTCACGATATGCGCAGGGTCAAACGATCATGTCTAGGCGGTTGCTGGCGAGGCGGGAAACTTATTGTCACAAGGGGAGATCGAGGCATGGCGTGGTTGCGCGGGATTGCTCGGCTCTCTGGCACGATGATCGGCATGGTCGGGTGTTAAATGAGCGCGGCTGCGCTGGCATCTACGTGGGCGGTCGTTGGTCGAGGCGTGCACAGGCAATGGCAGTGAGGTCATGGCTACTTCCTAGACATCGTGGGTGAGGGCGACGCGACGTGTGGTAGTGTGTCCGTGTCGGGGTGACATGGGTGAGCTCAGGTACACTTTCTACTGGTCACAATGGCGAGTCAGATGAGCTCAATTGCATGGGCTAGTACTGGGTGAGTTAACAAGGATGATCACCAGGATGATTAAAATAGTAGATAGTAGGTAAGGTTGTACTGTGATCACCAAGTGGAAGCTCGGTGAGGTCACAAGGATGATCACCAGGTTGATTAAAATAGTAGATAGTTGGTAAGGTTGTACTGTGATCACCAAGTGTTTGATTAAATGGCCACAAGAACTAAACCTTCAAATTTTCAAGTTATTTTTGGTGGGTGTGTTGGTCATAATCTTGGTAGTCTCTGGGTGCAAGGGTTTTCTAAGTGGTGAAGGTTTTAGTGGTTTTCCAAAAATGACTATCTTGATGCATAAAATAGATTCAATTTTGAATTGCCTCTCAATTGGATTTTAAATTGTTTCTGCAAGATTTGAAAGCTCCAATGTGTTTAGTGTTACTTGGTATAGCAAGGGGAGAAAATAAATGGAATTGTTTCTGTTTGAAATCATTTGCTAGAGATGCTCAAAGTGAGCTAAGTGTTAACTTTTGCAAAAATGACCATTAGTTCATATGCTTCACATATTGATTTTATTTTGTTTTGATCTGGTTTGGATTTGACCTAGATGATATGGTTTTGATCTTTAAACCATTTCTCATCATTTACAACAAGCAAACAAGGCATTGCAAACATTCATAACACACATGCATTAAAATAGTGTTTATTATTAAAAGCTTTTGTTAACCCTAATTTTGGTTGATTAGAACTTGATATCCTCATTAATATTTTTGAGTTGTTACAAACCTTCCCCCTTAAATAGAATCTCGTTCTGAGATTCAAGAAAAACTAGGAACTAAAGAGATTGGGAAACTTAGTCCTCATGTAATCTTCTCATTCCCAGGTGGCTTCTTCTTCAGTATGGTTGCTCCACTTAATTTTGAGAAACTTGATACTCCTGGTCTGGGTGGTTCTGGAAGCTTCTTCCAAAATACGAATGGGTATTTCATGATAGGTTAAATCCGGGTTGATCTCCACGATTCTGTGATCGATGTTCTTGAACACTTTTGTCTTCTCTGGAACCTCTAAGCATTTTCAAAGTAATGAGATATGAAACACATCATGTACGACTGGCATCTCTTCTGACAGTTCTATCTGATACGATACTTCTCCTCAGCGACTTAAAATCTTGAAGGGTTCAATATATCTGGGTGCAAGCTTTCCTTTGAGTTGGAAACGCTGCATTCCTTTCAAGGGTGATATTTTGAGATAAACAAAGTCTCCGATATTGAAGGCTAGGTCTCGACGTCTCTTGTCAGCATAACTCTTTTGTCTGGATTCAACGGTCTTGAGGTGTTCACGAATCTTGTGAACCTTCTCTTCGGCTTCTCGTAGGATGTCTGGTCTGAATATCTGACTCTCTCCTACTTGCGACCAATTCAGGGGGGTACGACACTTCCTTCCATACAAAAACTCAAATGGAGCCATTTGCAAACTAGCTTGATAACTGTTGTTGTATGAGAATTCTGCGAAAGGCAGGCGGTCTTCCCATTTAGATCCATATTCCAGTACGCAAGCTCTCAACATATCCTCGAGTATCTGGTTTACTCTTTCCATTTGTCCATATGTCCGCAGATGATAAGTTGTGCTGAAGTTCATCTTGGTTCCCAATCCTTCTTAGACTTTCTTCCAAAATCTCGTGGTAAACTAGGTTCCTCGATCTGACACAATGGTCTTGGGGGTTTCATGTAGACTGACTATTCTAGCAATATACAACTATGCTAGCTTCGAGCTTTGATAAGTGGTCTTGACTGGTATGAAATGAGCTACTTTGGAAAGTCTATCCACTATGACCCAAATAGAATCATTTCCCCTACTAGATGTAGGCAAACCGATGATGCAATCCATTCCAACTGAATCCCATTTCCATTCTGGAATTTTCAAAGGTTGCAAAAGTCCTGCGGGTCACTGGTGTTCCGCTTTGACTCTCTGACAAATATCACACTTGGCGATATAGCTTCCGATTCTCTCTTCATTTTGTGCCACCAAAATTGCTCCTTCAAATCCTGATACATCTTCGTTCCTCCCAGGTGAATAGAATAAAGAGTATCATGGCCTTCTTGCAAAATGACTTACTTCAACTCTGAATCTGTTGGCACACATATTCGTCCCTTATACCACAGAACACCTTCTTCATCTTGCGTGAATCTGGGTACCTTCTCTGTACTGATACGACGCTTAATTCCGTCGATATTGGCATTTCCTTTCTGAGATTCCTTTATCTGACCGATCAAAGTGGGTTGAAAGTTAAATACTGGCTAGGAATCCTTCGCTAACTAGCTCCATTCTGAAATTATCCAACTCCTTATGCAAACTAGGCTGCTCTTTCATAATCATGGTGTTTAATCTACACTGCAGTCTACTAAGGGCATCCTCTACCACATTGGCCTTGCTGAGGTGGTAGTGAATGTTAAGGTCATAATCCTTGATTAACTCTATCCATCTCCTTTGCCTCATATTCAGCTCCTTCTAGGTGAAAATATACTTCAAACTCTTGTGATCTGAATAAATCTCACAGCGGTTACCCATGAGGTAATGATGCCATGTCTTCAAGTCTAAAACTACAGCTACCAATTATAAGTCATGGATTGGGTAATTCTTCTCATGTTGCTTGAGTTGTCTGGACAGATATAATATCACTTTGCCTTCTTGCATCAACACACATCTGAGACCAATCTTGGATGCATCACAATACACGTCAAAGGGCTTTGTGATATCCGGCATGATCAAGATTAGGGCTGAAATTAATCTCTTCTTGAGTTCTTGAAAACTTGCTTCACATTTGTCCATCCATTCAAACTTCTTGACTTTCTTCAACAGCTGAGTCATCGGCCTTGGGATGCTTGGAAATCCTTCAACAAACTTGCGGTAATATCCCGCTAATCCAAGGAATGCGCGAACTTCGGTTTGAGTGGTTGGGGCTTTACATTCTTCAACATCCTTGATCTTGGCAGGGTTGACGGCAAATCCTCCTTCTGATAAGATATTTCCTAGGAATCCTACTTCCTTTAGCCAGAACTCACATTTGCTAAACTTGGCATACAACAGATGCTCTCTAAGGGTTCCAAGGATGGTTCTTAGGTGTTGTTCATGTTCTTCTTCCGACTTGGAGTAAATCAGAATGTCATCGATGAAAACAACGACAAACTTATCCAATATGTTCATAAAAATTCTATTCATGAGATTCATGAAATAAGTGGGGGCATTGGTTAATCCAAATCACATGACCTTGTACTCATACAATCCATATCGGGTAGTGAAGGAAGTCTCTGGGATATCCATTGCGCGGATTTTCAGTTGATGATAACCAGTTCTAAGATCAATCTTAGAAAATACTCTGGCACCAGTCAACTATTCAAACAAATCTTCTATCTTCGATAGTGGGTACTTGTTCTTAGTGCTCACCTCGCCGAAAAAGGATCAGTTGAAATATGTGTTGCAAATACATTTTGCTGCATCAAACAACGTAGCCGAATATGAAGCGCTTGTCCATGGCCTAAAAATGGCAAAAGAGATCGGCATACTTCGGATTCTATGTTATGAGGATTCAGACCTCGTGGTACAGCAAGTTTCGGGGAATTGGGACGCACAAGATGCGAATATGGCCTTATATAGGTTTCATGTGCAAAAAATCAGTGGTTAATTTGATGGATGTGAATTCCATCACATACCTCAGGCAGAAAATGATGCTGCAGATACGTTGTCGAAGCTCGGTTCAACCAGACAGTCAATACCGCCTGGTATATCCCTGGAACACCTAGGAAAACCATCAATTACACCTTCGCCAGAATCCGAGTCAATTCATATCTTGGCAGATCAGACATATGGGTGCGTCCCAATGGAAATTGACAAAGAACATGACCCGAACTACTCGGGGATTGATTCGGTAGACCCACAGATGGATTGGGAAAATCCTATAGATGTTATGTCGGCGGAAATAAGGGAAACTGACAACATAATTTTCCCGGAAAGAGTCGCGCCAACATGGGAACAACCCATATTCTCATTCCTAAAAGAAGAGATCTTGCTGGATGATGAGGTTATGGACAGGAAGATAGTGAGAAGAGCAAAATCCTACACAATCATAAATAATGAGCTTTATAAGGGAAGTGTAACAAATGTACTGCAACAATGCGTTGACTCGGCAGAAGGGCAGGAAATCCTTTTGGATATACATCAAGGAGAATGTGGGCATCATGCTCGTCCAGAGCCCTAGTGGCCAAAGCATTTAGGAATGAATTTTATTGGCGAACTGCGCTGAAGAAAGCAAAGGACTTGGTAACAAAGTGTAATGGTTGCCAGAGATATGCCAACAAAATACATTTGCCTTCATCCGAGTTAAAAAGATACCAATCACTTGGCCTTTCTCTGTGTGGTGTTTAGATATGGTAGGTCCATTTAAGCCGGCTCACGGCGGAATGACTCACATTCTAGTCATGGTGGACAAATTCACAAAGTGGATAGAAGTGAAGCCAATAATAAAATGTGATGGGCCCACATCGATGAAATTCCTCAAAGATATTATCTTGAGATATGGTTACCCACACAGTATCATCACAGATAATGGCACGAACTTCGCTGAAGGAGCCTTTGCTAGATTCTGCCAAGAGAAACACATAAGACTCAATGTTGCCTCAGTGGCTCACCCGACCTCGAATGGGCAAGTAGAAAGATCAAATGGACTGGTATTGTCTGGGATAAAACCTCGGCTGATCGAACCGCTGTAGAGGTTAGCAGGATGCTGGATTGAGGAACTCCCAGCAGTGCTGTGGAGCCTCAGGACCACCCCGAATAGATTTATGGGGTATACCCCGTTCTTTCTGGTATATGGGGCAGAAGCTGTACTTCCAGCCGACATAATGCATGACTCGCCAAGAGTGACCCAGTACACAAGTGCCAAAGTAAACGAAATATCACGGCAATATGATGTGGACCTGCTACAAGAAGCAAGAGAGTTGACACTCTCAAGTTCAACTATTTATCAACAAGACCTCAGACGATATCATAGCAAGAAAGTGAGTCCAAGAATTTTTAAGGAAGGAGATCTAGTTCTTAGGCTAGTGCAACGTCATGGCCGACATGCATAATCTCTCACCCCCATGGGAAGGCTTGTTTATCGTGAGCAAAGCATTACACAACGATGCATACTACTTAATCGGCGCTCAAAAACCAGAAAAGAACAAGGCAAACAAGTCCGGAGATGAATCAAAAAGACTGTGGAATGTGGCTTTACTTCGTCCGTTTTACACGTAGAGCAAGTGTGTTGCATCCAGCAAAATGATGTATCAAATGGATGTATCGAACATGTATTAGCAGTAACTCGGGGACTGCCCCATGTTAGTTGTTATTGTCAATTATGCATGAAACTTTGGCAGCCCGAGCAGTGACTCGGGGACTGACCCATGTTATTTATCATTTTTAACTATGTATGAAACTTCGGCAGCCCGAGCAGTGACTCGGAGACTACCCATGTTATTTATCATTTTTAACTATGTATGAAACTTCGGCAGCCCGAGCAGTAACTCGGGGACTGCCTCAAATTATTTATCATCTTTGGATATGTGAGAAATTTCGGTAACTCGAGCAGTAACTCGGGGACTACCCCGTACCGTTCATTTACTGGGTTACATATGAAACATCGGTAATCGAAGCAGCGACTCGGGGGCTGCCCCGGCTAGTCTATCGTCAATCACAGATGTAATATACATAATCCCTTTGGCAACCCGAGAACCAACTCGGAGGAGACGACCAAAAATTTGTACTATCATAATCACACGAGTAATAACATCAGCAATTTGAGATATAACAAGGAAGGTACTATATTTATATTGTTTACCGACAGATAACTCAGAAAAGTAGTAAGTTCATCAGATTAAATGATATATGGACTTAGAACTCATAGTCCTTGAGACAAAATTGTAAAGCCAAGAGTTTTGCAACTGAGAATAGATGAAAGACACAAGATGGACGCCAAACGAGAATCAGACATGTGGAAACATGATTCCGATTTACGAAGTTAAAATTTTGCAAACAAAGAAATGAATTGCACAAACTCGACTAGATAGAGTAACAACATTACTACAACATATGATGCCAAAAGTAAAACAGTTTACATTGAACCAAAATGCGGATAATTGTTTTAGGACAGCATACACCCGGCATATCGGGGACTTAAACAAATAAGAGTCGTTGATACTAAACATCGGTAGTTGCCGAATCAACCGTGGGAGGAACAGTAGCAGTGGCAGGAGTTTCCGACGTTGGTATCTCGGACGTAGTGGGGGCTACCTCGGCCTCGCTAGAAGGTGCGTCCTTAGGAATGGGGACCTCCGGAGTTGCTTGGGCCTCTGCATAGGTTACCTTAGCATCGACAGAGGCCGGAGCAACATCTTGGGAAGGATTTGGCTGCTGAGAGACTCCGCCTTGGGCTTGAGAAGCCTCAGTTCCTTTGGAAGAGGATCGAGCCTCGGCATCCCCACCTGAGCTATCGCTGGAATCATCAGCATTATCGGAACCTTCGTCCGATCCTTCCTCATCACCAGAATCTCCACCAGATTCGTCTTCATCCACAGCCTCAGCATCATCTTCGGCCTGGTTAGGAACAAAACTTGGCCCCTCGATCCAGCAATGAACATCAGCATATTCAATAAGCTGGAAGGCACGGGCTTGGCGACGAGCAACAAAATCTGGATTTTCAATCCAAGGAGATCCAGTGTGCAAGTTCATCAGAATATCGAGGGAGATATCCTCGTACCACGACAAAACAACGGTAAGCGCCATATCAGCTCCAGCTCGTCCAGCGGATTCCCTCCAAAGGTTCAATCGAGTTTGGGACTCCATCAGCCTCACCACAAGCACTTCTACTTCGTCAATCTCCGGCTCATTCGTCCAGAGGACATGGTAGGCTCCAATAGCTGCTCGCACCAAATCTTTTCCCATAACTTTCATTGGCCCAATAGCAGCGGCAGCGGCAACCAAAAAATCCTTCTTGGAATATTCTTGATTTGGAGCAATGGGATTACCTTGGCGCTCGCAAGCAAAAATCGCAGCCTTTGAACTCATAGGTTTAGCTTCTGGAAAATGATCTACAGGAAAGAACATCAAATAAGTCAACAAAAGGCAACGGGAAAAGTATAACTTGGCCAAGAACAGAAAACTCTGGATGGATATATCGCAACATTTTCTGGAGATCCGTGGCCTAGTTCGCCCTACTCTCCTCGGTCATCGCCTGATTCTTTAGCTTGGAAGCATCAAGAAGTTCCTTGTCCTTCTGAAGCTGTAGACTTAGTCGGTTCTTCTCCTTAGAGAACTCCCGATCCACTTTCTCTAACTCGGACTTCTAGGAAATCTTAAGAGATTCTACCTCAGCGCGGAGTCGGGCTATCTCGTCATCCTTTTCCTTAAGTTGTGCCGAGTGAGTGGTAGCTTGCTCTAAAAAATTCAGCATCATATCGGGCATATATATGCATTCTTGATGCGACACTGCAAGTGTTTGTAACTCGGCTATACCAAATCAAGGACACTATAAGATACCCAAGGTTTACCTCTAACAAAAGGGGATAAATAAAAGGGCAAAGGGATAACTAACCTTCAAGAGCGCCAACCTTCTTTGTAAGACGGGTATTCAAGTTGTTGACATTAACTACACAACATCACATCAGAAATTAGTACAAAAGTGGAATTTTCTACAAAGATAGAAGACACTAAGAGCCGAGTAGTTTACCAGTTTTCTTCACAACAGGGACCATTTGCTTGAATTTATCTTGAAGCTTCTTGTGCGTGAAGAGTAACCTTTGAAATTCGGCCGTCCACCGATCGTGAGCAACCTGAAATAACAGAAATTTACACAAAGAAAACCACAAAAGATCCGAATCAAATAAAACTTGACTCAGATCTAGATGGCTAGATATTCGAAAGTAAAACAGATCCGAATCAAGTAAAACTTGACTAGGATCTAGATGGCTGGATATTCGAAAGTAAAACAGATCCGAATCAAGTAAAACTTGACTCGGATATAGATGGATGGATATTCAAAAGTAAAACAAATACAAATCAAGTAAAACTTGACTCAGATCTAGATGGCTGGATATTCGAAAGTAAAACAGACCCGAACCAAGTAAAACTTGACTCGGATCTAGATGGCTAGATGTTCGAAAGTAAAACAGATCTGAATCAAGCAAAACTTGACTCGGATCTAGATGGCTGGATATTCGAAAGTATAATAGATCCGAATCAAGCAAGACTTGACTCGGATTTAGATCGTTGGATATTCGAAACTGCGGTAGATCCAGAGCACGGAGAAATTTGACTCGGCAAGTGGTTATGTTTGGAACAAGGAAAGCTTCCAAACGAATAACAAGTCATTCGGTTGCAAGCTTCGGGGACTAGTGTGTATACAATATCATATGGACAATAGACAAAGTATAAATTGAGGTGCTTACCTCATTCATCTTGTCACTTTCAAGGACAATCTTAGCATCCATATGCAAGCGGCTGCTGATGTCGGAGAGCTGGAATGGTTGGCTACTTGGATTGCCTTCAAGTTGATCGGCGGCATTCCAATTGTTGGCATACTCCACCAACGAGCCGAGGCTATTCCCACTCTTAGTGCGTGTCAACACTTTACCCCTGGCCTGCTGTGTAACAGCCGCCGCCGGACTCTTGTGGAGAACTAGTTGCGTGTCAGCGGAAAGGGAAACACCAGGCTTAGCGGTAGAAGCCCCCTTGTGAAGCATATCAGCAATGCTAGGCTGAGAGGAGCTTGATTGCCCCTTATGAGATGGCAAGGGTTTAGCGGCAATGACTTTTTTGCTTTTTCCGAGAACCTCGGTGGGGGAAGCAACCTCTGAACTGGGGGCGACATCCTTTGCAGCAAGAGGAATGACAATCTCCAAAGAAGCCGGGTTAGTGGTAACCTCGGCAGACGTCGGCGCAGAAGCTGGAACTACAGAAGGCGAAGGATCAGTGGAAGTAACTTCAGAAACCTTGAGGGGAACAGCCGAATTGGTCAGGTGATCCGGCATCGGGGTATGATCAGAGACAGCGGAGGAAGCAATGGGCTTGTCTCGCCGAGGCGATGCATTAGCTGGCTCTGGAGGAGATTCATCATGAGGAGGACTGCGAACCCGGACATCTTCCGGAGGTGATGGTGAAGGCGGCCGAGTAGTATGAGATGTCATACTCGGACCGCTAGGCTTGGCGGAAAGAGGAGCTCTGCAAAGCAGTAAGAGTTAATTCGGAGATAGAAAGAGAGAAACAAGAAATACGAATAAGAATATAAAGGAAAACTTACCCAGTAACTCCAGGTATAGTTTTATGCCTCGGAATGTGCTGGGAAGATTTGTTGGTTCGCTTCCTGGGGGCAGCATCACAAGTATTCGTCGAGGAGGCACGTTTCTTGGAAGCAACATGGGCTTTTGAAGTGAGAGGTTCGACCTCGTGCACCTAACCAGCCTGATTAGCTAGGAAAGAAGGAGTAGGAAATGCGTAAGAGATAGGCACCGTGGCAACTACCTAGAGAATTTGGACGTCATCCAAATCACCTTCATCAGCACGGGTCGAGGTCTTGCTCCGGGCGCGAACAGGAGCAGCTTCTAGCTAAGTAATGAATTCCTCCGGATCAGTTTCTCCGTTGTCCGGGGTATTGCGGTCAGCGGTCCAGGGAAGATCCAAAACCTCGGCGGATTTTGTGGTCTTCTCTGGAAACCTCTGCGAGAAAAGAAAACAGGATTTAACAAAAGAATGATGGAAGAATAACTCGGATGAAACCACCCATGTCCAATTTACTGAAGGAGGAGGATTCTCGCGAGAGAATGGCTTCATTCCCCACTTCCACTCCTCGGGCATCTCGGTCTTGAAGATAGCCCGAACAAGTTTGTAGATCTGGTAGTCATCAAGCTCAACCGTAGAAACTCGATTGAGATCCGAAGGACCACTCATGTAGCAAAGCTTGTGAGAACGGAGTTGCAAGGGGCAGATTCGGCTACTGATGAACGTGGTCATCAGATCTTCACCCTGAAGCCCGGCACGACTTAATTCCTTAAGACGAAGCCCGAATGCCTCGGCGAGAGCATGTGACTTCTTCGGGTTATAAAGCCAGTTCTTCTTAGAAGGAGGACCAATGGAGAAAGCAGGGAGACGAATCTTATCTTCTGCACCGGTATTCTTGACATACAAAAATGATCTATGCCATTTCTTACAAGAATCAAGACCCGCAACATGGGGAAACACTGTAACATCCCTAAAATCATGTTTCAAAACTCATGCATATCATACATGCATCCATGATCATTTAGGGTTCCATTTCAAAACCATTTCAAAAACAGGAGCATTTGTTGCTCATTATTTTATGTAAGTAAGCTCAAGCCTTAGTGCTACCTTCTTTTGAGAAAGGTACTGATTTTATTCAGTAGTGTTTTGAATTCAAACTTAAGTGATTTCCAAAGCTTGGGCAAAGATTTCAAAACAAAGTATGAATATAAAACCAATTTGTATGCCTATTATTTATATTCCCTAAAGACATGGTTTTATTTTTATTTTTCAAATGACCCAAGTATGTTTGAGTAAACAGAAGTGTTTGACACTTAATTGAGTACAAAGTTCACTGTACAAAAATCCAGGGAAGGTTTGAAATCAAACTGGTTTGAAATAGAGTTTGAAAACCATTTCTAGAAAATCAAACAGAAAAAGAAAAGGAGTAAAGAGGACAAAAATAAGAAAACAGCCAATCTGGCCCAACCCAGCCCAACTCGACCCAGCTAGCCCAGCAACTCCCTCCCGCGAATCGTTTTTCTTTACTCGCACCCACACCCACAGAGTCGCTGACTGTCTGGACCCACCCCCTCTTCTTTTCTCTCGCTGACAACGCGGCCCACGCAACGGTCATCGTCTCCACCCGGTGACGAGTTCATCCCCAAATCACGCCGAGCGTTTCCTATTTAATTCGCGGCTTCAATTCCCGTTCAATGCCTGATTAATTCACGCCCCCGTCCTCGCCTACTTAAGCACCATGCCTCCCTCCTCCTTTTCCCCCAAACCACACATCCCCGGAGCCACCAGGCTGCTCGAATTTCTCTCTGGACGCCCTCTGCTCCGACGAGTCCGTCGTCGAATTCCGGTGAGCGCCGCACTCCCCTCTGCCTATGGTTCATACTGGCTTGTTCTACATCTCCGTGCGCACCTACTGACACTCTCCGTTTGCTCGCGCATGATCTGTAGCCTCGGCAGCATCAACAACTGAGCTCCGCCACCCTCTGATCGAACTCCGGCGACCGTTCCTCGTAAGTCCCAGCTTCCCCTCTTCCTCTGTTTGATACGCATGAGATCCCCAGTGTCCTGTGCATCTAACGGCACCCTTATCTCGTCTTAGCGTGGCCTAGAGCGTTGCCAACGTCGACGAACAGAAGCATCCGTCGCCAGGGACTTCTCCGACGAGCATTCCACGACGACTCCGAGCGCCCCTTCGCCAACCGAGCACACATCGAGCTTCTCCTCGTTCCGGAAATTCTGGTGAGCATCCTCACACCTCCCCGGGCGACCTAGCTCGCCGGAAAGCTTGCAGCCAGAGCGCGCCGCCGCCTGTCGCCGCCGCCAGCGCCGCCACTTGTTGGTCAGTCGCTGAGAGACGTTCGATTTAGATCTAGTGGACGCGATAGAACATAGCCGAAGGGGTAAGTAGCGATCTGTGCTGCACAATTTAGTTAGATCTAACGGTGCGCAAGCGCGATCTGGTGCGAAGCGGTACCAGCCAACCAGAGACTGCCGCGTGGCATGTTCTTCGTTTTAAAATTCTGAATTAAATCTATTAGATGTTTAAACTTGTTTAATTCATAACTTTTGATTCCCACGTCCAAATTTGACAAATTTTATATCAATGGAATCAGGAGAGAAAACCCTTTCCATTTATGCAATGTGTTTAAGGTTTTGCTTCTGCTAAAATGGGTGTTTTTGTAGAAACATTTGTAGGCATAATTTGGGTATAATAATTATTTGAAAAATGTTTTAATGTTCAAATAAAGTTTATTTAGCTTGTTTTGTACTTGTTTATGATTCAGTACCATGCACTTGTCTTGTTTGGTGTATAAAATCATCAAATGGCATTATGCATGCATCCATATATTTTTGCTTGTATTTATTTTGTATGTGATTTTGGTGCTATTATTTTATGTGTATATTTTGGTGCAAATAGTGATTGTGATTGTGAGGATTGTAGCTACTCTCCAAACTACCAAGGGAAGTGGTGCTTCATGATTTTACCCCTATGTTTTTCAACTTTGCATTAGAAATTTTTGCTAGTCTTGCATGGATATTTTTTTATCTATATGCTATGCTTGGGAAATCCTAGTAATTGTAGAATTGCTAGAAATATTTCTATGTCTTATCAATGCCATTCTTAGCCTAGCTAGTAGCAACCAAGGGTGGTTATATTCATGCTATGAATAAATATTTCTAAAGTATTTGGACTATGTTTTTGCTTAATAAAACAACTAAGTAAATGAAACACCTGGGAGGAATGGAAAGAATGGGTTATGTTGAGTGGTTACACAAGGCCCATTTCTATGGTCTACCTTGTGTATCTCACTTGTGGAAATCCACCCAGGAACAAAGGGATTTGAGAGGCCAAATGTTAAGTAGCTTCTAGTGCAACCACTTGGCAATATGGGCTCTGCCTGGATCATATAGGTTGCAATAACTTAGCCATTTGGACAGTTGGTGGTAGTGGGATGATAGGTTGGAGCGTGTCCATTTGGTCTAAGGAAAGGCTTCTGAAAGGTCCTGTCTTGGTGAAAATCAAGTTTTGTGGGGAAAGTGCACAACCTCTACAGATGGAAGAATCTAAGTACTTAGCCATGTCCCTGGTATTGGACAACTTGAGCATAAAGACATGGAAGCTATCAAGAATCTCCTCATCCCAATTTCTAAGTAAAAACTTGTGGTTGAACAAGGGTGAAGGACCCCAATGTCTATTGGTGGTTCCTTGGGAAAGATTTTGACAAAGAAAAACTTAGTGATTTCAACTAATAGGTAAAACCTATTTTTGATCAAAGCAAGCCTAAACTACACTTAGCCAAAATGCATATAGTATCTATTCCACCAATATTCTACTAAGGTATCACTTGCCAATACTATTCCAATGTATTGACCCACTGTGGCTGTAACTTGTGATGTTGCAGGTTATTCTGATGATGATTAGGAGTCATGAGTCTACACTCAACATGTTTGCCTGTGGCACATGAAGATGAAGACTTATTTATCTTATTACATATTTAAACTCTTGTATTAGGCCTGTGGCCATGGAGTTGTAAAATACTATGTTTGTCTCTGGAATGACTTGTAATAATGACCTTTGTTTCTGTGTACTTCATCTTAAACTGTGGATGCTAGCATTGATCCAGGGACTAGCATTGCAATCACAGGGATCCTTTCCTTTACAAAGGAGGGATCTTACAGATGGTATCAGAGCACTATGTTGCCTGTAGGATTATGACCCTAGGATTCGAAAGCACTAAGGAAAAAAATTTCAACAACTTCCACACTTGTCTTTTCTTCTCGTAAACTTTTCTGATCTTCTTTCTCATCTCTATTTGTAGATTAACTCCATCAACGAAGCCGTGAAGAAGGGACCACTCATGACTATGACTTTGGAATGTGAGACAGAGTTCCCCAAGGCTCTCAAGGATCTCATGGTTGCCATGGGAATACATGGTGCAACTGTGTACAAAGGTTTTCCTGTGATGGATGAAGGAGTTGAGTACTGGTGGGTGCAACTTCACTTGTATAAAAACAAGGAAGACAACCACAAGGACTTAGGATTCTGCATGGTCACCAACTCAGTGATGCACACCACATTCTTTGATTCAGCAAGGGATGCAGCTTGGAAGGCCATCAAAGTACTTGGTGATAGAATCAAGTGCAGAATGCTTACCACCCAGAATGATCTTAGGGAAGAAAAGAAGCATACCCAAGAGTTAGAGGCTACCAACCAAAGCTTAAGGAAGGACTTCATAGACTTAGCAATGGAGTCTTGTGATCTAGACAAACAGATTGCCTCTAGGGATGCCCTGTTAGCCAACTTGGCAAGTGAGATGGGATTGTAACATACTTCGTTAGTTGGACCACCACACTTATCATTTTATTTTCCAAATGTTGTTTAAAATAAGTTGAACCTTGGTTGTTTGTAATGAATCCATGTATGCCATGACTTGTGTGTTTTGATTTCCAAAGTTATGCATGTGATGCCTTGTCTTGTGACTTGTCTTAAATTGTGTTGATTCTAACGTTTTCTATCTTATTAAGTAGATGCCTAATGTTACTATCAGCACGGCTGAAGAGTTCAAGGGAACTCGTTTTGGCACTCGTATTATAGAGCTCACTAGTCTGCTCAATATCCCTCTTCCTACTATCATGATGCTTCCCCTCACCAAGTTTGAGAGGAAAGACCTTTGGGGCTTCAAGGTTAATCAGCCAGGACGCCAGACTGAGCCAGCCACAGAGGCCATCATCTTCAAGCTCATGCATGATGACAAGGAGAGAGGCCTAGAGGTAGTCATGCAGGATTTGATTGGACGTTTACTAGGGAAACACTCTCGAGAGGTTAGAGGTACTCACTTCCACACTTTTGGTAGACGTGATGATGATGGTGAGGCCATTGACTTTGAGGATACTTCGAGAGAGATGGCAGAGCCGATTCGCCTATGCCTCCAGGACTTAGAGGTTCTTCTTAGGCACATAGACACTGATAGGACCAACATCATGCTTAGCAATGACGAACTCCAGGTGCAGCTTCGTGAGAAGGACAAGCTCTTCGCGGAGCAAGATGAGATAGTCAAGGAGATGGAGGCTAAGTTTGAGAGTCAGGATAGAAAGTTCAAGAGTCAAGAGAAGCGAGTCCAATATAGGAACAAGAGGATTCGAGACATGACTGCAGAACTAGAGGCCAAGGACTTCGAGCTCGAGCATCAACAGACTGTGATTGAGAGACTTTGTTCACAGAAGAGGGCTCTCAAAGCCAAAGTAGAGACCTTGACCACCAATGTCGAGGAATACAAGACCGCAATGGAGAATGCAGGTCTTACATTTGTTGACGAGGAGGTTGATGCAGAGGAGTAGTGATGACTACTCATTTACCTTTATTTATCATGTCTTTGATTATTGAGTCGCAATGACCATCCAACATGTGGATGGCTTGCTATTGGTGTGTTTACTTTTCCAAAAACTTGTTGTTTATGTTGTTAAATCTTTACCACTATGATGCATGATTGTAATTTGTTATGTGATGTATTGTGCATGTTAGCATCTATGGGTATCTCATTCTTATCCTTATTGAAAACCATAGATGCCTCCCCGACGTGCTAATCCCAACCCCAACAACAACAACATCACCCCTGAGATGCAGTAGATGATGAAAACTCAGACTCAGTTGATGCAAATGATGACTACTTTCGTCCAGAGTCAGAACAACAACAACAACAAAAATAATAATAATAATAATAATAACAACAATCAGAACAACCCACCGGGTTTTGACATGCTTACCAGGTTCTTAAGACTGAGGCCAGCAAAGTTCTCAGGAACTACTGATCCTATGGTGGCCAATGATTGGATACGCTCTATGAACAAGGACTTGGTAACTGTTGGCTGTACTGATGAAGAGAAAGTTAGATTTGCAGCACACTTGTTGGAAGGACCAGCATCCACTTGGTGGGATAACTTCCAGATCACCACTCCCATTGCGGATGTGACATGGACTATCTTTGAAGATGGTTTCCGTACTGCTCACATCTCATCCGGAGTGATGAGTTTGAAGAAGGAAGAGTTCCATAACTTGATGCAGCGCCACCGCAGCGTGGCTGAATACATTGAGGAGTTCAACAATCTGGCGTGATATGCACCAGATGAAGTTGACACTGATGCTAAGAGGAAGGAAAAGTTCCTTGAAGGGTTGAATGATGAATTGAATCTGCAGTTAGATGTGGCTTATGTTCCCACATACCAGTCTCTTTGTGACAAGGCTGCTATTTTGGAGAGAAAGATGAAACAAGTTGAAAGTGGGAAGAGAAAGCACTCTGACAAGCACAGCTCGGGATCGTCTCACAAGTGTTCCCATTATGATGACAGTGGGAGTTCTGGATCCCACAAGCATGGGAAGTTCAACAAGCACCACAACCACAACCGTTATCATGACAACAAGCACCACCGTAGTCATGACAACGTTAAGTACAAGAATCACAAGGGTGGATATAAGAGCCACCAAAATGGAAGTGGGAGTGGCAGTGGAAGCCAGCCTGTAAAGAAGGATCTTAGTCTGGTTGAATGTTTCAAGTGCAAGAAGATGGGGCATTATGCAAATGAATGCCCAGAAAAGAAAGTTGAAGGACCCAATAAGCCCAACCCTTTTCAAAAGGGACAAGTGAACCACATTAATGTGGAGGAGATCTATGAGGAATCTGATGTTGTGGCTGGTAAGTTCAAACTCAATTCTATTCCAGCACTTGTTCTTTTTGATACTGGTGCATCACATTCATTCATATCAAAAGCATTTGTTGATAGAAATGGGTTTCCAACTGAAAACATTGGGTGTCCAATAAAAGTAAGTGGAGATATGATAGTAAGTCTTGGATGCCGGGATCTAGTGATAGAGTTTGGAAAACATAAGCTTCCAGTGAGTCTGATAATCCTAGATTCCCAAGGACTGGATGTAATTTTGGGAATGAATTGGATGACCAAGTATGAAGGAGTACTAGATTGTGCCAATCGTACTGTTGCACTCACAACCCCGCAAAATAAAAGGATTAGGTTCAAGTCTAACTTTGAATCAAAAGGGAGTAAGCTAAATTCTCTTAAGGGGGTTAGCATAGACAGTGTGCCTATTGTGAGTGAATATCCTGATGTGTTTCCGGAAGAATTGCCGGGAATGCCACCAGATAGAGATGTGGAATTTCTTATTGATTTGCTACCAGGATCTGGACCAATAGCAAAGAGACCGTACAAGATGTTAGTGGATGAGTTGAAAGAACTCAAGGAGCAGCTTGGAGAATAGTTGCAGAAAGGATTTATCCAACCAAGTTCTTCATCTTGGGGAGCACCAGTTTTGTTTGTGGAAAAGAAAGATAGAAGTCAAAGGTTATGCATAGATTACTGTTTACTCAATGAGGTGACTATCAAGAACAAATACCCTTTGCCTAGAATCAATGACTTGTTTGATCAGTTAGAAGGAGCTTGTGTGTTCTCAAAGATTGATCTCCGGTCAGGTTATTTCCAGCTCAAGATAAGGGAACAAGACATACCTAAGACAGCCTTCACCACAAGGTATGGATTGTATGAGTACACCGTGATGCCAATTGGTTTGACCAATGCACCAGCATACTTCATGAATATGATGAACAAGGTATTCATGGAATTCCTTGACAAGTTTGTTGTCGTTTTCATCGATGACATTTTGATCTACTCCAAGAGCAAAGAAGAGCATGAAGTACATTTGCGTTTGATACTTGAGAAGCTTAGAGAGCATAAGCTGTATGCCAAATTCAGCAAGTGTGAATTTTGGCTAAATGAAGTTGGTTTTCTTGGACACGTTGTGTCAGGAGATGGTGTAGCAGTTGATCATGCTAAAGTTTCAGCTGTAACTGAATGGGAATCTCCCAAGTCAGTGAAAGAGGTTCGTAGTTTCCTTGGATTAGCAGGTTACTACAGAAGGTTCATTGAGAATTTCTCCAAGGTAGCTAAACCTATGACATAATTGTTAAAGAAAGACAAGAAATTTGCTTGGTCTGAGGGTTGTGAACTCAGTTTTCAAGAATTGAAGAAGAGACTAGTGACAGCACCAGTCTTATGTTTGCCAGATTTGGAGAAAGATTTCCAAGTGTATTGTGATGCATCTCATCATGGATTAGGTGCACTACTTATGCAAGAAGGGAAAGTTGTGGCTTATGCCTCGAGACAACTCAAAACTCATGAGGTAAACTACCCCACTCATGATTTAGAGTTAGCCTCTGTTGTCCATGCACTCAAAACATGGAGACATTATCTTTTGGGAAAGCGATGTGAAGTGTTCACAGATCACAAAATTTTGAAGTATATCTTCACCCAGAAAGAAATTAACATGAGACAAAGAAGATGGCTAAAACTCATCAAGGACTATGACTTGAGTTTGCAATACCACCCCAGTAAAGCAAATGTTGTAGCGGATGCTCTAAGCCGTAAGGTTTTTGTGAATGGCCTTACTAAAGTAGAATTGCCAGATGATCTGTGTGCCCAATTTAGAGATCTCAGATTGGAGATTGTGCCTGAGGGACATATCATGTCATTGGATGTTCAACCCACTTTGTTGGACAAAATCAAAGAAACCCAAAAGACGGATAATGAAATTGAAGAGATTAAGGAAAAGATTGGCAAGGGAAAAGCCAAAGGATTCCATGAAGACGAACAGGGTACTTTATGGTATGGAAAACGTATCTGTGTTCCACAGGATCCGGAGCTTCGGAAACTGATTTTACAAGAAGCACACAACTCACCATATTCCATTCTCCGGGTAACACCAAAATGTACATGGATATGAAAGAAAGATTTTCGTGGAATAATCTCAAGAAGGACATCGCTGAACATATTTCTTTGTGTGATGTATGTAGTAGAGTGAAAGCGGAACATCAAAAACCATCAAGATTGTTACAACCACTACCTATTCCTGATTGGAAGTAGGACAAGATTGGTATGGATTTCATCACCGGATTGCCAAGGACCCGGTCAGGATATGATTCTATTTGGGTAGTAGTGGATCGCCTAACTAAAGTGGCACATTTCATACCCATGAAGACAACTTACACAAGTGCTAAGTTAGCCAAGATCTATATGAGTAGAATTGTATGTCTACATGGAGTACCCAAGAGTATTGTGTCTGATAGGGGAAGTCAATTCACTTCTCATTTTAGGAGGCAACTACATGAGTCATTGGGAACGAGGTTGGAATTCAGCACTGCATTTCATCCTCAGACTGATGGACAGATAGAAACGACCAATCAGATTCTTGAAGATATGTTGAGAGCATGTGCTCTAGACTATGGATCTAGTTGGGATGAAATTCTGTCGTACGCAGAATTCTCTTACAATAACAGCTATCAAGCCAGTATTGAGATGGCACCATTTGAGTTTCTCTATGGGAGAAAGTGTACCACCCCATTGCTATGGAATGGTGTGGGAGAAAGAAGTTTGTTCAGACCAGAACTCATCAAAGAAGCTGAAGAGAAAGTCAAGCTGGTTAAGGATAGATTGAAGATAGCACAGTCCCGACAGAAGAGCTACGCAGATCCTAAGCGTAGAGAAGTCACCTATGAAGTGGGCGACAGAGCTTATCTTAGAGTGTCACCACTTCGTGGAGTGAAGAGGTTTGGTGTCAAAGGTAAATTGGCCCAAAGATATGTTGGACCATTCAAGATTCTGAGTTGTAAAGGAGAAGTAGCTTATGAGATTGAATTGCCAGAGTCTTTGTCAGCTGTTCATAATGTGTTCCATGTGAGTCAGCTTAAGAAATGCCATCCAGAGATGGAAGAGACTTCTTTGAAAGATACTATACCTTTGGAAGAGGTTCAATTGGAGAGTGACCTCACTTATGAAGAGAAACCTATCAAGATTCTTGAGACTGCAGAAAGAGATACTCGGACTAAGACTATCAAATTCTGCAAAGTTCAATGGAACCATCATTCCGAAGATGAAGCAACATGGGAAAGAGAAGATGATCTTCGGAAAGACCACCCTCACCTATTTGCTAGCCAATCCGAATCTCGAGGGCGAGATTCACCTTAAGGGGGTTAGATTTGTAACATCCCTAAAATCATGTTTCAAAACTCATGCATATCATCCATGCATCCATGATCATTTAGGGTTCCATTTCAAAACCATTTAAAAAACATGAGCATTTGTTGCTCATTATTTTATGTAAGTAAGCTCAAGCCTTAGTGCTACCTTCTTTTGATAAAGGTACTGATTTTATTCAGTAGTGTTTTGAATTCAAACTTAAGTGATTTCCAAAGCTTGGGGAAAGATTTCAAAACAAAGTATGAATATAAAACCAATTTGTATGCCTATTATTTATATTCCCTAAAGACATGGTTTTATTTTTATTTTTCAAATGACCCAAGTATGTTTGAGTAAACAGAAGTGTTTGACACTTATTTGAGTACAAAGTTCACTATACAAAACTCCAGGGAAGGTTTGAAATCAAACTGGTTTGAAATAGAGTTTGAAAACCATTTCTAGAAAATCAAACAGAAAAATTAAAGGAGTAAAGAGGAAAAAAATAAGCAAACAACCAATCTGGCCCAACCCAGCCCAACTCGACCCAGCTAGCCCAGCAACTCCCTCCCGCGAATCGTTTTTCTTTACTCGCACCCACACCCACAGAGTCGCTGACTGTCTGGACCCACCCCCTCTTCTTTTCTCTCGCTGACAACGCGGCCCACGCAACGGTCATCATCTCCACCCGGCGACGAGTTCATCCCCAAATCACGCCGAGCGTTTCCTGTTTAATTCGCGGCTTCAATTCCCGTTCAATGCCTGAGTAATTCACGCCCCCGTCCTCGCCTACTTAAGCACCATGCCGCCTTCCTCCTTTTCCCCCAAACCACACCTCCCTGGAGCCACCAGGCTGCTCGAATTTCTCTCTGGACGCCCTCTGCTCCGACGAGTTCGTCGTCGAATTCCGGTGAGCGCCGCGATCCCCTCTATCTATGGTTCATACTGGCTTGTTCTACCTCTCCGTGCGCACCTACTGAAACTCTCCATTTGCTCGCGCATGATCTATAGCCTCGGCAGTGTTAACAACTGAGCTCCGCCACCCTCTGCTCGAACTCCGGCGACCGTTCCCCGTAAGTACCAGCTTCCCCTCTTCCTCTGTTTGATACGCATGAGATCCCCAGTGTCATGCGCATCTAATAGAACCCTTATCTCGTCTTAGTGTGGCCCAGAGCGTCGCCAACGTCGACGAACAGAAGCATCCATCGCCAGGGACTTCTCCGACGAGCAATCCACGACGACTCCGAGCGCCCCTTCGCCAACCGAGCACACGTCGAGCTTCCCTCGTCACGGCGATTCTGGTGAGCATCCTCACACCTCCCCGGGCGACCTAGCTCGCCGGCAAGCTTGCAGCCAGAGCGCGCCGCCGCCTGTCGCCGCCGCCAGCGCCGCCACTTGTTGGTCAGTCGCTGAGATCCGTTCGATTTAGATCTAGTGGACGCGATTGAACATAGCCGAAGGTGTAAGTAGCGATCTGTGCCGCACGATTTAGTTAGATCTGACGGTGCGCAAGCGCGATCCGGTGCGAAGTGGTACCAGCCAACCAGAGACTGCCGCGTGGCATGTTCTTCGTTTTAAAATTCAGAATTAAATCTATTAGATGTTTAAACTTGTTTAATTCATAACTTTTGATTCCCACGTACAAATTTGACAAATTTTATATCAATGGAATCAGGAGAGAAAACCCTTTCCATTTATGCAATGTGTTTAAGGTTTTGCTTCTGTTAAAATGGGTGTTTTTGCAGAAACATTTGTAGGCATAATTTGGGTATAATAATTATTTGAAAATGTTTTAATGTTCAAATAAAGTTTATTTAGCTTGTTTTTTACTTGTTTATGATTCAGTACCATGCACTTGTCTTGTTTGGTGTAGAAAATCATCACATGGCATTATGCATGCATCCATATATTTTTGCTTGTATTTATTTTGTATGTGATTTTGGTGCTATTATTTTATGTGTAGATTTTGGTGCAAATAGTGATTGTGATTGTGAGGATTGGAGATACTCTCCCAACTAACAAGGCAAGTGGTGCTTCATGATTTTACCCCTATGTTTTTCAACTTTGCATTAGAAAATTTTTGCTAGTCTTGCATGGATATTTTTTGATCTATATGCTATGCTTGGGAAATCTTAGTAATTGTAGAATTGCTAGAAATATTTCTAAGTCTTATCAATGCCATGCTTAGCCTATCTAGTAGCAACCAAGGGTGGTTATATTCATGCTATGAATAAATATTTCTAAAGTCTTTGGACTATTTTTTTGCTTAATAAAACAACTAAGTAAATGAAACACCTGGCTGGAATGGAAAGAATGGGTTATGTTGAGTGGTTACACAAGGCCCATTTCTATGGTCTACCTTGTGTATCTCACTTGTGGAAAGCCACCCAGGAACAAAGGGATTTGAGAGGCCAAATGTTAAGAAGCTTCTAGTGCAACCACTTGGCAATATGGGCTCTGCCTGGATCATATAGGTTGCAATAACTTAGCCATTTGGACAGTTGGTGGTAGTGGGATGATAGGTTGGAGCGCGTCCATTTGGTCTAAGGGAAGGCTTCTGAAAGGTCTTGTCTTGGTGAAAATCAAGTCTTGTGGGGAAAGTGCACAACCTCTGCAGATGGAAGAATCTAAGTACTTAGCCATGTCCCTGGTATTGGACAACTTGAGCATCAAGACATGGAAGCTATCAAGAATCTCCTCTGTTGGGGGGGTGACCCCGGGTAGGTCAAAGACGGGGAAAGACAGAGGTACGATCCCCGTCTGGTTTCCGAGTTATAGTCTAAGTCGGCCGAATCATGAAGAAGTCGGCCGACATACGGAGGCGAGAGGCCCGTATATGTATATTAAGACGTTACCCAGCCAAGATACTGCGTGAGTCGGCCGGGTTAGCCTGAGTGATCTTGATGTAGGTAAAGGACAATCCGAGCTGTGCAGGGGAGGGCCGAATGATATGAGGCTTGCAGGAGAAGGAGAAGCCAGAAGTCAAACCCTAGCCGCAAGCTAGGGAGAATCTAAGTAGTGCCAAGCGCTACGGACAAAGGCGCAGAGCGACAGAGAGGCAGGAGGAGGTCACGGAGGTGACAGTCCAGAAGACCGAGGCGCACAGGAGGGGCCCTCTGGAACCTTGCCCTCGTTAGAGGGGCGACAGGGAAAGGGGGGCGCCAAACTACTATATTGGGACAAGCATATTCCTGAATATGCTTGCCACGTCAGCCCTAAAGGAACCCATGGCTCTCCCTTATAAGGAGAGGCTTAGACTCAGAGAGAAGCATCGACTAGAGTTAGAGCCGTTAGGCATGTAAAGTTCTTCTCTTCTCCTTGTAAACAGCTCAAGGAGCACTTGTAGCCTAAGGAAGAAGAAATAAAGACCTTTGCCTTAATCTTCTGTGTGTAGAATCAACTACATCTTCCCTCCCCAGATCCCTCTAGCACCTATTGGCCCCATACTTTAGCCTACCCATGGCATCTGCCGTGATACCACCACGACAGTTGGCGCCCACCATGGGGCCAGCAGCGGTGCTAGCTGGAGTTATGATCCGGACGGGAAACTTCATCAACACGGGCGAGCGCGTTGTTTCTGGCTTGGTCCAGAAATTTGGTCTCTGTGACTATGTCAGCGACAATGCAGGGAGCTTCAGGGGGAAAACTCCCCCGCGTAATGGTGTCTTCATCAACCTGGGCAGGCACAAGGTTTACGTCGGCGTCGACGTCACCGGCGTTTATCCTCACCAAGTTGTTGTTGCAGGAGAGCCACCTCTTAACGCAGCAAGCCGTCCGCCCAGAGCGCGTCCTGCAGGCAGCGTCGAGGTGATGGTCGCTGCCGGAGTGCAAGCTGGAGCAGCACCAGCCGGGTCAAGCAGGGAACCCGCCACAGGCGTACAAGGCGCACCCAGGCAGACCGCACCGCAACCCACCGAGGTAATCCCGCCAGTGACCAACCCGACCGAGGTGCAGGACACCACCCCAAAGGCACCAAGAGTAAGAGGGCCAACTCTGGAAAGGCCAGAGAACATTCTTCAGGCGACCATAGAAAACTTGACTACACCTGTAGCACCGATACTTGATCCGGCAAATGCTCAGGCTGAGTTAGAAGAAACCAGGCAAAAGGTGCTGGTAGAGGCCAAGAAGGTATCGGCCTTGCGGGAGTCCCTGAACAGGACCCTGAGAGAATATGCCAAAGCTAATAAGCTTGATGTCGCACCCGAGCGGGTGCACGAATTAAGATTAAGGGGAAGAACCTCATGGATGATATCAACAAAGAGCATGAATCTCATAGGGCGGAATCAGGTGACTTGGGTTTGCCGAGGTACAGTACCCCGGCAAAGAACCTGAGAGCGGCAAATGCCGCAGCATTGGAATTAGAGGGGTTGACCGGGGAGGCCCGGCAGAAACAGCAGGAAAGAGTGAATGAGCTGGTGTGCATCGCGAACCAGCAAAACGAAGAAATACTCAGAACAAACCCGACGAGGCCAGTGGCCTCGCGAATGGTTCACTCGGCAGGAGCAGCACCTGCCTTATCCGCGGCAGCAGCATCTTCACCCAGAAATAACGCGCGAAGGGACAAAGCAGTAACCTCAGGAAAGAGGAACAAGCAAATTGTTCCATATGATCCGGCGATGGCTGGAAAGGCAAATGAGAACAGAGGCAATGCAAGCCGAGGTAACAGTGGGGAGAAGAACCACGGCCGTTTAGAAAAAGACGGCGGAAGCCGAGGCAATGGAGATCTCGGCAGAAGAGAACTCGCAAGAGGCAATCATGAGAACAATACCCCGGTCCAACCAAGGCATGAACCCCGGCAGGAAAGAGAAGCGAGGCCAGCTCGCCACAATCAAGTGAATGAAAGGTACAATGATGGTTATTCCGAGATGTAATATGCGATCCATGGTGGAAATAACCACTATGGAATGCAAGACAGAATTCTGTATAGAGATTTGCCATTAAAAGATGCAAGAGTGAAGCTGGACCGGCTATACCGGTCCGAGTTGTTGGAAGAACAGGGTCCACCGGGTCCGACTTGCTTTGGACCACAGATCATGGGCGAACCACCCGTGCCAAACTTTCAGCTAGCGAGAGGCACAAAAACATATAATGGGAGTACCAAGCCACAAGATTGGTTGATTGACTATGCCACTGCTATGAAAATAGCGGGTGGGAACTTACGATGGGCAGTACGGTATGTCCCACAAATGTTGGAAGGACCAGCTAGGGTATGGCTGAATAATCTACCAGCGGGTAGTATCAACTGTTGGTTGGATTTTGAAGAAATGTTCGTTAGCAACTTTACCAGCACATACAAGAGGCCAAACAGGCCGCAACAGTTAGCCATGTGCAAACAGAGGCCGAATGAAACAGATAGAGAGTTTTTAACTCGATGGTGCAACCTGAGAAACTCATGCGAAGGGGTTATAGAATCGCAAGCAATAGCTTGGTTCGCGCAAGGCTGCCGTTATGGCAGCGTTTTGTGGCAACGTCTGCAAAGAGATATGCCGACCACACTGGCAGAAACTATCAGAATAGCAGACTCCTATGCATTAGGGGACCCAACGCAACCGGAATTAATGTCGGCAGATCATCACGAGCAACAGGACCATTATGCAAGAGATTTGGCCGGGTCATCCAGGCGCAGTGATTTCAGAGGAAGAAGAAGAGAGGAAAGGCCGGATTATAGATATAATTCGGCCCAAGTGGCAGCGGTAGCACAAGATCAGCCGAGTCATGGAGCAACTCAACAGCAGAAGAATGGACCTCAGCAGTGGACACCAAAGAATGAAGGAAAAAGGCAGTTGACCCCGGAACAAAAGGAGCAGTGGCAGGAGAGGCCGAAATACACGTTCGAATCCATGTTAGATCAGCCGTGCAAATTTCACACATCGAACCCATCCAGACCAGCCAAGCATACGACCCGCCAATGTGCATGGATGAAAAATGCAATGGGGAACCCCGCAGGAGTTCAGGCACCCCATCAAGTACATCAGCAGCATCAACCACAATTGACTGGAGCAAATGCACAGCAACTGATGTTACCGCCTCCTCCCCCGAGGTACGATAACTCGGATCGGGGGGATGCAGTACATCAAGTAATGAACCAAGTCCAGGATGGAAGGACAAATCCAGCAAATACTGGACGTAATGATTACAGAGAACATCATCAGTCTTATTGCGTGTTCACAACGGAACAGTAAGACAAGCAGAGTGTGCAGCGCCGGCATATGGAAGTAAATGCAGTTATGCCGGCAGTACCAAGATATGTGCCATGGTCGGATCAGGAGGTAACTTGGAGCATAAAGGACCACCCCAAAATAATGCCGAATCTAGGATCGTATGCACTCGTGTTGGATCTGACATTCGTTGGACCAAGAATCAATGTGAAATTTTCAAAAGTACTCATTGACAATGGAAGCAGTATCAATATCATGTACAAAGATACCATGCATAAACTCGGAATATCGCAGAACATGCTGCAGTCCACGAGGACCACTTTCCATGGGATAGTGCCGGGACTTTCATGCGAGCCCATCGGTAAAGTCCGAGTGGATGTGTTATTCGGCACGAGAGATAACTGCAGAGCAGAAAACTTAGAATTTGAAGTGGTAGATCTGGAAAGTTGTTATCATGCTCTACTCGGACGGCCCGCGCTAGCCAAATTCATGAGCAGCTGTCATGTAAGTTATCTGAAGATGAAGCTACCCGGACCACAAGGAGTAATAATAGTTGCAGGGGATTACAAGAAGTCAATGGAGTGTGCTTCAGCCGGGTCAAATTTGGCCAAATCATTGGTTATAGCAAGAGAAAAGAGAAGGATTCAAGAGGTAGCAGCCCTCGCTCAGTCGGCACAGCTGAACATGTCGGCGCTGGCCAACCCACATGGCAGTGTCTCTTTTCAGCCGACTAAAGAAACGAAGAAATTTCAGATCGATGAGCAATTCCCAGAGCGTACTGTTACCATTGGTGCAGGCTTGGACGCTAAATAGGAAAGCGAGCTCACCAACTTCCTCCGTGAGAATCGGGACATATTTGCATGGTCAACTCAAGATCTGCAAGGTGTTCCGAGGGAGTTGGCTGAGCACTCTTTGAACGTGAGGCCAGGAGCAAGTCCGGTGAAGCAACCTCTCCGCGCTTCACCGAAGACAGGAGAAAAATAATAGGAGATGAAATAGCTCGGCTCCTCGCGGCCGGGTTCATCATGGAAGTGCTATACCCGGATTGGTTGTCGAATCCGGTGCTAGTAGAAAAGAAGAAAGATGATCCCAATGTAGCCATTGTATGGAGAATGTGTATCGATTACACCAACCTGAACAAGGCGTGTCCAAAAGATCATTTTCCATTGCCTAGAATAGATCAAGTCATTGATTCGACCGCTGGTTGTGAGTTATTGTCATTTGTAGACGCATTTCTGGTTTCCACCAGATACCGTTAAATCCGGCCGATCAAATAAAGTCAGCGTTTATTACCCCGTACGGGGCTTATTGTTATCGCACAATGCCATTCGGCCTGCGGAATGCAGGAGCGACATACCAGAGATGCATGCAAAAATGTCTACACGATCAGATAGGAAAAAATGTACAAGTATATGTAGATGATGTGGTCATCAAAACCAAAGAAAGCAAAACATTACTGGAAGATATACGGCAAACTTTTGCGAACCTGAGAAGGTTCTGAATGAAGCTTAATCCAGAAAAATGTACGTTTGGTGTGCCGGCAGGAAAATTACTCGGTTTTCTTGTTTCTAGCCGAGGTATAGAGGCCAACCCAACAAAGATAAAGGCAGTAGAAAGAATGGAGTTGCCAAAATGTTTAAATGATGTACAAAAATTCACGGGGTGTCTGGCCTCGCTTAGTCGGTTTGTATGTCAGCTAGGATAGAAGGCGCTACCACTCTATCAGCTGATGAAGAAATCAGATAAATTCGTTTGGACTCCACAAGCAGACATCGCATTTCATGAATTGAAAATGATGTTGGTTACAGCACCCATTTTGGCTTCTCCATTATCAAAAGAGCCTATGTTACTCTATGTAGCCGCTACCAACAGAGTAGTGAGTACTGTAGTCGTAGTGGAACGACTTGAAGATGGTAAGTCGGTTCAGAGGCCGGTGTATTATCTAAGTGAGGTGTTATCCACTTCAAAGCAGAATTACCCACATTATCAGAAGATGGCTTATGGGGTATATATGTCGGCGAAAAAGCTTAAACATTACTTCGAAGAGCATCCCATCAAAGTGATCTGTGAGGCACTCATAGCCGACATATTGAGCAACAAAGACGCAAGTGGCCGAATAGCAAAATGGGCAATCGAGTTATCACCATACGCTCCACAATTTGATAGAAGAGATGCAATCAAATCTCAGGCGGTCGCCGACTTTTTCGTGGACTAGGCTGAGGTGCAGTATGAGCCACCATTACTAGATCCAAATTATTGGACTATGCATTTCGATGGTTCCAAACTAAGGAATGGTTTGGGGACAGGAATAGTGTTAACCTCGCCTAAAAGAGACCAACTGAAATATGTGTTACAAATACATTTTGCTGCATCCAACAACGTAGCCGAATATGAAGCACTGGTCCATGGATTGAAAGTAGCAAAAGAAATTGGCATACGCCGAATCTTATGCTATGGCGACTCGGATCTAGTAGTACAGCAAGTCTCAGGCAGTTGGGACGCATTAGATGCTAATATGGCTTTATACAGGTTTCACGTGCAAAAGATCAGTGGATACTTTGAAGGATGTGAATTTCACCACATACCTCGGGCAGAAAATGATGCCGCAGACACGTTGTCAAAATTAGGATCAACCCGGCAATCAATTCCTCCGTGTATTGCCCTGGAACACCTCAGGAAACCATCAATAATCCCATCACCAGAATCCGAATCTATCTTTATCCCGGCAAATTCCGCAGAAGATAGCGCGCCGATGGAAGTAGATCAGCAATATAACTCGGAACCCCCCAAGAGGAGGACAGCCGAGGTAAGCGCAATCATGGGAAGAACCGAAATAGGTATGTCGGCAGAAAACATGGAAATAGACAATGAGATCACACCAGAAAAAGTCACACCGTTATGGGCGCAACCCATATTTTCTTACCTAAAAGACTTGACGTTGCCGAGTAATGAGGTATTAGCTAGACAATCATAAACAATGAGCTATACAAAAGGAGCGTCACAAACGTGTTGCAGAAGTGTGTGAGTTCGGCAGAAGGTCAGGAGATCCTCCTAGATATACACCAAGGGGAATGTGGGCACCATGCCTCATCTCGTGCCTTGGTAGCCAAAGCATTCAGGCATGGATTTTATTGGCCGACGGCATTAAAAGAAGCAAAAGAATTAGTTAAAAAATGCAATGGGTGTCAGAGATATGCAACCAAAATACACATGCCATCGGCCGAGTTAAAAACAATACCCATCACTTGGCCATTTTCTGTATGGGGTTTAGATATAGTGGGACCATTTAAGCCGACACGAGGAGGGATGACCCACATATTGGTTATGGTGGACAAGTTCACAAAATGGATTGAAGTGAAACCAATAAAAAAATGCGATGGGTCCACAGGAGTGAAAATTTTCAAAGATATTATCTTGAGATATGGGTATCCGCACAGTATTATTACAGATAATGGCACAAACTTTGCAGAAGGAGCCTTCGCCAGATTTTGTAGAGAGAAACACATAAGACTAGATATCGCCTCTGTGGCTCACCCAGCATCCAATGGGCAAGTGGAAAGGTCTAATGGGCTGGTGCTATCAGGAATAAAACCACGACTTGTCGAACCATTGCAAAGGTCGGCGGGATGTTGGATTGAGGAACTCCCAGCCGTACTATGGAGCCTCAGGACCACTCCAAATAGATCAACAGGTTACACACCATTCTTCCTGGTATACGGGGCAGAGGATGTACTTCCAGCTGACATAATATATGACTCGCCAAGAGTTACTCAGTATACAACCTCGGAGATAAACGAGATAGCTCGGCAAGATGTTGTAGACCTGCTAGAAGAAGCCAGAGAATTGACGTTATCACGATCAGCTATTTATCAGCAGAACCTGCGACGATATCACAGCAAGAAGGTGAATCCAAGAGTATTCAAAGAAGGAGATTTAGTCCTCCGACTGGTGCAACGTACGGCCGGCATGCACAAGTTGTCACCTCCATGTGAGGGACCATTCATTGTGAGCAAAGCGTTGCATAACGATGCCTATTATCTAATCGATGCTCAGTCCCCCGGAGGGAACAAGGCAGACAAAGCTGGCGAAGAAACGAAGCGTCCATGGAATGTAGCTTTACTTCGACCATTTTACTCGTAGCATTGTATCTCAAGGTCAAGATCCAATGATGTATTGAACCTCGGCACCCAGAGCAATGACTCGGGGACTGCCATGTGTTATCTCAATTTCATATTATATATTTAAACCTCGGCGCCCAGAGCAGTGACTCGGGGACTGCTGTATGTTATTTCAATTTCATGTTATGTATTTGAACCTCGGCGCCCAGAGCAGTGACTCGGGGACTGCCGCACGTTATCTCAATTTCATGTTATGTATTTAAACCTCGGCGCCCAGAGCAGTGACTCGGGGACTGCCATATGTCATCCCAATTTCATGTTATGTATTTAAACCTCGGCACCCAGAGCAGTGACTCGGGGAATGCCATATATTATTTCATTTCATATTAAATATTTGAACGTTGGCATCCAAAGCAGCGACTCGGGGACTGCCATATGCTGCTTCAGTTTTATGTTGAGCGCACCTGTATTAGTCTTATATTATTTCGGAAATTTGGTTTACATATTGAAGTTCGGCGCGATAAACAACGATTCAGGGATTGCCATATCTTGTCCCAAGGAAGTAGTCAACCTCTGTTCAGAACAGGTCAATATTATATGATATTCAGAGCTCACGCCTAGATAAACCATAAAAAAATGAAGGCAAGGATAAATCCTAAAAAAATCAGGAATTGCGGGCCACCAAAGCAAGAATTCGGACGAACACCCACTTAACCAAATGAGAACAGCTACAAGCGTATATGTCACAGCAGTACACGGCAAAAGAAATTCGAATCATACAGAGAGCGGACAAATGTTTCGCCTACATCATACGCCCGGCATGCCAGGGATAAGAAATAACTTAAGCATTGTTCGCTGGGGAGGCACCAACTTGGTCAGGCGCGGAGCACTCCGACGTAGGAGGAACTTCGACTGAGGTTGCCTCGCCCTCCATGGACCCAGGTGCAACTTCAGCGGAAGCCCGAGGCTGCTTAGGAGCATCAGTCCGTGCGGTAGAATTCCTAGTACCTTTGGAGGAGGAACGCGCATCGCCGTTGTTGTCCGAACTTGAACTGGAGCTGTCAGATGCGGCCGAGTCATCCTCACCTTCCCCTTGCTCAGCCGAATTGTTGTCTGAGGCATCCTCAACTACGACCTCCTCATCCGGGTCTGGAAGAAAACTCGGCCCTTCATTCCAGGTGTGCACGTTGGCATACTCGACGAGTTGGAAGGTACGAGCTTGCCGAAGAGCAACAAAAGTGGGATCGTCAACCTAGCGGGAACCGGTGCGCAAATTTCTCAGGATATCAAGAGAGATGTCTTCATACCATGACATGATAACAGTAAGGGCCATATCAGCGCCAGCGCGCCCGGCTGATTCCCTCTAGAGACTTAATTGCCTCTCAGATGCCATTAGTCTTTTCACCAGTAATTTGACCTCGTTGATATCAGGAGTCCCCGAAGTGTTCGGCCAAAGAACATGGTAAGCTCGAATAGCGGCTTGCACCAAATCCCGGCCCATAATCTTCATTGGACCAACTGCAGTACCAACGGCAACCAAGAAATCCTCCATTGAATACTCCGAATCAGCGGCAACAGGAACACCTCGGCGCACGCGAGCTGCAAGAACAGCTTTAGAGCTCACGGGCTTAGCTTCGGGAAAATGATCTGCGCAAAACACGAACACGTCAGGTGGCAGCAGGGACAAAGACAGAAATATAATTCGGCTGTGCTAAGAAGCTTACGATGAATGTAACACATCATTATCTGAAGGTCCTTGGCCCAATCGACCTTGCTCTTCTCAAAACGAGCAATTTCCTCACTCAATCCCTGAATTTTCAGTTCGGCAGCCTCAAGGAGTTCTTTATTCTTCTGCAGTTCCAAAGCCAGCCGATTCTTCTCTTCGGAGAATTCCTGATCGACCTTTTCCAATTCGGATTTCTGAGAAAGCTTAAGGGTCTCCACCTCGGCCCGTAGGCGAGCCATTTCATCTTCTTTTTCTTTTAGCTCCGCCGAATGAGTAGCGGTTTGTTCTAAAAAATGCAGCATCACGTCAGGCATGGGCGTGCAATCTTGGTGAGACGCTGCAAAGGTTTGCAACTTGGCTCTACCAAAGCCAAACGAAATAAACAAGCTCAGCACACATGTTAAAAAGGGAAAAGGTCCAAGATAAAAGGGAAACTAACCTTCCAAACTCTTAACTTTCTTCTCAAGACGAATGTTGAGGTTATTAATATTACCTGTTCACCAAAAAAGTAAGTCGGCATCTAGCGGACAAATTAATAAGAATGTCGAGCATAACAAAAAGGAACTATCGACCTACCAGCCTTTTTTACCACAGGAAGGATTTTCTCATACTTTTCCTCCAGTTTGAGATGGGAGAAAAGCAACCTCTGAAATTCGGCAGTTCGCCGGTCATGTGCAACCTGAACAACGGAGCAAAACGATGAATGAATAATCAAAGCTAAATCAGATCCGAGTCAAGCAAAACTTAACTCGGATCTAGGTGGCTGGATATTCAAAGCTAAGTCAGATCCGAGTCAAGCAAAAATCAACTCGGGTCTAGGTGGCTGGATATTCAAAGCTAAATCAGATCCGAGTCAAGCAAAACTTAACTTGGATCTAGGTGGCTAGATATTCAAAGCTAAATCAGATCTGATTCAAGAAAAACTTAACTCGGATCTAGGTGGCTGGATATTCAAAGCTAAATCAGATCCACGTCAAGCAAAACTTAACTCGGATCTAGGTGGCTGGATATTCAAAGCTAAGTCAGATCCGAGTCAAGCAAAAATTAACTCGGATCTAGGTGGCTGGATATTCAAAGCTAAATCAAATCCGAGTCAAGCAAAACTTAACTCGGATCTAGATGGCCGGATATTCGAACCCTATAAATAAACTTAAATTAAGTCAAAGATCAGTAAAACTTCCAAGCATATAACAAGTTATTTCGTTGCAAGTTTCGGTGACTAGAGCATATAGTAACATCTGCAGAACTAATCTAAGCTCAGAGAAACAGCAATTACCTCATTCATCTTGTTAGTATCAAGGATGAACTGGGCAGCTTGGTCGAAATGGCCGCTGATGTCGGAGAGCTGAAAGGGCTGGTTGACGGGATTACCCTCAAACTGATCAGCAGCATTCCAATTATTGGCGTACTCCACCAGCATGCCGAGGCTGTTCCCACTAGCTGTCCGAGTTAAGACCTTACCCCGGACATGTTGTGTAACCACTGCGGTCGCAGGGCTCTTATGAAGAGCAAGCTGAGTGCTGGCAGCCGAGGCAACGGAGGCTTTCGTAGGCGCAGTTCCCTTGCGCAGCATGTCGGCGATACTCGGCTGAGAAGAGCCGACAAGACCTTTCTGGGAAGAAGAAATCTTGGTGGCAACAGCTTTGCTCGCCTTAGACGAGGCATCAGCAGGAAGCGATACCTCGGTAGTGGGGGCGGTGTCTTCAGGAGCAGCAGGAGTCACGGTCGCAGAAGGCGCCGGGATAACGACCTCTTCGGCTGGGGCTGGAATGGTTGTAGAAACTGCTAGGGCAGGTAGAGGCTCATTAGCGGCGCTGGGGCGCACAGTGGGGGCAACGGGTTCGGTGGAGATCTCGGAGGGCCGATTGGAATCACGGTCAACAAAAGGAGTTTCGGTTACGTCGCGACGAGGAGGCGACGGATTCGGAGCTGGAGGAGAGGCAGCACGAACAGGACTAGGAATCCTGTTATCATCGACGGGTGGAGGAGACGGCTGCCGAGTCGGGCGGCTTGTCATGCTAGGACCGCCGGGCTTAACAGAAAGCGGAGCACTGCAAAAATAAGAAAGAAAAAAGAATGTCAGTATAAAAAACAGAAAGAGAGAAACAAGAAATACGAGCAAAAGGAACTTACCCGGTAACCCCAGGGATAATCTTGCGTCTGGGAGGATTCGGAGCGGATTTCTTCGTTCGTTTCTTGGGGACCGCTTCCGAGGCACTAGCAGGAGCCCCGCGTTTCCCCGAGGTAACAGGGGGTCGAGAAGCAATAGGCTCGGCGTCGTGAACCTGACCGGCCGGATTAGCTGGGAAAGTAGAAGCCGGAAATGCATAAGAAATAGGCATTGCGGCAACTACCTCAAGAATTTGGACCTCGTCCGAATCACCTTCCTCCTCGTGCGCCGAAGTCTTGCCACGAGCTCGAGCCGGTGCAGGATCCGACTTAGGGACGAATTCCTCGGAATCCGGCTCACCAGTATCCGGGGTGCTCCGGTCCGCGGGCCACGGAAGCAACAAAACTTCGGCGTCCTCATTCTTCTGCTCTGCGAACCTCTACAAGACGTGGAAAAAGAGAGTTAGCGGAATCCGTTACGAAAACAATGGAATAGCAGAGCGTTATTGATTAAGCTTACCTCGGGAGGCGGATGATCGCGGGTGAACGGTTTCAATCCCCAAGTCCAATCCTCAGGCATCTCCATCTTAAAGATAACTCGGACGCGCTTATAGATAAGGTAATTGTCCAGCTCCACGGTCGAGACCCGGTTAGGGTCAAGGGGACCACTCATGTAGCACAGCCTGTGAGTCCGCTTCTGGAATGGGCAGATCCGGCTACTAATAAAAGTAGCCATCAGGTCTTCGCCACATAACCCGGCGCGGATCAGCTCCTTAAGCCGAATCTCAAAAGCCTCGGCCAAGGCATGACTTTTCCACGGATTGTAGAGCCAGTTCACCTTAGAAGGCGGACCAATTGAGAAAGCAGGGAGCCGAATCTTGTCCTCTGTCCCTCTGTTCTTGACATAAAAGAAGGATTTGTGCCACTTCTTGCACGACTCTAACCCGGTAACACGAGGAAATACGGATTTCCTCCGAGGTGTAATGGACGCTGCCCCACATTGAGTAAGCGATTTCTTGGAAGGGTGCAGAGATTTGTCAGGGACTACATTGGAACGAATCTGGAAGAACTTCGACCAGACGTGCACTGACGGCCACAGGCCGAAGTATCCCTCCGAAGCGGAGATAAAAGCAGAAAGAAAAGCGATGGCGTTCGCAGGAAGATGATGCGGCTGAAGGCCGAAGTAGTCGAGAAACTCTCTAGCAAAATCGCTAAGAGGGAGACCGAAGCCACGCGCGAAGTGCGACATAAAAACCACATACTCGCCCTCCCAAACATCCGGAGAGGACTCGCTGCCGGGTAAGCGACAGGAGACCTCGGCGGGAATCCTCCGAGTTCGGATAAGCCACTCAATCTCACGGCGTGTAACAGAAGAGCCCTGCCACGAGCCTCGCTCGGGCCCAGATCCAGCGTCATCGTCCTCTACCAGAGCGCCGCTAAACGAACTAGACATGGGTTCGCCGGAAGAAGAGCTGGCGGTGGAGGGAAGTTTAGAGCTGCAAGGCCCCATCGTGATTTTGCACGGGAACGGTGGCAAAGGAGCAGAGGAACCGCCGCACGAACACGAGATCGAAACGGAGGAATCTGGGGTAAAACCTAGGCAATACGGCCGGAAAGGACTCACCGGAGACGGTGCCGAAGCTGGCGAGCGCAGGCGAGGGGGGCAGAACGGCGCGGCGAAGTCCTCGCCGTCGGAAGCTCTGATGAGCACGCGGCGGCGGAGCTGCGAGAAGGCGTGCAAGCGAGAGGAAGGAGGAGGGCAGATACGAACGAGAAGGGGAAAAGTAAATTCCCAGACGCCGTGCCCCTCTTTATAGTCGAGCCACGAACAAGGTAGTGGGATCGTGGGTGTAGCAGTTGACCGTGTAGATCGTGGGTGCGGTACGAACGCACGACGATAAGTGGAGCCACACCAACGGCCACACAGGAACGAAGAAGGTTGCAATCCCCAAGGGAAACGGCACGCGAGGCGTCGCAGCGGCGGCGCAGCAGGTACAGAGTTAATTGTAGCCTGTCAGTAAATACTGTAGAGGAACCAAAAAACTAGAAGAACAATGATGGGAGTGACACGTAGGACAAGGCGTACGAGAGAAGGAACAAGGGTACCTCGGACGAGAAAAAGATAACTCGGAAACAATACTGAAAAATGTGATGAAGCTGATACGACCCGGCCGAAGTTATCGACAGGGCCACACCAGCTTCGGGGACTAATGTTGGGGGGGTGACCCCGGGTAGGTCAAAGACGGGGAAAGACAGAGGTACGATCCCCGTCTGGTTTCCGAGTTATAGTCTAAGTCCGCCGAATCATGAAGAAGTCGGCCGACATACGGAGGCGAGAGGCCCGTATATGTATATTAAGACGTTACCCGGCAGAGTGTAACACCCTCAGAATTGGCCCTATGCAAGTTTTAGCGAAACTCGCCAAACCCGCATAGAAACGATTCGAAGGTGCCCACCAGGCACTTTTGTGCGGGTGGAAAGCAAAGTAATAACATTACACAACAGCCCTCGATGGGACCCACCGAACAGATATATATACAACAGCGACTCAAAGAGTCAAGAATACAAATATACGGTACAAAGATCCAAATCACCTTGAAAAAAAATAGAGCGTCCATCTACGGACGCGATGCAAATGGGGCTAAGAGCCCTGAAGAATAACCAATGGCGTCCATAACCCTGCCCAGGCCAAGCCGGAAGGGTAACCCTGCTAACGGCGTCGATCTCAAAACCTGCTTAAAAAAAAGGGGTGCCGACAAAGGGCAAAGGAAAAAGAGGAGCGTCAGTACTGAGGCCAGTACACGGCGAGGCTAGAATTCGGCGGTCCTCGCCTACATAGGTATGGTGGACTGTAGCGGCAGCGGCAGCATGCACTAAACAACCTATAGAGACTCGATACAACTGGCGGATATCAGAGAGGGATAAGAATGACCTAACCGGGTCCAACCTGATACTATCATCAAACAAACCCATCCTGGCGTTTCCCCCTCGAGACCAAACGAGGAAGTCAACCGAGGAACTCACACAGTTGGCAGTTTTAATTATTCGGTTATAGTTGCGGCACTTTACTAGTCAGGTTTAGATAATCATCCTGATAAAATAAGCAGTGGGCACTTTTATTTAACCATTCCGTTATAGTGGCAGCACTTACTAGTCAGGTACAATGATCATGAGATAACCACAAGACCCAGCAGTTGTTGGTACTTTTACTTAGCCATTCCGTTGTAGTGAAGCTGATTACTAATCATATCGGAAACAAGTCAATTTAAAACAATAAACTTTAGTTATAGTTGTCTATGATCAAACACTGTGCTCCAAGTCGTCCATAACCGCGGACACGGCTTCTCGAAAAGATTTAACCCTGCAGGGGTGCACCAAAGTATCCACAGGCACTTCGACCCTTTTTGCCAGATCAGTTAACATACACCCATCGGTATGTCGGCGGGGCCTAAGTCACGACGTTTTCCAGACCCAAAGCAAGCACGGGGGGCCACCCCACTAAGTACACCCGCAACGAAGTCGGCCGGTCTCCGAGACGGACTTAGGGTTTGCGACAATGGTTGTAAACGACAGAACACCCCAAAACTGGGTCTGCTGATACCGCGAAAACACTCCGCTTCCTAAACAGTACAGCGTGCTCCTCGCACAAACGTAAATAAAGCAGTAAACATGGCATAAGTACAGGATAGTAAATAAATCCTCAAACTAGTTGTGGCCCCCAGTACAATACTTTGAAATCAGGTACTAATCGATGGGGGGCCCATATCTCCCCACCTGTGGTTAGCGCGCTCGATCTCGGAACAGGTGTCAAGAACTCGGGTCCTACGGGACACAAGTGGGCGGTCGGAAACCAAATCTTACTTATCACCCACCGATGCCTCTGCTTAATTCAATTTTAGTTGTTAAACAGGAATTAAAGTGAACAAAAATAAAGCCATGATCATCTCCAACGTCAACATGCGGCAATTCTCCAACAATTGTGGTACTTGACGACAAGCCAAACACTTGAGCAAGCGACTACGACACGCGGGTCCAACTATCTACCAAACAACAGGTAATAGGATGTGTCCAAGGCTATATATGGCTGCAAGGGATATCACGGGTACGAAATCTAGAGCATCGCAACACAGATAGCAAAGATCAACAGGAGGGAATAAATACTAGAAAAGTAAGATAGGTATAAAGGGGGAGATGCTCGCCTGAAAACATTGTCGAAGGTTCAACCAAGATCGGGGCGAAGCTCACGTCAACTCAACGGCCTTATCCGCGAAGAACCAAAACACTAGAAGAAAACTGGATGCACTATTTAATACAACGGCAGAAGATCGGCATGATGCATGCATGATGAATGTCATGGCAAGGGTGCGATGCAATTAGGTCATATTAAGCGGAACCGGGGTTCCGACAATTAGTTAGATGGTTCAAGTTGTCTATCTACCCCGCAAATTAAATGTTGTTTAGCAAAACAACAGATGGAACCGGTTCGCTACACATGTTTAAATGAGGCCAATATAAGGCTAGATTTGCCCGCATATGGGCCCCATATTTAATTATTAGGTGAATTGGCATAAGGCCCCCAAACCACAGATATGCATGCGAGTATGACAATTCAATATGCTTCAAGTTGTTATTATGTTATAAAATAGGGTTTCGGAAAGGGGTTCACACATTGAGGGTCTCGACGATCTTGAGGTTCTGGGGGTTCGGGGTCCGGTCTCGGGGTTCAGGGTTCGACGGTAACGTTCTCGGCGGAAACGTTCTCGGGTTTCAGGGGTAGATCTTGGTGTTCCGAGAAGCCGGACTTGGTTCGGTGTCGGGGCGCATCGGATCTTCCGGGTCGGTGCCGTTCTTGTCGTCGTGCAGATCTTGTCGGGACCTCGAGTCGGGTCGTCTTGGTGTCCGGGGGCAGTGCTTGGCGTTTTGCGATCTTGGCATTCCAGGCATCTTCGGTCCTCGGATCCGAGAGGAGAACTTGGCGATTCCGAGGTTCTTCGGGTCATGTCGACGGCCTTGTCCTTTCCAGCGGAGGTCTTGGCGTTCGGGTACTCGATTCCGCATTCGGGGCGAAGGTCTTGTCGCATGTGGTCTTCGGGTCCGGGGTCTCGATCTCATGCCGATGATCTTGGCATCCGTGTCCGGGGTTCTTGACGTACCATGACGAAGTACTTGTTCGTCCGTATTTTGTGGGAGGCGTGGTTCTTGCACAACTTGGTGTTCCTCACTCGCACACACGGGCACGACTGGAGGCAGACGAGGCGGGGGCCGGCGGTGCCAGGCAGGGCTCGGGGTGGAGGGTCGCGCGGACGCCGGTGTCACGGAACAGAACGGGCCGCAGGGCGACGCAGGTCCAGGCCGCAAGGTCAGCGACAACGGCCCGCACGCCTTGGGCTTTGTGCCAGGAGGTCTCCTCCCGATGACCCTCCAAGGACACGCGCGATGGTGCTAGGGTGGACACAGGGACGGCGATCGCGGCTACACGCGGGAGGCGAGCAGAGGCACTGCGGCCCAGGCGAGGTGGGACCGGTGGCGGGCGGCCGGCGGACTGCTGCAGAAGGGGCCGTCCGCGGCTCGGGGAACGGCGCGGAGGCGCGGACGGCGGAGGCGGTTGGCCGAGGGAGGGTCGGAGGCGGCGACGTGGCGAGCTTGGCGGGACCACCGGCGACGGCGGCCGGCGGCGAGGCGCGGGACAGGCGGAGCTTGGGCGGCGCGGGCTGCGGAGGTTGACGGGGGACGCGGCAGGGCGGCGAGCGCGCCGGGGCGCCGGCGGCGAGAGGCTCGGGGGGCGCGGCCGCTGGGAGCACGCGGAGGCAGGGGTCTGGCGGGAGGGAGGCGGTGCTCGAGCTCGGCGGCGGGGCGCGGGAACCTGGCGAGCTCGGAGGGCGGTTGAAGGAGAGGCGGCGGCCTGGGGCACTGGGCGGCGGAGCGGTGGCGAGGTGAGGCAGAGCGGGCGGCGGCGCATGGGGAGGAGCGGGGCCACTGCGGGGCGCGCGCGCGGCGGGGAAGAAGAGAGGGAGAGGCAGGGCGGCGCTGGGGCAGAGCTCGGAGGCGGGCCAGGGCGGCGGGGTCGGCGCTGAGAGAGAGAGGGAGGGAGGAGGAAGGTGGCTTCGAGCGGGAGGAAAGGGATGGGCAGGGACGCGGGGTCTGCGGGAGGTGGGGGACGGGGTGGGGCCCAGGGGCGAACGTGTGGCTGCCTAGGGGAGGTGGGAACGGCTGAGGGGGTTGGGGGTTGGGGCCTGGGGAGTGAGTGGCTGAGGGGTGGGCCGCGCGGGCGAGTGGGACCCGGGTCAGAGAGAGAGGGGGGGTGGGTACTGCGTGATTGTGTGTGTGCTGTGCGGTTGCGTGCTGGCGTGTGGGGGGGCTGGTCTGACTGGGTGCGTGTGAGTGGTCGTGGGTTGGTTTTAGTCTAGGTGAGGTGTCATAGTGTGATAGGCTGAGGGGGGAGGGGAGAGATGACGTGGCGTGCTGCGATTGGGTGGGATGATGTGGCTGGGGTTGTGGGTAGATAGGACTGGGTAACTATAGGATTTAGGGTGGGATTGGTTGGACCGTTTTAATTTCTAGGGCGGTCGTTCGGGTCAATCGGCCCGTACGACTGCCCCGCCCAAAATAATTTAATATTTTTAATTGATTGCGACGAACTTTGTAGATAGTTTTTGACAAACAAAATATCCGGCCGCATCCGGGGTTTTTGGCGTTTGAATAAAGACGAGGCGTGTGGAAAACAAATCGGGCTTTGCGAATTAGTTTTTGACAAACAACACATGATGATGACGATGCAGTGCACAAATTCAACGCGATTTTCTAGTAGTGGTTTTGCGGGATGCCACACAGAGATACTGCGTGAGTCGGCCGGGTTAGCCTGAGTGATCTTCATGCAGGTAAAGGACAATCCGAGTTATGCAGGGGAGGGCCGAATGATATGAGGCTTGCAGGAGAAGGAGAAGCCAGAAGTCAAACCCTAGCCGCAAGCTAGGGAGAATCTAAGCAGTGCCAAGCGCTACGGAGAAAGGCGCAGAGCGACAGAGAGGCAGGAGGAGGTCACGGAGGTGACAGTCCAGAAGACCGAGGCGCACAGGAGGGGCCCTCTGGAACCTTGCCCTCGTTAGAGGGGCGACAGGGAAAGGGGGGCGCCGAACTACTATATTGGGACAAGCATATTCCTCGAATATGCTTGCCACGTCAGCCCTAAAGGAACCCAGGGCTCTCCCTTATAAGGAGACGCTTGGACTCAAAGAGAAGCATCGACTAGAGTTAGAGCCGTTAGGCTGGTAAAGTTCGTCTCTTCTCCTTGTAAACAGCTCAAGGAGCACTTGTAGCCTAAGGAAGAAGAAATAAAGACCTTTGCCTTAATCTTCTGTGTGTAGAATCAACTACATCTTCCCTCCCCAGATCCCTCTAGCACCTATTGGCCCCATACTTTAGCCTACCCATGGCATCTGCCGTGATACCACCACGACATCCTCATCCCAATTTCTAAGTAAAAACTTGTGGTTGAACAAGGGTGAAGGACCCCAATGTCTATTGGTGGTTCCTTGGGAAAGATTTTGACAAAGAAAAACTTAGTGATTTCAACTAATAGGTAAAACCTATTTTTGAGCAAAGCAATCCTAAGCTACACTTAGCCAAAATGCATATAGTATCTAGTCCACCAATATTCTACTAAGGTATCACTTGCCAATACTATTCCAATGTATTGACCCACTGTGGCTGTAACTTGTGATGTTGCAGGTTATTCTGATGATGATTAGGAGTCATGAGTCTACACTCAACATGCTTGCCTGTGGCACATGAAGATGAAGACTTATTTATCTTATTACATATTTAAACTCTTGTATTAGGCATGTGGCCATGGAGTTGTAAAAGACTATGTTTGTCTCTGGAATGACTTGTAATAATGACCTTTGTTTCTGTGTACTTCATCTTAAACTGTGGATGCTAGCATTGATCCAGGGACTAGCATTGCAATCACAAGGATCCTTTCCTTTACAAAGGAGGGATCTTACAAACACGGAGTTTTTCTGAGGTGTAATGGAGGTGGCCTCTCATTGGGTTAAAGATTTCTCGGAGGGATGAAGAGATTTATCTGGCACTACGTTAGCTCGGATTTGGAAAAAAAATTAGACCATACGTCTACTAAAGGCAAAAGGCCGAAGTATCCCTCCGAAGCCGAGATAAAGGCAGAGAGAGAAGCTACGACATTAGCCGGCAGGTGATGCGGCTGAAGGACGAAGTAATCTAAGAAGCTCCTAGCGAAATCACTAAGAGGGAGGCCAAATCCGCGGGCAAAATGAGACATGAAGACTACGAACTCGCCCTCATCTAGAACAGGGGAAGATTCTTTGCCGGGTAAGCGACAATTTACCTCGGCGGGGATGCGGCGAGTCTTGCGCAGCCACTCAACCTCTCGGCGAGTGACCGTGGAACCTTGCCAGGAGCCCCGTTCTGGACCCGCCATAAGCTCCTCTTCCCCGACGAGGGCACCGCTGGCGGAGCTAGACATAGGTTCGTCGGAGGAGTCGACGGAAGAATAACTGGCGGCGGGAAGAGGCCTAGAAGTGCAGGGCCCCGTCGCGGCGATGACAAACGCGGAAGCGGAGAAGGGAAAGAACCTCCGCGTGGAATTGAGGAAAAGAAGAAGAGCACCTAGGGCAGAAACCTAGCAGCGGCGCGGCAAAGAGCTGCGGAGAGGCACACCGGCGAAAACACGAGAGCGGGTACGCGGCAGCAAGCTCGCGAGAGCAGAAGAGCTGCGGCATGGCCGTAAGGAGGAACAACGGTGGCGCGGTCACTGGATCACAAACGGCTGCGGCAGCGCTGGGAGGAAGATGAAGGGAGTGGGAAGGGGAAAAGTGAATCGACCCACCCCCACTCCCCACCTTATAACCGCGCAAGATAAGCGGTAGTGGGATTGTGGTTGTGCCACGTAATCACATAAACGTGTGTATCATCCATCCGCGGGAGGAGAGTGGAGCCACAGCAAGGGCCACACGGTGCGAGAGAAGATCAGGCAATCTGACCGTTGCGTTTATCGAAGCGTCACTGCGCCAACACGATGGGCGCAGTAATCACTGTAGCATGTCAGCAAACACTGTAGCGGTACAAAAAACTAGACAACAATGATGATTGGTACACGTAGGACGAGGCTTACTCAAGAAGCCAAGTAGATACCCTGGAAAATTGAGAATGACTCAGAACACAGCTCATACCTCGTGTAAAATAAGGACAAACGAAAGAAGGATAGCTGAAAAAGAGCGTCGACTGAGAAATACCTCGGACAAGAAATAAGAAGGAGCGAGTGTCTGGAAACTGATTGGCCCGACCAAAGTTTCCGGCAGGACCGCACCAGCTTCGGGGACTAATGTTGGGGGGACGACCCCAGGTAGGGTCAAGGTAGCAGAAACATGGAAGGAACCTTTCTTATCATGTGTCGAGTTATAAGATGAGTCGGCCGAGTTATGCAAAGTACGGCCGAATAAGCCATGGCTTGGCCAGAATTGAGTGATTAATACCTTACTCGGCCGACGTGTGAGCTGAGTCGTCTGAATAAGATTGATCAACTCATGCGCAGCAAGGCCAAGCCGAGTTATGTGAGATGAGGCCGAGTAACAGGAAACTTGCAGGAGAAGGAGAAGGTGAAGGATCCAGAGTCAAACCCTAGCTACTGGCTAGGACGAATCTACACAGGTCCAAGTGCTAAAGACAAAGAGCAGAGCCGCAGAGGGGCAGACATGCGTCATGGAGGTGACAGTGGGCAAGCCCGAGGCTCACATGTGGGGGTTTTGGGTCTTTGCCATTGATAGAAGGGAGACACGGAAAGAGCTCCGCCGAGTTACCACTTTTGGACAAGCATATTCCAAGAATATGCTTGCCACATCAGCAATAGGAGGAGTCAAGGGACCCCTTTATAAGGAGGGGACAAATTCCTGGGAGAGGGATCGATTCATTTTGACACAGGAGGGATCGTGTAGTGGTCTTCTTTCTCCTTTCTCTGATACAGCTCAAGGAGCACTTGTAACTTGATCGAGGAGAAATAAAGATCTATGTTCTAGTCATTCGTGTGTTGAAATCACTACATCTTCCCTCCCTAGATCCCACTAGCATCCATTGGCCCGATACTTTAGCCTACCCATGGCATCTGCCATGCCACCACCACGACACTCTTTCTACCTATTTTACATATATAGTCTTTAACTTCCTCATGTTGATCTATTGCTATCCGTCTTGCGATGCTTTAGATTTCGTGCATCAGTTATATTCCTTGCAGCCTCTATATTGCCATGGATACCTCCTGTTGCCTATTTATTGATAGACAGTCGTCCTTGCGAGTTGTAGTTTCTTGCTCAGGTGCTGCTTCGCTTCGTTAATTTTCCACCGTTGTTGGGTAGTTGGCACATGCTTAATGATGGAGATGATCATGGATTTAATTACCGTTTAACAACTAAAATTGAAAGTAGGTAAATAATGTAGAGGCACCATTGGGTAATAGACAATATTTGGTTTTTAACCGCTCACTGGTGTCCCGTAGGACCTCAAGTTCTTGACACATGTTCCGAGATCGAGCGCGCTAACCACAAGTGGGGTGTGTGGGCACCCCCATCGATTTAGTACGTGGTTTCAAAGTACTGTACCGGGGGCCACAAAGTAGTTTGGGGCTTTATTACTATCCTGTACTTATGCCATGCTTTACTACTTTATTTACGATTGCGCGTGGAGCGCCTATACTATTTAAGAACAAATGTGGAATGTTTTCGCGGTATCGACAAGCCCAGTTACACTTTCAGGTTCCCAGTTGTTTATAGCCATTATCACAAACCTCTGGGTCCATCTCGAAGACCGGCCGACTTTGTTGTGGGTAGCTTAGTGCGGTGGCCCCCATTTGCTTTCTTTGGGTTTGGGAAACATCATGTCTGAAACCCCTTTGACATACCGTTGGGTGTATGTTTTGTGATCGTGTACCTACCTGATCTGACAACAAGGGTGTAGGTGTGTGTGGAAACTTTGGTGCACCCCTACAGGGTTAAATCTTTTCAAGAAGCCGCGTCTGCGGTTAAGCGTCGACTGAGAAATACCTCGGACAAGAAATAAGAAGGAGCGAGTGTCTGGAAACTGATGTGGCCCGACCGAAGTTTCCGGCAGGACTGCACCAGCTTCGGGGACTAATGTTGGGGGGACGACCCCAGGTAGGGTCAAGGTAGCAGAAAGGTGGAAGGAACCTTTCTTATCATGTGCCGAGTTATAAGCTGAGTCGGCCGAGTTATGCAAAGTAAGGCCAAATAAGCCATGGCTTGGCCAGAATCAAGTGATTAATACATTACTCGGCCGACATGTGAGCTGAGTCGTCCGAATAAGATTGATCATCTCATGCGCAGCAAGGCCAAGCCGAGTTATGTGAGACGAGGCCGAGTAACGGGAAACTTGCAGGAGAAGGAGAAGGATCCAGAGTCAAACCCTAGCTACTGGCTAGGAGGAATCTACACAGGGCCAAGTGCTAAAGACAAAGAGCAGAGTCGCAGAAGGGCAGACATGCGTCATGGAGGTGACAGTGGGCAAGCCCGAGGCTCACATGTGGGGGTGCTGGGTCTTTGCCATCGATAGAAGGGAGACATGGAAAGAGCTCCGCTGAGTTACCACTTTGGGACAAGCATATTCCAAGAATATGCTTGCCACATTAGCCCTAGGAGGAGTCAAGGGACCCCTTTATAATGAGGGGGACAACTTCCTGGGAGAGGGATTGATTCATTTTTACACTGGAGGGATCGTGTAGTGGTATTCTTTCTCATTTCTCTAATACAGCTCAAGGAGCACTTGTAACTTGATCGAGGAGAAATAAAGATCTATGTTCTAGTCATTCGTGTGTTGAAATCACTACATCATCCCTCCCTAGATCCCACTAGCATCCATTGGCCCCATACTTTAGCCTACCCATGGCATATGTCGTGCCACCACCACGACACTCTTTCTACCTATTTTACATTTATAGTCTTTACTTCCACCTGTTGATCTATTGCTATCCGTCTTGTGATGCTTTAGATTCCATGCATTAGTTATATTCCTTGCAGCCTCTATATTTCCATGGATACCTCCCATTGCATGTTGATTGATAGACAGTCGGCCTTGTGAGTCGTAGTTGCTTGCTCAGGTGCTGCTTCGCGTCGTTAATTTTTCACCGTTGTTGGGTAGTTGGCACATGCTTAATGGTGGAGATGATCATGGATTTAATTACCTTTTAACAACTAAAACTGAAAGTAGGTAAATAATGTAGAGGCGCCATTGGGTAATAGACAATATTTGGTTTTTAACCGCTCACTGGTGTCCCGTAGGACCTCGAGTTCTTGACACCTGTTCCGAAATCGAGCGCGCTAACCACGGGTGGGGTGTGTGGGCACCCCCATCGATTTAGTACCTGATTTCAAAGTACTGTACCGGGGGCCACAAAGTAGTTTGGGGCTTTATTACTATCCTGTACTTATGCCATGCTTTACTGCTTTATTTATGATTGCACGTGGAGCGCCTGTACTGTTTAGGAACAAATGTGGAATGTTTTCGCGGTATCGACAAGCCCAGTCACACTTTCAGGTTCCCAGTTGTTTACAGCCATTATCACAAACCTCTCGGTCCGTCTCGAAGACCGGCCGACTTTGTTGCGGGTAGCTTAGTGCGGTGGCCCCCATGTGCTTGCTTTGGGTTTGGGAAACGTCGTGTCTGAAACCCCGTCGACATACCGTTGGGTGTATGTTTTGTGATCGTGTACCTACCTGATCTGACAACATGGGTGTAGGTGCGTGTGGAAACTTTGGTGCACCCCTGCAGGGTTAAGTCTTTTCGAGAAGCCGTGTCCGCGGTTATGGACGACTTGGAGCATAGTTCTTTATCATAGACAACTATAACTAAAGTTTACTGTTATAATTTGACTTGTATCTGATATGACTAGTAAGTTGGATAACCACCATGGAATGAATGGATAAAACTGCCAATCGTGTGAGTTTCCTCGACATGACTTCCTTGTTTGGTCTTGAGGGGGAAATACCAGGATGGGTATGATTGGTGGTAGTATCAGGATGGTTCCGAATAGGTCTGTATTATCCCTTTCGGATAGCCGATAGTTGTATCGAGTCTCTAGGTTGTTTAGTGCATGCTTCGCTGCCGCTTCAGTCCACCATACCTATGTAGGCGAGGACCGCCGAATTCTAAGACTCGTTGTGTACTGGCCACAGTACTGACCGCTCCCTTTTTCTTTTGCCTGTTGCCAGCACCCCTTTGTGTTTGATAGGTTTGAGATCGACGTCGTTAGCAGGGTTACCCTTCCGTCTTGGCTTGGGCAGGGTTATGGACGCCATTGTTTATTCTTCGGGGTTCTTAGCCCAATTTGCATCTTGTCCATACTCGGACGATGTATAGTTTTAAAGATGATTTGGATCTTTGTACTATATTCTGTATTCTTGACTCCTTGAGTCATTGTTGTATATATCTGTTTTGTGGGTTCCATTGAGGACTATTGTGTAATGATATTACTTCGTTTTCCACCCGCACGCAAGTTCTTGGTGGGAACCTTTGAATCGTTTCTATGCGGGTTTGGCGGGAATCGCTAAAACTTGCATAGGGTCGATCCAAGGGTGTTACACGTGGCACCGGAAGGATCGTTTACGCGATATTGAGATCGGCAAGTGAACGACTATATCACCCACGAGAATCTGCTCTCATTAACCTCTTTGGAATCTTTGAGGGTGTGTACTCCATCGACTTGTTGCTATAATCTAGTAGATAGATCTTGGCTTGTATGTGTTCATGCGGTAGAATTTTTTTGCTTTCCATGCTACGAACCCCTACATAGTATGCATGCCAATGATATCTCATTCCCTAGTAATGATTTCTATAAGTCACAACCTTATGATGATTGTTCTGAGGAGGGTTCATGCCTAGACAGTGATTTTGGGGACTTTAGTGATGAACTAGAAAATGAATCTTTTCATGAATATTATGATACTACTAACATGGCACAAGAAATACCATTGTATAAGTATGAAGTTCCTTCCCAAGAAGAGGATGAACACGAAGAAGAACTGCTAATCCTTGAGGATATGCCACTACTGGACATGTGGAAGCAGGTGGATTACTGTTCTGGTGATTTGCTAAGTTTATTCGAAGGGATGATGCAATATAATGGTAAGCCTAAAAATCTTTATGATTATGAATGCATTCCTCTCTTTAAAGAACTTTTATCAACCAATACTCACATAAAAGGTAATAATATAAATCTCTTGGAATACATAGTTTATGAAGGATCTCACAAGCTGCTTAGAAAAATTGGTATTATTATGAAAAGTAGCGATAATGAGGATTTAGCAAGGTATCATAATATTATTGATTATATTGTCAATTATTGTCAAGAACATTTTAGTGGGAATGCACTTGTGATAAAGAGTAAGGAGCTATGTAAAACAATAGTTCCCGAAACTAACATTTTGCGAGAACCACTAGATAACAAGGAGGAACACCAAGGTTGAAGACAAAAATCATTCTACTAATAATAAATTTGTTTATGATGCCTCAGTCTCTAGTAATGATTCTTATTGTGTTGAAACTAAAGATAATTTATCTGCGGAGCCTCTATGCCTAGATACTCCTTTGGAGAACAATAATAATGATGAACTGGAGATAAATCCTTGTAGTATTAATGAGCAGGTTTCGGGAGAGCACATCTTTGATGAAATATTTGTTGATGATGCTTCTTTTTGTGAGTGGATTGATAACTCTAGAACTGATGAACTTGTTAGCAAGGGTGATGAACTAGAGGATATAGACACTTTTGAATTTCTCCCTGCTGCTAAAGATGAGTATTATGAAGTGTTCCCTCGTGATAGTGTAACCTAAGAAGAGTACTACGAGATGTATACCAATGATGCTATTAAAGGAAAAATGTTTGAATTTACATGTAAATATCTAATCCTTTTTTTGAAGTTATCTAGGGAGGTATGCCCACCACACAAGGTGCATCAATCATCACTTGTGAACAATAACACATTTATCTACATGACTCAGATGCACCGCAAGCGGGTGATACTTCGATCAGGCTATAATAGTGAGTGCTCCAAACCACTTTTGGAGGTAAAAATAAATAATTCTCTGGCTCCAATCTATTGAAATAATAATGGAGAAAAGTCTGGCTACTTGGTTATAAGAAAGCGCTTCCTGGGAGGCAACCCGGAAGTCATTAGGTGTCTTTCTTAGTTTTGTGTCTTGAGTCTAGATGCATTCCTGTTGCATTGGCATTTTTATTCTTTGCATGATTTTCTATTAGAGTAATTGCGTTGTAGTTTTCAAAATGTAGAATTTATTATTACTATGTGTTGCATAACTCGTTTGTACTTAAATCCCATCCTATGCATGTTAATGTTGGTCGAAATATTTAAGCTATCATTTTTCTATCAAAACATGGTATTTCGCTAAGTTTTAGGTTAAGAAAGAATTCTCGAAGAAACATAAAAAATTTGGCAAGTACAGAAAGTTTAACGACCAACTATATGGCGGGAATAAAAATTCCAGACATATAGTTATGGCCGTATAGTTATCGATGCCATCGTAAAAAATTCTTTCTCATGTACAGAAGGTTTAACGACCAACTATACGGAGGGACCGTTTTGGTCCGTCCGTATAGCTGCAGCCGTATGGATATCGACACCTTCTTCAAATTTTTTATTTTTCAGTTTACTGCACGTTTGATGACCAACTATACGGCAGGAAATATTTTTCCGTTCGTATAGTTGCTACGAACATGATTCCAAGGTCTGAGTAAGGTAACTAAAGGTCAAAGATTCTTCTATTTTTATTTCTTCTTCCTCTAAAACCTCAAAACACCACTTAGGAGATTCTCCCATGTTGTAGAGATGTCGAGCATATGTAAACAATAAAGTTCTATCTCAGAAACTTCCTAGACTGTAAATCTCTATAGAAGTTCATGTTTTCTTTTTTACTTTCTTTTTGTCGGTTGGGTGAATGAACTTCGTTCGTACACCAAACTGATGTCTTTTATTTTGTGTGCTATTTTCGCAGGGAGTTGAACCTTACGTGTATGGTAGTGCCAACCGTGCAAACACTCGCATGAGCCACTTGGTTGCTTCAATTCAACATTCCTACCTATGAATGTCTAGTTCTCAAGGAAGGCGTCCACCAGGCTATATCAAGAAATATACGTTAAAACAAAGGTTCTTTGTCCATCAAAAGAGAGATTAGTTGTACCTCAACGGTAAAGTGTGTCACCCTTGCTTTCAACTAAGGTTGGGGAGGTAACCACTTATCACACTCTCTTTTTGAAATTGTATTTTCTCTTTTATTTTGGTGATATACTCAAGTTTAGTTCTTGCAAAGTTCTAAGCTTGGCGAGGTTACTTCTGCATGTGTAGAGTCGTGTGCAATGTTCATATTCGATGATGGTTTAATGCAATCATGTATACCGCTGTTTTTAATGCTTATTTAAGTGAGTCTAGTTTTCTATTTATATGGGGATACACTTGCTCATGATAGGCACCATAGGAGTCGATTTAGAGCTTGTATGCATCTTGCCAAATTGTCTATGAAGCTTTGTGACAATATTTGTGATCCTCTAGAAAACATTGCCACAATCTCTACACTTGGAAAGAATGAATACTTGATCAAGATCTTTTGAAATTTTTTGGTTGTCACCTAATAGCTTTGTCTTAAATAAATAAGTTATGCTCGACCCCATAGTGTCAAAACAATAGACTTGATAGTTTGCTTACGGAAGGAGTTGTCAATTGGAAATGATATTTCAAAGTTTTGAGTTATATGCTAAATAAGGTGTTGTTTCATTGTCTTGATAGTACCATAGATGTCATGATTGACTTGATAGTACTATTTTAAAGGATTTGTTTGAAGAAACTAATGTTTAGAGGTAATTGAGATGCATGCAAAATATCGACCTATTGATTAAAGTATGATATTGCTTTATTCATGTCTGCACCACTGTTGCACAACATGGGATGCTAACAACTCCATTAGCCTTTGAAAAATCCAAAAATAGGAAACTCTTGGAGTTTGGCTATGAGTTTCCTAACATATGTAGCAGAAATGCTATATTTGGGTATGCATTGGTATTCTCATGGGCCTGCGTTCAAAGAAAACGAGGGAATACTGCTCTGACCGTTATGAAAAATCATTATACCAAAAAGCTAAACCTTGGTAATGGTCACGAGTATCCATTCTTAGCTTGTACAGTCTGATTAAACACACTAAGTTTTGGCATGATCCCATTACTGATGAACTGAAGTTTTAGAAAGACAAAGAATATAAAATGAGTGTTTGATAGCCATGATTCATTGATGTGGATGACCAAATGAGACACTCTAATGCTATGATTCTTTTTACATGTTCTCGCATCTCCTTTTGGCATGAATCTCCTTACTAAGAGATAAACTTTCTGAAAGCTCAATAACCGATGTTTGCACTTGAGAGCCTTAACTGAATGACATGATTTTGTAGAATCGATAAACTTTATTCCTATTTATACTTGACATATATTTGTGACTAAGTTTTGTCTCATAAAAATAATGATATGAAATTTTTTACAAAAGGTGCAATAAGAGGTTCACAAGTTTGTTTGCAAGTTAGATTCGCTATTGACATGGAGCATATAAGTTTTGATGAATCTTTAGTGGTATTTATAACTGAGCTTGTGTTGCCTTGTATGAATACATGTTTTCTCTCTTCGAGCTTGTAGAAGAAATAAGTATGCAAGGCATTGATTTCCAATGATAAGCTATTTCACAACCATTAACTTATTATCGACCCTTCCTGCTCGAGGACGAGCAAGGTCTAGCTTGGGGAAGTTGATGGCTGTCAAATACCACCTCTTTTAGCCATATAAAATGTTCCATTTATCTCTCATATCATGTTCTTCTAGCTATAGCTATGCCTTATATGCATGACTTCTAATTATCATTTACTTTCATATGTGCTTTGCACAATTAGTAGTTTAGGTATAATTTTATCACTTTCCTTGTCTATGACATGTGTGTAGGTGTTGGTGAAGATTATGTATAAAAGGAACAAAGAGAGCATAGTATGGAGGAGCTGCATGTACCAGACTTAGCCATTTGAGAGGTTGGAAAAGTGAATTTTTCCAACTTCTCAAATTAAATATCCAAGACCATGGGGTTGTATCCCTTGACAAGACGAATCCAATGAGCCAAATAACACCCAAGAAATGGCAGCCAAAACACTGCGGATGCCGAAGCTTTGACGAGCAACTATACGGCAGGAAACCTTTTTCCGGCCGTATAGTTGCTAAAAAGGTTGGAAACGACCGGATTTTCCCCTAGAAAAGCTCTAGAACCTTCCCAAAGTCATATGACGGTACTTGGGGTACCCTAGGGCACCCCGAAGGCCTATATAAAGAGGGTAGGAGCCAATAGAGCGCCACCAATCCATATTCTCCACCATGACAGAGCCCTGCAACCGTACCACCGCCATAGTCGCCTCCAATCAGAACTACACCATCACCATCACACAAGAGGAGAAGGGACTAGGATCTTGAAGGCTTCCACATCGATCTACATCGTCATCTGCATCAACAACGTCTCCATCACCGATCCCCTTTGGTTACTTGTTGTAATTGGAGATTGAATCTTGGATTTGCACTTGTTCTCAATTGCATCATCATACTTCATCCATATTCTATCCATGATGTTGATTGCCTTCATGTGTCAGTAGTTTCCTTTGTTCTTGGGGAGATGGAGAAACCCTAGTATGTGATTTAATTGAGATAAATATTATTATGTGATATTGTTCATTGTGTGTCTATATTAGATTTCCTTCATCTTGATTTTGGGTGAAGCACGCCACTCAATATTTGCCTCACTGAGGACTAGATGGAGGGAACTACTTGTTGGTAGACGGAGGGATGATAGCACTTACAGTGACTATAAAGCTGTTGTCATTACTTATGTATCAACTTGGGAACCGAGGAGAACTCACTAAACATTGTCCATACCATGCGATACATCCTACATGATAAAGTCCCTTAATAGCGCAGTAATTCGATTGATGTTGATTGCTGTCTGTTGTGGTTATGACGGATGATGTGAGCAGTGGTTGTTACCTATTCGTCCATATATGGACCTCCTCCCACACATATCATAAATGATCTTATTAATTATAATAATTTTGATCACTCTTTCTAATTACTTGCGGTGGATCCACTACTCCCTGAGAACTCTTTCCATCATCTTGCAGACTTCCATAATCATACCCGCATGCTCTTGTTTACTTATAGGTTTAGTTTAATTATTGTTCTCTTATTTTGAAAATCCAAAAATATCTTTTACACAAAATATCGCATTTTATCTTGTTAGTTAGAATGTTATTTAGCATTATTATTTCAATATTTAGTTCAAGAGTTATTTAGACTTCAGACTCCTGCTCCCTGTGGGATCGATATCTTTATTTCGAAACTAGCTACAAACGATTTGTGCACTTGCAGTCATCACCTCCTTATATACCACCCCTCGAACCCTAGCCCATCCCCATCTGCACCTCGTGTCGCCATCCCCTCCCTCTTTCTCTATTTTCTCTATCCCCTTTTATCCGAGCGCAGCAACAAGGAGAGCTTCTCTATGTTATTGCCATGAGAACCATCTGTAACTGAAGGGCGTGTGTATGGCCTTCACCTTCAGTAGAATTAGGAGCAACCCCAGGAGGAGCTGGAGGAGCCGTAGCTTCACCTCTACTTCTTCCTGTCCGAGACTTGCAGGCCGGCACAGCACACTATCGCCTCTGCCCGCCCTGCCCCGATTCTAGCGGGAATCGGCTTCGGTGAGAACCCCTATGTAGCACCCCGGGTTATAATATCACCTGTTCTCATCTATTTTGTACACCATCATTGCATCATGAATTTATTTTGTCTCTCAAAATGTTTTAACTAAAGCTATTTTTGTTTACTGCAATACCTCTCTTGTTTCAAAACAAAAATATTATATTTGTCTGCTAAACTATTTTCCTAAAAACTATTTGCTAAAAATATTTAAAACAAAATAAAAATAATATTTTATTAAAATAATAAACCTAAAACCTAGACCTAAACCGGTAAGTCCCAAAGGCCCAGCTAGCTGAACCCTAACCTACCCTCGGACCTAAACCCTAGTCCCACTAAAACCCTAACCCCTACCTTTCGATCTTTTCCCTCTAGTTAGGGTTTTTGGGTCTCTCGCGGCGACTCTGTTGCCGGCGTTGAGGTTTCCTTCCCTGATCGGGCCGATCTCCCTGAGATCGGTGAGGTTTAGGGTTCTGTCTGGTGCCAGGGCCTTCCTTAGGTCATGGCGGAGGATTCGGCTAGCTCTTCGTCCGTTGGTGGGGAAGATGGCATCGCTAGACTGATGCAGCAGATGGGATTGTCGGAGGACGATCTGGATGATGTGGTTTTTGAAGATGAGGGGCCGCCACCTGAGGAGGCAACACGATGGCTTGCCATCGCGAAGGTCTTTACTGAAGGAAATTACTGGAACTTTTGGTTCTATAAGAATATGAGATCTGCTTGGGAACTAGCGCAAGAGGTCAAGACCAAAACCCTGGAGGACAATCTGCACACCTTCCAATTTGCTTGTCTTGGAGATTGGGTTATGCATGGAGGGCCGTGGTCTTTCAGAGGGAATCCAGTCCGGATCGATTAATATGATGGGTTCACGAAACCATCGGCAATTGATATGTTCACGATTGATATCTGGATCTAGATACATGATCTGCCGGTGGGGTTTGTCCCGATGCTCAAGTCGCTGGCCTCTAAAGTAGGCGATTTTATCACATCTGAGGGTACCTCGAATGATTTCGAGGGGAATTTCTATAGGATCAGGGTCAAAGTTGATGTAAGGAAACCTCTTAAAAGCTTCGTCTCGTTGGTCCGTGCAGGAAAACAGGAATTCTTCCTTGTGAAGTATGAGAGACTTCCGAACTGGTGCCAGGTTTGTGGTCACTTGGGCCATGAGTACAAAGATCATGGCGATGGAGTTCACCCCCTCAGGCGTTGGTTTATAAAAACCTCCGTGCTCAGTGGACTATGCGAACAGGAGGGCGCCCTAGGAGGGGGAGAGGATCACGTAATGCAGGCAGGACTTCATTTGGTAGAGGTAGGGGGTATTCTGAGAGGCCTCCTGAGGATCATGCTAGAGACGACTCTGATACAATAATGGATGATGACCCTGAAACAGGGAGAAAAAGAGGGGCTATTTCTCCTACGTCTGACGGAGTAGTGTTATCTGGAGCTATTGTTCCTGCAGGGAAATCCACTGTGGTGGGTGCTATGGTAAACCAATTTGAGCCAGCGGCACCCCCAGTACGAACCCTGTGAGAGACATTAAGAGGAAAAATACAGATGAAGAGAAGAAGGGAAACACAAAAAAAAATGGCGCGTTGGCGGGCTCCCTCGGGGAGCACCGCCAAGCCCAATGAGTATTTTTAGCCTGAACTGTCGAGGAGCAGGCAATGCCTCGACAGTCAATGAGCTACGTGACTTTGCTGTAAAGTTTTCCCCGGATATATTCTGCATTTTGGAGACACAAATCAGTAAGGCTAGAGTAGAGCTTCTCTCTGGCACTTTAGATTACGATAAAGGCTTTGCTGTTGAATCAGATGGAAGGAAAGGAGGGATTGGAATATTCTGGAATAATGATATAAACTTAAATGTCCTGGGACAATCTCAATACCATATTGATGTGTCAGTGGATGGCCTGGGGGAGGATGCTTGGCGATTGACAGTGGTGTATGGGGAGGCGAGAACAAGCGAAAGTTATAGAACTTGGGACATGATGAGTGGCATTTGTGGTAACAGTGATCTCCCATGGTTGTGTGTTGGAGACTTCAATGAGGTGCTACAAGCAAATGAACATGCCGGAGTGGGGGTTAGAACCCACACTCAAATCCAAGGTTTCCGTGATGTGGTGGACATCTGCGGCCTGATTGATCTAGGCTACCAGGGGCATTTTTGTACTTGGGAGAAGAAGGTTACTGGAGGATCTTTCACAAGAGTGAGGCTCGATAGGGCGTTGGGTTCTATGGAGTGGGCAGCCCAATTCCCTATGGCATGTGTGAGTCACATCGAAACAGCAACATCAGACCACAACGCACTTATGGTGAGGCTGGATGAGGGCGATGGGTTACCTAATCAAAATGCGAAGGCCTTTCGCTATGAGACCATGTGGGAACGTCACCCTGATTTGAAGCAAGTGGTGACGACGGGCTGGATGAGTAAGGTTGATGATACAGATCTAAACACCGCTAGAGACAAGCTAAGGGGTTTGGCTATCGGCCTCAGCAGATGGGGCGTTGAGACGTTTGGTAGCATGAGAAAGGAGATAAAGATGCTGAAACGAGAGCTTGAACATCTGAGAGGGGCACCAGCTCGCGCGGGACCAACTCATAAGGAAATAAAAATTAATGACCGCCTTGTTAAACTTTACCATAGGGAGGAGATGATGTGGCGCCAGAGATCACGTGTCGAATGGCTGAAGGAGGGGGACAAGAATTCCAAGTTTTTCCATCAACGAGCGAGCATGAGAAGGAAGAAGAATATGATCAAAACTTTAGTTCGTGAGGATGGGCAACATAAGAGTGACAAGCCAGAGATGGCTTCTATGACGGCAAATTTCTATCAGAACCTGTACACGTCGGAGGGGGTGCAGGGAATGGACAGTGTCCTGGATCATGTTCCGAGGAAAGTTAGTGATGCTATGAATGAGAGCCTTATGGCGGCCTATAAACCAGAAGAGGTTAAATGTGCACTTTTTCAAATGTTTCCAACTAAAGCTCCAGGTCCTAGCGGGTTCCCAGCCCATTTCTTTCAGAGGCATTGGGATGTTTGTGGAGATGACGTTACAAAGGCAGTCTTGGGCATTGTCCAAGGAAAAGAATCAGCGGAGCTCATTAATGATACCGTTTTGGTTCTAATCCCCAAGGTTAAGAATGCTAATATGCTTGCACAATTTAGACCTATTAGCCTATGTAATGTTCTATACAAAATTGCTTCAAAAGTAATTGCTAATCGGTTGAAGCTTATTATCCCGGATTTTATCTCCGAAGAGCAGTCGGCTTTTGTCTCCGGAAGGTTAATCACAGATAACATTGTCTGTGCCTATGAGTGTCTTCACTTCATGAAAAGAAATAGATCAAAGAATAACACCTTCTGTGCTCTTAAGCTTGATATGATGAAGGCCTACGATCGTGTAGAGTGGGATTATCTTGAGGCCATGATGCTGAAGCTGGGATTTGCCCCTCAATGGACCCAGGTAGTTATGGGAATGGTTCGTTCGGTCTCATTTTCAGTCTTGTTCAATGGAGAAAAGTTGGAGAGTTTCAAACCTACAAGAGGAATTAGGCAAGGTGACCCTATCTCACCCTACCTTTTCTTGTTAGCAGCAGAGGGCCTTTCGTGCCTCTTAAAAGTTCCTGATCAGTCATCGCATCTTGGTGGTATCAAGGTGGCTCAATCGGCTCCGCCGATAAACCACTTGTTATTCGCGGATGACAACCTGTTGTTTTTCAAGGGGAGTAGAGAGGGAGCGGAGGAGTTGTCAAATCTTCTTGGTGTTTATTGTGAGGCTTCAGGGAAAAGAATAAACAGGGAGAAATCTTCGATTTTCTTTACCAAAGGATTTCCCCAATCTATTCGAGAGGCAGTCAAGGGGATATTGCATGTATCCACTGAGGCGCTTTTGGATAGGTACCTGGGCATGCAAACTGATGTGGTAACTCAAGGAACGGTACATTCAAATATCTGAATGGTCGTGTCTGGAGCAAGGTGAAGGGATGGCTGGAATAGATTTTATCTTCGGGAGGCAAAGAGGTGTTGATTAAGAGTGTGGCGCAAGCCATACCGGTTTACTCAATGGCCTGTTTCAAACTACCTCGAGGCCTCTGTGAGCATATAAATTCATTGATAAGACAGTTTTGGTGGGGATCGAAGAATGGAAAAAGGAGACCGTGCTGGGTGTCCTAGGATATTATGACCCGACCTAAACATCTAGGAGGGCTTGGATTCAGGAATTTGGAGTTGTTCAACCTCTGCTTGCTTGCCAAATAGTCTTGGAGGCTTTTGCAAAACCCCAACTCTTTGAGTGCGAAGATCCTTAAGGCAGTATACTACCCGAATTCATCTATCCTGGAAGCAGAGCTAGGTTCCCACCCATCTCAGATATGGCGTTCTATTCTTGATGGAAGAGTGATCTTGTGCCAGGGACTGATCCGCCGTATTGGTGATGGGAGGAAGACGGGAGTGTGGTTGGATAACTGGTTGCCCCGCGATTGCATGTTGAGGCCGATTTTAGCTATCAAGGATAATCCGCCTCAGATGGTTTCTGAGCTTATTGATCACTTATCAGCTTCTTGGAAGGTGGGCCTTGTGAAAGAATATTTTCTCCCGATGGATGTTTTAGCAATCCTGAGTATACCCTTATGTACGAGTAGTCAGCCAGACTTCTGGTCCTGGAGCCAAGATAGCAAGGGAATTTTCACCATGAGATCTGCCTATCGCATGATAATCAACACGAAGATCAGCAGAGAGAATTATTTTGAGGGTAATGTTGGGTCCTCTACTGGAAGGACTGAGGAGAAGGGATGGTCGATGCTCTGGAAAATTGCGGTGCCTTCAAAAATCAGGGTCTTCCTTTGGAGACTTGCTCGACAGTCCCTTCCAACCTATGACGTTCTTGAGCACAGGAACATGTCAAACACCATCAGATGCTCTCTCTGTGGAGGGAGTGATTCATGGAGGCACTCTTTAATGGAATGCAATATGGCGAGCAGCATCTGGGCCTTAGAAGATAGATCAATTTCTAAACATATTGCGGCAAATGGGGAACCAAGAGAAAAACAGTGGCTATTTGAGATGATGGATTCATTATCGCATGATGAATTTAATCGCATGTCCATCACTCTCTGGGCTATTTGGGCTGCACGGAGGAAGGCCATCCATGAGGATATCTTTCAGGGTCCTCTATCAACTCATCTTTTTATCCAGTCCTATGTGCAGGAACTCAAAGACATTGCCAAGCCACCGTCAAGCTCGACTAGAAGGTCTACATGAAATAACAACAGCACCTGGTTTCCTCCACCGTCTGGAGTCTTAAAGATTAATGTTGATGCTGGGGTATCTAAACTAGGCAACAGAGGATCGGTGTCGGCAGTGTGTCGCGATTGGCAAGGCATCTATATGGGGGCTTCGGCCATGGTCTATGAGGGTATAGCTGATCCGGCTATTCTGGAGACGCTAGCATGCCGCGAGGCACTAGCGTTAGCTGCTGATATTCAGGGCGAGAGGATCCAGGTGACCTCAGACTGCAAGACGGTTGTACAAGACATAGCTGATGGATCCATGGGCAAGAATGGAGCTATTATCTCAGAGATTAATCTCACAGCCCAGAACTTCCACTACTGCAAGTTTGTGTTCGAGGGAAGGTCTTCAAATTTTGAAGCTCACAACTTGGCTAAGCGTGTTCTGAATCTAGGAGTTGGTCGTCATCTATGGCTTACCATCCCTTATGATGGAGTAACAGTTCCTGTAAACATTACTATGAACCAATAAAGGCTTGGCAGGTTGTTCTAAAAAAAAAACCTAACCCTAAGTCCAATCCCACACCTAGTCCTACCCAGCTACCGTCGCCACCCACCAGAGCCCACACACCAGCGCGCGCGTGCATGCCACGCAACACAGCGGCACACCCAACGACAAAGCCAAACAGCTCCACCTTGCGCTCGCGATCCCCACTACCCTGTCGCTCACCCTCTCTCTCCCTTGGTCACGTACACATTCCCATGGCCCCACCAGAGTGTTGGGAAACTAGGCCGGTAGAGGCCCATTCGGTGTGGCCTCTACCAGGCTAGGGTTGGCCCATGTGGGTATCCTATCCCCTTAGTCTATAAATAGAGGAGCAATCATTGTACGGGAGTTTACCAAGAGAAAGATCAATAAAGTTCCCCTTTGTTCCCTGTGCCATTTACTTGTATAATCTGTGTGCCTTCTACTCTAGTCTTCTTCTCGGGTGTGGAACAGCCTCGGGACCGGCCAGTCGGACGGGGGTGTTCCAACACGTTATCAGTATGTGTCTCTCCGTCGAGCCTCCGTCAAGCCACCGTCGAGCCTGCATCACGCAGGCTTTCGTTGAAGGTAACCCTAAAATGACCGCAAAAATGGATTCGTCTCACGATTTCCTTTCGAGATTTGTTCAGATCTTAGATCAGATCCCATCAAAGGTGCGGATTTTTCTTCCTGGGAGTCGAGCTGACCTGCTGTCACCGACCAATGTCGATCTAATCACTCTCGGATTAAAATTTTGTTGACTGTACCGTCGATGCGTGCACCTGCTGTGCCGATCTGGATTTTTTTTAGTAGATCTGATTGATCTACAGAATTTTTTTACTGCGCACGCGCACGAGTTGCATCTATCATTCTTTTTTTACCTGCATGTTCATATGCATGCTGTTGCACTGGCAGCCATCGCGTGCGAGCCCAGCTGGCCGCCGCCGCGCCGCACGCTGCGCCGGCCGCGTAATGCTGCTGCGCTCGCCGGGCCGCCGCCGCCGTAGGCCCATGGCCGCCGCTGCGCCCCGCCGGCCGCGCGCCGCCACTGCACTGTCAGCCATGGCCGCCGCCGCCACTGCGCGCGTGCCCCGCCGCCCTGGCCCCGTTGGTCACGCCGCCCGCATGCGCGCCACCCGCGCCGAGCTGCCGCTGGCCGCCGCCGCCGGCGGCCGCGCCGCTGGCCGCGCGCTCGTGTCGGGCTGCCGCTGGCCGCGTCGCGGGCCACGCACCCTCGCCGGGCTGCCTCTGGCCGCCGCCGCACCCGCGCGTCGCCCCGCTGGCCACCACAGCGCCGGCCGCCTGCATGCGCGCCGGCCGCGCCAAGCGCAGCCCCGCTGGCTCGCTGGCTGCCGCCGCGCCCGCGCGCCGCCGCATGCTGGCCAAGCCTCGCTGCCGCCGCCGCTGCGTCGCATGCTGGCCAAGCCGCCGCTGCCGCCGATCAGCAGAAGATAGACAAAATCCTCTCCACATTCCATCCGGACAACATCCAGTCCTCATGAAACTTTCGCCAGGAAGGATTCAAGGAATATGCAGCGCTTATTGATGCTCTCCAGGTGGCCGAGGCGCAGGATAATGTTCTGAAAAAGAACTTCTCCGCGCAACCCTTCGCGGAGGGCCCAAGTCATGAGGCTAATGCGGTGCCTACAAGGTGCGCAAGCCCATCCACAAGAAGCGAGGCAAGAAGGGCAAGAAGTGCCCCAACTCCTCCAACCCAGCCAAGCAACGCAAGGCGGGCAAGGGGGAGGCGAGGCCCCAGGACTGCTTCCGCTGTGGCTCCAAGACTCACTTCTCCAGGCAGTGTTTGGCCCCTAAGCACGTCGTGGACGCGTTCAAGGCCAACAAGAAGGCGCGCGAGGCGCACCTTGTCCAGGTTGAGGCACCACTGGCGCCCGGAGCGGCGCCTGTGCAGAACGTCGCGCCCGTAGTGGCGCAGGACGTAGCACAAGTGGCAGCACCTTCGGTGGTTCCCACGAACGCCGCTGTGCCCATGGAGGTTGAGCACGTTGTGCCCCCCCCCCCCCCCCCCCCGCCTCAGCTAGACATCTCTGCTGCCTCGATGATGATAGCCAACGAAGATAAGCTCACTGACCTTGAGATACAGGCTGAGCTTGATGGTTTCTTTGCAGAATCCACCTGAGCTCCTCTTTGTTGTGATGATTTCTTTTCCGCAAATAATCAGATACAATTTTCGATATGGTTGTAAGATCTATGAGAGAATAACATTTATTTGTTTTCGGCGATTGGATGACATTTATTTCATTCATTAATTCCATTATTTGGTTGTGTGATGTTCTGAAATGTTTATGTGTTTTACTTACTTGATGTAGCATCTTCCTCGCTCCATTATATTAATTAGGCACTATATTTTAGAACGCGTGTGGCGCCCAAATGGAGGAAACGTGCCTTGCTGATAGCGGCACCACAAATACCATCTTGAGAGAAACAAAGTATTTTGAGTCTATTACCAAAAACCCTGGTAACATAATGACGATCGCCGGCTACGGTCCGAATGTAGTTGGCTCCGGAAGAGCAACTATCATACTCCCAAATGGAAAAACTCTGATCATTGAAGAGGCATTGTTGTATCCAGAGTCGACTCGTACTCTCTTGAGTTTTAGAGACATCCGCACAAATGGTTTCCATGTAGAAACCGATGATGATGAGAATGGAAAGGAGTTCCTGCTCATTACCAAGCGCGACGAAAATGGTAAACATGTTGTCGAAAGACTCCTTTCATTAGCTACTGGGCTGTACTACACTAAGATAGTAGCACCACCTATCTACACTACCCTTAAGACTGTCTTTAGAAGCTCCGAACTATTCTGTCTTTGGCATGATAGGTTAGGCCACCCCGGTCTTAGGATGATGAGAAATATAATTAACAACTCGAATGGTCATAATGTTAATGTGAAAAATTTCCCGAATCCCGATGATTTCGTGTTCTCCGCATGCGCTACGGGGAAATTGATCATTAGACCGTCCCCCCTAAAGGTGAAGGATGAACTCCCCGCGCTCTTGGAACGTATTCAAGGGGATATATGTGGTCCTATTCAGCCCCTCTCAGGGCCGTTTCGATACTTCATGGTGCTCATCGATGCTTCCTCTAAATGGTCCAATGTTTGCCTGCTGTCAACAAGGAACCATGCTTTTGCAAAATTGATCTCTCAGATCATACAAATAAGGAATAAATTCCCTGATTATCGTTTAAAGTATTCGAATGGACAATGCCGGAGAATTTACTTCAAAGGCATTCGATGATTATTGCATGCAACTGGAATCAAACTTAAGCACTCTGTACCGCATGTCCACACTCAAAATGGACTTGCGGAGGCATTGATTAAAAGGATTAAATTCATTACCAGACCACTCCTTCAGGGTTGTAATTTACCAACTACATGTTGGGGACACGCGGTGTTACACGCCGCTAATCTCATCAACTTTCGACCATCGGCCTACAACATCCAGTCTCCTATCCAACTTGCGCAAGGGTCGGCACCGAAAATTTCCCACCTATGTAGGTTCGGCTGCCAGGTATATGTACCTATACCACCACCCCAGCGATCAGCAATGGGACCGCTCCATAAGTCAGGGATATACGTTGGTTATGAGACTGTGTCCATAATCAGGTTCTTGGACCCCTTGACAGGTGATTGTCACACGACCCGTTTTGCTGACTGCATTTTTGACGAGGATCGTTTTCCGACTTTGGGGGGAGGTAATCAACCCCTGGATGACAAAAGTCGAGAAATCACGTGGAAAGCCACGGGGATCCACGCTCATGACCCGCGCACTGTTGAGACTAATAGAGAATTCCAAAAGATACTACATTTGCACTCCCTAGCGAATCAACTGCCCGATCATTTTAGTGATTTAAAGACTGTGAAAAAGTCGCATGTGCATGCACGCAATGCACCGGAAAGGGTTGAAATACCAAAGAAAAATGATGGTATACCCGCTCCTGCTCCAAGGCCTAAGAGGAAGCGGATTCCGGTTTCTCAAATCCCAAGTACCCGGGGACGCCCGAAGAAAAAGGATAAGAGAGATTTATTACAGTCTACCTCTGTTGAGGGGAGCCAGTTGAGACCTGGCACAAGTACAGATATTTCAGTGCACGAAATTCCGGACTTGAACTTTCCTATATCGGAAATACCCAGCGAAGTTGTGTGCGCACACATCGGAGCGGGAAAGCTAAAGGACCTAGCTCCTAGATTGGGAAATCTGGTGGAGCAAGAGGATGTGCCTGATGCACTCCATGACGAAATGGCCATTAACTATGTTAATTCGGGCGAGTCATACAACCGATCCATGGCAAATGTCGACATTAATTTTGCCAAGAAAATTGCCTCAATCATAGATCTTGACCCTGAGCCTAACACGCTCGCTGATTGCAAGAAAAGGTCGGATTGGAAAGATTGGCAGAAGGCAATTACTGCTGAATTATTATCGTTGAACAAAAGAGAGGTATTTGGACCTGTTTGTCTAACTCCTCCCCACATTCGCCCCGTTGGCCATAAGTGGGTTTTTGTTCGAAAGAGAAACGAGAATAATGAAGTAGTAAGGTACAAAGCAAGGCTTGTTGCTCAAGGTTTCACTCAGTGACCAGGTGTCGACTTTGAGGAAACTTACTCCCCAGTCATGGATGGAATTACCTTTAGATACTTGATCTCAATGGCAGTAAACATGGACTTAAAAATGAAACTAATGGATGTTGTCACCGCTTACCTATATGGTAACTTGGATTCGGACATATACATGAAAGTACCAGAAGGTATCCCTGTCCCGAACCAGGATAGAGCAAACAAGAGCTTATACAGTGTTCATCTAAGAAGTCATTGTATGGACTAAAACAGTCAGGTAGGATGTGGTATAATCGTTTAAGCGATTTACTTCATCAGAAGGGCTACGCGAGCAATGAAGATTGCCCATGTGTTTTTATACGGAGATCCCAGGATTGTTTCTGTATTATCTCGGTGTACGTGGACGATTTGAATATAATCGGTACACCTGACGATATTGAGGAAGCGAGTTCCTACCTGATCGTAATTCGAGATGAAAGACTTAGGCAAAACCAAGTTCTGCCTGGGTCTGCAACTTGAGCATTCCCCTGCTGGGATTCTAGTTCACCAGTCGGCCTACACCCAGAAGGTGTTGGAATGATTTGGGTTTGAAAAGGCATATCCTTCTAAGACCCCGATGGTCGGAAGATCTTTGCAGGAATACAAGGACCCATTCAGGCCTAAAGAAGAGGGGGAGGAAATTCTGGGACCGGAATTCCCCTACTTAAGTACCTCACAAATTGTACACGGCTGGATATTGCATTCGCTGTCAATTTGCTTGCAAGGTATAGTTCTGAGCCCACCAAGAGGCATTGGAAAGGTGTTAAGGACATCCTTAGGTACATACAAGGGACAAAGGACCTTGTCTTGTTTTACCAAAAGAACCAAGACCTATCTTTTGTAGGCTATGCAGATGCTGGGTACCTTTCGGACCTGCACACATCCAAGTCGCAGACTGGATATGTTTTCCTTTGTGGTGGAACAGCTATTTCCTGGAAATCGTCTAAGCAAACTCTTGTGTCAACTTCAACGAACCACTCAGAAATCATAGCATTATATGAAGCATCACGAGAATGTGTATGGCTTCGACGAGTAGTCAGCCACATCCAGATGTCATGTGGACTGAACACCGTACAAACCCCAACAATTATCTATGAAGATAATGCCGCTTGTGTTGCACAAGTCCAGACGGGTTACGTGAAGAGCAACCTCACAAAGCATATAAACCCCAAGTTCTTATATGCACATGAGTTGCAAAAGATGAACGAAGTGAAAGTCTTGCATACTAAGTTGTGTGAAAATGTCGCTGATTTGTTCACTAAATCATTTCCAGCATCTTCTTTCGAGAGATGTGTCCGTGGGATCGGCATGATGAGACTTAGGGAAATGCAAGGTTCAGGGGGAGAATCTTCACAAACACATCGCTGAAATCTTGATCCTGATGATTGAGTGCTTAACTTTATAGTTAAGTGAATTGTACTCTTTTTCCCTTAGTGAGTTTTTATGAAGTTTCTCACATGAGGTTTTTAATGAGGCAATTCGTGCAACATATCAAGAAGTATACCGTGTGCATTTCTCCATATTTTTCCCACTGGGTTTTTCGGAGTTTTAAGCCATGGTTATACAGATAAGACACCCAGGGGGAGTGTTGGGAAACTGGGCCGGTAGAGGCCCATTCGGTGTATCCTCTACCAGGCTAGGGTTGGCCCATGTGGGTATCCTATCCCCTTAGTCTATAAATAGAGGAGCAATCATTGTACGGGAGTTTACCGAGAGAAAGATCAATAAAGTTCCCCTTTGTTCCCTGTGCCATTTACTTGTGTAATCTGTGTGCCTTCTACTCTAGTCTTCTTCTCGGGTGTGGAACAGCATCGGGACCGGCCAGTCGGCAGGGGGTGTTCCAACACAGAGGACCTCGTTCACCCCGCTCGCGCCGCCCACACCCCACACTATGGCGTCAAAATGCGCCCGCTCCCCTGTCCCATACCCGGCCCCACCTCGCGAATCCCCACGTTCCTCTCCGTGAGGCCCGCTCCTCTCTTAACCAAACCCACGACACCTCCTCTGGCTCGCGTGATTCCCGCAGCGCGCCTCCTTTCTCCCTGACGGCACCGCCACCCGCACTCACCCGTCGCGCAAGCTCCTCCCCCACCCCCGCAACTATCTCCTCTCGCGCCCCACGACGCGCGTGCCAAGCCGTTGCCTCCCCGTGGCCTCGTCGCCCGGCTCGCATCGTCACTGGTCGCCCGCTCGGCCCCTGAAGTGCCGCTCGCTGCTCCACCGACCGCATGTGCCCTCTGATGCTGCGCGGACCCTCCTCCTCACCTCGCCCATGACACCTCTCCTCCTTCCCCTGCCCTGGCGTTCCCCCCAACCATCGACCGCCGCCTCCCTGCATCGGTCATCGATCGCGACGCCACCCCGGGTCCATCGTTCTCCGGCACCGCCACCAGGTCTTCCTCCCCCTGCAGCACCGGCCCTTGCAGTGTCAGTTGCATGCGGGATCCGCCGCGCCTGTGACCCCGGTGGACGCGTCCTACCATCCTCCTCGGTGCCACTAGCTCCCGGTGCCGGCCACCGACCTCCTCACCGTCGCGTTCTCTGTCGCACGTGCCGGTACCATTTTCCCCGTGCCTGCTTCCCTGATGTTCTTGTGGCTTTGCTTGCACGGTAAGCAAGTCTTGATGGAGTGCTACGTTGAAGAAGTGAGACATTTTGGTACTGATGTGAAGAGGTGGTATGTAGATGCAGCGGTAACTGTGTGGAGTGATTCCCATATGTGCATGTATGATGTTGGTGCGTGATGTTCAGCAATTCCAAACACCCACAAGAACCGCCTAATATCAAGTTCTTCCAACGGCCAACGTCGATCCAAGTTCGACACCGAAGACGAGACATACGCCATGATCTCCTTCCCGGAAGCGATGACGTCGGCGCCATAAAATAGTCTTCCCGCAGCCAGAAACCCTAAAACCTCATGTTCGTCGAACCGCAGTGTGTGACCCCTATCCTATAGCCCTTATTGATAAATTTCTGTATGTCGACTTGTTGCATTTAAATTCATCATGTTTGCATGCATATCATCTGGTTTAGGGGTATTATGCTGATTCACCTTATAATTAAATATAGAGACCATATACGGGTTTTTCTAGTCTAATATTGGCTCCATTTAAATTTATGTAGCGAACTGATGATATAATTTTGATTGTTAAGCCAAAATTTAAATTGCGGGGTATCTAAACAATGTGAACCATCTAAGTAAATGTCGGAACTCCGGTTCTGTTTAATATTACATAATCGCATTGCATCTTTTCCATGTCACGCATCAAACATGCATTATTCCAGATCTTTTTCGTAGTATTAAATAGTGCATCCGGTGTTTCTTCTAGTGCTTTGCTTCTTCATGGATTAGGCTGATGATTTGATGTGAGTGTTGACCTGATCTTTGGATGTCCCTTCGATAGTGTTTTCAGGCGAGCATTCTCCCTCTTTCTACCTATTTTACATTTGTAGTCTTTATTTCCTCCTGTTGATCTATTGCTACATGTGTTGCGATGCTTTAGTCTTTTCGTATTATATCCCTTGCAGCCTATATTGCCTTGGAAACCACTTATTTCCTGTTGTTTGGGTAGACAGTTGGCCTTGCGAGTCGTAGTTGCTTGCTTAGTTGTCGCTTCGCGTTGTCAATGTTCCACTAATGTTGGGGTTGGCATATTCATAAAGGTATTTAATTACAGCTGGTTACTTAAGTAATTAAAATGGATATAACTAATGAAGAGGCACCGGTGGGTAATAGTTGAAATTTGGTTGTTAACCGCCCACTTGTGTGCACCTAGGACCCGAGTTCTTGACACCTGTTCCGATATTGAGCGCGCTAACCACATGTGGGTGTGTGGGCACCCCTATCGGTTTAGTACCTGATGTCAAAGTACTGTATTGGGGCCACAAACTAGTTTGACGTTTTCATGCCATGTTATGCCATGTATGCCATGTTTATTATCTGTTGCTCGATGAGATTTTACTACTATAATGTTTGGGATGTGGTCATTATGTTGAGGATTATACCTATAGCCTCTGATCTCTTGGGCGATCTCGCAACCTCTAGGTCCGTCTTTAGAGCTTGGCCGACTTCGTTACGGGTAGCTTATTGGGGTGGCCCCATGTACTTGCTTTAGGTCTGGGAAAGCGCCGTGTTCTAGGCCCCGCCGACATACCGATGGAAGTATGTTAATTGATATGGCAACAAGGGTCGAAGTGCGTGTGGAAACTTTGGTGCACCCCTTCAGGGTTAAATCTTTTCGAAAATCCGTGTCCGCGGTTATGGACGACTTGGAGCACAATATCTCGATCATAGACAACTATAACTAAAGTTTTCTATTAATTTGACTTGTATCTGATTTGATTAGTAAGTTGGATAACCACCATGGACAGAATGATTCAAACTGCCAACCGTGTGAGTTTCCTCGTCTTAACTTCCTCGTTGGTCTCGAGGGGGAAATACCAGGATGGGTATGTTTGTTGGTAGTATCGGGTTGGATCCGAATAGGTCTTTCTCAAATTTCTATGTTATGCGACAGTTGTATTGAGTCTCTATAGGTTGTTTAGTGCATGTTGAGTTGTCGCTTCAGTCCACCATACCTATGTAGGCGAGAGCCGCCGAATTCTAAGACTCGCCGTGTACTGGCCTCATTACAGACCGCTTCCTTTTTTTCCATTGCCGACACCCCTTTGTGTTTGACAGGTTTGAGATCGACGTCGTTAGCAGGGTTACCCTTCCGGCTTGGCCTGGGTAGGGTTAAGGACGCCATTGGTTATCTTCAGGTCTCTTAGCCCCATTTGCATCTTGTCAGTACTCAGACGATTGTATTGTTTTCAAGGTGATGTGGATCTTTGTATTTTATATCTGTATTCTTAACGCGTTGAGTCACTATTGTATATATTTGTTCTGTGGATTCCATCATGGACTATTGTGTAATGATATTACTTCGTTTTCCACCCGCACGCAAGTTCCTGGTGGGCACCTTTGAATCCTTTCTATGCGGGTTTGGCGGGAATCGCTAAAACTTGCATAGGGCCGATCCGAGGGTGTTATAGAGTGGTATTAGAGCTCAGCCGTTATGATACCCCACTGGTCCATCCCATAGGATAACCTAGCTAACGGCCAATTTAGAGTGTCAAAACTATTTTGCAAAATCGGTTGGATAGATCTGATTAGGTATGGTTTTACTCCTTACCCCTCTTCTATTCTCCTCTTACCTTTGAGTGTTTTGAATCTACCCCCTTAACTTTTCTTCGAGTCCAGAAATTCTCGTGTTTGGGTTTTCGTCGTACCTTCAGGGTTTTGCTACCTTCCTCTTGTAACGGTGCTTCGATATCCGGTCGTCATGCTTTCTCTGTTGTATCTTTCAGTGGACCTAAAATTCACTAATTTTTTCTTTGTATCCTTCGGTGTTTCATATCATCTGCGTCAGATCTGATGAAGATCCCCCAACATTCTTTTGTTTCCAAACCTCGCTTGTCGAGATCTCCATTCTGATTCTGAGAGTTGGTTGCATAGTCTGCTATTCATGTACAGAGTAATTCTTTGAGTGCGGGATGGAGTCGCGACCATACCACTACTCTTATCATTCGCTTTTGTATATTGAATCAGTGGATCTGCAATTTACTCTTTCCACTGAAGTTAGAGGTGGCCTTACCTTTTCAAGACCTCTATCTTCGTCTTTGTTTCTCTGGAGTGCTCTCTTGGCAAATGTGAACAACGGCCCTTGTTGGTGGTGTCGCTGATTTCAAGACGAAGAAAGAATCCTTGTTAGAGGTGTCGCAAGGATCTACACGAAGCAAGAAGATTCTGATCGTCGGCCTTTTCCCCATACCAGGAGGTGGATCTCGAGAGTGAGATCCATTATTAGTGGTGTCGAATTGTAGCACCCCAGGTAAACCCTAATTATAATATCGCTTGTTATCATCTATGTTGTACACCATCATTGTATCATGTATTTATTTTGTCTCTCAGAATGTTTTAACTAAAACTATTTTTGTTTACTGCAATACCACTCCTCTTGTTTCAAAACAAAAAAATTATATTTATCTGCTAAACTATTTTCCTAAAAAACTATTTGCTACAAATATTTAAAACAAAAGAAAAATAATATTTTATTAAAATAATAAACCTAAAACCTAGACCTAAACCGGCCAGGCCCAAAGGCCCAGCTGGCTGAACCCTAACCTACCCTCTGACCTAAACCCTAGTCCCACCAAAACCCTAATCCTAAGTCCAATCCCACACCTAGTCCTACCCCTAGCTGTCGTCGCCACCCACCAGAACCCACACACCCGCGCGCGTGCATGCCATGCAACACAGCGGCATACCTAGCAGCACAGCCATGACTCCACATTGCGCTCGTGATCCCCACTGCCATGTCCCGCACCCTCTCTCTCCCATGGTCACGTACACTCAAACCGGCCACATCACGTTCCCCTGGCCCCACCAGAGGACCTCGTTCACCCCGCTCGCTCCGCCCACACCCCACCCCATCGCGTGAAACACGCCCGCTCTCATGTCCCATACCCGGCCCCACCTCACGAATCCCCACCTTCCTCTCCACGAGACCCCCTCCTCTCTTCTCCCAACCCACGCCTCCTCCTCTCGCTTCCATGATTCCCGCAGCGCGCCTCCTTTCTCCATGAAGGCACCGCCACCCGCGCTCCCCCGTGCACAAGCTTCTCCCCCACCCCCGCAACTCTCTCCTCTCGCACCACATGACGCGTGTGCCGAGCCATCGCCTCCCCGTGGCATCGTCGCTCGGCCCGCATCGCCTCTGGTCGCCCGCCCGACCCCTAAAGTGTCGCTCGTTGTGCCGCCGACCTGCGCCCTCCGAAGCCGCGCGGCCCCTCCACCTCACCTCTCCCATGACGCCTCTCCTCCCTCCCCTGGCGCTCCCCCCAACCGTCGACCGCCGCCTCCCTGCATCGACCGTCGCCCGCGACGCCACCCCAGGCTCGCCGTTCTCCTACACCGCCACCGGGTCTTCCTCCCCCATCAGCACTGGCCCTTGCAGCGTCACTTGCATGCGGGCGCCGCCGTGCCTGTGACCCTGGTGGGCGCATCCTTGATACGCTGTAAACATATCTATAATTTTGGATGCTTCATGCTTGCTTTCTATCATTTGCCCTATGTTTTGTCTACACTTTGAGGTATTTTTACACATTTTATAGGACTAACCTATTAACAAGATGCCACGGTGTCAGTTGCCTGTTTTCTGCTATTTTTGGTTTCAGAACAGCTAGTAAGGAAATATTCTCGGAATTGGACGGGACAAAAGCCCAAGTTGATATTTTACCAGAAGGAACACGGAGTCCGGATGGCAGCCAAAGTGGGGCCACGAGGCGGCCACACCTGGTGGTGGTACGGACCAGGGGGCGCACCAACCCTAGGTGTGGGCCTCTCGGGCGCCCATCGACCTTGCACCTTCTCCTATAAAAGCACCCTGATGCAGAAACCCTAAGCACCCGATGAGATCTCCGCGAAACAGTCCGTAGCCGCCGCCATCTCTATCCCTAGATCGGGGGATCCGAACATCTTCCCGGCACCCTACCGGAGGGGAGAGATAATCCCTGAGGCCTTCTTCATCACCATGCCAGCCTCTGTAGTGATGCGTGAGTAGTTCACCCTTGGACTATGGGTCCATACAGTAGCTAGATGGTTGTTTCTCCTCCTTTGTGCTATCATGTTTAGATCGTGTGAGATTCGTTCATGATCAAGATCATTTATTTGTAATCATACATGCTGTGTTTGCAGGGATCCGATGGATATTGAGATACTATGTCAGATTGATTATTGATTCTATCATGTCTATGTTATTTGTGATCTTGCATGTTCTCTGTTATTCGTAGATGCTTTGGCCAAGTAGATGCTTGTAACTCCAAGAGGAAGTATTTATGCTCGATAGTAGGTTCATGCCTCTAGTAATCTGGGGAAGTGAAAGAAATATCTAAGGTTGTAGATGTGCTATTGCTACTAGGGAGAAAACAAAAATCCTTTGTCCATGGGGCAATTGTATTGTTTACTTTAAACACATTGCTTAATGCAATTATCTATTGCTTGCAACTTAATACTGGAAGGGGTTCGGATGATAACTTGAAGGTGGATTATTAGTATTATGTTGTAATACCCAATCAAATCTTGTAGGAGTCAAGATGTCTAGTATATGCATTGTTATGATTTCTCAATCTGTCAATTGCCCCGCTGTAATTTGTTCACCCAGCATTCTATCTATCTTAAGGAGAACACCTCTAGTGAACTGTGGACCTCGGTCCAATCTTTATCATTGATATACCATCTACTGTTACTATTTACTTTCTACAAGAAAATCACTATCTTCCATACTATACGTTTAATCCTTTGTTTTCCGCGAACCGGTGAGATTGGCAACCTCACTATAAGTTGGGGCAAAGTTTTGTGGTTGTGTTGTGCAGGTTCCAAGTTGTTAGCAACACCTTGGAAGTTGTTTCCTTACTCCTATTGGTTCAATAACCTTGGTTTCATAACTGAGGGAAAATGTGTTACTGTGCTCATCACACCTTGCTCTTGGGGTCTCCCAACAGGCTCTACAGTAACCGAGACACATCAAGATTTTCTGGCGCCGTTGCCGGGGAGTTAAGGACAACTTAAATCTCTTCCTCCTCGTCAGTCACCTTTCAGGGAGAAAGAAGATTCTCGCAAGGGAGTCTCTCACAACTAATCTCTTTACTTTGTTTTTGTTTTGATTAGTTTCTTCTGCTTTGTTATTCTTGTTTCCTTTTTTATCAAAAATAGAAAAAAAATAGTTTTGTTTTGTTTGATTTTTCTTTTAAAGAAACACAAAAAAATAGTTCCTACTTCAAGTTGCTTTCATGTCTAGTGTTGCTCCAATCACTATGTCACCTGTGGAAATGATCTTTACTTTCAAACAAGGAAGCGAAGAGAGTTTCAAAGAAGCTTGGTCTAGAGTTTCTGATTCAAATGAAAAAACTGAGCCTAAGATGACTTTAGGCTTGTTTCTTAGCAGCTTCTACTATGGTCTTGCTCTTTGTTATAGATATGCTTTGGATGCTGTAGTAGGAGGAGATTTTCTCCAGTGTAATGAGGATGTAGCTTTTAATACCATAAAGAAATTAATTGCAACATATAATTTGCCTAGCAAATCTGATTCATCCTTTATAAACATTTATGCTAGGTTAAACACTCTTGAGACCAATACAGCTAGTTTAAAATATTGTTATAACATGCTTAGAGAGCATCGTGATTATGTTCCAATAAATTCTAAATCTTCCAAATGGTTTCCTGCAATAAAATGTTATTATAAATAATGAAACTTTTTATTCTCGTTGTGATATTATGTCTAAATTTCTTATTGTGCCTAAAGATATCTATGAATCTTTGAATCTTTGGGGACCTGCTGAAGGAGGAGAAGAAATATCTCTTACTAATAATACCACTATATTACCCATTGGAATAGCTGAAGGAGTGTTTACAAAGATCTTAGGGGAAGTGGTGTCTACTGATTATCTTGTTATTGAATGTGTAGGAAAAGGACAAATTACACTTGGAAGATCCCTACTAAAACTCTTTGGAGCAATAATAGATGTGGGAAAAGGCATCATGCATTTTACTTCTCCACCAAGCAATCATATGTTCCCTAAAAATAAGAGTAAAGGTAAGAAAGTTAGGGGCAAGAAATTTGATGTTAATGCTTCTTCATTCAAAAATACTTGATTTTTTGCTTCCTATGCCTAACTTAAAGGCGTTAAAGAAAAGTACTAATTGGGAGATAACCCAAATTTCAGTAGGTTTTTATTTTGTTGAGTCTTGGAAGTTATTACTTCTGTAATAAACTCTCCTTATCCTTTTTCTGTGGTTTTTGTGCCATGAATAACCTCTAATGAGAGAGAAGTAAGATTTGGGGAAGTTGTTGTCCCAAAACAAATTTATGTGCTTCATTGTAAAAATTCGTGAAAAATCCCAGTAGGTCATATTGAGCTATAATTTTCTGAGCATATGCCCCAGGTGAAAAATCCCAGTAGTTCAACACTTTTCGATTTGAGCAACAGAAGGTCTTCAAAAAATCGGTTTTTACCTGCTGGTCTGTTTTGATAGATTTCTGCCATTATTTGCATTTGCCTCTTATCGGTTTCTTTTTGAGTTCTCTTTGATCACTTGAGCTTTTAAAAGGAATTGATACAGTATCTTGTGTTTTAATGAAAGTTTTACTTGTGTTGAAACTAAACCCATAGGCTTATTATCTTAAATACACTATGTTGCTAATGAAGATTGTGTGAGGTTTTGTATGAAGGAAAAATTTCAAGTGTAGGGGAAGAATGATGTGATGAGATGAAGAAGGGACAAAAGCTCAAGATTGGGGATGCCACCCTTGTCACCCCAAGAAATATCCAAGAGGTACAAGCGTCAAAGCTTGGGGATGCCTTGGGCATCCCCTTCTTCATCAATAAAAATCTGAGGTCTCTTTCTAGACACTTTATTTTTATTGCTTCATGCACTTTTGTGTTGTTCTTGGAGCGTATTTGTTTTTGTTTTTAGTTTTCTTTTGTTTGGTTTGCTTGAATAAATTAGTTGGACCCCTGCATTCATACTTTGTTTCAAATAAGTCGATTGGTGTTGGAGAAGAGTAGGAAAGCTTTATGCTTAAGTGGTACTTTATCATGTCATGCTAGATGTTGCTTTGACCATATGCTTAGTGATTATTGTTGTATCATGACTTGTTCCAAACAATTGAGATTGCTTAATGTGCCTTGAAAGAATCATGGGTTGTTTTAGCATACAAAAGCATAATATTGTAGTGTTCTCCTTTGATGCTTTATTTGGGTTGACTTGGCACATGCTTACACCATGTTAAGACTATGAACCAGTCACCTTAGCCTCTATTATCATTTAGTTTTTGACTTGTGATACCACTTTATGCTTTAATTAATAATGTTTTGTCGGTTTGCATGATTATGGCCATTATTGCTCTCTTAGTTGGTCGCTCCCAGTCTTTTTCTAGCCTCCACTTGTACTGAGTAAGCTCTACTCGTGCATCCAACTACCAAGAAACCAAGATATTCCGAGTCCACTATAAATTCCTATGCATGGTGTGTTACACCATTCTAAGTATATTCATGTTTTTATCTATCTTCCAAATTAAACTTGTTATGTGAAAATTAGTGATTAAAGCTCTCACAAACTTGATGGCACACTTTATTTCTTGCACCTAATAAACTTGAACCATTGTGTCATCTATGTTGTTATATGCTTGCACTTATAAGTTGGGAATTAGCAGAACCATGATGTCATGGGGAACGCTTTCAACACTTGCAAATATTATCCAGTGATATCATGATCTTTTGTTTATGGATGTCAGTGGTGTGAAATAAAAGGAGAGCTTGTAAGTTCATGGATTATTATATATGTGTTAGATAAACGCCTGGGCAGCTAGCCTAAACCATTCTTAATCATGGTGGAAACTTGCAGCATAACCATAGTGAGCAATCTATGAAGCATCTTTTGAAAAAAAAGAAAAAAAAGAAGCACCATGCTCATGGTAAATAAAAGATCGCTGAGATGCTCACTGTCTGTTGACTTGTCATTTTGATATGGGATAGCTCATGTGTCATGGGGCAACGGGTATCCCGTTGATACACATATACTTACAATGACAAGAACTTGTGTGTGACTAAAGTTGAGTAGCATGAGGAACGGCCCTCATACTCAAGTGACATGATTTGTCAAGGAACTTTCTAACTTATGATTTGTCAAGCATATACTTCATATTTGTTTCACTTCAACCTTAATCACTTCAAGATGCCTATGATAGGGGCAATGAGATCTGAAAGATAATAAGTACCATAATTTTTGGAAGCTCTTTATGAAACTTGAAATGCCTGCTTCCCTCTGTGAAGGGCCTTTATTCTACTTTTATGTTGAGTCTCCATCTTCTATATTTAGGCACCAATTAAGAGAGCATAGTTGTCATTCTTAGTTTAATGTGCATTGTCCCAAAACTTATTAATTGATTCATAATGTTGATATTTCTTGTTCTTAAATTATTTGTATCTAGTCACCCTTATGAACTTTGAAGGTGTCCTTTGCATTTATGTTTTGCTATACCATGAGGGACAAGCTGAATACCACTCTTGCTATGTTTTCTATATGTGAAACAAACAAACATCTTTCAATGCATTGTTATTCATGATATTTGTTTGTACCTTTCCATGTTACAACATAGTTGCTATGTCTTATTATTAGAACTACATCTTTCATGCTCATGTTTAGAGTACTTTGATCCCAGCTATCAATGCTTTACAAATATTTTGATCAAGATTGTGATGGTGCATGTCACCTCAAATATTATTCTTTTTATCACTTACCTACTCGAGGACGAGCAGGAGTTAAGCTTGGGGATGCTTGATATGTCGTAAACGTATCTATAATTTTTTTATGCTCCATGCTTGTTTTATATCATTTGTCCTATGTTTTGTCTACACTTTGAGGTATTTTTACACATTTTTTCTGGGACTAACCTATTAACAAGATGCCACAGTGCTAGTTGCCTGTTTTCTGCTGTTTTGGTTTCAGAAAAGCTAGTGAGGAAATATTCTCGGAATTAGACGGGACAAAAGCCCAAGTTGATATTTTACCAGAAGGAACACGGAGTCCAGAGGGCAACCGGAGTGGGGCCACGAGGCGGCCACACCTGGTGCTGGCACGACCTAGGGGGCGCACCAGCCCTAGGTGTGGGCCCCTCGGGCGCCACCCGACCGTACCCCTTCGCCTATAAAAGCACCGCAATGCAAAAATCCTAAGCAACCGATCAGATCTCCATGAAATAGTCTGTAGCCGCCACCATCTCCATCCCTAGATCTTGTGAGCTCCGTTCATGATCAAGATCATCTATTTGTAATCATACATGTTGTGTTTGCGGGGATACGATGGATATTGAGATACTATGTCAGATTGATTATTGATTCTATCATGTCTATGTTATTTGTGATCTTGCATGCTCTCCGTTGTTCGTAGATGCTTTGGAAAATATATGCTTGCAACTCCTAGAGGGAGTATTTATGATCGATAGTAGGTTCATGCCTCTAGTAATCTGGGAAAGTGACATAAATCTCTAAGGTTGTAGATGTGTTGTTGCTACTAGGGAGAAAATAACAATCCTTTGTCCATGGGGCAATTATATTGTTTACTGTACACACATTGTTTAATGCAATTATCTGTTGCTTGCATCTTAATACTGGAAGGGGTTCGGATGATAACCTGAAGGTGGATTATTAGTCATAGATGTAGTTGGATTACGGGCTATGTATTATGTTGTAATGCCCAATCAAATCTCGTAGGAGTCAAGATGTCTAGTATATGCATTGTTATGCTTTCTCAATCTGTCAATTGCCCCGCTGTAATTTGTTCACCCAGCATGTTATTTATCTTAAGGAGAACACCTCTAGTGAACCGTGGACCCTGATCCAATCTTTATCATTGATATACCATCTACTGTTACTGTTTACTTTCTACAAGCAAATCACTATCTTCGACACTATACATTTAATCCTTTGTTTTCAGCAAACCGATGAGATTGACAACCTCACTATAAGTTGGGGCAAAGTTCTTTGGTTGTGTTGTGCAGGTTCCAAGTTGTTAGCAACACCTTGGAAGTTGTTTCCTTACTCCTATTGGTTTGATAACCTTGGTTTCATAACTGAGGGAAAACTTGCTGCTGTGCTTATCACACCTTGCTCTTGGGGTCTCCCAACAGGCTCTACATTAACCGAGGTGCATCAGTCATCCCATCCTCCTTGGTACCATGAGCTCCCGGCGTCGGCCACCGACCTCCTCGCCTTCGCGCTCTCTACCGCACGTGTCGGTACCGTTTTCCCCGTGCCTTCCTCCTCGATGTTCCTGTGGTTTTTCTTGCATGGCAACCAAGTCTCGATGGAGTGCTATGTTAAAGAAGTGAGACGTTTTGGTAATGATGTGAAGAGGTGGTATGTAGATGCAGCGGCAACTGTGTGGTGTGATGCACATATGTGGATGTATGATGCTGGTGGGTGATGTTCAGCAATTCCAAACACCCGCTAGAACTGCCTAATATCAAGTTCTTCCGAAGACCAACGCCGATCCAAGTTCGACACCGAAGATGAGATGGATGCCATGATCTCCTTCCCGGAAGCGATGACGCCGACGCGACAAAATTGTCTTCTCGGAGCCGAAAACCCAGAAACCTCAAGTTCGTCGAACCCCAGTGTGTGACCCCTATCCTATAACCCTATTTTATAAACTGCTATATGTCGAATTGTTGCATTTAAATTCATCATGTTCGCACACATATCATCTAGTTTGGGGGCATTATGCTGATTCACCTCATAATTAAATATGGAGACCATATGCCGGCTTTTCTAGTCTAATATTGGCTCCATTTAAATTTGTGTAACAAACCGATAATATAATTTTCATTGTTAATCCAACATTTAAATTGCGGGGTATCTAAACAACTTGAACCATCTAAGTAAATGTCGGAACCCCGGTTCCATTTAATATTGCATAATCGCATCGCATCTTTGCCATGTCACGCATCATACATGCATCATGCCCGATCTTTTGTCGTAGTATTAAATAGTGCATCCAGTGTTTCTTCTAGTGCTTTGCTTCTTCACGGATTAGGCCGATGAGTTGATGCGAGTGTCGAGCCGATCTTCGGATGTCCCTTCGGCAGTGTTTTTAGGGAGCATTATCTCCCTTTCTACCTATTTTACATTTATAGTCTTTACTTCCTCCTGTTAATCTATTGCTACCTGTGTTGCGATGCTTTAGTCTTTTCATACCCGTTATATCCCTTGCAGCCTATATTGCCTTGGACACCTCCTAGTGCATGTTGTTTGGGTAGACAGTTGGCCTTGCGAGTCGTAGTTGCTTGCTTAGTTGTCGCTTCGCGTTGTCGATGTTCCCCTGTGTTGGGGGTTGGCATATTCATAAAGATGTTTAATTACAGTTGGTTACTTAAGTAATTAAAATGGATATAACTAATGAAGAGGCACCGGTGGGTAATAGTTGAGATTTGGTTGTTAACCGCCCACTTGTGTCCACCTAGGACCCGAGTTCTTGACACATGTTTCGAGACTGAGTGCGCTAACCACATGTGGGGTGTGTGGGCACCCCTATCGGCCTAGTACCTGATTTCAAAGTACTGTACTGGGGGACACAAACTAGTTTGACGTTTTCATGTCATGTTATGTCGTTTATTATATGTTGCTCGATGAGCGTTTACTACTGTACTGTTTAGTATGTGGGTCGTTATGTTGAGGATTATACCTATGGCCTCTGATCTCTTGTCCGATCTCGCAACCTCTGGGTCCGTCTTCGGAGCTCGGACGACTTCGTTATGGGTAGCTTATAGGGGTGGCCCCCATGTACTTGCTTTGGGTTTGGGAAACCGTCGTGTCCTAGGCCCCGTCGACATACCGATAGAAGTATGTTAATTGATCTAGCAACAAGGGTCGAAGTGCGTGTGAACACTTTGGTGCACCCCTGCAGGGTTAAATCTTTTCGAAAAGCCGTGTCCGCAATTATGGACGACTTGGAGCACAGTATATCGATCATAGACAACTATAACTAAAGTTTTCTGTTATAAATTTGACTTGTATCTAATATGACTAGTAAGTTGGATAACCACCATGGAAAGAATGATTAAAACTGCCAACCGTGTGAGTTTCATCGGCTTGACTTCCTCGTTGGTCTCGAGGGGGAAATACCAGGATGGGTATGTTTGGTGGTAATATCAGGTTGGATCTGAATAGGTCTTTCTCATATTTCTCTGATAGCTGACAGTTGTATTGAGTCTATAGGTTTTTTAGTGCATGCTGCGCTGCCGCTTCAGTCCACCATACCTATGTAGGCGAGAGCCGTCGAATTCAAGACTCGTCGTGTACTGTCCTCAGTACTGACCGCTCCCTTCTTTCTTTTGCCCATTGTCGGCACCTCTTTGTTTTTGACAGGTTTGAGATCGACGTCGTTAGCAGGGTTACCTTCCGGCTTGGCCTGGGCAGCGTTATGGACACCATTGGTTATTCTTCAGGGCTCTTAGCCCCATTTACATCTTGTCTGTACTCGGAACGATTGTATTGTTTTCAAGGCGATTTGGAACTTTGTATTGTATATTTGTATTCTTAACTCGTCGAGTCGCTATTGTATATATCTGTTCTGTGGGTTCCATTGTGGACTATTGTGTAATGATATTACTTCGTTTTCCATCCGCACGCAAGTGCCTGGTGGGCACCTTTAAATCATTTCTATGCGGGTTTAGCGAGAATCGCTAAAACTTGCATAGGACCGATCTGAGGGTGTTACACCATGCCTGTCCCCGCTCTCCCTGAGTTCCCCGCTGCAATTGAGCCACCCCGCTGGGTTTTTTTCCCGTCGGGGTTTTTTTCCCGTCGGCGCCGCCGCTGTGCAGCAGAACAGTAGTGCCACACTACAGAGCCCTCCACTGGCCCTATTTTCCTCCCGTTTTCCCGCTGCTGTGATCTTCCTCTGTGTTATCGAGCTGAATGTTAGTTGTAGATCTTCGTGCGCTCTTCAGTATTCGTTTTGGAGTCATCGCGAATTTCCACGTGGATTTGTCGCCCGCTTCGCTGGAAGTTCTCGGAACCACCGCACAAGGCAAAGCTTGCCCTTTCAGTTTCGACAGCAGCCGTCAGAGATCATTTCCGTTTTTGCATCAAGGCCCCAGTGGTTTCTCTTTCCCAACCCACAATCCCCCTATCAGCCACTTGTCATACCCACATGACCCGGCGTCGGCAGCACCCAGTCAGCACTCCAGGCCCACTTTTCTTTGTCTGTGGGTACACAACATGACACCAAGCTGAGTTGGCAAGAGTCAATGGTCATGCCATGACACCAAGCACACGATTCCAGTCAAAGGCATGGTTTGCTACTTGTTTTTACAAACAATTTTTCTATCTGTTAAAAGTCAAGCCTGGTATACTGGTTATAGCACCAGTAAGAAATTATGACCAGCCTCCTGGATATATATTTGGATACGCCTATCTTAGCCTTAACGTGTGACATGGCGGACATCAGACCAATGTTCAGTAGCATACAAGTTCTCTTCTGGCTAACAAAATGCTAAACAAGGGGTACTAAAATCATTAACCTTCATAAAGCTTCACAAGTTGCTCCAGGCCCACGGATGATAGACAAGAGGGCTTCATGTTTGTTAGCGTAAGCCAAAATTAGAGGATTTTACAAATCTCTTTAGAAGTTTCTGATCCCAGAAGAAAACAACTTCAGGCTCCCTAAAAAACTTGTCTTGGCTTATTCCTGCTACTCGACCTTGGATTTTTCTTCTCTGCGCAACACAAAGAAGAGACAAATATGACCAGGATATCCAGCATTCAGATTTGCAAAAAAACTGAAAGACCGAGCATGTTTGTATCAAGCAAATTGTGGTCAATGGTGCAATCCAATAAACGAAAGAAAATAATTATTTGCTAATTTTTGAAATGTTTCCATAGTGTGGTATGTATCCAATGACAATAAAAAGTAACCTATACAATGGCATCCGACATCCAGATACAATATGGGTAACCAATGACAGTCACTGTTGGAATCATGTTTCCAGTTGCCCCATTGAAACCTCAAATTGAAATAAAACACCAAGAGGAATAGGCTAAGGAGAGTACATTTTCCATGATTATAGCGCCAATAGCAGAATCTTTCTGGGAGGGGAGTGTGCCATCTTCATCCTGTTTCTCATTGAAGTTTTGAGGGTTAAATGAATAGTTTCCACTCTTCTCCTCGTGCCATGATTGCCAGCCCAGTACATGCAGCTGACTCGTGAAGATGGACTGCCTTAGAGTCATCCATCTGTAACTTTGCCTGATTATAATTCACACCAAAATATATGGTAGGCAGTCTGTATACGCATGATAGAGGAAAATGGCTACAGATTCATGTCTATAGACCAACTCCTTGTTATCCCTATGCTATTTCTGGTTCAACGATGAGTCTTTAGGAAACTATAAAATGAGTTGCAGAAAAGCGGGATGACCAAAGATATGACGAGTTAACTGGCACAAGCCATGATGTCAACTTTCCAAATTCAGTCAGTAAAACAACAAGATAGAGCCACTTATTAAGATAAAATTAATGGTTTAAGAAAAAAGTTTAGATGCCAACATACGAACAAATATTAGAAGATCACACCGGATATGTGTAGCATTGTGTGCAATCCTCATCAAACTTGGTAATTTCCTTTTTATCTTTGAAGCATAAGTCATGTTTTTCACTTGGTTGTGCACAAGCAACTAACCAGAATGTAAGAACTCGTATTTAGGTACACTGCTAGGAGTCGAAAATATATATTTAACTAAAGTAAAAATCCTACATTTTTTTTCATTCTCATCAGATAAATGGAGAACTTTCTGAAGATTGCCTTTAGCTTTATAAAGGTCAACTAATAGAAAACATATATTAAAGAGGAATTATCATTTCTAATGTTACCTGAAGGAGATGCCGCAGTAAACAATGCAATATTGTTTGAGCTTTTGGAGAAGGCTCAAAGCATGGGAACTCTGAGGTTGAGAAGGACATTCTCTGAGAAACGCCAACAACTGCACCGACATTTGGAAGGAGCCCAAGAGGGTATACCCCGCGGTCAAATTCATGCTCTGGATCCAACTACAGAATCCAATAAGATGCGCCCAATTATAATATAACAACATCATGATGTAGTTCTAACTTGTCTGATCCAGGAAGTAAGATCGGTTGGTACCTGTAAAAAATCCTCTTGCCTAAAAGGATTTGCTCCATGTGACAGGTACCATACCTGGAACAAAGCAGTTTCAGCATATAAGGATAGCACACGAATCTTGAAAAAACACATGTATGGCCTCAAAATATGTGTGCATAATGGAGAAAATATATATTGAACAACCCCATTACAACGAACCTGCATCCCTTGATGGCCATAATCAAGCCACGAAACCTCTTTGATTACCCTTCTCTTCCATTTGAGAACTAGTGACCCAGAAGAGTTCTACTGAATTTGTAAGTCCTTGTTCATGTGCATCGTCCATGTCCAGCACAGAAAGTTTCCCATTCACATGCAAGATCAGAAATCTGATATATCGCAAACCAAATAAATATCGAGGGGCATATGACCAGGTGACATTTGGATTAAAATATACCTTGAAGGTTGTCGGGACAACAACTCAGAAGATCCATTTGTATCCCGCTTCAAGCACTCCTTCATCAGTTTGTTCAGGAATCAAGCGCATTGAAACAGGTGGGCTCTGTGGACTCAAAATTGAAAATTCTCGGACTGTTGAAAGATGTTTAATCATAGAGAAATGCACGATGTCAGACAGGAGCTGGCATAACACTGCATTGAGGATGCAAAATTTTCTCATCACCTGTAAAACTGGGCTACTGGCAGGTGATAATTCTCCTGAGATCATCACATGGAAGATATGCACATCTTGATCATAATTCTCCTGAGATCATCTCCTGATAATTCACCTGTAAAACTGGGCTACTGGGCTACTGGCAGGTAACAAGAATGTAGTCCTGAAAGACATCCATGACAATGGGTCTACCAAGCAAAAGTTTCCGGTAAAGTAAGGAGCTATGATCAAGATGTCATGACTAAGAAATTAAAGGGCACCAAGAAGCCTTCTACTCTTTAGATATCAACAATTGATCAAGTATAGAGCAGACAACATGACCCCTTGTCACGGCTGAAAAGAACGTTAACTCTTTATAAATTCACTCGATCAGGAAATATACACAGTGAAAGCCAAATCATGGTCGATACATCACAGTTCAGATTTCCATGAAACGTATGTGCATCGATACATCTTTGCAGTATTAAATTGACAACCTTACTGAACCAAATCGCGGTTGTGCACATCTATAAGATTAATTAGCAATGGAAGCAGGACCGAAACCACCAGTCTGCTCTATCTCTCTTTTCGCTAGTCTAGATTTCTCCAAACAAGAATCACAAAACGGTCCATTCAGAAAACTTGGTTGCCAAATCCATTTTGTACCAGAAAAAATGGGTACTCATTCTCCCTCAAATTTAACCAAATCTAATATAAAATACCTAGGGTTTAAGTGAGCGCACAAGACACAGCGTGATGACGATAGCAAAGCTGCTATTGGCACCAGTGCGAGGACATACAACCTCCAAAAAATATATCTAAAAAGGAAAAGAAAAACAGAACGAAGATAACATAGAAGGGAGGAACGCATCCAGCGCTTTGGTCCTTTGGACCATAAATCTGGCATATCCCACTTCCTCACTAAAATCTTAATGTCCAGGGTATCAATATATTTTTTAGTACCCTTATAAGTCTTGGAAGTGTTTTTACTCACTATAGTAATTCATCTTTCTTTTCCATGCAACTAAATAATGTCTCAAAATAAACCCTCAAGTGGTTTCTTAAATAGTTGGGATGGCACACTGTTACAACATAACTAATCCTGAACTTCCATCTGCCCAAAAAACTGCTAAAAATAAAAGCTATTAATTGCTAAAGCACTTCAGTTTATTGCTTTTGACGTGGCCTGAAGCAAATATCAGTGTTGTTGTCTTTGGGTCCCTTACTATCATGATAAATGCAGCATAATTAGCCTCAATTTAGGGAAGCCAAACCAAGAAGAGACGACCACAAACCGATGACTCCAGAGATGGAGCCTAGATGGCCATGGAGAAGGGCGACACTATGAAAGATAAGCTGAGTAGGCAGAGGAGGCCCAGCAAAACAATGTTAAGAAGAAAAAACAAAAAATGATCTGGCATGAGAGCGTAAACATTCATCACTCACATCTGAGACACGCTGAATATTGAAGTGGCATCAATACATTTATAACGAAAATAGCAGAGCAAAAAAGCAGAAGACTTCCATCATGGATTGTAGATTATGTAAATAGTCGTGCTGCTAACCGAGCTTTTCGAAGAAGGAAGCAATCACAATTTTACCCAAGGAAGAGCATCTAAATTGCTTGTTTGAAATTTTTGACAGACTTATACTCCCATGTTTGAAACAATGCTTAACATATACTACCTCCGTTTCAGGGCTTAAGGCGCACACGTTTTCCAAAGCAAAGTTTGACCGAAAGAATTGAGCAACAAAATCTTGATTATATTTTACATAATTAGTACCGTTGGATTCGTATTGAAAAATACTTTCCGGTGATACTAGTTTTATTTCAAAACTCTTTACGTATTTAAAGTAATTCTTGGTCAAAGAAAAAATACGCAAAACGAGGACGCCTTAAGCCCTGAAACGGAGGGAGTATGTGGTTAGTAAATCTTTTTTCTTCTTACATCATAAGCTACGTTATACTAATTAATGGCTCAGAATATTCATTTAACCTATGTTTTTTTCACAGTTTCACCATCATTAGACATGATCAGTTTTAAAACCAATAATAAGTAAAGCTCTTTTAGATTCGACAACCAGTCATGAACGTAAAAAGAGCAAGATCAGAAGCATCGCCAAGTATGTGTAGTAAAATCATGCTTGTAATGCAATATTTTCGATTTTTATCCAAGGACAAATAAACATGAAATCAATCATTTCCTAGCCCTTAATGCTTAATGAAACGCTAGGAGTTCAGATCTAGAATATGAAGAAGACAGGCAAAGGAAGGCCAACTACCTGAAGTGAGAGGAGATCAGCGTGGCGTATTGCTTGGGCACACCGAAATCCAATCTTGTCTAGTATAGAGGGGTAGCATCTATTGCCAAATCAACCATCAATAGATTATCCTAAAAAGGGCAATGACCAGGTCTTCATGTCCCATAGCACGGACCGGTTCCGCACCAAACTAACCGCACGGTCACCGCAAAGAACCAGCATCATCTCATTGCCCCATCAGATTTACACTGCTAGAAACATTAATGTACATGATCTGGAAGCAATGCCAAAGCAAACCATTAAGCCTCATCTCATCTCATTGCCCCATCAGCCAAACAAAGGGCTTGATCTGGAAGGAATGCCAAAGCAAACCAGGCAATGATACTGCAACCAAAACAAAAGTATCATATATACTGAAGACATCTGAATAAAAGCACAGTCGAGCATTACCTGCCAGCTGCTACTCATGTCGGGGATATAACCCCAGGTACCCCAGAGTTGGTCTATAAATAAACTAGTAAGAGACATAGATAAAGGAAAAGATATTAGATAAGGAAATATTTAAATAGAAAAGAGAAAAGGCAAAGAAAGAGCAACTGGGCCGAGTAAAGGAAATCTCGGCCCAGTCCCTACCATCCAGGCCGAATTGAATCAAGAGAGATCACCCCGGGTGGGCCGACCTAAGCCTAAGTCGGCCCACCACCGGGTTCCTGCCTCCAGCCGATCCATTCTGACGCCAGCGACGTCATCAATCCCGCCTGGGCCGCATCGCCTCATCACACCCGGCTGGGCCGAAGGAAGACTAACCCGGCCCACCGCCGGGTCACGCAACCACGCCCCACTTCACTTCAACAGGCGCACCCGGCTGGGCCGACAAAGGGATCACCCGGCCCACGGCATCATCCCTCCCCGGATTCCTCCACGTCCATCGGCCTCAACTTTAGCCTACCCATGGCATATGCCGTGATACCACCACGACATTTGGCGCCCACCTTGGGGCCTTTAGTGGCGTTGGTTGGGTTTCCATCCGGACGGGAACATCTTCATCAACTTCTTCCTCACAGGGCTTATTCAGCTTCACCAAGTCAACAGAGAACAAAGAGTAAGCGCAGAGACTCTCCAAGTCTAACTCATCAAGGCAGGTAAGACTCAGCAAGAAGGACTCAAGCACTACTCCAAGCTTACTGTAAGTACCAAGTAACTCAGCAGGGCAAGTATGACCTAACAAGACTCACCCAAACACTTCTCCAAGTATGCTGTAAGTACCAGGTAACTCAGTCACCTATGCTCAATCCTTCATCCCAGGGAGAAAATAACTCAGCCCGGGGACTAGTCAACTTATCCATAGAATCACCTTTAGATTAAGAGAGCATTATGTTGATTTAGATCTATACTCCAGTCAGCTTATTTTTAACTCGGCCATCAGTTGAATCATCTTATATGTGGTTCATATGGATTTTGACTAAGTTAGTTTATGCTTTGGGTTATCCGGTGACTCAGCTCACAGGCAGGCTTATTCATAACTCGGCCATAAGTTGAATCGTCTTATTCGTGACTCAGATAGATTCTGAGTAAGTTTACTTATGTTTTGGATTACCCATTAACTCAGCTCACCAGCCAGCTTATCTGTTAACTCGGCCATAAGTTGAATCATCTTACTTGTGATTCAGGGAATATTGTAATTCGGATTGGCAGTTAGACTCGGCGTACTAATCTCAGATTTGGGCCGAAGCTTTAGTTCACCAGATTGCCAGGTTATGCTATGACCCGGATTGATATCTCATCATCTTGCCAAGATTACCCCGTATCTCGGATGACAATTGGCCAGCTCATCATATCTCGAATCTATATCTCATATCTACATCTCGAATCAGATCTCTCAGCGGTTAGCCCTATTATCATATCCCAAAGCTTAATCTCGGATCTATATCTCGGATCCATATCAAAGGCAAATTATCGTCATCACGCCAAATCAAGCTATGTCATGACAGGTAAGTAACTCGGATTTTGGATGAGTTAACTCGGATCTGAGTCAGAAGACTCAGATTCGGGATGCAAGCCAAAATTGAGTAAAGTAACTCGGATTTTGGATGAGTTAACTCGGATTTGAGTCAGAAGACTCAGATTCGGGATGCAAGCCAAAATTGAGTAAAGTAACTCGGATTTTGGATGAGTTAACTCGGATTTGAGTCAGAAGACTCAGATTCGGGATGCAAGCCAAAATTGAGTAAAGTAACTCGGATTTTGGATGAGTTAACTCGGATTTGAGTCGGAAGACTCAGATTCGGGATGCAAGCCAAAATTGAGTAAAGTAACTCGGATTTTGGATGAGTTAACTCGGATTTGAGTCAGATGACTCAGATTCGGGATGCAAGTCTAAGTTGAGTAAAGTAACTCGGATTTTGGATGAGTTAACTCGGATCTGAGTCAGAAGACTCAGATTCGGGATGCAAGCCAAAATTGAGTAAAGTAACTCGGATTTTGGATGAGTTAACTCGGATTTGAGTCAGAAGACTCAGATTCGGGATGCAAGTCAAAATTGAGTAAAGTAACTCGGATTTTGGATGAGTTAACTCGGATTTGAGTCAGAAGACTCAGATTCGGGATGCAAGTCAAAATTGAGTAAAGTAACTCAGATTTAGGAGGAGTTAACTCGGATTTGAGTAATGGCACTCAGATTTGAGCCAGATGACTCAGACTTACATATGAGTCAATTTTGAGTAAAGTAACTCGGATTTGGGATGAGTTAACTCGGATCTGAGCCATACAACTCGGATTTGAGTCAGATAACTCAAGACATAAAGTCAGAATCGAGTAAAGTAACTCGGATTTGGGATAAGTTAACCCGGATTTAATCATGTAACTCGGAGTTGAGTCAAATGACACAGACTTAGGCATAAAGTCAATTTTGAGTAAGGAAACTCGGATTTGGAATCAGATGACTCGGATAATAACTTACCCAATGAGGTTGAAAGAGCAGTGCCCAATAAGGCCAGAACTCACAAATTACCCAAAGAGGTTAAGAGAGCAGTGCCCAATAAGGCCAGAACTCACAAATTACCCAAAGAGGTTAAAAGAGCAGTGCCCAATAAGGCCAGAACTCACAAATTACCCAATGGGGTTAAAAGAGCTATGCCTAAGAAGGCAAGAACTCATAACTTACCCTATGAGGTTAAAAGAGCAATGCCAAAGGAGGCCAGAACTCATAACTTGCCCAAAGAGGTTAAAAGAGCAATGCCAAAGAAGGCAAGAATTCATAACTTACCCAAAGAGGTTAAAAGAGCAGTGCCCAATAAGGCCAGAACTCACAAATTACCCAAAGAGGTTAAAAGAGCAGTGCCCAATAAGGCCAGAACTCACAAATTACCCAAAGAGGTTAAAAGAGCAGTGCCCAATAAGGCCAGAACTCACAAATTACCCAAAGAGGTTAAAAGAGCAGTGCCCAATAAGGCCAGAACCCATAAATTACCCAAAGAGGTTAAAGGAGCAGTGCCCAATAAGGCCAAAACTCACAAATTACCCAATGGGGTTAAAAGAGCTATGCCTAAGAAGGCAAGAACTCATAACTTACCCTATGAGGTTAAAAGAGCAATGCCAAAGGAGGCCAGAACTCATAACTTGCCCAAAGAGGTTAAAAGAGCAATGCCAAAGAAGGCAAGAATTCATAACTTGCCCAAAGAGGTTAAAAGAGCAATGCCCAATGAGGACAGAACTCATAAAATGCCCAAATGGGGTTAAGACCAGTGCCCAAGAGGGCCAAAGGTCCAGGAACTTACCCAAAAGGGGTTATGGCCAGTGCCCAAGAAGGCCAGAAGTCCAGGAACTTGCCCAAAAAAGGTTATAAAACCAATGCACATGAAGGCCGGAAGTCATGTCATGACGAAAAGGGTTAAAAGACCAACGTCAATAATGGCAAGGAATCACGAACTTACCCAAAAGAGGTATGAGACAAAGAAATATATGACGGGGAAACACAACTCTGGGATTAATTTAGTATATGAAGCCTATGCACGACTCAACGAGTCCCACATAGCCTCGAGGACTAATGTCGGGGATATAACCCCAGGTACCCCAGAGTTGGTCTATAAATAAACTAGTAAGAGACATAGATAAAGGAAAAGATATTAGATAAGGAAATATTTAAATAGAAAAGAGAAAAGGCAAAGAAAGAGCAACTGGGCCGAGTAAAGGAAATCTCGGCCCAGTCCCTACCATCCAGGCCGAATTGAATCAAGAGAGATCACCCCGGGTGGGCCGACCTAAGCCTAAGTCGGCCCACCACCGGGTTCCTGCCTCCAGCCGATCCATTCTGACGCCAGCGACGTCATCAATCCCGCCTGGGCCGCATCGCCTCATCACACCCGGCTGGGCCGAAGGAAGACTAACCCGGCCCACCGCCGGGTCACGCAACCACGCCCCACTTCACTTCAACAGGCGCACCCGGCTGGGCCGACAAAGGGATCACCCGGCCCACGGCATCATCCCTCCCCGGATTCCTCCACGTCCATCGGCCTCAACTTTAGCCTACCCATGGCATATGCCGTGATACCACCACGACAACTCACCACCGTGGTCCAAAATATATTATTAAGATAATAACAACTCAGGCCTAAGTATGCCAATCATCATATCCTCCCATTTGATCTGCAATAATCACGTAGAGTTGTTTTTATCACTAAGCACAAATGAAATGACTAAGCTCAAAAAAATATGAAATAACTATCATTGTTCAATCCCCAAATTTGCACCTCTCAGAAACAACAGCATGAAAAGAAGAACATTGCTTATAATACACTATATCGGATATATGGTACTTAATATGTTTGATTGAAATGAATCAGAACCTATCCAATCAATTACAATTTTCCATCAAAGTTCTGCTCAAATAAAGCTAAATGATCATTTAAAGAGTCTGCAGCCCAACAAGCACCAAATAAATCAAGAAAAAAACAAGATGACAACAGAAACACTTTACTATAATCAGCCCAGTTACTATGCTTTCAAGATTAAGTTGTGAGGCTTCGCCACCTCTCCATCCTTGCTGCCGGTGCTCACAGCTGCAAGGCTTTGCTCTGTATTTAATTCTGCAGTTAGCACCACAGCAGCAATGTAGTAGTAGTAAGTAAAGGGCAAGCAAAATACCAAATGTAACCAAGAACATGAAGCATAAATACATAGACCGTGCAAGCACATATGCACATGCAACAAGAAGCAAACCGCAGAAGCAGGTACTGCAGCACCCAGAAAGCTCGATCTCGCAAGAATCCTGAGCCAGCCAGACTCGTAGCATATTAAAGAGGCAACAAAAGGAAGATGCATGAGGTACCAAACACGTTGACAAAACGCCACTCCTTAACAACTATACTCTTCTATGCTAACCAACAGATGTTTATTAGAGCAGACAGTATACATACACTTTACCGTTCTATGGATTCTATGCTGGCTCTTTTACCACAGTTTCAGACCAAGCAAATGTATGTTATTTTAGACTGGCTCTTTTACCATAGTTTCAGACCAAGCAGTGCGCCATAGATTCAAGGGTTTTTATCAGTTCTGCCACTATGACCAACCTCAGTTTTGCCATTTGACTGATCGAAACTCCAATTTTGCCACTACTTCGTTACAACACTCCTCAGTTTTGCCATTCCGTCGTCTTTCTATCTTAATCTGTAATCAGTTTTGCCATTTTAGTTTTTCCACCCCTTTTTATTTAGAGTTAATTTCATTTCTAACCCGTATATGCTTCTAACAATATTTATCCTACATATTAGAAATTACTTATATTTTCCCATTTAGTAAAACTTATGACGGTTTTACCCATTCTAAAATTTTACATGTTCTATGAACTGTAATCTCGACGTATCCGCATCAAACGTCATTATAGTATTTGCGGTTCCGTCCCCGCCATACGGTAAGGCTAATAAGTTCAATCGGCGGTAGAACGAGAAGCGTCTAGGACTTGTTTGACCGAGCACCAAGCATGGCCTCCGCCCTCGTCTTAAAACGTTTGGCACAAGGTCGCCGATGATCTTGGAAAACTACGGCTCATGGAGGATCGCGTGGACCGTATCAGGATGTTTGTCATCTGCTGCTCCTTATCAAACACTAACAGAGTAATCGGGTATACATCACGACTACGCGCTCTCAACTAGCCTGTCATGCATCTACATACACTCGAGATGGATTTGGTGTAGTGCTCGACTGCTCCACACAGACTAGCAATGCTAATATATTCCAAACGGTAAAGTGGTGCTACTGGGATGATCGCGTGGATGTTTATCGTCGATGTGGCAAGTCATGGTAATATAATGGAAAAATTGTTTATTGACTAACGGTAGAAAGATAACGGAATGGCAAAATTGAGGAGTATTGCAACTGAGTAGTGGCAAAAATAGAGTTTCGATCGGTCAAATGGCAAAACTGAGTTTTGTGTTGGTCATAGTGGCAGAAATGATAAAAACCCTAGCTGCTATTTTAGGAAACAAAAATGAGCTAAGAAAATTAATGGAGTAAATAAATATATCTAGTATTGGAAGCTTGATCCACCCCATAAATAAGGTTTTTATTCTTGCATGAATTAAAAGTAAGATTCATTTTATAAAAATAAATGCAACATATGCTGAGAAGATACAATTCAACAAAGGAAAAACTCAGTTGGTTCCTTGGTGGATACCGGCATACCGCTACTGCCTCTGCTCGACCGATGAAGATGACGATGGACATAATGTGGGGAAATGTATAGGTCTGGATCTCAACTCTCTGGCTGTCCACCTCTTCCTGTATCTTTTCTCCTTATCCTGACTCAAAATGGGCAGCTAATAATAGGAAAAAACAACAGCAGGAAAAAAGAAAATTGCTTAATACAATGGTAAAGAATACGTAATATGCATGGTTTTTAAAGCGTCGCCTAAGCGACGCTACAGCGTCGAGGCGCCCTGGCAAGGCAAAGCGTCCTGAGCGCTTTAGTTATCGATCTAAGGTTGCCTGGGAGGGAAATTGGGCCTTCCTGGGAGGGAAATTGGGCCTGCCTGGGAGGGAAAAAAGAGGGAAGAGGGTTTACAGACCTAGGGTTGACCAAAACGATTCAGAGAGACACACACGGGGTCTCTCCCTCTCTGGCGGCTAGCTAGTCCTCCTCAGATCTGCTCCTGCTCTGGTAGATTCCTCCCTCCTCCGCCGGCCTCCTCCTCTCCGGCCAAGCTCGAGGGCTTCTCCTCCACCTGGCGCAGCCATTCCCCAGTAGGGCATCAAGATACTGCTCCTCTTCCTCCTCCTGGTCTCTTTCCTCTCCCGTCTCAGCTGCTCTGTTTTTGGTGGCCATGGTGCTGTTAGGCGCTTTAGTAGTCACCATAAAGCGTCGCCTCGCTTCGCGCGCCTAGGCGTCAAGCCCCCCCCCCCCCCCCCACGCTTTAAAACGCTTGGACGCTTTAAAAACCATGGTAATATGTTTGATCGAACCTACGTAGAGCTTTGCAATCATGATAAGTATTATAGAAAATGAGCACGCGGATGAACCTACACAAGAAATTATTTCACTCACTACCTACAATCTGAACCAAGACGCTGAACTGATCTGCACAAATACACGGTTGTTACCAGCACCTAAATTACATATCCTGACGATCCGCAGCAGGCAACAGACCCTAGGAAGGAGAATAAAGTAGCAAAGAAGAAATCAACTTAACAAGAGATAAAAAAGGATAGATCACACTTGAATTAAGACCTTGAATTCAGAGATAGCAAAATGGGAAACAAGGAGGGCTGCTCTTTCTGAATGCTCCATTGTGCAGACTCGTATTCATTTGTAGCATGAAGGCCTTCAACAAAAACACAATAGCCTAATAAGAACTTGTATGCCATTATCTTAGAAAACTCATGCACGTGGTGGTCTGCACCCTTTAAAAACAATGGATATTAGTAATAACACACACCAATACAACAAATCTAGGTACAAATTGAGGAAAAACGGAGGGAAGGGAAAATGGACATCTACATGCATTGATCTGTTTTGGTAGTAACATCCAACAATCTAGGGCTCGACTCATCAACAACCTTCTCCTAGGCTGTGCTAGGAGCAGGGCGGCTACAGCGACATCAAATGCCAGATGCAATAAAATTAATGATGGAGCACATGAGAAAATACAAGGGAAAGAAAGGTGTCAAGGGCAGGATACTTACATCATCCATGAATGCCAATGAGAACCGAACTCCATGAACGCTAATGACAGCCGATATCGCAATTCCTGTAAGAATCTTTTGGACATCCAAACCCTAGATGCAAATAAAAATTAGTTTATGAGAAAGAGAAGCTTGTACATGGAGGGAGGTGAGAAGAAGCGATGTGCTTCTACCGGGGGTCGCAACGCCATGGCCATGGCTAGGGGGCGCGCCGCTCGCTGATCTGATGACTGCCATCGAGAGCTGACAGATTGGGTGGTGCACGCAAGGCTTTGCTGACCCATCCTCGAGCGCCCGGTGGGCATCCCTAGGGCGGCTCGGCGGCCGCCGTCCCTGCTGACCTGCTACTGCTTCTCACCTTCACGAGCTCCTCCTCCTGCTGCTGACCAAACCCCCCGTGGAAGGCACCACCGGCCTCTCCCACCGAGCTGCTCCATCCCTAGAGCTCCTGCCCCAACCACCTCCATGGCCTGCTGAGGAAAGCAGGCAAGATTGGAGGAGGAAGAAAGGGGGTGGGATTGGAGGAGGAGGAGAAGGAGGTCGGGATTGGGAGACAAGGGGAGGCGGCGAATTGGGGAAGGAGTGGTGGGAACCACTCGTGTGGATAGGGTTTTCACCGTGCCTAGAGAAACCATCGACGCGGACCAGAAGTTCTCCTATCTCAGCCACATAGAAGTTCTCCTATCTCAGCCACATGACCCCACCCATAGGTGGACCCAGTAGTCATCGACAGATTGGGAAGAGAAAGAAGTAGCAAAAGGAGCACTCCCATCCAACGGCCAGGAACCAAAACTGCGTCTGACGCGCACTGTGCAGGCACGATCGGAAGGACCACCGAGCATGCGGGTAGGCTAGGAGGAGTTATAGGAAGTAATGTGATGGTCAAAATGTAGCACAACAGACTTCCAGGTTAAGGAGTTCAGCACAGGAGCATGTATTTCCTGAAGATGTGATCGTTTGCAAAATCTACTTGCACCGGCAATTACTGTGATTTTTATACACACTGCTAAAATGTTTAAATAATCCTGAATCTTTTTGCACATGTGGTTCATGTGTGGTGTCTGACCTAGCTTCAGCCGACGTGCTCGAACTGACCGTGTTGCCAAGCACTCAGAATTTGTTTACGGAAACCAGTGCTACTTTGGTGTTCATGAATCTGTTGTGCTAAACATGATCATGGTCGTTTATTTATAATTGTTTCATGAATCTGTTGTGCTAAACTATAGAAAGGCAAAGCTAAAGAATTGCAACTGGCCCGCTGTTTGTTGGGCAAGGGCTTCCTACCTAGTATGAAGTATTCCATAGAACATTAACATTTGAGCGGCAGTAGTCTTACAAAATATAAGATGGCATAACTTGACAGATGTCTTACATGATATAATTAAACGTATACAAAACCAGGGGTGATTCAACGAGATACAAGAAGGCATAACTTAGTGATACAAGAGCACTTCCCAAAGAGTACAATATTACACCATCATCATGGAATACCATTTTATAGACTTGGACCACAAATTTCTGATATCTCTTGATCGGCGAACTTGCCAAGTCCCAACTCATAGGGGAGATAATCATTGTTTGATGTGTGAACGAACTGCACAACATACTTGAATCGGTTGAACCGGCGAGCCATCTCACTATAGCTGCGCTGTATCCCTTGGAACTTACACCAGCGCTCATACAAGGCCCATAGAGCTTCATCTGATTCAAGGTCCTTCTCATCAAACTCAAGGTATGATGTGGCTTTCTTCCCCTCCAAGACATTCTCACCAGTCTGGAGATCGTTTTTCTGCAACTCGTTCCAAGTACGAGGGTGGAGAGTGGCAGGCGGGACTGATAACATAATATTACTGCGTTAGCGAATTGCAAATTTATTTTCCTCGTGCTCACATCGGTGAAGTATTTATCCTATTCATATTATACACCCAAAAAAAATTCTTAAATAAGTTTGGATTTGGCCACAAAGCGGGGCCTATGTAATGTAGTCGGTAGTAATATATTGCGACCACTAATTGTTGATACACGTTTAATAATTGAACGCTATACCGAACAAAATGGAACCTATCACATGCATGAAAATCCAAACGATCTAGGAAAATTTCTTCGCGTTTTCGGGATTTAATTCCTATGGATTCAGATCCAAATCACTAAAATACCTGTGAAGTATAAGAAAAAGAGATTACCTCCAGTGGAATCGCCACTTCGAACGGCAGGGACGCCTTTCGAGGAAGCATCATCGGTTAGCTCGCGCCGGGGGAGAAACGCGGAGATCCGGCGGCCGCCGCCAGCAACATCTACAGCGGCGAAGGCGGTGCTGGAGGCGCGAGGTGCGATGGCGGCACGGACGACGGCACGGGCGAGAAGAAACATAGCGGAAGCTCCAAAGGGACCGATCTGGACTGCGAAGACACGATCTAGGTTAGGGATTGGGGGTGCGGCAGATGCCCTCCTTCGACAGAACTTGCTTTTTTTTTTGGGACGACAGGACTTTACTTATAAAAGTCGCTCGTTCGTGGGCTTAAGCTTTTTTTTGAGAGAGAGTTCGTGGGCTTAAGCTTATGATCGCTGGAAACTACGACACCTGGTGGAGAGCTGCTATTCTCCGCTCAACGCTGAGTGTTGCCCCATATGGGCCGCTCCGAATGTGGCCTAGTAAGAAGTACTTTTTTAATAAAAAAAATGTTGGAATTTTTACCCGTTCAAATATAAAAAATGTTTAAATTCGAATATGTTCAAATTGACAAACTGTTCTAATTCAAAAGTTGTTTCAAATTTAAAAAAATTCCATATTTAAAAAATGTTTAAATTCAAAATTTGTTCAAAAATTAAAATGTTCAGCTTTAAAAAAAGAAATAAAAAGAAAAGAACGGCCAAAAACCAGCAAACCCAAACCTAGGAAAAGAAACCAAAAGAAAACCAGCCGGAAAACCCAATAGAATAAAAAATGGTTAACAAACAGTGACACTCAGGCATGCATTAGAGCAGAGAATTGGTTTCTTTTAGCGCGACGACTGAAAGCTTTATTGATTATTTAAAGAGTTTATAGAAAATTCCAAATGATTTGGGGATCAAACCAAACATGCCTATCAATATCTAAGGCATTCGCTGATCGAGCTAGGCGATGTGCTCCCCCGTTTGCTTCCCTTTGTTTGTGGCTGAAATAGCCTCAAAGACTTGCTTCTTCACCAAAATTTCCTTTATAATCATAGCATGCTGTCTCATTGTCAACACCCGGATTTTTAATCCCAGATGTATGTTATGCCATACATCGTAATCCTAGGATTACCATTTTTGCGAGACATAACAGATTGGTATCATAGTTCATCATCCATTACAAACCATAATAGTCTTACAAATAGTTGATCTCATGATAAAGTCTGATTACAATCAAAGCAGCGGAATAATAATAAAGGTAGCATGGTCGGGGCTCCATCTTTAGGGTCATAGGCAATGCTGACGATGGAAGATGATCCTAGTTATCTTAAGCGTCCTCCTGTCCATCTTCATCATAGTCTCCTTTATAGTCTAACTATGGAAATAGCCAGGGACAAAGCCATGAGTACTTTGAAATACTCGTAAACTTTCACTAAAGCAGTACGACCATTCGAATTGTTTGACACTCTGCAGAGGTGGTACACTTGTACCATGACATTCGATACATCCGTAAAGAAAAATCCTGAATCATCATACTTAGTATGTGGATAATCAATTATAACCTTTCAGTTACACAACGTAGTATAGGCACCTCCCCTATGAGTTTGGCCTCCCAACCATGACCATCTGTCATCTTGGGCACTGCATAGGTGGACAGTCACATTCACAAGGTGTAACATCCCAGCATTTAGAAACCAATGAAGGGTAGATTTAGGAATTTGTGATATGCATGCATTCATCTATAAAATGTGGATAAATTTTTCGCCAAATAAAAACCTAGAGTAATTACCCTTGACACCAAAACGGAAGGATATAATATGGGTGATTGTTGATAGACTCACTAAAAGTGCACATTTTATCCCAGTAAATTAGAAAGATAATGCCGAGAAATTAGTAAAAGTTTACATCAAGGAGATAGTAAGTAAGAACGGAGTTCCCAAGAAGATCGTAACTGATAGAGGATCAGTGTTTACTTCAGCATTTTGGAAGAAATTACATGAAGCACTTGGTTCAAAGTTAGATTTTAGCACAACCTATCATCCAGAAACTAGGGGTCAAACAGAAAGAACCAATCAAATATTGGAAGACATGCTAAGGGCTTGTGCATTAGATTTCGCAGGTTCGTGGGAAGATCATCTACCATTGGCATAATTTTCCTACAATAACAGCTATCAGAGTAGTCTAAAGGCAGCCCCATATCAAGTACTTTATGAAAGGAAATGTGGATCACCAATATGTTGGTATGAGCCTGTGAGTAGCAAAGAATTTGCGCCAGACTATATCAAGGAAAGGCAAGATATAATCGATATAATCAAGGATAGATTGAAAATAGCTCAAAGTAGGCAGAAAAGTTATGCTGGCCTAAGTCGAAGATCATGGCATCCTGAAGTAGGAGACATGGTATATCTTAAAGTAAGCCCAATGAAAGGAGTTAAAACGTTCGGAGTTAAAGGAAATTTGAGTCCAAGATATTGTCAACACCCGGATTTTTAATCCCAGATGCATGTTATGCCATACATCGCAATCCTAGGATTACCATTTTTGCGAGACATAACAGATTTGGATACCACAGTACATCATCCATTACAAACTATACATAAGGTCTTACACAAATAAGGATCTCATGATCCAGTTCTTAATACAACTCAAGCAGCGGAAATACGTAATAATAATGGTAGCATAGGCGAAGCTCCATCTTCGGGGTCACAGGCAATGCTGACGATGGGAGATGATCCTAGTTGTCGTAACCTTCCTGGGTTCCATCCTCCAGGTACTCCTCTTCATAGTCTGGCCATGGGAATAGCCAGGGACAAAGCCATGAGTACTCTTTAAGTACTCGCAAACTAATACTAACAAGTGGAGGGGGTTTTTGTAGTAGGACACTAAGATCTAGGGTTGTTTTGCAAAAAGACATATTTACCTCTACTAAGTTCAGAAGCAAAGAAAAGCTAGTTGAAATTTTATAACACCTAAGTGGGAACTTGTATTTCATATCACAACTCTGTTGTGGTCAAGTCAAAATTTCAATTCATTTCACAAGTCATTTTGAAAACATCTGACAGGGGAACAGTATGGCCACTCCAACTGTCCATAACCGCGGACGCGGCTATTCGAATAGTTTGACACTCTGCAGAGATTGTACACTTTCACCACAACATTCGATACATCCGTCAGGAACAAATCCTGAATTCACCATACTCAGTATGCGGATAATCAATCCTAACCTTTCAATTACACGCCCTAGTATAAGCACCTCTCCTGTGAGTTTGGCCTCCCAACCATGACCAACTGTCATCTTGGGTACTGCACATGTGGACAATCTTCAAAAGGTAGCCTCAGCTCAGACCTTGGCCGTGAGGGAACCCATACTAAGGTATATAAGTTTCCAGTCAAGGCCTACCCAATCTTCGGTTATTGTGGTTGTACGGTAAAATTGGAATGGTATCACATCCAGACAACCATCAGTTTTATAAAGGGCTAAGGCTCATGCCTCAACATTTTCATCACCAAAATCATCTAGTGTTCGAGAACACATGTCAAAACATCTCAGTAGAATGATCCATCATTTCAAGGTTTTCATAACCATTTTCACCAAGTATTCCCATCTAAAGTTGATCAAGTTTTAGCACTAGCATCTACAAGTGGGGTAAGTACTAATGATGGGTGGTAGACAAGTGGAGTTTCAACTAAGTACAATCTCATGCCTTAGGATGACATAAATATTATCTAGCTTAGGCCAAATTTGATGCTCTTTATGCAACCTTCAATTATCTTTCTAGAATCTACAAGTCACTTACGTAAACTCTAAGAGAAATCTTTGATAAAGAAATAAAGTATAAAGCTTGCAAGTAAAACTAGGATTGGGTTATCAAGTGGGTATGATCACATATGCTTAAGGCATATAGTTGGCATGGTAACAAGAAAGTATTTGCTTGCATAGTTATCAGTATAAGCTTGCTAAGTTAATAGCTTGCAAGTATTGGCTTGCATAGGTAAAGTATCTTGCAAGTGTTAGCTTGCATAAGTCAACTTGGTTAGTAAGGCTTGCCTTGTGCAGAGCAGTGGTTGAAGTTCTCCTCGGCTTCTTCTTCGTAGTATCCTCCTTCCTCCTCGTATCCTTGGTCGGTACTAGCGTTTATAAGTAAATACGAGGTACACAATCACCAAACAATACTTAACTACTTTCAATCATCACACAAAGGTGTTCTATAGATGATCTAGCATCATAACTAATATTACAAGATTAATGCTTTGTCTTATTTCTTTTATTTTTAGAAAAGTAATTTCTACTCATTGGAAAACTACTTAAGATTTAATATTCTCCAAACCAAACATGGGATCATGTTGACACATGTCATCACCACATATTTCAGTAAATGGGAATGTGATTTAAAGTGGTGTCACAATTTAATAAGATTTAACCTTTTATTTCAATTAAATAAAGTGACTAGAAATGCCTATGTGGCATTCTTTTGTTACTTGAACATTATTTCTGTAAGTAAACCCATATATTTTTATATATTCTGAAAGGTATGATCAATTATGATTTTTGAGAGTTGTAATCAACTCAAAAACTATTATGGTTTAAATTTGAAAAATGTTTGAATGCATAAAAGCTTCTGCCTTGTTATTTTTTACCAAGGTTGATCTATAGATTAAAATGATTTGAATCCAACGGGCTTGGATTAAGCATTTCAATATCTTTCTAACAAAATTGGTTTCATTCAATTTGGTTCACTGAATCGAGCTGGGTTGATTTTTGAAATTGGGTACAGAACTAGGTTTGAATTAAAATGGAAAAAGTTAAATTCAAACGACTGGGCTGCGCGGGAACTGCTAATGGGCCGGCCCAGTGTCACTCCGCAACGTGGGTCTACTAGTTAGTGACTCTTTAAACGCGAAGCGGTATGGGGCAATCTCAATCGCACGACCTAAGTCTAATCGAACGACTTCTACTCATCGTCCACGTCGGGCGGCGCCGACGAGACAGAAACCTAACGCGGCCGGTGGGGGTCGTTGGGGGCTCACTGGGGCTCAGGCGAAGGTCGGCGATGCGGGCGAACGACGAAGTCGACGACGGCGAACTCAGGGGTGGTCGCGGCAGCTCTTGGGGTGGACGAAATCGACGGCTCCTCTTCTCCTCTGCAGCGGCGAGCTCCGACCAAATTCTGGCGATGCGCTACTCGCCTTGCTCCTGCTAAGGGGTGGAACGATCAGTGAGGTGAGGGAAGTGAAATGGTGTGCTTCAATCGGCTGGGGGTGGCCTCCTTTTATAGGCTCGACGGTGAGACCGAGAGGGATGGTCAGGTGACGGTGGCGACACGACTACGGGCGGCTAGAGGTATGGCCGAGGGTGGCGATCAATCGATGGTCTCCTGACGATGCTCTAAGGTTTGAATGTGCTTGTAGGGGCGGTGGCAAATGGTCGGGAACGCGCGATGCTCTACGAGGCAGAGGCGGCGAACTCTGCGGCGAGCGGTGGCTACGGGGCACAGGCGGCGAAATGGGCATGTCTGGCGGTCTCCTGGGACGGTGGGGTGCATGCTGGCGGGCGGCAAGGGCTCGAGGTGGTCGGGTTGCGTGGGAACGGCGCGTGCTTTGCGGTGCACGTCGGCATGGTCGACAGCGGCACGGGCGCGGCGCTCCTGGCGGTTCTAGTTGCTGTCTACGAGGCAGGGCTGGTCGAGAGGGGGCGGTGAAGCATGGGCTACCTCCTAGACAAGGTTGGCACGGCTAATTCTTCTCCTAGCTTGTTGTCTACACTGGGGTGACATGGGTGCTCTCGGCCTGTTCACCATTGATGACATTGGCGAATTTATAGTGGGGCTAGAGCTTAGTTAAGTTTGCTAGATGATCTACTGAGGCTAGTGGTGTCCAGAGAGGGAACAAGTTAGGCCCAAAACATTGCTCAACATAGTGTTTTGATTTGTTTGATTTGTATCTGCAAGCTGTTTGATGAAATGGCCGCATGAATTCAAGTTTTGAATTTTGAAATTAGTTTTGGTGGGTGTGCTAGGCATGTGCTGGTGATACTGTGAATGCTTGGGTTTTGAAAATTGAGTTGGTTTGAGTGGTTTTTGAAATAGTGGGATCTTCCCATATGAGATAGATTCAATTTTAAGCTGTCATTTAAACTATGCATTTAAATGTTTCTGGATGATCACAAATTGGGCCTTGGTACCTTATTATGAGTACTTCAAGGGGTGCAAAGATCCATACATGTTTCTGTTAAGTTCTGAAAGTTAGAGATAGCCAAAGTAGGCATGGGAGTTAAATTGACCAAAGTGACCATTCACTTAATTTGTTTGTTTTGATTTGTTTGTCTTTGGGAAAAGTTTGGGGATTGTTTAGATGATGTTTATTTCACCTAAGAATCATTTTACAAGCAAAGAAACACATAATCATGGCAATTCAAAAGAATCCAAATTTCAATACACACATATGAATGCTTTCATATTTTAATTGGAAAAGTTTTTGTTAACCCTAATTTTGATGATTAGAGTTTGATGATCCAAGTTTAGTATTTTTGGGATGTTACAAACCTTCCCCCCTTAAACAAAATCTCGTCCCGAGATTTGAAAAAGGACGAAAAGATTACCTAGGATTTGAAGAGATCGGGAAAATCTGTCCTGATGTGATCTTCGCGCTCCCAGGTAGCTTCCTCTTCTGTGTGGTTGCTCCACTGAATCTTGAGAAACTTGATGCTTCTGGTTCGGGTAGTTCTGAAAGCTTCTTCCAAAATACGGATGGGTACTTCGGGATAGGTTAGGTCATCGTTGATCTCTATGGTCCGGTGATCAATATTCTTTAACACTTCCGTATTCTCTGGGACTTCGAGACATTTACGAGGTAATGAGATATGGAACACATTGTGCGCGGCTGACATCTCTTCGGGTAGTTCCAATTGATACGACACTTCTCCTCAACGGTTCAGAATCTTGAAGGGGCCGATATATCTGGGGGCTAACTTTCCCTTGAGTTGGAAACGCTGCATTCCTTTCAATGGCGACACTTTCAGATACACAAAATCTCCTATGTTGAAGGCGAGGTCTCGACGTCTCTTGTCGGTGTAACTCTTCTGTCTGGACTGGGCTGTCTTGAGGTGCTCACGAATCTTGTGAACCTTTTCTTTTGCTTCTCGTAGGATGTCGGGTCCGAAAATCTAACTCTCTCCTACTTCCGACCAGTTCAAAGGGGTGCGACACTTCCTTCCGTACATGAATTCAAATGGGGTCATCTGCAAACTGGCTTGATAACTGTTGTTGTAAGAAAATTCGGCGAACGGTAGACAGTCTTCCCATTTAGATCCATACTCTAGCACACATGCTCTGAGCATATCTTCTAGTATTTGATTTACTCGCTCCGTTTGTCCATCGGTCTGAGGGTGATAAGCTGTGCTGAAATCTAGTCGGGTTCCTAAACCTTCTTCGACTTTCTTCTAGAATCTCGAGGTAAACTGAGTTCCTCGATCCGATACAATGTTCTTGGGAACTCCGTGCAAACTGACGATCCTAGCGATGTATAACTCCGCTAGCTTCGAACTCTGGTATGTGGTCTTGATGGGTAAGAAATGGGCGACTTTGGACAATTGGTCCACTATGACCCAGATAGAGTCATTTCCCCTACTAGAAGTAGGCAATCCGGTGATAAAGTCCATTCCAACGGAATCCCATTTCCATTCCGGAATCTGCAAGGGTTGCAACAATCCAGCGGGTCTTTGATGTCCCGCCTTGACTCGCTGACATATATCACACTTGGCGATATAGCTTCCGATTTCTCTCTTCATCTTATGCCACCAAAATTGCTCCTTCAAATCTTGATACATCTTTGTTCCTCCGGGGTGGATAGAATAAAGAGTATCATGAGCTTCCATTAGAATAACTTCTTTCAACTCAGAATCTGCTGGTACACAAAGGCGTCCTTTGTACCACAGAACTCCTTCTTCGTCTTTGGTGAATCCGGGTACTTTGCCTGTACCGAAAAGACGCTTGATTCCGTCGATACTAGCATTTCCTTTCCGCGCCTCTTTGATCTGGCTGATCAAAGTGGGTTGAAGTTCTATGCTAGCCAAAAATCCTTCACTCACTAATTCCATTCGAAAATCTTCAATCTCCTTGTGCAAACTTGGTTGCTCCTTCAAAATCATGGAGTTCAAGCGGCATGGCAATCTGCTAAGGGCATCTGCTACCACGTTGGCTTTACCAGGGTGATAGTGAATGTCCAGATCGTAATCCCTGATTAGCTCAATCCATCTTCTCTGTCTCATATTCAGCTCCTTCTGAGTGAATATATACTTCAGGCTCTTGTGATCCGAATAGATCTCACAACGATTTCCCATCAGGTAATGCCTCCATGTCTTCAGGGCCAGAACTACGGCTGCGAGTTCGAGGTCATGGGTTGGGTAATTTTGCTCATGTTGTTTCAGTTGTCGAGATAGATAAGATATAACTTTGCCTTCTTGCATTAGCACACATCCGAGACCGATCTTGGATGCGTCACAATACACATCGAAGGGCTTTGTGATATCCGACATGATTAAGATTGGGGCTGAAATCAATCTTCTCTTGAGTTCTTGAAAACTCGCTTCACATTTGTCGGTCCATTCAAACTTCTTGTCTTTCTTCAGCAATTGGGTCATGGGTCTGGCGATACTCGAGAATCCTTCTATGAACTTGTGGTAGTATCCCGCCAATCCGAGAAATGCACGAACTTGGGTTTGGGTGGTTGGGGCTTGCCAATCTTCGACATCTTTTAGTTTTGCAGGGTCAACGGCAATTCCTCCGGCTGATACAATGTGGCCGAGGAATCCTACCTTCTGTAACCAGAATTCACATTTGCTAAACTTGGCATACAACTGATGCTCTCTAAGGGTTCCAAGAATGGTCCTTAGGTGTAGCTCATGTTCTTCTTCTGATTTAGAATAAATCAGAATGTCGTCGATGAAAACAATGACAAACTTATCCAGGAAGTCCATAAAAATCTTATTCATGAGATTCATGAAATAAGCGGGGGCATTGGTTAATCCAAAAGACATGATAGTATACTCGTATAATCCATATCTGGTGGTAAAGGCAGTCTTTGGAATATCCTCTGCATGAATCTTGAGTTGATGATAGCCCGTTCTAAGATCAATCTTAGAAAACACTGTGGCACCGGTCAACTGTTCAAACAGATCTTCTATCTTGGGCAATGGGTACTTGTTCTTGATAATAACATCATTCAACTTCGGAATAATCCGTACACAAACGGTTACCTCCATCCTTCTTGTCCACGAACAAGACAGGTGATCTCCAAGGCGACACACTTGGTTGAATCAATCCAATTTCCAACATGGCATCCAATTGCTTCTTCAGTTCCGTTAGTTCAGATGGGTTCATACTATATGGTCTCTGTTGGAATTATGCCCTAGAGGCAATAATAAAGATGTTATTATTATAATTCTTGTTCATGATAAAGTTTATATTCCATGCTAGAATTGTATTAAGCGGAAACTTTGATACTTGTGTGGTTTATGAACAACACCGTGTCCCTAGTACGCCTCTATGGACTAGCTCATTGATTAATGATGGTTAAGGTTTCCTAACCATAGACATGAGTTGTCGATTAATAATGAGATCATATCATTGGGAGAATGATATGATGGATAGACCCAAATCAAGCAGAGCAATTAGATCGTGTCACCGTGTTCATCTTTGCGAAGCTTTTTCTTATGTCAAATATTGTATTCCTTATACCATGAGATAATGCAACTCCCTGGTATCGGAAGAAAGCTTTGAGGTCATCAAACGTCATCCTATGAGAGGGTGATCATAAAGGTGTCTCTCAGGTGATCGGAAAGTACTTGTTGGGTTGTATGTATCAAGATGGGATTTGTCCCTCCCAAGTCAGAGAGATATACTTCGGGCCCACTCGGTAATCGATATCAACACCGCTTACAAGCACGTGGCTAAGGAGTTAATCACAAAGTGATATCAGATTACGGAATGAGTAAAGTACTTGCTGTGAACGAGATTGAACTAGGTATGCCGATACCGACGATCGAATCTCTGGCAAGTAAAATATCGCGTGACGAAGGGAATATATATATGGGATTAATTGAATCCTGGCATCGTGGTTCATCCGATATGATCATCGATGAATGTGTGGGAGTCAATATGGGTTTCTAGACCCCGCTGTTGATTATTGATAGAAGATCATGTCTGCATATTCTTGAACTCGTAGGGTCACACACTTAACGTGCCTCGACGCTAGGATAGAATGGATAATTGGTTTATGATTTTTTATTCGAAGTCACGGATGAGATCCAGGACGTCACGAGAGGTTCCAGAATGGTCCGGAGAATAATATTCATATAAGGGAAAGCAGTTTTTGGATTTCGGAATTGTTTCGGATTGTTCGGTATTGTACCGAAAGCTTCTAGAACCTTCCGGAGTGGGACCAACGTGGCCCCACTTGTCGGGAGGGGGCGTGGGCCTATGAGGGAGTGCCCTGGCCGCATTGGGCCAGGAGCACAAGGCCCCATAGGCCCAGCCGGCCAAAACCCTAGGGAAACCTTCTAGAAGGAGGGGGAAAACTTGCCCCCCACTCCAACCCTTGGGGCCGCCGCCCTAGGGCTTGGAGGATGGGCCAAGGGGGCCGGCCAGCCCCCTATATATAGAGGGCAGGGGCGCAACCCTCCTTCCCCACTCCTTCAACCCTAGCCGCCATACTGCTGCCCTCCAGATCTCTCTCTCCCGACTGCGCGTAGGAGAAGCCCTGCCGCAGAAACTCTCCACCTTTGCACCACACCGTCATGTTGTAGATCCAATCTATCTCTCCACCCCACTTGCTGGACCGAGGAAGGAGGATACGTCAAGGTGTCGTACGTGTGCATCTCTCGGAGGCATCACCACTTGCGGTGTTGGATCGGATCGGATCGCGAGGAGGAGAAGCTAGTACGACTACATCAACCACGTTCCGTTGAACGTTCCGCTGTGCGAATATTCAAGGGTATGAAGATCTCATCTATTCCCCCTCTTTGTTTGCATCTCCTAGATTAGATCTTAGCTTTCCCGTTCGCATCCGTAGAATTTTTTTGATTTACTATGTGAAGGGAATATGCCCTAAGAGGCAATAATAAAGTGTTTATTATGTGTATTCCAAGTATATGATAGATGTTTATTTTGCATGCTATAATTGTATTAATACGGAAACGTTAATACATGTGTGTTTAATAAACAAACAGAAAGTTCCTAGTTAAGCCTCTCTCATAAACTAGCTCGTTGATTAACAAGATGATCAAGGTTTCCTGATCATGGACATTGGATGTTGTTAATAACGGGATCACAACATTAGTGTAATGATGTGATGAACATTCATCCGAAGTATAGCATTACGATCAAAGTCATTGAGTTTATATTGCTATAACAACTTACGAAGTGATCCTAATCCTTAGACCATGAGATCATGTCAATCACTAACACCGGAAGAGTTTCTTGATAACATCAAACGTCACACCGTAACAGGGTGATTATAAAGATGGATTCAGAACTAATAAAGTGTTATGTTGAGGCTCATGGATCAAGAGTGGAATTTGTTCATCCCGATGACGGATAGATATACTCTGGGCCCTCTCGGTGATATCACATTGATTAGCTTGCAAGCAAGTGATTTGATCACTAGAATGTTATATCACAGGAACGAGAAAAGAGTGCATGTCGGTAACGAGATTAAACTAGGTACGGAGATACCGATGATCGAATCTCGGACATGTAATATATCGTGAAACAAAGGGATTAAGATACTAGCGTAAAAGGTTCTGACGATCACAAGAAAGTCATCGTTGAATGTGTGGGAGTCAGTATGGGTCTCCAGATCCCGCTTCTGATTATTGATCTGAGAGGGGTCTCGATCATGTCCGCATTATTCACGAACCGTAGGGTGACACACTTAAGAGACACCGGCATCCAATTGGAGCAAATGTTTCATGCCGAAAGAATGAACAAGCGCAGGAATTTATTTCACTAGATACCGAAACAGGTTTTGGGGTGAAATTGCATAAAGTGGTTATGCATGTGAAATAGAATTCTAGCAAGGGGTTATTTGTGAATGTTTGTCATTAAAGTAATTGACAAAATTCTGAATAAAATAAAAGAGTTTTATTTAATGAGAGTTTGCATTAAATTTGGTGGAAATTTAATGGGTTTTTTGAGTGGGATTTTGAGTGGAGATTTTTGAAGGGTCATTTTGTGAGTGGAGTGTCCACCCACATGAAGAGGGGAGGGCAAGGGGGCAGCCCCCATGCGCCGGCCACCCCCTTGGGGTTCCCCCCCTCCTCCTATAAAAGGAGCCCCTCCTCTCACTTCTCACTCACACCTCCTCGTGAAGGATCTCTCTCCCCCTCTAGAATTTATCCCCCATGGTCTCGGACTAGCGAGATACATGTTCCCGGTGGCTATTCGGCAAGAAAGAGTTGTGCTTCCGCTGCATCTCTGGAGCGAGGAGGCAGAGGTTGCTCGGTGCCTCGAACGTGTGTGCGAGCACGGATGCGCTGCTGATTTGCGGCGCTAGGACTTCCTCTCGATCTTGAGATCGGCAAGAGATCGTCTACATCAACCACGAGTTGAACTCGTTAAGCTTTGTCGGTCTTCAAGGGTATGTTCTCTACGGATATACATCCGCCCGTTGTTTGTATCTAGTATATATAGATCTTGGTATATAGTTCACATCGTAGGAAAATTTTTGTTTTCTATGCTGCGAACCCAACAGTGGTATCAGAGCCAGATCTATGCGTAGATACTTTACACGGGTAGTACACATATGAGTATGTGGGCGATGATGATCATGTTGTTGCTCCTTTGTTGTGATTTTGGATATTGGTGGCATAGTGGGATGAAGCGGCCCGGACAAACTTTACATGTCCTCGCACATGAGACCTGTTCCACGCTTGACATGCAACTAGTTTGCATAAGTGGCTAGCGGGTGTCTGTCTCTCCTACTATAGTCAATATCTATTTTGCAAGCGAGTTGTCAACAATTTGATTATCCTCGTTGTGGTTCATGTTCGTAGGTAAGAACGGTTCTATCTCGAAAGCCCTAAGCCACGTAAAACTTGCAATGGATAAATTAGAGGCGTCTAGTTTAGATTGTTGCTGGGCTAGTGTTATGATATGGTAGTGTTGTAAGTAGAAGTATGAGATGATACTCTTACAACACAAATAGCGTGTAAAATCCATAGACCTTGGATTTACACATATAGGTATGATAGTGATCATACCACGATGCACATGATAGAGATCATCTGCGGGAACCATATAATTTCACTAATAAACATATGATGTTTGGTTGCATCTTATATTGCTTGTTTGGCGCTTTGTTAAGCATAATAAGATGATCCCTCATTTAAATATCAAGATAAGAATGTGTTCTTCCTTAAGTATGGACCGATTATGTTTTCGTCGCTCCAAGACATCACGTGATGATCGGGTGTTCTTGGATCCACGACCATATTTCGGGTGTAAAACAGTTACACACGCAAATACTAAGGTTCTAACTTGGCGAGCCTAGCATGTACAGACATGGCCTCGGAACACAGACCGAAAGGTTAAGCATGAGTCATATAGTTGATATGATGCCCATTTGATGCTCGCCTTTGAAGCTATACCGACTCACGTGATGATCGGACTTGGTGTAGTGGATTTGGTTCATGTAATCACCAAAAGGACACGAGGGATGTCGCTTTTGAGTGGGAGTTCATTCGTAATATAGATTAGTTGAACTCGATCTATCATACACTTAGTCTAAACTTTACAAATTCTGTTGTAGATGGCACCACCTGCTTTTAATTTCAATGCGTTCATGGAGAAAGAGAAACTAGCAACGAACGGTAGCAACTTTACTGAATGGGCCATGAATTTGAGGATTCTCCTCTCTGCTGCACAAAAGAAATATGTGCTAGAAGCGCCGTTAGGCCCCCCACCTTTTGATGATGCCCCTGACGAGGAGAAGAATGTCTATCAGACTCGTCAGGAGGACCACAACTTAGTTCATTGCGGCATATTGTATGGGCTAGAGCCGGAACTTCGAAAGCGTTTCGAAAACGGCAATGCATTTGATACAATGGGTGAGTTGAAAATGATTTTCGACACACATGCTGCTGTAGAGAGCTACAATGCTTCAGAAAAGTTCTTTAGCTGCATGATGGAAGAGCACAGCTCCGTTAGTGAGCATGTACTCAAGATGTCGGGTTACGCCGATAAGCTTGTGTCCTTGGGAATAACGATTCCCATTGACTTAGGCATCCATCGTGTTCTGCAGTCTCTGCCACCTAGCTATAAGAGCTTCGTGATGAACTATAATATGCAAGGCATGAAGAAGTCTCTCCCCGAGCTTCTGTCAATGCTTAAAACTGCAGAAGTGGAGATCAAAAAGGAACATCAAGTGTTGATGATCAATAGGAACACTGGTTTCAAGAAAGACAAGAAGGAAAAACGGAAGGGAAGTAAGGGCGGCAAGCCTGTTGCCGCGCCTGAAAAGAAACCCCGAGTTGGACCTAAGTCTGATTCCGAGTGCTACTATTGTAAGGGGACTGGCCACTGGAAGCGCAACTGCCCCAAGTATTTGGCAGACAAGAAGGCCGGCAAGGCAAACAAAGGTATATATGATATACATGTTATTGATGTGTACTTGACTAGTGCTCGCAGTAGCACCTGGGTATTTGATACCGGTTCAGTTGCTAATATTTGTAACTCGAATCAGGGGCTGCAGAACAGGCGACCGCTAGCAAGGGGTGAGGTCAAGATGCGTGTCGGCAATGGATCAAACGTTGATGTAATCGCCGTCGGAACGCTGCCTCTCCACTTACCGTCGGGATTAGTTATAAACTTAAATAAATGTTATCTGGTGCCTGCACTGAGCATGAACATTGTATCGGGATCATGTTTGATGCAAAGTGGTTATTCATTTAAATCTGAGAACAATGGTTGTTCCATTTATATGAATGAAATCTTTTATGGTCATGCACCGATGATGAATGGTTTATTTCTGTTAGATCTCAATGATAATGTTACACATATTCATAATGTTGATGCTAAAAGGATTAAACTTGATGATGATATATCCGCATATATGTGGCACTGCCGTCTAGGTCATATTGGCATTAAACGCATGAAGAAGCTCCATTAGGATGGACTTTTGGAATCACTTGATTATGAATCATTTGATACATGTGAGCCATGCCTTATGGGCAAGATGACTAGAACGCCGTTTTCCGGTTCAATGGAACGGGCGACTGATTTATTGGAAATCATACATTCTGATGTATGTGGTCCAATGAGTGTGTCGGCGCGAGGTGGATATCGTTATTTTGTTACTTTCACGGATGATTTGAGTAGATACGGTTATATCTACTTGATGAAACACAAGTCTGAAACCTTTGAAAAGTTCAAGGAATTTCAGAATGAAGTGGAAAATCATCGTAATAGAAAGATCAAATTTCTACGGTCCGACAGTGGAGGTGAGTATCTAAGTTACGAATTTAGCACTCACATGAAAGAGTGTGGAATTGTTTCACAACTCACACCTGCCGGAACACCACAGCGAAATGGTGTGTCGGAACGTCGTAATCGTACTCTATTAGATATGGTTCGATCTATGATGTCTCTGACGGACTTGCCGTTGTCATTTTGGGGTTATGCACTAGAAACTGCTGCATTCACTTTAAATCGGGCACCATCTAAATCCGTTGAAAAGACACCGTATGAATTATGGTTTGGAAACAAACCTAAGCTGTCATTTCTTAAAGTTTGGGGATGCGATGTTTATGTGAAGAAACTTCAACCGGATAAACTCGAACCCAAAGCGGAAAAATGCGTCTTCATAGGATACCCTAAAGAAACTATTGGGTATTCCTTCTATCACAGATCCGAGGGCAAGGTTTTTGTTGCCAAGAATGGATCCTTTCTAGAGAAAGAGTTTCTCGCGAAAGGTGTGAGTAGTCGGAAGGTAGAACTCGAAGAGGTTGTGGAACCTTCTCTTCAAAGTATGGCGAGTAGCGCAGCGCCGGAAGTTGTTCCGGAGTTGGCTCCACTTGTTGAAGAGGGAACTAATGATAATGATCATGAAACTCCGAAAGAGAGTACTACCGAACCTCGCAGGTCAAACAGGACGCGTGCAGCTCCCGAGCTGTACGGAAATCCTGTCATAAATTTCATGGTTGATGAAAACAATGACCCTGCGACGTATGAAGAAGCGATGATGAGCCCGGATTCCAACAAATGGTTAGAAGCCATGAAATCCGAGATGGAATCCATGTATGAAAATCAAGTTTGGAACTTGGTGGAATTACCTCACGACCGAAAGGCCGTGGAGAACAAATGGATTTTCAAAAGGAAAACTGATGCTGATGGTAATGTGACCATCTATAAAGCTCGACTTGTCGCAAAGGGGTTTCGACAAATTCAAGGAGTTGACTACGATGAGACTTTCTCTCCCGTAGCGATGCTAAAGTCAGTTAGGATTATGTTAGCAATTGCTGCATATTTCGATTATGAAATATGGCAGATGGATGTCAAAACCGCGTTTCTCAATGGTAATATTGAAGAAGAGTTGTATATGATACAACCAAAGGGTTTTGTCGATCCTAAGGATGCTAACAAGGTGTGCAAGCTTCAGCGATCCATCTATGGATTGAAGCAAGCATCACGAAGTTGGAATCTCCGCTTTGATGAGGTGATCAAAGAGTTTGGATTTATCCAAACTTATGGAGAAGCTTGTATTTACAAGAAAGTGAGTGGGAGCAATGTGGCATTTCTGATATTATATGTGGATGACATATTATTGATCGGAAATGATATAGAACTTTTAAACAGTGTTAAAAGTTATCTAAACAGCAAATTTTCAATGAAGGACCTAGGTGAAGCGTCATACATATTAGGCATAAAGATCTATAGAGATAGATCTAGGCGCCTAATAGGGCTATCGCAAAGTACATACCTTGATAAGATTTTAAAGAAGTTTAAAATGGACGGAAGTAAGAAGGGGTTCTTACCTATGTTGCAAGGCAAGACATTGAGTAAGACTCAAAGTCCGGCTTCGGCGGAAGAAAGAGAGATAATGGACAAAGTCCCCTATGCTTCAGCCATAGGCTCTATAATGTACGCCATGCTATGTACAAGACCGGATGTGGCACACGCTATTAGTTTGACTAGTAGGTACCAATCGGATCCAGGTTCGGAACACTGGATAGCGGTCAAGAATATCCTTAAGTACTTACGAAGAACTAAGGATATGTTTCTTGTATACGGAGGTGAAGAAGAGCTCGTCGCTAAGTGTTATGTCGATGCTAGCTTTGACACCGATCCGGATGACTCTAAGTCTCAATCCGGATACGTATTTCTCATGAATGGCGGAGCGGTTAGTTGGAGGAGCTCCAAACAACCTGTGGTAGCGGGATCAACAACAGAGGCCGAATATGTTGCTGCTTCAGAAGCAGCTCAGGAAGCAGTTTGGATGAAGGAGTTCATATCCGAACTAGGAGTTGTGGCAAACGCGTTGGACCCAATGGTGATCTATTGTGACAACAATGGTGCCATTGCCAATGCCAAAGAGCCAAGGTCTCACAAGCATTCCAAGCATATTAAACGCCAGTTTCACTCCATCCGCGAGCATGTCAAGGATGGAGATATAAAGATTTGTAAAGTACATACGGATCTCAATGTAGCAGATCCGTTGACTAAAACTCTCCCTAGAGCAAAACATGATCAACACCAGAACTCAATGGGTGTTAGATTTATCACTATGTAACTAGATTATTGTCTCTAGTGCAAGTGGGAGACTGAAGGGAATATGCCCTGAGAGGCAATAATAAAGTGTTTATTATGTGTATTCCAAGTATATGATAGATGTTTATTTTGCATGCTATAATTGTATTAATACGGAAACGTTAATACATGTGTGTTTAATAAACAAACAGAAAGTTCCTAGTTAAGCCTCTCTCATAAACTAGCTCGTTGATTAACAAGATGATCAAGGTTTCCTGATCATGGACATTGGATGTTGTTAATAACGGGATCACAACATTAGTGTAATGATGTGATGAACATTCATCCGAAGTATAGCATTACGATCAAAGTCATTGAGTTTATATTGCTATAACAACTTACGAAGTGATCCTAATCCTTAGACCATGAGATCATGTCAATCACTAACACCGGAAGAGTTTCTTGATAACATCAAACGTCACACCGTAACAGGGTGATTATAAAGATGGATTCAGAACTAATAAAGTGTTATGTTGAGGCTCATGGATCAAGAGTGGAATTTGTTCATCCCGATGACGGATAGATATACTCTGGGCCCTCTCGGTGATATCACATTGATTAGCTTGCAAGCAAGTGATTTGATCACTAGAATGTTATATCACAGGAACGAGAAAAGAGTGCATGTCGGTAACGAGATTAAACTAGGTATGGAGATACCGATGATCGAATCTCGGACATGTAATATATCGTGAAACAAAGGGATTAAGATACTAGCGTAAAAGGTTCCGACGATCACAAGAAAGTCATCGTTGAATGTGTGGGAGTCAGTATGGGTCTCCAGATCCCGCTTCTGATTATTGATCTGAGAGGGGTCTCGATCATGTCCGCATTATTCACGAACCGTAGGGTGACACACTTAAGAGACACCGGCATCCAATTGGAGCAAATGTTTCATGCCGAAAGAATGAACAAGCGCAGGAATTTATTTCACTAGATACCGAAACAGGTTTTCGGGTGAAATTGCATAAAGTGGTTATGCATGTGAAATAGAATTCTAGCAAGGGGTTATTTGTGAATGTTTGTCATTAAAGTAATTGACAAAATTCTGAATAAAATAAAAGAGTTTTATTTAATGAGAGTTTGCATTAAATTTGGTGGAAATTTAATGGGTTTTTTGAGTGGGATTTTGAGTGGAGATTTTTGAAGGGTCATTTTGTGAGTGGAGTGTCCACCCACATGAAGAGGGGAGGGCAAGGGGGCAGCCCCCATGCGCCTGCCACCCCCTTGGGGTTCCCCCCCTCCTCCTATAAAAGGAGCCCCTCCTCTCACTTCTCACTCACACCTCCTCGTGAAGGATCTCTCTCCCCCTCTAGAATTTATCCCCCATGGTCTCGGACTAGCGAGATACATGTTCCCGGTGGCTATTCGGCAAGAAAGAGTTGTGCTTCCGCTGCATCGCTGGAGAGAGGAGGCGGAGGTTGCTCGGTGCCTCGAACGTGTGTGCGAGCACGGATGCGCTGCTGATTTGCGGCGCTAGGACTTCCTCTCGATCTTGAGATCGGCAAGAGATCGTCTACATCAACCACGAGTTGAACTCGTTAAGCTTTGTCGGTCTTCAAGGGTATGTTCTCTACGGATATACATCCGCCCGTTGTTTGTATCTAGTATATATAGATCTTGGTATATAGTTCACATCGTAGGAAAATTTTTGTTTTCTATGCTGCGAACCCAACACTATGCTGCGAAACCCTTCAGTGGTATCAGAGCTAGATCTATGTGTAGATGTGTTTCACGAGTAGAACGCAACATGCTTGTTGCGGGCATTGATGTTTTCTGTTACAAGCCTCTTTTTTGTGTACTTCTTATGACGCGGGATAGTGAGATCGAAGCGGTCCAGGCCAACTTTACGCGACCTCGTTCGCGAGACCGGCTCCGCACTTGATATGTGGCTTGTTCCACACATGCGGCTGGTGGATGCCAGTTTTTCTCACTATAGTTGTCATGGGATTTACACCGGATGTTGGCAACCATAATATCACCGTTGTGGCTTTCCGTAGGTAAGAATCGTTCTTAGCTTGTTACTCCCATAAGCCACGTAAAACATGCAACAACAAAGTAGAGGCGTCTAACTTGTTTTTGCAGGGAGTGTTTCTGTGATATGGTATGGCCCAAGATGTGATGTGTATGTTGTATGCAATGATCATGTTTTGTAATATTTCACGACTTGCATGTCGATGAGTACACAAACGGCAGGAGCCATATGGTTGTCTTTATAATTGTGTATGACCTGTGTGTCAACTTCTTATACGCCATGTAATAGCTTTACTTTATCGCTAAGTAGTTAGCAATAGTTGTAGTTGCTATTCGTGGTGGAGGCAATCATGGTGGAGTGATGGAGATCATGCTGGCACGCAAAAGATGGAGATCATTGCGCGGAGATTGGCTATACCATGTCACATAAAATTATATGCATGTGATGTTTATCCTTTTATGTATCTTATTATGCTTAGATCGCGACGGTAGCATTATAAGATGATTCCTCACTTAAAGATCAAGATAATACTGTGTTCTCCCCATGTATGCACCGTTGCGAAAGTTCGTCATGTTCAAGCATCACGTGATGATCGGGTGCTATAAACTCTACGTTCACATACAACGGGTGCAAGCCAGTTTTGCACACGCGGAATACTTGGGTTTGACTTGACGAGCCTAGCATGTACAGACATGGCCTCGGAACACACGAACCAAAAGGTTAAGCATGAGTCATATGAATGATATGATCGACACTTGGTTGTCCACCATTGAAACCACATCTCTTCTCGTGAAGATCGGATTAGGTGTGGTGAATTTGGATCATGTTCACTAAACAACTTGAGGGATGCTGAATTTAGTGGGAGTTCATCTAGTAATTTGATAAAGTTGAACTAGTTATCATGAACATAGTCTAAATTGTACTTGCAAATTTTGTAGATCAAATGGCTAAGTCCAACTTCAATTTAACGTTTTTGCTGAGAAAGAAAAGCTTAAGAACAATGGGTCTAACTTCACCAACTGGTTCCGCAATCTGAGAATCATTCTCGCTGGCGGACAAAAGGACTATGTCCTTGAGAAAGCCCTAGGTGACGCCCCTGCTATAGATGTGCCGGCTGATGAAAAAGCTGTTTATTAGTCACGCAAAGATGATTATGGTGTGATTAAGAGCACCATGTTGTTTGCTATGGAATCGGACCTTCAAAATCGTTTTGAGGAGTTCGCCGGGCCCTTTGAGATTCTTGAGGAACCGAAAACCATGTTTTAGACTCAGGCCCGTTCTGAGAGATATGAGGTCTCTGAGAAATTCTTTAACTGCAATATGGAGGAAGGGAGTTCCGTTAGTGAGCACACCATTAAGATGTCGGGCTACACTCAACGTCTTGAGCAACTGGACTGCAAGATTCCAGAAGAGCTCAAGATTAACAGAGTTCTGCAATCACTCCCTCCTAGCTACAAAGGTTTTGTAGTTATTCACAATCAGATTGGTTCCATTGATACGATCACTGAGCTCTTCGCTAAGCTGAAAGCTGCGGAGGTGGACATCAAGAAAGATAATCATGTGTTGATGGTCAACAAGCCCCCCAGCTTTAAGAAAGGTAAGGGTCCAAAGAAGTCCTTCAATAAAGGCAGCGGCAAACGCGTTGCCCCTGCTGAGAAGAAGCTCAAGTCTAGACATAAGCCGGACACTGAGTGCTTCTATTGCAAGGACAAGGGTCACTAGAAGCGCAACTGTCCGAAGTACTTAGCGGACAAGAAGGCTGGCACCATTAAAGGTATATTAGATATACATGTTATTGATGTTTACCTTACTAGCGCTCATTGTAGTGCCTGGGTATTTGATACTGGTTCAGTTGCTAATATTTGTAACTCGAAACAGGAGCTACGGAATAGTCGACGTCTAGCAAGGGATGAGGTGACGATGTGCGTTGGCAACGGATCAAGAGTTGATGTGATGGCCGTCAGCACGCTCTCCTTAGTTTTACCTTCGGGATTAGTTTTAAACCTTAATAAATGTTATTATGTGCCTGTGTTGAGCATGCACATTATATCTGGATCGTGTTTATTGTAAGACGGTTATTCATTTAAATCGGAGAATAATGGTTGTTCTATTTATATGAATAACATATTTTATGGTCATGCACCTGCTGTGAATGGTTTATTTCTCTGAATCTCGAAATCAATGAAACACACATCCATAACATTGAGGCTAAGAGATGCAAAGTAGATAGTGATAATTCAACTTATTTGTGGCACTGCCGTCTAGGTCATATTGGTGTAAAACGCATGAAGAAACTCCATTCCGATGGACTTTTGGAGTCTCTTGATTTTGAATCATTTGACTCGTGCGAGTCGTGCCTCATGGGCAAGATGATCAAAACCCCGTTCTCCGGAATAATGGAGCGAGCAATGGACTTGTTGGAAATCATACATACCGATGTATGCGGACCAATGAGTGTTTCGACACGCGGTGGATATCGCTATTTTCTCACTTTTACTGATGACTTAAGTAGATATGGGTATATCTATTTAATGAAACATAAATCTGAAATGTTTGAAAAGTTCAAAGAATTTCAGAACGAAGTGGAAAACCATCGTAATAGGAAAATTAAATTTCTACGATCCGATCGTGGAGGTGAATATTTGAGTTACGATTTTCTCACGCATCTTAAAGCAAGCGGAATCGTTTCGCAACTCATGCCACCCGGAACAGCACAGCGCAATGGTGTGTCTGAACACCGGAAGCGAACTCTATTAGATATGGTGCGATCGATGATGTCTCTTACAGATTTGCCGTTATCATTTTGGGGTTATGCATTAGAAACCGCTGCATTCACTTTAAATAGGGCACCATCTAAATCCTTTAAGACGACACCGTATGAACTGTGGTTTGGTGCTAAACCTAAGTTGTCGTTTCTTAAAGTTTGGGGATGCGAAGCTTACGTCAAGAAGTTGATGCCGGACAAGCTCGAACCCAAAGTGGAGAAATGCGTCTTCATAGGATACCCTAAGGAAACGATTGGGTATACCTTCTATCACAGATCCGAAGGCAAAGTGTTTGTCGCAAAGAACGGATCCTTTCTTGAGAAGGAGTTTCTCTCGAAAGAAGTGAGTGGGAGGAAAGTAGAGCTAGACGAGGTTACTGAATCCTCTCTTGAGTTGGAGAGTAGCGCAACACCTGAAATTGTTCCAGTGCCGTCTGCACCAACAATAGAGGAAGCTAATGACAAGGATCATGAAGCTTCGGACGATGCTACTATTGAACATCGCAGGTCGACAAGGTCGCGTGCCCCTCCTGAGTGGTACGTCAACCCTGTCTTAACTGTCTTGTTAGTAGACAACAGTGAACCTACGAACTATGAGGAAGCAATGATGAGCCCAAACTCTGAGAAATGGCTAGAGGCCATGAAATCCGAATTGGGATCCATGAGCGAAAACCAAGTATGGACTTTGTGGACCCTCCTAGCGACCGAAAGGCCGTTGAGTGCAAATGTATTTTTAAGAAGAAAACGGACGCGAATGGTAATGTTACTGTCTATAAAGCACGGCTTGTCGCGAAAGGTTTTCGACAAGTTCAAGGTGTTTACTACAATGATACTTTCTCTCCCGTAGCGATGTTTAAGTCCATTCGGATTTTATTAGCAATTACTGCGTTTCATGATTATGAAATATGGCAGATGGATGTCAAGACTGCGTTCCTCAATGGCAACATTGATGAAGAGTTGTATATCATGCAACCCGAAGGTTTTGTCGGTCCTAAGGATGTTGATAAGGTGTGCAAACTTTAGCGTTCCATTTATGGACTGAAGCAAGCATCTCGGAGTTGGAACCTTCATTTTGATCAAGTGATCAAGAGCTTTGGATTTGTTCCAAATTGCTATGAAGCTTGTATCTACAAGAAAGTGAGTGGGAGCTCAGTGAAATTTTTGGTACTATATGTGGATGAGATATTGATTATCGGAAATGACATTGACATGCTTAACGATGTGAAGAGTTATTTGAACAAATGTTTTTCAATGAAAGACCTAGGGGAAGCTGCTTATATATTGGGCATCAAAATCTATAGAGATAAACAAAGACGCCTGATAGATTTAAGACAAAGTACATACCTAGACAAAGTTCTGAAAAGGTTCAGAATGGATAAGGCAAAGAAAGGTTCAGTGCCTATGTTGTCAGGTAAGATATTGAGCAGGGCATAGGTGCCTTATGCCTCGGCCATAGGTTCTATTATGTATTCCATGCTATGTACTAGACCGGATGTGTCCAATGCTCTTAGTTTGATGAGCAGATACCAAAGTGATCCAGGAGTGGAACACTGGATAGCCGTGAAGAACATCCTAAAGTATTTAAATAGGACTAAAGAAATGTTCTTAGTCTATGGAGGTGATGAACAACTCGTCGTAAAAGGTTACGTCGATGCTAGTTTCGACACCAACAAGGATGATTCTAAATCTCAGACAGGATACGTTTATATTTTGAATGGAGGAGATGTGAGCTGGAGAAGCTGCAAGCAAAGCGTGATCGCATGATCTACAGTAGAAGCGGAATACATGGCTGCTGCAGAAGCGTCAAGTGAAGGAGTTTGGATCAGGAACTTCATCACTGAGCTTGGTGTGGTTCCAAGTGCCTTGGACCCACTAGAGATATTGTGTGACAACACTGGCGCCATAGCACTGGCTAAGGAACCAAGATATCATACAAATACCAAGCACATCAACTGCAAGTTTCATATAATTCGAGATTATATAATAGATGGAGATCTGAAGATTAGCAAAGTACATACAGATCTGAATGTCGCAGATCTGTTGACTAAACCTCTTCCACGAGCAAAACATGATCAACACCTTAGTGCCATGGGTGTTAGATTGTTGCCAGATGTAAACTAGATTATTGACTCTAGTGCAAGTGGGAGACTGTTGGAATTATGCCCTAGAGGCAATAATAAAGATGTTATTATTATAATTCTTGTTCATGATAAAGTTTATATTCCATGCTAGAATTGTATTAAGCGGAAACTTTGATACTTGTGTGGTTTATGAACAACACCGTGTCCCTAGTACGCCTCTATGGACTAGCTCATTGATTAATGATGGTTAAGGTTTCCTAACCATATACATGAGTTGTCGATTAATAATGAGATCATATCATTGGGAGAATGATATGATGGACAGACCCAAATCAAGCAGAGCAATTAGATTGTGTCATCATGTTCATCTTTGCGAAGCTTTTTCTTATATCAAATATTGTATTTCTTAGACCATGAGATAATGCAACTCCCTAGTATCGGAAGAAAGCTTTGAGGTCATCAAACGTCATCCTATGAGAGGGTGATCATAAAAGTGTCTCTCAGGTGATCGAAAAGTACTTGTTGGGTTGTATGTATCGAGATGGGATTTTTCCCTCCCAAGTCGGAGAGATATACTTCGGGACCACTCCGTAATCGATATCAACACCGCTTGCAAGCACGTGGCTGAGGAGTTAATCACAAAGTGATATCGGATTACGGAATGAGTAAAGTACTTGCTGTGAACGAGATTGAACTAGGTACCGACGATCGAATCTCGGGCAAGTAAAATATCGCGTGACGAAGGGAATATATATATGGGATTAATTGAATCCTGGAATCGTGGTTCATCCGATATGATCATCGATGAATGTGTGGGAGTCAATATGGGTTTCTAGACCTCGCTGTTGATTATTGATAGAAGATCATGTCTGCATATTCTCGAACCCGTAGGGTGACACACTTAACGTGCCTCGACGCTAGGATAGAATGGATAATTGGTTTATGAGTTTTTGTTCGGAGTCACAGATGAGATCCAGGACGTCACGAGAGGTTCCGGAATGGTCCGGAGAATAAGATTCATATAAGGGAAAGCAGTTTTTGGATTTCGAAATTGTTTCGGATTGTTCGGTATTGTACCAGAAGCTTCTAGTACCTTCCGGAGTGGGACCAACGTGTCCCCACTTGTCGGGAGGGGGCGTGGGCCTACGAGGGAGTGCCCTGGCCGCATTGGGCCAGGGACACAAGGCCCCATAGGCCCAGCCAGCCAAAACCCTAGGGAAACCTTCTAGAAGGAGGGGGAAAACTTGCCCCCCACTCCAACCCTTGGGGCTGCCGTCCTAGGCCTTGGAGGAGGGTCCAAGGGGGCCGGCCAGCCCCCTATATATAGAGGGCAGGGGCGCAACCCTCCTCCCCCACTCCTTCAACCCTAGGCGCCATACTGCTGCCCTCCAGATCTCTCTCTCTCTCCCGACTGCGCGTAGTGATGGGGATGCGCCTACCGGGGTATACCCAGCAGGACGTTTCCGACTGGCCCAAGAACCGGCGAGTGGGCCTGCAGGACGGCGACTGGATCAAGGCCTGGCGTGGATCCAAGCGACTGGAAGCTGAAGGCCCGGGCAAGTAGATAGGCCCAGTCGGATTAGGTTAAACGAGTACCGAAGCTTTAACTGATTCGGTTGAGATATGTAAACCCTAGGGGAGGTGAGCCTATATAAACCTCCCTGCGGGGCGTGTAGAGATACGTTCCACCATACACCCAAGCGACTCGCCGCCTAGCCGCCGAGCTCGCCCATTGTACCACCTTCATAATACAATCTAGCAGGAGTAGGTCTTTACCCTCCGGGGGGCCGAACCTGGGTAAACCCTGTTTCTCCGCCCTCATCTCGCACCGAAGATGGCTGGCCGCCCTTGCCCCTCGTTCTACTACTCGCTGCAGATTGCAGCATCTGCCGTGACCATTCCCACGACAGTGGCGCCCACCGTGGGGCCTGGCCGGTCTGGCTGGTGTTCTGCGGCGAGTTCCAATCTGCCCATCAACGAGACGGTCGCCACCTGCCGCATGATAGCGATCGGCGAGATGCTCCAAATCTTGCCGAGCAGCTATGTCCCGGCGGCGCGACCCGTCACGCACAGCGTGATCCTGCCGGTCGGCACGATCAGCCTCTTCGTCGGCCTCACCGACGTCATCGTATCGGAGGACTCGGCTCGCATCCGCGAGTCGCCGCCACGCGATCGGCTCTCCGAGAGCCAGGTCCGCACGATTCATCGCCTCGCCTCCGAGTACAACTCGGCCCACAACGACGTGGCCGAAAACTCAGCGGCCACAGAAGACGCGGCCCTCAACGACGACGCCGACTCGGCGACCCCGACGTCACTCGCCGGATCCATCACCGCGGCTTCACCCGCGGGCTCCATCACCCAGGTCTCCAACGTGGGAGACTTCGAGGACCCCTCCATCCTCGGGATCTTCGACTTCGACTCCGGGTCGGAAAACTCCGCTGACCTCCGCGACGGTACCGGCCGCCACGCCGCGACCTACATGGCGACCGGCACCGAGCCGCCGGAGGACCCCTTCTCCACCCCAATCCCTCCTAACGCCACGGCAACGGAGGTCGAGGAACTCCGCCTGAAACTGGCGGAGGCAGTGCGCAAGGAGCAAGCCGAGCGCGAAAAATTTCGCCTCGAGCAGGTAATGGCGCAGGAGCTATCGTGCTACCACCAGCAGCGGATCCGGTCGCGCCTGAACCCCACCATTCAGGGGCCCGTCCTGAACTTCGATGACGAAAACGACCTAGCCCGCGTGGCCGAGCGCGCGATCTGCGAGAACGCGCCACCAGGAGGAAGCGCCCGCCCCCCGCCAGGGTCGACGGCGATGGGCGCCCCACCTCCACCCAACCGCACACCCCCCAGGGACCAGCCGCGGATAGTAGTCTCCTCACGGGAGCGAGACGCTAACGGCCTCCCACTATTCTCCACCCCGATGGACAACCTCGTGGCGGGCCGAGCATCAGCCGACAACATCACGGCCACCGGCGACGGTGCCCTACAGATCCAGTACGTCAGGGCCCTGCTCGCAAAGGCCGTCGAGCAGCAAAACACGGGCACCGACTCGCAGGGTCGAGTATACTCGCGTTCTTCGGGAAGTAGAGGGGCCTCAAGCGGCCGCCCAATGGCGGCAAACACCCTAACTGCCCGCCACCAGAGCCACTGCAGCTCCAACACCGATCCGCGAACGCGGCACTCTCCACCAACGACCCCAGGCCAGCGACCAACTTCGTCGCCGCCAACGGTCAACCCATCGACGCCCGCACCCACATCATCAACAACCAAAGCTGGCGTGCACGCTAGCCCGACGACCTGCGACACACCCTAACCAATCACCGCGACGGCGAGCCCATGGGGTCGCTCAGTCGACTCGACCCCAAGTGCTTCAGACCAATGATTCGAGGCGAGAAGTACCCGCCAAACTTCAAGGCGCCGAAGGAGATAGAAAAGTACGACCCCTCGTACGATTCCGCCGTTTGGCTCGATACATACCTCATGGCGATGGGGATCGCAGGCCACACCGACCTGCTAGCCGCCCGTTACCTCCCCCTGATGATGGAGGGGACGTGTAGGCAGTGGATCAACACCCTCCCCCAGGATAGCATCGACTCCTGGGAGGAGATGCGCGACGCCTTCGTCAGGCACTTCGAGTGCTCCTACACCCGCGCCACCACCATCGAGGACTTGGAGCGATGCGTCCAGGGACCTCGCGAGTCGACTCGCAACTGGGTCCAACGGTGGCAGGAACTCTGGTACAATGCGGTTGGCATCCACCCGGACACCGCGATCCATTGCTTGAAGACCTCGTGCCGCTATGAGCCGCTGGTCGCCAAGCTCAAGCGACACTCTTGCACACTCGACAACATACCGGACCTCCTCGAGATCGCCAAACGGTACGCGGAGGAAGATCCAAACCAGGAAACCGACGACGAGTCGGGAAGTCAATGCCGCACGAGCGGCAACGACAGCGGACGACGGTCCGACCTACGCTACAGCAACACTCGCCTCACCGGCAAGCGCCGCAGTGACGGGCGAGTCGACTTCGTCGCCAACGCCGGGCACGCACAACGCGAGCCCAAGAGCTTCCGCCGCGACGGAGGACAACGCCGCGATGGCGGCAACTACAAGCCCAAGCCAAGGTTCGACCCCGCGGCCCTCCTTAACCAACCTTGTGCGTTTCACAGCAGGGAAGGGAAGCCCGCAACGCACACAACCACCGACTGCCACACCCTCAGGGAGATCGAGAAGGCATGGCGAGCACGGGAGGACCCCGACAACGACCCGCCAAACGGCAGAAAGTTTGGCAAAGTGGCCGGCTCGCTCCATACCTTCACAGGCTTCAACACGAAGCGCGAGAAGAAGGTCATCGCCCGCGCCGTCGCCGTCAACGCAGTGGCTCAGGTGGACGTTCCCCAGTTCCTCAACTGGTCGGAGCAGCCCATCACCTGGAGTCGCCAAGACCACTCGCCACGCATCGAGTACCTAGGCCGAGTCGCCCTGGTGGTCAAGCCCAAGGTCTGCGACTACTGGCTCCCCAAGACATTGATGGACGGCGGCAGCTCCATCAACATCCTGTACCTAGACACCTTCAGGCGGCTGCGGCTCCCGCAGTCGATGGTCGAGACGACCCACACCACGTTCCGTGGCATCGTCCCCGGTCGGAAGGCGTACCCGATCGGCAAGGTCACGCTGCTAGTCACCTTCGGTACACCAGCAAACTTCCGCACCGAGCGGATCGTCTTCGAGCTGGTACCCTTTGACAACCCCTACCACTGCGTCCTGGGGCGCCAGGCGTTCGCCAAGTTCATGGCAGCGCCCCACTACGCGTACAATGGGATGAAGCTCCCCGGGCCATGCGGCGTCATCACCATCAACGGCGACCTCGACATGGCCGCCGAGTGCGAGGCCAAAGGAGCAGAACTCGCTGACGCCGTCATCGCGGCAGAGACCAACCACGCCGATGAGCTCGCCAAGTACGCGAGCGAGGTCAACAACGACGACCCCACCATACTCAAGAAGCCCAACTCGGAGGGCACAAACACCTCAACCTTCGAGGCAACGATGCACACCCGCACCGTCGAGCTGGTCCCAGGAGACTCCAGCCAGACGGTGACGATCGGGACGGGCATGAGCCCAGCCTAGGAAGGCGCGCTCACTCTAGTTCCTCCGTGAGAACAGGGACATCTTCGTATGGAAGCCCTCTGACATGCCTGGTGTCCCTAGGGAGCTCGCTGAGCACAAGCTAAACGCCGACCCCAAAGTGCGACCCGTCAAACAGTCGCTGCGGCCCTTCAATGAAGAGCGCCGCCGAGCAATCTCCGAGGAGGTGCAGCGTCTACTCGCTGCAGGATTCATCCGGCCAATCAAATACTCCAAGTGGCTGGCAAACCCAGTCCTGGTCGAGAAGAAGAACGGGACCTGGAGGATGTGTATCGACTACACAAACTTGAACAGCGCCTGCCCAAAGGAGCAGTTCGTCCTCCCGCGGATCGACCAAATAATCGATTCCACCGCGGGCTCGGAGTCGCTATGTTTCCTCGACGCCTACTCTGGGTACAACCAGATCAAAATGGCCGTTGAGGACGAGGAGAAGACGGCGTTCATCACGCCATTCGGAGCCTTCTGCTACACCGCCATGACCTTCGGCCTCAAGAACGCCGGGGCGACCTACCAGCGGTGCATGCAAGAGTGCCTCGTGAGCCAAATTGGCCGCAACATCCACGTCTACATCGATGATGTGGTCGTAAAGTCCGCTCGCCAGGGTGACCTACTCGCTGACCTAGCGGAAACGTTCGCCAACTTGCGAAAGTACAAGATAAAGCTTAACCCAGGCAAATGCACCTTCGGTGTACCAGCAGAACAACTACTGGGGTACGTCATCTCCAAGCGAGGGATCGAGGCGAACCCCACGAAGATCGACACGATTGCCCGGCTCGGCAAACCCGAGTGCCTGCGCGACGTCCAGAGACCGGCCGGGCGAGTAGCGGCTCTCAGTCGCTTCATCCCCCGCCTGGGAGAGAAGGCGATGCCCCTATACCGCCTGATGTGCAAGAACCCCACCTTCCAGTGGGACAAGGAGGCGGATGACGCGCTTCGTGACCTCAAGAAGGTGCTACTCGCCGCACCGCTACTCGCCGCCCCCGCCGACAAAGAACCCATGCTGGTTTACGTCGCGGCCTCGAGCGCGTCGTCAGCGCCGTCATGGTCGTCGAGCGACCGGAGGAAGGAAAGGAGCGCCCAGTACAGCGGCCGGTGTACTACATCAGCGAGGTCCTCACCGAGTCGCGCCAACGATACCCGCAGTACCAGAAACTGGTATATGCGGTCTTCAGAGCGCAACGGCGCCTGCCGCACTACTTCTAGGAGCACCCGATCACGGTCGTCTCCTCAGCACCGTTGCAGGACATCATCCGCAACCGTGAGGCGACCGGGCGAGTCGCTAAGTGGGCCGTCGAGATCGGCGTCCACAATATCAAGTACGAGCCACGAAAAGCGATCAAGTCGCAAGCTCTAGCGGATTTCATCGCCGACTGGGAGGAGTCCCAGCAGCCAGAGAAGCTGCCATACCTCCATTACTGGAGCCTGCACTTCGACGGCTCCAAGAACGCAGACGGCGCAGGGGCAGGGATCGTGTTGACTTCCCCAAAGGGCGACAAGCTCCGCTACGTCCTCTGCCTCGACTTCACACCCTGCACCAACAACATGGCCGAGTACGAGGCCTTACTCCACGGCATGCGAGCTGCCAGGGAGATGAACGTCAACCGCCTACGCTGCTACGGAGACTCCGACCTCGTTGCTGGGCAAGTCGCTGGCACCTGCGACGCCGTTCCCCCACCATGGCAGCGTACCGCCAAGCAGTGGACAAACTGGGCGGACACTTCACAGGCTACTCCGTCGAGTGGATCGACAGGCGGAAGAACGAGGAGGCCGACGCACTCTCTCGCATCGGGTCGGCTCGACTCGCACCACCCGCCGACGTCTTCCTCGACACGATCACCAAGCCATCAGTCTCTCCCCCGAGGGAGATCGACATCGGAGTCCCGCTCCAACCAGAGGCAGCCCTGGTCGCACTCGTCAATGAGCCAGATGACTGGACCAAGCCCTACGTCGCCTACTTGGAGACCGGCACCTTGCCGGCAGACGAGACGGACGCTCGGATGATCGCACGCCGATGCAAGTCCTACACCATCATCGACGGCGAGCTCCACAAGCGCAGCGTCACCGGCGTATTCCAACGCTGCGTCCAACCCGCCGAAGGACGCAAGATCCTCCACGACATCCACTCCGGCGACTGCGGCCACCACGCCGGCGCCCGCTCTCTGGTCGCCAAGGCTATGCGGCATGGTTTCTACTGGCCTACCGCACACGCTGATGCCGTCGACATTGTCCAGCGGTGCGCCGGGTGCCAGAAGTATGCCAACCAGACACACGTGCCGAGCTCAGCGCTCAAGACAATCCCCATCACCTGGCCATTCGCCGTATGGGGCATGGACATGGTAGGCCCCTTCAAGAAGGCTCCCTCCGGCTACACCCACCTCCTGGTCGCGGTTGACAAATTCACAAAGTGGGTGGAGGCCAAGCCAGTCTGGAAATGCGACGGGAAGACCGCCACTAAATTCCTACGCGAGCTCATATATCGCTACGGGTTTCCAAACAGCATCATCACGGACAACGGCACCAACTTCGCCAAAGGAGCCATGGCCGAATTCTGCGAAGAACACCACATCCGGCTCGACCTCGCGTCGGTCGCCCACCCGGAATCCAACGGCCAGGCAGAACGGGCCAACCAAAGCATCCTCCACGGCCTGAAGCCGCGACTCCAAGTACCACTCGAGCGCACCACCGGGTGCTGGGTCGAGGAGCTACCCTCCGTCATCTGGGGCATCCGCACCTCGGTCAACAGGTCGACAGGATTCACCCCCTTCTTCATGGTGTACGGCGCCGAGGCAGTCATGCCCACCGACCTTGAGCATGACTCGCCGAGGGTCGTCCACTACACGGAGGCTGCGAACGAACTCGCCCGCCAGGACTGAGTCAATCAACTCGACGAGGCACGTGACCTCGCTCGGTCTCGCACAACAATCTACCAACAGGGACTCCGCCGCTACCACAGCCGGCGGGTGAAAACTCGCACCTTCCAAGAAGGCGACCTGGTGTTGCGCCTCATCCAGAACAAGAAGGGCATGCACAAGCTCTCCCCTCCGTGGGAGGGACCATTCGCCATCGGGCGAGTACTTGGCAATGACGCCTATTACCTCATCGACGTTCGCGGGGACGACGAACTCGACGTCAAGCGACCATGGAATGTAAAACTCCTACGGAAGTTCTACCCCTAGAACCCCACATATGTACTCTCCAGTCGCTATGAAATAAAAAGAATCGGTTACTGCAAATTGCGCCTACTCTCCGTGTCTTGTGCCACTCGCACTCGTAGTAATAGCGTCCAGCTAACCGCAGAAGTCAACCTTTGGTACATCGATCGGCACGGCTAAGTAGTGCGGTGCAAAAGCACTGAGTAACCTCAGGTCTTGCATCGTCCATGAAAAACGCCTACCTAGAGCCCCATTGGAGTCGCCCAGCCCGACTGGCTCTACGAGCCAAGACAACTGCCTTCGCTTCTTACAACGACCATGGTCCTCCGCATCCTCGACATAGCGACTCGAACGGCCAAGTACCACGCTCGGGGACTGACGACCAGATCATCGCGAGCGGCTCGGGAAAACGCCAAGTAGGAGAGCATGCCCAGGACTCGCCACGCGACTGACCCAACGGGCCAGGCAGGAGTGATGCGCCCAAACTAACGCGCCAAGTCCTCAACCACCCTCGAGTCGCGCCTAGAACAACCAAGTACCACGCTCGGGGACTCGGCCACCCGACCCCGTTCGCGCAAGGGAAAACGGTGAAGTATAGAGCGTTCAAGGGAGTCGCCCTGCGACTGGCTCTTCGAGTCCGGGCGAGTAGACCACAACAAAAAAATGTTCAAAAACCACAAACAAATCACACACGACGTAAACCCCATAAAAGGGCGGACGCGCTCGGGGACTCGTTCAAACCTCAAACACAAAATACATGACAAGTCACAAAACAGACACGACGTCTCATTCAATAGCATTTAGCATTGTCTAAAATTACAAAATATGCCTAACTGGCAAACCTGCTACTAACGCCCTAGGGCAAACTTTCCTATTCTGTAGGCTTCGACGATGACTCGCCAGCACCCTTGCGATTGCGGATGAACGGCGTGTACGGGTTCGACGGGTAGGTCGTCAACTCACCCGCCATCGCCGCGCGGAAGGGCTGCTCGACCTTGAAGTCCCGATGCTGCGGCTCGGGGTCGTTGGGCGCGACGACCGTCTCCTGATACGGAAGGAGGTCGCCCATCGCCCAGACACGCTCGGAGTACATCGCGGCGCGGTCCGTCAACTTGAGCACCTCGGAAAGCTCCACTGCGCCAGTCGACAACGGGTAGCCACTCGTCACATCGTCGAGGTCGAAGTCCTCTGGGAAGTGAGCAAGACCAAGGCTGAGCGCCGTCGCTGCTCCGCGCCGAAACGCCGATCGCGTCATGAACTCAACGACCGCGGGCGCCTTCTCCAAGTACTTCCACACCTCGACGAGGTCGCTGGGAATTACTTCCGTGGGTGATATCTCCTGGAGATAGGCTCAGATGCACGTCGCCGACAACGTTGCCGAATCGACGAGAGTGGCCACACACTGCCGCGCGTCGAACAAGCTCGCCTCTTCCGCGCTATCAATGATGCGACCTGCGAGTAGAAGACAACAATGAGTACGCCGGACATCACAAAAGGCACACGTTACTGGCAGAGGCAGATGCACTTACCAATCAACGGGCGGGCGAGATCCTTGATGAAGCATTGAAGCGAAGTATGGTCGTCCTGAAGCCCAGCAACAAGGGCGTCCGACACTTTACGATCCTCTTCGGCGGCTGTAATGGCGGCCTTGGCTCGCCCATCAGCCGAGCTCGCTTCCTCCTTCGCCTCCCGCAGCTCGCGCTCGAGATGGGCGATCCGCTCTTCAGCCGAGCTCAAAGCCGATTGCGCCGCCGCCAATTCACCCGCGGGGACAAGTCCCTGGCGAGCTTCCTCCGCCTTCGCGGCAACTGCCTGAAGCCCCTTATTCGCCTCCTGGACGGCGGCCAGTTCCTTCTCCGCGCGATGCTTCGCGGCCAATCGGTCAGCCGATTCACGTTGCAGACCCTGCACATCATTCAAATAGTTAATTAAAGCAATATCCTCAGCGCCCACCCGCTTAAATTCAGCGAGTGCGCACTCGGGGACTGGCAATCAAAAAATTCCTAAGTGCCCACCCGCTGAAATTCAGCGAGTGCGCACTCGGGGACTGGCAATCAAAAAAAAAATTCCTAAGTGCCCACCCGCTGAAATTCAGCGAGTGCACACTCGGGGACTGGACGCGCAAAATAACAATTATACACCAAAAGAATTAGACCGCTGCAACACACCGATCTGATCCTCGGGGACTGGACATACCTGGATGGCTGCGCCAAGCATGCCATGAAGTTGTATCGCGTCCACGGACGCGAGGAGAGCTGGCGTGTGTCCATGACGCTGCTCGACTTCCGCATCAGCGACCCCAGGTGCACGGCTCGAGGGTGAAGTTCCACTCGCTGCGGCCGCTTTGGTCATGAAGCGCGGGAATGTCGCAATGGAAGCACCCGCACCAAAGGAGGTTGGCTCGGCCGCTCCAGGCGAGGGAGAGCCCTCCTTCGTGGACGCGGCCGCCTTTATCGCGGGTTCAGACGGCGCGACCGCCGTATCGTCAGAGATCGTGACGAGATCATCGCCCTTGGCCTTCTTGCCGCCATCTGTAGGGACGACGACCTCGTCCGCCTTCCTCTTACGGGAAGGATCCTCATCGCTGACGATGGGTGGCACCTTAGCCACGGTCGGGTGGCCCATCCTCTTCACTCCGGTCCTGTAAATCAATCACGTAAGCAAGATAATTCAAGCTGCTATGGAAGACAAGGGTAGGTGAGCAAACTCACTTGGCGATTGGAATGAAGCGTAGCCCCGTGCGGAGGCCGGCCGGCTTCTCCAGTTCAGGACCCAGTCGGCGGCTGAGCCCCAATTCCAGGATGTCGCGTGCCCAAGACACGGACGGCTTCTTCGTCGTCGAGGCGGCAACGGGAGCCTCTGGAACATCTTCGGCAGGAGCTTCCCTGTGAGGTGAAGCCGCCGCAGCCGGAGCATCCCCCAGTCCAGAAACTGGGGCGAATGGTGGAGGCATCAAAGCCAGTGGCATCTCGACAGTGGCCGCATCCAGCGTGGCTGCCTTCGGTGGTGCCTCGTCCTTGGCCGGGCTGGGGGCGTCGGAGTTGCTCGCCGAGTGCGGTGGCGACGCCGGCCTCGTCGGCTTCGTCTTCATCTTTGGAGGGGCCTTTGCCTCTTTCTCCTTCTTCTTCTTCTTCTTCTTCTTCTTCTTCTTCTTTTTCTTCTTCTTCTTCGACGGAGTGGCCTGGCGGCGCGAGGTGGTCTCCGGAAGTTCTTCGTCGTCATCATGACGCTCGAGGCTTTTGCTCGCCTCAAGCTCATGTTGACGCTGCCCGCGGGTCTTGCGGACCAGCGGGGCGACTTCCTCTTCGGACTCTTCGTCACCATCGCTCTCGTCGCTCCCGGCGTCGCCCTTGGCGGGAGGCGACTTGCCCATGTCCTGGATGGACGAGCTCGAATTCTCGTCGTCCGAAGGCGGAAGCCATCCTTCCACCACTTGGAATAGCTGCAATGAACGCAAGATGAAATTAGAATGACCGCGACTGCAAAACTGCGACTGCGAATGAAGCGAGGTGATTACCGTTGGGGCCTGACGCTTTGTGGTGTAGGGAGCGACCCCGACTTGTGCGTCCAGGTACACCGCCTGGGTGATCTTCTTCAGTGCTGCGGTGTAGTCCTCGAGCTTCCATTCGGCGAGGCAGGACTTCGTCGAGTCCTCCCAGCCGGCGTACTGGTACATGTAGTGCTCGAGCCGAGCCAGCGGGACGAGCCGCCGCCCGAGCCAGCAATTGTACAAGTTGATCGTCTGGAGGCCCTTCTTCTTCAGGCCGCGGATGGTTTGGAGCATTTCGTCCACAACCATCCGCTGGTCGCTGGGGAGCTTGCCGGCTTGAAGACGGCGCGGCTCGGACCGGTTGGCGGAGTACCGTGGGATCGCCGTATCACCCTCCGGGGTCGCCTCGGCAACATAGAACCAAGATTTTTTCCAGTCGCTCGCCGCCTTGGCAGGCAGCATCAAGTCGAAGAATGAAGCCTTCGACTTCAGCTAGAAAGTTAGGCCGCCCGCGGCAAGCATTGGGCCACCCGCTTCCTCGCGGCTGATCCGTCCGTGGAACAGATCTTGCCAGAGAGGGAAGTAGGGCCGGCAGCCCAAGTAGCACTCGTAGAACGCCACGAAGATGGCGAGCTGCTCGATGCTGTGAGGACCCAGATCTGATGGTTGGATCCCGTAGTAGGCGCAGAAGCGCCGGAAGAACAGGGACGTGGGGAATCCTAGCCCCCTTTCTAGATGACTGGTGAAGCAGATGAACTCCCTCTCGCGCGGGCTCGGGGTCACCTCTCCGGCCGCGGGGATGCGCCAGCAGCCGGCTCGCAGGATCCCAGCCTCCTCAAAGGAAGCCAGTTGCGCCCTCGTACACTTAGATCTACCCCAAGATTCGGTGGAGAGGGCCATGGCGGAAGGATTTGTGGGGGGTCGGAGGATTTCTGATCGGCTGGATCGCGATGCGAAGGGAGGCGAAAGTGCGCGCAATCGGAAGGAATGGCGAGAAGGTGGTTTTCTGATCGCCTGCCATTCCCCTTATATAGCGGTTGTTACCCGCCAAATCAGGGAACCGTTACCGCGCGATGATTACGCCAAAAGTTACCGTTGGATTACCCCAACGGCTAGTTTGACCACGTTTGACGGTCCAACTTCAGCCACTCGACTCGCCGACCCGATCACTATGACAGTGTTTTGCCGACTCGACTCGCCAAAGCTGCGATCAGGATGACTAGTTTTCTCCTTTATACAGGAGCCCACCGACGATTCGACTGGATGTCTACTTTGCAGCCGTATACTCCGACTGCCAGCAGCCACCTACGCCAACTCGACGACGGTCTCGGGGACTACTGATGGGGATGCGCCTACCGGGGTATACCCAGCAGGACGTTTCCGACTGGCCCAAGAACCGGCGAGTGGGCCTGCAGGATGGCGACTGGATCAAGGCCTGGCGTGGATCCAAGCGACTGGAAGCTGAAGGCCTGGGCAAGTAGATAGGCCCAGTCGGATTAGGTTAAACTAGTACCGAAGCTTTAACTGATTCGGTTGAGATATGTAAACCCTAGGGGAGGTGAGCCTATATAAACCTCCCTGCGGGGCGTGTAGAGATACGTTCCACCATACACCCAAGCAACTCGCCGCCTAGCCACCGAGCTCGCCCATTGTACCACCTTCATAATACAATCTAGCAGGAGTAGGTCTTTACCCTCCGGGGGGCCGAACCTGGTTAAACCCTGTGTCTCCGCCCTCATCTCGCACTGCAGATGGCTGGCCGCCCTTGCCCCTCGTTCTACTACTCGCTGCGGATTGCAGCATCTGCCGTGACCATTCCCACAACACGTAGGCGAAGCCCTGCCGCAGAAACTCTCCACCTTTGCACCACGCCGTCGTGTTGTAGATCCAATCTATCTCTCCACCCCACTTTCTAGACCGAGGAAGGAGGAGACGTCAAGGTGCCGTACGTGTGCATCTCTCGGAGGCATCGCCACTTGCGGTGTTGGATCGGATCGGATCGCGAGGAGGAGAAGCTAGTACGACTACATCAACCACGTTCCGTTGAATGTTCCACTGTGCGAATCTTCAAGGGTATGAAGATGTCATCTATTCCCCCTCGTTGTTTGCATCTCCTAGATTAGATCTTGGCTTTCCCGTTCGCATCCGTAGAATTTTTTTGATTTACTATGCTGCGCAACCCTTCAGTCTCTGGGCTATGGGTCCTGTTCCGGGGATTAGTTCAATGATAAACTCGATAACCCGATCTGGGGGCGTACCAGGCAAAACATCTGGAAATACATCGGTGTATTCATAGACTATCCGGACTTGGTCAATGGTAGGTTGGGCTATACTCTTGTTGCACTTGAATTGACGAGGTAAGGTTTCAGATATATGCTCGACTGATATTCCGGCTGTACTGGTCATGGTTATGGCTTTCTTGGCATAGTCAATTAATCCTTTATGTTTGGACATCCAATACATTCCTAGTACTACTTCCAAACCTTTAGTTCCGAGTACTATCAGATTAGCATAAAAATCTATGCCATGGATTCGGATAGGGACGACTTTGCAAATTTACCTAGCTTTGGTGGTTGAACCGGGGATTTGAACAATCATAACATGCTTCAGTTTGGTTGGTTGAATCTTACTAGTGCATGCCAATTCTTCGGTGACAAATGAATGCGATGCACTAGAATCAAACAACACTCTAGCAAGTACTGAATTAACAGAAAACATACCCAGCACGATGTTTGGAGCTTCCTGAGCTTCTTCAGCATGCATGAAAAAAAGACGGCCGTTGCGGTTGAGTGAATTCCCTGGGGCAAATCTTCTTCCGGGATGAACACGACGCTGCTGCTGAGCTGGGGCATTTGCATTGGGGGCTGCGGCATTCTTCTTGTTGGGGCACTCGTTGGAGTAGTGGCCTTTATTTCCACAGTCATAACAAGTCACTTGCGACTTGTCCTTTGCTGCAACAGGCACAACATGCTTCCAGTCCTCGGGGCAGTGTTGGTGTTGGCGGCAACATTGTTGTTGTTGAACTTGGGTGGGGCACGGTTGAAATTCCTAGATTTGCCGGGGTTGTTGTGATTTCCTCCGGGCCTTGGGTTTCCACAGTTGGGATAGGTCGAACGGTTCATCGGGGGTCTTTTGGTTCTCGGGGCAAATCTTCGAGATGGGTTGGGGCGATATTTTGGGGTCTGATGGGTTCCTGGCTGATGCATCACGCGATGCTTGCGGTTCTCGTTGGCTTGGTTGATCTTTCCTTCCATCTAGATGGCAGAGTCGACAAGGGCTTCAATATCTGCAAAGGGGATATTGACCAACACAGTCTACATCTCATCGTGCAGTCCATTCAAGAATCTCTCTTTCTTCTTGGCTTCGGTGTCGATCTCATCCGGGGCATACCTAGCTAATGACAAGAATTTGTCACGGTATTCCACTACGGTCATCCTTCCTTGCTTCAGTTCTCTGAACTCATCTCTCATCCTCTTGATCAAACCCGGGGGTACATGGGTTCTGCTGAACTTTACCTTGAATTCCTCCCAGGTCATCATTTGTCCTTCGGTCATTGCACGAACGTTGTTCCACCATGCTCTGGCGTCTCCGGCTAGATAGTGGGTGGCGAATAGAACTTTCTCATTGGCTTCCACTCCGGCGACTTCCAGGTTGTTTTCCATGGTTTGCAGCCAATCATCGGCATCTAGGGGCTCTCCTGACTTAGTGAAAAAGGGTGGGTTGGTGTTTTGGAAATTCTTGAGCTTAAATCCATGGTTGTCCTGATTTCCTTGGCCTTGATTGTCGTGGGCCAGCTGAGCTATCTGATGAAGGGTGGCTAAGTTGGCTTGACGTTCGGCTCTTTCAGCTTCGCGGTCAGAAACCAACATTTGCAAGATCTGCAACATCGGGTCCGGGGATGAACCACTTCCTCCGCGTGGCATCTGAAGATTGAGATAGATCATGAGAAAAGAGGGAAATTTCTAAGGTTCCGGGACTTTGAAAAGTTTTTAAAGTTTGACTCAGTTTTTCTAGCAACTTGCTTTTCCTTCATTCATTCATTCATAGCACGCGATACAAACACACACCACAAAACAAGAAAAACCGATGGTTTTAAGAACCATTCTGGAAACTATGATACAGTGGGACCGAATACTACTCACTACGCTAGTGCTCAAGTGCTACTTCTCCTTGGAGTCGGTGTAGTCGTCATCCTCATCATCCTCATCATCATCGATGAAGGCGTAATCATCCTCATTGGTGAAGAAATCCATAGCCTGATCCTCCAGAAAGTCATCGTCATCGCTAAGGTAGGAGTAGGGGTCTCCACGAAGATCTTCTCTGACATTCTCCCTTTCCTCCAACTACATGTCTCTCTCATGGATGGTCTCCTCCAAATCCGAGATACGGTGGCGAAGACGGGCAATGATGCGCTCCTTCTTGTCGAGCTGACGGCGGCGAGACTTGCGATCCTTTTCTAGCATGGCGATGGTCTGATCCTTCTTCTTGATGATGGCGGACTTGTGGTTGCAGTAGTCATGGAAATTATCCAATTCCTGCTGACGATCATACATCATGAAGCTGAGGTGGTCCAACTGAGTCTTTAGCTCGGGGTGGTATGTGGCTTCCAGTGGCTGTCCCATAGCATGAAGCCTTGGACAAAACTCAAAGCGGGTACCCTTGATCTGGTTGATACTCTGCCCACACAGACGGGCAAGAGCTTCCTGCATGGCCCTGGCAAGTCCATCGAGCCAGTTGTTTTCTCTTAAGGTGAACTAAATTCCCTCGGCAGTGGGAGGTTCAATCTTTCCTCGGAGATTTGCAAAAATTAGCCACTGCAGATATTCTCCTCCTTGATCATTGAGCTGAGCTCCGAAGAACTCGGGGTGAGGACGCTCCAGAAGTTCCGAAAGCTAGTCCAAATCTCGCTCAAAGATAAGGTCTCCTCCATTCCCCAACTGATAAAACTTGCTGTACTTCACGTCCATCTATAAGAATATAGGATGAGTAAGTTAGTAGAGTGATCAAGTGTGTCAATTTTTATGTATTTTGCAAGAGTTTTTGAGGAACATGAATTTTTATGAAAGAATCAAAGTGATAAGAATGGGAATAAGTTTTTGTAAATATTTGTTTCCTTTGGTTTTGAAACTAAGTTTTTGATTCAAACGTCCAGTCTAACTAGGGTCTCCTATGGTCAGGATGGCTCTGATAACAACTTGTCAACACCGGGATTTTTAATCCCAGATGCCTGTTATGCCATACATCGCAATCCCAGGATTACCATTTTCGCGAGACATAACATATTTGGATACCACAATACATCATCCATTACAAACTATACATAAGGTCTTACACAAATAAGGATCTCATGATCCAGTTCTTAATACAACTCAAGCAGCGGAAATACGTAATAATAAAGGTAGCGTAGGCGAAGCTCCATCTTCGTGGTCACAGGCAATGCTGACGATGGGAGATGATCCTAGCTGTCGTAACCTTCCTAGGTTCCATCCTCCAGGTACTCCTCTTCATAGTCTGGCCATGGGAATAGCCAGGGACAAAGCCATGAGTACTCTTTAAGTACTCGCAAACTAATACTAACAAGTGGAGGGGGTTTTTGTAGTAGGACACTAAGATCTAGGGTTGTTTTGCAAAAAGACATATTTACCTCTACTAAGTTCAGAAGCAAAGAAAAGCTAGTTGAAATTTTATAACACCTAAGTGGGAACTTGTATTTGATATCACAACTCTGTTGTGGTCAAGTCAAAATTTCAATTCATTTCACAAGTCATTTTGAAAACATCTGACAGGGGAACAGTATGGCCACTCCAACTGTCCATAACCGCGGACGCGGCTATTCAAATAGTTTGACACTCTGCAGAGATTGTACACTTTCACCACAACATTCGATACATCCGTCAGGAACAAATCCTGAATTCACCATACTCAGTATGCGGATAATCAATCCTAACCTTTCAATTACACGCCCTAGTATAAGCACCTCTCCTGTGAGTTTGGCCTCCCAACCATGACCAACTGTCATCTTGGGTACTGCACAGGTAGACAATCTTCACAAGGCAGCCTCAGCTCAGACCTTGGCCGTGAGGGAATGTCACATCCCAAGATTTTCCAAATCTTGTTATGTGAAAAATAAATGAATAAAATAAACTTTGTTGATTTTCAGGGTGAGAAGAAACTTTTTGATTCCAATTGGAAACCTTCAAGCCTATTTGATCAAATAAAATCCTAAAGGGATTTAAAAAGATAAATAAACAATAAAGTTAAAAATATTTGGAATTACTATTTTCTTGGATCTTTTAATAAGAAGATTTGGTTTTCAAATGAAAAGGTAGAAATTTAAATAAGGAATATTTTTATAGAGCCAAATTAAATCTTGGCCAAGCCTCTGAAATAAAATATTTCTATTTGACAAAATTAGTAAAGGTTTATTTAAATAAAATAATGGGGATTTATTAATATCCAATTTTATTAAAGTAAAGACTTTTCCCATTATAATTAAACACTAAAATTTGTTATTTTATTTTAATTGAGTTTTCCAAGTATTCTATAATTTCAAATAAACCCTACTGTTTTGGTTTTGATAATATTTAGATTTCAAATGGAGTTTTAAATAAATCAAATCCTATTTGACTTAATAACTAAGGACTATTTTATTTAATTAATAAATGGATCCTAAAAAGAATAAAAATATTATTTTGTTTTGGACTTTGATTTGTGTTGTTAAATAGAACTAAACACAATACAAGGTTTTGGTGGAAGTTTGATTGATTTGAATGTTTGAATTGTTTGATTGAATTTCAAAACAGAAAATCAAATGGGAAAAGGGAAAAAGTTTCAGTACAAAAGAAATGCTAAAGGACTCGACCCAACTAAGTAGGCCCAGTAGCCCAGCTCCAGCCCACCAGCTCGCCCTCAGCGAATCGTTTTCCTACTCAACCGCGAACCCGCAGAGTCCCAGACAGGTGGCCCCTCTCCCTATCTCTCTCCCTCGCTGACAGCAAGGCCCCATCCCTCCTGTTCATCGTCTTCAACCACGACCCCGTCGCCCTGTCGTTGCAGCCAGTAACTCCGGCGTTGATTACGCGTTGATGGAGGCCTTGATTCCTCCCAGTAACCGCGCCCATTTAACCGCCTGCGTCTTCCCTCTCCTTGCCCTCAAACCCCGCTGCAAGTGAACCACCAGGCTGCCCCCAATTCCCTTTGCTTTGCCACTGCTCCGACGACGTCTCCAACCAAAATCCGGCGCCGTCCAGCCTCGCCTCTCCTTCCCAAGCACACGAGCTCGATCCTCACCTCCTGGCGCATCTCCCTGTGCCACTCATTCACTCGCGGGCGCTCCGCAACATCGACTTCGTCATCTACTGAGCGCCGCCACGTCTGTTTTTCTCTCCGGCGACCTCCCCCTGGTAAGCCAGACCACCCCGAGTCCTCTCAATCATGCTCACATGAACGCCACACTCACCCGCGTCTAACTGTGTCCTTGTTTTTCCTCGGAGTGAACCGCGGCCTCACCTCCGACAACAAACAGAGCCGCCTGACGTCGTCACCAACTCCGACGAGCGATTACTCCCGTCCCTGTGCGCCCCTCGCCAAGCCAACGCCACCTCGAGCTTCACCTCGACCTCGCGAACACGGTGAGCACCCCCGTTTCCTTCTTTCCATCCTGTAGCCTCCTCAACGCCGCTAGCCGAGCGTCGCCACCGTCTGCCTCCGCGCAACGCCGCCAGGCAATGGTCAAACTCATCTGCACCGTTAGATTTAGATCCAACGCGTAGAAAAAGATGACTTAACGAAGGGGTACGAGTTGATCAGCGCCATGCGTTGTAACTTAAATCCTGCGGTCCAGAGAGGCTGATCCGCACGAAGCGGTACCGCCCAATAAGAACAAGCCACGTGGCCAGCCTTTGTTTTAAAACAGAATTTGAAATCAGATTGTTATGCAAATTTGTAAACCTCATAACTTTTGATCCACACGTCCAAATTTTGCAAACTTTATATCAATGGAATTAGCAAGACAAGCCCTAGCCAACCATGCACTTTGTTTAGTAAAAAGCTTCTGGTAAAATGTTGGTTTTTGCAGAAACTTGTGTATGCATGTTTAGGACATAAAATTTATTCCAAAATGTTTTTGAGTTGAAATCTTTGCAAAATGGTTTGTTGTGAACTTAATGGCCCTAGGAACCAACTTATGGATTTAAAAATGTATTTTGTGAAGATTAGGATTGAATAATTGAATTAGCTCATTTCTAGTCAAATAAAAATATTGATTTTGTTATGGAAATGATTTTTGAGCAAGATCTTTGGAAAATGTTTTGATTCAAAACTACTGACCCTAAACACCATGTTTTGTGAATTAACAAGTTATTTGGTGAACAATATAAAATTTGTTGCTTTGCTAAAAACATTTTCCACCACATAAAATAATGATTTGATTTAAAAATGGTTTATAGATAAAACCCTTTTGCAAATGGTTTTGCCACTTTAGAAAATGACCACTTTGGACCTTATAATGTTTAGAGCCTAGTAGAAACCACCTTTGCAAATAAAACTATCTTTTGCATGCTTGCATGCATGACTTTGTTTCTATTATTTTATGTGTGATGAATTGTTTGATTAATGGTTGGAATGCTAGTTGAATCTATGTTTGCTTGATTGATTTGTAGTGAACTTAGAAGAGTGAGATATTAGCAAGACCAAGAAGTGAACCAACATCCTCTACCAAAAAGGCAAGTGACACTATCATCCAAGTACTACTATTTTCATTACATTTAGTGGATTTTGAAACATGCATGTTAAGGATTACTATATTTTGCTATGCTAAATCCTAATAGGATACCCTTATACATTCCTTAGTGAAAACAATGTAGTTGTAATATGCTTAGCCCTGCTATGTATTTTGAGAAAGGAAACATGTTGAGATTATGAGAAGTATTGAAAAGACTTGTGTTTTATATAATAAAACAAGTACTCAATGAACCACCTGGGTGGACAAGGATACTCAAGTGTTGGACAAGGTGGCAACAAGAGGAACCATGTTTATATGGCAATCTCTTTTTGTTGTGCACTAGGAGAAAACCACCCAGGAAACTTAGATATTGAACATGTTTCTCGTACAGTGGCTTCCGTGTACAATCACATGCTAAATGGGCACTGGCTTAGTCAACTACATAGTGGAAGCCCCATGCATTGGCCTCTTCAGGTTACTAGAATGAGGGAACTTGGAACCCTACATTGGTGCCTGAAGACAATCTAGCATTGTGTATGGGAGGAACCTATGGAAAGACTTCGTCACATTCTCAATCTGCCAGTACTCCATCTTGGTGAGTACTTATCTAGCGGCCACTGGTGGCAACAAGATGAGTTTGTGTCATGTGGGTAAAGTGTACAACTTCTGTAGAAGATCAAAATTCTAAGTACTTAGCCGTGTCCCCGGTTATGGACAATACTGAGCAACTAAGGCCTGAAGCTATGGGAAATCTCGACATTCCAATTTCTAAAAGTAAAACTTGAAAGTGACAACAAAAGACTTGAAGCACTTGGGGTGTACCAAGGAGCTCAAAAGATTTTGACAAAGACTTGAAGCACTTGGGGTGTACCAAGGAGCTCAGAAATATTTGACAAAAGATCAAAACCATTTTTAAAAGATAGGATAAAACTATATTGCTTTCTGCAAATGAGCCTAAAACCCTACTTAGCCAAATATGCATGTAATGTTAGGATCCACTTATATTCTACATAGTAGTGAAACTTGCCAATACAATTCAAATGTATTGACCCTTGTGGCTGTAACTTATTATGTTGCAGGTTTGTTTGGTGTTAGTGAAGTGTGTTAAATAGGATTACAAGTCTACAACCAACATGTTTGCCTTTGGCACTTTGAAGATGAAGGACCCCATGCTTATAGATATTCTGCTGCAATGTAAAGTGATAGCCAAATGAGCTATGTAAGATTTGATGAATTATTTTATTCCTGGTTATAAAGCTGTATTATGACCTTTGTTTCTTGATATTACATCTTAACTGTGGATGCTAGCTATTGATCCAGGGACTAGCATTGTAAACACAAGGATCTCTACCTTGTTAAAGGTTGGGACCTCTACAGATGGTATCAGAGCATTGTGTTGCCTGTAGGATTTGTAAACCTAGGATTGGATAAAACCCCTTGGAAAAATAGGAGTTGTATTTGTTCCAAAAACTTATTTACAAACAATCTTGTAAACTCCTTCCTCAATCATTTTGGTTTTGATTCTACATCTCATCTATTTCAACTTGATGGATAAAGCCTACCCCATGGCCAAAGATTTCACCATGTGCAAAGGACTTCATCAATTCTAATGACTTCAACATCTTCAGCATTTTCACCAAGGACCTCAACCTTGGATATCACTAAGGACTACAAGTGAGACAAGAAATCTTGCTCAAGATTTGGAGACTAAGGAAACACAAATTAGAAGGAGCCATCATCACCTTTGAAGTTTGTGACCAAGAGATTTCCCAAGGAAACCATGATCTCAAGCAAGAAGAATCAACCAAGAAGGATGGAAAGACCACAAGTGAACCATGTAGATGGACCACCATATTTAGTTTAAGCCAAACCCACCAACTTATGTGGTGTAACAAAAAATATTTTTGGTTGCCTAAGAATATGCTTGGAAACTTGTGTTTGAAAGGAGTGTTTGTTTGTGATTGCTTGCACATTGTTTGTGTGAATTTTGAAGTGTGTGATTAGAATTATTTCCTTAGAGATATTTTTGCCTATTCTAATCTCCATTCAACCCAAACAGATGACTACTCCAAGAGACTCCAACATCAAGGTTGATGACAACAACAACCAAGAGGACAACATGAGAGAACCCATAGCAACCCAAAACCAGTTGAACCAAATGACAGCTCAATTCATAGCCAACATCAGTGGGGAAGATCCAACCCTGCAAGGATTTTTGGAAAACCAAGCCCAAATGTTGCATAAGGTGACAAATCAAATGATCAACATGGAAGGCAACTCTTCTAAAGGAGTTTGTGACAACAAGGATGACAAAGATGTTATTCTAGAAGGAACCAAAGCTTGCAATATTTGTGGAGACAAGGATCACACTTCCAAGGAGCATGGAGATCAATGCCCCAACTGTGAAGAGAAACATCCAATTGGACAATGTCCCACCTCTCAAGCTACTTGTTACCTATGTGAAGGAAATAATCATGTCCCTATCCAATGCCCCATCTATTCCATAGTTGAACAAAGGAAACAAGGTGGAGTGCAACAACTGAATGCAGACTATCAAGAGGATGCTAAGTCTACCAAGAAAGATGAGGACAAAGGAAAATCTCCACTTGTACCTCCATGCAATAAACCCAATTTAAAGGACCAAAGAAGAAGCATATGAATTATCCAAGGAGCAATAGAAGGTCAAAGAAACCAGTATACATTCCTACCTATGAGATAACATATGAAGAACATGAACTGGAAGCACTCCTAGCTTTGGAGAAACCCAAGAAAAAGAAGGACAAAAGCCATGTGCAATGTAATCATTGTAAAGAAATGGGACACTATTCCAGTGAATGTCCAGAGAAACAGAAGTATAAGGAGATTGGTCAAGTATGGTGCAACAACTGCAAAGAAATAGGCCATTATGCAGCAACTTGTCCACAAGAGATACGTGAAGAACTCAAACTTATCACATGTTACAAATGTGGTAACCAAGGACATTATGCAAGCAACTGTCCAGAAAAGATGAAGCACAAGATAAACAAGCCTGTGAAGGATCTCAGCCTTGTCATATGTTTCAAGTGTGGAAACAAAGGACATTATGCAGATGTTTGCCCAGAGAAGTTTCCCCAAGATCCCAAGCAAGCCAATATGTAATTTAGTTGGAAAATTTTAAAGGGTGGTAGTACCCTAGATGCTTTGAGCCAACTTGTAACCCTAGCCTTCCCAAATCTCGGGACAAGATTTATTTTAAGGGTGGTAGCCTGTCACATCCCAAGATTTTCCAAATCTTGTTATGTGAAAAATAAATGAATAAAATAAACTTTGTTGATTTTCAGGGTGAGAAGAAACTTTTTGATTCCAATTGGAAACCTTCAAACCTATTTGATCAAATAAAGTCCTAAAGGGATTTAAAAAGATAAATAAACAATAAAGTTAAAAATATTTGGAATTACTATTTTTTGATCTTTTAATAAGAAGATTTGGTTTTGAAATGAAAAGGTAGAAATTTAAATAAGGACTATTTTTATAGAGCCAAATTAAATCTTGGCCAAGCCTCTGAAATAAAATATTTCTATTTGACAAAATTAGTAAAGGTTTATTTAAATAAAATAATGGGGATTTTTTAATATCCAATTTTATTAAAGTAAAGACTTTTCCCATTATAATTAAACACTAAAACTTGTTATTTTATTTTAATTGAGTTTTCCAAGCATTCTATACTTTCAAATAAAACCTACTGTTTTGGTTTTGATAATATTTATATTTCAAATGGAGTTTTAAATAAATCAAATCCTATTTGACTTAATAACTAAGGACTATTTTATTTAATTAATAAATGGATCCTAAAAAGAATAAAAATATTATTTTGTTTTGGACTTTGATTTGTGTTGTTAAACAGAACTAACACTACTAGGAAAACGGCTATAGGTAATCAACACATCCGTGGCTCACATGGTTGGAGTGCCCCACGGCTAAAACAGGCGTGGCTCACCAGTGGGCAGTGCCCTACTAGTAACTAGAACAACTGTGGCGCACATGACTATAGTGCGCCACAGATGTGTGTGGGCCAGGGGCCTGTTGGCCGCACACCAAACATCTGTAGCGCACTACGGTCATGTGCGCCACGGTTGTTAGTCTCATCTGTGGCGCACATAGGGGGGGTGCGCTACGCCTAAGCGCACGCTCCCTTCTGCTGTGAAACGGCCACACACTTCTGTGGCGCACTCGGCCTAGTGCGCCACTGGGAGTAGGAACATCTGTGGCGCACATGGCCCAGTGCGCCACAGTTGTTTCTACACCCTGTGGCGCACTACGGCCGTGTGCGCCACGGATGTGTCGATTTTTTTAGGACATCACTTTATGTGTGACCACACATCACCACCCCACACTTCACTTTCCCCTTCTTCTTCCTCCTTAGATCTAGTCGGGATCTTCTCCTTCCCACCTCAATTTCTCCACCCATTCACCATTTTTAGAATGTAAAACTTGCTTTGGATGTTACATAAGTAATAGAGGAGGTCTCCGGTATCTCATCTCCTTCTCCGGTCGATGCGCGCACCTCTCCTTTCCATCTTTCTCGCGATCGGTCTCTCATCTCGGTAAGTTTTCCATGTAAGGATGTGTTCATGTGTATATGGATGATGCATGTGCTCATATGTATGTAGATGATCTATCGATGCTCATGATGTGTGTATGTGTGGAGAGGATCGATGGTCATATGTGTGTGTATATGGAGAGTATCGATGATGCTCATGCATGTGTGTATGGAGAGGATAATGATATGTTCATGTGTGTATGGATCGGTTTCTCTCTCTCTTGTGTTTGTATGTGAACTAGTTGCCTTTTGTTTTGCCAAAATGTTGATTCATTTCCATTTTGGCAAGACTTTGGCATTTCGCAAAGGTCCTAATTTTAGGATAGGTCATGCCGAAATTTTCTATCGACCATTGCATGCATGCATTCATTATGTGGTTCTAATAGACTTCAAAATTGTACCGTGTACATCGTGCAGGCAAAAATGGTCCGCATAATGAGCGAAGGCATTGTGGCTAGATTTTTGAAATGTGCGACGACCGACATGATACGAAATAACAAGACAGATATAAGATGTCCGTGTAGAAGATGCAAACTCAACTGGGTGATCGACCCAGATTCCGGGAATCTGCAGGCGCACCTGCTCCGCCATGGTTTCATGGATGGATACACTCGTTGGATAAGCGATGGCGTAGATGATGGAGACGGTGAAGAAGGTGGCCAACATGACAATGATCGTCATCACGGCGAGAACGGGCGAGATGATGAATAGTCTCCTGGAGATGGTGAAGGTGCGGAAGCAGACCGGGATGATGATGATCTAGATGCCGGAGGAGCAGACAACGATGGAACAACGTCAGGCTGGGTGTGGGACCCTTATGTGCAAGAGCTGCTTCTCAAGCATACGAGTAACGCCAGGGCTGCCGCTAGAGAGAAAGCCAAGCTTGCGCAACTTGAGAAAGACGTGGTTACTCCATTGTATGAAGGATGCAGGCCCGATGATACCCGGTTGAGTGTAACGCTCAAGGCTATGGAGATGAAGGCAAAGCACAAATTGAGCGACGCAAGCTTCGACGATATGATGGCATTCTGGCACGATCGTCTCCCGGAGGGGAACACATGTCCAACTAGTATCGAGGATGCCAAGAAAATCGTCTGTCCTCTCGATCTACCGCACGTTAGATATCACGTATGCATCAACGATTGCATCATTTATCGGGGCGAGGACGCGGAGAAAACCACATGTCCGGTGTGCGGCGTGAGTCGATACAAGAAAGGGAAGAAAGCACCTCGAAAAGTGGTATGGTACTTTCCTATCACCCCTCGTCTGCAGCGCTATTTCGCGGACCCTAAGGAAGCGAAGCTCATGCGATGGCATGCGGAAAGGAAGAAGCCAGGAGATGATGATGACCCCGAAAAGGATGAGCTGCTGACGCACCCTTCAGATGCTAGCCAGTGGAAAGCATTGGACCTCGAATTCCCAGAATTCGGTGGAGATTCGAGGAACATCAGGCTTGGTGCGAGCACCGATGGACTCAATCCGTTCGGTAGCCAGAGCAGCACGCACAACACTTGGCCTGTGTTTGTATGGATGTACAACCTCCCTCCATGGTTGTGCATGAAGAAGAAGTACATACAAATGAGTATGCTAATTCAAGGGCCGAAACAACCTGGTACCGACATCAATCTGTATCTCGGGCTGTTGAAAGAGGAGCTAGCCACGTTATGGGAATCTGGAGCCAATACTTACGACGCCGTCGCACAAGATTATTTCACTATGAGAGCCGCGTTGGTCACTACGGTGCAAGACTATCCAGGTTGCAGGTATATCTCGGGGCAGGTTATCCAAGGATTCTACGCATGCGTTAGGTGCATGGATAACACAAGCTATCTCCAACTAGAGAAAGATCCAGGGTCATCGAAAACCGTGTTCATGGCGCACCGGAGGTGGCTCGGCAAGAATGATCCATGGAGAAAACGTGGAGACCTGTTCGATGGCAAATCAGAGACCCGAGGAATCCCAGAGCGTAGGAGCAGCGAAGAAGTGGAAGAGTTGCTGAAAAACTGGAAAGATTGTCCTAAGCCTGGAAAGAAGCGAAAGAGGCAGCAACAAGACAAGCCGCTGATGAAGGTATGGAAAACAAGGTCTGTTTTCTGGGAGTTGCCATACTGGAAGTTTCTCCGCACGCCTCATAGCCTCGACATCATGCATATCACGAAAAACGTGTGCGAGAGTCTGGTCGCCACCATAATCAACATGCCAGATAGGACGAAAGATGGTCCGAAAGCAAGGCACGACCTGATATGCTTGGGTATCCGGAAGGAGCTTCACGGAGGACGCACTACTCCTGATGATCAGGAAGATGACGATGATCATGAGTCGGAGATGACACAAGGTCGTCGGAAGGGTAAAAAGTTCAAGAAGAACGAATATTACTGCCCTCCTTCTTGCTTCACTCTAAGCCAGGATGAGATCAAACAGTTTTTCAAGTGCCTTCTAGGAGTCAAATTTCCTTACGGCTACGCGGGCAAGATAAGCAGATACCTAGACGAGGCGAAGCAGAGGTTCAGTGGCATGAAGTCTCACGACTGTGCCGTGCTAATGACGCAGGTACTTCCGGTCGCACTAAGAGGGATAATGGACGAGCACGTCCGTGAAACGTTATTTGGCCTATGCAAGTTTTTCGACGTCATCTCTAGGAAGTCGATTGGCTTGAATCAGCTCGGAAGGCTACAGGAGGAGATCGTGGTGATACTATGTGAGCTTGAGGTCTACTTCCCACCCGCATTCTTCGACATTATGGTGCATCTGCTGGTCCATGTCGTGGAGGACATCGTACAACTCGGGCCGATGTTTCTCCGCAGCATGATGGCGTTCGAAAGGATGAACGGACACATCAAAGGATACGTTCGCAACAGGTCCCGTCCAGATGGAAGCATAGCCAAGGGCTTTCTGGCCGAAGAGTGCATCCCTTTCTGCACGAATTATCTAGACATCGAGAACCCTGTCGGTCTTCCCGTCAACAGACACCTTGGCAAGCTCGACGGATCTGGTCACCGAGAGGGTCGTCGCATACTGCATGCAGACTTCGATTTTCGACGCGCAGACTTTGATCGAGCAAACCTCGTCGCGCTACAGCATTTAGAACTGGTCGATCCTTGGGTACAGAAGCACAAAAGGTTAATCGAGAAGAAGTACAGTGACCGGGGCATACAGAGGACGCAGGGAGAAATAATCAAAGAGCACAACTCAGATTTCACGCGTTGGTTTAGGCAGACGCTCCTTGATAATCCCCCGCGCTCGCATTCTTCTGACACGGAAAAGATCATATTCACCTTGTCGCAGGGACCGATGCAAAACCTGGTGACCTATCAGGCATATGATATCAACGGCTACACATTCTACACGGAGGAAAGGGACAACAAGTGTGATTATCAGAACTCAGGCGTAACGTCGGAATTCTACACCAATGACAACGTGAAGGAAAGATTCTACGGAAGAATCGAGGAGATCTGGGAGCTCGACTACTGTGGAGAAAAGGTGCCGATGTTCCGTGTCAGATGGGCAAAGAGCGTCGAAAGAGAAGACCGGTATTTCACAACCATGGTTATACCCGAAGCAGCCAAATCCAAGGCCGCCGGTGCAAACGTGGCCGCGAAAAATGAACCGTGGGTACTGGCTACCAAAGTGGACCAATGTTTTTTCATTACCGACCCGACAAAGCCTAGCCGTGTTGTAGTGAGGAGAGGAAAAAGAAACATCATCAGAATGGATGGAGTCGCCAACGAGCAAGACTTCGACCAGTACGGCGATCCAAAGATTGAAGATGACGACGACTACGATGCAGCAACATACATCACAAGAAGAAAAAGGACAACCCTACCCAAAAAAGGTAGCCCGTTCGAAAGAAGAAACATTAAAGTGCCGGGGCTAAATTATTCAACCGCGACAAAGAAGGGAAAAAAGATTGTAAAACGCTAGCTCAAAAAATATTGTAAACACGTGGTCAAAAAAGATTGTAATATTCATGAACAAAGTATTTTGTTTAAAATATTGTAAACGCGTGGTCAAAAAAGATTGTAATATTGTAAACGCTAGCCCAACCGGTTCATCTCAAAAATATTCAAAAATCAATACACTTCTTATGTCTAAATTCCAAATTAATATTCAAAAATATAAGTTAATTCATTTTAAAAGGTTACATTAATTATTTTTAGAAATAGAAAATGGTTTTGGATTATTTATTCAAATCCATACACTTCTTATGTTTAAAGTTTTTCTAAATTCCAAATTGATATTAAAAAAATATAAGTTAATTCATTTTTAATTGTAAATGGTTCATATTTTAAATGGTTACATTAATTGTTTTTTAAAACATAAAATGGTTTTGAATTATTTATTCAAATCCAAACACTTTTTATGTTTAAAGTTTTTCTAAATTCCAAATTAATATGCAAAAATATAAGTTAATTAATTTTAAATGGTTACATTAATTATTTTTTAGAAATAGAAAATGGTTTTGGATTATTTATTAAAATCCATACACTTCTTATGTTTAAAGTTTTTCTAAATTCCAAATTAATATTTAAAAAATATAAGTTATTTCATTATTAATTTTAAATGGTTCGTAGTTTAAATGGTTACATTAATTATTTTTCAAAACAGAAAATGGTTTCGAATTAGTTATTCAAATCCAAACACTTTTTATGTTTAAAGTTTTTCTAAATTCCAAAGTAATTATCATTTAAAAAACATTACAAATTTAAACCCCAAAATAAAAAATAAGGCGGGAACAGAGAGAAATAACTGAAAAAATTTGAAATCAGGGGAATACGTCCCGGTTGGAGCCACCAACCGGGACGAAAGAGCCCCCTGCGTGCGCGCCCCTTCAGCTGCTGAAAATTGGACTATAGGTCCCGGTTGGTGGCTCCAACCGGGACGTATGCACCTTTAGTCCCGGTTGGAGCCACCAACCGGGACTAAAGGCCCTTTAGTTATAACAGCGCGTGCCTCCTCTTCTTCCCGTCCCCGCTCACTTCTCATCCCCATCTCTCCATCTCTCAGCCCAATCGAGCACGATCTGCCGCCGCCGCTCTCGATCCGCCGCCGCCGCGTCTGAGGAGGAGGAGGGCTCCCCGCGTCTCAGGAGGAGGCCCGCGTCTCAGGAGGAGGCCCGTGTCCGAGGAGGGGCAGCCGCCGCGTCTCAGGAGGTGGAGGCTGCCGTCGTCGCACTCCGTCGTTCGCCCGTCGTCGTCCGCCCGTCAGAGGTGAGCGTCGCCTCTCCCCTCTCTCCCTCTCTCCCTCTCTCCCTCTCTCTCCCCTCTCTCTGCAGGCCATGGTTAGGGTTCAGTATAGGTGTCGGAAGCTGGTTCAGCCATCGGGGCTGTACGACCCAGGTCGTATAGGATTTCTTTCCAATTAATCCTAGACATTGACAAAAAAAAAACGATTCTACTCATCCCAATCCCTGCTTCCACGAGCCACTGTCGTTGCACTGTGCTTTAATATCGGGTGTGGCATGTGCGTCCTTGTGGGGGGAAGACAACAATATGAATATGAACCAGTACAAAGGCGTATTCTTGTTTGGATTGTAGTTATTGTACTGCCCAAAAATTTGATAAATTAGCCTCATTGGCTAGCAACCAACTGATTTGATAAGTATACTAATATTTGACACATCTATTATCTAAGTTTGAAAGGATAGATAGATGAATTAATAGCGAAGGGAGAGAAAAAAACCAAAGAACCAGAAAAACTGCTGCTGCCAATGCAGTAAAATAATGCGAGATAGGACCCACTGAAACAGCCACAAGTTGCTTTTGATTGGTCGCCTGATATTCTGGCTGGGCAGCCAATTGATTGGCAATAGTCCAGAAAAATAAGGAGTACGTCACGATTCGGTGTTTTTCATTTTCAATGGGAGGATACACATATGAATATAGTACTCTGGCAGCACTACCTACATGCTCGACTACCTACATGTCGACACAGGCTCGAAGCAAGGGTTGCGCCGCACCCTAGGCTCGCTCACTTGCCTGGTCGATCGTCGGCATGCTCGCCAAGGCACTAGGCATCATCGCTGGTGATCTCCAAAATGAGGCACGCCGGTCGAGCACAGCGCGCTCAAGGTTCGGGATGAGAATGGACCGGGTTGACCCAACGGGTCCATGAAACTGTGGTTTGGTCCTTATGGAAAACCAGGAATGGAACTTGTTCTTTTTGAATGCAGGTTCTTGTATGAAATGATTCCCGATTTTTGCCGGAATGTTGATTAACTTCCGTTTCGTCAGAAATCGGGCACTCCTAGTTTAAGAAAATTAGCAAAGGTCATGCCGGATTTTTCCGTGCATTTAACCAATTATTTGTTTTTTATTAGTGCAAAGATGTGTGACAACGACGAGGCTGGATGTTCTAAGCGCATCAGCGCTGAAGGAGAACTCAGACCTCCGAATAAACAATTGACATTCTGGGAGGCGGCCCAGCGTCTAGAAGATGATGAAGAATACCATCCTTCGGAGAGCGAGGATGATGAGATGGAAGACGCGGAGGAAGAAGCCGAAGGAACGGCGGACGATGAAACCACTGATGGCGGCGAGGGAACAGGGAGTGGTAGCAACCCTCCTAAGAAGAAGAAGCCGAAGGACCGGCGCCCGAACACGGTCGGCACGGTCAGGGAGGAAATTACCGAAGTGAGCCCATCAGGGGTTCCTTTGGAGCCCGCCCTTGTCGTCAAAGGGTACGGTGGGCAAGTGGCGGCGATCACCCGGACAACCATCTCGATCAACACCGAGAATCTCCGGCATAAAGATAATGGCCACTTGCGCACACTCCTCTTCGATAAGCTGCACGCAAGATACAAGTTCCCCGCTAAGTATCAGAACACAAATTATCATGGGAACGAAGTAAACAAATCCGCCCTCACAAAGATGAGCACCGCCCTGGCCAGCTGGAGAACCCGGATAAAGAAGAAGATCTATAAAGAAGGCAAAAGTCTCGAGGAGATCCAGAAGGTTGACCCGCAGATCACCGAAGATCAGTTCCGGGAGTTCAAGGAGAGGTGTGAATCCGAAAGAGCCCTGGCCAATAGTAATCGGGGAAAGGCGGTGCAGGCGATGAATATAGGTCATCACCATCTCGGATCTGGTGGATACAGAACCGCGGAGGCCAAATGGAATAAGGAGGACGAAGAGTATAGATCCAAGGGGATAGAAAACCCCTTTGCTAAATTCGAACCCGGGCAGGTTCGAAACTTCATCAGGGCCCGTTACCATGTGGACCCAAAAACCAAACAACTCACCGCGGATCCTGCGGTGAAGGAATTCGAGGAAATTGTGGTAAGTATAATCTAATTACCGGTGATCAACACGATTGCAATCTAATCGATGATCTAAATGATTCACTGTTACTTCTTCTGCAGGAGGAGGAAATTGTTGCTAGTCATGGATCCCAGGGTTCCTCATCCCAGGGGTCGACGGCGGCCACCCGGTGGGATAACCCTTTTAACAGGGCGATGAACCGGGCCAAGAAAATAGAGCCGGTTACGAAGAAGCCGTCGTCGGCTGGCCGTCTGGCCGGCCTCGGGGGTAAGAATTGGGTGGATCATTTTGGTCCACCGCCGAGGACACATGTGGCGCCGTCGGGAAGGAGCGAGGAGGAAAACAGAGAGGTTCAAGAACTTAAGGCACAAGTGGCGCGGATCCCGCAGATCGTCCAAGACAACCTGGCAATCACCCTTACGTCCTTCCTGCCTACCTTGGTGGAGTCAATAGCGAACTGGAGTGCGGGTGGTCGAGTAGGGCCGTGCCCGATTCCAAGCATGGTCAGCAGCCACTCGAACAACGCGGCGCCGACGAATCAGGCGAACTACGTGTTCGTGACTCCGCCCGCTAGCACCACGGCGCCGCAAGTGTTGGTGACTCCCCCTGCCATCACCGCGGCGCCGGAGTACATGTTGGTGCCCCCCCTGCCATCGTCGCGGCGGCACCAGAGCTCCAAGCACCCGTCGGTAGGGAGAATACACCGGCGGCCAGCACCGCGCCATCAAGCAGCCCTTCCGTCTCTTGCACGCCCGTCGCCGTATGCGGTGCGTCGACATTAGCCGATCTCGACGCCATCACGATAAACAAATTGCTTTAATTACCGCCTTTCATGCCATCTATATATTACTCTTGTGGCATCTCGCTCTGACGACGCCGTACATGTTTTCCGCAGACGGATGTTCCTTGCACTCTCTTATGCTACGTGAACAACGAGCTGAGGGATGTTGCCAAGGGTACCATCGTTCAACCCTTGCAGCGCACGTTCCACTCAAAGCCGATGCCAGATAGCGTGCACAGGGTTAAAATTAGTCGGGTGCTAAGGGGCTGCGACGACCTGGAACCTCCCATTCAACCCCCAGGAGCGGATGAAGAAGAGCCGTATGTCCTCAGAAGTTGCTTCGGCTTGTTCTTGCTATGGCCAAAGAGCATGATCCGTTTGGGGACGGCGGGGGCCATCACGCCACAGACAACAGCACCGCCTGTCGTGCCAGCGACAAGCGGTGGCAAGGCCCCCTTACCGCCCTCGCCGTCACCTCCACGCGGTGGGTCGGATGATCATGTTGATGATATGCACATGGCGCAGGATCCGGCCGAGGACTTTGAAGACTGGAATGATCACTTCTTCAGCACTCAGTTTGGCAACGAAGAAGACCTAGTTGGTGGCCCCACAGAGAAAGCCACTATCACCAAGCGTCTGTTTGGTTCTCAGGAGACGCCTCCAGCTTGTGCCTTTACAGAGCCAGCTGATACAACCAACCGGCCCTTTATTCTAAGCCCTGACACACTACATAGGGCGGCCGGTGCTCAGATTGCGGTGCCTGCCCGCTCTCCAAAAGGAAAAAAGGGCAGGAAAAGAAAATCTAGCAGCTCGAGCCAGCCGGTGGCGTCAACAACTGCGAATCCGATCAGGTTTCGGGACGGGCCACCAAGACCCGAGGGTATTATGTGGAGGATTCATGTGGCGGGTGATCCCATGCTACCTAAGAATTTGCGGAAGCTCGCCAGTTCGGAACTGCAGAGTGTGCATGACGGCGTGCTGACGATAGAGAGATGCCTTCTATCGGAGAAAGATCCCTCGCACCCGGTATTCGTGGTTAAGGTGCCACCAGGCTTGGGCTTCGTCGACACTGCCCCCGCGGATCTGTTCTTCCTGCGGTTCGAAGACATCTTCAATATGTTCCACCTATACCCGTTGCACTATACCATGGTCCGTCTCTTTTCTCTCAGCCTGGCCATGTAGATCATTAGAGAGAACACACCGGGCATCGCTATAGTGGACCCCTACTACATGCGTGACGGCTGCTTGGGTTCCCCCGCCGAACGACGTATCGTGGCCTCGTACCTAAAAAGAATCCTCGTGGCGAACAAGACAAAGGAATACATTCTCGTGCCTTACTTTCTCGAGTAAGTCGTTATTCAGTCGCCACCGTCGATTGGCTTTATTAGATCATCATCATTCTTTTTTCAACACATTCCATTTGAATTTTTTGCGCAGAGATGAACACTGCACGCTCATCTCCTTATCGCCGAAGCATTCCCACGCCACGTATTTCGACTCGGGGAGTCTAGAAAAGAAGAAAAACTACGACAAGATCAAGGAAGTTCTGGATGATGCTCTCACTGGCTTTGCCTCGACGGAAGGCACCAGCTTCGTGCGTAAGAAGGTCAAGTTCGGCAGGCACGTCTTCAACCACGTAACAGAGTTCCCCTGCGTGAAGCAGCCGGAAAACAGTAAGAAGGAAGCCTACTACGCACTCCATCACATGAGGGCGTTCCTACTTGACCAGCAGAATTCTACGCTGCCAGATCATCTCAAACAGTGGGCCGAAGCAAATGCCAAGATCAATGATTCGGATATTAGACAAGAGATGTATCGCATCCAGCAGCAGTTTGGGGCAATCATCTTTCGTGATGTCATGACTTCGGGGGGGATCTTCTACGGAGGAAATATCCCGAATAACCGTGACATAGAAGATCGCCTAGAGATGCAGGGTGACTATAGGAAGTTCATGACGAGGCAGGGCGTCCTCCCGTTCCCTAAGCCGAGCCAGAAGGCTTGATGTTGGTCTAGTTGTAGTTGCAAACTATAGATGACCTTCATGTGTGTTTTTGCTTATTATTATTATTATTATATATCAATCAATGCTTGGTTTTTTTGCTTACTCTTTGGTTCTCGGACGACAAGTGTGAGTTATTTTTCTCTTTTTCGAGAATATGCCGATGATTGAAATGTCGTGGCACAATATATATGTGAATGTGCTATGACGGGATTGTGAGCCTTGTGATATGCACAAGTCCAGGAATTGTGCATCCTACTTGGCTCACAGTCCCGTCATAAGCAATTCCTGTGTCCAACGACCTAGCTAGTTATATATGAGGCATGCTTTTCGAGTTATTTTTGTCTTTTTCGAGAATATGCCGATGATTGAAATGTCGTGGCACAATATATATGTGAATGTGCTATGACGGGATTGTGAGCCTTGTGATATGCACAAGTCCAGGAATTGTGCATCCTACTTGGCTCACAGTCCCGTCATAAGCAATTCCTGTGTCCAACGACCTAGCTAGTTATATATGAGGCATGCTTTTCGAGTTATTTTTGTCTTTTTCGAGAATATGCCGATGATTGAAATGTCGTGGCACAATATATATGTGAATGTGCTATGACGGGATTGTCAGCCTTGTGATATGCACAAGTCCAGGAATTGTGCATCCTACTTGGCTGACAGTCCCGTCATAAGCAATTCCTGTGTCCAACGACCTAGCTAGTTATATATGAGGCATGCTTTTCGAGTTATTTTTGTCTTTTTCGAGAATATGCCAATGATTGAAATGTCGTGGCACAATATATATGTGAATGTGCTATGATGGGATTGTCAGCCTTGTGATATGCACAAGTCCAGGAATTGTGCATCCTACTTGGCTGACAGTCCCGTCATAAGCAATTCCTGTGCCCAACGACCTAGCTAGTTATATATGAGGCATGCTTTTCGAGTTATTTTTGTCTTTTTCGAGAATATGCCGATGATTGAAATGTCGTGGCACAATATATATGTGAATGTGCTATGACGGGATTGTCAGCCTTGTGATATGCACAAGTCCAGGAATTGTGCATCCTACTTGGCTGACAGTCCCGTCATAAGCAATTCCTGTGTCCAACGACCTAGCTAGTTATATATGAGGCATGCTTTTCGAGTTATTTTTGTCTTTTTCGAGAATACGCCGATGATTGAAATGTCGTGGCACAATATATATGTGAATGTGCTATGACGGGATTGTTAGCCTTGTGATATGCACAAGTCCAGGAATTGTGCATCCTACTTGGCTAACAGTCCCGTCATAAGCAATTCCTGTGTCCAACGACCTAGCTAGTTATATATGAGGCATGCTTTTCGAGTTATTTTTGTCTTTTTCGAGAATATGCCGATGATTGAAATGTCGTGGCACAATATATATGTGAATGTGCTATGACGGGATTGTTAGCCTTGTGATATGCACAAGTCCAGGAATTGTGCATCCTACTTGGCTAGCAGTCCCGTCATAAGAAATTCCTGTGTCCAACGACCTAGCTAGTTATATATGAGGCATGCTTTTCGAGTTATTTTTGTCTTTTTCGAGAATATGCCGATGATTGAAATGTCGTGGCACAATATATATGTGAATGTGCTATGACGGGATTGTTAGCCTTGTGATATGCACAAGTCCAGGAATTGTGCATCCTACTTGGCTAACAGTCCCGTCATAAGCAATTCCTGTGTCCAACGACCTAGCTAGTTATATATGAGGCATGCTTTTTGAGTTTGCTCTTTTTGATTTAAGAGTACTTTCTATAAGTGTATCTTCATATGCGACTTTAATTATACATGTTTTTTCAATCACCGGTTAGTTATTATTGTCAACTTGTAGATGACGTGGTACGTCGTGTACAAGGGACGGGTTCCCGGAGTCTACGATGATTGGGAAGACTGCCGGAGACAGGTGCACCGTTTCAGCGGCAATAGCTACAAAGGGTACAACACTATGGAGGAGTCGGAAGATAGATACACGCGCTATCTAGCGGGAGTTAGGACAAGGAACCGGATGAAGACCTACACCTTCGTCGCGGCGGTGATCATGCTTATCTTCTTTGGTTATTTATCCCGCGTTTGTGTCTAGCTAGCTAGTTTAGATGTCTAGGCGAGCTTCCGAGCTCTAACTTGTTCGATCGACACATGTATTCGCATGTCACCAACTACTACTTTGTAACATGATCAAAACAATGTAACTTGGACTATGTATTCATGTATGAGACTTATCTATATGTATTTGTTTCAATCTTGTTTTTCATATCGAGTATTTATATATATAATTGTATATCTTGTATCTGTGTGTGTATATCTGCTGTAATATTGTATATAATCTGTATTGCATATAATCTGGCTTGGAAATTAAAAAAAAACAAAAAATACATCTGTGGCGCACATGTTCTACCTTCTGTGGCGCACTAAACCTAAAGCGCACCATGGATGTTTAGTGGCGCACTGGGTAGTGCGCCACAGAAGATCCAAGTGGTAGCGCACCACGCCAAACTTCTGTGGCGCACTAGGTGGTGCGCTACGCCTATCTCTACACAACCGTGGCGCACTAGGCAGTGCGCCACGGCTGAGAGATAGCCGTAGCGCAAGGCCCGTGGCGCACTACAGGTGCGCCACGGATGGGCCTTTTAGGTGCGCCACAGACGACCATTTTCCTAGTAGTGTAAACACAATACAAAGTTTGGTGGAAGTTTGATTGATTTGAATGTTTGAATTGTTTGATTGAATTTCAAAACAGAAAATCAAATGGGAAAAGGGAAAAAGATTCAGTACAAAAAAAATGCTAAAGGACTCGACCCAACTAAGCAGGACCAGCAGCCCAGCTCCAGCCCACCAGCTCTCCCTCAGCGAATCGTTTTCCTACTCAACCGCGCACCCGCAGAGTCCCAGACAGGTGGCCCCTCTCCCTATCTCTCTCCCTCGCTGACAGCAAGGCCCCACCCCTCCTGTTCATCGTCTTCAACCACGACCCCGTCGCCCTGCCGTTGCAGCCAGTAACTCCGGCGTTGATTACGCGTTGATGGAGGCCTTGATTCCACCCAGTAACCGCGCCCATTTAACCTCCTGCGTCTTCACTCTCCTTTCCTTCAAACCCCGCTGCAAGTGAGCCACCAGGCTGCCCCCAATTCCCTTTGCTTTGCCACTGCTCCGATGATGTCTCCGACCAAAATCCGGCGCCGTCCAGCCTCGCCTCGCCTTCCCAAGAACACGAGCTCACTCCTCACCTCCTGGCGCATCTCCCTGTGCCACTCATTCACTCGCGGGCGCTCCGCAACATCGACTTCATCATCTACTGAGCGCTGCCGCATCTGTTTTTCTCTCCGGCGACCTCCCCCTGGTAAGCCAGACCACCCCGAGTCCTCTCAATCATGCTCACATGAACGCCACACTCGCTCGCGTCTAACTGTGTCCTTGTTTTGCCTTGAAGTGAACCGCGGCCTCACCTCCGACAACAAACAGAGCGGCCTGACGTCGTCACCAACTCCGACGAGCGATTACTCCCGTCCCTATGCGCCCCTCGCCAAGCCAACGCCACCTCGAGCTTCACCTCGACCTCGCGAACACGGTGAGCACCCCCGTTTCCTTCTTTGCTTCCTGTAGCTAGCCGAGCGTCGCCGCCGTCTGCCGCCGCGCAGCGCTGCCAGGCAATGGTCAAACTCATCTGCACCGTTAGATTTAGATCCGACGCGTAGAAACATATGACTTAACGAAGGGGTACGAGTTGATCAGCACCGTGCATTGTAACTTAAATCTTGCGGTCCAGAGAGGCTGATCCGCATGAAGTGGTACCGCCCAATAAGAACAAGCCACGTGGCCAGCCTTTGTTTTAAAACAGAATTTGAAATCAGATTGTTATGCAAATTTCTAAACCTCATAACTTTTGATCCACACGTCCAAATTTTGCAAACTTTATATCAATGGAATCAGCAAGACAAGCCCTAGCCAACCATGCACTTTGTTTAGTAAAAAGCTTCTGGTAAAATGTTGGTTTTTGCAGAAACTTGTGTATGCATGTTTAGGACATAAAATTTATTCCAAAATGCTTTTGAGTTGAAATCTTTGAAAAATGGTTTGTTGTGAACTTACTGGCCCTAGGAACCAACTTATGGATTTAAAAATGTATTTTGTGAAGATTAGGATTGAATAATTGAATTAGCTCATTTCTAGTCAAATAAAAATATTGATTTTGTTATGGAAATGATTTTTGAGCAAGATCTTTGGAAAATGTTTTGATTCAAACCTACTGACCCTAAACACCAAGTTTTGTGAATTAACAACTTATTTGGTGAACAATATAAAATTTGTTGCTTTGCTAAAAACATTTTCCACCACATAAAATAATGATTTGATTTAAAAATGGTTTATAGATAAAACCCTTTTGCAAATGGTTTTGCCACTTTAGAAAATGACCACTTTGGACCTTATAATGTTTAGAGCCTAGTAGAAACCACCTTTGCAAATAAAACTATCTTTTGCATGCTTGCATGCATGACTTTGTTTCTATTATTTTATGTGTGATGAATTGTTTGATTAATGGTTGGAATGCTAGTTGAATCTATGTTTGCTTGATTGATTTGTAGTGAACTTAGAAGAGTGAGATATTAGCAAGACCAAGAAGTGAACCAACATCCTCTACCAAAAAGGCAAGTGACACTATCATCCAAGTACTACTATTTTCATTACATTTAGTGGATTTTGAAACATGCATGTTAAGGATTACTATATTTTGCTATGCTAAATCCTAATAGGATACCCTTATACATTCCTTAGTGAAAACAATGTAGTTGTAATATGCTTAGCCCTGCTATGTATTTTGAGAAAGGAAACATGTTGAGATTATGAGAAGTATTGAAAAGACTCGTGTTTTATATAATAAAACAAGTACTCAATGAACCACCTAGGTGGACAAGGATACTCAAGTTTTGGACAAGGTGGCAACAAGAGGAACCATGTTTATATGGCAATCTCTTTTTGTTGTGCACTAGGAGAAAACCACCCAGGAAACTTAGATATTGAACATGTTTCTCGTACAGTGGCTTACGTGTACAGCCACATGCTAAATGGGCACTGGCTTAGTCAACTACATAGTGGAAGCCCCATGCATTGGCCTCTTCAGGTTACTAGAATGAGGGAACTTGGAACCCTACATTGGTGCCTGAAGACAAGCTAGCATTGTGTATGGGAGGAACCTATGGAAAGACTTCGTCGCATTCTCAATCTGCTAGTACTCCATCTTGGTGAGTACTTATCCAGCGGCCACTGGTGGCAACAAGATGAGTTTGTGTCATGTGGGTAAAGTGTACAACTTCTGCATAAGATAAAAATTCTAAGTACTTAGCCGTGTCCCCGGTTATGGACAATACTGAGCAACTAAGGCCTGAAGCTATGGGAAATCTCGACATTCCAATTTCTAAAAGTAAAACTTGAAAGTGACAACAAAAGACTTGAAGCACTTGGGGTGTACCAAGGAGCTCAAAAGATTTTGACAAAGACTTGAAGCACTTGGGGTGTACCAAGGAGCTCAGAAAGATTTGACAAAAGATCAAAACCATTTTTAAAAGATAGGATAAAACTATATTGCTTTCTGCAAATGAGCCTAAAACCCTACTTAGCCAAATATGCATGTAATGTTAGGATCCACTTATATTCTACATAGTAGTGAAACTTGCCAATACAATTCAAATGTATTGACCCTTGTGGCTGTAACTTATTATGTTGCAGGTTTGTTTGGTGTTAGTGAAGTGTGTTAAATAGGATTACAAGTCTACAACCAACATGTTTGCCTTTGGCACTTTGAAGATGAAGGACCCCATGCTTATAGATATTCTGCTGCAATGTAAAGTGATAGCCAAATGAGCTATGTAAGATTTGATGAATTATTTTATTCCTGGTTATAAAGCTGTATTATGACCTTTGTTTCTTGATATTACATCTTAACTGTGGATGCTAGCTATTGATCTAGGGACTAGCATTGTAAACACAAGGATCTCTACCTTGTTAAAGGTTGGGACCTCTACAGATGGTATCAGAGCATTGTGTTGCCTGTAGGATTTGTAAACCTAGGATTGGATAAAACCCCTTGGAAAAATAGGAGTTGTATTTGTTCCAAAAACTTATTTACAAACAATCTTGTAAACTCCTTCCTCAATTATTTTGGTTTTGATTCTACATCTCATCTATTTCAACTTGATGGATAAAGCCTACCCCATGGCCAAAGATTTCACCATGTGCAAAGGACTTCATCAACTCTAATGACTTCAACATCTTCAGCATTTTCACCAAGGACCTCAACCTTGGATATCACTAAGGACTACAATTGAGACAAGAAATCTTGCTCAAGATTTGGAGACTAAGGAAACACAAATTAGAAGGAGCCATCATAACCTTTGAAGTTTGTGACCAAGAGATTTCCCAAGGAAACCATGATCTCAAGCAAGAAGAATCAACCAAGAAGGATGGAAAGACCACAAGTGAACCATGTAGATGGACCACCATATTTAGTTTAAGCCAAACCCACCAACTTATGTGGTGTAACAAAAAATATTTTTGGTTGCCTAAGAATATGCTTGGAAACTTGTGTTTGAAAGGAGTGTTTGTTTGTGATTGCTTGCACATTGTTTGTGTGAATTGTGAAGTGTGTGATTAGAATTATTTCCTTAGAGATATTTTTGCCTATTCTAATCTCCATTCAACCCAAACAGATGACTACTCCAAGAGACTCCAACATCAAGGTTGATGACAACAACAACCAAGAGGACAACATGAGAGAACCCATAGCAACCCAAAACCAGTTGAACCAAATGACAGCTCAATTCATAGCCAACATCAGTGGGGAAGATCCAACCCTGCAAGGATTTTTGGAAAACCAAGCCCAAATGTTGCATAAGGTGACAAATCAAATGATCAACATGGAAGGCAACTCTTCTAAAGGAGTTTGTGACAACAAGGATGACAAAGATGTTATTCTAGAAGGAACCAAAGCTTGCAATATTTTTGGAGACAAGGATCACACTTCCAAGGAGCATGGAGATCAATGCCCCAACTATGAAGAGAAACATCCAATTGGACAATGTCCCACCTCTCAAGCTACTTGTTACCTATGTGAAGGAAATAATCATGTCCCTATCCAATGCCCCATCTATTCCATAGTTGAACAAAGGAAACAAGGTGGAGTGCAACAACTGAATGCAGACTATCAAGAGGATGCTAAGTCTACCAAGAAAGATGAGGACAAAGGAAAATCTCCACTTGTACCTCCATGCAATACAACCCAATTTAAAGGACCAAAGAAGAAGCATATGAATTATCCAAGGAGCAATAGAAGGTCAAAGAAACCAGTAGACATTCCTACCTATGAGATAACATATGAAGAACATGAACTGGAAGCACTCCTAGCTTTGGAGAAACCCAAGAAAAAGAAGGACAAAAGCCATGTGCAATGTAATCATTGTAAAGAAATGGGACACTATTCCAGTGAATGTCCAGAGAAACAGAAGTATAAGGATATTGGTCAAGTATGGTGCAACAACTGCAAAAAACCAGGCCATTATGCAACAACTTGTCCACAAGAGATACGTGAAGAACTCAAACTTATCACATGTTACAATTGTGGTAACCAAGGACATTATGCAAGCAATTGTCCAGACAAGATGAAGCACAAGATAAACAAGCCTGTGAAGGATCTCAGCCTTGTCATATGTTTCAAGTGTGGAAATAAAGGACATTATGCAGATGTTTGCCCAGAGAAGTTTCCCCAAGTTCCCAAGCAAGCCAATATGTAATTTAGTTGGAAAATTTAAAAGGGTGGTAGTACCCTAGATGCTTTGAGCCAACTTGTAACCCTAGCCTTCCCAAATCTCGGGACGAGATTTATTTTAAGGGTGGTAGCCTGTCACATCCCAAGATTTTCCAAATCTTGTTATGTGAAAAATAAATGAATAAAATAAACTTTGTTGATTTTCAGGGTGAGAAGAAACTTTTTGATTCCAATTGGAAACCTTCAAACCTATTTGATCAAATAAAATCCTAAAGGGATTTAAAAAGATAAATAAACAATAAAGTTAAAAATATTTGGAATTACTATTTTTTGATCTTTTAATAAGAAGATTTGGTTTTGAAATGAAAAGGTAGAAATTTAAATAAGGACTATTTTTATAGAGCCAAATTAAATCTTGGCCAAGCCTCTGAAATAAAATATTTCTATTTGACAAAATTAGTAAAGGTTTATTTAAATAAAATAATGGGGATTTATTAATATCCAATTTTATTAAAGTAAAGACTTTTCCCATTATAATTAAACACTAAAACTTGTTATTTTATTAAGGTATATAAGTTTCCAGTCAAGGCCTACCCAATCTTCGGTTATTGTGGTTGTACGGTAAAATTGGAATGGTATCGCATCCAGACAACCATCAGTTTTATAAAGGGCTAAGGCTCATGCCTCAACATTTTCATCACCAAAATCATCTAGTGTTCGAGAACACATGTCAAAACATCTCAGTAGAATGATCCATCATTCCAAGGTTTTCATAACCATTTTCACCAAGTATTCCCATCTAAAGTTGATCAAGTTTTAGCACTAGCATCTACAAGTGGGGTAAGTACTAATGATGGGTGGTAAACAAGTGGAGTTTCAACTAAGTACAATCTCATTCCTTAGGATGACATAAAGATTATCTAGCTTAGGCCAAATTTTATGCTCTTTATGCAACCGTCAATTATCTTCCTAGAATCTACAAGTCACTTACGTAAACTCTAAGAGAAATCTTTGATAAAGAAATAAAGTATAAAGCTTGCAAGTAAAACTAGGATTGGGTTATCAAGTGGGTATGATCACATATGCTTAAGGCATATAGTTGGCATGGTAACAAGCAAGTATTTGCTTGCATAGTTATCAGTATAAGCTTGCTAAGTTAATAGCTTGCAAGTATTGGCTTGCATAGGTAAAGTATCTTGCAAGTGTTAGCTTGCATAGGTCAACTTGGTTAGTAAGGCTTGCCTTGTGCAGAGCAGTGGTTGAAGTTCTCCTCGGCTTCTTATTCGTAGTATCCTCATTCCTCCTCGTATCCTTGGTCGGTACTAGCGTTTATAAGTAAATACGAGGTACACAATCACCAAACAATACTTAACTACTTTCAATCATCACACAAAGGTGTTCTATAGATGATCTAGCATCATCACTAATATTACAAGATTAATGCTTTGTCTTATTTCTTTTATTTTTAGAAAAGTAATTTCTACTCTTTGAAAAACTACTTAAGATTTAATATTCTCCAAACCAAACATGGGATCATGTTGACACATGTCATCACCACATATTTCAGTACATGGGAATGTGATTTAAAGTGGTGTCACAATTTAATAAGATTTAACCTTTTATTTCAATTAAATAAAGTGACTAGAAATGCCTATGTGGCATTCTTTTGTTACTTGAACATTATTTCTGTAGGTAAACCCATATATTTTTATATATTCTGAAAGGTATGATCAATTATGATTTTTGAGAGTTGGAATCAACTCAAAAACTATTATGGTTTACATTTGAAAAATGTTTGAATGCATAAAAGCTTCTGCCTTGTTATTTTTTACCAAGGTTGATCTATAGATTAAAATGATTTGAATCCAATGGGCTTGGATTAAGAATTTCAATATCTTTCTAACAAAATTGGTTTCATTCAATTTGGCTCACTGAATCGAGCTGGGTTGATTTTTGAAATTGGGTACAGAACTAGGTTTGAATTAAAATGGAAAAAGTTAAATTCAAACGACTGGGCTGCGCGGGAACTGCTAATGGGCCGGCCCAGTGTCACTCCGCAACGCGGGGCGCACCTGACAGGGGGCGGGTCTACTGGTCAGTGACTCTTTAAACGCGAAGCGGTACAGGGCAATCTCAATCGTACGATCTAAGTTTAATCGAACGGCTGCTACTCATCGTCCACGTCGGGCGGCGCCGGCGAGACAGAAACCTAACGCGGCCGGTGGGGGTCATTGGGGGCTCACCGGGGCTCAGGCGAAGGTCGGCAATGCGGGCGAACGATGAAGTCGACGACGACGAACTCAGGGGTGGTCGCGGCAGCTCCTGGTGGGGACGAAATCGACGACTCCTCTTCTCCTCTGCAGCGGCGAGCTCCGGCCAAATTCCGGCGATGCGCTGCTCGCCTTGCTCCTGCTAAGGGGTGGAACGATCAGTGAGGTGAGGGGAGTGAAATGGTGTGCTTCAATCGGCTGGGGGTGGCCTCCTTTTATAGGCTCGACGGCGAGACCGAGAGGGATGGGCAGGCGACGATGGCGACATGGCTATGGGCGGCTAGAGGCATGGCTGAGGGTGGCGATCGAACGGTGGTCTCCTGGCGATGCTCTAAGGTTTTAATGCGCTTGTAGGGGCGGTGGAAAACGATCGGGAACACGCGATGCTCTGCGAGGCAGAGGCGGCGAACTCCGTGGCGAGCGGTGGCTACAGGGCACGGGCGGTGAAATGGGCATGTCTGGCGGTCTCTTGGGACGGTGGTGTGCATGCTGGCGGGCGGCGAGGGCTCGAGGTGGTCGGGTTGCATGGGAACAGCGCCTGCTCTGCGGTGCACGTCGGCATGGTCGACATCGGCACGGGCGTGGCGCTCCTGGCGGTTCTGGTTGCTGTATGCGAGGCATGGCTGGTCGAGAGGGGGCGTTGAAGCATGGGCTACCTCCCAGACAAGGTTGGCACGGCTAGTTCTTATCCTAGCTTGCTGTCTACACTGGGGTGACATGAGTGCTCTCGGTCTGTTTACCATTGATGACATTGGCAAGTTTACAGTGGGGCTAGAGCTTAGTTAAGTTTGCTAGATGATCTACTGAGGCTAGTGGTGTCCAGAGAGGGAACAAGTTAGGCCCAAAACACTGCTCAACTTAGTGTTTTGATTTTGTTTGATTTGTATCTGCAAGCTGTTTGATGAAATGGCCGCATGAATTCAAGTTTTGAATTTTGAAATTATTTTTGGTCGGTGTGCTAGGCATGTGCTGGTGATACTGTGGACTCTTGGGTTTTGAAAATTGAGTTGATTTGAGTGGTTTTTGAAATAGTGGGATCTTCCCATATGAGATAGATTCAATTTTAAGCTGTCATTTAAACTATGCATTTAAATGTTTCTGGATGATCACAAAGTGGGCCTTGGTACCTTCTTATGAGTACTATCAAGGGGTGCAAAGATCCATACATGTTTCTGTTAAGTCCTGAAAGTTAGAGATAGCCAAAGTAGGCATGGGAGTTAAATTGGCCAAAGTGACCATTCACTTAATTTGTTTGTTTTGATTTGTTTGTCTTTGGGAAAAGTTTGGGGATTGTTTAGATGATGTTTATTTCACCTAAGAATCATTTTACAAGCAAAGAAACACATAATCATGGCAATTCAAAAGAATCCAAATTTCAATACACACACATATGAATGCTTTCATATTTTAATTGGAAAAGTTTTTGTTAACCCTAATTTTGATGATTAGAGTTTGATGATCCAAGCTTAGTATTTTTGGGATGTTACAGATATATAGGACCATTCAAAGTACTGAGTCAGAACAGGACCAAAGCTTATGCTTTAGAGCTACCATCAAGGTTGGATCAAGTTCACAATGTTTTCCATTTGTCACAACTCCAGAAATGTCTTAAAGTTCCTGATGATGCAATTACACATCAAGAGGTGGAATTAAAAGCATACCAGACTTATGTTGAGAAACCCTATAGAAAAGGTTAAGAAATAGGGCAAGCAAATACTGTAAGGTATAGTGGGAGCATCACCCCGAGAGAGAAGCCACATGGGAGAAAGAGGATGACTTAAGAGAAGCCTATCCAGAACTATTTAGGTACACATCAGCAAACTTCGGGACGAAGTTTAATTTAAGGGCGGAAGTCTGTAACATCCCAGCATTTAGGAACCAACGAAGGGTAGATTTAGGAATTTGTGCATATGCATGCATTCATCTGTAAAATGTGGGTAAATTTTTCGCCAAATAAAAACCTAAAGTGATCAGAAATTCTTTCACTCTCTATGTGTAGGAGTAGCTCTGGAGAGTGATCGTTATAAATTTTGACATGATCTTTATGAATTAATGTATTTTGGGGGGGAAGAATTTGAATTCAAATTTGAACTTTGAGTTTATATTTTAAAGTTAGAAATTGATAATTTAAAATGAATTCTAAAATGATTTAGTAATATTATTAGATTTGATCAATAAATAATAAATAGTAATAGAAATTCAAATAAGAAATGAATATTTTATTCCTTATCTTTATTCCATGAATAAGTTAGAAAGATTATCTCATTGAGACAATCAAGAATCTTTATAGAAAGGTAATTACAAAAAGAGAAATATATATATTAATAAAATATTACACATTCTTTACAAAAGAATGAAATAAAAATTACAAGGGAATTAATTTATATAAGACTAAACCTATACTAAATCTTGAGACTTTAGATCTTGCACCTACAAAGTAAAGAACAAACAAAAAGGAAAATGAAAGTTAAATTATTAATTTTACTCTCAATAGAGAGCAGTGAGTTGCACCGCTCAAGTTTACATCACTGAGTAATCTTTTAAGGGCAAGTTTCACCAATATGAAAGAATTTGATCTTTCATAATAAATAAGCCATAAGTCAAATGATCATAGCAAGTAAAAAAGGGGAAAGTTTCACCAAGCAGGATAACAGTAAAAAGATCAAAGGGTAAAACACCTCACTAATCTCATCCACAACCATGCAACAGACACACAGGAAGGTCAATCACCAAACTGCATGGGGTGTGCTGTCGACACAGCCATAGTAGCTCAATCAAGTAAAAGGACCAAGCACAGCCGTGGGCAAACACTAGTGCATCTCTCTATTTCCCACACCACACCAAGAACACTCAGCTTCACAAAGCTAAGTAAACCACCAGCCAACAAAACCTCACACCAGATGAATGAAAACATCATCAAATGGTGACATAAGGAGAGGGAGAATTAGGTGGATAGCAAGGTCAAACTCACAGGAGCTAGGAGGAGCAGGGCCGATCAAGGCCAAGCACAGGAATCAGGGAAAACAAGAACAACACCAGGAGGTGAAGGACAGGATCAGGCCAGCAACACCACCAGCACATCAAGCCACCACGATCATCAACTTTTGTGGTGAGTATCATAAACATCCACATGATCTGTTCATCTTACCTCAACAGAAAATATGTGTTGTTTCATAAGATAACCTCTCAGTGATCACCCAAGTGGGGTGAACCTATCCTAGAGGAATTGAAATGTAACAGACCAAAAGTAAACTTTACCAAAACACCAAAATCTTAGACCAGCATCATGGATCTGGTGATACTAAAACAATTTATATATTTCATCAATTATTCTTGTAAAATCTGGGCACATCTCTTAAAAAGAGTAGCACCTCAGATTTCATAAGCTACAAACAAACCAATCATCTTAACCAACTTGGATCCAAGATCCAATGAGCAACCATGTTATTCTAGCATATTTGAAAGGGACAGCAAGATAGGAATCTAGTTCCTAGAGCTTCAGACCAACATCATAGGCATACAAATCAATATAAGCTTGCAACTTATTTTAGACATCTATCTCAATCTCAAGTACTGACCACAATAAAGCCATTAGAAGAATCAACTTGTGTGACATACTAAGATGGTGTCACAAGAACAGATCCTACAACCAAGCCACTAATTATATTTCCCTGAGATTATACTCAGAGATCATTTAACATATTCAATTATCTTTAGAGTATCATTAGACTCTAATGATTAAGTTCAGTCTATGAATAAAGATACAAGCCAACAACCACTGATGCAGTGAAGAACCACTGACCGTGTTACTGTCAGTATCAAAGTAATAACAGCAAGTGAACACACTAAGCATTAATCTCACCCAACAGATTTCACAATCATGCCATCAGGTTAACTAGATTAATCACCAATCAGAGGCAAACTTATCTAACCACTAGCATCAGATTCACAGTGGCAACAGATAATCAAATCATGACAGTCAACCTGAAATTACAATGAGCACAATTCATACTAGGCATCACCACCAGAACAAAATTACCATTTCACAAGCCACCAAGGGATGAAACCTAGAACCAGGGATGAACCCTAGAACCAGGAATGAACTCTAGAACCAGTACAAGCCTAATGGAGGATAGCCAATAGTTACACACAGAGATACTCGAAGTAGACAGAGGCACGGGTGATAATCGAGAACCAACTCACCTATGGTCCTGGCTTGAGAATTGAAGAGGAAGCAGAGGGGCCGACGAGCTCGCGGTGGCATGGGGAGCATCCAAGAGGGCGTTGTAATCCGCACACAGCCACGGCAGCGGCCACAGTAGAATACAAGGGTGCAAGAGCACAGCACGTCACCACGGGAGCATCAGCGGCAGTGTCAATAGCACCACCCCAAACCTAGGGTTCAGGATGGGGCTAGCCTGGCCATAAAGCAGGTGAAGGAGCATGGTCGACAACCTCGTTAGAGCAGGTGAAGGAGCATGGTCGACAACCTCGTTATACACCGTGGTGGCGGCCATGGAGAACCACGGTGGCGGGAATCGCACGGCGACGGCGCCAGCGACCACGGGGTTAAGGAGAAGAATAGGATGAGGACGAGAGTAGGAGAGGCAGAGGAAGGGGCATATGGGGCTAGTACCTCTTCGGGCATGACTTTTGACTAGTCCATCTGGGCCAAGTCTGGCCCAATAAGCCCAATGGTTGGCCTAGGATCCTAAAAAGGAAATTGTAATAATTAATAAAATACCAAAATACCCCTAGAACTAAATAAAATTCTAGAAAATAAAATATAAGTCTAAAAATTGCAAATAATATATTTTTAGATTCATAATAATCCAACCAATTTAAATAAATTAAGAGATAATTTATATATATAATTTCTAGTCAAGAATTTTATAATATATATATTCCTTATGGAATTTTATAAAATTGAAGAAAGAGGATAAAACTAAATAAAAATCACTTTATTATATATTATTATTTTAGTATTTTAGAAAAATACTAAATAAATATTTAGAGTTACCAAAAGAAATTCTTTTATTTAAATGCAAATTCTTAAAAGAATTATTAAACAAATAAATACAAGAGTTTATATTAAATAAAAATCTTTAAATTGTAACTCTATAAATAATTTATTACATTATAAAATAGTAAATATGATATTCAATAGATATTAAAGATTATTATTTAAAATGAATTCCTTTATTACTTAAAGAAATTCTAGAAAATTAAAATAATGGGTAAAACACACAAAGAAGATAAATCATAAATAATGCATTACATTATTATGCATATTCATGTTGCTTCTTTAAATATTGTCCTTACCAGGAAGTAATGACGTTTTGTAGACATAGAAGCTCAAGGTCCAGTGCAAGCGTCTGACTTCACTACCTTGCAATCAAGGCAAGTTCATCACTTGATCATGTCCTTTGAAGAGTCTTTATCAAAGTATTTGCAAATTCTGTGTTATCATCTATGTTTCAAGGAAATAAAATATTATTTTCTCAAATAAATAAATTTATGATATCATCCTAAGTGATGATATAGAGAAGCTATAGAACTTATGGTTCTATTAGCAGCAATAATAATCATCTAGGAATTTAACAACTCCTGACATAAGTGATTCTAGCGCCGTATATCACGCGTTAACCATGATATTTTGAATGGGATGGGGAGAAGTCGGCCGTATCTTCTTCCTCTCGCATGTAGCCGGATGTGCAGGTCATGGATGTTATCCTAGTAGCGTGCATTTTAATTGGTAATTCATAGAGGATATGCAGCATATGGGTGGGAACCCGCATCGTCCAACGATAGTTATGACATCTAACGGTCTGTATAAACCATTGTCTTAATTCAATGGGTGTGATGGTGTACACCAAGGATGCATGAGAGGTTACGAAGGGGGCAGTGATTGGCTTGGATCACCTACTGGGCCCCACATCATGGAATTGTGGACGGGAAAGTACGCCCGGTTGTGCAACAAGGAGTTGATCTCTCATGGTAAAGTAATGCACCTGTGCAGAGTGTAAGAACTGTAACTTGTTACTCCCTGTTCCGGGAAGGAGCTACGAACACGACAGGAAAGGAACTACATGAAAGTTCTGGTAAACCTGTGAAGGCTGATGGGCATAGTTTTTAACAATAAAATCAATCTTTGAAGAAAGATTTACGAAAACTGCATAGTGCTAAGGACTTATAGTCCGAGGTGGTAGATAGAGCATTAAACTTCCCACCTTGCATATAATGAACTTGCTAGGATATGGAGTAGACGGCGACGAGTCACCTTAGTTTACCTAGTTATTAGTAATCAACGGAGCCGAGCATCATGAACCTTATATAATAAGCTGCTGAGCTCAACTCTGAGATGGAGTTGTTACTTTCAACTTCCTCTGAAACAATTTATATTTTGGTTTGTAAGTTGAATATTTTGAAGTCTTGAACTTCTGGTATTGTAATAATAATAATGGGTGTATGTTTGTAATATGGACCCGCAATGTTTCTGTTGTACCACTCTGAGGGATGTGATATTTACGGAATGGTGTTCTGTGGATGTCATGTCAAAAACTATAGTGTACTACACATGTAGTGGTATGCTGGGTCACCGCAGCTGGTATCAGAGAAAATTGCTTTGACCTTAGGTTGGAAACCTAGTAAAGGGTATTACCTATAGGAGTGTATAGCAATGATAAAGAATTCTCTAAAAGGGTATAATGAGTATTCAAATGAGGATATTCCGTTATATGTTTTAGTGCGATAATTCTTTGTTATGATGTAATATATTACTGATCACTAATAAAAATAATCTTGTTATACAGATTTATGGCACCAAAGTTTCCAAAACAAACTTTGGTAAGGAAAGAGAAGACTCTCGATGACTACCAAGGATCATTCACTGATCAGCTTCGACAACTTCTAAGGATTTTTAGTTGTCCAACTATAATTCCAGTGAATACCATAACCTATTATGATGGTCATATGTTATCCAAGTATCATGTGGGTATCCAACTTCCAGAGGAGCTTGTATTATATCATGATCTACCTATAGGTAAAGGTAGGAGTCACTTAGCAGCATACCATGTTGATGTTGTGGAGGCGATAGCCAATATCCCGTAGCATAAAGCCAAGGATTTAGAAGGGAGCACATTTTATGTGATTCCTCATGATTCTATAGACTCGGAGCCAGTATCGGATCATCTTACTTTGGTGAATAAACATCCTAAGTTAGCTTCCAGGTTTATGGATTGATATCGAACACTTGTTGCGTCTTTCTATAAGACACATCAAGTTATAGTTGAAGATAAAAATGATATGTTAAAGGATCTAACTGATCCAGAAAGAAGGAAGAAGTTAGCATTCCAGTTAAAGAAAGAAGCAAGGAGTAGTGCAAAACCAATCTTTAAGGATATACCTATAGATCCCAACTCTTTTACACCATATCCTTATTCACCCAGACCAGAACCTACCTATGATCCTACTTTAGATATGAGGTATCCTGTACCACAGGGTTCAAAGGAAGGATCTGATTCCGAACTTCCTATCGAGAATTCTGATGGTTGGAGAATGGGATCATTTGAAGGATCCCAAGGAGATCAGATGTCCATAGTTGGGTCTGACAGAAATGTTGGACAATCCAGTTGGATGGGTGCAAGAACCAATCCTAATAACTATAGTAGAAATACCATATTCATAGATGATCAGGATGAGGAAGAAGATCATCATCAACATATTCTCAAAACCCAGGCAATACACATTATCCGGTGTTTAACTATCTTGCCCAATAGAGCTCCTGGGGAGCAGCATATTCTGCGTATTATGTTGACAACTCAAGGAATGAAGCTCAGGAGATGCAAGTGGGTGATAATGTTGAACATGTTTCTGAAGACTTTTCAGCTGAGCTGGATGGAGTCAATGCACTCAGGTTATGTAATGACTCAAGTCCTGATACTTCAGATACTGAGTATGTTTCTTCTGGAAGGCCATTTGTTCCAAAGACTATGCGACGGACGTTACGTCATCATGGTTGGACTTTAGGCATGTATGATGAGCGTCGTGGATACTAGAAGTAGGCTGCATATTAGGAAGTATCAGGTATTGCGTATTATAATCTGAGAGAATGATGTAGATAAATAAGTGAGGTAGTATGTTTACTTTATTATAGTACCTATAGGGTACAAGTTGTAATGACTATGTACTTTGTGAAGTGGTTTGTAATGTATAATATGTGAAATACATATTTGGATTTTGATTTCCATTGTGTGACTAGTTCTGTGCATAAAGTTGAGCTCAGAACACATGTGCAGGATGTAATTATGAGTATTCTCTTTACGTTGCAGTACTAGGGGGTCATGGAATTGGGCGTAGAAACCGAATCTGAGCAGCAGCGCATGGAACACGAGGCCAAGGAGAAGGCAGATGCAGATATCGGAAATCAGGGAGCTTTACCACCACCACCAATGAGGTCGCTAATGGATCAGAACTTTATGCAGTATATGCAAATGATGCAATAAAACCAAAATAAGTTCATGGAAGAGCTATTGGGATGAGCTGGAAACCAGAGAGCGCATGAAGGCAGAGGAGTGAGTCTTTCCGACTTCCAGAATGCAAGGCCGTTACCTTTTGCATCATCCCCTGAACCAATGGATGCAGAAGATTGGCTAGCAGATACGGAGAGAAAGCTGAAGACTGTAGGTTGCAATGATGAGGAAAAGCTGAGGTATGCAACTCATATTCTGATAGGACCTGCAACATCATGGTGGGAAAATCAGTTAGCCATGCAACAACCAGGAAGAGAGTATACTTGGGAAGAGTTCAAGCAGAGGTTCTGCGAGTATCATGTTCCAGAAAGTGTTATGGAGTTGAAGCGGAGGGAGTTTGAAGAGATTCAACAAGGTTATACTAGTGTCATGAGGTATATCCGGGAGTTTATCCAACTGTATCATTATGCCGAGGATGAAGTGAGCACTGAAGAGAAGATAAAGAAGCATTTTCTGCGAGTGTTAAATCCATTCATGAAGATGCAGTTAAGGTTGGCCAATAAGCAAACTTTTCAGCAGTTACTGGATGCAACCATCACTTTTGAAGATGACTACAAGAATGTCCAAGAGGACCGAAGGAAGAGAGCCAAGAAAGAAACAAATAGGATTCAAGCAAGTAAACCTAAACCCAATCTAGAGTTCAAACCCAGGAACAAAGCCTACAACAACAATAACAATAACAAGGGCAATGGTGGAAATCATTCCAATCCCCGGAGAAATGTTATCTGCAACAATTGTGGACTTCCAGGGCATTTCCAGAGAGAATGCAAAAGGCCAGTATTCATTTGTTATGGTTGTGGACAGAAAGGTCATATCAAGCCTGATTGTCCTAATAAACCACCAGGTGGTTGGCCTACGAAGGATGGAGGAAAAGCCAATGGAGGTAATGGACAGCCCAATCGAGGAGGAAATAATGTCAAGAACAACAACAGCAAGAGGAATAGACCCACCGGGAAGCTGAATTGTGTAACCTTGGAGGAGGTGGATAACTCCGAGCATGCCGTAATAGGTACGCTCAATATCCTTACCAATCCCGGAAAAGTTCTATTTGATATTGGTGCAACTACTTCATTCATTTCTGAAGAATTCTGTGATAAATTCGGGATTAGAAGGGCAACGTTAGAAAACCCTATGACCGTGGTGACGGCAGGGGGAAATGTAGTTGTACGCCACATTAAACAAGATCAGGTTATCTCGATCTGTGGTTGTACATACTTTGCGGACCTTTATGTGATTCCTTTAAAGGGAATTGCAGTAGTGCTGGGTACGGACTGGATGACGGAACATGGGGCTCAGATTAATTGTGAGGATAAAACTGTCTCAATCAAGACTCCAAGTGGATCAAGGATAGTTTATCAAGCATATAAGCACAGTCATATCATGGTAGATCTTCAGTTGAATTCAATGAAGGAGTTCAAGTTGGAGGATATTCCTATAGTAAATGAGTTTCAAGATGTTTTTCCAGCAGAGCTACCAGGAATGCCACCAGATCGGGAAATAGAGTTCACTATTGACCTAATTCCGGGTATAGCACCAATTGCTCAAGCACCATACAAGATGGGTCCAAAGGAATTAAAAGAAATAAAAGAGAAAATTGATGAGTTAGCGAGGAAAGGATTTATTCAAGAAAGTGTATCACCATGGGGAACTCCGGTGATCTCTGTAGATAAAAGAGATGGAGGAAGAAGGATGTGTGGGGACTATAGAAATCTCAACAATGTTACCATAAAGAATAAGTATCCATTGCCTAGAATTCAGGATCTGTTTGATCAAGTTAAAGGAGCTGGAGTATTTTCTAAAATTGATCTAAGATCCGGATACCACCAAATAAAAATCAAACCGGAGGATGTTCCAAAGATAGCATTTGTCTCAAGGTATGGACACCATGAGTATCTTGTCGTACCATTTGGATTGACCAATTCACCAGCAATATTCATGAATTTTATGAAAAAAATCTTCATGCCATACTTGGACAAGTTTTTTCATATTGTTTATTGATGATATTCTGATATATTCCAAGGATAAGGAAGAGCATGCTGAACATTTGAGAATAGAATTGCAGATCCTAAGAGGACATAAGCTTTATGCTAAGTTCAGCAAGTGTGAATTCTGGCTAGATGAGGTAGAATTTCTCAGTAATGTGATCAGTAAATATGAGATTGTTGTAAATCCATCCAAAGTTCAATCAGTATTAGAATGGACTGCACTAACCAATGTGAAACAAATTTGAGGTTTCTTGGGAATTGGTTATTATCGGAGGTTCATTGAAGGTTTCTCTAAAATATATGGACCAATGAACAAATTATTAAGAAAGAATACACCATTCATCTAGGATGAGAAGTGTGAAGCAAGTTTTCAGGAGTTAAAGACTAGATTAACTACCACCCCAATTTTAGCAGTTCCTGAGACAGGGAAGGACTTTACAGTATACTGTGATGCATCCAAAGAAGGTTTGGGTTGTGTATTAATGCAAGATCCTAAATTAATTGCTTACAGATCAAGACAATTGAAACCTCATGAAGTTAATTATCCAACTCATGATCTGGAATTAGAAGCAGTAGTCTTCTCTTTGAAAGGATGGAGGCATTTTCTTTATGGAGCAAGGTGTGAATTATACACTAACCACAAAAGTATCAAATATTTCTTCACTCAAAAGGTATTGAATATGAGAAAGAAGCGTTGGTTAGAACTAATCAAGGATTATGATCTTACAATCAATTATACCGCTGGGAAAGCAAATGTTGTAGAAGATGCTTTAAGTCGAAAGAGCACAGATATTCAGCCTAGCAATCGGGAACTACCAAAAGAGTTACAGATGGATTTGTATAGATTGGAACTTCAATTCCTAAGGACAGAGACTCTTGGTGGATTAACTACTATGCAGGTAGTTGCAGAACAAAATAGTGATCTCAAACACAAAATTTTTAGACATCAAGTAGAAGATCCTTTTATTGCTAAAGAAATTCCGAGGATATCTCAAGGATAAGCATCATCTTTTTGCTTAGGAGATTATGGATCTTTATGGTTCCAAGATTGTCTTTGTGTTCCAAATGTGCTAGAGATTCGTGAAGTGATACTTCGAGAGGCACATAAGACACCATATTCCATTCATCCAGGAAGTACCAAGAAGTACGTGGACTTGAAAGGATTATTCTGGTAGAATAACATGAAAAGAGATATTGCAGAATATGTGTCAGAATGCCATACTTGCCAAAGGGTAAAAGCTGAACATCAAAGTCCAGCAGGACCATTGTAACCTTTGGAGATTGCCGAGTGGAAATGGGAGGAAATTGGTATGGACTTCATCACAGGATTACCCATGACACCAAAACGGAAGGATATGATATGGGTGATTGTTGATAGGCTCACTAAAAGTGCACATTTTATCCTAGTAAATCAGAAATATAATGCCGAGAAATTAGTAGAAGTTTACATCAAGGAGATAGTAAGTAAGAACGGAGTTCCCAAGAAGATCGTAACTGATATAGGATCAGTGTTTACTTCCGCATTTTGGAAGAAATTACATGAAGCACTTGGTTCAAAGTTAGATTTCAGCACTACCTATCATCCAGAAACTAGGGGTCAAACAGAAAGAACCAATCAAATATTGGAAGACATGCTAAGGGCTTGTGCATTACATTTCGGAGGTTCGTGGGAAGATCATCTACCATTGGCATAATTTTCCTACAATAACAGCTATCAGAGTAGTCCAAAGGCAGCCCCATATCAAGTACTTTATGGAAGGAAATGTGGATCACCAATATGTTGGTATGAGCCTGGGAGTAGCAAAGAATTTGCGCCAGACTATATCAAGGAAAGGCAAGATATCATCGATATAATCAAGGATAGTTTAAAAATAACTCAAAGTAGGCAGAAAAGTTATGCTGACCTAAGTTGAAGATCATGGCATCCTGAAGTAGGAGACATGGTATATCTTAAAGTAAGCCCAATGAAAGGAGTTAAAACGTTCATATTTAAAGGAAAATTGAGTCCAAGATATATAGGACCATTCAAAGTACTGAGTCAGAACAGGACCAAAGCTTATGCTTTAGAGCTACCATCAAGGTTGGATCAATTTCACATTGTTTTCCATGTGTCACAACTCCAGAAATGTCTTAAAGTTACTGATGATGTAATTACACATCAAGAGGTGGAATTACAAGCAGACCAGACTTATGTTGAGAAACCCTATAAAATTCTGGAAGAAATCTGGAAAAGGTTAAGAAATAGGGCAATCAAATACTGTAAGGTACAGTGTGAGCATCACCCCGAGAGAGAAGCCACATGGGAGAAAGAGGATGAATTAAGAGAAGCCTATCCAGAACTATTCAGGTACACATCAGCAAACTTCGGGACAAAGTTTAATTTAAGGGCGGAAGTCTGTAACATCCCAGCATTTAGGAACCAACGAAGGGTAGATTTAGGAATTTGTGTATATGCATGCATTCATCTGTAAAATGTGGGTAAATTTTTCGCCAAATAAAAACCTAAAGTGACCAGAAATTCTTTCACTCTCCATGTGTAGGAGTAGCTCTGGAGAGTGATCGTTATAAATTTTGACATGATCTTTATGAATTAGTGTATTTTGGGGGGGAAAGAATTTGAATTCAAATTTGAACTTTGAGTTTATATTTTAAAGTTAGAAATTGATAATTTAAAATGAATTCTAAAATGATTTAGTAATATTATTAGATTTGATCAATAAATAATAAATAGTAATAGAAATTCAAATAAGAAATGAATATTTTATTCCTTATCTTTATTCCATGAATAAGTTAGAAAGATTAACTCATTGAGACAATAAAGAATCTTTACAGAAAGGTAATTACAAAAAGAGAAATATATATATTAATAAAATATTACACATTCTTTACAAAAGAATGAAATAAAAATTACAAGGGAATTAATTTATATAAGAGTAAACCTATACTAAATCTTGAGACTTCAGATCTTATACCTACAAAGTAAAGAACAAACAAAAAGGAAAATGAAATTTAAATTATTAATTTTACTCTTAGTAGAGAGCAGTGAGTTGCACCGCTCAAGTTTACATCATTGAGTAATCTTTTAGGGGCAAGTTTCACCAATATGAAAGAATTTGATCTTTCATAATAAATAAGCCATAAGTCAAATGATCATAGCAAGTAAAAAAGGGGCAAGTTTCACCAAGCAGGATAACAGTAAAAAGATCAAATGGTAAAACACCTCACTAATCTCATCCACAACCATGCAACAAACACACATGTAGCTCAATCACCAAACTGCATGGGGTGTGCTGTCGACACAGCCACAACAACTCAATCAAGTAAAAGGACCAAGCACAGCCGTGGGAAAACACTAGTGCATCTCTGTATTTCCCACACCACACCAAGAACACTTAGCTTCACAAAGCTAAGTAAACCACCAGCCAACAAAACCTCACACCAGATCAATCCAAACATCATCAGATGGTGACATAAGGAGAGGGAGAATTAGGTGGATAGCAAGGTCAAACTCACAGGAGCTAGGAGGAGCAGGGCTGATCAAGGCCAAGCACAGGAATCAGGGAAAACAAGAACAACACCAGGAGGTGAAGGACAGGATCATGCCAGCAACACCACCAACACATCAAGCCACCACAATCATCAACTTTTGTGGTGAGTATCATAAACATCCACATGATCTGTTCATCTTACCCAAATAGAAAATATGTGTTGTTTCATAAGATAACCTCTCAGTGATCACCCAAGTGGGGTGAACCTATCCTAGAGGAATTGAAATGTAACAGACCAAAAGTAAACTTTACCAAACCACCAAAATCTTAGACCAGCATCATGGATCTGGTGATACTAAAACAATTTATATATTTCATCAATTGTTCTTATAAAATCTGGGCACATCTCTTAAAAAGAGTAGCACCTCATATTTCATAAGCAACAAACAAACCAATCATCTTAACCAACTTGGATCCAAGATCCAATGAGCAACCATGTTATTCTAGCATATTTGAAAGGGACAACAAGATAGGAATCTAGTACCTAGAGGCTCATACCAACATCATAGACATAAAAATCAATATAAGCTTGCAACTTATTTTAGACATCTATCTCAATATCAAGTACTGACCACAGTAAATCCATTAGAAAGAATCTACTTGTGAGGCATACTAAGATGGTGTTACAAGAACACGTCCTACAACCAAGCCACTAATTATAATTTCCCTGAGATTATACTCAGAGATCATTTAACATATTCAATTATCTTTAGAGTATCATTAGACACTAATGATTAAGTTCAGTCTATGAATAAACATACAAGACAACAACCACTGATGCAGTGAACAACCACTGACAGTGTTACTATCAGTATCAAAGTAATAACAACAAGTGAACACATTAAGCATCAATCTCACCCAACAGATTTCACAATCATGCCATCAGGTTAACTAGATTAATCACCAATTAGAGGCAACCTTATCTAACCACTAGCATCAGATTCATAGTGGAAACAGATAATCAAATCATGACAGTCAACCTGAAATTACAATGAGCACAATTCATACTAGGCATCACCACTAGAACAAAACTACCATTTCATAAGCCACAAAGGGATGAAACCTAGAACCAGGGATGAACCCTAGAACCAGGAATGAACTCTAGAACGAGTACAAGCCTAATGGAGGATAGCCACTAGTTACACACTGAGATACTTGAAGTAGACAGAGGCACGGGTGATAATCGAGAACCAACTAACCTATGGTCCTCGCTGGAGAATTGAAGAGGAAGCAGAGGGGCCGACGAGCTCGCGGCGGCACGAGGAACACCCCAGACGGCGCTGTAACCCGCACACATCCACAACAGCGGCCATAGTAGAACACGAGGGTGCAAGAGCACCGCACGTCACCACGGGAGCATCGACGACGGCGTCAATAGCACCACCCCAAACCTAGGGTTCGGGATGGGGCTAGCCTGGCCACAGAAGGGCCCCAAAACCAAATAGAATAAGAGCAGGTGAACGATCATGGTCGACAACCTCGTTATACACCGCGGCGGCCATGGAGAACCACGACAGCGGGAATCGCACGACGACGACGCCAGCGACCACAAGGTCAAGGAGAAGAATAGGATGATGACGAGAGTAGGAGAGGCAGAGGAAGGGGCCAATGGGGCAGTACCTCTTCGGGCTTGAATTTTGACTAGGCCATCTAGGCCAAGTCTGGCCCAATAAGCCCAATGGTTGGCCCAGGATCCTAAAAAGGAAATTGTAATAATTAATTAAAGACCAAAATACCCCTAGAACTAAATAAAATTCTAGAAAATAAAATAGAGGTCTAAAAATTGCAAATAATATATTTTTAGATTCATAATAATCCAACCTATTTAAATAAATTAATAGATAATTTTTATATATATAATTTTTAGTCGAGAATTTTATAATATATATTCCTTATGGAATTTTATAAAATTAAAGAAAGAGGATAAAAATAAATAAAAATCACTTTTATTATATATTATTATTGTAATATTTTAGAAAAATACTAAATAAATATTTTGAGTTACCAAAGAAATTCTTTTATTTAAATGCAAATTCTTAAAAGAATTATTAAACAAATAAATACAAGAGTTTATATTAAATAAAAATCTTTAAATTTTAACTCTATTAATAATTTATTACATTATAAAATAGTAAATATGATATTCAATAGATATTAAAGGTTATTCTTTAAAATGAATTCCTTTATTACTTAAAGAAATTCTAGAAAACTAAAATAATGGGTAAAACACACGAAGAAGATAAATCATAAATAATGCATTACATTACTATGCATATTCATGTTGCTTCTTTAAATATTGTCCTTACCGGGCAATAATGATGTTTTGTAGACATAGAAGTTCAAGGTACAATGCAAGCATCTGACTTCACTACCTTGCAATCACAAGGCAAGTTCATCACTTGCTCATGTCCTTTGAAGAGTCTTTATCAAAGTATTTGCAAATTGTGTGTTATCATCTATGTTTCAAGGAAATAAAATATTATTTTCTCAAATAAATAAATTGATGATATCATCCTAAGTGATGATATAGAGAAACTATAGAACTTATGGTTCTATTAGTAGGAATAATAATCATCTAGGAATTTAACAACCCCTGACATCAGTGATTCTAGCGCCATATATCATGCGTTAACCATGAGATTTGGAATGGGACGGAGAATTCAGCTATATCTTCTTACTCTCGCATGTAGCCGAATGTAAATGTCGTGGCTTTTATCCTCGTAGCATGCATTTTAATTGGTAATTCATAGACGATATGTAGCATATGGGTGGGAACCCTCATCGCCCACGATAGTTCTGACATCTAACGATCTGTACAAACCATTGCTGTAATTCAATGGGTGGGCATGGTGTACACCAAGGAGGCATGCGAGGTCGTGAAGGGGGTAGTGATTGGCTTGGATCACCTACTGGGACCCACATCATGGAATTGTGGAAGGGAAAGTACGCCCGGTTGTGCAACAAGGAGTTGATCTCTCATGGGTAAAGTAACGCACCTCTGCAGAGTGTAAGAACTGTAACTTGTTACTCCCTGTTCCGGGAAGGAGCTACGAATGCGATAGGAAAGGAACTCCATGAAAGTTCTGGTAAACCTGTGAAGGCTGATGGGCATAGTTTTTAACAATAAAATCAATCTTTGAAGAAATATTCACGAAAACTACATAGTGCCAAGGACTTATAGTCCGAGGTGGTAGATAGAGCATCAAACTTCCCACCTTGCATATAATGAACTTGCTGGGTAACACTGTTACTCACCTTTTCCTTTGATCCCCTGCTTAGACTCTAAGGATCCCGAAGATACTCCAATGTATGCAGCAGAATGTCAAGATGATGTCTTCTACAAGGATCCTGACCTGTCAGGTGGTGTTGAAGGAGTGGATTACGAGATCCGATATGGAGTAGACATCAACGAGTCAGCTTAGTTGCCCTAGTTATTAGTAATCAACGGGGCCGAGCAGCATGAACCTTATTGTCAACACCCGGATTTTTAATCCCAGATGCCTGTTATGCCATACATCGCAATCCTAGGATTACCATTTTTGCGAGACATAACAGAATTGTATACCATAGTACATCATCCATTACAAACTGTACATAAGTTCTTACACAAATAGGGATCTCATGATCCAGTTCTTAATACAACTTCAAGCAGCAGAATACGTAATAATAACGATAGCGTAGGCGAAGCTCCATCTTTGGGGTCACAAGCAATGCTGACGATGGGAGATGATCCTAGTTGTCGTAACCTTCCTGGGGTCCATCCTCCAGGTACTCCTCTTCATAGTCTGGCCATGGGAATAGCTAGGGACAAAGCCATGAGTACTCTTTAAGTACTCGCAAACTAATACTAACAAGTGAAAGGGTTTTTTGATAATAGGACACTAGGCTCTAGGGTTGTTTTGCAAAAGCCATATTTATCTCTACTAAGTTTAGAAGCAACGAATGCTAGTTGAAATTTTATAACACCTAAGTGGGAACTTGTATTTCATATCACAACCCTGGTGTGGTCAAGTCAAAGTCTCAATTCATTTCACAAGTCTTTTGAAAAGTCTGACGGGGGAACAGTATGGCCACTCCAACTATCCATAACCGCGGACGCGGCTATTCGAATAGTTTGACACTCTGCAGAGATTGTACACTTTCACCACAACATTCGATACATCCGTCAGTAACAAAATCCTGAATTCACCATACTCAGTATGCGGATAATCAATCCTAACCTTTCAATTACACACCCTAGTATAAGAACCTCTCCTGTGCGTTTGGCCTCCCAACCATGACCAACTGTCATCTTGGGTACTGCACAGGTGGACAATCTTCACAAGGTAGCCTCAGCTCAGACCTTGGCCGTGAGGGAACCAATACTAAGGTATATAAGTTTCCAGTCAAGCCCTACCCAATCTTCGGGTATTGTGGTTGTACGATAAAATTGGAATGGTATCGCATCCAGACAACCATCAGTTTTATAAAGGGCTAAGGCTCATGCCTCATCATTTTCATCACCAAAATCATCAAGTGTTTGGAAACACATGTCCAAAACATTTCAATAGAATGATCCATCATTCCAAGGTTTTCATAACCATTTTTCCACCAAGTATTCCCATCTAAAGTTGATCAAGTTTTATGCTTAGCACTAGCATCTACAAGTGGGGGTAAGCACTAATGAGGGGTGGTAAGCTAGTGGAGTTTAACTAAGTTTAATCTTATGCCTTAGGATGACATCAAGATTATCTAGCTTAGGCCAAATTTTATGCTCTTTATGCAACCTTCAATTATCTTTCTAATATCTACAATTTACTTAAGTAAGCTCTAAGTACTAGCTTTGATAAAGAAATAAAGTATAAAGCTTGTAAGTAAAACTAGGATTGGTTTATCAAGTGTATATGATTACATATGCTTAAGGCATATAGTAGTCATGGTAACAAATAAGGGTTTGTTTGCATCAGTAGAATATCTTGCAAGGGTTAGCTTGCACATTCACTAGTAGTATTAAGCTTGCCTTGTGCAGAGCAGTGGTTGAAGTTCTCCTCGGCTTCCTCTTCGTAGTATCCTCCTTCCTCCTCGTATCCTTGGTCGGTACTAGCATCTATAAATAAATACGATGTACACAATCACCAAACAATACTTAACTACTTGCAATCATCACAAAAAAGGGTCCTATAGATGATCTAACATCATCTCTAACATTACAAGATTAAGGCTTGGTTTAATTCCTTTTATTTTTAGAAAAGTAATTTCTACTCATTGAAAAACTACTTAAGATTTAATATTCTCCAAACCAAACATGGGATCATGTTGACACATGTCATCACCACATATTTTAGTCCATGGGAATGTGATTTAAAGTGGTGTCACAATTTAATAAGGTTTTACCCTTTTATTTTAATTAAATAAAGTGACTAGAAATGCCTATGTGGCATTCTTTTATTACTTGAACATTATTTCTGTAAGTAAACCTATATATTTTTATATATTCTGAAAGGTATGGTTAAATGTGATTTTTGAGAGTTGGAATCAACTCAAAAGCTATTATGGTTTAAATTCGAAAAATGTTTGAATGCAGAAAAGCTTCTGCGTTGTTATTTTTACCATGGATGATCTATAGATCCAAATGACTTGAATCCAACGGTCTTGGATTCAGCATTCCCAGACCTTTCTAACAAAATTGGTTTCATTCGATTTGGTGCACTGAATCGATCTGGGTTGATTTTTGAAAATGGGTACAGAAGTGTGTTTGAACTAAAAAGGAAAAGGTTAAATTCAAATAACTGTGCTGCACGGGAAAGATTAACGGGCCGGCCTGCTAAGCACAGCGCTTCTGTGGGCTGCATAAGTGGCTGTCCCCACGCGTCAGTGAGACAGGGGGGTGCGAAGCGGTATGGGGCGATATGGTGCGTTCGATCTGGTTCTAATCCAACGGCTGAGGGTCATCGTCGACGTTGGGCAACGCCGGCGAGACAGAAACCTAGCACGGCCAGTGGGGGTCGCTGGGGGCTTACCGGGGTTCAGGCGAGGGTCGGGGAGGCGGGTGAACGACAAAGTCGACGACGGCGAACCTGCTGGTACCGGCAGCTTCTCCTGGGGCAGCTCCAATCGCTGGCCCCCTTCTTCTCCAGCAGCGGCAGACTCCGGTGAAATTCCGGCGAAGTGCTGCTCGCCTTGCTCCGGGACTGAGGTGGGGTGGTTCTGGGTGAGAGAGGAGTGGAATGGTGTGAAGAATTCGAGTGGGGCAGGCCTCTATTTCTAGTCGCGACGGTGAGACCGAATGGCATGGACAGGCGACGGTGGCGACATGGCTACGGGCTGCTAGAGGCATGGCCGGCAGTGGCGATCGATTGGTGGTCTCCTAACGATGCTCTACGGCTTTAATGTGCTTGTAGGGGTGGTGCGGTTTGGTCTGGAACACGCGACGCTCTGCGCGGCAGAGGCGGCGACCGGTGGCTGTGAGGCATGGGGCGGCGAACGGGGATGTCTGGCGTGTTCCTGGGACGGTGGCGAACGTGTATGCACGCGGCGAGGGCGGCGCGCGGTCTATGGTCTTCGGTCGAGGGTGGCGCTCTGGCGCATGCTCGGCATGGTTGCTGGCGAGCTGGGCGCGGTCTGTGCGTGTGGTCCAGTGGCTGGCAACGTTCGAGCGCTGGACAGGGAGTGGTGGTGGACGGTGGGATGCCTCCTAGACAAGGTTGGCACGGCTAAATCTCCTCCTAGCTTGCTGTCTCCACTAGGGTGGCATGGGTGGCTTTGGCTGTTCACCATTGATGGCATTGGCAAGCTCACAGTGGTGCTAGTGATTAGTTAAGATTGTTAGATGATCTACTAAGGCTAGTGGTGCCCAGAGAGGGAACAAGTTAGGCTCAATTCACTGCTCAAAACAGTGTTTGGATTTTGTTTGATTTGTGTCTGCAATGTGTTTGATGAAATGGCCGCAAGAATTCAAGTTTTGAATTTTGAAAAGATTTTGGTGGGTGTGCTAGGTTAGTGATGGTGAGTCTGCAGATGCTTGAGTTTTGAAAGTTGAGCTTGTTTGAGTGGTTTTTGAAAAAGTGGGATCGTCCCATATGATAAAGATTCAATTTTGAATTGTCATTTAAACTATGCATTTGAAAGTTTCTGGATGAGCACAAGGTGGGCCTTGATACTTTGTTATGAGTACAATCAAGGGGTGCAAAGATCCAGAAAAGTTTCTGTTAGGTTCTGAAAGTTTGAGACAGCCAAAGTAGGCATGGGAGTTAAATTGGTCAAAATGACCATTCACTCATTTATCTTTGTTTTGATTTATTTGTCTTTGAGAAAAGTTTGGGAATTGTTTAGATGATGTTTATTTCACCTAAGCAACATTTTACAAGCAAAGAAACACACAAACAAGGTGGTTCAAAAGAATTTAAATTGAAATGCATACACACATGCATGCTTTCATAATTTTATTTAGAAAAGTTTTTGTTAACCCTAAGTTTGATGATTAGAGTTTGATGATCCAAGTTTAGTATTTTTGGGATGTTACACTTATAAGATAAGCTGCTGCGCTCAACTCTGATATGGAGTTGTTACTTTCAACTTCCGCTGAAACACTTTATATTTTGGTTTGTATGTTGAATATTTTGAAGTCTTGAACTTCTGGTATTGTAATAATAATAATGGGTGTATGTTTGTAATATGGACCCACAATGTTTCTGTTGTACCACTCTGAGGGATGTGATATTTACAGAACGGTGTTTTGTGGATGTCATGTGAATGACTATAGTGTACTACACATAAAGTGGTATGCTGGGTCACCACACAAGGTAGCCTCATCTCACCTCGTTCCGCTAGGGAACCCATACTAAGACATATAAACTTTCAGTCAAGGCCTACCCAAATTTGGGCATTGTGGTTGTACGGTAAACATTGGAATGGTATCGCATCCGAGCCCAACCATCAGTTTTTATCAAAGTCAAGTCACATACTTCATTCACCATCATCTTGAAGTCATTGTGTCCATAACACATGTCAAAACATTTCATTAGAATGACTCATCATTCCAAGGTTTTCATAATTATTTGTTCCCATCTAGTGATCAAGTTTATTTTAGCTCTAGCATCTATCAAATGGGGGTATGTGTCAATAGTTGTAGGGTACTAAGCTAGTGTATCTATCTTCATCAAGCTCCAAGCTCTTGATGACACTCTCCTAATCTTCCACTAATCATCCAATTAAATAACTATGGAACAACTTTGCGAAAGGTAAAGCTTGCAAGTAAAACTAGGATTTGGTATAGTAAAAAGGGGTATCACAAAGGTATGTATAATAAGTCTTGCATAGTCTAGCAAGCTCAGTATATCTTGCCTTGGTTGGTAAGGTGTTTATATCTTGCCTTGGTTGGTAAGGTGGTCGAAGTTCTCGTCCTCCTCTTTGTAGAATTCCTCCTCGTCATAGCCCGGATTTATACTAGCGATCTATAATAAATACTAGGTACACAATCACCAAACAATACTTAACTACTTCTATTTATCACACAAGGGTCACACTAGATGATCTAGCATCAAGGGTTTTATTTATCTTATTTTTAGGAAAGTAATTTATACTCATTGAAGGGTTGCATAGGATTTAATATTCTCCAAATTAAAAATATGGGATCATATTGACACATGTCATCACCACGTACTCTAAAACTTGGGAATGTTATTTAAATTGGTTGGCCTAATTTATAAAGTTTAACTCTGTTATTTAATAATATTTAAGAGGCTAAAAATGACTAGAAAGTCATTCTTTTAGTTTTGGTCTAGGACTACTGTATGTAAGTATGTAGATTTTTACATATTCAGAAAGGTCTTGTCAAATATGATTTTTGAGATTTGGAATCAACTCAAAATCACCTATGGTTGATTTTAGAAAATGTTTGAAGTTGCAAAAGCTACTGGTTTGTTATTTTTACTGAGGGTGATCTATAGTTTCAAACTGTTTGAATCCAATGGGAGTGATTAGAGATTTTCATCTACTTTCAAAAAAATTGGATTCATTCAATTTGGTCCAGCGAATCTCTCTAAATTAATTTTTAAAATTCACTACGGAAAAGCTTTTTGAATAAAATTAAAAATACTAGATTTGAATTACTGGGCTCGCGCGGGAAACGTTACTGGGCTGGCCCAACTGCACAACGCACACACAGCAGGCTCACTCAGGCTGGTCCCACGCATCAGCGAGTCATCTAACGCGAAGCGGTATCGATCAATATTGGCCCTACGATTACAACACGATCTACGGTCTAGGTTCATCGTCTACGTCGCGAGGCTCCGGCGAGATTTTAACCTAGCGGCACGACGATGGTGGCTGTGGGCTTACCAGTGCTCCATCTAGGGTCGGCGGTGCGGGCGAACAAGCTTGTTAACGACGGATAGTCGAATGCCGGTCACGGCAGCTCCTGGGTGGCTCCAATCGACGACGCCTTTCCCTCACGGCAGCGGCGGACTCCGATCAAATTCTGGCGACAGGGTGCTCGCCTTGCTCCGGGAACAGATCAGGGGTGTTTATGAGTGAGAGAGGAGTAGAATGGTGTGAATATTGAGGCTAGGGGAGGGATCTATTCATAACCTCGAGGGTGAGGCAGTGCGGCATGGCCAGGCTTGTCAGCGACGTTGCTATAGGTCGAGCTAGGCATGGAGAAGGGGATGGGTCGACGCTGTTGGGTGTGGCGATCGTCATGCGAGTGGTGGCTCGACAAGGCACGGTCTCAGTTGGTCAGGCGATGTTGGCGCTCTGTACGGGTACGACGGTGTTCGTCAGCGAGTACGGTGGTCAAGGGGGCGCATGGCGACCAATGGGCATGACTAGGCGGTGGCTGGTGACGTCACGGTTGCGAGTATGGGCGGAGAGGTCGAGTCATGGCATGTCTGCGCGAGGCGGCTGCGGCGCTCCGTCGTGCTCTCGGCATGTCCGTGTCTTAAATGGGCGTGGCCGTTCTGGGGTCTCCACATCTCGCCATTGGTCAAGGGGTGGACAGAGAGGGGCAGTGAGGTCACGTCTACTAGCTAGACATCACGAGTGAGTGAGGCGCGGCCTTTGGCGTGCTACCCATGTCCGAGTGACATGGTGAGCTTCGGGTACCACTGCGTTGATCAAGGCAGTGAAGAAGAGTGGCTTCATTGCACGGCTGGGTATTGGGGGTGATTGTGGGTGATCTAGGGAAAAGATTTGGGGTACAATGGATGAGCAATTTGTTGATCCCAAACATTAGATAGTTGGTAGTTGTACTGTGATCACCAAGTGTTCGATAAAATGGCCGTATGAAGTAAATCATCACCAAATTCAATGATTTTTGGTGAGTGATCTGATACTAATCTTGGTAGTTTCTGGGTGCAATGGTTTTACAAGGGGTGTTGGTTTGAGTGGTTTTCCAAAAATGGCTATCTTGATACATGATATAGATTCAAATTTGAATTGCCTCTCAAATGGATTTGAAAATGTTTCTGCAAGGTTTGTAAGTTCCATTTGGTTCAGTGTCACTAGGTCTAGCAAGGGGAGAAAAGAAATGAGAAAGTTTTTGTTTGAGATTAGTTGCTAGAGATGCTCAAAGTGAGCTAGTGATTAACTTTGGCAGAAATGACCATTAGGTCTTATGCTTCATATTTTCCTTTTCTTTTGTTTTGATTTGATTTGGTAGTGACCTAGATGATATGGTTTTGATCTTTAACCCATTTCTCATCATTTACAACAATCAAACATGGGATGACAATCATTCATACACACAAGCATAAAGATTTGAATTTGATTAATAAAAGATTTTGTTAACCCTAATCTTGATTAATCAGGGAATGATCCTCATTAATATTTTTGGGGTGTTACAAACCTTCCCCCCTTAAACAGAGTCTTGTCCCGAGATTCAGGAAAAACTAGGAACTAAAGAGATTTGGAAACTCCTTCCTCATGTAATCCTCGCGCTCCCAAGTGGCTTCTTCTTCAGTATGGTTACTCCATCGGATCTTGAGAAACTTGATACTCCTAGTCCGGGTGGTCCGGAAAGCTTCTTCCAAAATACGGATAGGTTCTTCACGATAGGTCATATCTGGGTTGATCTCCACATCTCTGTGATCGATGTTCTTGAAAACTTCCGTTGTTTCTAGAACTTCTAAACACTTCCGAAGTAACGAGACATGAAACACATCATGCACGACTGACATATCTTCTGGTAGTTCTATCTAATAAGGTACCTCTCCTCGGCGACTTAGAATCTTGAAGGGTCCATTGTATCTGGGGGCAAGCTTTCCTTTGAGTTGGAAACACTGCATTCCTTTCAAGGGTGATACTTTGAGATACAAAAAATCTCCGATATTGAAGGCTAGATCTCGACGTCTCTTGTCGGCATAACTTTTATGTCTGGATTGGGCAGTCCTAAGGTGCTCACGGATCTTGTGAACTTTCTCTTCGGCTTCTCGTAGGATGTCGGGTCCAAAATCTGACTCTCTCCTACTTCCGACCAATTCAGTGGGGTACGACACTTCCTTCCATACATAAACTCAAATGGGGCCATTTGCAAACTGGCTTGGTAACTGTTGTTGTATGCGAATTCTGCGAAAGGTAGACAATCCTCCCATTTAGATCCATATTCCAACACACAAGCTCTCAACATATCTTCGATTATTTGGTTTACTCGCTCCGTTTGTCCATTGGTCTACGGGTGATAAGATGTGCTGAAATTCAGTTTGGTTCCTAATCCTTCTTGAAATTTCTTCCAAAATCTTGAGGTAAACTGGGTTCCTCGATCCGACACAATGTTCTTGGGGATTCCATGCAAACCGACTATCCTAGCAATGTACAACTCTGCTAGCTTCGAGCTCTGATAAGTGGTCTTGACTGGCAAGAAATGAGCTACCTTGGACAGTCTATCCACTATGACCCAAATAGAATAATTTCCTCTACTAGATATAGGCAAACCGGTGATGAAATCCATTCCAACAGAATCCCATTTCCATTCTAGGATCTGCAAAAGGTTGCAAAAGTCCTGCGGGACTCTAATTTTCTGCTTTGACTCAGTGACAGATATCACATTTGGCTATGTAGCTTCCGACTTCTCGCTTCATCTTATGCCACCAAAATTGCTCCTTCAAATCCTGATACATCTTGGTTCCTCCTGGGTGGATGGAGTAAAGAGTATCATGGGCTTCTTGCAAAATAGCTTGTTTCAACTCTAAATCTGCGAGCACACATATTCATCCTTTATACCACAAAACTCCCTCTTCATCTTCCGTAAATCTGGGTACCTTCCCTGTACCAATACGACGTTTAATTCCATCAATACTGGCATTTCCTTTCCGAGCTTCATTGACCTGATCTATCAAGGTGGTTTGAAGTTCGATACTATCTAGGAATCCTTCGCTAACTAGCTCCATTCTGAAATCTTCCAACTCCTTATGCAAACTTGGTTGCTCTTTCAGAATCATGGTGTTTAATCTACTCAGCAGTCTACTAAGAGCATCCTCTACCACATTGGCTTTGCTGGGGTGGTAGTGAATGTCAAGGTCATAATCCTTGATTAACTCTATCCATCTCCTTTGCCTCATATTCAACTCCTTCTGAGTAAAAATATATTTCAGGCTCTTGTGGTCTCAGTAAATCTCACAGCGATTACCCATAAGATAATGACGCCATGTCTTCAAGGCTAAAACAACAATGGCTAACTCTAGGTCAAGGGTGGGGTAATTCTGCTCATGTTGCTTCAGTTGTCAGGACATATATGATATCACTTTGCCTTCTTGCATCAACACACATCCAAGACCAATCTTGGATGCATCGCAATACACATCAAAGGGTTTGGTGATATCAGGCATGATCAAAATTGGGGCGAAAATCAATCTCTTCTTGATTTCTTGAAAACTTGCTTCACATTTGTCAGTCCATTCGAACTTCTATTATTTCTTGAGTAACCGAGTCATCGGTCTAGCGATGCTTGAAAATCTTTCAACAAACTTGCGGCAAATATCTCGCTAATCCAAGAAATGCACGAACTTCAGTTTGAGTGGTTGGTGCTCTCCATTCCTCAACATCCTTAATCTTGGCGGAGTCGACAGAAAGTCCTCCGGCTGACAAGATATGTCCTAGGAATCCTACTTCCTTAACCAAAATTCACACTTGCTGAACTTGGCATATAGCCGATGCTCTCTCAAGGTTCCAAGGATGGTTCTTAGGTGTTGTTCATGTTCTTCCTCCGATTTGGAGTAGATTAGAATGTCATCGATGAAAACAATGACAAACTTGTCTAAGAAGTTCATGAAAATCTTATTCATGAGATTCATGAAATAAGCGGGGGCATTGGTTAATCCAAAAGACATGACCTTGTACTCATATAATCCATATCGGGTCTTTAAAGCAGTCTTTGGAATATCCGTTGCATGAATTTTAGTTGATGATAACCAGTTCTAAGATCAATCTTAGAGAAGACTCTGGCACAGGTCAACTGGTCAAACAAATCTTCTATCTTTGGCAAAGGGTACTTGTTCTTGATGGTGACATCATTCAACTTCCGATAATCCGTACATAAATGGGTGGCACCATCTTTCTTATCCACAAACAGAACATGTGATCTCTAGGGAGATGCACTGGGTTGAATCAGATCTTTGCTAATCATGTCATCCAGTTTCCTCTTGACCTCCACTAACTCATATGGGTTCATACTATAGGGTCTCTGAGCTATGGGTCCAGTTCCAGGGATTGGTTCTATGATTAACTCGATATCCCATTCTGGGGGCATACCGGGCAATTCATCTAGGAACACATCGGGGTATTCATAGACTACTCTGACTTGGTCAAGGGTTGGTTGGGATAAACTCTTGTTACACTTGAATTGACGGGGCAAGGTCTCAAACACAAGCTCAACTGATACTCTGGTGCTACTGGTCATGGTTATGGCTTTCTTGGCACAATCTATGATTCCTTTATGTTTCGACATCCAATCCACTCCTAGTACTACTTCCAAACCTTTTGTTCTGAGTACTATTAGATTGGCATAGAAATATATTCCATGAATTCTGATAGGTATGGCCTTGCAAATTTTCCTAGCTTTGGTAGTTGACCAGGTATTTTAACTATCATAACATGCTTCAAATTTGTCGGTTGAATCTTACTAGTGCATGCAAATTTTTATGTAACAAATGAATGATATGCTCCAGAATCAAACAACACTCTTGCAAGTACTGAATTAACAGAAAACATACCCAACACGACATCTGGCCCTTCCTGGGCTTCTTCAGCATTCATGTGAAATAGATGGCCAGCACAGTTGTTCGGATTTCCTGGGGCGAATCTCTTTCTAGGTTGGACATGACGCTGCTGCTGGGAAGGTGCAGTAACATTGGGTGCCGCAGTAGTCTTTTTGGGGCACTCATTGGAGTAGTGTCCCGTCACTCCACACTCAAAGCAGGTGATTGTTGACTTGTCCTTTCCGGCAACAGGTGCAGCATTACTTACAGTCCTTGGGGCTGTATTATTATTGGGATTGGTGGGCCTTGGTGGTGCACGATTGAAGTTATTGGGGTTACCGTGGTTATAGTGGTTGTTGCCTCCAGGTCTCGGGTTTCCTCCACTACGATTAGGAAAGTTTGGGCGAGACATAGGTGGCCTAGGGTTTCTTGGTGCAAATCCAACAGACGAATTGGGGATACTTTGGGGTATGGTGGGGTCTTGGTTGATGCATCATACGACGCTTACGGTTTTCAGTAGCTTGGTTGATCTTTCCTTCCATCTGGATTGCTGAATCCACTAAAGCTTTCAGATTAGCAAATGGGATATTGACTAACACCGTCTGCATCTCATCATGTAAACCATTCAGAAATCTCTCCTTTTTCCTGGCTTCAGTACCAATCTGTCACATCCCAAGATTTTCCAAATCTTGTAATGTGAAAATAAATGAATGAAATAAAACTTTGTTTGATATTCAGGGTCAGAAGAAACTTTTTGAATTCAATTGGAACTTCAAACCCATTTGAATTAAATAAAATCCTAAAGGGATTTAAAAAGATAAACATTTTAAATAAAGGAAATTAAAATATTTTGGAATTACTATTTTGGATCTTTTAATAAAAGATTTGGTTTTCAAAAGAAAAGGTGGACCCATAAATAAAGATTATTTTATAAAGCCAAATTAAACCTTGGCCAAGCTTTGGAATTAAAACATTTTGTTTTGAATAAAAATAGCAAAGGTTTATTTAAATAAATTAATAAGGATTTAATATCCAATTTTATCTAAATAAAAGGTTTTACCATTTTAATTAAAACATCAAAACTTATTAAATTATTTTAAATAAGTTTTCCAAATATTTTATATTCTCAAATAAATCCTACTAAAGTGTTTTAGCTTTATTTTAGATTTCAAAATAAATATTTTAATAAAACAAATCCTAGTTGGTTTTATAATGAAGGTCTATTGTATTTAATTATTAATGGACCCTAAAATAAAAGGTTATTTTGTTTTAAACAAATTTCCAAGTATTCTATATTTCCCAAATAAAACCTACTGATTTGGTTTTGAAAATATTTGGATTTCAAATGGAGATTTTGTTAATTAAATCAAACCATATTTTATTAAATAACAAAAAGATCCATTTTATTTAATTAAAGAATGGATCTTAAAAAGAATAAAAATTATTATTTTATTTTGGATTTTGGTTTACGTTACTGAACAGAACCAAATTCATAGTTGCAAAGTTTGGTGATTGCTTGAATCAATTTGAATGTTGTTTGATAGTTTGAAATTCAAAACAGAAATTAGATTTAGAAAAAGAAAAATGTTTCAGACAGAAAAAAAAATAGTGCAAAGGACCCAGCCCAACAAGGCCCAGCAACCAGCCCAGTTTCCCTCCCCGGAGAAAAACGATTCGCACTCAGAATCTAACTCAGACAGAGGCTGACCAGTGGACCCTCCCCTCACTCTTTTTCCCACTGACCAGCAGACCCCACTTTCCCACTCCTCCTTCTTCCTCGCGACGACCGCGCCGGCCGTTTCTGCCGTTGATGTCGCAGCTTGATTACGCATTGATGCCGCGCCTTAAACCTCGCCGTGACTGCACGCTATTAAGCGCCTGCATCTTCTCCTCCTTTCCCCTCTGTCGCCACTTTCTCTCTGCCCCGAGGCTGCCTCAATTTGGCTCGACACACTCCCAGTTCCGACCACCCTCTCCGACCAATTCCGGCCGAGTTCCACCACCCCTTGCCTCCCTAAGCACGCTAGCAGACTCCTGAAGGGAATATGTCCTGAGAGGCAATAATAAAGTGTTTATTATGTGTATTCCAAGTATATGATAGATGTTTATTTTGCATGCTATAATTGTATTAATACGGAAACGTTAATACATGTGTGTTTAATAAACAAACAGAAAGTTCCTAGTTATGCCTCTCTCATAAACTAGCTCGTTGATTAACAAGATGATCAAGGTTTCCTGATCATGGACATTGGATGTTGTTAATAACGGGATCACAACATTAGTGTAATGGTGTGATGAACATTCATCCGAAGTATAGCATTACGATCAAAGTCATTGAGTTTATATTGCTATAACAACTTACGAAGTGATCCTAATCCTTAGACCATGAGATCATGTCAAACACTAACACCGGAAGAGTTTCTTGATAACATCAAACGTCACACCGTAACAGGGTGATTATAAAGATGGATTCAGAACTAATAAAGTGTTATGTTGAGGCTCATGGATCGAGAGTGGAATTTGTTCATCCCGATGACGGATAGATATACTTTGGGCCCTCTCGGTGATATCACATTGATTAGCTTGCAAGCAAGTGATTTGATCACTAGAATGTTATATCACAGGATAGAGAAAAGAGTGCATGTCGGTAACAAGATCAAACTAGATATGGAGATACCGATGATCGAATCTCGGACATGTAATATATCGTGAAACAAAGGGATTAAGATACTAGCGTAAAAGGTTCCGACGATCACAAGAAAGTCATCGTTGAATGTGTGGGAGTCAGTATGGGTCTCCAGATCCCGCTTCTGATTATTGATCCGAGAGGGGTTTCGATCATGTCCGCATTACTCATGAACCGTAGGGTGACACACTTAAAAGACATCGACATCCAATTGGAGCAAATGTTTCATGCCGAAAGAATGAACAAGCGCATGAATTTATTTCACTAGATACCGAAACAGGTTTTCGGGTGAAATTGCATAAAGTGGTTATGCATGTGAAATAGAATTCTAGCAAGGGGTTATTTGTGAATGTTTGTCATTAAAGTAATTGACAAAATTCTGAATAAAATAAAAGAGTTTTATTTAATGAGAGTTTGCATTAAATTTGGTGGAAATTTAATGGGAATTTGAGTGGACTTTTGAGTGGAGGGAATTTAAAGGAGATTTGTGAGTGGAGTGTCCACTCACATGAAGAGGTGAGGGCAAGGGGGCAGCCCGCATGCGCCGGCCACCCCCTTGGGGTCCCCCCTCCTCCTATAAAAGGAGCCCCCCCTCCTCACTTGTCTCTCACACCTCCTCGTGAAGGATCTCTCTCCCCCTCTAGAATTTATCCCCCATGGTCTCAGACTAGCGAGATACATGTTCCCGGTGGCTATTCGGCAAGAAAGAGTTGTGCTTCCGCTGCATCGCTGGAGCGAGGAGGCGGAGGTTGCTCGGTGCCTCGAACGTGTGTGCGAGCATGGATGCGCTGCTGATTTGCGGCGCTAGGACTTCCTCTCGATCTTGAGATCGGCAAGAGATCGTCTACATCAACCACGAGTTGAACTCGTTAAGCTTTGTCGGTCTTCAAGGTTATGTTCTCTACGGATATATATCCGCCCGTTGTTTGTATCTAGTAGATAGATCTTGGTATATAGTTCACATCGTAGGAAATTTTTTGTTTTCTATGCTGCGAACCCTATAGTGGTATCAGAGCCGGATCTATGCGTAGATACTTTACACGGGTAGTACACATATGAGTATGTGGGCGATGATGATCATGTTGTTGCTCCTTTGTTGTAATTTTGGATATTGGTGGCATAGTGGGATGAAGCGGCCCAGGCAAACTTTACATGTCCTCGCACATGAGATCTGTTCCACGCTTGACATGCAACTAGTTTGCATAAGTGGCTAGCGGGTGTCTGTCTCTCCTAATATAGTCAATATCTATTTTGCAAGCGAGTTGTCAACAATTTGATTATCCTCGTTGTGGTTCATGTTCGTAGGTAAGAACGGTTCTATCTCGAAAGCCCTAAGCCACGTAAAACTTGCAATGGATAAATTAGAGGCGTCTAGTTTAGATTGTTGCTGGGATAGTGTTATGATATGGTAGTGTTGTAAGTAGAAGTATGAGATGATACTCTTACAACACACATAGCGTGTATAATCCATAGACCTTGGATTTACACATATAGGTATGATAGTGATCATACCACGATGCACATGATAGAGATCATCTGCGGGAACCATATAATTTCACTAATAAACATATGATGTTTGATAGCATCTTATATTGCTTGTTTAGCTCTTTCTTAGCATAATAAGATGATCCCTCATTTAAATATCAAGATAAGAATGTGTTCTTCCTTTAGTATGCACCGATTATGTTTTCGTCGCTCCAAGACATCACGTGATGATCGGGTGTTCTTGGATCCACGACCATATTTCGGGTGTAAAACAGTTACACACGCGAATACTAAGGTTCTAACTTGGCGAGACTAGCATGTACAGACATGGCCTCGGAACACGGACCGAAAGGTTAAGCATGAGTCATATAGTTGATATGATGCCCATTTGATGCTCGCCTTTAAAGCTATACCGACTCACGTGATGATCGGACTTGGTGTAGTGGATTTGGTTCATGTAATCACCAAAAAGGCACGAGGGATGTCGTTTTTGAGTGGGAGTTCATTCGTAATATAGATTAGTTGAACTCAATCTATCATACACGTAGTCTAAACTTTACAAATTCTGTTGTAGATGGCACCACCTGCTTTTAATTTCAATGTGTTCATGGAGAAAGAGAAACTAGCAACGAACAGTAGCAACTTTACCAAATGGGCAATGAATTTGAGGATTCTCCTCTCTGCTGCACAAAAGCAATATGTGCTAGAAGCGCCGTTAGGCCCCCCACCTTTTGATGATGCCCCTGACGAGGAGAAGAATGTCTATCAGACTCGTCAGGAGGACCACAACTTAGTTCATTGCGGCATATTGTATGGGCTAGAGCCGAAACTTCGAAAGCGTTTCGAAAACGGCAATGAATTTGATACAATGGGTGAGTTGAAAATGATTTTCGACACACATGCTGATGTAGAGAGCTACAAAGCTTCAGAAAAGTTCTTTAGCTGCATGATGGAAGAGCACAACTCCGTTAGTGAGCATGTACTCAAGATGTCGGGTTACGCCGATAAGCTTGTGTCCTTGGGAATATCGATTCCCATTGACTTAGGCATCCATCGTGTTCTGCAGTCTCTGCCACCTAGCTATAAGAGCTTCGTGATGAACTATAATATGCAAGGCATGAAGAAGTCTCTCCCCGAGCATCTGTCAATGCTTAAAACTGCAGAAGTGGAGATCAAAAAGGAACATCAAGTGTTGATGATCAATAGGAACACTGGTTTCAAGAAAGACAAGAAGGGAAAACGGAAGGGAAGTAAGGGCGGCAAGCCTGTTGCCGCGCCTGAAAAGAAACCCCGAGTTGGACCTAAGTCTGATTCCGAGTGCCACTATTGTAAGGGGACTAGCCACTGGAAGCGCAACTGCCCCAAGTATCTGGCAGACAAGAAGGCCGGCAAGGCAAACAAAGGTATATATGATATACATGTTATTGATGTGTACTTGACTAGTGCTCGCAGTAGCACCTGGGTATTTGATACCGATTCAGTTGCTAATATTTGTAACTCGAATCAGGGGCTGCGGAACAAGCGACCGCTAGCAAGGGGTGAGGTCAAGATGCGTGTCGGCAATGGATCAAGCGTTGATGTGATCGCCGTCGGAACGCTGCCTCTCCACTTACCGTCGGGATTAGTTATAAACTTGAATAAATGTTATCTGGTGCCTGCACTGAGCATGAACATTGTATCTGGATCGTGTTTGATGCGAAGTGGTTATTCATTTAAATCCGAGAACAATGGTTGTTCCATTTATGTGAATGAAATCTTTTATGGTCATGCACCGATGATGAATGGTTTATTTCTATTAGATATCGATGATAATGTTACACATATTCATAATGTTGATGCTAAAAGGATTAAACTTAATGATGATATATCCGCATATATGTGGCACTGCCGTCTAGGTCATATTGGCGTTAAACGCATGAAGAAGCTCCATTCGGATGGACTTTTGGAATCACTTGATTATGAATCATTTGATACATGTGAACCATGCCTTATGGGCAAGATGACTAGAACGCCGTTTTCCGGTTCAATTGAACGAGCGACAGATTTATTGGAAATCATACATTCTGATGTATGTGGTCCAATGAGTGTGTCGGCGCGAGGTGGATATCGTTACTTTGTTACTTTCACGGATGATTTGAGTAGATACGGTTATATCTACTTGATGAAACACAAGTCTGAAACCTTTGAAAAGTTCAAGGAATTTCAGAATGAAGTGGAAAATCATCATAATAGAAAGATCAAATTTCTACGATCCGACCGTGGAGGTGAGTATCTAAGTTACGAGTTTAGCACTCACATGAAAGAGTGTGGAATTGTTTCACAACTCACACCTGCCGGAACACCACAGCGAAATGGTGTGTTGGAACGTCGTAATCGTACTTTATTAGATATGGTTCGATCTATGATGTCTCTGACGGACTTGACGTTGTCATTTTGGGGTTATGCACTAGAAACTGCTGCATTCACTTTAAATCGGGCACCATCTAAATCCGTTGAAAAGACACCGTATGAATTGTGGTTTGGGAACAAACCTAAGCTGTCATTTCTTAAAGTTTGGGGATGCGATGTTTATGTGAAGAAACTTCAACTGGATAAACTCGAACCCAAAGCGGAAAAATGCGTCTTCATAGGATACCCTAAAGAAACTATTGGGTATTCCTTCTATCACAGATCCGAGGGCAAGGTTTTTGTTGCCAAGAATGGATCCTTTCTAGAGAAAGAGTTTCTCGCGAAAGGTGTGAGTAGTTGGAAGGTAGAACTCGAAGAGGTTGTGGAACCTTCTCTTAAAAGTATGGCGAGTAGCGCAGTGCCGGAAGTTGTTCCGGAGTTGGCTCCACCTGTTGAAGAGGGAACTAATGATAATGATCATGAAACTCCGAAAGAGAGTACTACCGAACCTCGCAGGTCAAACAGGACGCGTGCAGCTCCCGAGCTGTACGGAAATCTTGTCATGAATTTCATGGTTGATGAAAATGATGACCCTGCGACGTATGAAGAAGCGATGATGAGCCCGGATTCCAACAAATGGTTAGAAGCCATGAAATCCGAGATGGAATCCACGTATGAAAATCAAGTTTGGAACTTGGTGGAATTACCTCACGACCGAAAGGCCGTGGAGAACAAATGGATTTTCAAAAGGAAAACTGATGCTGATGGTAATGTGACCGCCTATAAAGCTCGACTTGTCGCAAAGGGGTTTCGACAAATTCAAGGAGTTGACTACGATGAGACTTTCTCTCCCGTAGCGATGCTAAAGTCAGTTAGGATTATGTTAGCAATTGCTGCATATTTCGATTATGAGATATGGCAGATGGATGTCAAAACCGCGTTTCTCAATGGTAATATTGAAGAAGAGTTGTATATGATACAACCAAAGAGTTTTGTCGATCCTAAGGATGCTAACAAGGTGTGCAAGCTTCAGCGATCCATCTATGGATTGAAGCAAGCATCACGAAGTTTGAATCTCCACTTTGATGAGGTGATCAAAGAGTTTGGATTTGTCCAAACTTATGGAGAAGCTTGTATTTACAAGAAAGTGAGTGGGAGCAATGTGGCATTTCTGATATTATATGTGGATGACATATTATTGATCGGAAATGATATAGATCTTTTAAAAAGTGTTAAAAGTTATCTAAACAGCAAATTTTCAATGAAGGACCTAGGTGAAGCGTCATACATATTAGGCATAAAGATCTGTAGAGATGGATCTAGGCGCCTAATAGGGCTATCGTAAAGTACATACCTTGATAATATTTTAAAGAAGTTTAAAATGGACGGAAGTAAGAAGGGGTTCTTACCTATGTTGCAAGGCAAGACATTGAGTAAGACTCAAAGTCCGGCTTCGGCGGAAGAAAGAGAGATAATGGACAAAGTCCCCTATGCTTCAGCCATAGGCTCTATAATGTACGCCATGCTATGTACAAGACCGGATGTGGCACATGCTATTAGTTTGACTAGTAGGTACCAATCGGATCCAGGTTTGGAACACTGGATAGCGGTCAAGAATATCCTTAAGTACTTACGAAGAACTAAGGATATGTTTCTTGTATACGGAGGTGAAGAAGAGCTCGTCGCTAAGTGTTATGTCGACGCTAGCTTTGACACCGATCCGGATGACTCTAAGTCTCAATCCGGATACGTATTTCTCATGAATGGCGGAGCGGTTAGTTGGAGGAGCTCCAAACAACCTGTGGTAGCGGGATCAACAACGGAGGCCGAATATGTTGCTGCTTCAGAAGCGGCTCAGGAAGCAGTTTGGATGAAGGAGTTCATATCCGAACTAGGAGTGGTGGCAAACGCGTTGGACCCAATGGTGATCTATTGTGAAAACAATGGTGCCATTGCCAATGCCTAAGAGCCAAGGTCTCACAAGCATTCCAAGCATATTAAGCGCCGGTTTCACTCCATCCGCGAGCATGTCAAGGATGGAGATATAAAGATTTGTAAAGTACATACGGATCTCAATGTAGCAGATCCGTTGACTAAAACTCTCCCTAGAGCAAAACATGATCAACACCAGAACTCAATGGGTGTTAGATTTATCACTATGTAACTAGATTATTGTCTCTAGTGCAAGTGGGAGACTGAAGGGAATATGCCCTGAGAGGCAATAATAAAGTGTTTATTATGTGTATTCCAAGTATATGATAGATGTTTATTTTGCATGCTATAATTGTATTAATACGGAAACGTTAATACATGTGTGTTTAATAAACAAACAGAAAGTTCCTAGTTATGCCTCTCTCATAAACTAGCTCGTTGATTAACAGGATGATCAAGGTTTCCTGATCATGGACATTGGATGTTGTTAATAACGGGATCACAACATTAGTGTAATGGTGTGATGAACATTCATCCGAATTATAGCATTACGATCAAAGTCATTGAGTTTATATTGCTATAACAACTTACGAAGTGATCCTAATCCTTAGACCATGAGATCATGTCAATCACTAACACCGGAAGAGTTTCTTGATAACATCAAACGTCACACCGTAATAGGGTGATTATAAAGATGGATTCAGAACTAATAAAGTGTTATGTTGAGGCTCATGGATCGAGAGTGGAATTTGTTCATCCCGATGACGGATAGATATACTCTAGGCCCTCTCGGTGATATCACATTGATTAGCTTGCAAGCAAGTGATTTGATCACTAGAATGTTATATCACAGGAACGAGAAAAGAGTGCATGTCGGTAACGAGATCAAACTAGGTATGGAGATACCGATGATCGAATCTCGGACATGTAATATATCGTGAAACAAAGGGATTAAGATACTAGCGTAAAAGGTTCCGACGATCACAAGAAAGTCATCGTTGAATGTGTGGGAGTCAGTATGGGTCTCCAGATCCCGCTTCTGATTATTGATCCGAGAGGGGTCTCGATCATGTCCGCATTATTCACGAACCGTAGGATGACACACTTAAGAGACACCAACATCCAATTGGAGCAAATATTTCATGCCGAAAGAATGAACAAGCGCAAGAATTTATTTCACTAGATACCGAAACAGGTTTTCGGGTGAAATTGCATAAAGTGGTTATGCATGTGAAATAGAATTCTAGCAAGGGGTTATTTGTGAATGTTTGTCATTAAAGTAATTGACAAAATTCTGAATAAAATAAAAGAGTTTTATTTAATGAGAGTTTGCATTAAATTTGGTGGAAATTTAATGGGAATTTGAGTGGACTTTTGAGTGGAGGGAATTTAAAGGAGATTTGTGAGTGGAGTGTCCACCCACATGAAGAGGGGAGGGCAAGGGGGCAGCCCCCATGCGCCGGCCACCCCCTTGGGGTTCCCCCCCTCCTCCTATAAAAGGAGCCCCCCTCCTCACTTGTCTCTCACACCTCCTCGTGAAGGACCTCTCTCCCCCTCTAGAATTTATCCCCCATGGTCTCGGCCTAGCGAGATACATGTTCCCGGTGGATATTCGGCAAGAAAGAGTTGTGCTTCCGCTGCATCGCTGGAGCGAGGAGGCGGAGGTTGCTCGGTGCCTCGAACGTGTGTACGAGCACGGATGCGCTGCTGATTTGCGGCGCTAGGACTTCCTCTCGATCTTGAGATCGGCAAGAGATCGTCTACATCAACCACGAGTTGAACTCGTTAAGCTTTGTCGGTCTTCAAGGGTATGTTCTCTACGGATATACATCCGCCCGTTGTTTGTATCTAGTAGATAGATCTTGGTATATAGTTCACATCGTAGGAAATTTTTTGTTTTCTAATCTGCGAACCCTACAACTCCCCACTCCCAGACACTCCTCCCCGTACCACCCATTCGACCGCGGGCGTCCCAGAACAAAGGCTACGACAAGCTTCCGAACGCCGCCGCGTCTGTCTTCAACTCCGGAAAGCACCCAGGTAGATTCCGACCGCCCCACGCCTTCTCGTTCATGAGCGTGTCTTCTCCGTGACCTCCCGCACTTAACCATGACCCTGTCTTGTCCTAGGGCGATCTACAACGTCGCCTTCGACCGTGGACAGAACCACCCGACGTCGTTCTTTACTCCGGCAAGGAATTACTGTAGACCCTGAGCGCCCCTCGACCAACCGACCACGCCCCGAGCATCACCTCGTCCTCGCGATCACGGTGAGCATCCTCACCTCGTACTTTGCTTCCTAGAACCACCGCTAGCACCTCGCCTGACCGTCGCCGCCGTCTGTTGCCGCGCAGCGCCGCCAGCTTCTGGTCAAGCACGCAAGAGCCGTTAGATCTTAATCCTATGGCGTAGACAGAATGACTTAAGCGAACCGGTATGGAAGCATCTGAGCCGCACGATTCGCATTTGATCCAACGCGCCACAGCCGCGATCCACCCGAACCGGTACTGTCCAGTTAAAACACGACGCGTGGCCAGATAGGTTTAAAACGGAAGTTTGAAATCTGATTAAGTTGTGAATTTCAAACCCTTGTAACTTTGGATTCACACGTCCAAAAATTAAAAATTTTATGTCGTTGGATTCAGGAGAGCAAGACCTAGCCAACCATGCCCTTGGTTTAGCAAATAGTATCTGTTAGTTTGCTTGTTTTTGCAGAAACTCTTGTATGCTTGTTAAGATTAGAAAAATGATTCAAAAATGCTTTTGAGTTTGAAACCTGGGCAAATTGGTTTGTTGTAAACTCACTGACCCTAGGAACCAACCCATGGAGTTAAAAAAATGAATTTGGTGAAATTTAGGATAGATTAATTGATTTGGTCCATTTCTAGCCAAATAAAAATAATAAATTTTGTTATGAAAATGGTTTTGGAGTAAAAACTTTGGGGAAATGATTTGGACCAAAACCTACTGACCCAAAACACCAAGTTTTGCATTAGCAACTCATTTGGTGAAAAACATAAAGTTTTGCTTTGATAAAAATGTTTTCCACCACATAAAATGGTGATGGATCTTAAAATAGTTTTTGAAACAAAACCCTTTTTGCAAATGACTTTGCCACTATGGAAAAATGACCACTTTGGACCTTACCAAGTTTAGGAGCCTAGTGGAGACCACCTTTGCAATTAGAACCATCTTTTACGTGCTTACATGCATGCCTTAGATTTTAGATCCCATAGTTTTATGTGTGTGTAAAATGTTGTTTGATTGATTATTTGGAATGCTAGTTGATATAGAGTTTGCTTGATTGATTGTAGTAAAATTAGCAAAGAGTGAGACTAGCAAGATCAAGGAGTGAACCATCATTCCCTACCAAAAAGTCAAGTTACACTATCATCAAAAGTCCTACTATTTTCATTATACTTAGTGGATTTTGAAACATGCATGAAAATACTTTTTGTACTTATGCTATGCTAAAATCCTAATAGGATTCCCTATACACTCCTTAGTGAAAATATTGTAGTTGTTACATGCTTAGCCATGCTATATTTTGAAAAGAGATACATGTTGAGATTTTATGAAGTTGAGAAAAGGACTTGTGATTTTATATAATAAAACAAGGACTCAATGAACCACCTGGGTGGCCAAGGATACTTTGAGTATTGGAGAAGGTGGCAAAAAAAGAAACCATGTCAATGGCAATCTCTTTGTGTTGTGCTCCAAAGGGAACCACCCAGGAAACTTAGAGATTGAACATGTTTCTCCAATTGTGGCTTTCGTGTGCAACCACATGCTATTATGGCTCTGGCTTAGTCAACTACATTAGGAAGACCCATGCACTGTCTTCAGTTAACTGGACATGGGGATCTGGAATGCTTCATGGGTGCTGAAGACAAGCTAGCAAAGGTGTATGGGAGGACCTTTTGGAAAGACTTCGTCACATTCTCAATCTGCCAGTACTCCATCTTGGTGAGCACTAATCCAGTAGGCCACTGGTGGCAAAAGGATGGGATTGTGACATGTGGGTAAAGTGTACTCCTTCTGCAGAAGATAATAAAATCTAAGTACTTAGCCGTGTCCCCGGTTATGGACAATACTGAGCAACTAAAGTTTGAAATATGGGAGATCTCGACATTCTAATTTCTAAATGAAAAACTTTTAAAGACTTGATGCACTTGGGGTTACCAAGGTGCTCAAGAGACTTTGACAAAACTTGATGTACTTGGGGTTACCAAGGAACTCAGGAGATTTTTTTAAAAACATAAACACTTGGGGTTACCAAGGAACTCATGAGATTTTTATAAAACTTGTTGCACTTGGGGTTACCAAGTAGCTCAAGGGATTTTGACAAGGACTTGAACACTTGAGTTTCTACCAAGGAGTTCAAGGAACTTGGAAAAGGAGATTTGACAAAGACCAAAACCATTTTTAAAAGATAGGATAAATATTGCTTTATGCAAATGAGCCTTCAACTCTACTTAGCCCAATATGCATGTATTGATAGGATCCACTCATATTACACATAATAGTGAAGCTTGCGAATACAATTCAAATGTATTGACCCTTGTGGCTGTAACTTGTAATGTTGCAGGTTTGATTGATTTTAGTGAAGATTGTTTGATTAGGATTAACAAAGTCTACAACCAACATCTGCCTGTGGCACTTTGAAGATGAAGGACCCATGATTATAGTTATTCCGATGCAATGTAATGTAATAGCCAAATGAGCTATGTTTGATGTAATAAAATTATGTTATTCCTGGTTATAAAGTTATATTATGACCTTTGTTTCTTGATATTACATCTTAACTGTGGATGCTAGCTATTGATCCAGGGACTAGCATTGTAAACATAGGGGGCTCTATCTTATTAAAGATTGGGACCTCTATAGATGGTATCAGAGCATTGTGTTGCCTATAGGATTTTTGAACCTAGGATTGGACAAAAACCCTTAGAAAAATAGGAGTTGTTCTTGTTCCAAAAATTATTTACAAAAACACTTGTAAACTCTTTCCTCAACCATTTTGGTTTCAACTCTACATCTCTTCTATTTCAACTGATGGAAAAAAAAGACCTACCCATGGCCAAAGACTACACCATGTGCAAAGGACTTCTTCAACTTATTCAACTCTAATGACTTCAACATCTTCAGCATACTCACCAAGGACTTCCAACTTGGATACCACTAAGGACTACAAGTGAAACAAGGAAATCTTACTCAAGAATTGGAGACGAGGGAATGCAAAATAAGAAGGAGCCATCAACAACTTTGAAGTATTGCAACCAAGAGTTTACCTCAAGGAACCATGATCTCATACAAGAAGAATCATAAAGGAAGGAAAGATCACAAGTGAACCATATAGATGGACCACCATATTATAGTTAAGTCAAACACACCAACCTATGTGGTGTAGCAAAAATATTTTGTTGCCTAAGTATGTGTTTGAACTTTGTGTTTGAGTGAAATGTTTGGTTTGAGATTTCATGCACATTGCTTGTGTGAATTTTGATGTGTGTGATTAGAATTGATTCCTTAGAAATATCCTGCCCATTCTAATCTCCCTTCAACCCAAACAGATGACTACTCCAAGAGACTCCAACAACAAGGTTGATGACACCAACACCAACCAATAAGGCAGCATGAAAGAGCTCATAGCAACCCAGAACCAGTTAAACCAACTGACAGCTCAGTTCATCGCCAACAATAGTGATAAAGATCCAGCACTGCAAAAGTTTTTGGAGGAACAAACCCAACTGATGCTTAAGGTGACTAATCAAATGATCAACATGGAAGAAAGCTATCCCAAAAGAGTCTTTGACAACAAGGATGACAGAAATATTGTTCTAGATGGATCCCCAGCTTGCATTATTTGTGGAGACAAGGATCATACTTCCAAGGAGCATGAAGGTCAATTCCCTAACTCTGAAGAAAATCATCCTGTTGGACAATGTCTCACCTCGCAAGCTACTTGTTACCTTTGTGAAGGAAATGACCATGTCCCTATCCAATGCCCCATCTATGCCATTGTTGAACAAAGGAAACAAGAAGGATCCAAGTATGCCAAGAATGTTGATGGCAAAGGAAAAGGACCACTTATACCTCCAAACAAGACAACCCAATTCAAAGGATCAAAGAAACCCAAGAAGCAAAAGATAGACAAAAGCCATGTGCAATGTCATCAGTGTAAGGAAATGGGACACTATTCTGGTGAATGCCCAAGGAACCCGAAGAATAAAGAGATTGGCCAAGTTGTGTGCAACAACTGCAGAGAGCTAGGCCACTATGTAGCAACCTGTCCACAGGAGCCACGTAAAGAACTCAAGGACATCCATTGTTTCAACTGCAAGAATCCAGGACATTATGCAAGCAACTGTCCAGAAAAGATGAAGAACAAGTTGAACAAGCCTATGGAGAAACTCAACCTTGGCCCATGAGTCAAGAATGGAAACCAAGGACACAATGCAAAAGTTTGCTTAGAAAAGTTTCCCCCAGGATCCCAAGAAGGACAATATGTAATTTTTGTTTGAGAATTTTTAAGGGTGGTAGTACCCTAGTTGTTTTGAACCTTCTTGTAACCCTAACCTCCCCAAATCTCGGGACGAGATTTATTTTAAGGGTGGTAGCCTGTCACATCCCATGATTTTCCAAATCTTGTAATGTGAAAATAAATGAATGAAATAAAACTTTGTTTGATTTTCAGGGTCAGAAGAAACTTTTTGAATTCAATTGGAACTTCAAACCCATTTGAATTAAATAAAATCCTAAAGGGATTTAAAAATATAAACATTTTAAATAAAGGAAATTAAAATATTTTGGAATTACTATTTTGGATATTTTAATAAAAGATTTGGTTTTCAAAAGAAAAGGTGGACCCATAAATAAAGATTATTTTATAAAGCCAAATTAAACCTTGGCCAAGCTTTGGAATTAAAACATTTTGTTTTGAATAAAAATAGCAAAGGTTTATTTAAATAAATTAAGAAGGATTTAATATCCAATTTTATCTAAATAAAAGGTTTTACCATTTTAATTAAAACATCAAAACTTATTAAATTATTTTAAATAAGTTTTCCAAATATTTTATATTCTCAAATAAAACCTACTGAAGTGTTTTAGCTTTATTTTTTATTTCAAAATAAATATTTTAATAAAACAAATCCTAGTTGATTTTATAATGAAGGTCTATTGTATTTAATTATTAATGGACCCTAAAATAAAAGGTTATTTTGTTTTAAACAAATTTCCAAGTATTCTATATTTCCCAAATAAAACCTACTGATTTGGTTTTGAAAATATTTGGATTTCAAATGGAGATTTTGTTAATTAAATCAAACCCTATTTTATTAAATAACAAAAAGATCCATTTTATTTAATTAAAGAATGGATCTTAAAAAGAATAAAAATTATTATTTTATTTTGGATTTTGGTTTATGTTACTGAACAGAACCAAACTCATAGTTGCAAAGTTTGGTGATTGCTTGAATCAATTTGAATGTTGTTTGATAGTTTGAAATTCAAAACAGAAATTAGATTTAGAAAAAGAAAAATGTTTCAGACAGAAAAAAAATAGTGCAAAGGACCCAGCCCAACAAGGCCCAGCAACCAGCCCAGTTTCCCTCCCCGGAGAAAAACGATTCGCACTCAGAATCTAACTCAGACAGAGGCTGACCAGTGGACCCTCCCCTCACTCTTTTTCCCGCTGACCAGCAGACCCCACTTTCCCACTCCTCCTTCTTCCTCGCGACGACCGCGCCGGCCGTTTCTGCCGTTGATGTCGCGGCTTGATTACGCATTGATGCCGCGCCTTAAACCTCGCCGTGACAGCACGCTATTAAGAGCCTGCGTCTTCTCCTCCTTTCCCCTCTATCGCCGCTTTCTCTCTTCCCTGAGGCTGCCTCAATTTGGCTCGACACACTCCCAGTTCCGACCACCCTCTCCGACCAATTCTGGCTGAGTTCCACCACCCCTTGCCTCCCTGAGCACGCTAGCAGACTCCCCACTCCCAGACACTCCTCCCCGTACCACCCATTCGACCGCGGGCGTCCCAGAACACCGGCTACGACAAGCTTCCGAACGCCGCCGTGTCTGTCTTCAACTCCGGCAAGCACCCAGGTAGATTCCGACCGCCCCGCGCCTTCTCGTTCATGCACGTGTCTTATCCGTGACCTCCCGCACTTAACCATGCCCCTGTCTTGTCCTAGGGCGATCTACAATGTCGCCTTCAATCGTGGACAGAACCACCCGACGCCGTTCTTTACTCCGGTGAGGAATTACTGCAGACCCTGAGCGCCCCTCGACCAACCGACCACGCCCCGAGCATCACCTCGTCCTCGCGATCACGGTGAGCATCCTCACCTCGTACTTTGCTTCCTAGAACCACCGCTAGCACCTCGCCTGACCGTCGCCGCCGTCTGTCGCCGCGCAGCGCCGCCAGCTTCTGGTCAAGCACGCAAGTGCCGTTAGATCTTAATCCTATGGCGTAGACAAAATGACTTAAGCGAACCGGTATGGAAGCATCTGAGCCGCACGATTCGCATTTGATCCAACGCGCCACAGCCGCGATCCACCCGAACCGGTACTGTCCAGTTAAAACACGACGCGTGGCCAGATAGGTTTAAAACAGAAGTTTGAAATCTGATTAAGTTGTGAATTTCAAACCCTTGTAACTTTGGATTCACACGTCCAAAAAATAAAAAATTTATGTCATTGGATTCAGGAGAGCAAGGCCTAGCCAACCATGCCCTTTGTTTAGAAAATGGTATCTGTTAGTTTGCTTGTTTTTGCAGAAACTCTTGTATGCTTGTTAAGATTAGAAAAATGATTCAAAAATGCTTTTGAGTTTGAAACCTGGGCAAATTGGTTTGTTGTAAACTCACTGACCCTAGGAACCAACCCATGGAGTTAAAAAAATGAATTTGGTGAAATTTAGGATAGATTAATTGATTTGGTCCATTTCTAGCCAAATAAAAATAATAAATTTTGTTATGAAAATGGTTTTGGAGTAAAAACTTTGGGGAAATGATTTGGACCAAAACCTACTGACCCAAAACACCAAGTTTTGCATTAGCAACTCATTTGGTGAAAAACATAAAGTTTTGCTTTGATAAAAATGTTTTCCACCACATAAAATGGTGATGGATCTTAAAATAGTTTTTGAAACAAAACCCTTTTTGCAAATGACTTTGCCACTATGGAAAAATGACCACTTTGGACCTTACCAAGTTTAGGAGCCTAGTGGAGACCACCTTTGCAATTAGAACCATCTTTTACGTGCTTACATGCATGACTTAGACTTTAGATCCCATAGTTTTATGTGTGTGTAAAATGTTGTTTGATTGATTATTTGGAATGCTAGTTGATATAGAGTTTGCTTGATTGATTGTAGTGAAATTAGCAAAGAGTGAGACTAGCAAGATCAAGGAGTGAACCATCATTCCCTACCAAAAAGGCAAGTTACACTATCATAAAAAGTCCTACTATTTTCATTATACTTAGTGGATTTTGAAACATGCATGAAAATACTTTTTGTACTTATGCTATGCTAAAATCCTAATAGGATTCCCTATACACTCCTTAGTGAAAATATTGTAGTTGTTACATGCTTAGCCATGCTATATTTTGAAAAGGGATACATGTTGAGATTTTATGAAGTTGAGAAAAGGACTTGTGATTTTATATAATAAAACAAGGACTCAATGAACCACCTGGGTGGCCAAGGATACTTTGAGTATTGGAGAAGGTGGCAACAAAAGAAACCATGTCAATGGCAATCTCTTTGTGTTGTGCTCCAAAGGGAACCACCCAGGAAACTTAGAGATTGAACATGTTTCTCCAATTGTGGCTTTCGTGTGCAACCACATGCTATTATGGCTCTGGCTTAGTCAACTACATTAGGAAGACCCATGCACTGTCTTCAGTTAACTGGACATGGGGATCTGGAATGCTTCATGGGTGCTGAAGACAAGCTAGCAAAGGTGTATGGGAGGACCTTTTGGAAAGACTTCGTCACATTCTCAATCTGCCAGTACTCCATCTTGGTGAGCACTAATCCAGTAGGCCACTGGTGGCAAAAGGATGGGATTGTGACATGTGGGTAAAGTGTACTCCTTCTGCAGAAGATAATAAAATCTAAGTACTTAGCCGTGTCCCCGGTTATGGACAATACTGAGCAACTAAAGTTTGAAATATGGGAGATCTCGACATTCTAATTTCTAAATGAAAAACTTTTAAAGACTTGATGCACTTGGGGTTACCAAGGTGCTCAAGAGACTTTGACAAAACTTGATGTACTTGGGGTTACCAAGGAACTCAGGAGATTTTTTTAAAAACATAAACACTTGGGGTTACCAAGGAACTCATGAGATTTTTATAAAACTTGTTGCACTTGGGGTTACCAAGTAGCTCAAGGGATTTTGACAAGGACTTGAACACTTGAGTTTCTACCAAGGAGTTCAAGGAACTTGGAAAAGGAGATTTGACAAAGACCAAAACCATTTTTAAAAGATAGGATAAATATTGCTTTATGCAAATGAGCCTTCAACTCTACTTAGCCCAATATGCATGTATTGATAGGATCCACTCATATTACACATAATAGTGAAGCTTGCGAATACAATTCAAATGTATTGACCCTTGTGGCTGTAACTTGTAATGTTGCAGGTTTGATTGATTTTAGTGAAGATTGTTTGATTAGGATTACAAAGTCTACAACCAACATCTGCCTGTGGCACTTTGAAGATGAAGGACCTATGATTATAGTTATTCCGCTGCAATGTGATGTAATAGCCAAATGATCTATGTTTGATGTAATAAAATTATGTTATTCCTGGTTATAAAGTTATATTATGACCTTTGTTTCTTGATATTACATCTTAACTGTGGATGCTAGCTATTGATCCAGGGACTAGCATTGTAAACACAGGGGGCTCTATCTTATTAAAGATTGGGACCTCTACACAATCTCATGAGGGGCATACCTAGACAGAGACAAAAATCTGTCGCGGTACTCTACCACAGACATCGTTCCCTGATTCAGCTCTTTGAATTCATCCCTCATCCGCAGAATCAAACCTGGTGGCACATGGGTTCGGCTAAACTTGAGTTTGAATTCATCCCAAGTCATCATCTGTCCTCCATTCATAGTACGGGTGCTATTCCACCATGCTCGTGCAGAACCAGCTAGATAGTGGGTGGCAAATAGTACTTTCGTGGCCTCCTATACTCCGGCTACTTCCAAGTTGTTCTCCATAGTCTGTAGCCAGTCATCGGCATCTAAGGGTTCTTCTGACTTATTAAAGATAGGGGGATTGGTATTCTGGAAGTTCTTAAGTTTGGATCCATGATGATCCTGATTTCTAGGGCCTTGGTTATCATGGGATAGTTGAGCGATTTGTTGAAGAGTGGCTAGATTGGCTTGACGCTCGGTCTTACTGGCTTCTCGGTCGTCTACTAACATTTGCAAGATTTGTACCATCGGGTCTTGAGATGAGCTGCTTCCTCCGCAAGACATCTGAAGATTGAGATCGATCATGAGACAAGAGGGAAAAAATTCTAAGGTTTATGTGTTTGGTTTTTAAAGCTTTTAAACTTTTGAGTAAGGCTAAGGCTTGAAATCCAACAACTCATTCTCATTCATTTCAACGTCACACCATACAAGCAACACATTCCAAACAACACATCACCACAAACATATGGTTTAAGAACCATTCTCGCAAGCTACGATAGAATGGTACCAGATACAACTCACACCTACGATAGTGCTCAAGTGCTACTACTCATCAGAACGGGTGTCTTATTCTTCATCAATGAAGGAGGTCCTCATCATCAGTGTGGTACTCCTGGTCCATGTCCTCCAAGTAGTCATCATCATCACTGAGATACGAGTAGGGATCTCCATGAATATCTTCCCCTTCATTCTCCCTCTCCTCAAGCTGCATGTCCTGATCATGAATGGTCTCCTCCAAGTCTGACACTTTGTGACGAAGGTGAGCAATGATGCGATCTTTCTTATCACACAGTTTGTGAAGTGACTCGCGCTCCTTCACGAGGATGGCGAAGGTCTGGTCCTTCTTGGCGGCAGCAAGTTGCTTCACATTGGCGTGAGCACGAGCGTTGTCCAGTTACTTCTGACTCTCACTAATCATGAAAGCAAGATGGTACACATGGTGCCTCAAGTCAGGGTGGGCTGGCAGATCTAGGAGTTGTCCCATTGGAGTCACTTTTGGCGTAGTGAGCAAAGCGGGTGCCGATGATCTTGTTGATATTATGTCCACATAGTCAGGCAAGTGCTTCCTGCATAGCTCTGGCCAGTCCATCGATCTAGTTGTTCTATATGATGGTGAAATGGATCTTATCCGAAGTAGGTGGCTCCATATTTCCGCGAAGATCGGCAACTATCAGCCACTGTAGCTCCCCTCTAGGGTGATCATGGAGTTAAGCTCCATAGAACACTGGATGCGGGCGCTCTAGAAATTCAGTCAGCTCGCTCAGGTCGTTCTCAAAGATGAGATTCCTTTGCCCAGCTGGTAGAACTTGCTGTAGGCGTAGTCCATCTATAAGCAATTAGAGAGGAGTAAGTTAGAGAAGTGATCATGTGTGCAAATTTTTAGGTAAGGTTGCAAAATTTTTAAGGAACTTATGACTCTCTTTTTGGAAAGATTTTCAAGTGTAAGAGTGAGAATAGGTTTTCAAACATACTCACTTTCTTTGTTTTGGAAATTATGTTTTTCTGACGTCCATGCTAACTAGGGTCTCCTGTGGTCAGGATGGCTCTGATACCAACTGATCAACACCCGAATTTTTAATCCCAAATGTGTTGGGGATATGCTATATGGGTATCCTCATAGCATGTCTCCTATCCGGATAACCCGGGTGGCCCATAGTTGGTAGGAGGGCCCATGGCCTGCTGGGCGACCCAGTTAGATGGATCCAGAAGGGAGGCCCATGCCGGATAAAGGAAGGCTATGGAGGAGTCACCGACATACCCTGATCCTTGGATATCTGTAGCCCCCGAGGCATTTCATATGGTTCCTGCTGCGGTGCCCCCGAGGATTTAGACGGAAAACCATAGGTCTTTGTGTCTGAATGCTCTAAGAGTGACTAAAGTAGAAAACTTCTCACTATAGCCCCCAAGCATGTAGTTTGAATGAATTATTCCGACTAGATGCTTTAAGAGTAGCATACATAGTGGTTATAAATTTCAATACTGTAGCCCCCAAGCCTCTAGTTGTAACTGAATTAGTTCCGACTAGATGCTTAAAGAGACGCTAAGTATATATCCGAGTTTAAAAACTTTATACTGTAGCCCCCAAGATTCTAATCGAAAACTAAATTAGTTCCGACTAGATGCTTAAAGAAAGACTAAGCATATTACTAAGTTAAAAACTCTCGCTATAGCCCCCGAGCGTCTAGGTTGAAATTTTCTGGCTAGATGCTCCAAGTAGACCAAACAACATTTTAATTTTTCTTTTTTCAACAGAACGAGAATGCTCGGAGGGGCATGGCCAACGACAATTACTAGAAGATGCGCACGGACTTGTAAGCCAAAAAGGGTAAAACTGCCTTCTTGAAGGAATAGATCATCAAGAGCAAGCGTCTGTTTTTCCTTTATTTTTTGTATTCCGACTTGAACTTGTGTATTCTCCGAGTACTCACTGTGTACTTTGCTTTCTCTGACTTGCAGAAACCATTGCCAAGGCTAAGGACATTATCGAGCAATCCAAGCACATTCAAGAGATGGATAGCGAGAACAAGATCCTTAAGCACGAGAGGAAGGACATGTTGAAGATGCATGAGGAGTCAATGAAAGCCCTGCAGGACTCCTCCACCGAAGAGATGAACCTCTTGAAGGAGGAGATCTTGATCTTAAGAGATCAGAATAAAGCTGCCGATGAGCAGAATCAACACCATCATGAGGCGTACATGGTAACCAGTCTCGGCTCTAGCACCTTGATGCAAGCCAGAATAACCTCACTGGATCAATATTCCCGGGAATAACAGCGTTGGTGAACCAGTTGACACTTGATCTCTCATCAAACAGTTTGGTGGGGCCAATACCTAGGGAGATTGGTCAACTAGAAAATCAGGAAGCTCCTCCAACAAGAACGAGACTCCTTGGCGGATACCGTCTGGCAAGATGAGGCTAGCATCTTTAGTAAGTGATTCTCCGTCTTGGATTTCTGTAGCCTAGATACTCTGAATTTTTGAACTCATGTGCTCCTTGTCGGAATTTGCAGCTCCTATGGGTTTAACCCGGTCGCCTCCTCCAGCAAAGGAATGCATGGTTGTTGCCGGCAACTTCATCAACACCTCCATGGCGCAAGCCAAAGAGAATGCCAAGCCCCTCTAGATCAACATCAAGGTATCAGACTCTATGGCGAAGTTCTCGGAGATCCTGCGCCGAGCCCCCGAGCGTATCACAATCTGGAAAGCTTCATGTGCACGAGCCGGTGCAAGGATGGCGCTGTCCATGGTAAAGGCACACTACGAAGATGCCAACATCGACATGGTAACCTCTGGCATTCCCGACGTAGATGACGATGGCAAAGCGATTAATCACGAATCCATCTTGTCGTCACTCGCGGGCTATGACACCAGAGTTGCCGAGTTAGTCGAGTCAACGTCTTCGTGCCGATGAATACCATCGATGGCGGCAACCAAAGCTCCTCCGAGTCTCTTCACATTGCCGACTTCAAGGGTGATTCTCCTGCTGCCGATGACGCTGCTTCCAAGTCGCCTGCGCCAAAGGAATGAAAAACAACTTCTAATATTTGTTTCAACTTTGATGCGTATGCGGAAAAAACTATGTATTAGCTTAAGGCAGAAAACAATGATGTATGTCCTTCTACTTAAGAACTAGTTTCCAGCATGTTTATATTTTTAAGCAAGTGCCGGCTTATCCATTACTTTGGTTCTTATGCTTGACTTTTCATGAGTCGGAAGACTCGTTGTCGGAACCATGCTCTCAGGTGATGATGCCCAATGGCACCATCAATAACCTAAGCACAAAATCGCCGATAATAAGTGCAAAAAGTTACTACTCCAAAATCCACATAAAAACGACAAAGAACGTGTAGACCAGAAAACTTAATCTAACGCCTGTAGGCGGAATTTTCACAAGTGCAATCACAAAGCTTGTGCATAAAGGTTTTATATGATCCAAAAATGAACACTAAAGGAGGTAAAAGACTTAGAAATATGAGTGAACCATAGATCTTTATTTCATTGATCATATAAGAGGTACACAATTAGATAAAAAATGCTAAGTGTAAAAAGGACGTAGCTGTGCTATGTTCCATGGCCGATCAAGCTCCGGGTAGTCATCATCCAGGTCACGTCGCTTACGCTTATGATCCTCGTTGGGTCTATCCTTCAGTTCACAATTGTCAACGAGGTAGTAAGAGCCATTGAGTAGCGCCTTGCTTATGATGAACGGTCCTTCCCATGGCGAGGATAATTTGTGTGACTTCTTCTGCTTAAGTCGGAGCACCAAATCCCCCTCTTTAAACGAGCGATGCCGAACGTGGAGACTATGGTAGCTACGTAGCTTCTGCTGGTAGATGGTGGATCTTTGGCATGCCAAAACACGCTCCTCCTAGAGAAGGTCCACATCTAGGCGTCTGGATTCTTCAGCGTTATCTTCGTCATAGGCGGCGACTCTTGGTGCATCGTGAAGTATGTCGGAAGGTAGGATGGCTTCTGCCCCATATACCATGAAATAAGGGGTGTAGCCGGTGGATCTGTTGGGTGTAGTTCGTAAACTCCACAGAACAGACGGCAATTCTTCTGCCCAGGCTCTAGCTGCTCTATGTAGCGGTGCCTCAAGACGTGGCTTGATTCCCTGCAGAATTAATCCATTGGCTCTCTCAACCTGACCATTGGATTGTGGATGTGCAAAAGATGCAAGATCAAGTTGGATGCCCTTCTCCCAACAATAAGCCTCCACTTCTCCGAGTGACAAGTTGCTGCCGTTGTCGGTGATAATGCTATTTGGGAGACCAAATCTCACCACTAGATCCCGGACAAACCTGAGGGAAGTTTCCCCATCAAGCTTTCTAATGGGTTTAGCTTCTATCCATTTAGTGAATTTATCAACTACAACTAGCAGATGCATAAACCCACATGGTGCCGTTTGCAACGGTCCCACCATGTCTAGCCCCCAGACTGCAAACGGCCAAGTTATTTGTATTGTTCGCAATTCTTCAGCAGGAACATGTGGTGTCGGGCATAATACTGGCATCCCATGCATGTCTCAACCAGCTTGTCGGCGTCCTCCTTTGTGGTCAGCCAGTAGAATCCTTGCCGGAAGGCTTTCGCGACCAACGATCGAGGAGCGGCGTGATGCCCGCAATCTCCGAGATGGATTTCGCGTAGAATTTCAATACCTTCTAGCTGGGAAACACACTTAAGGTATACACCAGTAGTGCTCCTTTTGTAGAGTTGTCCATTGATTATGGTATAACCCTTTGCTAGTCGTACTATTTGCTGTCTTTTGACCTCGTCATCGGGCAAAGTTCCGTGTTTGAGATATTCCATTAACGGTCTTGTCCAAGCCGGAGGGACCTTTGCCACCATGTGGACGAAAGAGTCAGCTCTATCCGGGTTGTTGATGTCGGCTCCCATCACGGATGGTGTTCGTAGATGCTCTAGGAAAACTCCTGGCGGAATTCGTTTGCGCCCTAATCCAAGCTTAGATAGCAGATCAGCCGCCTTGTTTTGCTCCCTAGGTACATACTTGACTTCGTAGCCCAAGAAGCTTTTGGCTATCTCGTCCACTTCGTCTCGATATGCCGCCATCATAGGGTTCCACGGATTCCAGGTGCCAGCCACCTGCTGGGCAACCAAGTCGGAATATCCACAGCAAACTATGCACTTGATGCCAATATCCTTGGATACACGTAGTCCGTGAATGAGTGCTTCATACTCTGCCATGTTGTTCGTAGCCTCGAAGTGGATCTGCAGAACATAGTGTAGCTTGTCTCCAGTTGGTGACTGTAGCAATACACCAGCCCCCGAGCCGTTGAGCAGATTTGATCCGTCAAAGTGCATCACCCAGTACTCTGGTTCTGGCAATGGAGTAGCATCTGGCATCTCCGTCCAGTCTGCGATGAAATCCGAGGCTTGTGACTTGATAGCGTCGCGTCTCTTGTAGGTGATCTCGAAGGCGGCAAGTTTAATGCCCCACTTCGCGACCCTTCCCGCAGCGTCGCTATTGTTGATAATGTCGGACAGTCAAGTCTTGCTCACCATTGTGATTGGGTGCTCCTGAAAGTAATGCCTCAGTTTCTGAGAAGCAAGGAATACTCCATAAGCTATCTTCTGGTAGTGCGGGTAACGCTGCTTGGACTCCGTCAAGACCTCTCTCACATAGTAAACTGGTCGTTAAACTCCGTGCTCATAGCCTGGTTCCTTCCGCTCTACCACGACGACAATGCTGATTAGCCGGTTGGTTGCCGCCATGTAGATTAACAGGGGCTCTCTAGGCTCGGGTGCTGCAAGGATGGGCGCCGAGGAAAGAATATCCTTGAGATGCTTTAATGTTGCATCTGCTTCGTCCATCCACGTGAATTTGTCCTCCTTCTTCAACAACTTGTACAGCAGCAGAGCCTTCTCTCCAAGTCGGCTGATGAACCGACTAACTGCTGCAACACAACCTGTTAGTCGTTGAATGTCCTTTAGGCATGTCGGACGGTAAGATGGCCTTGATTTTCTCCGGGTTGACCTCGATTCCACGCTAGGAAACGATGAAACCCAACAATTTGCTGGTTGGAACCCCGAAGACGCACTTCTTAGGGTTAAGCATCATGTTGTATTTCCGGAGATTATCAAAGGTTTCTTTTAAGTCGGAGATTAAGTCATTTGACTTTTTAGACATCACCGCTATATCATCCACATAGGCGTGAACGTTCCGACCAATTTGGTCGTGAAGGCAACGTTGCATTGTCCGATGGTACGTAGCACCTGCGTTTTTCAGCCCAAAGGGCATACTAATATAGAAAAACGTGTCATATGGGGTAGTGAACGAAGTGGCCAATTGGTCTGACTTCCTCATTTTGATCTGGTGGTATCCTGAGTATGCATCGAGAAAACACAAAAGTTCCGGGCCAGCCGTCGAGTCAATGACTTGGTCAATGCGAGGCAAAGCAAACGGATCTTTGGGGCATGCTTGGTTCAAGCCAGTGTAATCAACGCACATTCTTAATTCTTTGGTTCCCTCTTTGAGGACAAGTACAAGATTGGCCACCCATCGGGTGTGAAGGACTTCTCGGATAAATCTAGCCTTAAGTAACCTAGCTATCTCTTTGCTAATGGCGCGTCTCTTCTCATATCTGAAGCGTCGTAGAGGTTGTTTCAATGGTTTGCATTTTGGATCAATGTTTAAGCTGTGCTCGGCAAGTTCCCTAGGTACACCTTTCATGTCGGCCGGTTGCCAGGCAAAGATGTCCCTGTTGTCATAGAGGAACTCGATGAGTGCGCTTACCTATTTGGGATCCAGGTTCGTCCCAATGGCGGTGGTCTTGGAGGCATCACCTACCACAAGTTCCACCGGCTTGGTCTTGATGGTGGCCTTGAATGCAGGAGCGGAGTCGGAGATCTGCTTCTTCGACGCGAGCATCTCTGAGTCATCGACCTTGCTCTAGATCTCTTTGAATTCTTCGTTGTAGAGGAAAGCTTCCGTGAAGGCTGCTTCGTTAATCTCGCAGTCCCTTGCCTTGGTAAAGCTTGCGGATACGGTGATGACACCATTTGGTTCGGGTATCTTGAGTTTGTTGTAGACAAAGCATGGCTTGGCCATGAAGGTTTGGAATATGTCGCGGACGAATATGACGTGGTACACTCTCTTGAAGGGGACCACCTCAAAGGTCATGCACTCTTGGCGGTAATTGTTAACTTCGGCAAAGGCAACCTAAAGTGTGATGCACCCAAGGGACCGAGCCTCCCGACCAGGAACTACGCCGTGGAAGATGGTGTTGGTCCGCCTTAGGTTTGCCTTCGTCAAGTTCATCTTCTGCAGTGTATCCAGGTACATGATGTTGATGCTGCTTCCACTATCCACCATACACTTGGTGAACTAAACATCGTCAATCAAGGGGTTGATGACCATGGCGTATTGGTTCTCCGTAGGAATAAGGTCTGGGTGATCCGTCCTGTCCCAAGTAATTGGAACCTCCGACCAGCGCAGGTACTGGGGAACTGGGGGTAGAGTAGCCATCAGGATCCTCAAAGAGGTCTTCTGTTGTCGGACAGTGGGGGTGACAAGGAAAGTGTGGTAGACTGGCACCTTCTTCACGAAGGGGTTCTTGCCCTTGTCGTCTCTCTTGGAGGTGTGCTTGGGGTCAACATCCTCGTCCATGTCACTTGAATCCTTGGACTCCTCCTCCTTCTTCTTCCCTTTGGCCTTGCCTCGCGGTCTGTTCTTTCGACTTTGCTTGTAGCCGGACTCCGGGTCCTCCTTGAGGTCATTGACGAACTTGAAGTGTCGATTGGTATGGGTGGCATTGCTGTTGACATCGAGGTGTACGAGGCACGGCATATCGCGGTACTCTTCATAGGTTTGGGGAACGCGGAGCGGTGCCGAGGTAGTTTCACTTCCTTGTTGCTGCCCATGACCAACTCCCCGTCCTCGGCCACGTTGTCCGCCATCACCCCGTCCTGCAAAGGTCATATCGACCATGTCGGGAGATTGCTTTTCTTCTGTAGCGTTTTTCTGCTTTGTACTGCTGTTCCGCCGAGCTTGAGTTGCAACGGCTGTTGCCGACAGAGAGCCGCGAGCATCGTCATCGGCAGCTGCGAACTCACTAGCCAACTGAATCATCTGGTTCAAGTCAAGCTGGTGATTGTCCTGCAAGCGCTTCAGCTTATGTCGGAGCAACGTGCCCCTTTCCAACCCATCGATGAAGGCATCCATGGTGGTCTGATCATGCACTCCTGCGCAGGAATTCTTCATATCCAGCCAGCGGGAGAGGTAGGCACGAGATGTCTCATCTTTCTCTTGCACACACCGCTGTAGATCGCCAATAGTGCAGGGACTCTTGTACGTACCCTCGAAGTTCTTGGTGAACTCTTCTTGCATGTCCAACCAATTGCAGATGGATTTTTCCGGCAAGTCGTCAATCCATTGACGGGCCATGCCCGCCAACATTAAAGGGAGGTACTTGACGACAACGTTGGGGTTGCCTCCGGCAATATCCACCGCGTTGCCGTAGTCCTGCAACCATGTGGCTGGCTTGGCGGTGCCGTCATAGGGCTTGATGGTCTTGTCAATCCGGAAACCTTTGGGGTAAGTTGCAGACCGTATCGCAGGTCCAAAGCAACGTGGTCCCAGGTATGGTCCTTCCCAAGCCTCGTGGATCTTATCGATCCGCGAACGTGCATCGTACGGCTCCGAGTTTTTCTTCTTCTTGTCAATAGGGGATGGGATGCATGAGCGACGCGGACCCTCCGCCATGGTGACTGCTAGGTGGCGACGGAGGCGGAGGTGGCGGTGGGTTAGCCTTCTTGCTATTACCCTCCTGTGACGCCTCACGCTTGTCGCGGTTCCTTGCCGGACGCGGAGGGTCATGGCGTGACCTGCTCTTGTGTCCTTTGTTGCGCTCTCCGTCATGATGGGTCTGCTCCGCGTTGTTGCGGATGACGATGCCGCACTGCCTTGGCAGGGGCATATACGTACGATGGTGAGCCTTGGGATCTTCGCGATGTCAGGGGGATCGGGGCGGTGGCGATGGGCGACGAGGTCGGTCCTTTTCTCCGTGGTCGGAGGATATGGGGATAGCATCCTTCCTGTTGCACGCATCCCTCTGTCTTTGTTCTGATGAACCTGTCTAGGACCCGACATCAAGAGGAGATTTGTCCCTTGGCGGCTTATGCTGGCTAGACTGGAAAAACGCTAGGTCAGACTCAAGCCTCTGAGAGGTGGCCTTTTCCATCTATTTTACCGCCTTGGTCACTAGGTCATAGACTTGTTCCACTGCCTCAGGCGATCTATCCTACTCTAGAAGGGTCTTGGAGACGACGAGGTTGAGGAGTGGAGTGGGCATCAACTGTTTGCCTTCACTTTCAATGTGTGGCTTGGCCTGTGCCGGCTTCGGGGGATCCCATCCTAGGTTTCGCCGTACACCAGGATCGTTGATGACGCGAGCCGGAGCTTTCTTGGCCTTCTGCTGCTGCAGTAGAGTCTTGTTCTCGGCCTCCATTGCTCTAGCTTTTTCTATGGATTTTTGCGCGTTGACCAGATCTTGATCTAGCTTAGCGCCTTGGTCCGCGATGGCCTACGCTTCCTCCAGCAGCTGCTGGCACTTCTCGTCAAGATGAGTCACGTTCCGGATATGAGCTATGGTCAGTGGCTCAACAAGGAGATTGCCGTACATCACTCTATCAGCTGGAGTAACTTGGGCAGCCGTAGATGTAGATGCTAGAGGCGGCAAGTTTGCGGTGTTGTTGTTGCTCGGGCCGGTGCCGAGTTCCTGCGGCTGTTGCACTGGATTAGGCGGAGGAGGCATGACCTTTGCATGATCATCATCAGTGGCAATAAGTGGCCCCTTCCCCTTTTCCAGTGCTGTAGGCGGAGCTCGTCCGGGTTGATCTTCATCCATCGCCGTCCCAATGGTGACAAACACCTCTCGAGACGTGACAGCATTGTTGGCTTGCTCGTCGCGCGTGTACTCCTCATCCATCTCCTGCATGGCAGAGTCTAGCTCTTCTGGACTGAAATCTATCTCCTCTGAATCTGCACTGAAGTCGGCATAGAGCGCGTCAATCACAGAGTCGGAGGGTGCCAGGACTTCCTTGATGACGGGAGGGGGGGGGTGGAGGTGCAACAGCAGCGACGATGACTGGAGGTGGTGGCGCAGCTGCGGCGATGGCGGCTGGAGGTGGTGGAGGCGGCTGCTGAGGCGGCGGTGCTCCGCCAATGAGCGTGAGATCCGCCTGAGCTGCTCCTTCGGCTTCAGCGTAGCTGTTGACGGTGTTCACCATGCTTTCGAAGGTGAGACGTCCTGAAGCCTGCTGCCTCCTTAGAGAATGCTGGAGGAGCGTTCCCTGATCCAGTCCTTCCACAAAGTGATACATAGTATCATCATTGGGGTAGTGGGCCAGATCGGCTCGTATACGGAGCCACCTGGCCAGGTAATCGCGGGGGTTTTCGCCCTCTTCTGAATGCAACACGCCAGATCGAAGATGGTAACCATGCCGATGAACTTGGATCTCTGCTGTCCAGACGCAAGGACAAAGACGGCGGGCTTGCAGTGATCTTCCACCGTTATATCCTACACAGGGGCGGTTTGGGTGGGCCTTAAATTTTTCCGATCTTTGTCGGTAAACCTCGAAGAGAGATACGACATCGATCCTTCCGCGAACGTATCCTGCCCGTAGGCGGTCCATGCGGGCCTTCATGTTCCTCCGACTCCCAGGGAACTAGTGCTCGAGTCGGTTTCGCCAATGAAGAGGTGGATGTCTCTAATAGGAACGATCGAACACCGCGTAGGGTTCGTCTTCGCCGGCATCCAAAACTCATCGGGAGGGACGATCAGAACGTTGCTAGAGAAGAGAACACGACCGATGGCGATGTTTTTGCCGATTCCCATGAAGATTTTGGTCCTCGCCCGTTGAAGATCCTGAAGCGCCTCTTGCCCCATGGTGGGCGCCAATTGTCATGGTATTTCCGATGAGTACGCCATGGAGGGGTCCTCATAGTGCGTGTTTAGAGACATGGGGGAAGGCAGACGGTTGACAGGTACGCGGTAGCACAACTTACCCAGGTTTAGATCCCACAACGGTGGCGAAATCCTACTCCTGCTATAAATCACTATAATGGCAATACGCCGAGTTATAGAGATAGGTTCGCTGTGCGAGGTGTATGATAATCGCTACTTGGTCGTGCCCTAAAGTCTCCCATAGGTCCGACATATATAGTCGCCAGGTCCTAGGGTTACAGGGAGAAGTCCTAGCCGGACAGGTTACAAAGTCCTACACCATCTATTACTAGTCTTGTGTGTCTTGTACTCCAAGGCTCCGGGTACGCGGGTGACTCCACCGTAGCCTTCCTTTATCCGGCATGGGCCTCCCTTCTGGACCCATCTAACTGGGCCGCCTAGCAGGCCATGGTTTGATGACTTGCCGGAGAAATCTATCTGCAACTGGTTGTACATGCAAGAAGAGTTCACCAAGAACTTCGAGGGTAGATATAAGCGTCCCTGTACTGTGGGCGATCTACAGCGGTGCGTGTAGGAGAAAGACGAGTCATATCGCGCCTACCTCTCTCGCTGGCTAGATATGAAGAATTCCTGCGTAGGAGTGCACGCTCAGACCGCCATGGCCGCCTTCATCGATGGGTTAGAGAAAGGTACGTTTCTCCGACATAAGTTGAAATGCGTGCAGGACAATCATCGGCTAGATCTCAACCAGATGATCCAGCTAGATAGTGAGTTCGCAGCTGCCGACGATGATGCTCGCGGCTCCCTGCCGGCAACGGCCGTTCTGACCCAAGCTAGGAGTAACAACCGCACCAAGCGGAAAGCCTGCCAGAAGAAAAGCAAACCTCCGACATGGTCGCCATGACATTTTCAGGACGCGGTGATGGCGGACAGCACGGCCGAGGATGGGGGGCTGGTCGTGGGCAGCAGTGAGGAAGTGAAACTACCTCGGCAGCGCTACGTGTTCCCCAAACCTACGAGGAGTACCGTGACATGCCGTGCCTCGTACACCTCGATGCCAACGGCAAGGCCACTCACACCAATCACCATGGCAAGTTTGTCAACGATCTCAAGCAGGACCCGGAGTCCGGCTACAAGCAAAGTCGGAAGAATAGACCGTGAGGCAAGGGCAAGGGGAAGAAGAAGGAAGAGGAGTCCAAGGATTCAAGTGACATGGATGAGGATGTTGACCCCAAGCATGCCTCCAAGAGCGATGGCAAGGGCAAGAACCCCTTCGATAAGAAGGCGGCCGTCTTCCACACTTTCCTTGGGACCCCCACTATCCGACAACAGAAGACCTCTATGAGGATACTGATGACCACTCTACCCCCAGTTCCCCAGTACCTGTGCTGGTCGGAGATTCCAATTACTTGGGACAGGAAGGATCACCCAGACCTCATCCCTATGGAGAACCAATACACCATGGTCATCGACCCCCTAATTGACGGCAATGAATTCACCAAATGTATGGTGGATAGTGGAAGCAGCATCAACATCATGTACCTGGATACACTGCACAAGATGAACTTGACGGGGGCTAACCTAAGGCGGACAAGCACCATCTTCCACAGGGTAGTTCCTGGTCGGGAGGCTTGGTCCCTTGGGTGCATTGCACTTTAGGTCGCTTTTGGTGACGTCAATAATTACCGCCAAGAACGCATGACCTTCGAATTGGTCCCCTTCAAGAGCGTGTACCATGTCATATTCAGACGCGACATCTTCCACGCCTTCATGGCCAAGCCATGCTTCGTCTACAACAAGCTCAAGATACCCGGACCAAATGGTGTCATCACCGTATCCAGAAGCTTTACCAAGTCAAGGGACTGCGAGATTGGAGAAGCAAACTTTGTAGAAGCTGTCCTGTACAGCGAAGAATTCAAGGAGATCCACAGCAAGGTCGATGCCTCGGAGATGCCAGCGTCGAAGAAGCAGATTTCTGACTCCGCCCCAGCTTTCAAGGCCGCCATCGAAACCAAGCCGGTGGAACTTGTGGTAGGCGATCCCTCCAAGACCACCGCCATTGGGATGAACCTGGATCCCAAATAGGAAAGCACGCTCGTCGAGTTCCTCCATGAGAATAGGGACATCTTTGCCTGTCAACCTGCCAACATGAAAGGTGTACCTAGGGAACTTGCCGAGCACAGCTTGAATATTGATCCAACATGAAAACTGGTGAAACAACCTCTACGACGCTTCGGAGACGAGAAGAGACGCGCCATAGGCAGGTAGATAGTTAGGTTACTTAAGGCTAGTTTTATCCGAGAAGTCCTTCACACCCGATGGGTGGCCAATCCTGTACTTGTCCACAAAAAGGGAACCAAAGAATTAAGAATGTGCGTTGATTACACCATCTTGAACAAAGCATGTCCCAAAGATCCGTTTGCTTTGCCTCGCATTGACCAAGTCATTGAATCGACGGCTGGCTCGGAGCTTTTGTGTTTTCTTGATGCATACTCAGGATACCACGAGATGAGGAAGTCGGACCCATTGAGATGAGGAATTCGGACCCATTAATATGAGGATGTCGGACCAATTGGCCACTTCGTTCTCCACACCTTACGACACGTTTTGCTATGTCACGATGCCCTTTGGGATAAAAAATGCAGGTTCCACGTACCAGCGGACAATGCAGCGTTGCCTACACGATCAAATTGGTCGGAACGTCCACGCATATGTGGACGATATAGCGGTGATATCTAAAAAGTCAAACGACTTAATCTCTGACTTAAAAGAAACCTTTGACAATCTCTGGAAATACAACATGATGCTTTACCCTAAGGAGTGCATTTTCGGTGTTCGAGCCGGCAAATTGTTGGGCTTCATCGTTTCCCAGTGTGGAATCGAGGTGAACCAGGAGAAGATCAAGGCCATCCTAAACATAAACTGTCCGACATGTCTGAAGGACATACAATGGCTAAAAGGTTGTGTTGCAGCGGTTAGTCGGTTTGTCAGCCGACTTGGAGAGAAGGCTCTGCCGCTGTACAAGTTGCTGAAGAAGGCGGACAAATTTACATGGACGGACGAAGCAGATGCAACACTAAAGCAGCTAAAGGAGATATTATCCTCGGCGCCTATCCTTGCAGCACCCGAGCCTGGGGAGCCTAAGTTAATCTACATGGCGACCACCAACCGGGTAATCAGCATTGTCGTCGTGGTAGAGAGGAAAGAACTAGGCTATGAGTATGGAGTTCAATGGCCAGTTTACTATGTAAGCGAGGTCTTGACGGAGTCCAAGCAGCGTTACCCGCACTACCAGAAGATAGCTTATGGAGTGTTCCTTGCTTCTCGGAAGCTAAGGCACTACTTCTAGGATCACCCTATCAAAGTTGTGAGCAAGGCTCCACTGTCCGACATCATCAACAACAGCGACGCTACAGGAAGGGTCGCGAAGTGGGGCATTGAGCTTGACGCCTTTGAGATCACCTACAAGAGACGCGACGCTATCAAGTCACAAGCCTTGGTGCATTTAATCGTGGATTGGACGGAGATGCCAGATGCTACTCCAATGCTGGAGCCAGAATAATAGGTGATGCACTTTGACGGATAAAAGCTACTCAATGGCTTGGGGGCTAGTGTACTGTTACAGTCACCAACCGGGGAAAAGATACACTACGTTATGCAAATCCACTTTGAGGCTACGAACAACATGGCGGAGTATGAAGCACTCATTTACGGACTATGCGTAGCAAGGATATTGGCATCAAGTGCATAGTTTGCTGTGGAGAGTCCGACTTGGTTGCCCAGCAGGTGGCTGGCACCTGGAACGCGCGGAACCCTATGATGGCGGCATATTGCGACGAAGTGGACGAGATATCCAAAAGCTTCTTAGGATACGAAGTCAAGTATGTACCTAGGGAGCAAAATGAGGCGGCTGATCTACTGTCTAAGCTTGGATCAGGGCGCAAACAAATTCTGCCTGGCGTGTTCTTGGAGCATCTACGGACACCATCCCTGAAGGGAGCAGACATCAACAACCCGGATAGAGTTGACTCTTTCGTTCACACAGTGACAAAGGTCCCTCCGGCTTGGACACAACCGTTCATGGAGTATCTCATACACGGAACTTTGCCCGACGATGAAGTCGAAAGACGACAAATAGTACGTCGAGCAAAGGGATATACCATAATCAATGGACAACTCTACAAAAGAATCACCACTGGTGTATACCTTAAGTGTGTTTCCCAACAAGAAGGTATTGAAATCCTACGTGAGATCCATCTCGGAGATTGCGGTCATCACGCTGCTCCTCGATCATTGGTTTCCCAAGCCTTCCGGTAGGGATTCTACTGGCTGACCGTGAAGGCGGACGCCGACAAGCTGGTTGAGACATGCATGGGATGCGAGTATTATGCCCGACAACCCCATGTTCCAGCTTAAGAATTGCAAACAATACCAATAACTTGGCTATTTGCAGTCTGGAGGCTAGACATGGTTGGTCCATTATAGACGGCACCATGTGGGTTTACGCATCTTCTAGTAGCAGTGGATAAATTCACAAAATGGATAGAAGCTAAACCCATTAGAAAGCTTGATGGGGCAACTGTTGGGAATATGCCCTAGAGGCAATCATGTATGATGAGATTTCCCATTGTATTCATAAAGATATTTAGTCCTTGTATAAAAATCGGATGTGTATCATTGAATATGTGATTCGGTTGTGGAACTATGCATTCATGTTGTTTGTACTAAATATCCTTGGTCATCGAAGTTGTGCTGGACACACAACTTAGACCAATGTGAAAGTTGGCTTGATGACTCGGTTCCACTTGTCATGAGCATGGAGATGCTATTCCAACTTACACAGATTCGGCTAAAGAGTTTAGCGAGTCGGATTGACCCATATTGAGGTACAACGAACAAGTTTTCATTTGTATATCTCAATCAATGTAATCCTTAGACCTGAGGTTGTTGCATAGTCCGAGTTGAGGATCAGCGACTTAGGTTCTGTCAAACGTTGATCCTTAAATGGGCAGTTATAAAGGCAGGGTTCGGGTCGACTGAGAATCAAGCTGCGTGATGTGAATAACCAAGTGTAAGATACCTCCTTTATAAAGTAAAAGGATCCCTGTGATTGCAATGCTAGTACCTGGATCAATGCTAGCATCCACAGTTTAAGATGAAGTACACAGAAACAAAGCTCATTATTACAGTCATTCTAGAGACAAACATAGTCTTTACAACTCCAAGGCCACAGGCCTAGTACAAGAGTTTAAATAAGTAAATAGATAAAAGTCTTCATCTTCATGTGCCACAGGCAAACATGTTGAGTGTAGACTCATGACTCCTAATCCTCATCAGAGTAACCTGCAACGTGATACCTTAGTATAATTTTGGTGGACTAGATACTATATGCAATTTGGCTAAGTGTAGCTTAGGCTTGCTTTGCTCAAAATAGGTTTTGCCTATTAGTTGAAATCACTAAGTTTTTCTTTGTCAAAACTTTTCCCAAGGAACCACCAATAGACATTGAGGTCCTTCACCCTTGTTCACCCACAAGTTTTACTTTGAAATTGGGATGAGGAGATTCTTGATAGCTTCCATGTCTTGATGCTCAAGTTGTCCTTTTCCAGGGACATGGCTAAGTACTTAGATTCTTCCATCTGCAGAGGTTGTGCACTTTCCCCACCAGACTTGATTTTCACCAAGACAGGACCTTTCAGAAGCCTTCCCTTAGACCAAATGGACGCGCTCCAACCTATCATCCCACTACCACCAATTGTCCAAATGGCTAAGTTCTAGCAACCTATGTGATCCAGGCAGAGTCCATATGTAGGGGTCCCAATCTTTAATAAGATAGAGCCTCCTGTGTTTACAATGCTAGTCCCTGGATCAATAGCTAGCATCCACAGTTAAGATGTAATATCAAGAAACAAAGGTCATAATATAACTTTATAACCAGGAATAACATAATTTTATTACATCATACATAGCTCATTTGGCTATTACATTACATTGCAGCGGAATAACTATAATCATGGGTCCTTCATCTTCAAAGTGCCACAGGCAGATGTTGGTTGTAGACTTTGTAATCCTAATCAAACAATCTTCACTAAAAACAATCAAACCTGCAACATACAAGTTACAGCCACAAAGGGTCAATACATTTGAATTGTATTGGCAAGTGATACTATGGTAGTATAGTGGAGTCTATCTTCTATATGCATTTGGCTAAGTGGAGTTGAGGCTTGCATTGCTCAAAATAGATTTTTCTTAAAATTTTGAAAATACTAAGTTTTTGCTTGACAAAATCATTTTTCTTAATCAAAGATTGAAGATCCTTTCCAAGGCATCTATCAACCAAAGATTGAAGATTTCAAACAACCCTTGTTCAAACCACAAGATTTTAACTTAGAAATTTGAATGATGAGATTCTTGATTGCTTCCATGTCTTGATGCTCAAATTGTCCTTTACCAGGGACATGGCTAAGTACTTAGATTCTACACTCTGCAGAGGTGGTGCACTTTCCCCACAAGACTTGGTTTTCCAAGACAAGATCTTTTAGAAGCCTTCCCTTAGACCAAAATGGACGCGTTCCAACCTATCAAACACTACCACCCACTGTCCATATGGCTAAGTTCTTGCAACCTATATGATCATGGCAGAGCCCATATTGCCAAGTGGTTGCACTTGAAGCTTCTCAACATTTGACATCTCAAATCTCTTTGTTCCTGGGTGGCATACCACAAGTGAGATACACAAGCCAAGTCCATGGCCTTGTGAACCACTCAACCAAACACCAACAAGCCATCCCATTCCACCCAGGTGATTCATTAACTTAGTTGTTTTATTAGACAAAATCACAAGTCCTCAGACTTAGAATATTTTTCCATAGTGTGAATATATATTCCACCCATGTTTTCTATTAGCTAGGCTAAGCTTGGTAGTAGTAGGAATTTTTAACTTAGGAAAATCCTACTAAGGATTCATCTACTAGGTTTTCTTATAGCAAGGTCTATACTTAGCAAAATTTCCATGCAAGTTTTACTTAGCAAAATCACTAATGCATAGAGAAAGTAATGGGACAAAAAGTATGAAGCATCACTTGCCTTTTTGGTAGACTATGGGTTCACTCCTTGTCCTTGCAACAATCACACTCTTCAATTCACTACAAATCAATCAAGCAAGGCACAAACTTAATCTACCAATCAAGCAAAACAACACACATAAAATGACAAAGTCAAAGTAATGCATGCAAGCATGCAAAAGATGGTTCTAATTGCAAAGATGGTTTCCACTAGGCTTCTAAACTTTGTAGGTTCCAAATTGGTCATTTACGAAAATGGCAAAGTCATTTGCAAATGGGTTTTATCTCAAAACCATTTTAAAATCCATTCATCATTTTATGTGGTGAAAAATGTTTTATCAAAACAAAACTTTTAAGTTTTTCACCAAATGAGGTGCTATTGCAAAACTTGGTGTTTTGGGTCAGTAGGTTTGGTCTAAAGCATTTTCCCAAAGTTTTCTTTACAAAAACATTTTCATAATAAAATCAATAATTTTATTTGTCTAGAAAATGGCTAAGTCAAATAATCTAACCTAAACTTTACCAAATTCATTTTCAACACCAAGGGTTGGTTCCTAGGGTCAGTAAGATCACATCAAACCATTTTGCAAGAGTTTTGACCCCAAAATCAATTTTAAACAATTTTTCTACTCTAAACAAGAACACAAAAGAATCTGCAAAAACAAGCAATTTAATAGATACTATTTACTAAACCAAGGGCATGGTTGGCTAGGGCTTGTTCCACTGAATCCATTGATATAAAATTTGTAATTTTTGGACGTGTGGTTTGAAAGTTACAAAGGTTTGAAGTTTGCAAATAAATCTGATTCAAAAATCTGTTTTAACTCAAACACTGGCCACGCGTCGCTATCTCACTAGCTGATACCGGTTCGGTTGGATCGGCAACGTGGACCGCAGGATCTAGTTTGATCGCACGGCACAGAGAACGTACCTCTTCGCGACTAAGTGATCTAATCCTGCTCGTTCAAACCAGATCGAACGGCTCTCGGTGCTTTGCCAAAAGCTGGCGGCGCGACGACGGTGGCTAGCGGTGGAGCGGCCAGTCGATGACGGCGCCGGCGGTACAGGATGCAAAGGAGGGTGGGGAGATGCTCACCGGAATTGCTGACGCTCGCTGATGCTCAACGTGGTACTTGTCCGTCGAGGGGCGCAAGGGGGCAGCTGCGATTGCTCGCCGGAGTAGAGAGCAACGCCGGGCGGCTCTGTCTGTGGTTGAAGGCGACATTGCAGATCACGCGGAGGCAAACAAAGGGCACGGTTAGATGCATATGGTCGAGGGGATGACGGGTGTGTGAATGAGGGGGAGAGGGGAGGTCTGGTACAACCTGTGGGCGTCGTCGGAGAGGAGTCAGACGGCGGTGCTGCAGGTTGTCGACGTTGTCGACGCTGTAGGGTACCCGTGGACGAATGAATGGCACGGAAAGATGCGCCAGGGTGTGGTGAGCGTGCTCGTGTGCTCGGGGAGGCAGGAGGTGGTGTCGAGTCGCCGGAATCGGCTCTGGACTTCGTCGGAACAGAGGATGCTCGGGGAGAAATTGGGACGGCCTGGGGGCGTGCTTTGGGAAGGAGACAGAGGGGAAACGGAGAGGAGAGGTATGCGTTTAAGCTTGCGTGATCAGAGCGAGTAAATGCGGCCACGTTAAGGCGAATTGATGCCGCGAAATCAAGGTCTGCAATGGTGACGAGGGAGGGAGAAGAGGTCGCGTTGGTGGGAAGGAAGAACAGTGACAAGTGGGGTCGGTCAGTCAGTGGGAAAGGAGCGAGGAGGAGGTCCACCAGTCAGTGGCTTTGCGGGCTGTTTCAGCGGTGAGGAAAAAGGGTTCGGGGGGAGAGGGTGAGGTGGGCTAGGTGGGCTGTTGGGCTGGGGCAGTTGGGCCAGTCTGTTTCCATTTTTTTTCCTTCTGAATTCTTTTTCCTTTTCTATTTCTATTTTTCTGTTTTAAATTTCAAAACAATCAAACAAGGTTCAAATCAATTCAAAGAACACCCAAACTTTGTAATATTGAAATTAGTTCTGTTCCGTAACATGAACCAAAATCAAAAACAAAAATAATATTTTAAAACTTTTTAGGTTCCATTTATTAATTAAGTAAAATGGTCCATGGTTTATTAATAAAACAAGGTTTGGTTTATTTAATAAAATCTTCATTTGAAATCCAAATACTTTCAAAACAAACTCAGTAGGTTTTATTTGGAAATAAAGAATATTTGGGAAACTTGTTTAAAACAAAATAACCTTTTATTTTAGGGTCCATTAATAATTAAATAAAATGGGCCTTAGTTGTTAAATCAAATAGAGTTTGATTTTGTTAATAAAATCTTTATTTGAAACCTAAATATTTTCAAAACCAAATCAGTAGGTTTTATTTGGGCAATATAGAATACTTGGAAACTTGTTTTAAAAAAAAATAACATTTTATTTTAGAGTCCATTATTAATTAAATATAATAGACTTTCATTATTAAATCAAATAGGATTTGTTTTATTGAGATATTTATTTTAAAACCTATAATAAAGCCAAAACACTTTAGTAGGTTTTATTTATGAATATCAAACATTTGGAAAACTTATTTTAAATAATTTAATAAGTTTTGATGTTTCAATTAAATTGGTAAAACCTTTTATTTAAATAAAGTTTGGATATTAATTCCTTATTACTTTATTTAAATAGTCCTTTGCTGTTTTTATTCAAAACAAAATGTTTTTAATTCAAAATCTTGGCCAAGGCTTAATTTGGCTTTATAAAATAATCTTTATTTATAAATCCACCTTTTCATTTGAAAACAAAATCTTTTATTAAAAGATCCAAAATAGTAATACCAAAATATTTTGTTTTCCTTTATTAAATGTTTATCTTTTTAAATCTCTTTAGGATTTTATTTAATTCAAATGGGTTTGAAATTCCAATTGAATTCAAAAAGTTTCTTCTGGCTCTGAAAATCAAACAAAGTTTTATTTTATTCATTTATTTTCACATTACAAGATTTGGAAAATCTTGGGATGTGACAGGCTACCACCCTTAAAATAAATCTCGTCCCGAGATTTGGGAAGGCCGGGGTTACAAGCAGGTTCAAAACAACTAGGGTACTACCACCCTTAAAAATTTTCAAACAAAATTTACATGTTATCCTTCTTGGGATCCTGGGAAAACTTCTCTAAGCAAACAGTTGCATGTGTCATTGGTTTCTATACTTGACTCATGGGCCAAGGTTGAGTTTCTCCATGGGCTTGTTCAACTTTTTCTTCATCTTTTCTGGACAGTTGCTTGCATAATGTCCTGGATTCTTGCAGTTGAAACAATGAATGTCCTTGAGTTCTTCACGTAGCTCTTGTGGACAAGTTGCTACATAGTGGCCTAGCTCTCTGCAGTTGTTGCACACTACTTGGACAATCTCTTTATTCTTCTTGTTCTCTGGGCACTCACTGGAATAGTGTCCCATTTCTTTACATTTACGACATTGCACAAGGTTCATGTCTGGTCTTGGTTTCTTGGGTTTCTTTGATCCTTTGAACTGGGTTGTCTTGTTTGGAGGTATAAGTGGTCCTTTTCCTTTGCCATCAACATTCTTGGCATACTTGGATCCTTCTTGTTTCCTTTGTTCAACAATGGCATAGATGGGGCATTGGATAGGAACATGGTCGTTTCCTTCACAAAGGTAACAAGTAGCTTGAGAGGTAGGACATTGTCCAACAGGATGATTCCCTTCACAGTTAGGGCATTGACCTTCATGCTCTTTGGAAGTGTGATCCTTGTCTCCACAAATATTGCAAGCTGGGGCTCCATCTAGAACAACATTCTTGTCATCCTTGTTATCATAAACTCTTTTGGGATAGCTTTCTTCCATGCTGATCATTTGATTAGTCACCTTAAGCATCAGTTGGGACTGTTCCTCCAAAAACATTTGCAGTGTTGGATCTTTATCACTATTGTTGGCTATGAACCGAGCTGTCAGTTGGTTTAACTGGTTTTGGGTTGCTATAAGCTCTCTCATGTTGTCCTCTCGGTTGTTGTTGGTGTTGTCATTCTTGATGTTGGAGTCTCTTGGAGTAGTCATCTGTTTGGGTTGGGTAGGGATTAGAATAGGCAAAATATTTCTAAGGAATTATTTCTAATCACACACATCACAATTCACACAAACAAGGTGCATGCAGTCACAAACCAAACATTTCACTCAAACAAGGTTCAAGCACAATCTTAGGCAACAAAATATTTTTGTTACACTACATAAGTTGGTGGTTTTGTCTTAGCAAAATATGGTGGTCCATCTATATGGTTCACTTGTGATCTTTCCTTCCTTCATGATTTTTCTTGCATGAGATCTTGGTTTCCTTGATAAAAACTCTTGGTCACAATACTTCAAAGTTGTTGATGGTTTCTTCTTATTTTGCATTCCCTCAGTCTCTAAATCTTGTATAAGATCTCCTTGTCTCACTTGTAGTCCTTAGTGATATCCAAGTTGGAAGTCCTTGGTGAATATGCTGAAGATGTTGAAGTCATTAGAGTTGAAAAAGTTGAAGAAGTCCTTTTCTCATGGTGTAGTCTTTGGTCATGGGGTAGGATTTTCCATCAAGTTGAAGTAGAAGAGATGTAGAGTTGAAACCAAAATGATTGAGGAAAGAGTTTTACAAGATTGTTTTGTAAATAAGTTTTTGGAACAAACACAACTCCTATTTTTCTAAGGGTTTTTGTCCAATCCTAGGGTTTACAAATCCTACAGGCAACACAATGCTCTGATACCATCTGTAGGGGTCCCAATCTTTAATAAGATAGAGCCTCCTGTGTTTACAATGCTAGTCCCTGGATCAATAGCTAGCATCCACAGTTAAGATGTAATATCAAGAAACAAAGGTCATAATATAACTTCATAACCAGGAATAACATAATTTTATTACATCATACATAGCTCATTTGGCTATTACATTACATTGAAGCGGAATAACTATAATCATGGGTCCTTCATCTTCAAAGTGCCACAAGCAGATGTTGGTTGTAGACTTTGTAATCCTAATCAAACAATCTTCACGAAAAACAATCAAACCTGCAACATACAAGTTACAGCCACAAAGTGTCAATACATTTGAATTGTATTGGCAAGTGATACTATGGTAGTATAGTGGAGTCTATCTTCTATATGCATTTGGCTAAGTGGAGTTGAAGCTTGCATTGCTCAAAATAGATTTTTCTTAACATTTTGAAAATACTAAGTTTTTGCTTGACAAAATCATTTTACTTAATCAAAGATTGAAGATCCTTTTCAAGGCATCTATCAACCAAAGATTGAAGATTTCAAACAACCCTTGTTCAAACCACAAGATTTTAACTTAGAAATTTGAATGATGAGATTCTTGATTGCTTCCATGTCTTGATGCTCAAATTGTCCTTTACCAGGGACATGGCTAAGTACTTAGATTCTACACTCTGCAGAGGAGGTGCACTTTCCCCACAAGACTTGGTTTCCCAAGACAAGATCTTTCAGAAGCCTTCCCTTAGACCAAAATGGACGCGTTCCAACCTATCAAACACTACCACCACTGTCCATATGGCTAAGTTCTTGCAACCTATATGATCATGGCAGAGCCCATATTGCCAAGTGGTTGCACTTGAAGCTTCTCAACATTTGACATCTCAAATCTCTTTGTTCCTAGGTGTCATACCACAAGTGAGATACACAAGCCAAGTCCATGGCCTTGTGAACCACTCAACCAAACACCACCAAGCCATCCCATTCCACCCAGGTGATTCATTAACTTAGTTGTTTTATTAGACAAAATCAGAAGTCCTCAGACTTAGAATATTTTTCCATAGTGTGAATATATATTCCACCCATGTTTTCTATTAGCTAGGCTAAGCTTGGTAGTAGTAGGAATCTTTAACTTAGGAAAATACTACTAAGGATTCATCTACTAGGTTTTCTTATAGCAAGGTCTATACTTAGCAAAATTTCCATGCAAGTTTTACTTAGCAAAATCACTAATGCATAGAGAAAGTAATGGGACAAAAAGTATGAAGCATCACTTGCCTTTTTGGTAGACTATGGGTTCACTCCTTGTCCTCGCAACAATCACACTCTTCAAGTCACTACAAATCAATCAAGCAAGGCACAAACTTAATCTACCAATCAAGCAAAACAACACACATAAAATGACAAAGTCAAAGTAATGCATGCAAGCATGCAAAAGATGGTTCTAATTGCAAAGATGGTTTCCACTAGGCTTCTAAACTTTGTAGGTTCCAAATTGGTCATTTACCAAAATGGCAAAGTCATTTGCAAATGGGTTTTATCTCAAAACCATTTTAAAATCCATTCATCATTTTATGTGGTGAAAAATGTTTTATCAAAACAAAACTTTTAAGTTTTTCACCAAATGAGTTGCTATTGCAAAACTTGGTGTTTTGGGTCAGTAGGTTTGGTCTAAAGCATTTTCCCAAAGTTTTCTTTACAAAAACATTTTCATAATAAAATCAATAATTTTATTTGGCTAGAAAATGGCTAAGTCAAATAATCTAACCTAAACTTTACCAAAATCATTTTCAACACCAAGGGTTGGTTCCTAGGGTCAGTAAGATCACATCAAACCATTTTGCAAGAGTTTTGACCCCAAAATCCATTTTAAACAATTTTTCTACTCTAAACAAGCACACAAAAGAATCTACAAAAACAAGCAATTTAATAGATACTATTTACTAAACCAAGGGCATGGTTGGCTAGGGCTTGTTTCACTGAATCCATTGATATAAAATTTGTAATTTTTGGACGTGTGGTTTGAAAGTTACAAAGGTTTGAAGTTTGCATATAAATCTGATTCAAAAATCTGTTTTAACTCAAACACTGGCCACACGTCGCTATCTCACTGGCTGATACCGGTTCGGTTGGATCGGCAACGTGGACCGCAGGATCTAGTTTGATCGCACGGCACAGAGAACGTACCTCTTCGCGACTAATTGATCTAATCCTGCTCGTTCAAACCAGATCGAACGGCTCTTAGTGCTTTGCCAAAAGCTGGCGGCGCGACGACGGTGGCTAGCGGCGGAGCGGCCAGTCGATGACGGCGCCGGTGGTACAGGATGCAAAGGAGGGTGGGGAGATGCTCACCGGAATTGCTGACGCTCGCTGATGCTCAACGTGGTACTTGTCCGTCGAGGGCCGCAAGGGGGCAGCTGCGATTGCTCGCCGGAGTAGAGAGCAACGCCAGACGGCTCTGTTTGTGGTCGAAGGCGACATTGCAGATCACGCGGAGGCAAACAAAGGGCACGGTTAGATGCATATGGTCGAGGGGATGACGGGTGTGTGAATGAGAGGGAGAGGGGCGGTCTGGTACAACCTGTGGGCGTCGTCGGAGAGGAGTCAGACGGCGGTGCTGCAGGTTGTCGACGTTGTCGACGCTGTAGGGTACCCGCAGACGAATGAATGGCACGGAAAGATGCGCCAGGGTGTGGTGAGCATGCTCGTGTGCTATGGGAGGCAGGAGGTGGTGTCGAGTCGCCGGAATCGGCTCTGGACTTCGTCGGAACAGAGGGTGCTCGGGGAGAAATTGGGACGGCCTGGGGGCGTGCTTTGGGGAGGAGACAGAGGGGAAACGGAGAGGAGAGGTATGCGTTTAAGATTGCGTGATCAGAGCGAGTAAATGCGGCCACGTTAAGGCGAATTGATGCCGCGAAATCAAGGCCTACAACGGTGACGAGGGAGGGAGAAGAGGTCGCGTGGGTGGGGAGGAAGAACAGTGACAAGTGGGGTCGGTCAGTCAGTGGGAAAGGAGCGAGGAGGAGGTCCACCAGTCAGTGGCTTTGCGGGCTGTTTCAGCGGTGAGGAAAAACGGTTCAGGGGGAGGGGGTGAGGTGGGCTAGGTGGGCAGCTGGGCTGGGGCAGTTGGGCCAGTCTGTTTCCATATTTTTTTTTCCTTCTGAATTCTTTTTCCTTTTCCATTTCTATTTTTCTGTTTTAAATTTCAAAACAATCAAACAAGGTTCAAATCTATTCAAACAACACCCAAACTTTGTAATATTGAAATTAGTTCTGTTTAGTAACATGAACCAAAATCAAAAACAAAAATAATATTTTAAAACTTTTTAGGTTCCATTTATTAATTAAGTAAAATGGTCCATGGTTTATTAATAAAACAAGGTTTGGTTTATTTAATAAAATCTTCATTTGAAATCCAAATACTTTCAAAACAAACTCAGTAGGTTTTATTTGGAAATAAAGAATATTTGGGAAACTTGTTTAAAACAAAATAACCTTTTATTTTAGGGTCCATTAATAATTAAATAAAATGGGCCTTAGTTATTAAATCAAATAGAGTTTGATTTTGTTAATAAAATCTTTATTTGAAACCTAAATATTTTCAAAACCAAATCAGTAGGTTTTATTTGGGAAATATAGAATACTTGGAAACTTGTTTTAAAACAAAATAACATTTTATTTTAGAGTCCATTATTAATTAAATATAATAGACTTTCATTATTAAATCAAATAGGATTTGTTTTATTGAGATATTTATTTTAAAACCTATAATAAAGCCAAAACACTTTAGTAGGTTTTATTTGTGAATATCAAACATTTGGAAAACTTATTTTAAATAATTTAATAAGTTTTGATGTTTCAATTAAATTGGTAAAACCTTTTATTTAAATAAAGTTTGGATATTAATTCCTTATTATTTTATTTAAATAGTCCTTTGCTGTTTTTATTCAAAACAAAATGTTTTTAATTCAAAAGCTTGGCCAAGGCTTAATTTGGCTTTATAAAATAATCTTTATTTATAAATCCACCTTTTCGTTTGAAAACAAAATCTTTTATTAAAAGATCCAAAATAGTAATACCAAAATATTTTGTTTTCCTTTATTAAATGTTTATCTTTTTAAATCTCTTTAGGATTTTATTTAATTCAAATGGGTTTGAAATTCCAATTGAATTCAAAAAGTTTCTTCTGGCTCTGAAAATCAAACAAAGTTTTATTTTATTCATTTATTTTCACATTACAAGATTTGGAAAATCTTGGGATGTGACACCATATTGCCAAGTGGCTGCACTAGAAGCTTCTTAACACTTTGCCTCTAAAATCTCTTTGTTCCTGGGTGTCTTTCCACAAGTGAGATACACAAGGTAACCATAGAAATGGGCCTTGTGTAACCACTCAACATAAACCATTCCTTCCATTCCACCCAGGTGTTTCATTCACTTAGTTGTTTTATTAGGCAAAACACAAGTCCAAAGACTTAGAAATATTTTCATCATAGCATGTATATTTCACCACCCTTGGTTGCTACTAGCTAGGCTAAGCATGTCATAGATACGCATCTTAACTTAGAAATTTCCTAGCAATTCTACACTACTAGGATTTCCCAACATGGCATGTAAGCAAAATATAGCATGCAAGACTAGCAAAATATTTCTAATGCTTAGTAGAAAAACATAGGGATAAAAATATCATGAAGCACCACTTCCCTTGGTAGTTTGGAGAGTATCTACACTCCTCACAATCACAATCACTATTGGCACCAAAATCTACACATAGAATCATAGCAACAAATCACATACAAATAAATACAAGCAAAAATATATGGATGCATGCAACATGTTATGTGATGATTTTCTAAACTAAACAAGACAAGTGTACAGTACTGGTTCATAAACAAGTTCAAAACTTGCCAAACAACATTTATTTAAACCTTAAAGCATTTCTAAAATAATTTATATACAAAAAATAGGCCTACACATGTTTCTGTAAATAAAACCATTTCAACAGAAACAAAACATTAAACACATTGCATAATTGGAAAGGGATTGCTCTCATGATTCCATTGATATAAACGTGGGGATCAGAAGTTATGGCTAAAACAATTTCAAACAACTAATAGATTCAAATCCTGATTTTAAACTTAAACTCTAGCCACACGTCATAATCTGATTGGTGCGTACCGGTTCGCACAGGATCGCGCTCCTGAGCCGTTGGATCTAACTTAATTGCGCGGCTCTGATTGAATCGTACCCTTCGTCTAGGTTCTATCGTATCAGCAGGATCTAGATCTAACGGCGCTCAGCACTCGACCATCCAGTGGCGGCGCTGGCGGCGGTGACAGGCGGCGACGCCTCTGTCAGAACTGCTACCGGCGTTCTAGGTCACGCGGGAGAGGGGGAAGGGGCTTACCAAGCTCGCCGTGCGATGCTGATGCTCAAAGTGGCGATGGTTGGTCAAGGGGAGCGCTGTAGTGGCCGAGGGAGCTCGTCGGAGTTGCTCGTGGCGTCAGATGCTTGCTGTCGAAGACGTTGCCGAGGTTCTGCATCGACCTAGCACGAGCCAGATGGTTTAGGAGGTGCGCAAGGGCCTGGCGATCAAGACAGTATCAAAAGGGGAGGCAAGGGGCGGTCTCGTTTTACCTGAATCGCACGTCGGAGTCGAGCGGCGGCTCAGGTGTTCACGGGTGTGGACGAAGACGTTGCTCTGGGTCACGAGAAAGCGAACAGAGGGCATCAGTGAACGCACAAGGACATGCTGGTCACGATGGTTTGAACCAGAGACAGGGGGGCGGTCAGTACTCACCAGGATTGGTCGCCGGAGTGCATCTGTGCAGCGGCGGTGCAAGATCGATTGCAGGCAGCCTGGGGGCGTTTCTGTCTGGCTTTGTTGGGGGAAATGACCGCGAGGGGGAGGTGGTATTATAGCCAGAGCGGGGGCGAGGATCTCGGGGCGGTATCAATGGCAATTAAGCACGGAATCAACGCGACAGTGTATGGCGGAGGGAACGGCCGGCGACGTGGTCGTGGGCGCGATTTGGGGACGAAGGGTGACGCGGCAGTGAGGCGCAATTGTCAGCGAGAGAAACAGAGAGGGGGTGGGGTCCTGGCGTCAGTCACTCGGTGGGTGCATCTGCGAGTGAGAGAGAGAGAGAGGGAACCCGGGTGGGCTTAGTGGGCTGAATCCGTTGTTGGGCTAGATAGGTGGCGCAGGCCCTTTTCCAATTCTTTTCTCCTTTTATTTTTCTGTTTTCAATTTCAGGAATCAAATTCAAATGATTTCAAAACCTATTTGAATTCAAATCTTTTCAGGATTTTTGCAGTGTGCAACAATCACATTTCTGGGCATAAAACCAAGTGGTCACTTTGAATTGGCTTGGTCACTTGGAATAAAATAAAATGAGCAGTGGCATAGCACTAGTTTGAATAGGTTTTGAAATTGGTTTTCAAATCATATTTGTTTTGAAACTTTGGTTTAAATCTTAGCAATCTAGCAATACAACCTGAGAGCAATAAGACAACAAAGTTTGGTTTCATGAACAACAATCTCTCATTGGAGAGTAGCATTTGATTCAAATGCTGATCACATAAAATAATGAGCTCATATGCTCCTGTTTTTGAATTGATTTGTTTGGAAGGAACTCTATATGTGATCATGGATGCATGGATGATATGCATGAGTTTGAAACATGATTTTAGGGATGTTACAAATCTAACCCCCTTAAGGTGAATCCAGCCCTCGAGATCGGATTGGCTACCAAATAGGTGAGGGTGGTCTTTCTGAAGATCATCTTCTCTTTCCCATGTTGCTTCCTCTTCGGAATGATGATTCCATTGATCTTTGCAGAACTTGATAGTCTTAGTCCGTGTAACTCTTTCTGCAGTCTCAAGAATCTTGATAGGTTTCTCTTGATAAGTGAGATCACTTTCCAATTAAACCTCTTCCAAAGGTATAGTATCCTTCAAAGAAGTTTCTTCCATTTCTGGGTGGCATTTCTTAAGCTGACTCACATGAAACACATTATGAACAGCTGACAAAGTTTCTGGCAATTCAATCTCATAGACTACTTCTCCTTTGCGACTTAGAATCTTGAATGGTCCAACATATCTTGGGGCCAATTTACCTTTGACACCAAATCTCTTCACTCCATGAAGTGGTGACACTCTAAGATAAGCTCTATCACCAACTTCATAGGTGACTTCTCTACGCTTAGGATCTGCGTAGCTTTTCTATCGGGACTGTGCTATCTTCAATCTATCCTTAACCATCTTGACTTTCTCTTCGGCTTCTTTGAGTAGTTCTGGTCCGAACAGACTTCTTTCTCCCACACCATTCCATAGCAATGGGGTGGTACATTTTCTCCCGTAGAGAAACTCAAATGGTGCCATCTCAATGCTGGCTTGATAGCTGTTGTTATAAGAAAATTCTGCATAAGGCAGACTTTCATCCCAACTGGCTCCATAGTCTAGGGCACATGCCCTCAACATATCTTCAAGAATATGATTAGTCCTTTCTGTTTGTCCATAAGTTTGAGGATGAAAAGCAGTGCTGAATTCCAACCTCGTTCCCAATGACTCATGTAATTGCCTCCAAAAATGAGAAGTGAATTGGGTTCCTCTATCTGACACAATACTCTTGGGTACTCCATGTAGACATACAATTCTACTCATATAGATCTTGGCCAACTTAGCACTTGTATAGTTTGTCTTCATGGGTATGAAATGAGCCACTTTAGTTAGGCGATCCACTACTACCCAAATGGAATCATATCCTGACCGGGTCCTTAGCAATCCGGTAATGAAATCCATGCCAATCTTGTCCCAATTCCAATCAGGAATAGGTAGGGGTTGAAGCAAACCTACTGGTTTCTGATACTCCGCTTTCACTCTACTACACACATCACACAAAGTAATATGTTCGGCGATGTCCTTCTTGAGATTATTCCACCAAAATCTTTCCTTCATATCCATGTACATTTTGGTGTTACCCGGATGAATGGAATACGGTGAGTTGTGTGCTTCTTGCAAAATCAGTTTCCGAAGCTCAGGATCTTGTGGAACACAGATACGTTTCCCATGCCATAAAGTACCCTGTTCGTCTTCATGGAATCCTTTGGCTTTTCCCTTACCAATCTTTTCCTTAATCTCTTCAATTTCCTTATCAGTCTTCTAGGCTTCCTTGATCTTGTCCAACAAAGTGGGTTGAACATCCAAAGACATGAGATGTCCTAATGGCACAATCTCCAATCTGAGATCTCTAAATTGGGCACACCGATCATCTGGCAATTCTCCCTTAGTAAGGCCATTCACAAAAACCTTACGTCTTAGAGCATCTGCTACAACATTTGCTTTACCGGGGTGGTATTGCAAACTTAAGTCATAGTCCTTGATGAGTTCTAGCCATCTTCTTTGTCTCATGTTAATTTCTTTCTGGGTGAAGATATACTTCAAACTCTTGTGATCTGTGAACACTTCACAATGCTTTCCCAAAAGAGGCTAACTCCAAATCATGAGTAGGATAGTTCACTTCATGAGTTTTGAGTTGTCTTGAGGCATAAGCCACAACTTTCCCTTCTTGCAAAGTACTGCACCTAATCCATGATGAGATGCATCACAATACACTTGGAAATGTTTTTCCAAATCTGGCAAACACAATATTTCTAGAAGCAATCACTCTATCTTGAGCACATGACTCCATTACTAAGTCTATAATGTCTCCTCTTAAGGTTTGGTTGGTAGCCTCCAACTCTTGGGTATGTTTCTTCTCTTCTTTTAGGCTATTTTGGATGTTGAACATTCTGCACTTGACTCTATCACCAAGTTCTTTGATGGTCTTCCAAGTTGCATCCCTTGCTGAATCAAAGAATGTAGGGTGCATCACTGAATTGGTGAACATGCAGAATCCTGATTCCTTGTGGTTGTCTTCCTTGTTTTTATACAAGTGAAGTTGCACCCACCAGTACTCAAATCCTTCATCCATCACAGGAAGGCCTTTGTACACAGCTGCACCATGTATTTCCATTGCAACCATGAGGTCCTTGAGAGCCTTGGGGAATTCTGTCTCACACTCCAAAGTCATTGTCATGAGTGGTCCTTTCCTTACGGCTTCGTTGATGGAGTTCATCTACAAATAGAGATGATAAAGAAGATTAGAAAAGTTTACGAGAAGAATAGACAAGTGTAGAAGTTGTTGAATTTTTTTTCCTTAGTGGTTTCCAATCCTAGGGTCATAATCCTACAGGCAACACAGTGCTCTGATACCATCTGTAATATCCCTCCTTTATAAAGGAAAAGGATCCCTGTGATTGTAATGCTAGTCCCTGGATCAATGCTAGCATCCACAGTTTAAGATGAAGTACACAGAAACAAAGGTCATTATTAAAGTCATTCCAGAGACAAACATAGTGTAACATCCCTAAAATCATGATTTCAAAGATTTCATATCATTCATGCATGCATATAGTTTTGAGATCAATTTCAAACCAATTTCAAGAAAACATAAGCACATAGTGCTATCATTTCATGTGAGCAAACTTAAATCAAATGGCCATCCCCCATTTGAGAGCTTAAGTGTTTTAAACCAAGTTTGTTTGCTTCCTTGTTGTTTGGTTTGAGTGTGGAATTTGAACAAATTTTACAAAATAAAAATGGTTCAAAACCATTTTCAAAACATTTTCAAATTAAGTGCTATAGCACTGTTTATTTTGTTTATTCAAAAGGACCAAGCTTGAACAGAGAGACCACATGGTTTTATGCCTAGAATTGTGACTGTTGCACACTGCAAAATTCCTGAAAAGTTTTGATTTCAATTTGAGTTTGAATTCATTTGAAAACCATTCCTGGAAATTGAATTAGAAATAGAAAAGGAATAAAGAAAATAAAAAGGGCCGGCGCCAGGGTTTGATCCCATCAACAGAAGCAGCCCAACTATCCCACCGGGGTCCCCTCTCTGTCTCTCGCACGCGCGGACGCACCCAGCGAGTCACTGACGCTCAGACCCCACTCCCCCTCTGTTCTATTCGCTGACAAGCGGGCCCTCTCCACGTCAACTCCTTCTTCCCCAAATCGCGCCCACAGACCACGTCGCCGCTGTCGTTGATGCCGGTAATGGCGCGGCGTAATTAGCTTTGATACCGCGAGCGTTTCCTGTCGCGCTTCAGCCTATTTAAACCACACCCCGCCGCGGTCATTTCCCCCCACGCTGCACACTCTTCTCGCCACCAGGCTGCCCCTAATTCGCGTTGCACCGCCGCAGCCAGAGCCAACTCCGGCAAGGTATTCCGGTAAGACCCCGTCGCCCCTTGCTGCCTAAACTTGCCAGTACAATCTCCACAACCATGCGCACCTCCTGACCCTTCTGGTGCATGCTAGGAACATCTAGAGCCTCGGCAACGTCGGCGACCACACGAGACAGACGACCCCATTAACTCCGGCGACCAATTGCGGTAAGCTCCGAGCGCCCCTTGCCCCCTCTTGCATACGAGGTTGTTCGCCACTGTCTTGCGCGCCTCCTAATCCATCTGGTTCGTGCTAGTGCAACGCGGAACCTCGGCAACGACTTCGACAGCAACCACCCGACGCCGTGCACAACTCCAACGAGCTCCCCCAGCCACTACAGCACGCCCCTTGACCAACCGACCCCACCTTGAGCATCAGCATCGCACGATGAGCTCGGTAAGCATCCTCTCCCCTCCCCGGGCGACCTAGAACGCCAGCGCGGCCACTGACAGACGCGCCGCTAGCGCCGCTAGGCTATGGTCAGAGCAACAATAGCCGTTAGATCTGTATCGTAAGGACTAGATTAGATCTGAGCGAAACGTTTTCTTTGAATCTGGCGCTTTGGATCTGACTTGATCTGACGGCGCGGAAGGGTGATCCTGAGCGAAGCGGTATCGACCAATAGGATAGCGCCGCGTGGCTAGGGTTTGGTTTAAAAACAGAATTTGAAATCTGATTTATATCCAAATTTGTTTTAGCTATAACTTTTGATCCACACGTTAGAATTTGACAAATTTTATACCGTTGGAATCAGGAGAACAAGCCCTTTCTGTTTATGCAATGTGTTTAATGTTTAGCTTCTGTTAAAATGATTTTATTTGCAAAAACTTGTTTAGGACTAAGTTGATTATATGAACTGTTTGGGAACTTGTTTTAGTGTCAAATAAACTTGGTTTAGCAAGTTTTTGACTTGTTTAAGATTCAGTGCTATGCACTTTCTTGGTTGAGTTTTAAATATCATCCCTTAGCATATTGCATGCATGCACATATATTTTTGATTGTATATGTTTTGTATGTGATTGTGGCTATATTCTATGTGTAGATTTTGGTGCTAGTGATTGTGATTGTGAAGAGTGCCACTCTCCCAACTACCAAGGCAAGTGGTACTTCATGAATATTTCCATCCCTATATTTTATACAAGCATTAGAAATATTTTGCTAAGTCTTGCATGTTACTATTTTTGCGAAATGCCATGTTGGGAAATCCTAAGTAGTTGTAGAATTGCTAGGAAATTTCTAAGTTAAGTTACTATCTATGCCATGCTTAGCCTAGCTAGTAGCAAACAAGGGTTGGTGAAATATACATGCTATGATGAAAATATTTCTAAGTCTTTGGACTTATGTTTTTCTTAATAAAACAACTAAGTCAATGAATCACCTGGGTGGAATGGGACTTGATTGGTGGTTTTGGTTGAGTGGTTACACAAGGCCCATGGCTATGGTTTACCTTATGTATCTCACTTGTGGAAAGCCACCCAGGAACAAAGGGATTTTAGAGGCCAAGTGTTGAGAAGCTTCTAGTGCAGCCACTTGGCAATATGGGCTCTGCCTGGATCACATAGGTTGCTAGAACTTAGCCATTTGGACAGTTGGTGGTAGTGGGAATGATAGGTTGGAGCGCATCCATTTGGTATAAGGAAAGGCTTCTGAAAGGTCCTGTCTTGGGAAACCAAGTCTGGTGGGGAAAGTGCACAACCTCTGCAGATGGAAAAATCTAAGTACTTAGCCAAGTCCATGGCAATGGACAACTTGAGCATCAAGACATGAAAGATATCAAGAATCTCATCACTCCAACTTCTAAGTAAAAACTTGTGGGTGAACAAGGGTGAAGGACCTCAATGTCTATTGATGGTTCCTTGGGTAAAGTTTTGGCAAAGAAAAACTTAGTGATTTCAACTAATAGGAAAAACCTATTTTGAGCAAAGCAAGCCAAGCTACACTTAGCCATGTTGCATATAGTAATATAGTCCACCTAAGTTTTGCTAAGGTATCACTTGCCAATACTATTCCAAAGTATTGACCCACTGTGGCTGTAACTTGTGATGTTGCAGGTTACTCTGATGAGGATTAGGTGTCATGAGTCTACACTCAACATGTTTGCATGTGGCACATGAAGATGAAGACTTATATTTATTTACTTATTCAAACTCTTGTAATAGGCCTGTGGCCTTTGAGTTGTAAAGACTATGTTTATCTCTGGAATGGATGTAATAAATGACCTTTGTATCTGTGTACTTCATCTTAAACTGTGGATGCTAGCAATGATCCAAGGACTATCATTGCAATCACAGGGATCCTTTTCCTTTAAAAAAGAGGGATCTGACAGATGGTATCATAGCACTGTGTTGCCTGTAGGATTATGACCCTAGGATTGGAAACCACTAAGGAAAAATTTTCAACTACTTATACACTTGTCTATTCTTCTCGTAAACTTTTCTAATCTTCTCTCTCATCTCTACTTGTAGATGAACACCATCAACGAAGCCGTGAGGAAACGAACACTCATGACAATGACTTTGGAGTGTGAAACAGAATTCCCCAAGGCTCTCAAGGACCTCATGGTTGCATTAAAGATACAAGGTGCAGCTGTGTACAAAGGTTTTACTGTGATGGATGAAGGAGTGGAATACTGGTGGGTGCAACTTCACTTGTATAAAAACAAGGAAGACAACCATCAGGAAAAAGGATTCTGCATGTTCACCAATTCAGTGGTGCACCCTACATTCTTTGAATCAGCAAGGGATGCAGCTTGGAAGACCATCAAGGAACTTGGTGATAGAGTCAAGTGCAGAATGCTCAACCTCCAAAATGATCTAAGGAAAGAGAAGGAACATACCCAAGAGTTGGAAGCTACCAACCAAACCTTAAGAGGAGACATTATAGACTTAGTGATGAAATCATGTGAGCAAGATAGGCTGATTGCTTCTAGAAACATTGTGTTAGCCAACAGATCCAATGAGATAGGATTGTAAACGTACTTCGTTAGTTGGACCACCACCTATCACCTTATTTTCCAAAATGTTGCTTAAAATAAGATTGAACCTTGGTTGTTGTAATGGTTTCATGTATGCATGACTTGTGTGTTTTGCTTCCCAAGGATATGTATGTGATGTTATGTCTTTTGTTTTATCTTGATTTGTGGTGTTCTAACTTTGCTATCTTATAAATAGATGCCTATTACCATCAGCACTGTTGAGGAGTTCCAGGTTACCCGCTTTGGTCCTCGTATCGTTGAGCTTGCTACTTTGCTCAACCTCCCCCTTCCCACCATCATGGTGCATCCCCTCACCAAGTTTGAGAGGAAGGACCTCTGGGGCTTCAAGGTGAACCAGCCCGGACGCCAGACAGAGCCTACTACGGAGGCCATCATCTTCAAGCTCATGCACGATGATAGGGAGAGAGGCATTGAGGTAGTTATGCAGGATCTGATAGGACGTCTGCTAGGGAGACACTCCCGACAGGTTAGGGTTACCCACTTCCATGTCTTCGGAAGACGTGATGAGGATGGAGAGTCCATCAACTTCTAGGACGATTCGAGGGACGCAGCAGAGCCGATACTCCTGTACCTCCACGACTTAGAGTCTCTCATTAGGCACGTGGACACGGACAGGACCAACGTCATGCTCAGCAATGACGAGCTCCAGGTGCAGCTTCGCGAGAAGGACAAGCTCTTCGCGCAGCAGGACGAGATAATCAAGGAAATGGAGGCGAAGTTCGAGACCCAGGACAGGAAGTTCAAGAGTCAGGAGAAGCGTGTCCAGGATAGGAACAAGAAGATCCGAGACATGACTGAAGAACTGCAGTCCAAGGACTTCGAGCTAGAGCAACAGTAGACGGTGATTGAGAGGCTTCGTTCCCAGAAGAGGGCTCTCAAGGCCAAGATAGAGACCTTGACCACTAGCATCGAGGAGAACAAGACCGCGATGGAGAACGCAGGTCTTACCTTTGTCGAGGAGGAGATTGATGCCGAGGAGTAGATTGACTACTCGCTTATCTTTTATTATCGTACTTGTTATTTGAGAACTTGTTATTGGACCATCCGACATGTGGATGGCTTGCAACTTCTGTGTGCTACTTTGTGAACTTGTTATCTTGTTGTTGAATCCTTATCTTTGTGTTGCATGCTATGTGTTTGCTTATGTGATGTAATGTGCATGAAAGAATCTATGGGTATCTCATTCTTATCTTTATTGAACAAACCACAGATGCCTCCCTGTCGTGCAAACCCCAACAACAACAACATCACTCCAGAAATGCAACAAATGATGACTGCTCAAACACAACTGATGCAGATGATGACGATGTTCATCCAGAACCAAAACAACAACAACAACAACAACAATAACAACAACAATAACAACAACAACCCTCCGGGCTTTGATATGCTTACCAGATTCTTGAGATTGAGGCCAGCAAAGTTCTCAGTAACGACTGATCCCATGGTGGCCAATGATTGGCTACGCTCAGTAAACAAGGACTTGGTAACCGTGGGCTGTACGGATGCTGAAAAGGTCAGATTTGCAGCACATCTGCTGGAAGGGCCAGCCGCCACTTGGTGGGACAACTTCCAGATCACCACTCCCATAGATGAAGTGACATGGGCTATCTTTGAGGATGGCTTTCGCACTGCTCATATCTCATCAGGAGTGATGAGTCTGAAAAAGAAAGAGTTCCACAATCTGAAGCAGCGCCACTGCAGCGTGGCTGAGTACATTGAGAAATTCAACAATCTGGCGCGTTATGCACCAGATGAAGTTGACACCGATGCCAAGAGAAAGGAAAAAATTCTGGAAGGCTTGAATGATGAGCTGAATCTGCAATTGGTTGTGGCCTATGTTACCACTTATCAGTCGCTCTGTGACAAGGCTGCTATTTTGGAGAACAAAATGAAGCAAGTTGAGAGTAGAAAGAGGAAGCACTCCGACAAGCACAGCTCGAGATCATCTCACAAACGATATCATTATGATGACAGTGGAAGCTCAGGATCCCACAAGCATGGGAAATTCAATAAGCACCACAACCACAACCTTCATGACAACAAGCATCACCGTAGTCATGACAATGACAAGTACAAGAACCACAAGAGTGGACATAAGGGCTACCACAGTGGTAATGGAAGTGGAAGTGGAAGTCAGCCTGTTAAGAGAGACATCAGTCAGGTTGAATGCTTCAAATGCAAGAAGATGGGGCATTATGCAAATGACTGCCCTGAAAAGAAAGTTGAAGGACCTATCAAGCCCAATCCTTTCCATAAAGGACAGGTGAACCACATCAGTGTGGAGGAGGTCTATGAGGAGCCTGATGCTGTTGCTGGTAAGTTCAGACTCAATTCTATTCCAGCATTTGTTCTTTTTGATACTGGAGCATCACATTCATTCATATCAAAAGCATTTGTTGATAGAAATGGGTTTCCAACTGAAAACATTGGGTGTCCAATAAAAGTTAGTTCTCCGGGTGGAGATATGATAGTAAGTCTTGGATGCCGGGATCTAGTAATAGAGTTTGGAAAACATAAATTTCCAGTGAGTCTGATAATCCTAGATTCCCAAGGACTGGACGTAATATTGGGAATGGATTGGATGGCTAAGTATGGAGGAGTACTAGATTGTGCCAATCGTACTGTTGCACTCACAACCCCGGAAAGAAAAAGAATTAAATTCAAGTCCAACTTTGAATCCAAAGGAAGTAAGCTAAATTCTCTTAAGGGGGTTAGCATGGACAGTGTGCCAATTGTGAGTGAGTATCCGGATGTGTTTCCGGAAGAATTACCGGGAATGCCACCAGATAGAGATGTGGAGTTTCTTATAGATTTGGTACCAGGGTCTAGACCAATAGCAAAGAGACCGTACAAAATGTCAGTTGATGAACTAAAAGAACTCAAGAAGCAACTTGGAGAACAGTTGCAGAAAGGATTTATTCAACCAAGTTCTTCATCTTGGGGAGCCCCAGTCTTGTTTGTGGAGAAGAAAGATTGAAGTCAAATGTTATGCATAGATTACCGTTCACTCAACAAGGTAACTATCAAGAACAAATATCCTTTGCCTAGAATCAATGACTTGTTTGATCAGCTTGAAGGAGCATGTGTGTTCTCAAAGATTGATCTAAGGTCAGGCTATTTTCAACTGAAGATAAGGGAACAAGACATACCTAAGACAACATTCACTACACGGTATGGATTGTATGAGTATACCGTAATGCCTTTTGGCTTGACAAGTGCTCCAGCATACTTCATGAATATGATGAATAAGGTGTTCATGGAATTTCTTGACAAGTTTGTTGTCGTTTTCATCGATGACATCTTAGTCTACTCCAAGAGCAAAGAAGAGCATGAAGGACATTTGCGTTTGATACTTGAGAAGTTACGGGAGCATAAACTTTATGCCAAATTCAACAAGTGTGAGTTCTGGTTGGAGGAAGTGGGATTTCTTGGTCATGTTATGACAAAGGATGGTGTAGCAGTTGATCCTGCTAAAGTTTCAGCTGTGACTGAATGGGAATCTCCCAAGTCCGTGAAAGAAGTTCGTAGTTTCCTTGGCTTAGCAGGTTACTACAGAAGGTTCATTGAGAATTTCTCTAAGGTAGCTAAGCCCATGACTGAATTGTTAAAGAAAGACAAGAAGTTTGCTTGGTCTGAAGGTTGTGAACTCAGCTTTCAGGAATTGAAGAAGAGACTTGTGACAGCACCAGTCTTGTGTCTACCAGATTTGGAAAAAGATTTCCAAGTATATTGTGATGCATCTCATCAAGGTTTGGGTGCAGTACTTATGCAAGACGGTAAAGTTGTGGCATATGCCTCGAGACAACTCAAAACTCATGAAGTAAACTATCCTACTCATGATTTAGAGTTAGCCTCTGTTGTCCATGCACTCAAAACATGGAGACACTATCTTTTGGGAAAGCGTTGTGAACTGTTAACAGATCACAAAAGTTTGAAGTATATCTTCACCCAAAAGGAAATTACTATGAGACAAAGAAGATGGCTAGAACTTATCAAAGACTATGACTTAAGTTTGCAATACCACCCCGGTAAAGCAAATGTTGTAGCAGATGCTCTAAGCCGTAAGGTTTTTGTGAATGGCCTTACCAAAGGAGAATTGCCAGATGATCTGTGTACCCAATTTAGAAAACTCAGATTGGAGATTGTTCCTGAAGGACATCTCATGTCTTTGGATGTTTAACCCACTTTGTTGGACAAGATCAGAGAAGCCCAGAAGACTGATAAGGAAATTGAAGAGATTAAGGAAAATATTTTCAAAGGGAAAGCCAAAGAATTCCATGAAGACGAGCAGGGTACTTTATGGCATGGGAAACGTATCCGTGTTCCACAAAACCCGGAGTTGCGGAAACTGATTTTGCAAGAAGCACATAACTATCTGTATTCTATTCACCCGGGTAACACCAAAATGTACATGGACATGAAAGAAAGATTTTGGTGGAATAATCTCAAGAAGGACATCGCCGAACATATTGCTTTGTGTGATGTGTGTAGTAGAGTAAAAGCGGAACATCAGAAACCAGCAGGTTTGCTTCAACCACTACCTATTCCTGATTGGAAGTGGGACAGGATTGGTATGGATTTCATTACCGGATTACCAAGGACCCGGTCAGGATACGATTCTATTTGGGTAGTAGTGGATCGCCTAACTAAAGTGGCTCATTTCATACCCGTGAAGACAACCTATACAAGTGCTAAGTTAGCCAAAATCTACATGAGTAGAATTGTATGTCTACATGGAGTGCCCAAGAGTATTGTGTCAGATAGGGGAACTCAATTCACTTCCCATTTTTGGAGACAGCTACATGAGTCATTGGGAACGAGGTTGGAATTCAGCACTGCTTTTCATCCTCAAACCGATGGACAAACAGAAAGGACTAATCAAATTCTTGAAGACATGTTGAGGGCATGTGCCCTAGACTATGGAGCCAGTTGGGACGAAAGTCTGCCTTACGCAGAATTTTCTTATAACAACAGCTATCAAGCCAGCATTGAGATGGCACCGTTTGAGTTTCTCTACGGAAGAAAGTGTACCACCCCATTGTTATGGAATGGTGTGGGAGAAAGAAGTTTATTCAGGCCAGATCTTATCAATGAAGCCGAAGAGAAGGTCAAATTGGTTAAGGACAGGTTGAAGATAGCACAGTCCCGATAGAAGAGCTACGCAGATCCTAAGCGTAGAGAAGTCAGCTACGAAGTTGGTGATAGAGCCTATCTTAGAGTGTCACCACTTCGTGGAGTGAAAAGATTCAGAGTCAAAGGAAAATTGGAACCAAGATATGTTGGGCCATTCAAGATTTTGAGTCGCAAAGGAGAAGTTGCCTATGAAGTTGAACTGCCAGAATCTCTGTCAGCTGTCCATAATGTGTTTCATGTGAGTCGGCTTAAGAAATGTCATCTAGAAATGGAAGAAACTTCTTTGAAGGATACTATACCTCTAGAGGAAGTTCAACTAGAAAGTGATCTCACTTATGAAGAGAAACCTATCAAGATTCTTGAAATTGCAGAAAGAGTCACAAGGACTAAGACTATCAAGTTTTGCAAAGTGCAGTGGAATCATCATTCCAAAGAGGAAGCAACATGGGTAAGAGAAGATGATCTTCGGAAAGACCACCCTCACCTATTTGCTAGCCAATCCGAATCTCGAGGGCGAGATTCACCTTAAGGGGTTAGATTTGTAACATCCCTAAAATCATGATTTCAAAGATTTCATATCATTCATGCATGCATATAGTTTTGAGATCAATTTCAAACAAATTTCAAGAAAACAGAAGCACATAGTGCTATCATTTCATGTGAGAAAACTTAAATCAAATGGCCATCCCCCATTTGAGAGCTTAAGTGTTTTAAACCAAGTTTGTTTGCTTCCTTGTTGTTTGGTTTGAGTGTGGAATTTGAACAGATTTTACAAAATAAAAATGGTTCAAAACCATTTTCAAAACATTTTCAAATTAAGTGCTATAGCACTGTTTATTTTGTTTATTCAAAAGGACCAAGCTTGACAGAGAGACCACATGGTTTTATGCCTAGAATTGTGACTGTTGCACACTGCAAAATTCCTGAAAATTTTTGATTTAAATTTGAGTTTGAATTCATTTGAAAACCATTCCTGGAAATTGAATTAGAAATAGAAAAGGAATAAAGAAAATAAAAAGGGCCGGCGCCAGGGTTTGAGCCCATCAACAGAAGCAGCCCAACTAGCCCACCCGGGTCCCCTCTCTCTCTCGCACGCGCGGACGCACCCAGCGAGTCACTGACGCTCAGACCCCACTCCCCCTCTGTTCTATTCGCTGACAAGCGGGCCCTCTCCACGTCGACTCCTTCTTCCCCAAATCGCGCCCACAGACCACGTCGCCGCTGCCGTTGATGTCGGTAATGGCGCGGCGTAGTTAGCTTTGATACCGCGAGCGTTTCCTGTCGCGCTTCAGCCTATTTAAACCACACCCCGCCGCGGTCATTTCCCCCACGCTGCACACTCTTCTCGCCACCAGGCTGCCCCTAATTCGCGTTGCACCTCCGCAGCGAGAGCCAACTCCGGCGAGGTATTCCGGTAAGACCCCGTCGCCCCTTGGTGCCTAAACTTGCCAGTACAATCTCCGCGACCATGCGCACCTCCTGACCCCTCTGGTGCATGCTAGGAACATCCAGAGCCTCGGGAACATCGGCGACCACACGAGACAGACGACCCCATCAACTCCGGCGACCAATTGCGGAAAGATCCGAGCGCCCCTTGCCCCCTCTTGCATACGAGGTTGTTCGCCACTGTCTTGCGCGCCTCCTAATCCATCTGGTTCGTGCTAGGGCAACGCGGAACCTCGGCAACGACTTCGACAACAACTACCCGACGCCGTGCACAACTCCGACGAGCTCCCCCAGCCACTACAGCACGCCCCTTGACCAACCGACCCCACCTTGAGCATCAGCATCGCACGGTGAGCTCGGTAAGCATCCTCTCCCCTCCCCGGGCGACCTAGAACGCCAGCGCGGCCACTGACAGACGCGCCGCTAGCGCCGCTAGGCTATGGTCAGAGCAACGATAGCCATTAGATCTGTATCGTAAGGACTAGATTAGATCTGAGCGAAACGTTTTCTTTGAATCTGGCGCGTTGGATCTGACTTGATCTGACGGCGCGGAAGGGTGATCCTGAGCGAAGCGGTATCGAACAATAGGATAGCGCCGCGTGGCTAGGGTTTGGTTTAAAAACAGAATTTGAAATCTGATTTATATCCAAATTTGTTTTAGCTATAACTTTTGATCCACACGTTAGAATTTGACAAATTTTATACCGTTGGAATCAGGAGAACAAGCCCTTTCTGTTTATGCAATGTGTTTAATGTTTAGCTTCTATTAAAATGATTTTATTTGCAAAAACTTGTTTAGGACTAAGTTGATTATATGAACTGTTTAGGAACTTGTTTTAGTGTCAAATAAACTTGGTTTAGCAAGTTTTTGACTTGTTTAAGATTCAGTGCTATGCACTTTCTTGGTTGAGTTTTAAATATCATCCCTTAGCATATTGCATGCATGCACATATATTTTTGATTGTATATGTTTTGTATGTGATTGTGGCTATATTCTATGTGTAGATTTTGGTGCTAGTGATTGTGATTGTGAAGAGTGCCACTCTCCCAACTACCAAGGCAAGTGGTACTTCATGAATATTTCCATCCCTATATTTTATACAAGCATTAGAAATATTTTGCTAAGTCTTGCATGTTACTATTTTTGCGAAATGCCATGTTGGGAAATCCTAAGTAGTTGTAGAATTGCTAGGAAATTTCTAAGTTAAGTTACTATCTATGCCATGCTTAGCCTAGCTAGTAGCAAACAAGGGTTGGTGAAATATACATGCTATGATGAAAATATTTCTAAGTCTTTGGACTTATGTTTTTTCTTAATAAAACAACTAAGTCAATGAATCACCTGGGTGGAATGGGACTTGATTGGTGGTTTTGGTTGAGTGGTTACACAAGGCCCATGGCTATGGTTTACCTTGTGTATCTCACTTGTGGAAAGCCACCCAGGAACAAAGGGATTTTAGAAGCCAAGTGTTGAGAAGCTTCTAGTGCAGCCACTTGGCAATATGGGCTCTGCCTGGATCACATAGGTTTCTAGAACTTAGCCATTTGGACAGTTGGTGGTAGTGGGAATGATAGTTTGGAGCGCGTCCATTTGGTCTAAGGAAAGGCTTCTGAAAGGTCTTGTCTTGGGAAACCAAGTCTGGTGGGGAAAGTGCCCAACCTCTGCAGATGGAAAAATCTAAGTACTTAGCCAAGTCCATGGCAATGGACAACTTGAGCATCAAGACATGAAAGCTATCAAGAATCTCATCACTCCAACTTCTAAGTAAAAACTTGTGGGTGAACAAGGGTGAAGGACCTCAATGTCTATTGATGGTTCCTTGGGTAATGTTTTGACAAAGAAAAACTTAGTGATTTCAACTAATAGGAAAAACCTATTTTGAGCGAAGCAAGCCAAGCTACACTTAGCCATGTTGCATATAGTAATATAGTCCAGCTAAATTTTGCTAAGGTATCACTTTCCAATACTATTCCAAAGTATTGACCCACTGTGGCTGTAACTTGTGATGTTGCAGGTTACTCTGATGAGGATTAGGTGTCATGAGTCTACACTCAACATGTTTGCCTATGGCACATGAAGATGAAGACTTATATTTATTTACTTATTCAAACTCTTGTAATAGACCTGTGGCCTTTGAGTTGTAAAGACTATGTTTATCTCTGGAATGGATGTAATAAATGACCTTTGTATCTGTGTACTTCATCTTAAACTGTGGATGCTAGCAATGATCCAGGGACTAGCATTGCAATCACAGGGATCCTTTTCCTTTACAAAGGAGGGATCTTACACATAGTCTTTACAACTCCAAGGCCACAGGCCTAGTACAAGAGTTTAAATAAGTAAATAGATAAAAGTCTTCATCTTCATGTGCCACAGGCAAACATGTTGAGTGTAGACTCATGACTCCTAATCCTCATCAGAGTAACCTGCAACATCACAAGTTACATCCACAGTGGGTCAATACAATGGAATAGTATTGGCAAGTGATACCTTAGTATAATTTTGGTGGACTACATACTATATGCAATTTGGCTAAGTGTAGCTTAGGCTTGCTTTGCTCAAAATAGGTTTTGGCTATTAGTTGAAATCACTAAGTTTTTCTTTGTCAAAACTTTTCCCAAGGAACCACCAATAGACATTGAGGTCCTTCACCCTTGTTCACCCACAAGTTTTACTTAGAAATTGGGATGAGGAGATTCTTGATAGCTTCCATGGCTAAGTACTTAGATTCTTCCATCTGCAGAGGTTGTGCACTTTCCCCACCAGACTTGATTTTCACCAAGACAGGACCTTTCAAAAGCCTTCCCTTAGACCAAATGGACGCGCTTCAACCTATCATCCCACTACCACCAATTGTCCAAATGGCTAAGTTCTAGCAACCTATGTGATCTAGACAGAGCCCATATTGCCAAGTGGCTGCACTAGAAGCTTCTTAACACTTGGCCTCTAAAATCTCTTTGTTCCTGGGTGGCTTTCCACAAGTGAGATACACAAGGTAACCATAGAAATGGGCCTTGTGTAACCACTCAACATAAACCATTCCTTCCATTCCACCCAGGTGTTTCATTCACTTAGTTGTTTTATTAGGAAAAACACAAGTCCAAAGACTTAGAAATATTTTCATCATAGCATGTATATTTCACCACCCTTGGTTGCTACTAGCTAGGCTAAGAATGGCATAGATAAGCATCTTAACTTAGAAATTTCCTAGCAATTCTACACTACTAGGATTTCCCAACATGGCATGTAAGCAAAATATAGCATGCAAGACTAGCAAAATATTTCTAATGCTTAGTAGAAAAACATAGGGACAAAAATATCATGAAGCACCACTTGCCTTGGTAGTTTGGAGAGTATCTACACTCCTCACAATCATAATCACTATTGGCACCAAAATCTACACATAGATTCATAGCAACAAATCACATACAAATAAATACAAGCAAATATATATGGATGCATGCAACATGTTATGTGATGATTTTCTAAACTCAACAAGACAAGTGTACAGTACTGGTTCATAAACAAGTTCAAAACTTTCCAAACAACATTTATTTAAACCTTAAAGCATTTTTAAAATAATTTATATACACAAAATAGGCCTACACATGTTTCTGTAAATAAAACCATTTTAACAGAAACAAAACATTAAACACATTGTATAATTGGAAAGGGCTTGCTCTCCTGATTCCATTGATATAAAATTTGTCAAATTTGAACGTGGGGATCAAAACTTATGGCTAAAACAATTTCAAACAACTAATAGATTCAAATCTTGATTTTAAACTTAAACTCTAGCCACGCGTCATCATCTGATTGGTGCGTACCGGTTCGCACAGGATCGCGCTCCTGAGCCGTTGGATCGAACTTAACCGCGCGGCTCTGATTGAATCGTACCGCTTCGTCTAGGTTCTATCGTATCCGCAGGATCTAGATCTAACGGCGCTCAGCACTCGACCATCCAGTGGCGGCGCTGGCGGCGGCGACAGGCGGTGATGCCTCTGTCAGAACTGCTACCGGCGTTCTAGGTCGCGCGGGAGAGGGGGAAGGGGCTTACCAAGATCGCCGTGCGATGCTGATGCTCAAGGTGGCGATGGTTGGTCAAGGGGCGCGCTGTAGTGGCCGAGGGAGCTCGTCGGAGTTGCTCGCGGCGTCAGATGCTTGCTATCGAAGACGTTGCCGAGGTTCTGCGTCGACCTAGCACGAGCCAGATGGTTTAGGAGGCGCGCAAGGGCCTGGCGATCAAGACAGTATCAAAGGGGAGGCAAGGGGCGGTCTCGTTTTACCTGAATCGCACGTCAGAGTCGAGCTCGTTTTAGGGTGAGATATGATTCGGAAAGCATGGCCATGCACGACTCGGTTAAGTGTTAACCGAGGCGATCGACTAAGAGTTAGTCGGGTGAATCACTTATCTTGGATCGAGAAGAGAGTCGGACTATTTAAGGGATGAAAATTATTTGCCTATAGTCTGACAAGGTATATCGTGAGGCAAAAGGGACTTGGACGTAAGTCGCATTGGAAAGGCAAGTCGTCATGACTCTTTGGTACTTGGGAGTCGGCACGTTCTGCTAGGAGCCGCTACCGACTGATCGATTGAGAGTCGGACTCAAATCGTGTCCAAGTAGCCATGAGCCTGCGGGGTCACACACTTAAGAGCAGAAGCATGTTCGGATTGGATCTGAACCTGTAATCTGGTTGGGTTGGACCTAAACCGGATTAGGACTGAGTTAGTGAGTTGGACTCACGGTGACTAGTGTTATATGGCTTTAGTGAATGGGTCGCGCGAGCAGAGCCCACGTTCACTCCCTATATATAGTGGAGCACCGTAACCCAGAAAGGTTAATCGTTGTTCGGTTAGGTCATTCCATGTGTTGGAAACCCTAGCTCCACAGCAGTCCAGCCGTCATTACGAACCAGTTCGCCGCCGGTGCTCCTCCTTGTACGTGTGGATACTAGCAGAGGTGCTGTGCGATCAGCACCAGGATCGGATCGTGAGGACTGCATTGCATCAGCTGACGCGCTTCATCAGTAATTCGCAACTGCGCGTCTAGTGGTAAACCTCGTGGCCTTCTACCTCAGCTAGATCTTGGGATCACCACGTTAGAGGAAAATTTTTGTTTTATCTCCGCGTGGCCCAACATCAACTGCCCTTAGGTTTGTCCGAGATCTAGTGGTGAGATTTGGCCTCCCACATAGCATCATCACTGACAACGGCAAAAACTTGTCACTCAGAGAAGTGGAAGGTTATTTTTGGGACAAGGGCATCCAACTTGATCTAGCGTCTGTGACACACCCACAATCCAATGGACAAGTCGAGCGAGCCAATGGATTAATTCTATAGGGAATCGAGCCACGTCTAGAGGCACCGTACATAGAGCAGCTAGAGCCTGGGCGGAGGAACTACCATCTGTGATGTGGAGTTTATGAACTACACCCAACAGATCCATCGGCTACACCCCTTACTTCATGGTATATGGAGAAGAAGCCATCCTGCCTTCCGACATCCTTCACGATGCACCAAGAGTTGCCTCTTACGATGAAGATGACGCTGAAGAATCTCGATGCCTAGATGTGGACCTTCTCGAGGAAGAGCGCGTATTGGCCTGCCAAAGATCCGCCATCTACCAGCAGAATCTATGAAGCTACCATAGTCGCCGCATTCGACATTGCTCGTTTAAAGAGGGGGATCTGGTGCTCCGACTTAAGCAGAAGAAGTCACAAAAATTATCCCCGCCATGGGAAGGACCATTCATCATAAGCAAGGCGCTGCTCAATGGGTCTTACTACCTCGTTGACAATCGTGAACTTGAGGACAGACCCAACAAATATCATAATCGTAACCGACATGACCCGAATGATGACTACCCGGATCTTGATCGGCCATGGAACATAGCACAACTACGTCCTTTTTACACTTAGCATATTTTTTATCTACTGTGTGCCTCTTATATGATCAATGAAATAAAGCTCCCTGGTTCACTCATATTTCTGAGTCTTTTACCTCCTTTAGTGTTCATTTTTGGATCGTATAAAACCTTTATGCGCAAGCTTTGCATTTGCACTTGTGAAATTCCTCCTACAGGCGTTAACTTAAGTTTTCTGGTCTACACGTTCTTTGTTGTTTCTATGTGGATTCTGGAGTTGTGACTTTTGGCACTTGTTGTCGGCGATTTTGTGCTTAGGTTTTTGACGGTGCCATTGGGCATCATCACCTGAGCGCATGGTTCTGACTACGAGTCTTCCGACTCACGAAAGGTCAAACATAAAAACTAGAGTAATGGATAAGCCAGCACTTTCTTAAAAAATAATTACTTGCTGGAACCAATACTTGAGTAGCAGGAAATTACACCTATTATTTTTCCGCCTTAACTTAAGAGAGTAGTTTTTCCACATACATCAAACCAGAGGAAACAAATATTACAAAGTGTTTTTCATTCCTCTAGCGTAGGAGACTTGGATGCAGCATCGTTGGCAGCAGGAGAGCCATCATCCTCGAAGTCGTTGGCCTTGAGGGACTCGGAGGAGCGCTGGCGGTCGCCGTCAATAACTTCGAGCGGCACGAAGATGTTGGGATCGACCAACTCGGTAACCCTGGTGTCAAGACCCATGAGCGATTCCTAGATAGCCTTGTGGTCAATCTTCTGGCCTTCATCGTCCACGTCGGGAAGACCTGAGGTTACCGTGTCGAGGTCGGCGTGTTCATAGTGCGCCTTAACCATTGACAGCGCCATCCTTGCGCCATCCCGGGTACATGAAGCCTTCCAGCTCTCGGGGGCTTGGCATAAGATCTCCGAGAACTTCATCACGGAGTCCAACGCCTTGATATTGATATGGAGGGGTTTGGCTATCTCCTTGGCCTGCCAAATGGCGGTGCTGATAAAGTTGCCAGCGAGAACCATGCATTCCTTGGGCGGAGGAGGCGACTGGGTTAAACCAATAGGAGCTGCATTCCGACAAGGGAGCACATGAGTTCAATAACACAATAATTCAAAGTACCTCAATTATAGTAGTACAAGACAGAGAATCACTTACCAAAGATGCTGGCCTCAGCTTGCTGGAGCATCTCCGCCATGGAATCCCGCTCTTGTCGGAGGATCTTGCATGCTTCAAGTTTGCGTTGATTCTACTCATCGACAGCTCTCTTTTGCTCCTTCAGCATCGCAATCTCCTCCTTCACGCAGTTGATTTCAGTGTTGGCGGACTCCTGTAGGGCCTTCATGGAATCCTCGTGCATATTGAGGGTATCAGTCCACTCCTACTTAAGGATCTTGTTTTTGCTGTCCAGCAACTGAATGTGCTTGGATTGCTCAACAATATCCTTGGCCTTGGCGATCATTACTACAAGTCAGAGAAAAAGACTAGTACACAGTGAGTAGTCGGAGAGTGATGGCACAAGACCAAGTCGGAGTACGAAAACGAAAGGAAAAAGATACACTTGCTCTTGGTGATCTATTCCTTCAAGAAGGCAGTTTTACCCTTTTCGGCTTCTAGCTTAGCGCGCATCTTGTGGAACTTCTCTTTGGCGACGAGCATTCTCATTCCATGGAAAGAATATCAGAACCACTTAGTCTACTTGGAGCATCTAGCCGGATAACTATCCACCTAGATTCTTGGGGGCTACAGTAAGAGTTTTTAACTCGGCAAAATGCTTAGTCTTTCTTTAAGCATCTAGTCGGAACTAATTCAGTTTTCAACTAGACGTTTGGGGGCTACAGTACGAGTTTTAAAATCAGCACATATGCTTAGTCTTTCTTTAAGCATCTAGTCGAAACTAATTCAGTTACAACTAGAGGCTTGGGGGCTACAGTATTAAAGTTTACAACCATAGCGTATGCTACTCTGAAAGTATCTAGTCGGAATAATTCATTCAAACTAAATACTTGGGGGCTATTGTGTGAAGTTTTCTAACTTAATTACTCTTAGAGCATTGAGATGCAAAGACCTATGGTTTTCCGTCTAAATCCTCGGGGGCTACAGTGGGATAATCATATGAAATGCAAATGACAAATAAAACTTACAAGTGCGATGATCTTGAGGTTGGTAGCGCTCTCGGCAAACAACTTGCTGAAGGAAAGGCTGTTTCTTCGCAAGATATATGCTTGTCGGAGAAGCTCCTCAAGACCGCAGGTTGGAGATGCCAGCGCTGCACCAGGAGCCATAGTGGAGCTACTCGGCATAAGCGCCGGGTAGACTATCTTCGGGAGCTCTGTGGTTATCCTAGGTGCAGAGGCGCCGCCTTCGATGGACGTTCCATCCACTACCACCGCCTTACCGATACCGATGGCATCCTTAGCCAGAGCTTCAGCCATTTTGGTTGCGATGCTTTCTTGCGTCGCCTGTTCGCCGGCAACGACGAGATCCGTGGAGGCAACTGAGTCCACTTCCATGGTGGAAGGGCCAGATGCATCCGTAGCCGCAGAGCTTGTCGGAGCAGGTGTGGGCTGGGCACTGGGAGTGACACGGGCGATGGCGGGAGATGCTTGGTGAGACACGTCATGATGCAGCATGTATTTAATGTTTTTAGAAGCCCCAATGTTTTGGAGGTGTTCTTCAAACTTAAACTGTCCTTCTTCCTTAAACGTGCAAAAGAATATAAGTACAGGAATAAGACGAGCAATGGACAATGTCGGAGGATGAGAGACTTACACTATAGTGGGTGCTTTGGTGAAAGGGATCCAGGTGATCATTCTCTTCTCCGCCTCCAGGGCGGCGGTAGTCTTCTTGGAGGCTCCACCCTCCGTCTTCTTCTTCTTGCCTCCGTCGGCAGCGTCAGAGGTGGATCTCTTCCGCTTTCAAGCCAATGGAACATCATCGTCGGACACGACAATGACTTCCTTCATCTTTGGATTGTAAATTTGGATAGCCATGTCGTCCTCCTTTAGACTCTTAAGCTGTTAAGTGAAATCACAAAGTGTTAGATAAGATGATAAAGGCAAGATGGAAGAACTGGAGCAAATGTCATACACGGAAAATAAAACAGGTACCTGTGGGCACTTGCCCTCCTCGTACATGTCGTAGGTGATGGTGAAGCCACGCTTCTGATCCTTCACCTTGACTATGTCCTTGAGGTGGAGCTTGATGGAGTCGCTAGAGAAGTTGTCCTCGGAGATGCAGAGGCTATCTGTCCTCTCCTTGGTGTATTCATGCATCAGCTTCGAGCGGTGCTGCAGAGGCTGGATCCGCCTGACGAACCAGCACATGGCCAGGTCCAATCCGGTCAGACCCGTCTCTACGAACCACTCTATTCGCCTTATAGTGCGGGAACTGTCGTTGTCGGAGGGGAGGGAGGCCTGGGATCTCCATGTCGGGGCTTCGACGGAAGCTCCATCAACAAAGTCCAAATACGTTCCTTCTCGGCCAGCCAGAGGGATATCTGGGCTATAGAAGTACGTATGTTGCCAGTTCTTGCAGAACTCGTGGCCGACGATGTCGGGGAACCGCCATCCAGGCCGGATCTTAAAACTAATTGTCCCGCAATTCCTAAGATCGTCCTTTCTCGCTCCGGCTTCCCTCTTGACAGTGAAGAAGTATATAAACGGGTCTAACCTAGGCCTAATCCCTAGGTAACCCTCGCAAAGCGCCGCATAGTTGATAAGCGCGAGAATACTATTGGGGGAGAGATTCTGAGGCTGAACTCGGTAATGATTAAGGATAGAAAGGAAGAAGTTGGACATGGGCAAGGAAACGCCGCGTACCAACTAATCTTTGAGGTACACCTTCTCTCCGGCTTGGGGAGAAGGGGTGACCTCACCCGCCGGCGCCGCACGCCAGACAAGCCCCTCCATCGTGGGAAGGTAGCCTTCGACGAGCAGCTCCTTGATATCACTACCAGTGATATCAGAGCCACGCCAATCCCCCTTGTGGGAATCATTTTATTCTTCCAGTAGCTCCAGCGCCGCTGGGATATGGTCGCCGCCGGTGGATTCGACCACCGCGGACTTGGGCAGCAACAGGCCCTCTAGGGGCATGTGGACAGCGCACGCCGGCGTCGCCACAGTGTCAGCCGCTGCGGCCATGGATGCGCTAGTGCTGCTGCTCGCCATTGGGATGGAAGAGGAGATGGGTGGGGAGATTTGAAAGCTAGGGTTTTTGGCGTGCGCGCGGAGGGCTCGAGCAGATGCTCACGGGAGGAAGACGATGACGCAGAAGGAGAATGAGGTGAAAAGTAAAAATTCACCGCAGATGTGAATTATAACCTCTGGTGTCCAGATTCGTGCAAAGTGATCGAATGGTCGGCGCGTGGACGACATGTGCGGGTGCGTGCGTGGAAATTTTGCCACGTTCCCATCCGCCGCCACCAACAGTTCACATCCTTCGCGCGGGAAAAAGGACATGATTGTGTTCTCTGCATATGTGAGTTACGAGGCGCTCCTGACCTATGTCTATGTCGTTCTAGCTGACACGAGCAGGTGAACCATCACATCGGAATATTTCGGCATGGACGGATCCAGTCCGGCTACGTGAAGAGTACGATGCAAGATTCAGCATTTCTCTGACTTACGAGTTGAAGACGGAGAACATTGTAGGGTTCTTGGGAGGACTACAAGATATTTCTTGACGATTTGCTGACATCCATCTAGACGGAGCATTCAACCTGAAGAGGCAAGACGACGCAAGATCTCGGAGTTCTCCGAGGGCTACTGTTGGGGATATGATATATGGGTATCCTCATAGTATGTCTCCTATCCGGATAACCCGGGTGGCCCACAGTTGGTAGCATGGCCCATGTCCTGCTGGGCGGCCAAGTTAGATGGATCCAAAAGGGAGGCCCATGCCGGATAAAGGAAGGCTACGAAGGAGTCACCGACATACCCAGAGCCTTGGAGTGCAAGACACGTTAGATTAATTGTATACTGTGTAGGACTCTGTAACCTGTCCGGCTAGGGATTTCCCTATAACCCTAGGACCTGGCGACTATATAAGTCGGACCTATGGGAGCCTTTAGGGCACAAGTCATAACGATACAACATACAACTCGCACAACGAACCAATCCCTGTAACTCGGCATATTGCCATTATAGTGATTTATAGCAGGAGTAGGATTCCACCACCATTGTGGGATCTGAACCTGTGTAAGTTGTGTTACCTCGTACCCGTAAACCTTCCGCCTTACCCCGTGTCTCTAAACACGCACTATGAGGAACCCTCCATGGTGTACTCGTCGACAATACCACGACAAGATGCCTATTATGCAGTACATCGCAATCCCAGGATTACCATTTTTGTGAGACATAACAGATTGGTACCATAGTTCATCATCCATTACAAACCATAATAGTCTTACAAATAGTTGATCTCATGATCAAGTATGATTACAATCGAAGCAGCGGAATAATAATAAAGGTAGCATGGTCGGGGCTCCATCTTCAAGGTCACAGGAAATGCTGACGATGGGAGATGATCCTAGTTATCGTAAGCGTCCTGCTGGCCATCTTACTCGTAGTGGCTTTCATAGTCTGGCCATGGGAATAGCCAGAAAAATCCATGAGTACTTTGAAGTACTCGCAAACTTTCACTAAAGCAGTACGGCCATTCTATAGGATTCATAAGATCTAGGTTTGTTTGCCACAAGACAATTTTATTTCAACCAGTATCTAGTAGTAAAACCTAACTTTAGTTGGCTAAGTTACTTAGGTGGGAACCTAGCTTCATCTCCACAACTTGTGGGGTCAAGTAAAAGTCATCTTTCAAGTCACGGGTCATTTTGGAAAACATCTGACAACGGAATAGTATGGCCATCCAACTGTCCATAACCGCGGACGCGGCTATTCGAATAGTTTGACACTCTGCAGAGGTGGTACACTTTCACCACGACATTCTATACATCCGTCAGGAACAATCCTGAATCATCATACTAAGACATATAAAATTTCAGTCAAGCCCTACCCAAATTCGGGTATTGTGGTTGTATGGTAAACGTTGGAATGGTATCGCATCCAAACCCAACCATCGGTTTTTATCAAAGTCAAGTCACATACTTCATTCACCATCATCTTGAAGTCATTGTGTCCATAACACATGTCAAAACATTTCATTAGAATGACTCATCATTCAAAGGTTTTCATAATTATTTGTTCCCATCTAGTGATCAAGTTTATTTTAGCACTAGCATCTATCAAATGGGGGTATGTGTCACTAGTTGTAGGGTACTAAGCTAGTGTATCTATATTCATCAAGCTCAAAGCTCTTGATGACACTCTTCTAATCTTCCACTAATCATCCAATTAATTAACTACGGAACAACTTTGTGAAAGGTAAAGCTTGCAAGTAAAACTCTGATTTGGTATAGTGAAAAGGGGTATCACAAAGGTATGTATAATAAGTCTTACATAGTCTAGCATGCTTAGTATAGCTTGCCTTGGTTGGTAAGGTGGTCGAAGTTCTCGTCCTCGTCTTCGTAGAATTCCTCCTCGTCATAACCCGGATTGATACTAGGGATCTATAATAAATACGAGGTACACAATCACCAAACAATACTTAACTAGTTCTATTTATCACACAAGGGTCACACTAGATGATCTAGCATCATCTCTATCATTACAAGAAAGGGTGATAAGGTTTTATTTATCTTATTTTTAGGAAACTAATTTCTACTCATCGAAGGGTTGCTTAGGATTTAATATTATCCAAATTAAAAATATGGGATCATATTGACACATGTCATCACCACATACTCTAAAACTTGGGAATGTTTTTAAATTGGTTGGCCTAATTTATAAAGTTTAACACTATTATTTAATAATATTTAAGTGGCTAAAAATGACTAGAAAGTCATTCTTTTAGTTTTGGTCCAGGAATACTGTATGTAAGTATGTATATTTTTACATATTCAGAAAGGTCTTGCCAAATATGATTTTTGAGAGTTGGAATCAACTCAAAATCACCTATGGTTGATTAAAAATGTTTGAAGTTGCATAATCTATTGGTTTATTATTTTTATTGAGGGTGATCCATAGTTTCAAACTGTTTGAATCCAACGGGAGTGATTAGAGATTTTCATCCACTTTCAAAAAAAATTGGATTCATTCAATTTGGTGTAGTTAATCTCTCTGAATTGACTTTTAAATTTCATTATAGAAAATCTTTTTGAATAAAAAGAAAAAGACTAGATTTGAATTACTGGGCTCGCGTGGGAAACGTTACTGGGCTGGCCCAACTGCACAACACGCGTGCAGCGGGATCATTCAGGCTGGTCCCACGCGTCAGCGAGTCATCTAACGCGAAAAGGTATCGATCAATATTAGCCCTACGATTACAACATGATCTATGGTCTAGGTTCATCGTCTATGTCGCGAGGCTCCGGCGAGATTCTGACCTAGCGGCACGGCGAGGGTGGCTGTGGGCTTACCAGGGCTCCAGCTAGGGTCGGCGGTGCAGGCGAATGAGCTTGTCGATGATGGAGAGTCGAATGGTGGTCATGACAACTCCTGGGGTGGCTCCAATTGACGGCGCCTTTCCCTCACGGCAGCGGCAGACTCCGATCAAATTCCGGCGATAGGGTGCTCGCCTTGCTCTGGGAATAGGTCAGGGGTGTTTCTGAGTGAGAGAGGAGTAGCATGGTGTGAAGATTAAGGCTGGGGAAGGGGTCTATTTATACCCTCGAGGGTGAGGCAGTGCAACATGGCCAGGGCTCGTCGGCGACGTTGCTACATGTCGATCTAGGCATGGAGAAGGGCATGGGTCGACGCTGTTGGGTGTGGCGATCGTCATGCGAGTGGTGGCTCGACAAGGGGCGGTCTCAGTTGGTAGGGCGATGTTGGCGCTCTGTATGGGTACGTCGGTGTTCGTCAGCGAGTACGGTGGTCAAGGGGGTGCATGGCGACCAATGGGCATGTTTGGGCGGTGGCTGGTGACGTCGAAGTTGAGAGTACGAGCGGAGAGGTCGAGTTGCAGCGTGTCTGCGCGAGGCGGCTGCGGCGCTCCGTCGTGCTCTCGGCATGTCCGTGTCTTAAATGGGCATGGCCGTTTTGGGGTCTCCGCGTCTTGCTGTTTGTCGAGGGGTGGAAAGAGAGGGGCGGTGAGGTCACGGCTACTAGCTAGACATCGTGAGTGAGTGAGGCACGACCTATTGCATGCTGACCATGTCCGACTGACATGGTGAGCTTCGAGTACCACTGGCATTGATCAAGGCAGTGAAGAAGAGTGGCTCTGTTGCACACCTGGGTAATGGGGGTGATCGTGGGTGAGCTAGGGCAAAGATTTGGGGTACAATGGACGAGGAATTGATTGATCCCAAACAGTAGATAGTTGGTAGTTGTACTATGATCACCAAGTGTTCGATCAAATTGCCGCATGAACTAAATCATCACCCAATTCAATGATTTTTGGTGAGTGCTCTGATACTAACCTTGGTAGTCTTTGGGTGCAATGGTTTGCCAAGGGGTGTTGGTTTGAGTGGTTTTCCAAAAATGGCTATCTTGATACATGAGATAGATTCAAATTTGAATTGCCTCTCAAATGGATTTGAAAATGTTTCTACAAGGTTGGTAAGTTCCATTTGGTTCAGTGTCACTAGGTCTAGAAAAGGGAGAAAAAATGAGAAAGTTTCTATTTGATATTAGTTGCTAGAGATGCTCAAAGTGAGCTATTAATTAACTTTTGCAGAAATGACCATTAGGTCTTATTCTTCATATTTTCCTTTTCTTTTGTTTTGATTTGATTTGGTAGTGACCTAGATCATATGGTTTTGATCTTTAAACCATTTCTCATTATTTACAACAATCAAACTTGACATGACAATCATTCATACACACAAGCATAAAGATTTGAATTTGATTAACAAAAGATTTTGTTAACCATAATCGTGATTAATTAGGGAATGATCCTCGTTAATATTTTTGGGGTGTTACACTCTTCCTGCTCCCACCATTTATCTCCTTGATTACATTTAAGCAATTAGAAATCATGAGCAGTTTAGTCATGTGCATGTCTTCGACCAAAGCCAAAGCTTCTGAAACTGCAAGTGCCTCCAACACTTTTGGATCTGTTATTCCATCAAACACCATTGTTGACACACCATGGAACTTCCCATTGATATCTCTTCTGATGCAAGACACAACACCCCTCATATTAGACCTTGCAACCGCCCCATCACAATTGAATTTCGTGATATCATCTTGGGTGGCTCCTAGGTGACACGAGCCCTTGTTACCCATGTGTTTTTGCAGCTTAAAAAAATCCTTCCCACCTATTCCAATTCTTCCAGATACCTCATGATAAAGTGGTGAGTCGATAGAGGTGCTTGCTGAACGCCTTTACGTATCAATTTCCGCCTTGCCCACCAAATGGCCCAAAGTGTTACTAGACTTCACGTATCAATTTCCGCCTTGCCCACCAAATGGCCCAATTGGTTACTAGAACTTATATGAATTGTGATTAGGATAATGTATTATTGAGGGCAAATAGCCAATGCTTCGGATCCCGAGCCTCTTCTCCAAAAACATGCACCATAAGATTATCCACCTTTTGTGCCCACACACTAGTTGTCATGTCACACTCAAGCAGAGTGTCGGCTTGTATCCACAACAGCATTACACACTAGGAAGCTTGTAGACTTCGCCATATTACTATGAGACCTCACTTCTCCTATTGGTAAAGAAGCTCTAGACAAACGCCAAGCAAAGGTACGCAATTTTGATGGAACTTTGGCCTTCTAAAGTTTCTTTCATGACTTCTCTTCCTCCTCTGACTTAGAGGTTTCTGCATGCCCATCCAAGTAGCTCTCTCATATGCGTTTTAATTAAGCTAACATTTTATATATAGAACAAACCGAGAAAATCCCCAATCGATCATAATGTCAGGCCTATGAATAAGTTTAACGCAAAAGGCTGATCGAGATCTGCTTAACCTCTTCTACATCCATTGGCGTTAGAAATTTTTATAGAATATTTATTATCCATGACCTTGCTTCTGAACAGATCAATTTTGAAACCTTCTGAGGATGATTATCTGCACATACAACAAATCGGCCTAAGGTTGAAATCACGCGAGATCTAATTACTAGTCTAGATATCAGTGCTAGAGCCATCATCAACACGCTTAATCAGACCCAAGTTAAGAACATCCCTTCCATCACACGAAGATCTCCAAATTTGCGATGGCCTAGATCCAAGTTGTGCCTCCACAATAGAGCAATCTGGGAAATAGACTGCTTTAAGGTTTTTCGCACTAAGAGATTCTTGCTGAATTAAGATCCTTCAAACTTGTCGAGCCAACAAAGCAAGGTTAAAAATTTCTATATCTCGGAAACCAAGTCCTCCTTTATATTTTGGCATGGTCATTGATTCCCATGACACCCAAGCCGCCTTCCTCTCCCCATTCTTACTTCCCCACCAGAACTTGCGCACCATACATGTGATGTGGTCGCGCAAACCTCGGGATAATTTGAATAAGGCCATAGAAAAGATAGGAATTGCTTGTAGGACTGATTTTATAAGTATCTCCTTGCCGTCACCCGGAAGAATTTTCTCTATCCATCCTTGGACATGTTTCCTAATACGATCCTTGAGATAACCAAACGCTCCATTCTTGGACCGTCCCACATTGATGGGTAAGCCTAGGTACTTATCATTCAAACTTTCGTTCGGAACCTCCAAAACTTGTTTGATTTCATTGTGAATGCTCTTAGCACACCCCTTCAAAAAAGAAAGCTGATGATTTGTCATGATTGATACTCTGACCCGAACCATTGCAATAGATGTTTAGAAACGACTTCAGTTTCTTTTCATCCTCCACAGTCGACTTGCAACAATAAGAAATCATCCGTAATCAAAAGTTGCTCGATCTTTGGAGCCAAACTTTCCACTTGGATACCTGTCAAATCATCTGACCCCATAGCATCCTTCAAAAGACACGAGAGGCCTTCTCCTTCCAAAAGAAACAAATAGGAAGAGATTGGATCTCCCTGACGGATTCCTCTTCTGGCTTGAAAACCACCATCCTTTCGCCATTAAACATAATGGAAAAGGAGACGGTCCGGACACCCCTCATGATGGTCTCCATAAAACTTGATGCAAATCCCAACTTCCTCATAATTGCTTCGAGATAATCCCACTCCAAGCGATAACATTGTCCGTTATACAACTACAGGGCACAATGTGAATTTTTCTTACTCATATTCCCTTTCACGAAATGCAAGTGCTCATAGGCTGTGATAACATTTTACGTTATAAGGGTCCATGAAAAAATGCGGATTGCTTTTCTGACACTATCTTAGAGATAATCTTCTTCATCCTGTTAGAAGCACTTTTGGTGCTATTTTAAACACCACATTGCACAAGCTAATGGGCCTGAATTGAGAGAGATATGGTGGATTTTTACCTTGGGAATAAGTACGATGAATGTTTCGTTAATCTCCTCAGGTGAGTCATCTCCATTGAGAAGCCGAATCACAATATTTCTAATATGCTTTCCACATAAGTTCCAATGTTTTTAAAACAATTAGCCGGAAAACCATCCGGCCAGGTGCTTTTGTAGGAAATATTTGAAATAAAGCATTCTTCACCTCTACCTCGATATAGGGTGATAGCAATTTAGAATTTATCTCCCTTTTTTTACCGTCTTTGGCACATGTGATAACACCTCTTCTATGCCAATTGTACCCTCGGATTTATACAGAATCTCACATACCGTACCATTAGGCCTAACCAACCTATCTAACTTATTCTTCTTCCTTCTATAATTTGCTTTATGATGGATTTTTTTGTATTTTTATCCCCCTTAGCTAGACATTGAACACATGCCCTTTTATGCCACATAATCTTCTCATGATATCCCAGTTCCGTGGTCCTCTCTTCCACTTTCAATTCTTCATGCGACGGTCCCACACGTTGAGGATCAGATCGTAGTAGTGCTAACTTCTTGCTCAGCTTCCTTAATTCCTTCCGAACAACACTAAAATTTGTACTGCCCCAAACTTCGCAAGCCTCAGCTGTCGCCTAAATTTTTGACCGCAGATCGCCCACATTGGCCACACTTGATCTGCTCCACACCTCTTCCATCAAGTGAACAAAGTACTCATGTCTTTCCCACATCGTTTTCGATTACTAGCTTCCATCTCACTTAACAAAAGGATGGGTGAATGATCTGTGTCGTGGTATTGCACGGCAGATGCTACTGGGGGTAGTTTACGTAGAGGGAGCAAGGCGACGTATGAGAATCCGGAAGGGAGATTGACACACGATATACCCAGGTTCACGTCCCCTTGGTAGATGATCGCTACGTCCTGCTGTCAATCCAGTATATAGTCATACATTGGTTTACAAGTGAGCCGCCGTAAGCGGAGGGAGACTAGATCTAATATGAGATGTCCCCGTGGGGGTGTCCCTAGTGGATTTATATATACAGCCAGCTAGGGTTTACAAGTATTTTGGGAGCTTTGTATTGAAGCCGTCGTCTTGGGCCTCCAGTCGGCGCCACTCGTCTGGGTCCAGCATGCGCCAGTCGCCGTATTGGGCGAGTCGACCCGCTTAGGGCTAGTTTTCAGTTGGCTCGAAACCAGCTGGTGACTCCGCTTCGTGGGTATACCCCAATTGGTATTCCCCCATCAGTATTCCTCGAGCGCGTCAGGGACTCGGCGATGACTTCAAGACGCGGAATCGCAGGCGATTCTAGGATGAAGTCGACGGTGAGTCGTTGGCGAGCTCCTGAAACAGAGAAATAGCTCATGAAGTAGTTCATTCGCCAAGGCGAGTTGACGCGTAGGGAGAGTCACCATTGGACGGAGTCACCCCGTCGGAGCCTTCATGAAGTCGCCAAGTCGTCGCGGACGAATACACGAGAGCGAGTCCGCGAGGGGCGAGGCGAGTCCCCGAGCATTGTGAGCTCGCGATGGCGAGTCCTCGAGCGTGGCGAGTCCCCGAGCGTGTTGAGTACGCGAACGCGAGTCCCCGAGCGTGTTGAGTACGCGAGGGCGAGTCCCCGAGCGTGTCGAGTATGCGAGGGCGAGTCTGCGGTGGTGAGTCCCCGAGCGTGTTGAGTACGCGAGGGCGAGTCCGCGGTGGTGAGTCCCCGAGCGTGTTGAGTACGCGAGGGAGAGTCCCCGAGCGTGTTGAGTATGCGAGGGCGAGTCTGCGGTGGTGAGTCCCCGAGCGTGTTGAGTACGCGAGGGCCATTCCGCGATGGCGAGTCGCCGAGCTGGGAGAGCCGCGGTGGAGAGTCCCCGAGTGTGTTGAGTACGCGAGGGAAAGTCCACGGTGGCGAGTCCCCGAGCGTGTCGAGTACACAAGGTAGACTCCGCGGTGGCGAGTCCCCGAGCGTGTTGAGTACGCGAGGGCGAGTCCGTGGGGGCGAGTCCCCGAGCTTGTTGAGTACGCGAGGGAGATTCCGCGATGGCGAGTCCCTAAGAGGGGCGAGACGCAGTGGAGAGTCCCCGAGCGTGTTGAGTACGCGAGGGCAAGTCCCCGGTGGCGAGTCCCCGAGCGTGTTGAATACACGACGGCGAGTCCGCGATGGAAAATCCATGATGACGAGTCCCTGAGCGTGGCGATCCATGGTCGTGGAATAATGCGCACATGCAGTATGCCTATGAGTAGTCCCCGAGGCTCGAGTTGGCTTGTAGAGGCGACTTGAGGCTCTTTAGAGATGCACATTCTGGAAATAGTAGTGGTTGTTGCCGAGAATGCCGAGTGGCGAGGTCGGGCGACCGGCGAGTGCCGTTGTCTGGAGCGCGCCGAGTCCCCGAGCACAGCGAGTGGCGAGGTCGAGCAACCGACACGTGCCGAGTCCCCGAGCACGGCCAGTAGCGAGATCGAGCGACCGGCGAGTGGCGAGAAACACACCAAAACGTTTTGCTGAGAAGGAGAAGAGCGTATGACTGCAGTAAGGTGTATTTATGAAATATATTGAACATTTGTAAAGAGTGCGATTTATATATGTTGAAATAAAATGCACGGTTGTTAAATGGACCAGTTAGCAATACGATATCTTTTTATGAGTAGGCAGACCTCCAGCATCAAACGCTTGCCGGGTAACAGAGACACGATGCCAAACTGTTGAATCCGGAGACAAGGTCAGCCTTTTGGTACCCAGCCGCATTATTTTGACAGACGCGAATAAACAACAGACAAAACTGAAACCAATCCCAAGTATGGTTTTAATCCCTGAAAGGGTCATATGAGACTGCATGGTTGGCTTTGGAGAATGAATGAAGATGCATATATGTTTTGGACTCATATAGCATATATGAGTGTAAAGAAACTTAGCTGTTGGCATGACGAGTCCGCGCTAGGCGAGTCCCCAATCCTAACGAGTCCGTGTTTAAGCGTGTCCGTATTTAGGCGAGTTCCGGAGCACGGCGAGTTGCGCGAGGGCGATTCTGTGATGGTGGCGACTCATTGTGGGCCGGGTGAGTCCCTGAGTGTTGGGAGTCCGCGAGGGGTGAGTCGTCGAGTTTAGTCCCCCGAGCATGGAGAGTCCGCGAGGGCGATTTCATAATATGCCGGGTTCGCGGCGGCGAGGTGGCGAACAGGGTTGTCTTCGTGTCTTCTGTATTGCAGTTGCCCCGGTACAGCCGTGTTGCCGTTCTTGGTGCTGGACTAGGAGACATCCGGTCCTTGCGCCGTGTACACACCGATTTCATGTTATGCGGTACATGTATAAAAGATTAGATCTAAAGAAAATAATCAATTGTTAGATAATAACCTAAACGGATTCGGTAGATGTCAAATCAATCTTTTGTGTCAAGTGCCGATCCGCTGATGCATTGGGTGGCTGTGTGTGTTTTGCTTTCTCTCGATGCATCATCAAGTGACTGATTTGTTGACGCTTGCAGTTGTGGCATCGTCATAGTGCAACACGCATGGCTTATGTGGCCATGGAAAAAGATCGTACCATCGTATCAAGAAGATATGCTCCGACTTTCTTCCCTTCTAGAACTCAATTCTCTGAACAATCGATATACGTAAATTGCACGCAGGACAGGAAATTAGATCCAAACAAAATAATTAATTACTAATAGATGCGAGAGGGTAAAGGGATTGAATAGAAAGCACAAGCAACCGATCGGGGCATATGCCCGAGATTCTTTCCGGCGAGTCTGCCAATGTCTCGACGCGCGGCGATTGGACAGCACGCCGGATGATATTTGCTTGCTCTCGACGGTAAGGGATCCCGCTAGGATAAATCGCTTGCTCCACGGTGGACGCCAACTGTCGTGGTATTGCACGGCATATATTACTAGGAGTAGCTTATGTAGAGGGAGCAAGCCTTGGTGGAGGATCTCTACGTCCTGCTGTCAATCCAGTATATGGTCATAGATTGGTTTACAAGTGAGCCGCTGTAGGCGCAGATAGATTAGATCTAATATGAGATGTCCCCGTGGGGTGCCCCTAATGGCTTTATATATGTAGCCAGCTAGGGTTTACAAGTATTTGGTGAGCTTTGTATTAAAGTCGCCGTCTTAGTTCTCCAGTCGGCGCCACTCGTCTGGGTCTAGCACGCGTCAGTCGCCGTATTGGACGAGTCGACCCGCTCAGGGCTAGGTTTTAGTCGGCTCGATACCAGCTAGTGACTCCACTTCGTGAGTATACCCCGATTGGTATTCCCCCACCAATCAGATTTTACTGTATGTAGATGTCTCATAGAAGCAGATGAGAATCTGGTGCACCAATCTGCCGAGACAATAGCCAGATCCAGTCGTACACGGACATACTGGTTATTAGTAATTTTCCTCATAAAATTCCAGTATAGACCTACGTAGCCTAGATCACTTAGCTGACAAGTGTCCATCGCCTCTCGAAATAGATTTATATGTGCCATCTCCCACTCGTTTGAACAAATCTCTTCTTCTCTTCTTAACATATCATTGAAATCACCAATATTTATCTATAGAAAGTCGCAATCCGCTTTCAAATAACGCATCATCTCCCAAATGTGATACATGAGGCCTCGATTAGCCTATCCGTACCATGCTGTCAACCTCCACTAGTCCTTCCCCGGTTCATCCACTACCATATTGATATTATACTTAGATAAATATCGCAAGTTCAGTACGAGCGGATCCTTCCAATATATACACAAGCCTCCACTTCTTCCACTACTAAGCATGATCAAACCCAAGGGTGTGAGAAAGTCCCTCCACATGATATTGTGCAATCTATGTCTCAACCAAACACAGAATGTTTGGGAAATTATCGCGCACAAGGTCGCGCACCTCATGAACTGTCGCAGGATCACCCAACCCACGACAGTTGAAGGATAGAGTACTCATTGGGTCCGGCGGTCCTCCTCAGAGGTCGCCTCTGTCGCCATGACAATCTCATTTGAGTTTTCGATCGCTTTGTCCATCTTGTTAATGCCATTCCCCTTTTAGTACTCTTCTTGTCTCTCGGTTGTATATCACTCGGTGGTGGTTGATGGCAACAATCATGGACACTTTTCGTTGGAACTCCAAGTGCAGAGTGTTGTAGCAAGCTTATTTTCTCCACAAGGATGACTCGAGGGTTTATATCGAACTCTCGGAGAATTGGTTGTGGAAGGCTTATTCGTCTTCTCCTCTTCAGGCAACCTGTAAAGTAAATAATTGGTCTTGTGTCCCCAACTCCACCAATTGGTTCTCAAGCACAAGGTTTCATATTAGTAATATGAAATAAAATAAAGTAAACTAAAATAAATAAAGTTAATAAAGTAAAGTAATGCAAACTAGATGATATGGAAGATAGTAGAGTTGTTTTGGGGTTTTTATGGATGATTGCAAGTAGGGAAAGTATGTTTGTATTTTAGAAATAATAAATTGTAGGAAATAAAAAAGATAGTAGATGCAATAGAAACTTGTTTCTTATGATTAAAATTGGATCGGGGTTCATGGGTTCACTTGTTTACTCTCTTTTTTAAGTAGTAGTGATCATAAAACAATTCATCAATGATAAATATTCATGGAACATATGTATATGGTTGTTAAGCATTCATATTAGCATCACGTTGTAACATAGAGATGAAACACATCTCTCTTATACTCCTCAAGAAAGGGAAACTCCATGCAATCTTGAATTAAGAACAAATCAGAGTATACCCTTAAGTAATATAACATGATGTTTGAAATACAAATATGCTACCTTGATCTAACAAGATTATCACACTATCACATGATAACTATAGCACATGATTTCACTTTATCCCTAGTGAAGCAGCAAAATAAAGGTAAAAACCAAAGTAGATCTTGAATATTTGTTTTCACAATTCAATCACTACCCCCATGCTACTCCATCTAATACACACTTCTCCCCATACAAGTTCTTGCATGCAAGTTGGATCAAAACAAGCAATTAAGAGCGGGGTACATGATATGCATCTACCAATACATCTTACACAAAATATATTCCAATATCAAATATCAAATCATAGAATAAAGATCCACCACATATGAATTACATATATGACCATAATCATGTAGGGAAGCTCATATCGTACTAGATCTATGAAGAACAGGAGAGAAATACGTCAAGATACTTCCACAAACCCATAGTATGGAGGTGGACTACTCCCTCTTCATCGTGGTGACGATTTTGGAGACGTTGGAGAGGGTGGAGATCCCCCCGGAGGTGGCTCTAGCGGAGTTTCCCCCTCCAATATTCGCTAAATCTAACTCTGTTTGGTGGTGTTTTCGTTTCTGGTGTGCTCCTTCTCTAGGAATCCCCGAGGGATCCTTATATAGGGTTTTTTAGGTCAAGGTAACTCCATGGAAGAAATAATCAACGCGATCAGGCGGCCGAGGAGGAAAAGAACATAGGTGGTGCGCCGACTTGGGGGCCTCTTGGGCCTCTAGGTGAGGTTCTTGTGCTCTAGATGCTTCTCATGGATAAATATTGACATCCCCAAAAGTTCAGGTCTATTTGACTTCGTATAGGTCCTGAAACATCAAAAACATTGAAAACACGGTTTTTCTACCCTGCTGGGTTATAGCCAAAATAAAGGGGATCATTGGTAAATCCCCAGAAATCAATGTAAAACATGGATATAACATTATACATGATGGAAATATGTGGGTAAACATGTTAACAAACTACAAAGTCCATGTATGCATTTTACATGCATCAACATCCCCAATCTTAAACATGTTCGTCCTCGAGCATGAAGGTGATAAAAAATAAACATGGACTTTGGAGTTTGTCACTTTTGCTTCTTTCATTATCATATAAAGTTCATAGGATCAATTCCTTTCAATGAAACATAATATGCAAGTGTACTATCAAGTTGTATCTTTTACACATCTATAATCATGCTAAATAATAAGTAATGGTGTGATAAAACAAGTGATGGACAAAAAAAACCTTCAAGCACACTTTGATTAACCTATAGAATAAGAGACTCTTTCCTATAATTGGCATTGGTGTTTTATGTCTCTACTCTTAGTTTTGGGCTACTTCATAGTTTCATGCCCGACTAAAAGACTCACTTCTTAGGTTTATGTCTTCCCTTGAGATGTTTTGCATCTTGTACCGAAAGTAAGCATTGAATACATATGTTAATCCTCCATAAATAATGCAAAAAAAAGTTTTGAGCTATGTATTTCATGTCAACAACACTAATAAGGATGGGGTTCCAAGTATCTTTTATTTCAAAGCTTCATATGATTTATGTGCTAAACATCTTAAAAGTTGATTGTTTCATGCACCATACCTATGACCTTGCACTCCTCATGCTACTCATCTTAGGCCTGCCATTGTATGAACATGTTTATCATTGAAAAGGCATCATTGAAGTACCTCTTGCTCCCTGTGTAGCTATATGCCCCCCTTTATGTTTCTTAAGCTTAGGAGTTAATATAATTCCTTGGTCATGTTCATGGTGGGAGGGGGTAGTATCTCTACTACAAAAGAACAAGAAAAAAATACATATGAATTATATCAACAAGGATCATCATGCTGTAAGTTTCCACCATGAGTGTCGCACGTCGCATGGATTTGACTAGCGCAGGAGCGTTTTGTCAACACCCGGATTTTTAATCTCAAATGCCTGTTATGCCATACATCGCAATCCCAGGATTACCATTTTTGCGAGACATAACAGATTTGGATATCAGAGTACATCATCCATTACAAACCATACATAAGTTATTACACAAATAAGGATTTCATGATCCAGTTCTTAATACAGTTCAAGCAGCGGAAATACGTAATAATAAAGGCGAAGCTCCATCTTCGGGGTCACAGGCAATGCTGACGATGGGTAATGATCCTAGTTGTCGTAACCTTCCTGGGGTCCATCTTCCTGGTACTCCTCTTCATAGTCTGGCCACGGGAATAGCCAGGGACAAAGCCATGAGTACTCTTTAAGTACTCGCAAACTAATACTAACATGTGAAGGGGTTTTTTGTAGTAGGACGCTAAGCTCTAGGGTTGTTTTGCAAAAACCCAGATTTACCTCTACTAAGTTCAGAAGCAAGAACAGCTAGTTGAAGTTTTATAACACCTAAGTGAGAACTTGAATTTCATATCACAACTCTGTTGTGGTCAAGTCAAAATCTCAATTCATTTCACAAGTCATTTTGAAAACATCTGACGGGGGAACAGTATGGCCACTCCAACTGTCCATAACCACAGACGCGGCTATTCGAATAGTTTGACACTCTACAGAGATTGTACACTTTCACCACAACATTCGATGCATCCGTCAGGAACAAATCCTAAATTGACCATACTCAGTATGCGGATAATTAATCCTAACCTTTCCATTACACGCCCTAGTATAGGCACCTCTCCTGTGAGTTTGGCCTCCCAACCTTGACCAACCGTCATCTTGGGTACTGCACATGTGGATAATCTTCACAAGGTAGCCTCAGCTCAGACCTTGGCCGTGAGGGAACCCATACTAAGGTATATAAGTTTCCAGTCAAGCCCGACCCAATTTTCGGTTATTGTGGTTGTACGGTAAAATTGGAATGTATCGCATCCAAACAATCATTAGCTTTATAAAGGGCTAAGGCTCATGCCTCAACATTTTCATCATCAAAATCATCTGGTGTTCGGAAACACATGTCAAAACATCTCAGTAGAATGGCTCATCATTCTAAGGTTTTCATAACCATTTTCACCAAGTATTCCCATCTAAAGTTGATCAAGTTTTATGCTTAGCACTAGAATCTACAAATGGTAGTGAGTACTAATGAGGGGTGGTAATCTAGTGGAGTTTAACTAAGTTCAATCTCATGCCTTAGGATGACATCAAGATTATCTAGCTTCGGACAAATTTTATGCTCTTTATGCAACCTTAAATTATCTTTCTAGTATCTACAATTTACTCAAGTAACTCTAAGTAATAGCTTTGATAAAGAAATATAGTAGAAAGCTTGTAAGTAAAACTAGGATTGGTTTATCAAGTGGGTATGATCACATATGCTTAAAGCATATAGTTGGCATGGTAACAAGCAAGTGTTTGCTTGCATAGGTAAAGTATCTTGCAAGTGTTAGCTTGCTCAATCAACTAGTAGTATTAGGCTTGCATAGGTATCAGTATCAGCTTCCCTTGTGCAGAGCAGTGGTTGAAGTTCTCCTCGGCTTCTTCTTCGTAGTATCCTCCTTCCTCCTCGTATCCTTGGTCGGTACTAGCGTCTATGAATAAATACGAGGTACACAATCACCAAACAATACTTAACTACTTTCAATCATCACACAAAGGTGTTCTATAGATGACCTAGCATCATCACTAATATCAGAAGAATAAAGCATTTGTCTTATTTATTTATTTTTAGAAAAGTAATTTCTACTCATTGAAAAACTACTTAAGATTTAATATTCTCCAAACCAAACATGGGATCATGTTGACACATGTCATCACCACATATCGATTTGGGTTGATTTTTGAAACTAGGTACAGAACTGAGTTTGAATATAAATAGAAAAGGCTAAATTCAAATGGTTGGGCTGCGTGGGAAGGGTTATTGGGCCGGCCCAGTGTCACTCCGTAGCGCGGGGCGCAACTGACAAGGGGGTCTACTAGTCAGTGGCTCTTTAAATGTGAAGCGGTACGGGGCGATGTGGTGCGTTGGATTAGAATGAAGATCGACGGCTGAGGGTTGTCGTCGACGATGAACAAGTCACCGGCGAGCTCGAACCCTAGCGGCTCTGTGGGGGTGCATAGGGGGCATAACGGGGCTCCACTGACGACGGAGAGGCGGGCAAACGACAAAGTCGACGACGACGATCCTCCTGCTACCGGCAGCTCCTCCTGGGGCGGCTCCAATCGACGGCTTCCTTCTTCTCCAGCAGCGGCGGGCTCCGGTGAAATTCCGGCGATGCGCTGCTCGCCTTGCTCCGGGAATGAGGTGGGGTGGTTCTGGGTGAGAGGGGAGTAGAATGGTGTGAAGAATTTGAGCGGGGGATGTCTCTATTTATAGTGGCGAGAGGGGACCGACGGGCGCAAGCTGAGCTCGTCGTGGTCGATGGTACAGAGGGCTATCGGCATGGGCGACGGTAGGGGCGGTGCTGTGCTCCCTGGCGAATCTCAACAGCGTGGTGGCGAGGCGTGGGGCGATGCTGATCGGTCGGAACACTTCGGTGCTCTGCGCTAGTCCGACAAAAGTTTTCATGGCGCATAGCGCGCGTGGTCCGCGCGGCGGTGAACGGGCGTGTCTGCGGGGTTGCTGGGGTGTTGGTGATCATGCGTGCACGCGGAGAGGGCGGCGCGCGGTCTGTGGGCGTGTGTCGAGGGTGACGCTCTGGCGCGCTCTCGGCATGCTCGTAGAGAAGGTTGGCATGGCCTAGGCATGTGGTCCGGTGGCTGTCATTGCTCGCGGCTGGGACAGGGAGTGGCGGTGGGGTGCTAGCTAGCTCCGAGACAAGGTTGGCGAGGCTAGTTTTGCTCGTAGCTTGCTGTCCACACTGGGGTGACAATGGTGCTCTCGGCCTGCTCACCATTGATGACAAAGGCCAGCTTACAGTGGTGCTAGTGATGAGTTAAGGTTGTTATATGATCTACTAAGGCTAGTTGTGTCCAGAGAGGGAACAAGTTAGGCCCAAAACACTGCTCAAAATAGTGTTTGTGATTTTGTTGATTTGAATCTGCAACCTGTTTGATGAAATGGCCACATGAACTTAAGTTTTGAATTTTGAAAAGATTTTTGGTGGGTGTGCTAGGCATGTACTAGGGAGTCTTTGGATGCTTGGGTTTTGAAAATTGAGTTGGTTTGAGTGGTTTTTGAAATAGTGGGATCTTCCCATATGAGATAGATTCAATTTTAAACTATCATTTAAACTTAGCATTTGAATGTTTCTGGATGATCACAAAGTGGGCCTTGGTACGTTATTATGAGTACTATCAAGGGGTGCAAAGGTCCATACATGTTTCTGTTAAGTTATAAAAGTTAGGGATAGCCAAAGTAGGCATGGGAGTTAATTTGGGCAAAGTGACCATTCACTTAATTTGTTTGTTTTGACTTGTTTGTCTTTGAGAAAAGTTTGGGGATTGTTTAGATGATGTTTATTTCACCTAAGAATCATTTTACAAGCAAAGAAACACATAATCATGGAAATTCAAAAGAATCCAAATTTTAATACACACACATATGAATGCTTTCATATTTTTAAGTAGAAAAGTTTTTGTTAACCCTAAATTTGATGATTAGAGTTTGATGATCCAAGTTTAATATGTTTGGGATGTTACACATTTTATCATAACATTCCTACACCAATATTCACACTTTATTTCACATTGATGCAATCCAGAGGCAGAACTAACATGGTTAATTATCAACATTCAACATTGAAATCTTGTGCAATGATAGCATGGTGTGGCCAACAACAACTAATAAGATGTAAAGCACCAAAAATTCCATAGTGGTATCAACCCAAACCATACTTTCTTATGATATTTAAAATACATGAAAAACATGTTTTTAAGAATGTTTGGAGGATTAACATACATATTGTACTTGAAAGTAGATTTTTCCACAAATAGGTGGATATGCATAGTCTAGTTTATGGGGTTTGGAACAAGTCTTAGCTTGTATTGTGAAGGCTTAGCAAAAGGAGATCTAAAGAGTGTGCCATCTAGTTCATAATGCCAACATTTATTTTCTCACCTTGCTCCTTAATGTTGAAAATAAATATACACAAGCAAAGGATACAAATTAATAGGCACAAGAAAATCATACTTCATATAAAGTACTTGAGCTTAAGAACTAGACATAACATGAATTTTAGCTTTTTTTATTTACCCTTTTATTTTATTTCAAGGCATTCTTATTCAGTTTTAATCTCATCATGTCAAAGTTTATTTTCAGTAGCTTGATCATAAACATTCATAATAATAGTGATGGTGGTCTTTTTATTACAAACAAAAGTAAAATAAACCAAACAGACTCTCCAAGTTTCTACGATAGTTTTATGTTGCTCAAAAAAGGTTTAGAGGTTTGCAAACTGAGAGTTTAACATGTATAGTGGGGTGACTTGGGCATACACAAGCTCATGGTTTTCACCATCCTTGGATTTCTCTTGGTGTGATATTCCTCTATTCTCTATCAAAAAAACTTCAACACAAAAACTTTGTCTCCCATCTCTTTTCTGAGTGGTGACACTAGTGGTACAAAAGCATAATATTTTCTGCATATATATCAAAGAAAAAAAATTCTTTCTAAATGTTCCAGCAAGATTATAATGTTTCTACATATCCCTAGCATATAATATGACTCATAATAATCATTTTAGGACACTTGGGAATGGTTAAAACAAAACATGGTAGAATCTATCCAGATTTTCAGCAGTAGAAAAACGATTTTTTTCGCCCACTTACACATGTCAGGAATTTTAGCCATTTTTGTGCATACAGAGAATTAAATTTTTTAAATGCTATATAAAATTGAGTGCAATTCTAGTTATATAAAAGTTAGAAAATTCTTACACTAAAAACTGTTCTACAGAAATTTTCTACTCTATCTGTTTAACAACCATTTAACATTCAAAATGGGTTTCACTTGGTTCTTTATTAAAAATCACGGAAATAAAACCAAAAAAACTCTCTTGCTATAGTGAGAGTTCAAAAACAAAAATCCAAAATAAAATAACTGGGTTGCCTCCTGCAAAGCGCTTTCTTTATAGCCATATAGTTAGGCTTTACTTACTTGGTTTAAATGATTTGGAATTCATGGGAGAGCTTACCTCCTTATTACATGGAAAGTGTTCCATACATTTCTTGTGAGAAAACTAAGACTTCACATTTCCTTCTTTTGTATCAATGATTGCACCTGTGATTCTCAAAAAAGTTCTACCAAGTATTATAGGACTTGAGGTATTGCTCCCCATGTCCATGACAATAAAATCAACAAGTATAAATGTCATATGTAATTCAACCATGATATCTTTAAATTTTCCTACAGCATGTTTAGTTGAATTATCAGCAAGTAAAATATCTATAGAGCATTTTTCTGTGGGTTTTAAATCAAGCAAATCATATAAAACTTTGGATAAAATCGAGACACTCGATCCTAAATCTAGAATAGCATGATGTGTCTTTTTTCCAATAGTGATTAATATCTTGGGGAGACATACATCCCCAAGCTTAGGTGGTATCGTAGCTTCATTATTATATCTTTCAATCTTTTATTTTATAACATAATTTGCTAGGTAGGAACCAAATCCTGCTTGATGATCATTAAAAGATGGATCATTAGCAAACTTTTGCAATAAGTTAATGAGTTCATGCAAGCTACATTTATCAAGATCAAGTAGAGTCCCTTTTGTTTCACTTATAATTTTTACTTCTTCTACTTGTTTATCTCTATTCTATAAATTGAAGATTTTATGTCTATCATCAAATACATCTTCTGGCACTTTAGCTTTTTCAAGACTTTGTTTTACTTTTACTTCTAAGAGTAGGCCATCTAACAATATATAAGCGTTTTTGGCTGTTATATTCATGAAAGAACCTCCACTCTTTATATAAATAGGCCATTGAACTTTTAGTTAACACTATATAGAAGATATGCATTAACATCTAATCTCTAAAACAATGTTCTGTTTCAAAAGCTAGTTCTCTAAATCTTTCCCGAGATCTTATAAGTGGTTCATCTTTATTTTGATTAAACATGAAAATGTTTTCCTTAAGATGACCTATTATATCAGGGGTTCCGAATCTTTTAACAAAAGTAGGTTTAACATTTAACCAAGAGCTAAAATTTTCGGGTGGCCATTTTAATATCCAATCTAAATCCTTACCAGCAAGTGAATATGGAAAAAGTTTAACTTCAATCATACTATTGTTTTTATTACTCAAGTTTAGATCTTTGCATCTTTTATTAAAATTTATCGAATGTTGTATAGGGTTTTCATTAGGCTTACCATAAAAACAGTTTTCATTAGGCTTCCCATAAAAACGGTTTTCATAAATGGCTTTAGTAGCTTCGGGATCTATTTCAAATGGTTCAAATGGTATCTCATTTTATTTTGGGATGTTCTTTTACACTAAAAGGACCATAAGATCTCTTTTCCATTTTTATGTGTTTTTATGTTTTAAGGAAAACTTAAAAAGACTAAAAATAAGAGAAAATAAAATACTTTAAAATATAAAAGGAGAATAAAAATCTCACAGTGGTGCAACCTCCCCAAGCTTGGGTTGTTGCACAAGTTGATGAAGCTACCTTGCTCTTCAAACTTGGTAACGATGCATTTGTGAAGTCACTTTGCCAATTCCACAGCAACGGCGATAGGAAATCTTCTTGATGGCAACAATATTGTTGGGACTCCAAGTGCAGAGTGTTGTAGCAAGCTTTTTTCTCCACAAGGGTGACTCGAGGGTTTACATCTAACTCTCGGGGAATTGGTTTTGGAAGTTTTATTCGTCTTCTCCTCTTCAGGCAACCTGTAAAGTTAAAAAATTGTCTTTTGTCCCCAACTCCACCAAGTGGTTGTCAAGCACAAGGTTTCGTATTATTAATATGAAATAAAGTAAATTAAACTAAAATAAATAAAGTAATACAAACTAGATGATATGGAAGATAACAGAGTTTTTTTTTGGTTTTTTATGGATGATTGCAAGTAGGGAAAGTAATTTTGTATTTTTGAAATAATAAATTGCAGTATAAAAGATAGTTGACGCAATGGAAAGGTGTTTCTTATGATTAAAATTGGACCAGGGTTCATGGGTTCACTTGTCTACTCTCTTTTTAAGTTTTAGTGATCATAAAACAATTCATCAATGATAAATATTCATGGAACTTCTGTATGTATTTGATAAAAATTCATATGGGCATCATGTCTAACATAGAGATGAAACACATCTCTATTATACTTCTCAAGAAAGGGAAACACCATGCAATCTTGAATTAAGAACAAATCAAAGTATAGATTTAACTAATATACCATGATGTTTGAACACAAATATGATACCTTGATCTAACAAGATTATCGCCCTATCACATGATAACTATAGCACATGATTTCACTTTATCCCTAGTGAGGTAAAAACCAAAGTAGATCTTTAATATTTGTTGTCCCTAGTGAGAAAAAATAAAGGTAAAAACCAAAGTAGATCTTGAATATTTGTTGTCACAATTCAATCACTACCCCCATGCTACTCCATCTAATACACACTTCTCCCATATAAGTTCTTTCATAAAATTTGGATGAAAACAAGCAATTAAGAATGGTGTACATGATATGCATCTACCAATACATCTTACACAAAATAGATTCCACTATCAAGTATCAAATATAGAATAAAGATCCACTACATAGGAATTACATATATGACCATAATCATGTAGGGGAGCTCATATGATACTAGATCTATGAAGAACAAGAGATAAATTGTAATCTCCTAAACCCTATGCTCTAAATCACAAGCCGGTATAACCCAAAAGTGGATAAGGTGTCCTACTGAGGAGGCTCAAATCCCACCCATGTGTAGGTCCTGTCTGAGCAGAACAGGGTACGATACCGGCAACCACCCTACCCACTTCTCATTGTTATAGATTCAAGTGCGAGAGACATAGCTAGATGGACTGCAAGGTAAGCATACACAAATTAGAATGTATCTCAACGACATACAAGAGTATATTAGAGCCAAACCATCTAAAAGAAATAGAAATATTCAATGCCATGCAACAAGATCCAAAATACTAGGTAAGTAATAGTATAGGATACATCCTCATACATCAGATATCAGAGTATCAAGAAAAAGCGAAAGACAAGATCCAAGTACGGATAAGAAGGAAATTGGCGTAAGACGCCCTAAAAATAAGCACATACTACCCACATGATCTCAAGGATCTCCATCCTTTTGAGAGGCAAGTGCATTAGAAGGTTACAACTTGTAACCTTGTAACCTTGTAAACTAGTAGTCATGTATTTTAGTTGCCTCTTACCTTCTAATATTTTCTTTATTAATACAACAAAGATTTTTTTGAAGTGGGGGTTCTTTCCCCTACTATTTTTCCCTAAAAAAGGATCTCCATCCCTGAAATTTCTACACCTGACGGTCGTTGCCACCATCATCGGTCTCCTCGACCTAGTGGCCTTCCTATGGATAGAAATATGATCAAGTTTGAAAACATGGATAGAGTCAAATATGATCAAAGGTTTGACTAGATAGAGTCAAATATGATCAAGTTTGAAAACATGGATGGATTCACATTTGAAATTGATTCATATTTCATTCTGTAAATTTTCCCAAATTCCATGCAGATTATAAGATATGAATTATTTGATACATATTTGTATTATGGAATTTTATTTATATTGAAAAGTGTTGGCAAACTTTTGTCACCTAGGGATAGTTTACCCTCCCTCACTGACTGGTGGGCCAACAGAGAGGCGGCCCACTCATGTGCGGGCAACGGGGGTGCTAACACGTGCACACAATGAGGGTGGAAGGTTGAGGCTGAAATCTCCCAGGGGTCTTTTTAGAAAAGTTTTGGGGATTGGTTTTGTATCTGACAAAACTGAAGATTGGATCAATGAACTGGCTCGCAGACTCGATATTGCGATGAATATGCTGATCGATCCAAAGAGAATTTGGGAAAATTGCAAAAACGTAAAATGGAGAGGAAGGATAGAGCTACAACTTTCTTGTAGGATACTTTCTCGTGGGAGGCATGCAACGGTGGGAAACTTGCGATGAATAGAAGCCCAAAATTAGGTATTTCTCTTACGAACTAAAACCGTCTTAAGAGGAAAAAGGATGCGACTTCAGTCTATGATGGCTAGGCACTAATACACAGATCTCACCTAGCTCTGCATGGCTCGCATTAGAAGGTTTTACGGGAGAGGCCTAGAATTGCCGCTACGGTGCGAAGAATAGAGGTCGGAAAAAGGCCGGAGGATGCGACTACTGTCACCTGTGGCGTCGTGGGCGCGGCGCGTGGCGTCGGCTCTGGCGTGCGAGGAAGCAGGGATGCGACGTCGAAGCAGCGCTAGGACAGAGGGGTAAGGGCCGAGGCAATGGTGCTCACCGGGGTGGTCAGAGTTGACATGACGTTGGCCGACGAAGAAAAGGTGACCACGCTGGCCACGAATGGCAAGTTGGGGTGCGACAGTTCTTGCCTGATCCTCCTCGCTCTAGGTGGTAGGCGTCAGAGGCGTGCATAGGGAAGCTTCCGGCGCGAGGATGGCGGCGACGATGGTGTAGTTCAAGCGGGTGCCGGGACTACCGTAGGTCCACTCATGGCGGCGGTGGAGGGGTGGTTATTTGGGAGATACGAAGGGGAACAGAGGGAAGAGAGGGGAAAGCATTAGGGTTGTTGGGCTGGGATGCTTGGGGCTGGTTAGATAGGGACGGGAGAAGGGGCAGCTCATGTGGTAGGGCTGCTGCGTTGCTTTTTTCTCGGGAGGAAGCTAGACAGGTGCGCGGGAGGCACGGCTGTCGATCGCACATGAGAGGCGAGAGAATAGGAATAGGGCCTAGCGGTGGGGCTCCAATCCAGAGAGAGGGATAGAGGGTAGAGCCAAGTGAGAAGGTTGGATGGAAACTGACAGAGCACAAGCCTGGATCACTACACGATTTGGTGGAATTTCAGTTGGTTGTGGATTTTGGGTGTGCGTCACTCTGATTCTCGCGAGTCTCTAACAAAACGCTGCAGAGTAGAAAACTGGATAGAGACACAGAGTTTGCGACGCGCTCAACCTGCGTCCTTTTCCGTTTTTCCCTTTTATTCACTAGGTAAAACAAACTCGCCGGAAAACCTGCCCATGATCCGTTAGCTCCGTGCCATCCCACGGACGTAAATGTAGTCAGTTCTCCCCACGATTCTAGCTAGTTACAAATAAGCAAATACTTATTCTAAAGACTAGGACTCTGCCGCAATGTGTACACAGCATGCTTCTGGCTTTATTACAACGGATAAAACTACTAATACGTGACAGGTTCAGGTAGAACTAGATTAACAAGATAACATTTCACCCCCTTAATCTTGATTACCTGAACCAATGTTCTGAATACCAATCATCTCCTTCAGTGCCTAAAAACGAACCCTGGGAAGTGGCTTCGTCAGTATGTCTGCATGCTGTTCTTCAGTCCGAACATGATCCATAGTGAGTTTGCCTTCTTCTACATAGCTTCTCACAAAGTGGTAGCGTACATCTATGTGCTTGCTTCTGTCATTGAACACTGGATTTTTGCACAAAGAAATTGCAGACTGATTATCAACTTTCAGCACTGAATGCTCTGCTTTCTTACCAAGCAGTTCTCCAACTAGCCTTGCCAGCCATATTCCCTGACAGGCTGCAGTTGCAGCGGCCACATACTCAGCTTCACAAGAAGGTTGTGCCACTATTTTCTGCTTTTGTGATCCACAAGTTATTGGACACTTCCCAAAATAGTACAATACACCTGTAGTACTCTTGCGATCGTCCACATCCCCTGCAAGGTCACTGTCACAGTATCCAAGAAGCTGTGGATAACCTGTGACACTCCTGTAACAACAACCAAGATTAATTGTGCCTTTTATATATCTCAGGATCTGTTTTACTGCACTCATATGCTCCCTTGTTGGCCTTTCCATGTAACTGCTGACATAGCCAACCGAAATACTGAGGTCTGAATGTGTGTGTAGAAGGTATCTCAAGCTTCCAACCACACTACGATATTGAGTAGCGTCCACTTCCTCTGCCTGACTAGATTTGCTCAAGTTCAGTCTTGGCTCCATGGGAGTGAGTGTGGGGTTGCGATCTGCCATTCCCATCTTGTCCAGAATCTGAGCTGCATATCCTGACTGACACAACGTGATCTGACCTGGTTCTTGATTCACTTCGATACCTAGGTAGTAGCTCAATAGTCCCAAATCTGTCATGCTAAACTTGGTTTTCATCTGCTTCTTGAACTCATTTATGACCTTATCACTGTCACCTGTGATAACAAGGTCATCAACATATACTCCAACAATCAGAACTGAGTTCATCACCCTCTTCCTGTACAAGCCAGATTCTGAAGGGCATTTCTCAAAACCAAATTATGTCAGTGTTGAGTCCAGTTTAGAGTTCCATGCTCTTGATGCTTGTCGAAGCCCATATAGAGCTTTGTTGAGCTTGTACACCTTGCTACTATCTTCCCCAATTTCAAATCCAGGAGGCTATTGAGAAAAGTAGACTTGTCGAAGCCCATAGACTTCCTCACTCAAATGGCCATTGAGAAAAGTAGACTTGACGTCCATTTGATGGATCCTCCAGCCAAACTGAGCAGCAAGGGCCATTAAAAATCTAACAGATTCCAGCCGTGCTACTGGTGCAAACACCTCTTCGAAGTCAATTCCTTGTCGCTGGGCATACCCTTTTCCAACAAGCCTCACCTTGTGTCTTACAACAGCACCATATGGATTCTTTTTAGCTTGTAAACCCACTTCAAACCTATGGGTTTGTGCCCTTTGGGCAAGTCACAAAGCTTCCATGTCCTGTTCTCTTCTATGGAGTTCAGTTCTTCCTTCATGGCTTTCTTCCAGCACGCCATTTTCATCGCCTCCCGATGATCAGATGGTTCCTCCATGCCAAGGAGACAGATCCCAGAGTACACCCCCTCAATCTACTCGGTGTCCTCATAAACATCTTCTAAAAAACGCTTTCCTTGCATGCCTTGTGATGTTTCAGAGTAGGGCGTCAAGGGAGAGCTTGCAGCTGGTACATGTGTTGATGGTGTAGCAGGTAAGACGAATGGAATGGAAGCTCCATTACCAGCCTACCTCGTCCTTTTCCACTGCAACGACACAGCCGTGGCAGCTGATTTTTGTGCCTTGGCAGCCAAAACAACTTCTTTCTCTGCCGCGACAGAGCTCTCTGCCCAGTTTCTTCACGTTTTGGTTGATCTGGGTAGCTGACAGTGAAAGGCACGTCATTGTATTCTCCTCCTGAACCTGTAGCACCCTAGTCCCAGCATCTCTTCTCCTCAAAGACCGCATCACGAGTCACCACTATTTTCTTGCTTTCGGGATCATACATACGGTAGGCCTTTGATCCAGAATCATATCCAATGAATACCATCTGTCTACTCTGATCTGAGAGCTTTGACCATCTAGGTCCAACCTTCTTCACGTGGGCAATGCACCCAAACGTCCGAAGGTGCTGGACTGTAGGTTTCCTCCCATGCCAAGCTTCATAAGGTGTCATATCAGTGACACTTTTTGTTGGTGCCCTGTTCAAGAGATAGACGGATGTGGTAACTTCCTAGCCCCAAAACTTGTTCGGCACCCCCATGCTCGACTCCTGGCCATACCTACAATAGTTTGATTTCTTCTATCAACAACTCCATTCTACTGAGGTGTGTATGGAGCTGTCAAGAAATGCTTGATGCCATTCTGGTCATAGTGTTTGGCAAACTCAGCTGATGTAAACTCTCCTCCCCTGTCTGTCTGCACTGTCTTCAGTTTCAGACTTCTTTCAACCTCAGCTGAAGTGTGGATTTTCTTGAAAGCATCCAGAGCCTCCTCTTTGCTGCGCAACAGTTCCAACCACATGTACCTATAATGGTCATCAACGAGGAGAAAGTAATTCTTTCCTCCATGTGTCATAGGTGTGATGGGGACACACAAGTCCCCATGCCACAACTCCATCTGCTACGAAGCACGATAAACAACTTGTGTGGGAAATGGCAACCGCTTTTGTTTGGCTATCATACAACCATCACAAATCTGATCAATGTGGTCGATTTCAGGCATCCCTTCGACCAAGCCTCCAGCTGATAGTGAACAGAGAGAACGGAAATTGACATGTCCGAACCTCATGTGCCATAACCACGTGTCCTCCTTTGCGTGTGCCATGAGGCATATCGGCTTAGTCTGCTGTATATTGAGAATGTACATCTGGTTTCGTGTTCTTGGCACACGAGCCAGCACATTCCTTTGTCTGTCCCAGACAATCATCACACCATCCTCAATTGCATACTTGCATCCATTCTCGTCCAACTATCCAAGACTAATTATGTTATTCTTCAGTCTTTGTATATAGTAGACATCAGAGAGTACTTTGTGATCGCCGGTTGAGGCATTGCATCAGCACCTCTCCTCATCCACAAATCTCAACAGCTGAACCATCCCCAAAGCGCACCTTCCCTGTCACACTTCGGTCCAGCTCTGCAAACTTGTCTGAATTGCATGTCATGTGATTGCTAGCACCTATGTCCAGGTACCAAGCCAGATCATGTTTGCCCATCAATTTAGGCACCACCTTTTCTTCATTGAGGAACACCTGTTCTGAGATAATTTCACTATGCTGCGTCAGTTCACATGCCTCCAGCATCATAAGGGCAGGATCATCTTCCTCCTTCTCGGCCAGATTGGCCTTCTCCTTGTTTGGCTCTGAGCAATCAGCCTGAAAGTGTCCCTTCTCATTACAATTGTAACACCTCAATTTGGTGATGTCAAACTTCCCTTTCCTCTTTTGTTTTCCACGATCACCGTCAGTGTCTTTGTTAGCCTTGGTGCGGTCAGTTTTGCCGCCGGATTTCTTCCCAGCAGACCATCCTGAACTGCACTGCACTGCCCTTCTTGACTTGCAAAAGCTGCTCCAGTGCCTTTGTCATCAACATGAGCTGCTCCTCTTTTCCACCACCACTACGACGACGGCCGTGATGGATGTTCTCGTATGCCGCCAGTCTTACAATCCCCTCAGACACCGGCATGGTGGTAAGATCTCCCCATTGTTCAATGATGTTCACAACGTCTACATACCTATCTGGTACTTCATTGAACAAAGCTTCTATGACAGATTCATCATCTACTTTCTCACCTAGAGATCGAATCTCCGCGACGAGGGTGGTCAGCTTCTATCCAAACACTGCGTTGGTCTTGCCATCACCCATCTGCATCCGATCAAGCTCTCTCTTCAGCTGCTTCACCCTGGCCTTCTTGACACGATCTTCACCAACCCGCATCTGCCGGATCACCTCCCAGGCCTCAGCCGCGGTCTCGTACTCCGCGATGGCCATGACCATGGCATTAGGGAGTGACTGCGAGAGCACAATGAACGTGTCCTCGTCCCTGGCCTGGTCTGATATGTCAGAAATGTATCTATAATTTTTGATGCTCCATGCTTGTTTACTATCTAGTTTGCTTTGCTTTGTCTACACTTTGAGGTGTTTTTATATCTTTTCTAGAACTAAGATATTAACAAGTTGCCACAGTGCCAGTCGCCTGTTTTCTTCTGTTTTTGGTTCCAGAAAGGCAGAAAATCAATATTCTCGGAATTGGATGGGACAAAAGCCAAAGTTATTATTTTTCCCGAAGCAACACGGCCCCACGAAGCAGAGCCAGAGGGGGGCCACAGGGTGGTCGAAACCCCTAGGTGCGGGCAAGCCCTGGAGGCGCCTGGAGGGGGTGTGGGCCCCCTAGACCCCCACCGATCTTGATTCATGCGTCTATAAGAAGCCTTCGACCCAAAAACCCTAGGGCATCCAAAAGAAATGCACGAAAACCTTTGTACCGCCGCCACCACCGAAGGGGAGATTCAGGGGACTTAAACTCTCTGTTCCCGCACCCTTCCGGGACGGGGAAGTGCCCCCGGAGCCATCTCCATCGATCTCCACCGCCATCTTCATCACCGTTGCTGATTCCCATGATGAGGAGGGAGTAGTTCTTCCTCGAGGCTAAGGGATCTACCGGTAGCTATATATTCATCTCTCTCTCTCTATGCATGGTCATATTGTGATCATGAGCTTTGTAATCAAGTAGATCTACCTTGCTACTCAAGTGCTTTAATAGATCTCTCCTATCCCCATGTGTGTGAAAGTGACAGCGTGCATGCCATGGTGGCACTTAGGATTGAGTCTACATAAATACTCTTTGTGATTTAATAGATCTATGCTTTTCCCCATGTGTGTGAAAGTGACAGTGGACATACCGTGTGTGGCACCTTGGCTAGATTGAATATTTGTTATGAGTTATATTTGGAGTTGGATGTCTCTATGAAATTGTGGTGTTTGTTGGAACCATCTAGTGCTCAAGGTGACAGTGTGGGGTTATCTAGATTGGGGAAGGCGGACTTTGAGGTGTGTTGTTATAGCCCTACCTTGCATTAGAGTGTCCAACCGGAGAGTAGTTAAGAGTAGTATCATGAAGAGAGGATATTTGTATGAGAGAGTGTTCACTAGTGAAAGTATGATCCATAGGCCTTGTTTCTAAACATTGAAACACCGTTTGCATCTAGATCTGTTGCATGTTTGCTTGCTTCCAACAGTTTGCCTTTAGTCTGTTCCTCCACGCCATTAGCTATTTTCTGGCACCGTTACCCCACATCAACAAGTCAGAAGCTATTTTCTGGCACCGTTACCACTTGTATTTCACTATCTCTTCGCCGAACTTGTGCACCTATACACCTGACAAGTGTATTGGGTGTGTTGGGGACACAAGAGAATTCTTCTATCTTGATTGCAGGATTGCTTGAGAGGGAATACCTTTGACCACTTCCTCCCTGAGTTTGATAAACCTTGGGTAATCCACTTAAGGGAAACTTGCTGTTGTTCTAAAAACCTCTGCACTTGGAGGCCCAACAACTGTCTACAAGAATAGAAGTGCATAGACATCAAGCTATTTTCTGGCGCCGTTGCCGGGGAGGTAAGGTAAAAGATACTCACATCCTCCGGTGTGAGTGCTCAAAGTTATTTCCTTTAGATTCTGCAATTTTGTCTTTTTGTTTCTTGTTTTCACTAGTTAGGCTTAATGGAAAACGACAAAAAAATTAGAGAGCTTTATAGTGTTTATCTTGAGTTAGGACATGAAGTGTTTGAAGAGAAAATTAAAAAACCTATGGAACTTTATTTGCATGCTAATAGTAATTTTATTAGTATGAATTCTTTGGACACCATTATTGCTAATGCTATGGAAATGTCTAAGCTTGGGGAAGCTAGTTTTGATGAAAATAATATTTTTAGTCCCCTAGCTATGGAAGATGGCTATTGTATTGCTTAGGATGATACCAAACCTCCAATTTATGATGATTACAATGATGAGTATGATATTTTCAGTCCACCTACTATTGAGGAGAAAATTAATTGTTATTATAATGTGCCTCCTATATTTGATGATTATGGTGATGAGAATAGTAATGATAGCTATTTTGTTGAATTTGATCCCACTACAATTAATAAGAATGACTATGCTTATGTGGAGAGTAATAATTTTATGCATGCGGCTCATGATAAGAACATTTTATGTGATAGTTATATTGTTAATTTTGTTCATGTTGCTATTGAAAGTTATTATGAGAGAGGAAAACATGGTTTTATGCATCTCAATAATATTAAGTTTCCCCTGTTTATGTTGAAAGTCTTGAAGTTGCACTTGTTTTGTTTTCCTATGCTTGTTGCTTTGTGCTTTCATGACTTGTTTCTTTAGAAGATTCCTATGCATAGGAAGTGGGTTAGACTTAAATGTGTTTTGAATTTTCTTCTTGATGCTCTCTTTTACTTCGATTCATATTTCTTATGTGAGCATCTTCTCAAACTATCAACCCTAACTTAAAGGCATTAAAGAAAGTACTTGTTGGGAGATAACCCAAGAGTTTCCCTGAGTCTTGGAAGTTATTACTTCTGTAATGACATCTACTTATCCTTTTTGTTTGCTTTTTGTGCCAAGAATGACCTCTAATGAGAGGGAAGTAAGATTTGGGGAGTTGTTGTCCCAAAACAGATTTCTGTCCTCCACCATAAAAATTCGTGAGGAGTATCTGTAACTCAGATTAAGCTCAAAATTTAGGAATAAATCCCCTAGTATGTTAGAGAACTTTAGTTATTTCAACACTTTTGATTTGAGCAACAAAAGATTTTCTATAAAATCGGTTTCTACCTGCTGGTCTGTTTTGACAGATTTCTGCCATTATTTGCATTTGCTTCTTATTGATTCCTTTTTGAGTTCTATTTTGGGGAATTGAGCTTTTTGAAGGATTTGCTACAGTAGTGTGTGTTTTTAGTGAAAAAATTGCTGTTCTAAAGCTTTGCTAGAGGTCTAATATCTTTTGAATAAACTAATGTTGCTAATAAAGATTGTGTGAAGTTTTGTATGAAGGAAAAATTCCAGGTGTAAAGAGAGAATGATGTAATGAGATGAAGAATGGACAAAAGCTCAAGCTTGGGGATGCCACCCCGGTGTCACCCCAAGAAATATCCAAGAGGTACAAGCGTCAAATCTTGGATGAGTAGATTAGCAGAGTGATCAAGTGTGTCAAAATTTTAGGTATTTTGCAAGAGTTTTTGAGGAACATGAATTTTTATGAAAGAATCAAAGAGATAAGAATGAGAATAGGTTTTTGTAAATATTTGTTTTTCTTTGGTTTTGAAACTAAGTTTTTGGTTCAACGTCCAGTCTAACTAGGGTCTCCTATGGTCAGGATGGCTCTGATACCAACTTGTCAACACCCAAATTTTGAGCTCAGGTCTATCTAAACAGAAGGGACACTATGCTGACAACTGTCCGGAGAAGAAAGGACTGAAGCCAACCAACGGCGAGAAGGCCACAGTGAACCACATGAATGTGGAGGAGATCCCAGATGAGCCTGACCTTGTGATTGGTAAGTTCCCAATCAACACTTACCCCGCACTTATACTTTTCGATACTGGTGCATCGCATTCATTCATATCAAGGGCATTTGTGGATAAGTATAAGTTACCTACTGAGTCTATGAAAAGGTCTATTAGAGTGAGTTCACCTGGAGGAGATATGATAGCTAGCGCGGGATGCCGCGACTTAACTGTGAGGATTGGAACACACAACTTCATTGCACATCTAGTAGTGTTGGATTCACAGGGATTAGACGTTATTCTGGGTATGGATTGGATGTCTATGCATGGGGGACACATAGATTGTGCACAGCGAGCTGTTTCACTCAAAACCCCGGATGGTAAGAGGATTAGATTCAAGTCGGTTGCACGACCGAGAAGGTGTAACTTGAATTCTCTTAAGGGGGTTAGCATGGATACTGTGCCAGTGATTAGGGATTACCCCGACGTGTTTCCGGAAGAGCTTCCAGGGATGCCACCTAACAGAGATGTAGAGTTTCTTATCAACCTGATGTCGGGAATAGGACATATAGCAAAGAAACCATATAAGATGGATGTCGATGAGCTGAAGGAATTGAAGAAACAGTTGAAGGAGCAATTGGAAAAGGGATTCATTCAGCCTAGTTCGTCGTCATGGGGAGCACCTGTTCTGTTTGTGGAGAAGAAAGATAGCAGCAAGATATTAGTAGTGTACTATCGCTCGCTGAATGAATTAACCATCAAGAACAAGTACTCTCTGCCGAAGATAAATGATCTGTTTGATCAACTGGAAGGAGCAAAGGTGTTTAGCAAGATTGATCTGCGATCAGGCTACTTCCAATTGAAGATCCGGGAGCAGGACGTACCAAAAACCGCCTTCATCACTAGGTATGGTTTATATGAGTATACAGTTATGTCTTTTGGACTAACGAATTCCCCGGCATACTTCATGACCATGATGAACAAGGTATTTATGGAGTACTTAGACAAGTTCGTGGTGGTGTTTATTGATGACATACTGATATACTCCAAGGATGATGCTGAGCATGAGAAACATCTAAGGATGATTATGGAGAAGCTGAGGGAACACAAGCTGTATGCCAAATTCAGCAAGTGTGAATTCTGGCTTAACACCGTTGGGTTTCTTGGACACGTAGTGTCAGGAGAAGGAATTGCTGTTGATCCAAACAAAGTGACTTTAGTGACAGAGTGGGAAGCGCCCAAGAATGCTGGAGGGATTCGAAGCTTTTTGGGACTTGCTGGATATTACAGAAGATTCATTGAAAACTTTTCCAAGATTGCTAAGCCGATGACTGAACTTCTGAAGAAGGAGAGGAAGTTTGAATGGTCTGACGTATGTGAGGCCAGCTTTCAGGAACTGAAGCGTCGACTAGTGACCGCGCCTGTTCTATGTTTACCAGATCTTCCAAAGGATTTCCAAGTGTACTGTGATGCCTCACGACAGGGACTTGGGAGTGTGCTGATGCAAGATGGGAGAGTAGTGTCATATGCCTCGCGACAACTCAAGCACCATGAGCGGAATTACCCCACACACGACTTGGAGTTAGCGTCAGTGGTTCATGCGCTCAAGGTATGGAGGCATTACTTAATGGGAAAACACTATGATGTGTACACCGACCACAAGAGCCTGAAGTACATATTTACACAGAAGGAATTGAACATGAGACAAAGGAGATGGTTGGAGCTTATCAAGGATTATGATATGAATCTGCAATACCACCCGAGAAGGGCCAATGTAGTAGCAGATGCCCTGAGCCGGAAGGTTTATGCCAATGGGTTGACAATTGGTGAATTGCCTGAGGACTTATGCAAGCAATTCAATGACCTTAGACTGGAGGTAGTATCTGAAGGATACTTAGCAACAATGGAAGTCCAACCAACGCTACAGGACAGAATCAGGAAGGCTCAAGTGGGATACAAAGAGATAGATGAAGTTAAGGAAAAGATGAAGGAAGGTCGAGCAAGGGAATTCCGCGAGGATGAGCAAGGAACCCTGTGGTACGGAGATCGTTTGTGCGTTCCCAACGATCCCGAGATAAGGAAGTTGATTCTGCAGGAAGCTCATGACTCACCATATTCCATACATCCGGGCAATACGAAGATGTATATGGACTTAAAGGACAGATTCTGGTGGAACAACATGAAGGGAGACAGCGCGGAGCATATTGCCCTATGTGATGTATGCAGCCGAGTAAAAGCGGAACACCAGAAGCCAGCAGGATTGCTACAGCCATTGCCTGTGCCGGATTGGAAGTGGGATAGAGTGGGAATGGACTTTATCACAGGATTGCCCAGGACCAGGTCAGGATATGACTCTATTTGGGTAGTGGTCGACCATTTGACCAAGGTAGCCCACTTCATACCGGTAAAGACGACCTATACGAGTGCAAAGTTGGCCAAGATTTACATGGACAGGATTGGGTGCCTACACGGAGTTCCCAAGAGTATCGTATGTGATAGAGGCACCCAATTTACCTCACACTTCTGGCTCCAGCTGCACGAGTCACTTGGTACTAGATTGGAGTTTAGCACATCGTTTCACCCACAGACTGATGGACAGACCGAGAGGGTGAATCAGATTTTGGAGGACATGCTGAGAGCTTGCGCCTTGGCTCATGGTTCTAGTTGGGATGATAATTTACCGTATGCGGAGTTTTCCTACAACAACAGCTATCAAACCAGCATCAAGACGTCACCGTTCGATGTGCTATATGGGAAACGGTGCCGAACACCATTGCTATGGGATGGAGTAGGAGAACGCCAGTTGTTTGGACCTGATTTGATCAAGGACGCTGAGGAGAAGGTCGCCTTGATTAGGGACAGGCTGAAGGTAGCGCAATCAAGTCAGAAAAGCTACGCTGACGCCAAGCGTAAGGAAGTGGTGTATGAGAAAGGGGATAGAGCGTACCTCAGAGTATCGCCACTTCGTGGAATCAAGAGATTTGGAATTAAGGGTAAGCTGGCACCTCGATTTATTGGACCGTATCGGGTCTTAGCACGCAAAAGAGAAGTTGCTTATCAATTGGAGTTTCCAGAGGCTCTGTCTGCTGTTCACAACGTGTTCCACGTATCCCAGCTGAAGAAGTGCCATCCGGAGATGGTGGGTACACCATTGAGAGACACTGTGCCACTAGAGGAGGTTCAGCTTGAGAGTGACCTGACCTATGAGGAGAAACCGGTCAAGATTCTGGAGACAGCAGAAAGGATTACCCGTACCAAGACAATCAAGTTTTGGAAAGTACAGTGGAGCCACCACACCAAAGAGGAAGCCACTTGGGAGCGTGAGGATGACATCCGAGAGGACTACCCACACCTATTTGCTAGCCGCGCCGAATCTCGAGGACGAGATTCATCTTAAGGGGGTTAGTCTTGTCACATCCCAAATTTTAGATTTGGTCTTGCATATCATTCATAGCATTGCATCATATCTTTCCATGCAAAACCGTCGAGTAGAAAGGTTCGGCGAAACGCCTTTTGCAAAACCCTATTTTACTTCTCTACGAGTTTCCTGCGGGAGGCTTTAGAAGGACTTGCGACAACCGCCCCTGTAGGTTCGAGTTCTCGCGCAAACCTTGACAGAAGGTTGTTCCCCTCGACGATACGAACCCGTAGGCGCGAGAATCGCTCCAATCGGAGTTCGTATGCAAAAGCCTCGGACGTTTTAGTAAACCGCCAGAAAACGGTCCGAAAATCCGGACCGATTTCAGAATCCAAGTCTATTTCCCGGACCGAATCTGAGTAGAATCCGCGCGAGGGACTATTTAAAGAGGGACCCCCACCTGCCTCGTTTTCTGTGCCCAACTCCCACGCGCCGACCCAGCCGCCTCCACTCCCCACAAGCGCGCCTCCTCGGGATCGATCCCATCGCCGCCGCCACTCCTGGTCGCCTCGTCGCCGCCGCCGCCGGCCATCGCCATCGCCGCCGCCAGGTTCGCCACGCCGCCGCCCCTCCATTCCCGTGCTCCGCGCCACCGATGGTCGCCCACGCGGCCATCGCCGCCCCCACCCGCGGCAGCGCCGCCACCCAGCGCCGCCTCGCCGCCCTTCCGCCCCGGCCCCGCACGCCGCCAACCGCCCGCATCCCCGCCGCCGCGCCATCGCACGCGCCATCGCACGCGCAAGCGCGCGCCCGCGCGAGTCCGCCCCGGCCGCCACCTCGCTCGCAAGCTGCTGCTGCCGCCGCCGCTGCAAGCTGCGCCGCACGCTGCTGCCCTGCACGCGCGCTGCGTTGCCGCTAGCGCATGATCGCATGCGATATAGCACGCATGCACGCCCGCATACACGCACGTACACGTGCCGCCTCGCGCGCGTATTTGTTTTCTCGGACCCGTCCATTTACCGTGTACCTCCGTGCAGGAAGAACCCCGACGCCGGAACCGAACTCCACCGCCGTCCGGAACTCGCACCGTCCGGAGTCCGTTTCGCCATCCGTTTCCGGTAAGACAGCAGCCACCGTCAAATCTCAGATCAGCGGCCTAGATCGTTAGTTGACCGGTCAGACTCAGGCGTTGACTATTCAAACGCCCAGTCAGCGCCCAGTCAGCAGACGCTTTGACCAGTCAACAGACACAATTGGCTGGTCAATTTCGTTAATCCTTTTAGTTGGCAGATTTCGGTAGAATCTTGTAAATTGCGTAGAAATTTAACTGTTTGGCCAAAAATTGCAAATAAAATATGTACGGGTTCAATCAGTCGTGTAGAATCTCGCTGTACCTTTGGTTCAGACTTTTACTGCCAGGTTTAGTACAGTTTAATCAAACTAGTTAGTGGCCTTTTTGGAGTAATAAATTCGTAGAAAAAGATCCGTAGCTCCAAAAATCGCGTATGATATGTCCCTGAACTCGGGAGAATGAGGGGAATCTCATCGTGAATTAAAAGGATAGGCTTACAGTAAAAACTTCTGCAGGAATTGTCTAATGGCTTTCTGCAGTGTTTTAATTACTCGGGAAGTTTTATAACTCCTTTTTGGGTAATTCCAGTTGGTACTGTTTCTAATCAGCGATGCCTATGTGGTAGAATTTTCCCAAGATTTTACAAACAGTATACTACCGGTGGTGAATTATTTAAGTTCTAGCTCTAGTTGTGAGCATTACTTTTACTTAATAGTTTTCCTAGCGCTAAAACTATTTTCCATGCATGCAATCGGTAGTGTTATGTTATAGGATGTTGTGGTGCAGCTGTAGCACCAATTCACTTGTCGTTCATGCATTCATGCATTATATTTGTTGCATGTGCTTGTGCGAGGATTGTGCTCCAGACCGCTACAACCAAGGCAAGTAGATGCTACTTTATTCATGATATCGTCCTACTATTTTCTATGCATTGCCGTGTATTTTGTAGATGCATGTGTAGGATGATACTATCGCTATGCTATGTCCTATTATGTGGTAGGACCCCCTTTGTAGATGAACCACCGTTGGTAGATGTGCTTAGCCATGCTTGATGAACGAGGGCTGGGTTACATCATTGATACTTGCTTTCTCAAAATATTGCTTTGTGAAAACTAAAACAACTTAATCAATGAACTCCCTGGGTGTGATGGTATTGATAATTTTTGGTGGTTTCATTGCGGAAAGGCACCCAGGTATCAAGAGAGAATGATTGGCTTCTTTATTGTGTAGCTTACGTGTACAACCATGTGCCAATAATGAAATGGGCGGTTGGTTGGACTTAGTAGGTTGTGGTAACTCGAACCCGCGTAGACAGAGATGTAGAATTTTGGTAGGTTGGACCGGTGCGCGTCGGGATTGAGGAGCTACTTCCCGAACAGTCTCTTCTTGGACTTCTCCCTATCATCACCCAAAATGAGAGTGATGGTACGAGCTGGGCTGGCCAAGTCACATGGGTAAAGTGTATTAACCTCTGCAGAGTGTATAATCTAATCGATTAGCCGTGTCCCCGGTTATGGACATCTGAGTTGCTAGATATTGATTCCATGACACGTTTCTCGCTCATTCTAATTTCATAATTGTTTTAATATTGTTGGGTTAACTTAATTGGGTTCTTTTCAAAGAAAATCAAAACTGTTTATGAAAGTAGGACAAATGTATTTGCAAATGCAAGCCAGACACAGCTCCACTTGCCAAATATGCATGTAGATGTTAGTACTATTGTCTCCTTTACTAGCTCTACTTGCCATACATTCCATGTATTGACCCTTCGGGGCTGCTACGTTTCATGTTGCAGGTTATTCCGATTCTGATTGATCGTTATAGGCCACGGTACTCCACTCGGCACTTGTTCACTTGTGGGCAATTTTAATAATGGAGGATTTACATGTTTATGTCGCTACCTGAATAATTTGAGCTAGAATTATGCTAAGCTTTTATTGTAATAATGGTACTCTGGATCTTTGTAGATCATGATACAAGGATATTATGCTATGTTATCTATCTTACTCTATTGTGGGCCAATGAACCGATCCAGGGATAGGCATGTCACATAGAGGCCACGGTCTTTTCAGAACCGGGGTGTTACAGCTTTTGTCTTTGCCCTCACACTCTCACTTTCCAATGGCAAGTGCACAATGCTTAGACAAACACAAAATGAGTTGCTCTCATAGGATAGGTACACACAAAGGAAGATATGGCTACAAGGGTTGACACAAGTTATACCTTAGTTGTTGATGGTGATCTTGTGTCGATGGAGCGGGGAAGAGTTTGGGGTCCGTGGTGTCGAAGAGCGCGGCGATGTTGCGGAAGCTATCTGTTAGTTGGTGACACGCAGACAGAACACAAACAACAAGTGGACAGATTAGCCAATGCAGAAAAGAGGAAAAAGGGGCAAAACTGGCGTCCAGGGCCGGAGACTCCGGTCTGGGCCGGAGACTCCGGGGTAGACCGGAGACTCCGGTGCATAAGGTCGGAGACTCCGGTGTGGAAGATCTGCTCGTGTTCTTGAGCGGAAATTCACGCCTAGAGTCCTCAAATCCGCAAAAATTTGGCCAAAATTGGGCTGGGAAACGCAGGCAAAAGCTGGACCAACACCTTAGACAAGATTTGGTCGGATCAAAACCACAAATAACACTCCAAAATGATAGATCGATCCAAAGGCAAATTGGAGCTGTTTTTTGGGAAATTTTCGAATTTATGGTGGATAGAAGAAAAATTGAGGGGAAATTCATGATCAACCTTGATCTTGATACCAAGATGTTATGGGGTAACCCCTTGGGGTGGCCCGATCTTTCACGAATCTCCGCGGGGTTCGAGGGAAGAGTGGTGGAAGGGGAAGAGGGGACGAAATCCACGAACACACGCACTCTAAGATCCCGATGAACTCATGCACACAAATCACGATACACGCCGATAACTCACGCCGGTGGCAACCGCTCCAACATAATCTCTAGGATCGGTGTTGGGCGAAGCTCCCTCTCCATGACCAACAACGGGGGACGAGGTGCTTGGTGAGATCTTGACGACTTGGGGGCGAGAAACCGAGAACCCAAGGCCTTGTACAACTTGGACGCACTAGGCAAGATCCAAGAGGAGGTGGATAATAGGGTGCCCCTTGGTAGGAGCATGAGACCAATAGATGAAAGATCCTAAAGGGGTGTCCTCAATCTATTATTATCCAAGTCTAGGGTTTACATATGAGGGGTGGGGCTTTATATAGGCCAACCACTTAAACAGGGGTAGTTCTGGAATAAAACTGGAAGTTTGGGCGAAACTGGGGGTTACATGGGCCAGGCCCAAAAGGCCTTGACATGCCTGGCATCGAGCAGGCCGGAGACTCCGGTGTTGGGTCCGAAGACTCCGGTCTGGGCCGGAGACTCCGGTCAATCTCCGGACCCGTCTCCGGAGGGGGCATCTGGCTGTCCCGGGCTTGGTTCTTGGGGCCGGACCGGAGGAAGGTCCGGAGACTCCGGTGTAGGGGACCGGAGACTCCGGTCTACACCAGAGACTCCGGTGTGCAGAGCTCCAGCAGCTTCTCCTCCTGGTCCTTCTTCCTTGGGGGCTTGGTGTGGTGATGTTGCTTCATAGCTGAGGATACATAACGTAGTTGCATGAAGTAGAAATCCATCCAAAGGTAGACCAAAATCACATGAGGAAAGGAGCGAGTTAACCTTGGCTTGTAGGAGCTTGGCTCGGGCGCGAGTCATTGGTCCACTTGGGGGAGTAGGTGTTGTAGATGGAGGTGCGTCCGTAGGACGGGCTGCATCAGATACGAGGAGGAAGGAGGATTCTACGAAGAAGAAGCCGAGGAGAACTTCAACCACTGCTCTGCACAAGGTAAGCCTAATGCTACTAGTTGAATGTGCAAGATAACACTTGCAATTTAGCAAGCTTATAATGATACTGTGCAAGCCAATACTTGCTTTTCACCATGCCAACTATATGCCTTAAACATAGATGATCCTACCCACTTGATAAACCAATCCTAGTTTTTACTTACAAGCTTATCACTTTATTTCATTATCAAAGCTATTACTTAGAGTTTACTTCAGTGAATTGTAGATACTAGAAAGATATTTGAAGGTTGCATAAAGAGCATAAAAGTTAGCCTAAGCTAGATAATCTTGATGTCATCCTAAGGCATGAGATTGAACTTAGTTGAAACTCCACTTGTTTACCACCCCTCATTAGTACTTACCCCCACTTGTAGATGCTAGTGCTAAGCATAAAACTTGATCAACTTTAGATGGGAATATTTGGTGGAAAAATGGTTATGAAAACCTTGGAATGATGGATCATTCTATTGAAATGTGTCTGACATTTGTTTCCGAACACCAGATGATTTATGGTGATGAAAATGTTGAGGCATGAGCCTTATCCCTTTATAAAAACTGATGGTTGTCTGGATGCGATAGCATTCCAATTTTATCGTACAACCACAATACTCGAGAATTGGGTAGGGCTTGACTAGAAAATTATATACCTTAGTATTAGTTCCCTCACGGCCAAGGTCTAAGCTGATACTAGAAACTTATATACCTTAGTATTAGTGTCCTATTATCAGAAACCCCTTGCACTTGTTATTATTATTTTGCGAGTACTTAAAGAGTACTCATGGCTTTGTCCCTGTCAATTCTCATGGCCAGACTATGAAGATGAGTACCTGGAAGATGGACCCCAGAAAGGTTACGACAACTAGGATCATCTCCCATCGTCAGCATTGCCTTTGAACCCGAAGATGGAGCTTCTCCTACGCTACCGTTATTATTACATATTCTGCTGCTTGAAGTTGTATTAAGAACTGGATCATGAGATCCCTATTTGTGTAAGAACTTATGTATGGTTTGTAATGGATGATGTACTATGGTATCCAATTTTGTTATGTCTCACAAAAATGGTAATCCTAGGATTGCGATGTATGGCATAACAGGCATCTGGGATTAAAAATCCGGGTGTTGACAAGTTGGTATCAGAGCTATCCTGACCATAGGAGACCCTAGTTAGACTGGAAGTTTGAAATCAAAAACTTAGTTTCAAAACCAAAGAAAGCAAATATTTAAAAAAACTCAATCGCATTCTTACCTCTTGGACTCTTTCATAAAAATTCAAGCTACTCCAAAATTATTTCAAAGCTTACATCAAATTTTGCACCCAAGATCACTTTTAGTAAAACTCACAACTACGCTAGTGCACAAACGTAGTGAGTAGTATTCGTCCCACTGTATCATAGTTTTCAGAATGGTTCTTAAAACCATCTGTTTTTCCTTGTTGTGGTGTGTGTTGTACCGTGTGCTATGAATGAATGAAAAGCAAGTTACTAGAAAATCTGAGTCAAACTTTGAAAACTTTTCAAAATCCCAGAACCTTAGAAATTTCCCTCTTTTCTCATGATCTATCTCAATCTTCAGATGCCACACGGAGGAAGTGGTTCATCCCCGGACCCGATGTTGCAGATCCTGCAAATGTTGACCTCTGACCGCGAAGCTGAAAGAGCGGAACGTCAAGCCAACCTAGCCACCCTGCAACAGATAGCTCAGCTATCCCACAACAACCAAGGACACGGAAATCAGGACAACCATGGATCTAAGCACAAGAACTTACAGAATACCAACCCACGTGTTTTCACTAAGTCAGAAGAACCACTAGACGCCGATGATTGGCTGCAGACCATGGAAAATAACCTAGAAGTCGCCGGAGTGGAATCCAACGAGAAAGTTCTATTCGCCACCCACTATCTAGACGGACATGCCAGGGCATGGTGGAACAGTGTTCGCGCAATGACCGGAGGTCAGATGATGACCTAGGAGGAATTGAAGGTCAAGTTCAGCAGAACCCATGTGCCACCGTGTTTGATAAAGAGGATGAGAGACGAGTTCAGAGAACTGAAGCAAGGAAGGATGACCGTAGAGGAATACCGTGACAAAATTTTGTCATTAGCTAGGTATGCCCCGGATGAGATCGACACCGAAGCCAAGAAGAAATAAAGATTCCTGAATGGTCTGCATGATGAGATGCAGACATTGTTAGTTAATATCCCCTTTGCTGATATTGAAGCCCTTGTCGACTCTGCCATCCAGATGGAAGGAAAGATCAACTAAGCCAACAAGAACCGCAAGCGTCGCATGATGCATCAGCCAGGAACCCATCAGACCCCAAAGTATCGCCCTAAACCATCTCCAGGATTTGACCCAAGAACCAACCGACCCCCGATGAACCGTCCGACCTATCCCAACCGTGGAAACCCTAGGCCCGGAGGAAATCACAACAACCCCGGAAACTCTAGCAATTTCAACCGTGCCCCACCCAAGTTCAACAACAACAATGCTACCGCCAACACCAACACTGCCCCAAGGACTGGAAGCAATGATGTGCCTATAGCCGAAAAGGACAAGTCGCAGGTGACTTGCTATGACTGTGTAAATAAGGGCCACTATTCCAACGAGTGCCCCAACAAGAAGAATGCCGCAGCACCCAATGCCAATGCCCCAGCTCAGCAGCAGCGTCGTGTTCAGCCAGGAAGAAGGTTTGCCCCAGGGAATTCGCTCAACCGCAATGGCCGTCTTTTTCTCATGCATGCTGAAGAAGCTCAGGAAGCGCCAGACCTCGTGCTGGGTATGTTTTCTGTTAATTCAGTACTTGCAAGACTGTTGTTTGATTCTGGTGCATCGCATTCATTTGTCATCAAAGAATTTGCATGCACTAGTAAAATTCAACCAACCAAACCGAAGCATGTTATGATTGTTCAAATTCCCGGATCAACCACCAAGGCTAGGCAAATTTGCAAAGCCGTCCCTATCCGAATCCATGGCATAGATTTTTATGCAAATGTGATAGTACTCGGAACTAAAGTTTTGGAAGTAGTACTAGGAATGGATTGGATGTCCAAACATAAAGGATTGATTGACTGTGCCAAGAAAGCCATAACCATGACCAGTACAGCCGGAATATCAGTCGAGCATATATCTGAAACCTTACCTCGTCAATTCAAGTGCAACAAGAGTATAGCCCAACCTACCATTGACCAAGTCCGGATAGTCTGTGAATACCCGGTTGTATTTCCAGATGTTTTGCCCGGTATGCCCCCAGATCGGGATATCGAGTTTATCATCGAACTAATCCCTGGAACCGGACCCATAGCCCAGAGACCATATAGTATGAACCCGTCTGAGCTAGCAGAACTCAAGAAGCAACTGGATGCCATGCTGGAAATTGGATTGATTCAACCAAGTGCGTCAGCACGGAGATCACCTGTCTTGTTTCTGGACAAGAAAGATGGAGGTAACCGTTTGTGTACGGATTATCGGAAGTTGAATGATGTCACCATCAAGAACAAATACCCCTTGCCCAAGATAGAAGTTTTGTTTGATCAGTTGACAGGTGCCAAAGTATTTTCTAAGATTGATCTTAGAACTGGCTATCATCAACTCAATATTCGCACAGAGGATATTCCAAAGACTTCCTTTACCACCAGATATGGATTGTACGAGTATACAGTCATGACTTTTGGATTAACCAATGCCCCCGCTTATTTCATGAATCTCATGAATAAGATTTTTATGGACTTCCTGGATAAGTTTGTCGTTGTTTTCATCGATGACATTCTGATTTATTCCAAATCGGAAGAAGAACATGAGCTACACCTAAGGACCATTCTTGGAACCCTTAGAGAGCATCAGCTGTATGCAAAGTTTAGCAAATGTGAATTCTGGTTACAGGAGGTAGGATTCCTCGGTCACATTGTATCAGCCGGAGGAATTGCCGTTGACCCTGCCAAAGTAAAAGATGTAGAGGACTGGCAAGCCCCAACCACTCAAACCCAAGTTCGTGCATTTCTCGGGTTGGCGGGATATTACCGCAAGTTCGTAGAAGGATTCTCGAGTATCACCAGACCCATGACCCAATTGCTGAAGAAGGACAAGAAGTTTGAATGGACCGACAAATGTGAAGCGAGTTTTCAAGAACTCAAGAGGTGATTGATTTCAGCCCCAATCTTCATCATGCCGGATATCACGAAGCGCTTCGATGTGTATTGTGACGCATCCAAGATCGGTCTCGGATGTGTGCTAATGCAAGAAGGCAAAGTTATATCTTATCTATCTCGACAACTGAAGCAACATGAGCAAAATTACCCAACCCATGGCCTCGAACTCGCAGCCGTAGTTCTAGCCCTGAAGACATGGAGGCATTACCTGATGGGAAACCGTTGTGACATTTATTCGGATCACAAGAGCCTGAAGTATATATTCACTCAGAAGGAGTTGAATATGAGACACAGAAGGTGGATTGAGCTAATCAAGGATTACGACCTGGACATTCACTATCACCCTGGTAAAGACAATGTGGTAGCCGATGCCCTTAGCAGATTGCCGTGCCGCTTGAACTCCATGATTTTAAAGGACCAACCAAGCTTGCACAAAGAGATGGAAGATTTTAAAATGGAATTAGGAAGTGAAGGATTTTTGGCTAGCATAGAACTCTAGCCCACTTTGATCAGTCAGATTAAAGAGGCGCAGAAGGGAAATGCTAGTATCGACGGAATTAAGCGTCGTATTGGTACATGCAAAGTACCCGGATTCACCGAAGACGAAGAAGGAGTTCTGTGGTACAAAGGACGCCTTTGTGTACCATCAGATTCTGAGTTGAAAGAAGTTATTTTGAAGGAGGCTCATTATACTATTTATTCTATCCATCCCGGAGGAACTAAGATGTATCAAGATTTAAAGGAGCAATTTTGGTGGCATAAGATGAAGAGAGAAATCGGAAGCTATATCGCCAAGTGTGATATATGTCAGCGAGTCAAGGCAGGACATCAAAGACCCGCTGGATTGTTGCAACCCTTGTAGATTCTGGAATGGAAATGGGATTCCGTTGGAATGGACTTTATCACCGGATTGCCTACTTCTAGTAGGGGAAATGACTCTATCTGGGTAATAGTGGACCGATTGTCCAAAGTCGCCCATTTCTTGCCGTCAAGACCACATATCAGAGTTCGAAGCTAGCGCAGTTGTACATCACTAGAATAGTTAGTTTGCATGGAGTCCCCAAGAACATTGTATCGGATCGAGGAACTCAGTTTACCTCGAGATTCTGGAAGAAAGTCCAAGAAGGTTTAGGAACCTGCCTAGATTTCAGCACCGCGTATCACCCTCAGACCGATGGACAAACGGAGCGAGTAAACCAAATACTCGAAGATATGCTGAGAGCATGTGTGTTAGAATATGGATCCAAGTGGGAACACTATCTGCCGTTTGCAGAATTTTCATACAACAACAGTTATCAAGCTAGTTTGCAAATGGCCCCATTTGAATTTATGTACGGAAGGAAGTGTCGCACCGCTTTGAACTGGTCGGAAGGAGGAAAGAGTCAGATTTTCGGACCCGACATCCTACGAGAAGCAGAAGAGAAGGTTCACAAGATTCGTGAGAACCTCAAGACCGCCCAGTCCAGACAGAAGAGTTACACCGACAAGAGACGTAGAGACCTCGCCTTCAACATAGGAGATTTTGTGTATCTGAAGGTGTCGCCATTGAAGGGAATGCAGCGTTTCCAACTCAAGGGAAAGTTAGCCCCGAGATATATCGGACCCTTCAATATTCTGAACCGTCGAGGAGAAGTGTCGTATCAATTGGAACTACCCGAAGAGATGTCAGATGTGCACAATGTGTTCCATATCTCATTACTTCACAAGTTTCTCGAAGTCCACGAGAAGACAGAAGTATTCAAGAATATCGACCACCGGACCATAGAGATCAACGATGACCTGACCTATCCCGAAGTACCCATCCGTATTTTGGAAGAAGCTTTCCGAACCACCAGAACCCAAAGCATCAAGTTTCTCAAGATTCAGTGGAGCAACCACACAGAAGAGGAAGCTACCTGGGAACGCGAAGATCACATCAGGACGGAGTTTCCCGATCTCTTCAAATCCTAGGTAATCTTTTCGTCCTTTTTCAAATCTCGGGACGAGATTTTGTTTAAGGGGGGAAGGTTTGTAACATCCCAAAAATACTAAACTTGGATCATCACACTCTAATCATCAAATTTAGGGTTAACAAAAACTTTGCTAAATAAAAATATGAAAGCATGCTTGTAAGTATGCATTTCATTTTGAATTCGTTTGAACCAACTTGTTTGTGTGTTCCTTTGCTTGTAAATGGATGCTTAGGTGAAATAAACATCATTTAAACAATTCCCAAACTTTTCTCAAAGACAAGTAAATCAAAACAAATAAAATAAGGGAATGGTCATTTTGACCAATTTAACTCCCATGCCTACTTTGGCTGTCTCAAACTTTCAGAACTTAACAGAAACTTTTCTGGATCTTTGCATCCCTTGATTGTACTCATAACAAAGTATCAAGGCCCACTTTGTGATCATCCAGAAACATTCATAATGCATAGTTTAAAGGACAGTTCAAAATTGAATCTTTATCAGATGGGAAGATCCCACTTCTTCAAAAACCACTCAAACAAGCTCAACTTTCAAAACCCAAGCATCTGCAGACTCACCAGCACCAACCTAGCACACCCACCAAAAATCTTTTCAAAATTCAAAACTTGAATTCTTGCGGCCATTTCACCAAACACGTTGCAGACACAAATCATAAAAATCTTAAACACTATTGTGAGTAGTGATTGAAGCCTAACTTGTTCCCTCTCTAGCTACAACCATCTCAGTATATCATCTAGCAAGTTAAACCAAGCACTAGACTCACTGTAAGCTGGGCAATGACATCAATGGTGAACAGCCGAAGCCACCCATGCCACCCCAGTGGAGACAACAAGCTAGAAGAAGATTTAGCCGTGCCAACCATGTCTAGGAGGCAGCCCACCGTCCACCGCCACTCCCTGTCCCAGCTGTGAGCGTTGCCAAACCCTGGACCACACGCACGAACCGCGCCCATCTCGCCAGCAACCATGCCGAGCATGCGCCAGAGTGCCACACTCGACCGACGCCCACAGACCACGCGCCGCCCTCGCCGCGTGCATACATGATCGCTACCAACCCAGGAGACCGCCAGACATCACCATTCGTTGCCCCATGCCTCACAGCCACCGCTCACCGTCGAAGACGCCGCCTCTGCCGTGCAGAGCATCGCGTGTTCCAGACCAAACCGCACTGCCCCTACGTGTGCATTAAAGCCATACAGCATCGCCAGGAGACCACCAAGCGATCGCCACCGCCGCCCGCCCATCCCGTTCGGTCTCGTCATCGCGACTATAAATAGAGGCCACCCCCAGCCGAATTGAGCACACCATCTCACTCCCCTCTCCTCACTGATCGTGCCACCCCGTTCCCGGAGCAAGGCGAGCAGCACTTTGCCGAAATTTCACCGGAGTCTGCCGCTGCTGGAGAAGAAGGGGGCCAGCGATTGCAGCCGCCCCAGGAGATGCTACCGGTACCAGGAGGTTCGCCGTCATCGACTTCGTCGTTCGCCCGCCTCGCCGACCCTCGCCTGAACCCCGGTGAGCCCCCAACTGGCCGCGCTAGGTTTCTGTCTCGCCGGCATTGCCCAACGTCGACGATGACCCTCAGCCATTGGATTAGAACCAGATCGAACACCCCACATCACCCCAAACCACTTTGCACCCCCTCTTCTCACTGACGCGTGTGGACAGCCACTTAACCAGCCCGCGTAAGCACTGCGCTTAGCAGGCCGGCCTAGTATCACTTCCCGCGCAGCCCGGTTATTTGAATTTAACCTTTTCCATTTTATTTCAAACACACTTCTGTACCCAGTTTCAAAAATCAACCCAGGTCGATTCAGTGAACCAAATTGAATGAAACCAATTTTGTTAGAAAGGTCTGGGAATGCTGAATCCAAGCCCGTTGGATTCAAGTCATTTGGATCTGTAGATCATCCTTGGTAATAACAAGGCAGAAGCTTTTCTACATTCAAACATTTTTCAAATTTAAACCATAATAGCTTTTGAGTTGATTCCAACTCTCAAAAATCACATTTAACCATACCTTTCAGAATATATAAAAATATATTGGTTTACTTACAGAAATAATGACCAAGTAATAAAAGAATGCCACATAAGCATTTCTAGTCACTTTATTTAATTAAAAATAAATGGGTAAAACCTTATTAAATTGTGACACCACTTTAAATCACATTCCCATGGACTAAAATATGTGGTGATGACATGTGTCGACATGATCCCATGTTTGGTTTGGATAATATTAAATCTTAAGTATTTTTTCAATGAGTAGAAATTACTTTTCTAAAAATAAAAGGAATTAAACCAAGCTTTAATCTTGTAATGTTAGTGATGATGCTAGATCATCTATAGGACCCTTGTGTGCGATCAATGCAAGTAGTTAAGTATTGTTTTGGTGATTGTGTACATCGTATTTATTTATAGACGCTAGTACCGACCAAGGATACGAGGAGGAAGGAGGATTCTACGAAGAAGAAGCCGAGGAGAACATCAACCACTGCTCTGCACAAGGCAAGCCTAATGCTACTAGTTGAATGTGCAAGCTAACACTTGCAATTTAGCAAGCTTATACTGATAATGTGCAAGCCAATACTTGCTTGTCACCATGCCAACTATATGCCTTAAACATAGATGATCTTACCCACTTGATAAACCAATCCTAGTTTTTACTTACAAGCTCACTTAATTTCTTTATCAAAGCTATTACTTAGAGTTTACTTCAGTGAATTGTAGATACTAGAAAGATATTTGAATGTTGCATAAAGAGCATAAAATTTGTCCTAAGCTAGATAATCTTGATGTCATCCTAAGGCATGAGATTGAACTTAGTTGAAACTCCACTTGTTTACCACACTCATTAATACTTACCCCCACTTGTAGATGCTAGTGCTAAGCATAAAACTTGATCAACTTTAGATGGGAATACTTGGTGGAAAAATGGTTATGAAAACCTTGGAATGATGGATCATTCTATTGAAATGTTTTGGACATGTGTTTCTGAACACCAGATGATTTATGGTGATGAAAATATTGAGGCATGAGCCTTAGACCTTTATAAAAACTGATGGTTGTCTGGATGCGATACCATTCCAATTTTATCGTACAACCACAATACCCGAGAATTGGGTAGGGCTTGACTGGAAACTTATATACCTTAGTATTAAGGTCTGAGCTGAGGCTACCTTGTGAAGATTGTCCACCTGTGCAATACCCAAGATGACAGTTGGTCATGGTTGGGAGGCCAAACTCACAGGAGAGGTGCTTATACTAGGGCGTGTAACTGAAAGGTTAGGATTGATTATCCGCATACTGAGTATGGTGAATTCAGGATTTGTTCCTGACGGATGTATCGAACGTTGTGGTGAAAGTGTACAATCTCTGCAGAGTGTCAAACTATTCGAATAGTTGCGTCCGCGGTTATGGACAGTTGGAGTGGCCATATTGTTCCCCCGTCAGAATTTTCAAAATAATTTGTGAAAGGATGTGAGACTTTGACTTGACCACAACAGAGTTGTGACATGAGATACAAGTTCCCACTTAGGTGTTATAAAACTTCAACTAGCATTCGTTGCTTCTAAACTTAGTAGATGTAAATCTGGCTACTTGCAAAATAACCCTAGAGCCTAGTGTCCTATTATCAAAAACCCCTTCCACTTGTTAGTATTAGTTTGCGAGTACTTAAAGAGTACTCATGGCTTTGTCCCTGGCTATTCCCATGGCCAGACTATGGAGAGGAGTACCTGGAAGATGGACCCTAGGAAGGTTATGACAACTAGGATCATCTCCCATTGTCAGCATTGCCTGTGACCCCGAAGATGGAGCTTCGCCTATGCTACCGTTATTATTACGTATTCCCCTGCTTGAAGTTGTATTAAGAACTGCATCATGAGATTCCTATTTGTGTAAGAACTTATGTATGGTTTGTAATGGATGATGTACTATGGTATCCAATTCTGTTATGTCTCGCAAAAATGGTAATCCTTGGATTGTGATGTATGGCATAACAGGCATCTGGGATTAAAAATCCGGGTGTTGACATTGTGTGCGAGTGTGATACTAATGCTTCTTTTCTCCTTCAGCTGGTTGACAGCACATGGCATGCGTTTAGGTGAATGTGTTGCTTCACTGTTCTCCTTCCTTTTGATCAGATCAAGTGAATATTTTTCACTGTTTAACCTTTTACTATCTATTGATATGGTGAAATTTGCCCCTTTACCTTTGTTGATGATGTTGTTCTAAAGCTTGTTTGATATAAAAGAACAGATATTACACATTGGTGAAACTTTCCCCTTTTATTTACTCAATGATGTAAAGATGAAAGTGCACTTCACTATTCCCTACTGAGAGTAAAACTAACAAAATAATATCATTGTTTCTCTTTGATTTTCTTTTTGTTTTGCAGGTACAGAGACTTTGAAGATCAAGATTTAGTTTAGGAGTACCTAGGTAGTTTAGGTTTTGATCTCAATTGTAATCTTTTCTTTATTCTTTTTTAAAGAACCTTTGTAATAATATTCTTTTATTTAATAAAGTTTCACTTTTATTGTAACTTGTTCCTGTATCATTCTTGTTTAGCGTATATATTTTCCTTTGTATTTAAATTATTTTGTTCTCTTATATTCAATTCTCATTATTGTTTAATACATATCATATATTCAAACAATACTACTAAATCATTTTGGAAAACAATTTAATACTATTTATTTCTAATTTTAAAATCTTTTCCAAATGAATTAAATTTAAAATTTGAATTCAACTTGTTTCCCCAAAGTTCATTAATTCCTAAAGGTCATGTCAAATTTTGTAGAAATCACTATAAAGAGCTAAACCTACCTCTAGATAGTGAAAGAAACTCTGAACTCCTTAGATTTTTGTTTGGCGAAAAATTTACCTTGATTTTATAGATGAATGCATGCAAATGCTCAGATTCCTATTTCTACCCTTCGTTGGATCCTAAATGCTGGGATGTTACAAAAATTATAGGAAATATGAACTCTAGGAAATATAGGAAATATGAACATATCTATTATGTATACTTTATTCACGTGTGAGTTGGATAAATATATTAATATGCTATGACCACTATCTTTGAACGTAAGGAGTCCCCCACGAAGAGCAATAACCGGCTATCCTAACTCTCAAGAAACTAAATCATAAATAACTAACTACTAGAACCAAATCCTACATTGAATCTTGCACTAAATCAGTATGGGATATACTAGCACTATGAGGGATTTCATCACGAAATATACTAGTACTCCATGAGGGAATTCAAGAAATCGGTCACTTCCGATGACGTCTCTGTTTGATGAGATTGCGACCGCGCTTCGGACAAGGTAGTGGCAGCAAGGCGTGGGATGGCAAAGAGAGTGGTTGTGTAGAGGTCCCAACCTGATAAGGTAGAGATCCCTGTGTTTACAATGCTAGTCCCTGGATCAATAGCTAGCATCCATAGTTTAAGATGTAATATCAAGAAACAAAGGTCATAGTACAACTTTATAACCATGAATAAAATAATTCATTACATCTTACATAGCTCATTTGGCTATCTCATTACAATGCAGCAGAAATAACTATATAGCATGGAGTCATTCATCTTCAAAGTGCCACAGGCAATCATGTTGGTTGTAGACTTGTAATCCTATTCAGCAAACAAACCTGCAACATAATAAGTTACAACCACAAGTGTCAATACATTTGAATTGTATTGGCAAGTGATACTATGGTGGAATAATGGTATCTATCTTCTATATGCATTTGGCTAAGTGGACCTTAGGCTTGCTTTGCTCAAAATAGATTTTCCTTATCATTTGAAAACACTAAGTTTTATTTGTCAAAATCACCCAAGGCATCTACCAATCAAATATTGAAGATCCTTTAACCCTTGTTCAACCACAAGATTTTAACTTAGAAATTGGGATGAGGAGATCCTTGATAGCTTCCATGTCTTGATGCTCAAATTGTCCATTGCCGCGGACACGACTAAGTACTTAGATTTTACTCTCGAGAGAGGTGGTGCAATTTCCCCACAATACTCGACATGCATAGAGACAAGATCTTTCAGAAGCCTTCCCTTAGACCAAATGGACGCGTTCCAAACCTATCATCCCCTACCACCTTCTATCCATCTGGCTAAGTTATTGCAACCTATATGATCCAGGTAGAGCCCATATTGCCATGTGGCTGCACTTGAAGCTTCTCAACATTTGACATCTCAAATCTCTTTGTTCCTGGGTGGCTTTCCACAAGTGTGATACACAAGTTTTTTCCAGTTTGCTGTCCCTGTGTAACCACTCAACATAAATCTATTCTCACCATTCCACCCAGGTGATTTATTCACATAGTTTTTTTATTAAACAAAACACAAGTCATAGACTTAGAAATATTTCATAGCATGAATATAATCCACCCTTGTTTTTTATTAGCTAGGCTAAGCATAATAGTAGCAAGAATCTTAACTTAGGGAAAATTTACTAAGGCATCATCTACTAGGATTTCCCATGGCATAACATACGTAGTAAAATTTCCATGCAAGTCATACTCAAAATATCACTAATGCATAGTGAAAATAATAGGGCAAAATGTATGAAGCACCACTTGCCTTTTTAGTAGAGAATATGGTTCACAACTTGATATTGCAATTGACACACTCTTCAAAGTTCACTACAATTCAATCAAGGCACAAATTCAAACTAGCATTCAAACAGTTCATCACATAAAATGATAAAACAAAACAATGCATCCAAGCATGCAAAAGATTGTTTTATTGGAAAAGTGATTTCTAATAAGGTTATAAACATTTTCAAACACCTATTGGTCATTTATAAATATGGCAAAACCATTTGAAACCAAGTTAGTGAAAATGGGCCATTTAAATTATTTTTGTTTTGCTATAAATGATTTAAATCATAGTAACAATTTCTAGTGTTTGTCAAATATATTTTTAAACACAAACGTTAATGTTTATGGTCAATGTGTTTAAATCAAATCCATTTTCAAAAGGTTTCACTCAAAAACCATTTTTAAAATCAAAGCAACATTTTTATTTTATTAGAAATGCTTTTTATTCAAAGGAATAATTCTTTAGTGTCACAAAATATACTTTTAAATCCAAGTGTTGGTTTTTATGGTCAGTAGGTTCAAATCAAACCATTTGCAAAAGATTTTACTCAAAAAATCAATTTTAGAATAATTTTTATACTCAAAATAGGCCTAGATATGTTTCTGCAAAAACAACCCATTTTCCAGAAGCAAAACACTAAACTAAGGGAAGATTTGCAAAGGTTTATTTTTCCTGATTCCAATGATATAAAATTTGCAAATTTTGGACTTGTATATCTAAAGTTATGAATTTTTCAAATCTAAACATCTAATAGATCTATTATCTATTTTAAACAACAGGCAGGGCCACGTTGTTGTTTCTTATTCGCTGGTACCGATTCGCACGGATCAAGCGATGTGGTGCATTGGATCTAAAATGAATCGCATGGCATAGAAGCAACATACCCCTTTGTTTAAGTGATTCTATCGCGTCCTTACGATCTACATGTAACGGCTCGCGCTGCACTAACCATCAACTGACGGCGCTGGGCAACGACGAGCGGTGGCGTGCTCGGGCTGCGGTGGTACGGCCAAAGAAGGAAGCAAGGGAGATAATGGAGAGTGTTACCATACTCATAGAGTTGCGCTGATTCTCGACGTGGTTGCCACAGGGACAGGGGCACATGAAGGCGACGTTGATTGCTCGCTGGAGTCATCGTTGGCATCGGGCACGCTCTGGTGTCGTCGGTGGCGAGGCTATGGTGCATGCCAAAGCAAAGAAATGGTGTTGTTAGATGCACAATACGATGGCGGTTGCACGAGTGTCATCAAGTGAGATAGGGGGACAGAACCTATCGAAAATGGTCGTTGGAGACAAAGCCGCCAGCGGCGGCATTCAGACGTAGACGAAGCCGAGCTTAGGAGATGCGCGCGTGCAAGCGGTGAGTGCTGGTAGGTGCGATAGATGCTGACGAGTAAGCTCGTGGGTTCTAGAGGTAGTGGGGGTGGCTGTGGTGGTCGGAATTGTTGTTGGAGAGTCATTGGGGAAGTGGAGTTGCAGCGCAGAATTCGAGCAGCCTAGGGGCAGAGGGGGAGTGGCGTCTGGGGGAAAAGAGAGGGGACGATGGAGTTTAAGAGGGCATGGACTCTGGCGAGAATTGATCGACCATTAACTCGTATTAATGCTGCAAAATCAACGCAGAAACGGCGAGGAATTTGGGGGATGAACGGGTCACGCTGGGGAAGACGCTGAGCGGGCGATGGGGTCTGTTTGTCAGTGAAAGAGAGGGGTTATGCCTGGGGTCCAAAAGTCAGTGAGGTCGCGGGTTAGTTCTCGGGTAAGGAAACGTTTCGCGAGGGGAAGAGTTGGGCTGCTGTTGGGCATGTTGGGCTGGGTTGGGTCTGTTTACTTTCTATTTTTTTTCTTCCGTTTCCTTTTTCTTTTTCCATTTTATTTTATGTTTTCAAATCCAAACACCCATTTGAATTCAGATTGTTTATTCAAACCTTTTCTAAACTTTTAGTATATTTTAATATTGGTTAACAAAGTATTTTGAAGTCCAAATTTACAATATTTCCTTGTATTCTCTTGGTCTTTATTATTTATTTTCTTTAGGCAATTTGTCTTTATTTAAATAAAATTGATTTTGGTTTAATCCATATGATTTTATTTATATAATCTTTTACTCTTTATTAGTCAATACTTTCATTTTTTTATGGATTTGGCCAAGATTTAATTTGGCTTTTAAATATTCCTTCTTTATTTCTTTCTTTCTTTATCTTATAAAATCCATATCTTTTTATTTATAGATCCAAAATTGGTGATTTCAATTTGTATGATTTTATTTAATATTTGTTTATCCTTTTAAATCCCTTTAGGATTAATTTTCTCACAATTGGGTATGGGTTTTAGCTAGGAGCTTTATTAGCCTTGAAAATTATTTCCTTTTATCTTATTGAATTCATAAGTTTTTATCTATGGATACAAATTAAATGAAACCAAGTTCTATGGTTTTATTGTATTTTTTTTATCATTCTTGGTCATTTTAAAATGATTTGTCGCTAAATTTTTATATGGATCAAATCCATAGTCTTAGAGAGAGATCTTGGGAATGATTTTCTTTCATTAGGGTTTTAGGGTTTTGGTTTATTTTCCCAAGTATTTAAATTTTAAGATACATTCATTGATGAATGCAATCCACTTGATTGAAATTTTGTTGGATTCCCTTTTCATTCAAAGTTGTTCAAGAAGGGTTTTCGTGTTTCTATTTAGAATCAAAAATGTTTATTTTCACCCTAAATTTCAATAATTAATTCTGTTGTTTAATTATTTTGCACATTTCAAAATTTGGAAAGTTTTGGGATGTGACAGGCTGCAGCAGCGTAGCAGTCACACGAGAGGCGTCTAAGGCATATGGATAGGGTTTGAGTGGCGGCGGCCGGTGGGGTAGAGTTTGAGTGGCGGCGACCGGTGGGATAGTTTTTGAGTGGCGACGGACAGAGGGATAGGAAGTATGAACATATTTGTTCCTTGAATATCAAATAGGCAGTGAGTGATGACCATCCAAGGGAGATCCAACGCACGAGATAAATCAGGAGTTGGTTCCAATCCGGAGTGTCCGGATAAATATGGAGGCCCGAATTTAGTTTTTTTAGTATTTTCAATAAATATTTGTCTAGACTTGGGAATTGTAATCATATAAATTAACATACAACATAATGTTGAAAATGTGATATTTCAGAATATTAAAAAAATATTTCCTATTTGTTCATGAAACTTGCCACTTGTTAATTTTATTTTTAATGAAGTCTAAAAATACTCCGATAATTATGAAACTTTCCATTTCTTCATTTTTTGGTACCTAGATTGTGTGGTAAAAATAATAGTCAATTCTAATACACTTGCACTTATGTTGCTTTGTAACGAGTACATCAATAGCACAAGTATCATACCTACTAGGATAAACTCCAAAGTTTATACTACGTCGCGTACTTTCTTCAGTGTATGAACTTATTTCTTGGCATAGGAATTTATTTTATGCTACTAATCACATAATTACCTTTAATTAACTTTTCATTTTGAATAATTTGAAAGCTTTAGGCTACCCTCTTTTTCCTAACCCAGAGTGTCCGAATAAATCTGGGATGTCCGTACTTTGCTCTTTTATAGCAGGTAGAGCTGCCTTTTATAGACGGTTAGATATTTTGACCATATGCTGGGACCCGGACCCAAATATTTTGAAGTGGTGGCAGAAAAATCTAAATTTGGGGAAAAAATAGGGGGATGGGCATCATTTCCTCATTCGCTCACACGTCCGTCCCGACCCGCACTGTTCAAACCCTCGCCACCACCGCCCTTCCCCTCCCGCTTCTCCCCGCCGCCTTTGTTCCGCTTATGATCCTCCCCACCGCATTTGTTTTGATGTTTATCCTCCCCGTCGCCAGCCCCCCACCCGTCTTACCTACCACAGGCCACTCTCCCGCGCGCGTAGATATAGTGGCTCCCACACTGGCCATTCCACCCCCTTATTCACCGCTGTCGGCGGGGCTTCTCAACGTGACCATGTGTGCTTCTCCATCTCGCTACCTTGCTTCTCCCCAATGGCGGTCTCCCCGTTTCCCTCGCCACTCTGACGTTCTCACAACTTAGTGGAAATAGCCGCTGACAATACCAAGGACATCCATGAAGGGCCAGAGTTGCTGTCAAGCTAGACATGGTTAGAACCTACAATTTTTGTTGTAGTTATATGCAAGACCTTTTCCTATAATAATAGTATATATTGTAAGTATGTACACATTTTTAATTGTAAGTACATTGTCATGTTATAGTTTAGTAGCATAAAATGGTTTAGTCCCAAGTACTAGCAGCACCTAATATAATTCTTACACAATGAAGTGCATTTTCTATTAGTAACTATATATACTATTTTTTGTATTATATCATATCTATATTCATTTTCTACATAAGCAGGAGTGGCTCTAACGCACGGCCAATGATATCTACACAAATCAGAAGGGGAAAACCGCAAAGGTGAAAGCCATGGGAAATCAGCAGGCCGGAGTGTAAGTACACCATGACACACATCAATCCGAAAAATGATGCTCCGTTAAAGCCAAATACTACAAGAATAAAGTTCTCGAGGATTTGTGGGGTTGTGGCAAGAGAACGTTTGTCCATCACCCTTCTAGATTGGAGAAAATTATCGAAGATCGCACATGATTCAATCAAGAATGATATTCTCTAGTATTTCACCCCCAAAGCAATGACTTCCGTGTCTTCAGCGAGCGGCTTTATTTATCGCATGCAAGTCCTGGAAGCAATGGAATTCCAGGCTCGTGAAGGAGTTTGTGGATACATAGAATATCCCCCTTATCTGTACCCACAGATCACCCAAGAGGCTTGGGATGTGTTCGTGGTGCTGAAATCCTCTGCGGAGTTTAAAGAAAAGAGTATTTAGTGAGAGAGCATGCCTTTCATACAACAACCACCGTAGAATGGGTACTACTAGGTATGCAGGCATGACCCCTAGATGGGAAAAAAAGATTCAGAGGCAGAGGCAGTTGGACTGGTGAAACCATTTGGAGACATTAGAGATGAGAGGGCAATAGACTAGACTAGAGCAAGAGCTAAATGTGACAATAAAACGAGCGGTGTGCCAACTTTAGTTAGGCATGAGGACCTCACAGCATATGAAAAATTGGTGAGGCTTCACATGTTAGCTAGAATTGATGACTATTTCATCAACAAATTCAGCCTTTGGTCTAAAGGCTTTATTAATTTCTTTATAGGCGAAGAAGGATGCTGAGAAGGAAACAAGCGTCTTCAAGGGAGATGTCCTCGTAGAGATGTTGGGCCTAGAGCACCATGGTCTCACGAGGGGGGGTAAGTTCCATTTCCCCGTGTGGCCAAGCATAAATAAACCAAAGAGGCATCCCCTACCATTGTGGCCATCAAGACCAGTGTTGACATGCCAACTACTCCAACGAATAAGGAATTGATCTCACAAGTGCCCCCTGCAGCCCCGAAGATAGAAGATAAACTAGTGCATCCAACTTCCATAAAAGACGCCAGTATTGTGCCTAATGCTAAAAACACCACGCCTATTTTTCTGCCAAGGGGGTGCCACCAGCTCTAGCTACATGCATGTGCTCAAATGCTCTTTCGAAGCCAACAGGGAGTCCACGAGCTCCTGTGAACACCAAATCTACCACAGACAAGGCCAAAAATAATGGCAAGACTACAAAAAAGGTGAAGACCAAGTAGCAGTCGCCAGCTAATCTCGTTGATGCGGACCTCGGTAAAATGGACACCAAATGGATGGAAGCATTCTTTGAGGCGGGCGGTATGGTGGGGGAGCCCTAGATACACGAGATGTTTAAAAATACTAGGGGTAAACTAATGAAAGATGATGTTAGTACTGTTGAGGCCAAGCTTGGCAGTGATATTGCATTGTTGCAGAAGCACTTTGTGGATAATTTCAAGAAGCCAAAAAGCGAGCAAGACATTGGAATATACACTTGCTTCCCTATTGAAACTTTTCACCATTATGACAACAGTGATGTTGCCACTTTCCCCATGATTTGGGAGGAATTGTACCTGGCTATGAAGATGGATACCTTCGACATCAACACAATGAGATGCGTGTAATTGTGAGTAATCAATGCGTCTGTATATATGTATGCATGCATGGTTCTAGCTACTAGCCATATATACAATTTAAATTTATTCATATATATGTGTGTTTGTTTGTAGGTTATTATTTGTGAGAGCTAGGACCTATAAGCATAAAATAGTCTTCGTCGACCCCGCCATTTCTTCACATGCGTATATGGAATGTATCGAAAGGAATGTCGAGGATTACGTCATCAGTTTGTTGGATAAGAGCAAAGATCAAGAACTAATTCTATGGCCTTTTAATAAAGAGTAAGCAAGCTTAATTAGTACCGCATCCTCGTTTATGAATTCGATGGTTTCACCCAACTAATAATTGGTTCAACTTTTAGTTTTCGCTGGATTCTTATCGCTATCTCACTTCTAGATGGCCAGGTCCATTTTCTTGATTCTTATTGTCATAAATAGAATGAAAAATATGATGATGTAAATATGCTTATTGATAGGTGATTTAATACTTTCATGTGCATAATAAAAGTGATTTTGATCTAGGATACATCCTGGTTTCGTAATGATATACTTTTTTGTCATCCTGCTTTTAGATCGTTTAAAGTATTTCATTTGAAAGAAGGAAATTCAATGAAGAACTAAAAATTGCTAACCAATCACATTGGTCAACCGGTTAGTTTCTACCAGCACTTATATATATATATATATATATATATATATATATATATATATATATATATATATATATATGTTTCAGTGCCACCAGCTGCCTCCATCGACGCATATTTGTGGCTACTATGTATTCCAACATATGCGAATCATGATTGCGAACCTGGTTGTTCCTACACCAAAACAACTGGTATGCAAACATTGTCTTATTATTTTATTGAAATATTATTCTTAATGATACTTGTTTTGATCATGATTTAATTTATGTTGTGTCTGCAAATTGAAGAGACAATATTGCTGATGTCCAAGATAAAAATGATTTGCGCGGAGCTTGCCAAAAATTTCTGGCTCAACAAGTGATGAAAGGCGACGGAGAGTTCCACACTGAATACCTGTGTCAGGGTTCTTAAAACGGTAATACTTGCCATGCTTGCTAGCTATGTCAATGCTATCCTAGTGTACATTGTTTTGTGGTATATAGTGTAGTGTACATTATTTTTTATGACATATTCAAAAATTTGTGGTTTCTATGTCAGGGTTCTGAGACTTCTCTTGACAATAAATATAATATTTGTATTCCAGCTGCATTCTGAATTATTTCGTACCCTTCGAATATTATGGCCACTAGTAAACAGTAGTAGAAAGCAGTCTAATACAAGTATGAATTACTAGAGGCAATTGCTTAAAAATGTCGTCTCCGTGCCAAGTGAACCTAGAGACAGTTAGGAAAAAGGCCGACTCGGGGTAGGAAACTCTAAGAGACGGATGTAGGTTGAATCCGTCTCAGATTGTAGAGGCGGCTTCTCTAATAACCAGTCTCAAAAAGGAAATTTATTCGAGATGGATGAAACATGAAGCCGTCTCAGGTTTCAATCTATTGGAGGCGGCCCATAATAAAAGCCGACTCCAGGTTACAAACTTATGGAGGTGGCCTATGATAACTTCGATCCGGATTACGGATGTAGTATAGCTCTGTTTCCCTAGTTATCGAATCCTCAGGAAGAAGAAAGCGTAGTAAGGTTACTTCAATGGACCTTTGGGAGTTTTATATTTCTTTTGTGTTTTATCGGACCAAGAGTTTGCGATCTTTTGTTGTTATTGATGATGGAGAGAGGGCCTAGGGCTTTCGGTTTCACCAGTAGCTGTGCAAAACATCTGATGGGAATAAAAGATAATAATAAATTATGCATGTAATTGTTAGAGAAAGATAATTATATATGGGCAGTGCATCCATAATTGCTATTGTCTCCGCAACCGCTTATAGCAATAACCTACTAGTCTAATACATAGAAGAAAGAGAGCTAATGATATGCATAGTGATGTCACCATTAATCCCAAGTAAATCCCTCACATACAGCCGTACTACCCCTTCTGTCACTAGGGTTCCCATCCTGCAGATTAGTCATTACTCACAGTCTCTATACCTGGATCAATCCTTGGGGTCTTGGGTACCTGACAACTCCTTATATTGAGGCAAGATAAGGTACAATAATCATCATGTCATACAAACTAATACATGATCCCATCTATGATAAATAACATGCACAAAGCTACATGGATAGGCCGAAGCCCTTATCCCAAGGAGAATTACTCACACATATAGATGAAATCAACAATCATAAACATTGTAATGGAAATCATGAGATTGATAGTAATAGTCTTACAATGTCGCCAATCGGAGACGAGATCTACTATGACAAGTGGTGGAATATGGCTATGATGTTGGAGTAGGGTTTGGAGATTAGATCTAGATCTATTCCTTCGGTGTTATGGTTTCTGATGGCAGGGGCGAAAGAGCGAGTCAAGAGAGAGTTTTCTTGTCGCCCGAGACCTCTTTATATAGGGGTCCCTTCATGAAAGTTGTTCTGTTTGACCTAGTGGTGTCGGTGGCAACTATACGACTGAAATTTTTTTCCCGTCGTATAGTTGTCGTTAAAGCTTCTGCCTCCGTTACACGGCTCCTGATTTCTCTGAGTTGTTGGAAATCTCATATCTTTGACTTCTATTTTATGATTCCCATCATCAAACATCATTATTTGCGCAGGGAAAAAATATAAAGACTGGATTGCATACCCCTTTGATCATTAGGCATTAGTAGCAGGATTAGAGAGATATTTCATCAAAAATATGAACAATATCTAGTTTAAATGTGGACGTGGATGGCTATATTTTACATCCATCAACCTCCCCAAGCTTAAACTTGATCATCATCAAGCAAGAAAACCAAAATAAAAAAGGAACTCGGCATTTAAACTGAAATAACAAGATGATGATCTTACTCATGATTGGAAGTCTCATGTTTCCTCCACCTTATTAATCTGAAAAACTTTAGCATAGATAGAATAGTGTCAAGCATATCATACGGGTTTTAATGAATCCTTATAGTGAAGAAAAATAATTTATAGCATGGATTATTCAAATGAGTAAACTCTATTCCATGTCATGTAATCAACTCATAAGCTTGCCTTTGAACAATAAAGTATAATCATGTAAAATTGAGAGTGTGACAATTTGTCATGAAAAGCATATACACTAAAGTATCTCAATTCTCCCACATAAATAAGTCAAGACTTTTCAAGCACTAATTTTCTAGTCATTGTCCTTCAAGAATTTCAGTTCTTAAGTAATTAAGAGCATGCCAAAGAAATGTAATTAGTTTATCGGGCTGTGATGGAAACTTGTGTCATCACCAAGGTTTTTGTTCCTTTTGCATAATGATTACTCATATCAGGAATAGGAGTGATTCCATCATGAACACAGCTACATGAGAGTGCCAATAATCTTACCCATTATATCATTGCTGCTACATATGTTTAGTCAACTCATAGTCGAAATCTAGGAGTTTCCTCCATGAAGATCGTTCGTAGGCTAGCGGAGTTGTTAGCATCCCATGAAGTTTGACACGCATAAAGCTATATCATTCTTATGATTCACAAGTCAAACGTTGGCATCCTCACAAAAACCGCTAAACGTTAATTCAATTGAACAAATCTTTTCAAAGAGAGCTATCAAGTCAATCATTATTTTCTGTGGTGTTGAGTGTCTCTAGGAATGAGATTTCAAGACTAAACACTACAAGACCCAAGCCTTCAATTGTGAGACTTTTCTTATTACAATTGTTTAGCAAATTTTTAGGCAAGACTTGGTTAACTACAAGAGATGGAACAAAGCATAATCAACTAAATACCCATGCAAACAAAATTTTACTCCAATATAAAGACTAACTTCCACCAATATAATATCTTAACATTTACTACTAACTAGCATGGGTTTCTCAAACTTCAAAAGCGGGGAGTCATAAGGCATACCTCTCATGTTTGGTTCCACTTCTCTCTTCCCTTTTGATTTGTTTCTTGGAAACTCGAAGTCGATCACTCTCCTGCAAATGCGTGAGAACCTCGAGGAGAAAATAAAAACTGAAAATAAACATAAATGGAAAAAATCTTTTTGTTGTTTTTGAGAGAGGGAATTAAAGAATAGAATTGGCGGAAACGCTTAGCTTGAAAATCTCGAAAACAAAATAAAATAGCTAAAGATAAAGTGTTAGGGAAACCAACACGAGTGCTTATAAACTGAAATAAAAATCATAACCACGAAATAAAATAAAGCAAATGAATGCCAAATAAAGATAATGAGGAAACTTCCCCAAGCTTAGGCGGCGGGAAAAGTTGTAACTCCAGTTCGCAAATTGAGTTGATAAGTTACTAGTGGTTTCTCGAAGGTTCAAAGTGAGATTATGCATCCCCTCCATAGTCCCTCCAAGTTCTTGGAAGTCTTGATACGTAGCAAACCGGTTTGGCGGCTGCTCCTCATGATAAGGAACTTCTTTCTCCTCTTATTGGTCCTCATCCGGAATCTCCTCCTCGGGTCGATGTTGTTCAACCTGCACATCATATAGCAAACATCCCTCCTCGATAGATAAGAGACCTGATGACCCACAAGTATAGGGGGTGTATCGTAGTACTTTCGATAAATAGGAGTGTCGATCCCAACTAGGAGCAAAAGGTGTTGACTAGTGGTATGGAGTAGGAAATCTCTGTAAATACTTAGCAAATGGATTTTTAGGGGTTTTCTGGTAAAGCAACAAAACAAAGTGAGAGTAATAAAGACAACAAGCAAATGCAGCAAGTGGCCCAATCCTTTCTTAGCAAAGGACAAGCCGGTGGAAATACTTATAAGGATCAAACGTTCTCGAGGACACATGGGAATTTTGTCGAGTGCTTTCGCTTCAAATAGTTGAGTACTCTTCTTTGGTGTTGTAAGTGTTGTTGGGTGAACCTGTGCTAATGTACCAACCTTACTTGGACTAATACATACTTGTGATTAAACCCCCTACAAGCATCCGCAACTACATGAAAGTAATTAAGATATAAACCTAACCACAACCTTAAACTCTGAGATCCTACACTCACTTGTGCAAAGGTGTCCTAACGGGGGTTCAGGTTTCTGTCACTCCGACAACCCCACAATTAGTAGCCAAATACACAATGAATTCCCCTAGGCCCATAAATGGTGAAGTATCATGTAGTCCACGTTCACATGACACCACTAGAAGAATAGCACCACAACTTAAATACTAAACCATTGAATAATAACTCAACAAAAATCCACTACTAACAACATGACTTCTCCCATGTCCTCAAGAACTAAACGAACTACTCACGAGACATCATATGGATCAAGATCAAAGATGATATGGTAATGGATAACAATCTGAACATAAACAATAATCAAATGGTTCCACTCAGAAGCATCAAATAAATAGTAATCAACATCGGGAAAGTTTCCCCTAAGAACTATGCAAGTATTCAACACGATTTTTACAGCGGGATGGAGTGGTGATGATGGTGTTGGTGGAGATGATGGTTTGGATGATGATGATGATCCCGATGAAGTCTAGATTGAAGATGGTGTTGATGGCGACGATCTCCCCTCTCCGGGAATGAATTTCCCCGGCAAAAATCTGTCTGCCGAAGAGCTCTTTCTCTCTCTCGGTAATTTCTGCCCCGCAGAGGCGATGGAAATCTTTCTGTGGTCACCCCCCTGGTATTAGGGTTCCGAGAGGAAGTTATAGGTGAGAGGGCGGAGTCGGAGTCTGGTCAGGTGGTCCACACCTGCCCTAGGCGTGGCCCAGGGGGCCACGAATTAGGGGGTGTGGTCCCCCTGTGGCCCAGCTACGCCTCCCCTTCTGGCTTCCTTCGTCATATGGGAAAATATAATTTTCCAATATTTTTCTGGTATTTTTCTGATCTTCGCGAAATTGCATCAAAACACATATTTTCCATCAGAATCCTGAATCCGGCAGTTCATCCTCCAAGAATCATCCAACATGCAAAAACAGAGGAAAAGACATAAGTAACACCTCATAATAAGACATATATCAATGAATAGAGGCAAATTATGATATATAATGGTGATGCAAATTGGACGTATCAACTCCCCCCAAGCATAAAACCTTCGATTGTCCCTAAGAGAAAACTGAGCTCAGTAAACATGTCCACAGGTTTATGGAGTGAAGTGTCGATAAAAGAATACGGACAAGAAGCATCACACCTACCATTACACAACCCATAGAAGAAAGCAACTCACCATTATATAACTTAGCTTGCAATGAGTACAGGAGTCACAACAGAGATGCATAAAGATAAATCATAATTGGAATTGGCAAACTTTATTCTTGGTCAGAGAACACCAGGCAAACATTTTCACAAAAAGATTTTTGTATAAGTCTTCAAAACAGGAGCACTCTTTGCTCAAAAAGGTTTTTCACAATGAAGGCGTTTAAAGTAATACTCAATAGATAAGAGTTTTGTGCAAACAAGGAAGATAAAGAACATGATTGAATAAATTATCATATGAATGCTTGAAACACAACTCAAATGCTTGCTGGAGATAGAGAGGAAGTAGGTTTACTGACTCAACTTAGAAATAGGAGATAGGTCCCTTTATAGAGGGAAGCAGGGATTTCAAGTCATAAAGATCTTCCAAAATATTATGGTACTTACTAGCTTTGATCCCTCATTGCCCCTATCATAAGAATCTTGAGATGATTAAGGTTAAAGTGAACAAGGATGGAGTATATGCTTGACGAAATATAAGTTGGCAATCTCATGCCCCTTGAGTACGAGGGCCGCTCCTCATGCTACTCAACTTTAGTCACCGATAAGTTCTTGTCATTGTAAGTATATGTGTCCCTTGCACATGAGACAGGAGCTATCCCATAATCAAAATGACAAGGCAAGCAGAGAGTGAGCATCTCAGCAATCTTTTTATTTACTATTTGCATAGATTTTTATTGAGGATGCTTCACAGATTGCTCACTATGGTGATGCTGCAAGTTTCCACCATGATTATGATGGGTTTCGCAGCATAGTAAATCAAAAAAATTCTACGGATGCGAACGGGAAAGCCAAGATCTAATATAGAAGATGCAAACAACAAGAGGGAATAGATGAGATCTTCATACCCTTGAAGATTCACACAGCGGAACGTTCGACGGAACGTGGGTGATGTTGTCGTACTCGCTTCTCCTCCTCGCGATCCGATCCGATCTAACACCGCAAGTGGCGATGCCTCCGAGAGATGCACACGTGCGGAACCTCGACATCTCCTCCTTCCTCGGTCCATCAAGTATGGTGGAGAGACGGATTGGATCTACAACGCGACGGCGCGGTGCAAGTGGTGGAGATTTTCTGCAGCAGGGCTTCGCCTACATGCAGTCGGGAGGGAGAGAGAGAGGAGGGCAGCAGGGCGGCTAGGGCTTGAGGAGTAGGTGTGGGAGGGGGTGCGCCCCCAGCCCTCTTTATATAGAGGGGTGGGCGGCCAGCCCTTGCCCCTCCCCCAAACCCTAGGGCCGGCGGCCAAAGAGGGAGGAGTGGGGGGCAAGTTCCCCCCCCTTCTAGAAGCTCTCCTAGGGTTTAGCCCTAGGTTGGCCGGCTGGGCCCTATGGGGCCTTGTGCCCCTGGCCCAATGCGGCCAGGACACTCCCTCATAGGCCCATTCCCCCTCCCGGCAGGTGGGGCCACGTTGGTCCCCCTCCAGAAGGTTCTAGAAGCTTCTGGTACAATACCGATTAACATGAAACAATTCCAAACTCCAAAAACTGCATTGGCTTATATGAATCTTATTCTCTGGACCATTTCGGAACCTCTCGTGATGTCCCGGATCCCATCCGAGACTCCTAACAAAAACTCATAAACCAATTATCCAATCTATTCTAGCGTCGAGACACGTTAAGTGTGTGACCCTTCGGGTTCGAGAATATGCAGACATGATCTTATATCAATAATCAACAGCGGGGTCTGGAAACCCATATTGACTCCCACAAATTCATCGATGATCATATCGGATGAACCACGATGCCAGGATTCAATCAATCCCATATATATATATTCTCTTCGTCTCGCGATATTTTACTTGCCCGAGATTTGATCGTCGGTACCGTCATACCTAGTTCAATCTCGTTCACAGCAAGTACTTTACTCGTTCCATAATCCGATATCACTTTGTGATTAACTCCTTAACCACATGCTTGCAAGCGGTGTTGATATCGATTACCGAGTGGGCCCGAAGTATATCTCTCCGACTTGGGAGGGACAAATCCCATCTCGATACATACAACCCAACAGATACTTTCCGATCACCTGAGAGACACCTTTATGATCACCCTCTCATAGGATGACGTTTGATGACCTCAAAGCTTTCTTCCGATATCAGGGAGTTGTATTATCTCATGGTCTAAGGAATACAATACTTGACATAAGAAAAGCTTCGCAAATATGAACACGATGACACGATATAATAGATTCGCTTAGTTTGGGTCTGTCCATCATATCATTCTCCCAATGATATGATCTCATTATTAATCGACAACTCATGTCTATGGTTAGGAAACCTTAACCATCATTAATCAATGAGCTAGTCCACAGAGGCATACTAGGGACACGGTGTTGTTCACAAACCACACAAGTATTAAAGTTTCTGCTTAATACAATTCTAGCATGGAATATAAACTTTATGATGAACAAGAATTATAATAATAACATCTTTATTATTGCCTCTAGGGCATAATTCCAAAAGATTAGGCATGGCTTAGGCTAGCGGCCCAGGCATTTCTCTAACACACATACATCACTCCATGGACTTACAAGCTCCCCTTTTATTTCACACCGTCAACATCTGCAAACAAAAGAGCATGATATAAAATGTGTACAACGTACAGGTGCAATGTTGAAAGCGTTCCCCGTGACAGCACGGTTCTGCTAATTCCAACGTATAGATGCAAGCATATAGAACTTCGATGAAATAATGGTTCAAGTATATTAGGGGCAAGAAAATAAGGTGTGCCATCAAGTTCGTGAGAGCTTTACTAGCTAGTTTTCACATAACAAAATACTTTTTAGTTCAAAAGATAGATGAAGCTTGAGAATTTGCTTGGAATAGCAATAATGCTAATAGGTAGATACGATGGACACAAAAGGCATAGGTTTTGGTTCAAAGGGATTGGAAGCATGAGAAGTATGCCTTCTCAAAACAGGTTTTTGGCTAGCAAGGCTGGGTAGCAAGCAAAAGAGTTGAAATAAACAAGCAAACATATAATTGATCAACAAGATCAATCATATAATTGATATTGCAAACTAAAATAAGAAGTGCAAAAAGTAAAAGATGAGACTTCTCATTAATATTCCATAAAGGCACTCACACCAAGGGATACATAGATAATCAACTAAGGGAGAGATACTTCCACATGCAAACCAACCTATAAGATAACTTCTCTACCAAAGATATGAATCCACTAAAAAGGTAAAAGATAAAAGATAATGGTGTGATACTGCGGCACTCCCCCAAGCTTGGAACAAGCCAAGGGGATTTCAAACCTGATGACGAATTACTCCTTCGATGGTGGTGGTGTTCTTTTGATAAGCTCTTCAATAAGTTACCTCAAATCCTCAAGCTCGAAGGTCAGAGTACAAATCAACTCTGAATTATGCTCAATGCAGTTCATGATCATGTTAGACCGAGAATCCCAGTCCTTGTTATTCTTACCCCACTCTTCCTTCTTAGTGTGTTCCTCCCCTGCATTGTTAGAACGAGGCATATCCCAAGCTGAGGGCAAGTTCCCTTTGGGCACATGTTGGTATTGATGCTCATGTATAAGAGTATAGAAGGGATTCTTGGTACGTGGAGGAGATGACCGTGGATCGAGGATATGACGCGAAGTTTTCCCTCCTATAGACATCCGTGTTGTCCTCCTAATCTTGGTAGGGTTTGCCACCACTTCAATGCTTGTGACGGTAGCGCGGGTATCCGAATGCTCGTCCTCCTCCATGTCTTCCTCATCCCCAACCAAAATCTCCTCCTCCTTGGGGTTTTGAGGATCATCTTCCTTGGGCTTCTTGCCTTTGTCATTGGCGGAGACTATGGTGCTCTAAACTTGAGAAGATTTCCTGACATAAACAGATCGAAACGAAAACACAACGAGAATACGATTCACGAACCTCGGGGGATCCGGGGGGTTATATATTACGAACTTTCAATGCATAAGGAAGGTACTGGTACGAAAACGAGGCGGAGACAGAGCTTGCGGGCTCACACCCTGATACGTTGGAAACGTATCTATAATTTTTTATGCTCCATGCTTGTTTAGTATCTACATTGCTCTGCTTTGTCTACACTTTGAGGTGTTTTTATATCTTTTCTGGAACTAACCTATTTAGAAGTTTCAACGGTGCCAGTTGCCTGTTTTCTTCTGTTTTTGGTTCTAGAAAGGCAGAAAATCAATATTCTTGGAATTGGACAAGACAAAATCCAAAGTCAATATTTTACCGTGCGGGACATGAAGCCAGAATACGAGACGGAGAGGCGAACCAGGGCGGCCGCACCCCCCTAGGCACGGGTAGGCCCACCCTGCGCCTGGGTAGGGTGTGGCCCCCCTGGCCGCCTCCCAGCCTCGCCTCTTCGCCTATAAGAAGCCCCTGATGCAGAAACCCTACGCACCCGATCAAAACTCCACAAAACCTTCTGTAGCCGTCGCCACCGTCGTCCCTAGATCAGGGGGATCTGAAGTTAATCCTGGCACCCTGCCGGAGGGGAAATCATCCCAGAGGCCTTCTCTCTAGTATGAAGCGTGAGTAGTTCCACCTTGGACTATCGGTCCATGTAGTATCTAGATGGTTGTATCTCCTCCTTGTGCTTTCATGTATAGATCTTGTGAGATCCGTTCATGATCAAGATCTAATCTATTTGTAATCATGCATGTTGTGTTTGTGGGGATTTGATGGATATTGAGATTACTATGTCAGATTGATTAATGGTTTTGTCTATTTGATCCTATCATGTCTGTGTTGTTTGTGATCTTGCATGCTCTCCGTTGTTAGTAGCTATCTCAGCCGAGTAGTTGCTAGTGACTCCAAGAGGGGGTATTTATGCTCAATAGTAGGTTCATGCCTCTAGTTTCCAAGGGAAGTGACAGAAATCTCTTCGGTTGTAGATGTGTTGTTGCTACTAGGGATTAAACAATGGTCTCTTATTCATGGAACAAGTGGATTGTTTACCTTACACACTTTGCTTAAAGCAGTTGTATGTTGCTTGCAACTTAATACTGGAGGGGGTTCGGATGATAACCTGAAGGTGGACTTCTAGTCATATATGCAGTTGGATGGCGGTCTATGTATATTGTTGTATTGCCCAATCGAATCTCATAGGATATTTCTGTCTGGTATTGCATTGTTATGCCTTTCTCAGTTCCTGTCAATTGCCCTGCTGTAATTTGTTTACCCTTCATGCCATGTTGTTTATCTAAGGAGAGCACCACTAGTGAACTATGGACCCCGGTCCAATCTTTACCATTGATACATCTTCCATTTTTACTTTTTTACTTGCTGCAAATAGTAACATCCCAAAAATATGAAACAATGGTCATCAAACTCTAATCACTAAAATTAGGATTAACAAAAACTTTGATTAATTAAAACCATATGAATGCATGTGTGTGGGTGATTATTTGGAAAATGCATGAATGGACTTGTGTGATTAACCTAAATAGCAATAAATGGTTTAATGATGAAAATAACATCATCTAAAACAATTCCATGCAGAAACAAATCAAGAGAAAATCAAAAACAAATCAAATAAAGCAAATGGTCATTTTTGCCAATCTTGCTCACTAGGTCACTTTGAGTGTTTCTAGTCCAAGATTTCAAACAAAAACTTTTCCAATTCTTTTCACCCCTGTCTAGACCAAGTAAAAGTGAATCAAATCCCACCTTTCAAACTTGCAGAAACATTTGGCAATCTCATTAAAATCACAATTCAAAATTGAATCTTTATCATATGTGAAGATCACACATTTTCAAAACCCAACCAAACCAGTACCCCTTGATTAATCCAACTAACCAGAGACTCCCTAGTATGTGCCTATTAAACTCACCAAGTTTGAATCCAAAATTCAAATTTGAATCTCTTTCGGCCATTTCATCAAACACCTTGCGAACACAAAACAAACAAACATTTAACACTATTGTGAGCAGTAATTTGGCCTAACTTGTTCCCTCTCTAGCTCACAGCAGACATTTAATAGATCATCTAGCTTAGTTAGCAACCTTTAGCACCACTGTGAGCTTGCCATTGCCATCAATGGTGAGCAGGCCGAGCCACACCTTGCCACCCACATGTCGACAGCAACCTAGGAGCAACACCAAGCCTAGCAAGCATGTCTGGAGCACTGACCACCATGCACCGCCACCCCCTGTCCAACGCCAATGACCAGCAAGCCACTGGACCACACTAGAATCGCAGCGCCCTACGCCTATGTGCCATGCCGAGAGCGCGCCAGTGCGCCATCCTCGACTAGCACCCACAGACCGCGCGCCGCCCTCGCATCTTGCGTGTGTGATCACCACCGCCCTAGAAACCCCGCAGACATGCTCGTTCACCGCCGCGCGGACCACGCGTGCTGTGCGCCAATAAAACCTCCGACGGACCCGTCCAGAGCATCGACGCGTTCTGACCTATCAGCACCGCCCCACGCCTCACCACCACGTCATTGAGCTTCGCCAGGGAGCACCGCACCGCCCCCTATCTTCGCCCATGCCATTATCCCTCTGTGCCATCGACCAGGACGAGCTCAGCCCGCGCCCGTCGGTCCCCTTCAGCCACTATAAAAGGAAGCCTCCCCCGCTCGTTTTCTGCACACCAGTTCACTCCACACCTCTCACTGATCACACCCACTCACTCCCGGAGCAAGGCGAGCAGCACATCGCCAGAATTTCACCGGAGTTCGCTGCTGCAGAGTAGGAGAGGCGCCGTCGATTGGATCCACCCCAGGAGAAGCTGTCGGTACCAGGAGGATCGACGTGGTCGACTTCGTCGTTCGCCCCCGTCGCCGATCATCACCTGAGCCCCGGTGAGCCTCCCACGACCCCCACCTGCAACGCTAGGGTTCTGTCTCGCCGGTGCTGCCCGACGTGGACGATGAACTAGAGCCGTTCGATTAGAGTTAGATCGTGCGGTCCACATCACCCCATACCGCTTCGCCCCTCACCGTCTCACTAACGCGTGGGGACAGCCACTTAACCAGCCCGCGTACGCGCTGTGTGTAGTGGGCCGGCCCAGTTAAACCTCTCGTGCGACCCAACAATTAAAATTTAGTTTAATTCATTTAATTTCAAACATAGTTCTGTACCTAGATTCAAAAATCAGCCCAGCTCGATTCACTGGACCAAAATGCACGAAACCAATTTTGTTAGGAAGATATTGGAATGCTAAATCCAAGCCCATTAGATTCAAACCATTTGGATTTGTAGATCAACCATGGTAAAAATAACAAGTTAGAAGCTTTTCTGCATTCAAACATTTTTCAAAATTCAACCATAAGAGCTTTTGAGTTGATTCCAACTCTCAAAAATCACATTTAACTATACCTTTCAGAATATATAAAAATATATAGGTTTACTTATAGAAATTATGTTAAGTAATAAAAGAATTCCACATAGGCACTTCTAGTCATTTTAATTAAATAAAATAAAAGGGTTAAACCTTATTAAATTGTGACACCACTTTAAATCACATTCCCATGTACTGAAATATGTGGTGATGACATGTGGCAACATGATCCCATGTTTGAGTTGGAGAATATTAAATCTTAAAGTAGTTTTTCAATGAGTAGAAATTACTTTTCTAAAAATAAAATAAATAAGACAAGTGCTTTAATCTTGTAATGTTTGTTATGTTGCTTGATCATCTAGTATGAACCTTTGTGTGATGATTAGAAATAGTTAAGTATTGTTTGGTGATTTTGTACCTCGTGTTTATTCATAGACGCTAGTGCCGACCAAGGATACAAGGAGGAAGGAGGATACTACAAGGAAGAAGCCGAGGAGAACCTTAACCACTGCTCTACACAAGGCAAGCTAACACTTGCAACTTAGAAAGCTTATACTGATATCTAAGCAAGCTACAACTTGCTTGTTACTATGCCAACTATATGCCTTAAGCATATGTGATTATACCCACTTGATACCCAATCCTAGTTTTACTTGCAAGCTTAATACTTTAATTTCTTTATCAAAGATTTCTCTTATAGTTTACTTAGTGACTAGTAGGTTCTAGAAAGATAATTGAAGGTAGCATAAAGAGCATTAAATTTGGCCTAAGATAGATAATCCTGATGTTATCCTAAGGCATGAGATTGAACTTAGCTAATCCCCACTTGTTTACCACCCCTCATTAGTCTTTACCCCCACCTATAGATGCTAGTGCTAAGCATAAAACTTGATCAACTTTAGATGGGAATACTTGGTGAAAATGGTTATGAAAACCTTAGAATGATGAGTCATTCTACTGAAATGTTTTTACATGTGTTTCCGAACACCAGATGATTTTGATGATGGAAATGTTAAGGCATGAGCCTTAGCCCTTTATAAAACTGATGGTTGTCTGGATGCGATACCATTACAATTTTACCGTACAACCACAATACCCGAAATTTGGGTAGGGCTTGACTAGAAATTTATATACCCTAGCATGGGTTCCCTTGCGGCCAAGGTTTGAGCTGAGGCTACCTTGTGAAGATTTTCCACCTGTGTAGTACCCAAGATGACAGTTGGTCATGGTTGGGAGGCCAAACTCACATGAGAGGTGCCTATACTAGGGCGTGTAATTGAAAGGTTAGGATTGATTATCCGCATACTGAGTATGGTGAATTCAGGATTTGTTCCTAACGGATGTATCGAATGTTGTGGTGAAAGTGTACAATCTCTGCAGAGTGTCAAACTATTTGAATAGCCGCGTCCGAAGTTATGGACAATTGGAGTGGCCATACTGTTCCCCCGTCAGATGTTCTCAAAATGACTTGTGAAATGATTTATGACTTTGACTTGACCACAACAGAGTTGTGATATGAAATTCAAGTTCCCACTTAGGTATTATAAAACTGTCAACTAGCTTTCTTTGCTTCTGAACTTAGTAGAGGTAAATCTGGCTTTTTGCAAAACAACCCTAGAGCTTAGTATATCCTATTCAAAACCACTTCACTTGTTAGTATTAGTTTGCGGGTACTTAAAGAGTACTCATGGATTTGTCCTTGGCTATTCCCGTGGCCAGATTATGAAGAGGAGTATCAGGATGACGGACCGCAGAAAGGTTACGACAACTAGGATCATCTCCCATCGTCAGCATTGCATGTGACCCTGAAGATGGAGCTTCGCCTACGCTATCGTTACTATTACGTTATTCCGCTGCCTGGATTGTATTAAGAACTGGATCATGAGATCCTTATTTTTGTAAGACCTTATGTATGGTTTGTAATGGATGATGTACTGTGATATCCAATCTGTTATGCCTCGCAAAAATGGCAATCCTGGGATTGCGATGTATGGCATAACAGGCATCTGTGATTAAAAATCCGGGTGTTGACAAGTTGGTATCAGAGCCATCCTGACCATAGGAGACCCTAGTTAAAATGGACGTTTGAATCAAAAACTTAGTTTCAAAACCAAAGGAAGTGAGTACTTACAAAAACTTATTCCCATTCTTATCACTTGGATTCTTTCATGAAAATTCATGTTCCTCAAAAATTCTTGCAAACTTACATAAAATTTGACACACTTGATCACTCTACTAACTTACTCATCCTATATTCTTATAGATGGACGTGAAGTACAGCAAGTTTTATTAGTTGGGGAATGGAGGAGACCTCATCTTTGAGCGTGACTTGGTCCAGCTGTCGGAGATGCTGGAGCATCCACACCCGAGTTCTTCAGAGCTCAGCTCAATGATCAGGAAGGAGAAGATCTGTAGTGGCTAGTTGTTGCAAGTCTCCGAGGAAAGATTGAACCTCCCACTACAGAGGGAATTCAGTTCACCTTAGAGAGAACAACTGGCCCGATGGACTTGTGAGGGCCATGCAGGAAGCTGTTGCCCGTCTGTGTGGGCAGAGTATCAATCAAATCAAGGGCACCCATTTTGAGTTCTACCCAAGGCATGATGTTATGGGACAATCACTGGAGGCCCCATATCACCACGAGCTGAAGAGTCAATTGGACCATCTCAGCTTCATGATGTATGACCGTCTGAAGGAGTTGGACAATGCGTGTTCCTACGCCAACCACAAGTACGCCATCGCCAAGAAGAAGGATTGGACCATCGCCATGCTAGTGAAGGATCGCAAGTCTTGTCGCCGTCAGCTCGACAAGAAGGAGCGCATCATTACCCGTCTTCGCCACCGGATCACGGATTTGGAGGAGACCATCCACGAGAGAGACATGCAGTTGTAGGAGAGGGAGAATACAGGGGAAGACCTTAGTGGAGACCCCTACTCCTATCTCAGTGATGATGATGACTTTCTGGAGGATCAGGTTATGGACTTCTTCACCGATGAGGATGACTTCGCCTTTATCGATGACGATGATGAGGATGATGAGGACACTAACTCCAAGGATTAGTAGCACTTGAGCACTAGCGTTAGTGAGTTGTATTCGGTCCCAGTGTATCGTAGTTTCACAGAATGGTTCCTAAAACCATATATTTTCCTCTGTTGTGGTGTGTGTTTGTATCGTGTGCTATGAATGAATGAAAAGCAAGTTGCTAGAAAAATCTGAGTCAAACTTCAAAAACTTTTCAAAACCCCTAAACCTTAGAAATTTCCCTCTTTTAGAATGATTTATCTCAATCTTCAGATGCCTCACGGAGGAAACAGTTCATCCCCGGACCCGATGTTGCAGATCTTGCAAATGTTGGTTTCTGACCGCGAAGCTGAAAGAGCCGAACATCAAGCCAACTTAGCCACCCTTAAACACATCTCCCAGATGGCTAACAACAATCAAAGCCATGGAAATCAGGACAACCATGTATCTAAGCTCAAGAATTTCCAGAACACCAATCCACCTATTTTCACTAAGTCAGAAGAGCCCCTAGATGTAGATGATTGGTTGCAAACCATGGCGAACAATCTGGAAGTTGCAGGAGTGGAAGCTAACGATAAATTTTTGTTTGCCACCCACTATCTGGCCGGAGATGCAAGATCATGGTGCAACAGTGTTCACGCAATGACAGGAGGTCAGCTGATGACTTGGGAAGAGTTCAAAGTCAAGTTCAGCAGAACCCATGTGCCACCGGGTTTAATCAAGAGGATGAGATATGAATTCAGGGAACTAAAACAAGGGAGGATGACAGTAGTGGAATACCGTGACAAATTCTTTTCATTGGCTAGGTGTAACATCCCAGCATTAGAGCCTAGAAATAAGTTGATCCCAGATGTGTGCATTGCATTCATGCATAGAAAATCTGAATAATTTTCGCGCTTTTATACAAAACTTGTCAAAGTGATTGAAGCTTCTCTTAGCTTGATGGAATTGAAGTAGATCATCAAGTTGACTGTGATAAGTTTCAATAAGACCTTTGTTAAAATTTCATTTTTGGGTAAGAGAGATTTGATCTAAGGGTATATCAAAATGTACCATAAGTTAAACTTTAATATAATGTGAATTATATTTGATCATTAGGTGATCATATTATAGTATTCATTATAACCATTCATAAGTACCAAGTTAAGGATATAAAACAAATAATAAGAATGTAACCACTATATCTTAAATTCTGTCTGCATACATTCTGAGAATCATAGTAACACCTAATCTTAAAAACTCTTTTGATGAGTTGGAGTTGGAAAGAGATTAAGTCAAGATCATCCACTATATATATATATATATATCTTTCTATACAATCTTTATGGAACTTATATCAATATCTGTTGTTCATCAATGTTGGATGATTCCCCATTGATTCACAACTTCTTTAACTATTAGTCTTTGATCTATTATTTGATCCTATCAGAACATCTACTCAAATCTTCTAATAAGGGCATAGTCCATTAATAACCTTAATCTAATATAAGATACTAAGAAGATAATTTCCAAACAATAAAAGGTAGGATTGCTAAATCCCTGCTTAGACAACTAAGAACTTCAGTAATAAATGATTCAAGTATTATAATGGTAATGTTTTGGCCACCAACATGGAATGCTTATATTTAGCATAGGTAATACTGGTGGGTAGAACATGATTGGAACCTTAGTAAATATAAGTGATCCTAGAGAAGTCTTTGCAAACCACATAAATATAATTCAGGGATTGAAGTGTAAGTCATGAGGGCTAAGTAATTATAAGTGGTGTTATTCATCTTTAAAGATAGTTTACTTTAGGGAAAGATTAGTGATGGAGGATTAAGGAAGATTGGGGGTAGAGTTTGAAGGAACTACTGGTTGGATGGAAGATTATCAATAGAAGAATAGTAAATACAACCAAGCAAGGATATGATAAAGCTATGAAGTGCCTTTGTATCAAACTCATTGGATTCATCCATAAGTTTAGAAGAATGATATACTGGATAAGGAGATTTTAATAAGTAAGTCCATCAAACTAACCATGTTGATAAATAGAAAGAGGTATTATATCTAGGAAAGGAATTCCTTAATTAGAGATTATAGATTGTGAAATATAATTATATCTTATAAATCATTTTCCTATTTAATCTTGGTAAGCAATCAACTCTAAATCTCTAATCAAACATAATATCCATCTCATACTGTTGATCCATCATCTGATGCTTATAACACTTTATAGAAATATTTCCCTATAACAAATTACATAAGAATATCTCTATTAATTTCAACCATCATCACTATATGTGCTTAAGTATATTTTTATTAATTCACTTCTATAAAACACTCTAATTATAACTTCTATTAAAAAGGGAGATTTCATCCAATACTATATACATAAGGCAATATGCTTAGTTATTAAATCTTAACTCTTAAAAGTAATCTAAGCTTATAAAAAACCCTAAAGCCAAGGGTAGTACACATAATTTAAAAACCCTAAAACCTCTTGGTTTATCACAATAGAATATATACATTTCATTTTCTAAATAAATGGAAATGGTAATAACCATATCAATATCCTTCATGTTCTCATGCATCAAATAATGATCCAAGATCATGATTGTAACATCCCAAAAATACTAAACTTGAATCATAAAACTCTAATCATCAAAATTAGAGTTAACAAAAACTTTTATAATTAAAATTATGAAAGCATGCATATGTGTATGCATTTCATTTGAAATTATTTTGAACCAACTTGTTTGTGTGTTCCTTTGCTTGTAAATGGATGCTTAGGTGAAATAAACATCATCTAAACATTTCCCACACTTTTCCCAAAGACAAGTAAATCAAAACAAATAAAATAAGGGAATGGTCATTTTGACCAATTTAACTCCCATGCCTACTTTGGCTGTCTCAAACTGTCAGAACCTAACAGAAACTTTTCTGGATCTTTGCACCCCTTGATTATACTCATAACAAAGTATCAAGGCCCACTTTGTGATCATCCAGAAACTTTCAAATGCATAGTTTAAATGGCAATTCAAAATTGAATCTTTATCATATGAGAATATCCCACTTTTTCAAAAACCACTCAAACAAGCTCAACTTTCAAAACCCAAGCATCTGCAGACTCACCAGCACCAACCTAGCACACCCACCAAAAATCTTTTCAAAATTCAAAACTTGAATTCATGCGGCCATTTCATCAAACACATTGCAGACACAAATCAAACCAAATGCAAACACTGTTTTGAGCAGTGAATTGAGCTTAACTTGTTCCCTCTCTGGGCACCACTAGCCTTAGTAGATCATCTAATAATCTTAACTAATCACTAGCACCACTGTGAGCTTGGCATTGTCATCAATGGTGAACAGCCGAGTGCACTCTTGCCACCCCAGTGTAGACAGCAAGCTAGGAAAGAAACTAGCCATGCCAACCTTGTCTGGGAGATCACCCATGCCTCACCGCCCCCTCTCGACCAGCCCTTCCTCGAAGACATTGAACACAGCACCAAGGAATGCCGCGCCCGTGCCTCTGTCAACCATGCCGAGCGTGCGCCAGAGCGCCACCCGCGACCGAAGCCCACAGACCGCGCGCCGCCCTCACTGCGTGCATACACGATCACCATCGTCCCAGGAGACCGCTAGACAGCCACCGCTTGCCGTGGAAGACGCCGCCTCTGCCACGCAGAGCGTCGCGTGTTCCAGACCAAACTGCACCACAACTGCAAGCGCATTAAAACCATAGAGAATCGCCAGGAGACCACCAAGAGATCGCCACCACGGGTCATGCCTCTAGCAGCCCGTAGCCGTGTCGCCACCATCGCCTGCCCATGCCGTTCGGTCTCACCGTCGCAACTATAAATAGAGGCCTTCCCCGCTCGAATTCTTCACACCATTCCACTCCTCTCTCACCCAGAACCATACCACCTCAGTCCCGGAGCAAGGCGAGCAGCGCATCACCGGAATTGCGCCGGAGCAAGCCACCTCTAGAGGAGAAGGGCGCCGTCGATTTCGTCCACCCCAGGAGCTGCCGCGACCACCCCTGAGTCCGCCGTCGTCGACTTCGTCGTTCGCCCGCCTCACCGACCCTCGCCTGAACCCCGGTGAGGCCCCAGCGACCCCCACTGGCTGCGCTAGGTTTCTGTCTCGCCGGCGTTGCTCAACGTTGACGATGAATCTCAGCCATTGGATTAGAACCAGATCGAACGCACCACATCACCCCATACCGCTTCGCAACCCCTCGTCTCACTGACGTGTGGGGACAACCACTTAAACAGCCCGCGGAAGCGCTGCGCTTAGCAGGCCGGCCCAGTATCACTTCCCGCGCAGCCCAGTTATTTGAATTAAACCTTTTTCATTTTATTTCAAACTCACTTCTGTACCCAGTTTCAAAAATCAACCCAGGTCGATTCAGTGAACCAAATTGAATGAAACCAATTTTGTTGGCAAGGTATGGGAATGCTGAATCCAAGCCCGTTGGATTAAAATCATTTGGATCTATATATCACCCATGGTAAAAATAACAAGGCAGAGGCTTTTCTGCATTCAAACATTTTTCAAATTAAAACCATAATAGCTTTTGAGTTGATTCCAACTCTCAAAAATCACATTTAACCATACCTTTTAGAATATATAAAAATATATAGGTTTACTTACAGAAATAATGTGCAAGTAATAAAAGAATGCCCCATAGGCATTTCTAGTCACTTTAAGTAATTAAAATAAAAGGGTAAAACCTTATTAAATTGTGACACCACTTTAAATCATATTCCCATGGACTAAAGTATGTGGTGATGACATGTGTCAACATGATCCCATGTTTGGTTTGGATAATATTAAATCTTAAGTAGTTTCAATGAGCAGAAATTACTATTCTAAAAATAAAAGGAATTAAACCCAACTTTAATCTTGTAATGTTAGTGATGATGCTAGATCATCTATAGGACCCTTTTGTGTGATGATTGCAAGTAGTTAAGTATTGGTTGGTGATTGTGTACATCGTATTTATTTATAGACGCTAGTACCGACCAAGGATACGAGGAGGAAGGAGGATTCTACGAAGAAGAAGCCGAGGAGAACTTCAACCACTGCTCTGCACAAGGCAAGCTTATATTGACACTGATGCAAGCTTTACTACCTAAGTGGACCAATGCAAGCTAACACTTGCAAGATACCCTACTTAGGCAAGCAAATACTTGCTTGTTACCATGACCACTATATGCCTTAAGCATATGTGATCATATCCACTTGATAAACCAATCCTAGTTTTACTTGCAAGCTTCTTACTTTATTTCTTTATCAAAGCTCTTACTTAGAGTTTACTTAAGAGACTTGTAGATACTAAAAAGATATGTGAAGGTTGCATAAAGAGCATAAAATTTGGCCTAAGCTAGATAACCTTGATGTCATCCTAAGGCATGAGATTGAACTTAGTTAAAACTCCACTAGTTTACCACCCCTCATTACTACTTATCCCCACTTGTAGATGCTAGTGCTAAGCATAAAACCTGATCAACTTTAGATGGGAATACTTGGTGGAAAAATGGTTATGAAAACCTTGGAATGATGGATCATTCTATTGAAATGTTTTGGACATGTGTTTCCGAACACCTGATGATTTTGGTGATGAAAATATTGAGGCATGAGCCTTAGCCCTTTATAAAACTGATGGTTGTTTGGATGCGATACCATTCCAATTTTATCGTACAACCACAATACCCGAAGATTGGGTAGGGCTTGACTGGAAACTTATATACCTTAGTATTAGTTCCCTCACGGCCAAGGTCTGAGCTGAGGCTACCTTGTGAAGATTGTCCACCTGTGCAGTACCAAAGATGACAGTTGGTCATGGTTGGGAGGCCAAACTCACAGGAGAGGTACTTATACTAGGGCGTGTAATTGAAAGGTTAGGATTGATTATCCGCATACTGAGTATGGTGAATTCAGGATTTGTTCCTGAAGGATGTATCGAATGTTGTGGTGAAAGTGTACAATCTCTGCAGAGTGTCAAACAATTCGAATAGTCGCGTCCACGGTTATGGACAGTTGGAGTGGCCATACTGTTCCCCCGTCAGACTTTTCAAAATGACTTGTGAAATGAATTGAAACTTTGACTTGACCACAACAGGGTTGTGAGATGAGATACAAGTACACATTTAGGTGTTATAAAACTTCAACTAGCATTCGTTGCTTCTAAACTTAGTAGAGATAAATCTGGCTTTTGCAAAACAACCCTAGAGCCTAGTGTCCTATTATCAAAAAAAACCTTTCACTTGTTAATACTAGTTTGCGAGTACTTCAAGAGTACTCATGGCTTTGTCCCTAGCTATTCCCGTGGCCAGACTATGAAGAGGAGTACCTGGAGGATGGACCCCAAGATGGTTACGACAACTAGGATCATCTCCCATCGTCAGCATTGCATGTGACCCCGAAGATGGAGCTTCGCCCACGCTACCGTTATTATTACGTATTCCGCTGCTTGAAGTTGTATTAAGAACTGGATCATGAGATCCCTATTTGTGTAAGAACTTATGTACGGTTTGTAATGGATGATGTACTGTGGTATCCAATTCTTTTATTTCTCGCAAAAATGGTAATCCTGGGATTGCGATGTATGGCATAACAGGCATCTGGGATTAAAAATCCGGGTATTGACAATGATACATATAAAATCTTTTGTGCTTCTTGGATCCTTTCTTGGAAGGTGGACACTATTTCCATAGTCGCTACGTGTCCTTTCGGGACTATATCTAGCCTGATATTCCTGAATTGCTTGCATAAATCTTCTGGAAGTTCCCCTGTGGTAAGTCCATTCACATACACCTTACGACTTAAGGCATCAGCCACCATGTTTGCCTTTCCGGGGTGGTATTGTAAATCCAAGTCATAATCCTTAATTAGCTCAAGCCATCTCCGTTGTCTCATATTCAACTCCTTTTCGGTGAAGATGTACTTCAAACTCTTGTGATCTGTGAACACATCGCAATGTTTGCCCATGAGGTAGTGTCTCCATACCTTGAGTGCATGAACCACAGACGCAAGTTCCAAATCATGTGTGGGGTAGTTGTGTTCGTGGTTCTTAAGTTGCCGGGAGGCATAGGATACCACTTTCCCATCCTGCATCAATACACTTCCAAGTCCTTGTCGAGAAGCGTCACAATATACTTGAAAATCCTTCTAGATATCATGCAGACACAGAACTGGTGCCATTACAAGGCGTTTCTTCAACTCTTGAAAACTTGCTTCACATGCCTCAGTCCATAGGAATTTCTTTTCCTTCTTTAATAGTTCTGTCATGGGTTTTGCTATCTTGGAAAAGTTTTCAATGAACCTCCGGTAATATCCTGCGAGGCCCAAGAAACTCCTAATATCTCCCACATTCTTGGGTGACTCCCATTCCGTCACGGAAGCTACCTTACTAGGATCTACGGCAACTCCTTTTGCCGACACAACATGTCCAAGGAACCCCACTTCCTTTAACCAGAACTCGCACTTGCTGAATTTGGCGTACAACTTGTGTTCTCTTAGCTTCTCCATAATAAGGCAAATGTTTCTCATGTTCCTTCTCATCCTTAGAGTATATGAGTATATCATCTATGAATACCACGATGAACTTGTCCAAATATTCCATGAACACCTTGTTCATCATGGTCATGAAGTATGCTGGGGCATTGGTTAAACCAAAAGACATCACAGTGTACTCATACAATACGTATCTTGTGGTGAATGCTGTTTTGGGCACATCCTGTTCTCGAATCTTCAGCTGAAAATAGCCTGATCGTAGATCGATCTTTGAGAACACACTGGCTCCTTTTAACTGGTCAAACAGGTCATTGATGTTGGGTAGAGGATACTTATTCTTGATCGTCACCTCATTTAACGAGCGGTAATCCACAACCAGCCTCTTGGTTTTATCCTTCTTCTCAACAAATAGGACGGGTCCTCCCCAAGATGACGCGCTGGGTTGAATGAACCCTTTGTCCAATTGTTCCCTAAGTTGTTTCTTGAGTTCCTTTAACTCGTCCACATCCATCTTGTATGGTCTCTTAGCTATCGGCCCCGTGCCTGGCATTAAGTCAATGAGGAACTCGATATCACGGTCGGGGGGCATTCCTGGTAGTTCCTCCGGGAAGACATCTGGGTATTCCTTTACAATGGGTACCTCCTCCAAGCTAACCCCCTTAAGAGAGTTCACCATGACTTATTTGAGTGCGAAATTCGACTTGATACGAATCATCTTCCCTTCCGGTGTTGTGAGCATGACAGTTCTCTTGGCACAATCTATGACTCCTTCATACTCGATCATCCAATTCATGCCCAAGATTATGTCTAATCCTTGTGATTCTATAACTACTAGACTGGTGGGAAAAATGTGTGTCCCAATCCTTAGTTCTAATTCCCGGCAACCGGAGTTTGCCACTATTTCTCCCCCAGGAGAACTTACCCTTAGAGGAAAGTTTATAGTCTCCGTTGGTATCTTGCCTCTATCCACAAATACCCTTGATATGAATGAATGCGATACACCGGTATCAAAAAGAACAACTGTGGGAATAGAATTGAGTTTGAACTTACCAATCACAGAGTCTGGCGCATCATAAGCATCCTCCATAGAAACATGATTCACCGTGGCTTTGACAAACGGATTTGGCTTCTTCCCGTTTCCATTTCCATGGTTGTGTCCATTTCCATTCCCATTCCCATTGCCATTGCCATTCTTCCTCTCGGGGCAAGAGGTTGCATAGTGCCCTGTCTTGTTGCACTTAAAGCATGTCACCTCACTGAGATCCTTTCCATTGTTGCCATTCCCATTGCGGTTCTTATGCCCATTGTGTTTGTGGCCACCATGGTCATGACCGTTATAGTTATGGCCATTATTGTTATAAGGTGGTGGTGAGGAATTGCGCTGCTTCTGGTACGGAACAGAGTGTTTGTGAGGGTTAGATTTCCTCTTGCGGTTTTCTATGCTCTTCCTCTTTGATTCAACCACAATGGCTCTGTCCAGGAGTTCCTGAAAGTTGTCAAATTTCTGAGCCATAAGCTGAATGGATATCTCATCATTGAGCCCTCTTAAGAACTCCTCATGTCTCTTGGCATCAGTGGAAACATCATCGGGTGCATAATGGGCTAGCTTATTGAAAAGCTCACCATACTCTGTGACAGAACGGTGCAGCTGGTGTAGGTCGCGAAACTCGCGCCTTTTCAGAGTCATGACACCAGCAGCCACATGATGAGTGCGAAAAGCTAATTCAAACTGTTCCCAAGTGATAGCATCAATATCCAGGTGGGTGACTTGGTAATTATCCCACCATTCTGCAGCAGGTCCTTCAAGCTGGTGTGCGGCATAACGCACCCTGTCGGCTCCGACACCTTGCACGGTGTCTAGCTTCTTGTTGATCGTACGCAGCCAGTCATCAGCGATGATTGGTTCAGTGCTGCTAGTGAAGGTAGGTGGGTTCAGCCTTAAAAACCGAGTCAAGCGATCCTGTTGAGGAGGTGGCGGAGGTGGTGGTGGCGGCGGGTTGTTGTTGTTGTTGTTTTGCATGTTCTGAGTGAGCAATTGGATCAGCTGGTTCTGAGTGGCCAAAAGTTGTGCTATTTCTGGCGGGATTTCGGGGTTCGCACGTCTGGGCGTCATCTGTGGGTTTAAGAGAGTAGTTAAGAAATAGACAGAAAGACTAAGTAATAAACTCCTACCCTTATGAAAACACACCAAGCACACGAGGCACACAAGACATAATAACACAGCTTAACACAGAAAACAACCAAGTTTAACTAAACCAGACTTGTCTTGGTATTTATTACATTGCAAATAATGTTCTACTGTAGAATTAAAGGTGGTCCAACTATTACACATCTTCCACGCCTTCCTCTTCCTCGTCCTCGAACGAGTAACCTTCCTGCTCTAGAGTTGTCTTGTATAACTCCATCTCCTTTGTGGTGGCTTCAAGCTTCTCCTGGAGGTCCTTTATCTCATCCTGTAGCTTCTTGGTAGTGGCTTCCAGCTGCTCCTGAAGTCCCTTCTTCTCGCTTTGTATCTCCTCCACTAAACTTGACTTCTTTGCGGCTTCAAGTTGCTTTGCCAAGTCCCTCTTAGAAGCACGCGCATCATTGATTATCTTGCAAAGGCCTTCAGTTTGCACTTCATCTCCATCGATCTGCTGTTTGAGTTCCCTAATTCTCTTGTTTTTATTTATCACCCTCTTCTCTTGGTTAGCGAACTTCTTCTCTTGGTCCTGGAATTTTATCTCTTGCAGCTTCATTGCCTCCTCCTGCTGCTTGATCATTTCTTCCTTCTCCTTGATGAGGGCGCATAGCTCGTCGTTCTTCAACATCTCGAGGAAGGTACCTTTTTCAAGGTCATGGATGTGGCACTCCAAGTCTTGATATTGTGTTCTTCGGCGCTTGGTAGAAGTTCTTTCCTCAAAGGTTAACTCCATGGGAATTCCTTCCTCCTCTCTTCTTCCAAAGAGGCTGCCGCAGTGTCCTTGGAGAGCTTCATGATGGCGTCCACATAGGCGTCCAATGAGTTGTTGAAAGCTAATGCTAAGGGCCTTCTCCTTGGAATCGCTAACAATGTGGATTGCTATGTCTTCCTCCGGGTTCTTGCCTCGCTCTTTTCCTGGCTGGATGACCTTGACTCCCCAATAGCCGTCCTTGTGGAGTTTCTTCATCGTGCTCCCCTGTATTGTTCGGAGAGGAAGGTCCAAACGTGTGAGTAGATCCATGAGGCATCCACCAAAGCGAAGGGGCTCGATGAAGGTTAGATACTTAAACAAGTAGAGGAAAGTAGATACTAGAAGTGCGGAAAATAACTTAGTAGAAGAACGGGTAAGGCACAAAAGTTAGAGGTGGTTCCAATCCTAGGGTCACGTCCTATAGGCAACGATGTGCTCTGATACCATCTGTAGTGACCTCGGATCGATAAGGATCCTAAGTCCCTGTGATTAACATGCTAGTCCCTGGATCAAAAGCTAGCACTCACAGTCGATGAAATATCATGTAAAACACAAAGTCTTTATTACACGGAGAATCCAGAGTATGAATTTATTACAAAAATGGCTTAGCATTATGCTAGCTCAAATAACAGCGGAAACATAAAAGCATCATGAGTCCATCAACGCCCAGGCTTGTCGAGTGTAGACCCGCGATCCCTACGCACCTTTCAATCTTCGGATTCTGCACATAAGACGTGCAGCCAACAAGTTGGGTCAATACTTTGAATGTATTGGCAAATTACACCAAGGAAAGTTCATTTTCTCAAAGCTAGTTTTCTTAAGTAGAGAGAAGAAGAGAGGATTGTCCTACTTTGTAAACTTTTGCTTGGATAAAATAAGGTTGAGTGGCACATGAGGATATTACGCACCAAGTGTCCAAACAACCAAACACTTGGATATTACGCACCAAGCGTCACTTGGATATTACACACCAAGTTCCCAAATTCCCACCCATTAGCGATATTACGCACGCCATCGGGTTTCTAAACTTTGTTTTTAGAAAAGAGAGAGGAAGATCCTTCAGAGGCTCCATCCTTCAGACGCTCAATGTTGTTCTGTTTCCGTGAACACGGCTGATCGATCAGATTGCAATACTCTCGAGAGTTTGTGCACTTTACCCACAATCCACGATCAAGTCTTTTTACAGACAAGACCATGGCGAGGCTTTCCCTTAGTAGCCCCTCTACCTTCTGGATCCAACTGTGCCAAGAACCCCCAAATGTTGGTACCCAGGTGAGGTTTCCCACTAAGTACTAGGCCAAGACAGAGCCCATAATGTATTGTGGTTGCACTGGAAGCTTCTGAATTCTGAAACATGGAAGACTTCTTTGATTCCTGGGCGGCCGTCCTCCACCAAAATCACACTCGTTGACCCGACAACCATTCCGTCCAGAAGAAAATTTAGTTTTATTTTGAAGTGGATTTGAGAAGAAAGTTTGCTCTAGAGAGCCTTTATACTTAGAAAATTCTTTGTCTTTCGAACCCCCCAACGGTACTTTGTATATATAGCATAGAAAGCAATACTTAGCAAAAACAGGGGTACCTATTAGGATGGAAATCCTAAGTATAGAGCTACTCATGGCATACTACAAAATCATCGCACTTGCAAAATAATACTGAGGGGAAAATCTACTAGAACATCCTACACATGCATACTACTGAATTTTGAAAATCACATGCATAGAGTCAAAACTGGGACAAAATTATGAACAAGTGGTGTAACTTGCCTTGATCCGAGCAGCACTCTACACAATAGCACTCCTTAGCACACTCCGAGCAATCTAACGAATCACAAACATAGATCTGATCACAACTTGCTCAAAGCATATCACAAAGAGAATCATGCATGCATGGAACATGGTATTTTATGCAAGGTTAGTTCTTCTAAATTGACCAGGGTAGCAAGTTTGGGTTGTGATAGTGTAAGGGTGTCACTAGAATTGATTTCCCAAAGATTTAGATCTAATTGAATCACTAAAACAATTCCTAGGTTCAAAGGAGCTCAAACCATCTAATTAGCCCCAATTTAGATCAAATGATCCTAAGCAAAGCTTAAAGGTTTGGATCAGTAGGTATTGTGTAAACAAAGTTATTGCAACAAGAATCAATTAAAATAGAATTTTAATTATTTTTCTATAGATTAAACTCTCTAATCTAATGATTAAAATCTACACCTAAAACCTTACTGTGAACCTGGGATATTATTGTAGATTTGGATTAGACATAAAATTAGGAATCCATCGGTATATTACAAGCTAAATTTGGACAAATATTCGATTTTATATGATTTTCGCAAGATTGAATCTAAATCTGCAACCAGATCTAAACTACACTTAAAATCCTGCCAAGTGTCAGCGTCTGATTGGCTCCAGCTAGGTGACTCAGCGCTGGCGCGTGCGTGCTGACGCGCGCGGCCACGTGGCACTCCGTCATTCGCCGATACCCCTTCAGCATACTTCTAATCTTACGCGTTCAACTTCGATCCGACGGTCAGGAGAGGCGGCGGCGACTTACAGGGCGTGACGGAGGCGTGGGGCGGCGGTGGCGTCGGCGATGATGGCTGGCGGTGCTCTGGGGGCTCCCCGCGGTGGTGGCGTAGTCGACGGGGCGCAGCTGGCCTTCGCAGTCATGCTCATGTCCTCGGCGTCGCCTACCTCGTCCTGAAGCCGCGTCAGATGGCGGCCGACCGTCTCGGCCTTCGGCGAGACTCCGACGGCAAATCGCGGGCGGCGCGGGCTCCTGAACAAGGGGAAAAAGGGGTCAGGCGAAGCGGCGAAGCACGGGAAGGACAACCAATAGCGAAGGAGGGATCGGGGTGGCGCAAATCGCCGGGACCTCAACCTTCCCGAGCGCGGCAACGGCGAGAAGAACGGCGGCGGTCGGGCGAGGCTTGGGCTAGGGTTTTTGAAGGGGAAAACAACGAGGGGGGGTCAGCTTTATATAGCCCAAGACTTGGGGAAAGGGGCGGTTGAAATCCGTTAGGATTCGGGGGTGTCCTGACGCAGCCGGAGTGGTGTCCGCCGCGGTCTCCAGGAGGAAGACGACGGGGTGGGACCCCCGCGTCAGTGGTGGAGGGGAGAAACGGGCCGATGCTGGGCTGCGGCGGCTGGCGTGGGTAGGCTGGCTGCCGCGCGGGCGCTGGTGGGCTGCGCTGCGGCCCAGTTAGGTAGGTTGCCCATTTTTTTCCTTTTATCATTTTCTTTTTTTCTATTTTAATCAAACCTAAATAACTTTTTCCTACCAAGCCCAAACTTGATGAAAATTGTTTCTAAATTTTTGTAAAATTAAGGTGGTCAATATAGGACCATAGTTTAATGTTTTTAGAAGGGTCATTACTTGACCTCTACAATAATGCTTACATACCACTATTAGGGTTCTCTAGGTTTAGGTGTTTAGGATTTTTATTTCAATTTTCAATTGTAGGATGCAATAATGCAAGGATGATGCATGACACTAATAACATCCTAATACAAAATTTGGGATGTTACACTGGGATTGCGATGTATGGCATAACAAGCATCTGGGATTAAAAATCCAGGTGTGGACAATGATACATATAAAATTTATATTCAAACTATGAGCCAATTAGAGTTAACTCTATAAACAAATAAGAAGATATCATTTAAGAAATCCCCAATTAAAAATAGAAGAGAAAAATAATAAGAAGAAGTTTCTTCCAATTATTAAAAAGGAGTTCTTATTGAGTAAATAAAAGAAATATAAAAAGAAGGCATAATCAAAGTTCATAAAGGTTACCAAATATATTTTAATATTACTGCAAATATCCAGCAAATAAACCTGCAAAGAAAAGTTTAAAATATATAAATCAAAATTCAAATCTGAATAAGAAAACAAAAAATAGAAAAAGGATAAAACAAATAAAAACCAGACCTCGCCGCAGCCCAACACACTTACACCTATCTGACACCTATGTGTAGCCCACAATAGCCCAGTAACCAGCCCAGTCCTTTTTCGTCTGTGACTGACAAGTGGGGCCAGCCAAGGACTACGGGTTAAGAAGCAAAGATCATCAGGGGGTTATCCGCAAAACGACCATCGTCGTCATTGTCACGCACACAGAAATCTCGCTAGTGGAGCTCGCCGCCATTGCGCCAAGATACTCGCCGTCGTTGCTAGGAGGGGATAATAAGGCCACCGCGACGCATTGCCTCCATCCCTATCTCCAATCCCTCCTTATCCTCTCAGATACAAACGAGATCGAAACCCTAGCTCGTTGGAGCCACCTCTCGCCGTCGAACCACGTCTCCCCACACCTTTCTGAGCCGTCATGGAGAAGCGCCTTCCTCCGTAGATCCTCTGGGTAGAAGCTTGCATCAAGGGGAGCACCGGAGCGGGTGAATTTGACCGTTTTCCTTTGCAGCAGTTCGTTGGAATCCTTGCCGGGAAGCTTGATTCCGACCGCGCATGTCCTCGCCAACCACTCAATCATCATCAGGGTGAGTTCCTGAATCTTCCAGCATCCTTGAATCGTTTGATCTCGTTGTAAATCGTCGCTTCACTGTAATCCACTGTCGGCCACCGTCGGAGCTCGTCGGAGTTGAGGCTCTGATGACCATTTCCGAGCGGCGCTGCCACTATTAGGTTTAGTAGATCGTCGCCGGTGACCACTCACCGACGGCGGTGGCGATGCTGATGCCATGCTTACATCATGATCGAGCCACGTCAGCAGTTTGACTAGTCTTTGCCTCGCGAGGTGGATGACATGGCCTAGGGCCCGCATGTCATCGATAGTGAGTAGAGAGGAGGTCAGTAGCAAAAGCATTTCTAAGACCTGAGAGCTGAGGTGGACAATGGCCCACTAGTCAGTGACTTTGGCTAGTCCTGGACGTGGTATAAAAAGTAATTTTCTGTTTAGAAATAAATAAAATGTTATAATCCAATTAATAATATTCTAGAAATCAAATAAATGATTAAACTTTGTTTAATTAATAACTTTTGATTTATAACTCAGAAAAATATGTATAATATATGAAAATTTTCAGAAAAATAAAATCTACAACTTAAAATTAGTACCAAATATTATTATGATGATTATTTATAGAAATATTATTTAATAAAGGTTTTATAAGTAATAAAACTTTAATAATTCATATTCCTATAATGATAAGTGTTAATAATATCAATAAAATACCAAAAATCTTAGAAAAATAAGAATTCTAATTTAAAACTATAATCATGTATTATTATTTCACTTAATTAAATATTTATTATTTATTAATTAATTATAAAAGTAATAAGAATTATAAAAATCATATCTTATTTTTTATAAATCACAAAAATAAATATGATATACCAAAATGATCACAAAAATATTATTTACATGTTAAAAATCTAATAATCTCTTTTTGAGGTAAATAAAAAAATTAAATATTTTAATAACTCAAATTTAAACTTATTTACTTCATTAATAATTCATATAAAAATAAATAAAATGAGACTAATAAGTCTAATAAATAGTATTAGTCTTAAAATATTAATGATATAATGCCATAATGGTTTAAAACCTTATAAATGTTCTTATTTTAGAAGTATCGCCAACCTTAAATGAAGATTATCTTCTAAGAAGAATTCCACTAATAATAAAACCATTAAAGAACAACTTGTGAACAATCAAATCTTTTCTAAACCATATTAATCACCAAATTACAAAAACTACTAAAACACTATATAAATCCATAAGTAGTTAAGTAACATTATGTTAGGTTCATAAACTATGCTCACTTATCTATAAAATATAAATGATATTACTCCATACTCACATCAAGAAACCATTACTCAAGCAACAAAATAAACATTCTTAAGTAACTTAAAGAACACATTTCGGATATACAAGATACCAAGGTATAAGTACGATACTTTCAAAATTATCTATACTTTAAAGTTAACTTTAGTCTAAAAAAATCTTAATATAACACTATAAGCATTATTATATGTTTTATAGTTAACTTTGGTCCGAAGTAGTTAAACTATAAAGCAACTCAAGCCAAACCATTTGAGCAAACAAATAACATCAACCACCACTAACTAACCACACAGTTTTTCTAGACCCTAGAAGAGAAACCTTTTCTCCGAAGGTTATCCTTTTTGCCACTTTAAATAAGAAACCTTGTATAAGTAATCCTAACTAGTATGTCATAAGTATGTATACTTTACTCCTACATATGTGTTGTTTACAACCACTCATAAAGTCTAATAAAAGTACAACTATGAAATTTATCCAAAAGGACCACACATTCCAAAGTAACCACTTTCGGAATCTAAACCCTAGTACAACATTATTCCCAGGATTTGTGCTTAGGACGTGCATCACATTACTTATGCATAAAAGCATATTGCTTCTTTAAACATTAGTCCTTACACCAATGATGCTGATTTCAGATTTTGGATCTTATACTGACTCGAAGACCGTGAGTGCATAATCTTGCAATCACAAAAGGCAAGTTCACACTTGCTCATGTCCTTTGATTATTTTCTGTAAAGTATTTTACAAATCCAGTGTTGTCATCACCTGCATTTGAAAAAGCTCAGAAAACACTATTTTCAATAACAATGAGAACTATTGATTACTGGTCTAGGGTGATCAGCTAATCTATTAAATCTGACAGTTGGGATACCACTGTTCAGAACTATATCACCTAGGACTTAACAACCAATGTCGCCAGTGATTCTTGTGCCATATATTACGCGTTGACCATGATATTTGGAATGGGACGGAGAAGTCAGCTGTATCTTCTTCCTCTCGCATGAAGCCCGATGTGTAGATCGTGGCTGTTATCCTCGTAGCGTGCATATTAATTGGTAATTCGTAGAGGATATGCAGCATATGGGTGGGAACCCTCATCGTCCCACGATAGTTCTGGCATCTAACGGTTTGTACAAACCATTGCCGTAATTATTTATGTGGGCATGGTGTACACCAAGGAGGCATGCGAGGTCGCGAAGGGGGCAGTGATTGGCTTGGATCATCTTCTAGGCCCCACATCATGGAATTGTGGACGGGAATAAGCTGCCCGGTTGTGCAACAAAGAATTGATCTCTCATGGGTAAGGTGACGCACCTCTACAGAGTGTAAGAACTGTAACTTGTTACTCCATGTTCCGTGAAGGAGCTGCGAACGCGGCGGGAAAGGAAATCCATGAAATTTCTGGTAAACCCGTGAAGGCTGACGGACATAGCTTTTAAGAATAAAAGCAACCTTTGAAGAAATGATTTTGAAAACTTGCATTGCCTATAACCTACGGTATGTGGCTGTAGTTATAGTGCATCAAACACTCCTTTTCTAGTGAATTTGTTGAGTACGCTCGTACTCAAAGTATCTTCTTAACCCTTGCTAGATTATGAAGCCAGTAAGAAGATGTCTACATCAAGTTATGCTCCGGGAATCGTCAAGAGCTAAAGATTTTCAATAAAGACAAAGGAGACAACATATACTCAAATCAAGTGAAGACGAAGTTACTAATTAGATAGAAATAAAATCTCTAGCCAAAGAACCTATCTCTGTAGTGCGTTGCAATAGCAGCAATACCAATCCCTTAGTTAAAATACTAGTTCTAGTAGTATAATTGTTTTTAGCGTTGTTTATCTTTGATTCTTCTTCATAAGAAGTTCTTTCTCTCTCTTTAACCTAGAGTGTTCTCTGGATCTTATGTAAAGAGTGAGCTGTAACCTTTAGCCATGTATTGGACCCGCTGTGTTTTTGTTGTGCCATTCTGAGGGATGTAATACTAGTGAACAGTGTTTCATTGGTGTTATGTCAACGACTATAGTATACTACATCATGCAGTGGTATGCTGGGTCACCGCAGTTGGTATCAGAGCATATGCTTTGACCTTAGGTTGGAAACCTAGTAAATGGGTAGAACCTGTAGAACACATCCTAGCAATAATGAAGAGTTCTCAAGTGATATGAGGGATATTCACTTGAGAATAATCCGGTTATGTTACTAGTGCGATAACTCTTTTATATGATTGCAATTCCAATCATTACCCAAGAGTTTTAACTCTATGTGACTGATGATAATTTCTTATCCACAGTTACACATGGCACCTCGATATCCACCCCAGAATGTTCAAGTGATGAATACGATGTTGTATGACTACGAACGGGATTGGACAGACAATCTCCAACAACTTCTATGGAGTTTGGAATATGAATCAAGACTTTTGGTCAAGATTTACACTTACTATGATGGGCAGGTATTAGCTAAATACCGTGGCATGATCATGTTACCCAAGAAGTTAGGACTTAAGGGAGAAATGCCAGCAGGAGAGGAAAGGTGCATGGAATCTGCATATCAGATTGCCGTAGCAGCATCCATAACCATGATCCGACAACATAAATCCCAAGCTTTAGAAGGTAGTACTCACACCATTATACCACATGAAACCTCAAACTCAGAGCATGAGTTAGACCACTCTACCTTAGTCCAAACTGAACCTACTACAGCTGTAGAGTATATGGATCGTTATCGGTCTTTGCTAAACACTTATCATAACACTCACCAAGTCTTAGTTCAGGAGCTCGATACGGTTATAGAGGATTTTACTAATTCTGATAAAGCGATGGCTCGTAGGAAGAAGTTAGATAAAGAAGTAAGGCATCCCAAATACATACCTTCAGGAGAGGTGTTTGAGGAAACTGAGTTTGATGACCCAAACTCAGAAAATTATGCCTATTACCAGAATGACTTCAAGCCACCTGAAGACTTATGGACCAAGTACAATTCCGAACAACAAGAATGGAATAAAGTTATTCCAAATAAAACAGAGCCTAACAAGTATGGATGGAAAATAGAATCTCAAGGAAAAACCATAGTGTCAACACCCGGATTTTTCAATCCTAGATGCCTGTTATGCCATACATCGCAATCCCAGGATTACCATTTTTGCGAGACATAACAGAATTGGATACCATAGTACATCATCCGTTACAACGATACATAAGTTCTTACACAAATAGGGATCTCATGATCCAGTTCTTAATACAACTTCAAGCAGCGGAATACGTAATAATAACGGTAGCGTAGGCGAAGCTCCATCTTCAGGGTCACAGGCAATGCTGACGATGGGAGATGATCCTAGTTGTCGTAACCTTCCTGGGTTCCATCTTCCAGGTACTCCTCTAGATAGTCTGGCCATGGGAATAGCTAGGGATAAAGCCATGAGTACTCTTTAAGTACTCGCAAACTAATACTAACAGGTAAGGGTTTTTGGATAATAGGACACTAGGCTCTAGGGTTGTTTTGCAAAAATCCAGGTTTATCTCTACTTAGTTCCAAAGCTAGTCACAATTTTATAAATCCTAAGTGGGATCTTGTAATTCCGGTCACAACTCTGTTGTGGTCAAGTCAAAGTCTCAATTCGTTTCACAAGTCATTTTGAAAAGTCTGACGGGGGAACAGTATGGCCACTCCAACTGTCCATAACCGCGGACGCGGCTATTCGAATAGTTTGACACTCTGTAGAGATTGTACACTTTCACCACAACATTCGATACATCCGTCAGGAACAAATCCTGAATTCACATACTCAGTATGCGGATAATCAATCCTAACCTTTTGATTACATGCCCTAGTATAAGCACCTCTCTTGTGAGTTTGGCCTCCCAACCATGACCAACTATCATCTTGGGTACTGCACAGGTGGACAATCTTCACAAGGTAGCCTCAGCTCAGACCTTGGCCGTGAGGGAACTAATACTAAGGAATATAAGTTTCCAGTCAAGCCCTACCCAATCTTCGGGTATTGTGGTTGTACGATAAAATTGGAATGGTATCGTAGCCAGACAACCATCAGTTTTATAAAGGGCTAAGGCTCATTCCTCAACATTTTCATCACCAAAATCATCAAGTGTTTGGAAACACATGTCCAAAACATTTCAATAGAATGATCCATCATTCCAAGGTTTTCATAACCATTTTTCCACCAAGTATTCCCATCTAAAGTTGATCAAGTTTTATGCTTAGCACTAACATCTACAGGTGGGGGTAAGCACTGATGAGGGGTGGTAAACTAGTGGGGTTTTAACTAAGTTCAAACTCATGCCTTAGGATGCCATCAAGGTTATCTAGCTTAGGCCAAATTTTATGCTCTTTATGCAACCTTCAGCACAACTGTCTAGTATCTACCAAACTCTTAGGTAGACTCTAAGTAAGCTTTGATAAAGAAATAAAGTAAGAAGCTTGCACATAAAACTAGGATTTGGTTTATCAAGTGGGTATGATCACATATTCTTAAGGCATATAGTAGTCATATCACAAGTATGGGTTTGTGGTATCAGTAGGGTATCTTGCAAGGGTTAGCTTGCATCAATATCAGTATAAGCTTGCATAGTTACTATCTTGCATCAGTGTCAATATAAGCTTGCCTTGTGCAGAGCAGTGGTTGAAGTTCTCCTCGGCTTCCTCTTCGTAGTATCCTCCTTCCTCCTCGTATCCTTGGTCGGTACTAGCGTCTATGAATAAATACGAGGTACACAATCACCAAACAATACTTAACTACTTGCAATCATCACACACAAGGGTCCTATAGATGATCTAGCATCATCTCTAACATTACAAGGTTAAGGCTTGGTTTAAATCTTTTTATTTTTAGAAAAGTAATTTCTATTCATTGAAAAAATACTTAAGATTTAATATTCTCCAAACTAAACATGGGATCATGTTGACACAAGTCATCACCACATATTGTAGTCCATGGGAATGTGATTTAAAGTGGTGTCACAATTTAATAAGGTTTTACCCTTTTATTTTAATTAATTAAAGTGGCTAGAAATGCTTATGAAGCATTCTTTTATTACTTGAACAATATTTCTGCAAGTAAACCTATATATTTTTATATATTCTGAAAGGTATGGTTAAATGTGATTTTTGAGAGTTGGAATCAACTCAAAAGCTATTATGGTTTAAATTTGGAAAATGTTTGAATGCAGAAAAGCTTCTGCCTTGTTACTTTTACCAGGGGTGATCTATAGATCCAAATGACTTGAATCCAACGGGCTTGGATTCAGAATTCAAAGACCTTTCCAACAAAATTGGTTTCATTCGAATTGGTGCACTGAATCGATCTGGGTTGATTTTTGAAGTTGAGTACAGAAGTGTGTTCGAATTGAAATAGAAAAAGATTTAATTTGAATAACTGGGCTACGCGGGAAATTATAATGGGCCGTCCTGCTAAGCGCAGTGCTCCCGCGGGATGCTTAAGTGGGTGTCCCCACTCGTCAGTGACACGGGGCTGGGCGAAGCGGTATGGGGCAACGTGGATCGTTCGATCTAGTTCTAATCTAACGGCTGGGAGTCATCATCGACGCGAGACAACTCCGGCGAGAACGAAACCTAGCGCGGCCAGTGAGGGTCGATGGGGGCTCACCGGGGTACTGGCGAGGGTCGGCGAGGCGGGCGAACGACGAAGTCGACAACGGCAAACTCAGGGGTGGTCGCGGCAGCTCCTGGGGCGGCTCCAATCGCTGGCTCCTTTCTTCTCCGGCAGCGGCAGGCTCCAGTGAAATTCCGGCGAGGTGGTGATCGCCTTGCTCTGAGAATGGTGTGGCACAATCAGTGAGGAGAGGGGAGTGAGATGGTGTGAAGAAATCGAGTGGGGGTGGCCTCTATTTATAGTCGAGCGAGGGGACCGTCGGGGCGCACGGTGAGCTCATCGGGGCGACGTTACAGGCGGCTATTGGCATGGGCAAGGGTAGGGGACGGTGATGTGTCTCCTGGCGATGCTCAACGACATGGTCGCGAGGCATGGGGCAGTGTGGTTTGGTCTGGAACGGCCGGTGCTCTGCGCGGCAGAGGCGGCGTCTTCGACGGCGGGCGGTGGCTGTGCGGCACGGGGCGGCAAATGGGGATGTCTGGCGGTCTCCTGGGTTGATGGCGATCATGTATGCACGCGGCGAGGGCGGCGCGCGGTCTGTGGATGCTGGTCGAGGGTGGCGCTCTGGCGCACGCTCGGCATGGTCTGGGCGCGGCTAGTGCACGTGGTCCAGGGCTTGGCAACACTTGCGGCTAGGACAGTGAGTGGCGGTGGACGGTGGGCTGCCTCCTAGACAAGGTTGGCACGGCTAGTTCCTCCTCTAGCTTGTTGTCCACAATGTGGTGACATTGGGGTGCTCGGCTGTTCACCATTAATGGCAATGGCAAGCTCACAGGGGTGCTAGTGTTGGGCTAATCTTTCTAGATGATCTACTGAGCTGTGTGTGAGCTAACTAGGGAACAAGTTAGGCAAGAATCACTGCACACAATAGTGATTGATGTTTTGTTTGATTTGTGTCTGCAACCTGTTTGATGAAATGGCCGCATGAAATCAAGTTTTGAATTTTTCAATGATTTTTGGTGGGTTTGCTAGATTGGTGCTGGTGAGTCTGCAGATGCTTGGGTTTTGAAAGTTGAGCTTGTTTGAGTGGGTTTTGAAAAAGTGGGATCTTCCCATATGAAGAAGATTCAATTTTGAATTGTCATTTAAACTATGCATTTGAAAGTTTCTGGATGATCACAAAGTGGGCCTTGATACTCTGTTATGGGTACATTCAAGGGGTGCAAAGATCCAGAAAAGTTTATGTTAGGTTCTGAAAGTTTGAGACGGCCAAAGTAGGCATGGGAGTTAAATTGGTCAAAATGACCATTCACTTAATATATTTGTTTTGATTTTCTTGTCTTTAAGGAAAGTGTGGGAATTTTTTTGAAAATGTTCATTTCACCTAAGAAACATTTTACAAGCAATGGATCACACAAACAAGGTGGTTTTTAAAGAAATTCAAAATCCATGCATACACATATACATGCATTCATGAGTTTATTTAGAAAAGTTTTTGTTAACCCTAATCTTGATGATTAGTGTTTGATGATCTAAGTTTGGTATTTTTGGGATGTTACAAACCTTCCCCCCTTAAACAAAATCTCATCCCGAGATTTGAAAAAGGACGAACAGATTACCTAGGATTTGAAGAGATCGGGCAACTCCGTCCTGATGTGATCTTCGCGTTCCCAGGTAGCTTCCTCTTTTGTGTGGTTCCTCCACTGAATCTTGAGAAACTTGATGCTTCGGGTTCGGGTAGTTCGAAAAGCTTCTTCCAAAATGCGGATGGGCACTTCGGGATAGGTCAGGTCATCGTTGATATCTATGGTCCGATGATCGATATTCTTGAACACTTCGGTCTTCTCGGGGACTTCGAGACATTTGTGAAGTAATGAGATATGGAACACATTGTGCACAGCTGACATCTCTTCAGGTAGTTCCAGTTGATAAGATACTTCTCCTCGACGGTTCAAAATTTTGAAAGGTCCGATATATCTGGGGGCTAACTTTCCTTTGAGTTGGAAACGCTGCATTCCCTTCAATGGCGACACTTTCAGATAAACAAAATCTCCGATGTTGAAGGCGAGGTCTCGACGTCTCTTGTCGGCATAACTCTTCTTTCGGGATTGGGCGGTCTTGAGGTGCTCACGAATCTTGTGAACCTTCTCTTCTGCTTCTCGTAGGATGTCGGGTCCGAAGATCTGACTCTCTCCTAGTTCCGACCAGTTCAAAGGGGTGCGACACTTTCTTCCGTACATGAATTCAAATGGGGCCATTTGCAAACTGGCTTGGTAACTATTGTTGTAAGAAAATTCTGCAAACGGCAGATAGTCTTCCCACTTGGATCCATATTCTAGCACACATGCTCTAAGCATATCTTCGAGTATTTGGTTTATCGCTCCATTTGTCCATCGGTCTGAGGGTGATACGCGGTACTGAAATCTAGGCGGGTTCCTAAACCTTCTTGGACTTTCTTCCAGAATCTCGAGGTAAACTGAGTTCCTCGATCTGATACTATGTTCTTGGGGACTCCGTGCAAACTAACTATTCTAGCGATGTACAACTCCGCTAGCTTCGAACTCTGATAGGTGGTTTTGACGGGAAAGAAATGGGCGACTTTGGACAATCTGTCCACTATGACCCAGATAGAGTCATTTCCCCTACTAGAAGTAGGTAGTCCAGTGATAAAGTCCATTCCTACAGAATCCCATTTCCATTCTGGAATTTGCAAAGGTTGCAACAATCCAGCGGGTCTTTGATGTCCTGCCTTGACTCGCTGGCATATATCACATTTAGCGATATAGCTTCCGATTTCTCTCTTCATCTTATGCCACCAAAATTGCTCTTTCAAATCTTGATACATCATCGTTCCTCCGGGATGGATAGAATAAAGAGTATCATGAGCCTCCTTCAAGATAACATCTTTCAACTCCGAATCTGCTGGTACACAAAGGCGTCCTTTGTACCACAGAACTCCTTCGTCCTCGGTGAATCCGGGTACTTTTCCTTTACCGATACGACGCTTGATTCCGTCGATACTAGCATTTCCCTTCTGCGCCTCTTTAATCTGACTGATCAAAGTGGGCTGAAGTTCTATGCTAGCCAAAAATCCTTCACTTACTAATTCTATTCGAAAATCTTCCATCTCCTTGTGCAGACTTGGTTGCTCCTCTAAAATCATGGAGTTCAAGCGGCACGGCAATCTGCTAAGGGCATCGGCTACCACATTGGCTTTACCAGGGTGATAGTGAATGTCCAGGTCGTAATCCTTGATTAGCTCAATCCATCTTCTCTGCCTCATATTCAACTCCTTCTGAGTGAATATATACTTTAGGCTCTTGTGATCCGAGTAAATCTCACAACGATTTCCCATCAGGTAATGTCTCCATGTCTTTAGGGCTAGAACTACTGCAGCGAGTTCGAGGTCATGGGTTGGGTAGTTTTGCTCATGTTGCTTCAATTATCGAGATAGATAAGATATAACTTTGCCTTCTTGCATTAGCACACATCCGAGACCAATCTTGGATGCGTCACAATACACATCGAAGGGCTTCGTGATATCCGGCATGATCAAGATTGGGGCTGAGATCAATCTCCTCTTGAGTTCTTGAAAACTCGCTTCACACTTATCTGTCCATTCAAACTTCTTGTCCTTCTTCAGCAATTGGGTCATGGGTCTGGCAATACTCGAGAATCCTTCTATGAATTTGCGGTAATATCCCGCCAATCCGAGAAAAGCACGAACTTGGGTTTGAGTGGTTGGGGCTTGCCAATCTTCTACATCTTTCACTTTGGCAGGGTCAACGGCAATTCCTCCTGCTGATACAATGTGACCGAGGAATCCTACCTCCTGTAACCAGAATTCACATTTGCTAAATTTTGCATACAACTGATGCTCTCTAAGGGTTCCAAGAATGGTCCTTAGGTGTAGCTCATGTTCTTCTGATTTGGAATAAATCTGAATTTCATCGATGAAAACAACGACAAACTTATCCAGGAAGTCCATAAAAATCTTATTCATGAGATTCATGAAATAAGCGGGGGCATTGGTTAATCCAAAAGACATGACTATATACTCGTACAATCCATATCTGGTGGTAAAGGCAGTCTTGGGAATATCCTCTGCACGAATCTTGAGTTGATGATAGACAGTTCTAAGATCAATCTTAGAAAACACCTGGGCACCGGTCAACTGATCAAACAAATCCTCTATCTTGGGCAAGGGGTACTTGTTCTTGATGGTGACATCATTCAACTTTCGATAATCCGTACATAAATGGTTACCTCCATCTTTCTTGTCCACAAATAAGACAGGTGATCTCCACGAAGATCCTCTCCGGCATTCTCCCTTTCCTCCAACTGCATGTCCCTCTCGTGGATGGTCTCTTCCAGAGATGAGATGCGGTGGCGAAGACGGGCAATAATGCGCTCCTTCTTGTCGAGTTGACGGCGACGAGACTTGTGATCCTTTGCTAGCATGGCTATGGTCTGATCCTTCGTCTTGATGATGGCAGACTTGTGGTTGCAATAGTCACGGCAGTTGTCCAACTCCTGCTGACGATCATACATCATGAAGCTAAGGTGGTCCAATTGTGTCTTCAGCTCGGGTGGTATGGGGCTTCCAGTGGTTGTCCATTTGCATCACGCCTTGGGAAAAACTCAAAGCGGGTTCCCTTGATCTGATTGATGCTCTGCCCACACAGACGGGAGAGATATTCCAGTTGTTCTCTCTTAAGGTAAACTGAATTCCTTCCGCAGTGGGAGGTTCAATCTTTCCTCGGAGACTTGCAACAATTAAAAACTGCAGATCTTCTCCTCCTTGATCATTGAGCTGAGCTTCGAAGAACTCGGGGTGTGGACGCTCCAGAAGTTCCGAAAGCTGATCCAGATCCCTCTCAAAGATAAGGTCTCCTCCATTCCCCAACTGATAAAACTTGCTGTACTTCACGTCCATCTATAAAAATAGAGGATGAGTAGATTAGCAGAGTGATCAAGTGTGTCAAAATTTTATGTATTTTGCAAGAGTTTTTGAGGAACATGAATTTTTATGAAAGAATCAAAGAGATAAGAATGAGAATAGGTTTTTGTAAATATTTGTTTTTCTTTGGTTTTGAAACTAAGTTTTTGGTTCAACGTCCAGTCTAACTAGGGTCTCCTATGGTCAGGATGGCTCTGATACCAACTTGTCAACACCCAGATTTTTCAATCCTAGATGCTTCTTACGCCATACATCGCAATCCCAGGATTACCATTTTTGCGAGACATAACAGAATTGGATACCATAGTACATCATCCGTTACAACGATACATAAGTTCTTACACAAATAGGGATCTCATGATCCAGTTCTTAATACAACTTCAAGCAGCGGAATACGTAATAATAACGGTCGCGTAGGCGAAGCTCCATCTTCAGGGTCACAGGCAATGCTGACGATGGGAGATGATCCTAGTTGTCGTAACCTTCCTAGGTTCCATCTTCCAGGTACTCCTATTGATAGTCTGGCCATGGGAATAGCCAGGGACAAAGCCATGAGTACTCTTTAAGTACTCGCAAACTAATACTAACAGGTAAGGGGTTTTTGGATAATAGGACACTAGGCTCTAGGGTTGTTTTGCAAAAAGCTAGGTTTATCTCTACTCAGTTCCAAAGCTAGTCACAATTTTATAACTCCTAAGTGGGATCTTGTAATTCCGGTCACAACTCTGTTGTGGTCAAGTCAAAGTCTCAATTCGTTTCACAAGTCATTTTGAAAAGTCTGACGGGGGAACAGTATGGCCACTCCAACTGTCCATAACCGCGGACGCGACTATTCGAATAGTTTGACACTCTGCAGAGATTGTACACTTTCACCACAACATTCGATACATCCATCAGGAACAAATCCTGAATTCACATACTCAGTATGCGGATAATCAATCCTAACCTTTCGATTACACGCCCTAGTATAAGCACCTCTCCTGTGAGTTTGGCCTCCCAACCATGACCAACTGTCATCTTGGGTACTACACAGGTGGACAATCTTCACAAGGTAGCCTCAGCTCAGACCTTGGCCGTGAGGGAACTAATACTAAGGTATATAAGTTTCCAGTCAAGCCCTACCCAATCTTCGGGTATTGTGGTTGTACGATAAAATTGGAATGGTATCGCATCCAGACAACCATCAGTTTTATAAAGGGCTAAGGCTCATGCCTCAACATTTTCATCACCAAAATCATCAAGTGTTTGGAAACACATGTCCAAAACATTTCAATAGAATGATCCATCATTCCAAGGTTTTCATAACCATTTTTCCAGCAAGTATTCCCATCTAAAGTTGATCAAGTTTTATGCTTAGCACTAGCATCTACAGGTGGGGGTAAGCACTGATGAGGGGTGGTAAACTAGTGGGGTTTTAACTAAGTTCAAACTCATGCCTTAGGATGACATCAAGGTTATCTAGCTTAGGCCAAATTTTATGCTCTTTATGCAACCTTCAGCACAACTGTCTAGTATCTACCAAACTCTTAGGTAGACTCTAAGTAAGCTTTGATAAAGAAATAAAGTAAGAAGCTTGCACATAAAACTAGGATTTGGTTTATCAAGTGGGTATGATCACATATGCTTAAGGCATATAGTAGTCATATCACAAGTATGGGTTTGTGGTATCAGTAGGGTATCTTGCAAGGGTTAGCTTGCATCAATATCAGTATAAGCTTGCATAGTTACTATCTTGCATCAGTGTCAATATAAGCTTGCCTTGTGCAGAGCAGTGGTTGAAGTTCTCCTCGGCTTCCTCTTCGTAGTATCCTCCTTCCTCCTCGTATCCTTGGTCGGTACTAGCGTCTATGAATAAATACGAGGTACACAATCACCAAAAAATACTTAACTACTTGCAATCATCACACACAAGGGTCCTATAGATGATCTAGCATCATCTCTAACATTACAAGGTTAAGGCTTGGTTTAAATCTTTTTATTTTTAGAAAAGTAATTTCTACTCATTGAAAAAATACTTAAGATTTAATATTCTCCAAACTAAACATGGGATAATGTTGACACATGTCATCACCACATATTGTAGTCCATGGGAATGTGATTTAAAGTGGTGTCACAATTTAATAAGGTTTTACCCTTTTATTTTAATTAATTAAAGTGGCTAGAAATGCTTATGAAGCATTCTTTTATTACTTGAACAATATTTCTGCAAGTAAACCTATATATTTTTATATATTCTGAAAGGTATGGTTAAATGTGATTTTTGAGAGTTGGAATCAACTCAAAAGCTATTATGGTTTAAATTTGAAAAATGTTTGAATGCAGAAAAGCTTCTTCCTTGTTATTTTTACCAGGGGAGATCTATAGATCCAAATGACTTCAATCCAACGGGCTTGGATTCAGCATTCACAGAACTTTCCAACAAAATTGGTTTCATTCAAATTGGTGCACTGAATCGATCTGGGTTGATTTTTGAAGTTGAGTACAGAAGTGTGTTTGAATTGAAATAGAAAAAGATTTAATTTGAATAACCGGGCTGCGCGGGAAATTCTAACGGGCCGGCCTGCTAAGCGCAGTGCTCCTGCGGGCTGCTTAAGTGGGTGTCCCCACTCGTCAGTGACACGGGGCTGGGCGAAGAGGTATGGGGCAACGTGGATCGTTCGATCTAGTTCTAATCTAACGGTTGGGAGTCATCGTCGACGCGAGACAACTCCGGCGAGAACGAAACCTAGCGCGGCCAGTGAGGGTCGCTGGGGGCTCACCGGGGTACTGGCGAGGGTCGGCGAGGCGGGCGAACAACGAAGTCGACGATGGCGAACTCAGGGGTGGTCGCGGCAGCTCCTGGGGCGGCTCCAATCGCTGGCTCCTTTCTTCTCCGGCAGCGGCAGGCTCCAGTTAAATTCCGACGAGGTGGTGCTCGCCTTGCTCTGAGAATGGTGTGGCATGATCGGTGAGGAGAGGGGAGTGAGATGGTGTGAAGAAATCGAGCGGGGGTGGCCTCTATTTATAGTCAAGCGAGGGGACCGTCGGGGCGCACGGTGAGCTCGTCGGGGGCGACGTTACAGGCGGCTATTGGCATGGGCAAGGGTAGGGGACGGTGCTGTGTCTCCTGGTGATGCTCAACGAAATGGTCACGAGGCATGGGGCGGTGTGGTTTGGTCTGGAACGGTCGGTGCTCTGCGCGGCAGAGGCGGTGTCTTCGACGGCGGGCGGTGGCTGTGCGGCACGGGGCGGCAAATGGGGATGTCTGGCGGTCTCCTGGGTTGATGGCGATCGTGTATGCACGCGGCGAGGGCGGCGCGCGGTCTGTGGATGCTGGTCGAGGGTGGCACTCTGGCGCACGCTCGGCATGGTCTGGGCGCGGCTTGTGCGCGTGGTCCAGGGCTTGGCAACGCTTGCGGCTGGGACAGTGAGTGGCGGTGGATGGTGGGCTGCCTCCTAGACAAGGTTAGCACGGCTAGTTCCTCCTCTAGCTTGCTGTCCATAATGGGGTGACATTGGGGTGCTCGGCTGTTCACCATTAATGGCAATGGCAAGCTCACAGGGGTGCTAGTGTTGGGCTAATGTTTCTAGATGATCTACTGAGCTGTGTGTGAGCTAACTAGGGAACAAGTTAGGCAAGAATCACTGCACACTATAGTGTTTGATGTTTTGTTTTATTTGTGTCTGCAACCTGTTTGATGAAATGGCCGCATGAAATCAAGTTTTGAATTTTGAAATGATTTTTGGTGGGTTTGCTAGATTGGTGCTGGTGAGTCTGCAGATGCTTGGGTTTTGAAAGTTGAGCTTGTTTGAGTGGGTTTTGAAAAAGTGGGATCTTCCCATATGAAGAAGATTCAATTTTGAATTGTCATTTAAACTATGCATTTGAAAGTTTCTGGATGATCACAAAGTGGGCCTTGATACTCTGTTATGAGTACATTCAAGGGGTGCAAAGATCCAGAAAAGTTTATGTTAGGTTCTGAAAGTTTGAGACAGCCAAAGTAGGCATGGGAGTTAAATTGGTCAAAATGACCATTCACTTAATATATTTGTTTTGATTTTCTTGTCTTTAAGGAAAGTGTGGGAAATGTTTTAGATGATGTTCATTTCACCTAAGAGACATTTTACAAGCAATGGATCACACAAACAAGGTGGTTTTTAAAGAAATTCAAAATCCATGCATACACATATACATGCATTCATGAGTTTATTTAGAAAAGTTTTTGTTAACCCTAATCTTGATGATTAGTGTTTGATGATCTAATTTTGGTATTTTTGGGATGTTACACATAGGGAATCCTATACCTTGTGATGCAGTTATTGAAGAAGAGACCAATTATAACCATAGAGAGCCTTATGGACCATATGGGGGTAATACGAATCCAATCAACTTAGAAGAGTACTCCAATAGCTACTATACCAACATATATGACTGGATCCAAGAAAAAGCTAAGGAACCAACTTTCTATGAGGAAGCGTTGCCAGAAAATCCGAACTAGTCGGTGGAAGATTACGCCAACTCTAGTCATTTTTCATTGACTAATCTTAGTCTCAGTACTTCTAATCAAGATTACGCACCTCATGGATGCTCCTATGCTCCAGAAGGCAGTCGTAGGACTTCACGTCATCATGGACGGAACTCCGGGAAGCACTAGAGGAAGATGAAAGTGAGAGAGAAACAACATTCCAAGGGATGCGTGCTTGAATAATGTACATAGAGGGTAATGCGTATTGTAGTTTGAGGGGTTTTCTAAAATAAATGAGGATATATCCACAAGAACAAGAAGTTCTTGTAAGATAGTTGTGTAAATAGGTATGAAGCAAACCATGGGAACAACCAGTACATTTGTAAATTATCTAAAACTTATGTATGATACAGGGTATATGTTTTGATGTTTATCGACTTTTGGATCTTACTGGATCTTCTTGATTGACTAGATCTGTACATGAAGTTTAATTAGGTGTGCAAATGCATGATGTAACACACATTTATTACTTGATGATATAGACCTAGATAGGAATGGGAATTTGTGTAAGGGAGCGACGATTTCAAAGATCAAAAAGGAAGACTTACTGGAAGGAAGAAGCAAGATATAAGGAGTGTTAACACCACTTGGAGAATAGGTAAAGCATAAATTATTCCTAGCCAGACACAAGAAATAAGTTGGGTATAGAAGATGTAGGGAGCCACAAGAAATAATAAACTTAAAGTTCAATCAAAGTGGGTAATATTACTAAGAAGTAATGGAATAGTTGTACCAAGTTCATGGAAGTATCATGAATAAGTACAAATAGATAGCTTTGGAACCAAAATGGTATTCAAACTCTGACAATTCCGAGAGAATGTGAGAAGTATGTGAGAAACCATAGGGTAATACACACACCCTAGGACGGTTCGCAGCTGGTAATAATCCACAACTGGTATTTGATCCATAACTAGTAACTAATCCACAGTTGGTATTTTGTCCGCAGCTGGTATTTGGTTGAAATAGTTAACCAAATCTTATTAAAAGTTGCATAAAGAGCATTAAATTTGGCCTAAGTTAAGTAAGACCTAAGAAAGTTAACAGATTTGAAGACGATCGCTTGGCAAGATGCTTTGCAAGGTACAGTTCATTCAGCAAGAATGCCCCAATAGTAAGTACGACATTTAGTGCTGAAAGATTTGCTTCGGAGATCCACAAATATGTGGATGCACCGTACAATCTTTCATTGGACGTTAAACCAGTAAAATATAAACTGAACAGGAACCAACATTTTAGTTCAATAATCAATGGCTTCTATGTATGGAGTTTCAAAACTAATAGTAAAACTTAAGGGGGAGAGTAAACATTAGGAATGAAAGTTGAAGAAAATACTATAGGTAATAAAGAAAAGTTATTTAAAAATCTTAATAACGTATAAACTTGAGGGTGATAAAGGATACATTTAATAATCAAATTTAAAAAGAAACAACTTTTAAGTAACCCTTAAGAATTAATATAGAACCCTAATTAAAAAAGTGTCGAGAATGAAAAATTCCAATGGGTATGGACAAATTGAGTTCAAATCCAATATTGGAAGGAATACCAGTATCAACTATATAATGAAAGGAATAGTAAGATAGTATATTGACTATTAAAATGCGTATATAGAAACTTAAAAACTTATGGTAGTGAGAACCTCCAAACTGTACTTAATATAGTAGTGAAGTTTGATGATTCAAGAAAAAGAATTGAATGAGGATATCTAATCAGGTTATGAAATACTCCAATTAATTCCATTAAAGATCATCATGAGAGTTTGTGAACTTTGAGGACGAAGTTTATTTTAAGGGGGGGAGACTGTAACATCCCAGCATTAGATCCTAGAAATAAGTTGAACCCAGATGTGTGCATTGCATTCATGCATAGAAAATCCGTATAATTTTCGCGCTTTTAAACAAAACTTGTCAAAGTGATTGAAGCTTCTCTTAGCTTGATGGAATTTAAGTAGATCATCAAGTTGACTGCGATAAGTTTCAATAAGACCTTTGTTAAAATTTCATTTTTGGGTAAGAGAGATTTGATCTAAGGGTATATCAAAATGTACCATAAGTTAAAATTTAATATAATGTGAATTATATTTGATCATTAGGTGATCATATTATAGTATTCATTATAACCATTCATAGGTACCAAGTTAAGATATAAAAATAATAATAATAAGAATGTAACCACTATATCTTAAATTCCATCTGCATACAGTCTGAGAATCATAGTAACACCTAATCTTAAAAACTCTTTTGATGTGTTGGAGTTGGAATGAGATTAAGTCAAGATCATCCACTATATATATATATATATATCTTTCTTTCTATACAATCTTTATGGAACTTATCTCAATATCTGTTGTTCATCAATGTTGGATGATTCCCCATTGATTCACAACTTCTTTAAATATTAGTATTTGATCTATTATTTGATCCTATCAGAACATCTACTCAAATCTTCTAATAAGGGCATAGTCCATTAATAACCTTAATCTAATATAAGATACTAAGAAGATAATTTCCAGACAATAAAAGGTAGGATTGCTAAAGCCCTGCTTAGCCAACTAAGAACTTCAGTAATAAATGATTCAAGTATTATAATGGTAATGTTTTGTCCACCAACATGGAATGCTTATATTTAGTATACGTAATACTGGTGGGTACAACGTGATTGGAACCTTAGTAAAGATAAGTGATCCTAGAGAAGTCTTTGCAAACCACATAAATATAATTCAGGGATTGAAGTGTAAGTCATGAGGGTTAAGTAATTATAAGTGGTGTTATTCATCTTTAAAGATAGTTTACTTTAGAGAAAGATTAGTGATGGAGGATTAAGGAAGATTGGGGGTAGAGTTTGAAGGAACTACTGGTTGGATGGAAGATTATCAACAGTAGAATAGTAAATACAACCAAGCAAGGATATGAGAAATCTATGAAGTGCCTTTGTATCAAACTCATTGGATTCATCCATAAGTTTAGAAGAATGATATATTGGATAAGAAGATTTTAATAAGTAAGTACATCAAACTAACCATGTTGATAAATAGAAAGAGGTATTACATCTAGGAAAGTAATTCCTTAATTAGAGATTCCAGATTGTGAAATATAATTATATGTTATAAATCATTTTCCTATTTAATCTTGGTAAGCAATCAACTCTAAATCTCAAATCAAACATAATATCCATCTCATATTGTTGATCCATCATCTGATGCTTATAACACTTTATAGAAATATTTCCCTATAACAAATTACATAAGCATATCTCTATTAATTTCAACCATCATCACTATATGTGCTTAAGTATATTTTTATTAATTCACTTCTATAAAACACTCTAATTATAACTTCTATTAAAAAGGGAGATTTCATCCAATACTATATACATAAGGCAATATGCTTAGTTATTAAATCTCAACTCTTAAAAGGAATCTAAGCTTATACAAAACCCTAAAGCCAAGGGTAGTACTCATAATTTAAAAACCCTAAAACCTCTTGGTTTATCACAATAGAATATATACATTTCATTTTCTAAATAAATGGGAATGGTAATAACCATATCAATATCCTTCATGTTCTCATGCATCAAATAATGATCCAAGATCATGATACATATAAAATTTATATTCAAACTATGAGCCAATTAGAGTTAAGTCTATAAACAAATAAGAAGATATCATTTAAGAAATCCCTAATTAAAAATTGAAGAGAAAAATAATAACAAGAAGTTTCTTCCAATTATTAAAAAGGAGTTCTTATTGAGTAAATAAAAGAAATATAAAAAGAAGGCATAATAAAAGTTCACAAAGGTTACCAAATATATTTTAATATTACTGCAAATATCTAGCAAATAAACCTGCAAAGAAGAGTTTAAAATATATAAATCAAAATTCAAATCTGAATAAGAAAACAAAAAATATAAAAAGGATAAAACAAATAAAAACCAAACTTGGCCGCAGCCCAACACACTTACACCTATCTGACGCCTATGTGCAGCCCACAACAGCCCAGTAACTAGCCCAGTCCTTTTTCGTATGTGACTGACAAGTGGGGCCAGCCAAGGACTGCGGGTTAAGAAGCAAAGATCGTTAGGGGGTTATCCGCAAAACGACCATCGTCGTCATCGTCACGCACACAGACAGCTCGCTGGCGGAGCTCGCCGCCGCCCGATGCTGTCATCGTCGTCATTGCGCCAAGATACTCGCCACTGTTGCCAGGAGGGGATAAGAAGGCCACCGCAATGCATTGCCTCCATCCCTGTAACATCCCAAAAATACTAAACTTGGATCATCAAACTCTAATCATCAAAATTAGGGTTAACAAAAACTTTTCTAAAATAAAAATATGAAAGCATGCATGGTGTATGCATTTCATTTGGAATTATTTTGAACCACCTTGTTTGTGTGTTCCTTTGCTTTTAAATGGATTCTTAGGTGAAATAAACATCATCTAAACAATTCCCAAACTTTTATCGAAGACAAATAAATCCAAAACAAATAAAATAAGGGAATGGTCATTTTGACCAATTTAACTCTCATGCCTACTTTGGTTGTCCCAAACTTTTAGAACTTAACAGAAACTTTTCTGGATCTTTGCACCCCTTGATTGTACTCATAACAAAGTATCAAGGCCCACTTTGTGATCATCCAGAAACTTTCAAATACATAGTTTAAATGACAGTTCAAAATTGAATCTTTATCATATGAGAAGATCCCACTTTTTCAAAAACCACTCAAACAAGCTCAACTTTCAAAACCCAAGCATCTGCAGACTCACCAGCACCAACCTAGCACACCCACCAAAAATCTTTTCAAAATTCAAAACTTGAATTCATGCGGCCATTTCATCAAACACTTTGCAGACACAATTCATCAAAATCTTAAACACTATTGTGAGCAGTGATTGAAGCCTAACTTGTCCCCTCTCTAGCTCACAACCATCTTAGTAGATCATCTAGCAAGTTAAACCAAGCACTAGCCTCACTATAAGCTGGGCAATGACATCAATGGTGAACAGCCAAAGCTCACATGCCACCCCAGTGGAGACAGCAAGCTAGAAGAAGATTTAGCCGTGCCAACCTTGTTTGGGAGGAAGCCCACCGTCCACCGCCACTCCCTATCTCAGCCGCGAGCGTTGCCAAACCCTGGACCACACGCACGAACCGCGCCCAGCTCGCCAGCAACCATGCCGAGCATGCGCCAGAGCGTCGCCCTCAACACACGCCCACAGACCGCGCGCCGCCCTCGCCGCGTGCATATGTGATCGCCACCAACCCAGGAGACCGCCAGACATCCCCGTTCGCCGCCCCATGCCGCACAGCCATCGCTCACCGTCGAAGACGCCGCCTCTACTGCGCAGAGCATAGCGCGTTCCAGACCAAACCGCACCGCCCCTACGCGCGCATTAAAGCCGTACAGCATCGCCAGGAGACCACCAAGCGATCGCCACCGCTAGCCATGCCTCTAGCCGCCCGTAGCCATGTCGCCACCGTCACCTGCACATCCCGTTCGGTCTTGCCGTCGCGACTATAAATAGAGGACGCCCACAGCCGAATTGAGCACACCATCTCACTCCCCTCTCATCATTGATCGTGCCACCCCGTTCCCGGAGCAAGGCGAGCAGCACTTCGCCGTAATTTCACCGGAGCCTGCCGCTGCTGGAGAAGAAGGGGGCCAGCGATTGGAGCCGCCCCGGGAGAAGCTGCCGGTACCAGGAGGTTCGCCGTCGTCGACTTCGTTGTTAGCCCTCCTCGCCGACCCTCGCCTGAGCCCCGGTGAGCCCCCAACGACCCCCACCTTCTGCGCTAGGTTTCTGTCTCGTCGGCGTTGCCCAACGTCGATGATGACCCGCAGCCGTTGGATTAGAACCAGATCGAACGCACCACATCGCCCCATACCGCTTCGCACCCCCCTGTCTCACTGACGCATGGGGACAGCGACTTAACCAACCCGCGTAAGCGCTGTGCTTAGCAGGTCGGCCCAGTATCGCTTCCCGCGCAGCCCAGTTATTTGAATTTAACCTTTTTCATTTTATTGCAAACACACTTCTGTACCCAGTTTCAAAAATCAACCCAGGTCGATTCAGTGAACCAAATTGAATGAAACCAATTTTTTTAGAAAGGTTTGGGAATGCTGAATCCAAGCCCGTTGGATTCAAGTCATTTGGATATGTAGATCATCCATGGTAAAAATAACAAGGCAGAAGCTTTTCTGCATTCAAACATTTTTCAAATTTAAACCATAATAGATTTTGAGTTGATTCCAACTCTCAAAAATCACATTTAACCATACCTTTCAGAATATATAAAAATATATAGCTTTACTTACGTAAATAATGACCAAGTAATAAAATAATGCCACATAGGCATTTCTAGCCACTTTAATTAATTAAAATAAAAGATAAAAACCTTATTAAATTGTGACACCACTTTAAATCACATTCCCATGGAATAAAATATGTGGTGATGACATGTGTCAACATGATCCCATGTTTGGTTTGGAGAATATTAAATCTTAAGTAGTTTTTCAATGAGTAGAAATTACTTTTCTAAAAATAAAAGGAATTAAACCAAGCTTTAATCTTGTAATGTTAGTGATGATGCTAGATCATCTATAGGACCCTTGTGTGTGATGAATGCAAGTAGTTAAGTATTGTTTGGTGATTGTGTACCTTGTATTTATTCATAGACGCTAGTACCGACCAAGGATACGAGGAGGAAGGAGGATACTACGAAGAAGAAGCCGAGGAGAACTTCAATGACTGCTCTGCACAAGGCAAGCTAATACTTGCAATTTAGCAAGCTTATACTGATACTAATGCAAGCCTAATACTACTAGTTGAATGTGCAAGCTAACACTTGCAAGATACTCTACTTTAGCAAGCCTTACTATACAAGTTAACCTTGCAAGCCTAATACTACTAGCTGAATGTGCAAGCTTATACTTGCAATTGGGCAAGCTAATACTTACTTGATACTATGTCAACTATATGCCTTAAGCACATGTGGTCATATCCACTTGATAAACCAATCCTAGTTTTATTTGCAAGACCTCTACTTTATTTCTTTATCAAAGCTTTAACTTAGAGTTGACTTAAGTGACTTGTAGATTCTAGAAAGATATATTGAAGGTTGCATAAATAGCATAAAATTTGGCCTAAGCTATAAATGTCATCCTAAGGCATAAGATTGAACTTAGTGGAAACTCCACTAGTTTACTATCCCCCATTAGTGCTTACCCCCACTTGTAGATGCTAGTGCTAAGCATAAAATTTGATCAACATTAGATGTAAATACTTGGTGAAAATGGTCATGAAAACCTTATAATGATGGATCATTCTACTGAGATGATTTGACATGTGTTTCTGAACACCTGATGATTTTGGTGATGGAAATGTTGAGGCATGAGCCTTAGCCCTTTATAAAACTGATGGTTGTCTGGATGCGATACCATTCCAATTTTATCGTACAACCACAATACCCGAAGATTGGGTATGGCTTGACTAGAAACTTATATACCTTAGTATTAGTTCCCTCACGGCCAAGGACTGAGCTGAGGCTACCTTGTGAAGATTGTCCACCTGTGCAGTACCCAAGATGACAGTTGGTCATGGTTGGGAGGCCAAACTCACAGGAGAGGTGCTTATACTAGGGCGTGTAATTGAAAGGTTAGGATTGATTATCCGCATACTGAGTATGGTAAATTCAGGATTTGTTCCTGACGGATGTATCGAATATTGTGGTGAAAGTGTACAATCTCTGCAGAGTGTCAAACTATTCGAATAGCCACGTCCGCGGTTATGGACAGTTGGAGTGGCCATACTGTTCCCCCGTCAGATGTTTTCAAAAGACTTGTGAAATGAATTGAGACTTTGACTTAACCACAACAGGTTTGTGATATGAAATACAAGTTCCTACATAGGAGTTATAAAATTGTGACTAGCTTCTCTTTCTTCTCAGCTTAGTAGAGATAAATCTGGCTTTTGCAAAACAACCCTAGAGCCTAGTGTCCTATTATCAAAAACCCCTTTCACTTGTTAGTATTAGTTTGTGAGTACTTAAAGAGTACTCATGGCTTTGTCCCTGGCTATTCCCGTGGCCAGACTATGAATAGGAGTACCTGGAGGATGGACCCCAGGAAGGTTACAACAACTAGGATCATCTCCCATCGTCAGCATTGCCTGTGACCCCGAAGATGGAGCTTCACCTACGCTACCGTTATTATTACGTATTCCGCTGCTTGAAGTTGTATTAAGAACTGGATCATGAGATCCCTATTTGTGTAAGACCTTATGTATGGTTTGTAATGGATGATGTACTGTGGTATCCAATTCTGTTATGTCTCGCAAAAATGGTAATTCTGGGATTGCGATGTATGGCATAACAGGCATCTAGGATTAAAAATCCAGGTGTTGACAATCCCTATCTCCACTACCTCCTTATCCTCTCAGATACGAACGAGACCGAAACCCTAGCTCGTCGGAGCCACCTCTCGCCATCGAACCACGTCTCCCCACACAGTTCTGAGCCGTCGTGGAGAAGCGCCTTCCTCCGTAGATCCTCTGGGTAGAAGCTTGCATCAAGGGGAGCACTGGAGCGGGTGAATTTGATCGTTTTCGTTCGCAGCAGTTCATCGGAATCCTCGTTGGGAAGCTCGATTCCGACCGCGCATGTCCTCGCCAACCACTCAATCATCAGGGTGAGTTCCTGAATCTTCCAGCATCCTTGAATTGTTTGATCTTGTTGTAAATCGTCGTTTCACTGTAAGCCACCATCGGCCACCGTCGGAGCTCATCGGAGCTGAGGCTCCGATGACCATTTCTGAGCGGCGCTGCCACTATTAGGTTCAGTAGGTCGCGCTGATTCGAACTAGGTCTATTTCGTTTGCTAGGACGCCGTAGATCATCGCCGGTGACCACTCACCGATGGAGGTGGCGATGCTGACACCATGCTTACCTCATGATCGAGCCACGTCAGCCGTTTTACTAGTCTTTGCCTCGCGAGGTGGATGACATGGCCCAGGGCCCGCATGTCATCGACAGTGAGTAGAGAGGAGGTCAGTAGCAAAAGCATTTCTAAGACCTGAGAGATGAGGTGGACAATGGCCCACTAGTCAGTGACTGGGGCTAGTCCTGGACGTGGTATAAAAATTAATTTTCTGTTTAGAAATAAATAAAATGTTATAATCCAATTAATAATATTCCAGAAATCAAATAAATGACTAAACTTTGTTTAATTAATAAGTTATGATTTATAACTCAGAAAAATATGTATAATATATGAAAAATTTCAGAAAAATAAAATCTACAACATAAAACTAGTACCAAATATTATTATGATGATTATTTATATAAATATTATTTAATAAATGTGTTATAAGTAATAAAACTTAAATTATTCATATTCCTATAATGATAAATGTTAGTAATATTAATAAAATACCAAAAATCTTAGAAAAATAGGAATTCTAATTTAAAATATAATCATGTATTATTATTTCACTTAATTAAAAATTTATTATCTATTAAGGAATTATAAAAGTAATAAGAATTATAAAAATCATATCTTATTGTTTATAAATCACAAAAATAAATATGATATACCAAAATGATCACAAAAATATTATTTACATGTTAAAAATCTAATAATCTCCTTTTGAGTAAATAAAAAAATTAAATATTTTAATAACTCAAATTTAAACTTATTTACTTCATTAATAATTCATATAAAAATAAATAAAATTTATTAATATTCCTAAAATGAGTCTAATAAGTCTAATAAATAGTATTAGTCTTAAAATATTAATGATATAATTCCATAATGGTTTAAAACCTTATAAATGTTCTTATTTTAGAAGTATCTCCAACCTTGAATGAAGATTATCTTCTAAGAAGAATTCCACTAATAATAAAATCATTAAAGAACAACTTGTGAACAATCAAATCTTTTCTAAACCATATTAATCACCAAATTACAAAAACTACTACAACACTATATAAATCCATAAGTAGTTAAGTAACATTATGTTAGGTTCATAAGCTATGCTCACTTATCTATAAAAGATAAATGATATTACTCCATACTCACATCAAGAAACCATTACTCAAGCAACAGAATAAACATTCTTAAGTAACTTAAAGAACACATTTCAGATATACAAGATACCAAGGTATAAGTACGATACTTTCAAAACTATCTATACTTTAAAATTAACTTTAGTCTAAAAAATCTTAATATAACACTATAAGCATTATTATATGTTTTATAGTTAACTTTGGTCTGAAGTAGTTAAACTATAAAGCAACTCAAGCCAAACCATTTGAGCAAACAAATAACATCAACCACCACTAACTAACCACACAGTTTTTCTAGACCCTAGAAGAGAAACCTTTTCTCTGAAGGTTATCCTTTTTGCCACTTTAAATAAGAAACCTTGTATAAGTAATCCTAACTAGTATGTCATAAGTATGTATACTTTACTCCTACATATGTGTTGTTTACAACCACTCATAAAGTCTAATAAAAGTACAACTACGAAATTTATCCAAAAGGACCACACATTCCAAAGTAACCACTTTCGGAATCTAAACCCTAGGACAACATTATTCCCAGGATTTGCGCTTAGGACGTGCATCACATTACTTATGCATAAAATCATATTGCTTCTTTAAACATTAGTCCTTACCAGACCAATGATGTTGATTTCAGATTTTGGATCTTATACTGACTCGAAGACCGTGAGTGCATAATCTTGCAATCACAAAAGGCAAGTTCACACTTGCTCATGTCCTTTGATTATTTTCTGTAAAGTATTTTACAAATCCAGTGTTGTCATCACCTGCATTTGAAAAAGCACAGAAAACACTATTTTCAATAACAATGAGAATTATTGATTACTGGTCTAGGGTGATCAGCTAATCTATTAAATATGACAGTTGGGATACCACTGTTCAGAACTATATCACCTAGGACTTAACAACTAATGTTGCCAGTGATTCTTGCGTCGTATATTACGCGTTGACCATGAGATTTGGAATGGGACGGACAAGTCAGATGTATCTTCTTCCTCTCGCATGAAGCCAGATGTGCAGGTCGTGGCTGTTATCCTCGTAGCATGCATATTAATTGGTCATTCGTAGAGGATATGCAGCATATGGGTGGGAACCCTCATCGTCCCACGATAGTTCTGGCATCTAACGGTTTGTACAAACCATTGCCGTAATTCTTTATGTGGGCATGGTGTACACCAAGGAGGCATGAGAGGTTGCGAAGGGGGCAGTGATTGGCTTGGATCATCTTCTGGGCCCCACATCATGAAATTGTGGACGGGAATAAGATGCCCGGTTGTGCAACAAAGAGTTGATCTCTCATGGGTAAGGTGACGCACCTCTGCAGAGTGTAAGAACTGTAACTTGTTACTCCCTGTTTCGGGAAGGAGCTGCGAACGCGGCGGGAAAGGAACTCCATGAAAGTTCTGGTAAACCCGTGAAGGCTGACGGACATAGCTTTTAAGAATAAAAGCAACCTTTGAAGAAATGATTTTGAAAACTTGCATTGCCTACGACCTACGGTCTGTGGCTGTAGTTATAGTGCATCAAACACTCCTTTTCTAGTGAATTTGCTGAGTACGCTCGTACTCAAAGTATCTTCTTAACCCTTGCTAGATTCTGAAGCAAGTAAGAAGATGTCTACATCAAGTTATGCTCCAGAAATCTTCAAGAGCTAAAGATTTTCAATAAAGAAAAAGAAGACAACATATACTCAAATCAAGTGAAGACGAAGTTACTGATTAGATAGAAATAAAATCTCTAGCCAAAGAACCTATCTCTATAGTGCGTTGCAATAGCAGCAATACCAATCCCTTAGTTAAAATACTATTTCTAGTAGTATAATTGTTTTTGGCGTTGTTTACCTTTGATTCTTCTTCATAAGAAGTTCTTTCTCTCTCTTTAACCTAGAGTGTTCTCGGGATCTTATGTAAAGAGTGAGCTGTAACCTTTAGCCATGTATTGGACCCGCTGTGTTTTTGTTGTGCCATTCTGAGGGATGTAATACTAGTGAACAGTGTTTCATTGGTGTTATGTCAACGACTATAGTATACTACATCATGTAGTGGTATGCTGGGTCACCGCACTAGGTATGTACCAGATGAGATAGACACTGAAGCCAAGAAGAAGGAGAGATTGTTGAATGGTTTGCATGATGATATGTAGATGGTGTTAGTCAATATCCCCTTTGCAGATATTGAAGCCTTAGTCGACTCTGCCATTCAAATGGAAGGAAAGATCAACCAAGCCAATGAGAATCGCAAGCGTCGCATGATGCATCAACCAGGAACCCACCATACACCAAAGTATCGTCCTAGCCCATCTCCAAGATTTGCCCCAAGAAACAACAGACCCCCGATGAACCATCCCACCTATCCTAACCGTGGAAACCCAAGGCCCAGAGGAAATCACAACAACCCCGGCAACTCCAGCAATTTCAACCGTGCACCACTCAAGTTCAACAACAACAATGCCAACACCAACACTGCCCCAAGGACTGGAAGCAATGTTGTACCTGTTGTATAAAAGGACTAGTCACAAGTGACTTGTTATGAATGTCGAACCAAAGGTCACTATTCCAATGAGTGCCCCAAGAAGATTTCCATAGCCCCCAATGCAAATGCCCCAGCTCAGCAGCAGTGTCGTGTTCAGCCCGGAAGAAGGTTTGCCCCAGGGAATTCACTCAACCGCAACGGCCATCTTTTTTCTCATGCATGCCGAAGAAGCCCAAGAAGCACCAGATGTCGTGCTTGGTATGTTTTCTTTTAACTCAGTACTTGCAAGAGTGTTGTTTGATTCTGGAGCATCGCACTCATTTGTTACTAAAGAATTTGCATGCACTAGTAAGATTCAACCAACAAAATTGAAGCATGTTATGATTGTTCAAATACCTGGTTCAACCACCAAAGCTAGACAAATTTGCAAAGCCATCCCTATCCGAATCCATGGAGATTTCTATGCTAATCTAATAGTACTTGGAACTAAAGGTTTGGAAGTAGTACTATGAATGGATTGGATGTCCAAACACAAAGGATTAATAGACTGTGCCAAGAATGACATAACCATGACTAGTACAGCCGGAATATCAGTCGAGCATGTATCTGAAACCTTGCCCCGTCAATTCAAGTGCAACAAGAGTATAGCCCAACCCACCATTGACCAAGTTCGGATAGTCTGTGAATACCCCGATGTATTTCCAGATGTTTTGCCAGGTATGCCCCCAGATCGGGATATCGAGTTTATCATTCGACTAATACCTGGAACCGGACCCATAGCCCAGAGACCATATAGTATGAACCCGTCTGAACTAGTGGAACTGAAGAAACAACTGGATGCCATGCTGGAAATTGGATTGGTTCAACCAAGTGCATCACCATGGAGATCACATGTTCTGTTTGTGGACAAGAAAGATGGAGGTAACCATTTGTGTACGGATTATCGGAAGTTGGATGATGTCACCATCAAGAACAAGTACCCGTTTCCGAAGATAGAAGACATGTTTGACCAGTTGACTAGTGCCAAAGTGTTTTCTAAGATTGATCTTAGAACTGGCTATCATCATCTCAAGATTAGCGCGGAAGATATTCCAAAGACTACCTTTACCACCAGATATGGATTATACGAGTATATTGTCGTGTCTTTTGGATTAACCAATGCCCCCGCTTATTTCATGAACCTCATGAATAAGATTTTTATGGACTTCCTGGATAAGTTTGTCGTTGTTTTCATCGATGACATTCTGATGTATTCCGTTTGTGTACGGATTATCGGAAGTTGAATGATGTCACCATCAAGAACAAGTACCCGTTTCCGAAGATATAAGACCTGTTTGACCAGTTGACTGGTGCTGAAGTGTTTTCTAAGATTGATCTTAGAACTGGCTATCATCAACTCAAGATTCGCGCGGAGGATATTCCAAAGACTGCCTTTACCACCAGATATGGATTATACGAGTATATTGTCATGTCTTTTTGATTAACCAATGCCCCTGCTTATTTCATGAACCTCATGAATAAGATTTTTATGGACTTCCTAGATAGGTTTGCCGTTGTTTTCATCGATGACATTCTGATTTATTCCAAATCATAAGAAGAACATGAGCTACAACTAAGGACCATTCTTAGAACCCTTAGAGAGCATCAGTTGTATGCAAAGTTTAGCAAATGTGAATTCTGGTTACAGGAAGTAGGATTTCTCGGACACACTGTATCAGCCGGAGGAATTGCCATTGACCCTGTGAAGGTGAAGGATGTAGAAGATTGGCAAGCCCCAACCACTCAAACCCAAGTTCGTGCATTTCTTGGATTAGCGGGATACTACCGAAAGTTTGTAGAAGGATTCTCGAGTATTGCAAGATCCATGACCCAATTGTTGAAGAAGGACAAGAAGTTTGAATGGACGGACAAATGTGAAGCGAGTTTTCAAGAACTCAAGAGAAGATTGATTTCAGACCCAATCTTGATCATGATGGATATCATGAAGCCCTTTGATGTGTATTGTGACGCATCCAAGATCGGTCTCGGAGGTTATATCTTATCTATCCCGACAACTGAAGCAGCATGAGCAGAATTATCCAACCCATGACCTTGAACTTGCAGCCGTAGTTCTAGCCCAGAAGACATCGCGGCATTATCTTATGGGAAACCGTTGTGAGATTTATTCAGATCACAAGAGCCTGAAGTATATATTCACTCAGAAGGAGCTGAATATGAGGCAGAGAAGATGGATTGAGCTAATCAAGGACTATGACCTGGATATTCACTATCACCCTGATAAAGCCAATGTGGTAACGGATGCCCTTAGCATATTGCCGTGCCGCTTGAACTCCATGATTTTGAAGGAGCAACCAAGTTTTCACAAAGAGATGGAAGATTTCCGAATGGAATTAGTGAGTGAAGGATTTTTGGCTAGCCTCGAACGTCAACCCACTTTGATCAGTCGGATCAAAGAGGCGTAGAAAGGAAATGCTAGTATCGACGGAATCAAGCGTCGCATCGGTACAGGCAAAGTACCCGAATTTACCGAAGATGAAGGAGTCTGTGGTACAAAGGACGTCTCTGTGTACCAGCAGATTCAGAATTGAAAGAGGTTATTTTGAAAGAGTCCCATGATACTGTTTATGCTATCCACCCCGGAGGAACAAAGATGTATCAGGATTTGAAGGAACAATTTTGGTGGCATAAGATGACGAGAGAAATCGGAAGCTATATCGCCAAGTGTGATATCTGTCAGAGAGTCAAGGCGCGACATCAAAGACCCGTAGGACTGTTGCAACCATTACAGATTCCAGAATGGAAATGGGATTCAGTTGGAATGGACTTGATCACCGGATTGCCTACTTCTATTAGGGGAAATGACTCTATCTGGGTCATAGTTGACAGATTGTCCAAAGTAGCCCATTTCTTACCAGTCAAGACCACCTACCCAGAGTTCGAAGCTAGCGGAGTTATACATCGCTAGAATCGCCAGTTTGCATGGAGTCCCCAAGAACATCGTATCAGATCGAGGAACCCAGATTACCTCGAGATTCTGGAAGAAGGTCCAAGAAGGTTTAGGAACCCGACTAGATTTCAGCACAGCGTATCACCCTCAGAACAATGGACAAACGGAGCGAGTAAATCAAATACTGGAAGATATGTTGAGAGCATGTGTGCTAGAGTATGGATCTAAATGGGAAGACTGTCTGCCTTTTGCATAATTTTCATACAACAACAGTTATCAAGCTAGTCTGCAAATGGCCCCATTTGAGTTTATGTATGGAAGGAAGTGTCGCACCCCTTTGAATTGGTCGGAAGCAGGAGAGAGTCAGATTTTTGGACCCGACATCCTACGAGAAGCAGAAGAGATAGTTCACAAGATTCGTGAGCACCTCAAGACCGCACAATCAAGACAGAAGAGTTAGGCCGACAAGAGACGTCGAGACCTCGCTTTCAATATCAGAGATTTTGTGTATCTTAAAGTCTCGCCATTGAAGGGAATGCAACGTTTCCAGCTCAAAGGAAAGTTAGCCCCCAGATATATCGGACCTTTCAAGATTCTGAATCGTCGAGGAGAAGTATCATATCAATTGGAACAGCCCGAGGAAATGTCAGCTATGTACAATGTTTTCCATATATCATTACTTCTCAAATGCCTTGAAGTCCTAGAGAAGACTGAAGTTTTCAAGAACATTGATCACCAGACCATAGAGATCAACGATGACCTGACGTATCCTGAAGTACCCCTCCGTATTTTGGAAGAAGCTTTCAGAACCACCAGAACCCTAAGCATCAAGTTTCTCAAGATTCAGTGGAGCAACCACACCGAAGAAGAAGCTACCTGGGAGGGCAAAGATCACATCAGGACGAAGTTTCCCGATCTCTTTAAATCCTAGGTAAGCTTTTTCCTTCTTTTTCAAATATCGGGACGAGATTTTGTTTAAGGGGGGAAGGTTTGTAACATCCCAAAAATATGAAAAAATGATCATCAAACTCTAATCACTAAAATTAGGGTTAACAAAAACTTTGATTAATTAAACCAGATGAATGCATGTGTGTGGGTGATGATTTGGAAAATGCATGAATGGACTTGTGTGATTAACCTAAATAGCAAGAAATGGTTTAAAGATGAAAATAATATCATCTAAAACAATTCCATGCATAAACAAATCAAGAGTAAATCAAAAACATATCAAATAAAGCAAATGGTCATTTTTGCCAATCTTGCTCACTAGGTCACTTTGAGTGTTTCTAGTCCAAGATTTCAAACAGAAACTTTTCCAATTCTTTTCACCCCTTGCTAGAACAAGTAAAAGTGAATCAAAGCCCACCTTTCAAACTTGCAGAAACATTTGGCAACCTCATTCAAATCACAATTGAAAATTGAATCTTTATCATATGTGAATATCACACATTTTCAAAACCCAACCAAACCAGTGCCCCTTTACTAATCCAACTAACCAGAGAATCCCTAGTATGTGCCTAGCAAACCCACCAAGTTTGAATCCAAAATTCAAATTTGAATCTCTTTCGGCCATTTCATCAAACACCTTGCAAACACAAAACAAACAAACATCTAACACTATTGTGAGCAGTGATTTGGCCTAACTTGTTCCCTCTCTAGCTCACAGCAGACATTTAGTAGATCATATAGCTTAGTTAACAACCTCTAGCACCTCTGTGAGCTTGACATTGCCATCAATGGTGAGCAGGCCGAGCCACACCTTGCCACCCACATGTCGACAACAACCTAGGAGCAACACCAAGCCTAGCAAGCATGTCTGGAGCACTGACCACTGTCCACCACCACCACCTGTCCAACACCAACGACCAGCAAGCCACTGGACCACCCTAGAATCGCCGCGTCCTACGCCTTTGTGCCATGCCGAGAGCGCGCCACTGTGCCACCCTCGACCAGCACCCCCAGAGCGCGCGCCGCCCTCGCCGCTTGCATGCGTGATCACCACCGCCCCAGCAACCCCGCAGACATGCCCGTTCACCTCCGCGCGGACCACGTGCGTTGTGCGCCATTAAAACCTCCGACGGACCCGCCCAGAGCATCGATGCGTTCCGACCGATTAGCACCGCCCCACGCCTCGCAACCACGTCGTTGATCTTTGCCAGGGAGCACAACACCGCCCCCTATCGTCGCCCATGCCATTAGCCCTCTGTGCCGTCGACAACGACGAGCTCAGCCCGCGCCCGTCGGTCCCCTTTAGCCACTATAAAAGGAAGCCTCCCCCTCTCGTTTGCTGCACACCAGTTCACTCCCCACCTCTCACTAATCACACCCACTCACTCCCGAAGCAAGGCGAGAAGCACATCGCCGGAATTTCATCGGAGTTCGCTGTTGCAGAGGAGGAGAGGCGCCGTCGATTGGAGCCGCCCCAGGAGAAGCTGTCGGTAACAGGAGGATCGCTGTCGTCGACTTCATCGTTCGCCCCCGTCGCCACCATCGCCTGAGCCACGGTGAGCCTCCCACGACCGGCGCTGCCCGACGTGGACGATGAACCAGAGCCGTTTGATTAGAATTAGATCTTGCGGTCCACATCACCCCATACCGCTTCGCTCCTCACCATCTCACTGACACGTGGGGATAGCCACTTAACCAGCCCGCGTCTGCGCTGTGTGTAGTGGGCCGGCCCAGTTAAACCTCCTACGCGACCCAACAATTCAAAATTAGTTTTATTCATTTAATTTCAAACACAGTTCTGTACCTAGATTCAAAAATCAACCCATCTTGATTCACTAAACTAAAATGCATGAAAGCAATTTTGTTAGGAAGATACTGGAATGCTCAATACAATCCCGTTGGATCCCAACCATTTGGATCTGTAGATCAACCATGGTAAAAATAACAAGGCAGAAGCTTTTCTGCATTCAAACATTTTTCAAAATTCAACCATAAGAGATTTTGAGTTGATTCCAACTCTCAAAAATCACATTTAACTATACCTTTCATAATATATAAAAATATATAGGTTTACTTACAGAAATGATGTTCAAGTAATAAAAGAATGCCACACAGGCACTTCTAGTCATTTTAATTAAATAAAATAAAAAGGTTAAACCTTATTAAATTGTGACACCACTTCAAATCACATTCCCATGTACTGAAATATGTGGTGATGACATGTGTCAACATGATCTCATGTTTGAGTTGGAGAATATTAAATCTTAAAGTAGTTTTTCAATGAGTAGAAATTACTTTTCTAAAAATAAAATAAATAAGACAAGTGCTTTAATCTTGTAATGTTAGTGATGATGCTAGATCATCTAGTATGAACCTTTGTGTGATGATTAGAAATATTTAAGTATTATTTGGTGATTGCGTACCTCGTGTTTATTCATAGACGCTAGTACCGACCAAGGATACGAGGAGGAAGGAGGATACGAGGAGGAAGGAGGATACGAGGAGGAAGGAGGATACTACGAGGAAGAAGCCGAGGAGAACTTCAACCACTGCTCTGCACAAGGCAAGCTAACACTTGCAACTTAGCAAGCTTATACTGATATCTAAGCAAGCTACAACTTGCTTGTTACTATGCCAACTATATGCCTTAAGCATATGTGATTATACCCACTTGATACCCAATCCTAGTTTTACTTGCAAGCTTAATACTTTAATTTCTTTATCAAAGATTTCTCTTATAGTTTACTTAGTGACTAGTAGGTTCTAGAAAGATAATTGAAGGTAGCATAAAGAGCATTAAATTTGGCCTAAGATAGATAATCCTGATGTTATCCTAAGGCATGAGATTGAACTTAGTTAATCCCCACTTGTTTACCACCCCTCATTAGTCTTTACCCCCACCTATAGATGCTAGTGCTAAGCATAAAACTTGATCAACTTTAGATGGGAATACTTGGTGAAAATGGTTATGAAAACCTTAGAATGATGAGTCATTCTACTGAAATGTTTTGACATGTGTTTCCGAACACCAGATGATTTTGATGATGAAAATGTTAAGGCATGAGCCTTAGCCCTTTGTAAAACTGATGGTTTTCTGGATGCGATACCATTCCAATTTTACCGTACAACCACAATACCCGAAATTTGGGTAGGTCTTGACTGGAAATTTATAAAGTTTACTGTGGGTTCCCTTGCGGCCAAGGTTTGAGCTGAGGCTACCTTGTGAAGATTGTCCACCTGTGCAGTACCCAAGATGACAGTTCGTCATGGTTGGGAGGCCAAACTCACAGGAGAGGTGTCTATACTAGGGCGCGTAATTGAAAGGTTAGGATTGATTATCCGCATACTGAGTATGGTGAATTCAGGATTTGTTCCTGACGGATGTATCGAATGTTGTGGTGAAAGTGTACAATCTCTGCAGAGCGTCAAACTATTCGAATAGCCGCGTCCGCGATTATGGACAGTTGGAGTGGCCATACTGTTCCCCCGTCAGATGTTTTCAAAATGACTTGTGAAATGATTTATGACTTTGACTTGACCACAATAGAGTTGTGATATGAAATTCAAGTTCCCACTTAGGTATTATAAAACTGTCAACTAGCTTTCTTTGCTTCTAAACTTAGTAGAGGTAAATCTGGCTTTTTGCAAAACAACCCTAGAGCTTAGTATATCCTATCCAAAACCACTTCACTTATTAGTATTAGTTTGCGAGTACTTAAAGAGTACTCATGGCTTTGTCCCTGGCTATTCCCGTGGCCAGACTATGAAGAGGATTATCAGGATGACAGACCGCGGGAAGGTTACGACAACTAGGATCATCTCCCATCGTCAGCATTGCATGTGACCCTGAAGATGGAGCTTTGCCTATGCTATCATTACTATTACGTTATTCCGCTTCCTGAATTGTATTAAGAACTGGATCATGAGATCCTTATTTTTGTAAGACCTTATGTATGGTTTGTAATGGATGATGTACTGTGATATCCAATCTGTTATGTCTCGCAAAAATGGTAATCCTTGGATTGCGATGTATGGCATAACAGGCATCTATGATTAAAAATCCAGGTGTTGACACAAACCATTACCTTCCACACCATACGTTTAATCCTTTGTTACAGCAACCGGTGAGATTGACAACCTCACTGTTAGTTGGGGCAAAGTCTTGAGTTTGTGTTGTGGAGGTCTCCACGTTGCTTGCAGCACCTTTGGGGCGTTTCCTTCCTCCTACTGGTTCGATAACCTTGGTTTCTTACTGAGGGAAACTTGCCTGCTGAACTACATCATACCTTCCGCTTTGGGTCTCCCAATGAAGTGCTGCTGTACTCATCAAGCCTTTTACTGGCGCCGTTGCTGGGGAGGCTAAGGACGTCTTCACAAGGGGAGTCCTCCAATTTTTTCTCTTTACTTTGTTTTTAGTTTGCTTAGTTTACTTTTCTTGGTTTTGTTTGTCTCTTTTAAAAAACTCCAAAAAAAATTAGTCTAGTTTGGTTTGCTTTCTTTATTCAAAAACACACAAAAAATTAGTTCCTGCTCTAGTTGCTGGACTGTTATTGCCTCGCTTGGTCATGCTTTCTATCAATGGATGGTTTCTTTGAAACTAGTTCTTATTGGCAAGGTGGGTTCACGGAAGAACAAAAGTATTATTATAAGGAACACCATTTGTCAAAAAAGGGAAACACTTATGGGAACAAATTGATAGGTTGAATACTATTGCTAGAGACGTGTGCTCTACTTATAATGTTACTTATTGCTTTGATAAATATTGTTGTTGTAGGAGGTATAAACACCTCCCTTTTCAATGTGAGTATAATGATAATGTTACCATATCCTCTTATGTTAAAGGAAATTATGACTTTTATGATCTGGAACAGATTGAAGAATTTATTGCCTTCAAGGGTGCATTTGAACTTTCCAGTTTGCTTGAAAATACTGATGATGCACCTTATAAGTATGAGGTTTTTGAGATACTTAAATTTTTCTTTGATAGCTATAAGGAATAAAATGGCTATATTCTTGAATATTTTAATAGGCGTTTCCCACAAATGGAAGAGACTAATGCCTTGTAGGAGCCTATGGAAGAAGAAATTGTTAAAACTGGAAGCTCATTAGATGAAAAAGAGGGGGAGAGTGATGAACAAAAGGAGGAAGAATGGATTATCTACCCATGCATACCTTCTAATGAGAGTAACTCTTTATCCCTTACATTATTTGATTTTCCCCCATGCTTACCAAAGGAGGATGAATGTTATGTTCCTCTGGATCCTTTTGAAATATCTACTTTGAATAAAACCTGTGGAGGTTTTAATCCCACTATTTTTGAGCTTGATAGAAATTATGTGTTTGTACATCATGAAAGGCATGCGTTATTTGATAGCTATATTGTTGATTTTATTCATGATGCTACTGAAAATTATTATGAGAGAGGAAAGTATGGTTGTAGAATTTTTCATGGTACTGAAACACCTCTCTATTGGTTGAAAGTTTTGAAGTTACTCTTGTTTTATCTTCCTATGCTTGTCACTTTGTTCTTTGTGAATTTATTTGTGTACAAGATTCCTATGCATAGGAAGTGGGTTACACTTAATGTGTTTTGAATTTGCTTCTTGATGCTATCTTTTACTTCGATTCATATTTCTTATGTGAGCATCTTCTCAAACTATCAAGCCTAACTTAAAGGAATTAAAGAAAAGTACTTATTGGAACATAACCCAAGAGTTTCCTTGAGTCTTGGAAGTTATTACTTCTATAATGACCTCTCCTTATCCTTTTTGTTTGCTTTTTGTGCCAAGAATAACCTCTAATGAGAGGAAAGTAAGATTTGGGGAGTTGCTGTCCCGAAACAGATTTCTGTCCTTCACCAAAAAAAATTGTGAGGAGTCTCTGTAACTCGGATTGAGCTGAAAATTTACAAATAAATCCCGCAATATGTTAGCTAACTTTCGTTAGTTCGACACTTTTTTATTTGAGAAAAATAAGATGTTCGAAAAATCGGTTTCTACTTGCTGGTTTGTTTTGACAGATTTCTGCCATTATTTGCATTTGCTTCTTATTGATTCCTTTTTGAGTTCTCTTTTGGGGAATTGAGCTTTTTGAAAGAGTTACTACTGTAGCTTGTGTTTTTAGTGAAAAGTATTTCTGTTTCAAAGCTTGTCCTAAAGGTCTATTATCTTTTGAATACACTAATGTTGCTAATGAAGATTGTGTGAAGTTTTGTATGAAGGAAAAATTTCAGATGTAGAGAGAGAATGATGTAATGAGATGAAGAATGGACAAAAGCTCAAGCTTGGGGATGCCACCCCGGTGTCACCCCAAGAAATATCCAAGAGGTACAAGCGTCAAAGATTGGGGATGCCTTGGGCATCCCTTTTTCATCAATAAAAAGCTCAGGTCTGTCTAGACACTTCGTTTTTATTTTTTCATGCACAGTTGCGTTGTTCTTGGAGCATCTTAGTTTTCATTTGGTTTGCTTAGTTTGTTTAGTTTTCTTGAATTAAATAGTTTGGACCCTTTTTCTTGCTATGTTGTTTGTAAATAAGTTGCTTGGTGTTGGAAAGGAGTAGGAAGTTCTTACTTGATAAATGCAAGAGGAGCTTGCATTGACTGTGACTTAGACTCTAGCATTACATGCTAGGTGTTTTTTTGACCTTATGCTTTGTGATTATTTCTGTAGCATGTCTTGCTCCAAACAATTGTGATTGCTTAGTGTGCCTTGAAAAAAATTATGCGTTGTTTAAGCATACAAAAGCATAGTATTGTGGTATTCTCCTTTGATGCTTTGTTTGGGTTGACTTGGCACATGCTCACACCATGTTATGACTATGAAAAAGTCACCATAGCCTCAATGATTATTTAGTCATTGACTTGTAGTACCACCCTATGCTTTGATTAGTAATGTTTTATTGCTCTACATGATTATGGCCATTATTGCTCTCTTAGTTGGTTGCTCCCAGTCTTTTGCTAGCCTCCACTAGTATGAGTAAGCCCTACTCATGCTTCCAACTCCCAAGAAACCAAGTTATTCGAAAGTTTCCACTATAAATTCCTATGCATGGTGTGTTACACCATTCCAAGTATGTTCTTGTTTTCAGCTACCTTCCAATTAAAAAGTCTCTTTGTTATGTGAAAACTTTGTGATTAAAGCCCTCACAAACTTGATGGCACACTTTATATTCTTTGCCCCTAATAAATTTGAACCATTGTGTCATCTATGTAGTATATGCTTTCACTTATAAGTTGGAATTAGCAGAACCGTGCTGTCACGGGGAACGTTTTCAACATTGCACTTGTACTTTGTACTCAGTTGATATCATGCTCTTTTGTCTATGGATGTCACCGGTGTGAAATAAAGAGGGAACTTGTAAGTCCATGGAGTATGTATTTTGTGTTAGAGAAACGCTTGGGCCGCTAGCCTAAGCCATGCCTAATCATGGTGGAAACTTGCAGCATCACCATAGTGAGTTATCTATGAAGCATCCTCAATAAAAAGCTATGCACATAGTAAATAAAAAGATCGCTGAGATGCTCATTGTCTGCTTGCCTTGTCATTTTGGTTATGGGATAGCTCTTGTACCATGTGCAAGGGGTACCCCGTGATGGCTCAGTTGATGTGGAGCCTGTTGGGAACCCCAAGAGCAAGGTGTGAAGCAGCACAGCAGCAAGTCTTCCCTCAGTAAGAAACCGAGGTTATCGAACCAGTAGGAGGAAGGAAACTTCACACAGGTGTTGCAAGCAACGTGGAGACCTGCACAACACAAACTCAAGAATTTTCCCCAACTAACAGTGAGGTTGTCAATCTCACCGGTTGCTGTAACAAAGGATTAAACGTATGGTGTGGAAGGTAATGGTTTGCAGCAAGTAAACAAGTAACAGTGGAAGATGTATCAGTGGTAAATATTGGACCGGGGTCCATGTTCACTAGAGGTTCTCTCCTTAGATAAAAACCATGGCATGAAGGGTAAACAAATTACAGTGGGGCAATTGACAGGAATTGAGCAAGGCCTAACAATGCAATTACTAGTCAGAAAGATCCTATGAGATTCGATTGGGCAATACAACAAGATACATAGACCGCCATCCAACTGCATCTATGACTATAAGTCCACCTTCAGGTTATCATCCGAACCCCCTCCAGTATTAAGTTGCAAGCAACAGACAACTGCTTTAAGCAAAGTGTGTAAGGTAAACAGTCCACATGTTCCATGAACAAGAGACCGTTGTTTTCTCGCTAGTAGCAACAGCACATCTACAACCGAAGAGATTTCTGTCACTTCCATTGGAAACTACAGGCATGAACCCACTATCGAGCATAAATACCCCCTCTTGGAGTCACTAGCAACTACTTGGCCAAGATAGCTACTAACAACGGAGAGCGTGCAAGATCACAAACAACACAGACATGAAAGAATCATAAAGACAAAACCATTAACCAAACCAACATAATAATCTCAATATCCATCGGATCCCCGCAAACACAACATGCATGATTACAAATAGATTAGATCTTGATCATGAACGGAGTCACAAGATATATACATGAAAGCACAAGGAGGAGATACAACCATCTAGCTACTACATGGACCCATAATCCAAGGTGGAACTACTCACGCATCCTACCGGAGAGAAGGCCTCCGGGATGATCTCCCCTCCGGCAGGGCGCCGGGAAGAACTTTAGATCCCCCCGATCTAGGGACGACGGTGGCGGCGGCTACAGAAGGTATCATGGAATATTGATCGGGTACTTAGGGTTTCTGCATCGGGGGCTTCTTATAGGCGAAGGGGGAGGCCGAGGCGGTGGCCAGGGGCCCCACACCATGCCTAGGCGCGGGGTAGGTCCCACCCACGCCTAGGGGGGTGTGGCTGCCCTGGCACGCCTCTCCGTCTCCCCTGTGGACTTCTTGTTCCCCACGGATAGTTATTGACTTTGACGTTTGTCCCGTCCAATTCCGAGAATATTTCCTTACTAGCTTTTCTAGAACCAAAAACAGTAGAAAACAGGCAACTGGCACTGTGGCAACTTGTTAATAGGTTAGTACCAGAAAACATGTAAAAAGCACCTCAAAGTGTAGATAAAGAAAAGAAAAGTAGATACTAAACAAGCATGGAGCATCAAAAAATATAGATACGTTAACGACATATGAAGCATCCCCAAGCTTAACTCCTGCTCGTCCTCGAGTTGGTAAGTGATAAAAAAGAATAATTTTTGAGGTGGCATGCACCCTCACAATAAAGATCTAACCATTTGCAAACATTGAAAGCTGGGATCAAAGAACTCTAAACATGTGCATGAAATATGGAGTTCTAACAATAGGACATAGTAACTATGCATGCAACATGAAAGGCTACAAACAAAGATCATGAATAGCATGCATTAAAAAATGTTTGTTTCTTTCACATACAGAAAACATAGCATAGTGGCAATCAGCTTGTCCCTCATAGAGTAGCAAATAAATGCATAGGACACCTTCAAAGTTCACAAGGGTGACTAGAAACAAAAAGCACAAGAACAAGTAATATCACCATATGCATCAATCAATAAGCTTTGGGACACTACACACAGAATAACAACTATGCTCTCTTAATGGTGCCTAAAGGTAGAAGGTGGAGACTCAATATAATAGTGGAAGAAAGGACCTTCATAAAGGGAAGCAGGGATTTCAAGTTTCAAAAGGAGCTTCCAAATATTATGGTACTTGTTAGCTTTCATCCCTCATTGCCCCTATCATAAGCATCTTGAAGTGATTAAGGTTAAAGTGAACAAACTATGGAGTATATGCTTGACAAAGAATAAGTTGGCAATCTCTCCCTTGAATACGAGGGCCACACCTCATGCTACTCAACTTCAGTCACCTGTAAGTTCTTGTCATTGTAAGTATTTGCATATCATTGAGAACCGCCAATGGGGTACCCCTTGCACATGGTACAGGAGCTTTCCCATAACCAAAATGACAAGGCAATCAGACAATGAGCATCTCAGCAATCTTTTTATTTACCATATGCATACCTTTTTATTGAGGATGCTTCATAGATAGCTCACGATAGTGATGCTGCAAGTTTCCACCATGACTAGGCATGGCTTAGGCTAGCGTCCCAGACATTTCTCTAACACAGAATACAAACTCCATGGACTTACAAGTTCCCTCTTTATTTCACACCGGTGACATCCATAGACAAAAGAGCATGATATCAACTGAGTACAAAGTACAAGTGCAATGTTGAAAACGTTCCCCATGACAGCATGGTTCTGCTAATTCCACATATAAGTGCAAGCATATACAACATAGATGACACAATGGTTCAAGTTTACTAGGGGCAAATAAATATAAAGTGTGCCATCAAGTTTGTGAGGGCTTTAATCACTAAGTTTTCACATAACAAAATAGTTTTTAATTGGAAGATAGCTGAAAACAAGAATATACTTGGAATGGTGTAACACACCATGCATAGGAGTTTATAATGGGCACTTTGGAATAACTTGGTTTCTTGGGAGTTGGAAGCATGAGTAGAACTTACTCATACAAGTGGAGGCTAGCAAAAGACTGGGAGCAACCAACTAAGAGAGCAATAATGGCCATAATCATACAGTGCAACAAAACATTACTAATCAAAGCATAGAGTGGTACTACAAGTCAAGTACTAAATGATCATAGAGGCTATGGTGACTTGTTCATAGTCATAACATGGTGTAAGCATGTGCCAAGTCAACCCAAGCAAAGCATCAAAGGAGAATACCACAATACTATGCTTTTGCATGCTAAAAAAACGCATAATTTGTTCAAGGCACACTAAGCAATCCCAATTGTTTGGAACAAGACATGCTACAGAAATAATCACTAAGCATAAGGTCAAAACAACACCTAGCATGTCATGCTAAAGTCTAAGTCACAGTCAATGGAAGCTCCTCTTGCACTTAGCAAGCAAGAAGTTCCTACTCTTTCCAACACCAAGAAACTGATTTGCAAATAACAAAGCGATAACTGGGGTCCAAACTACATTATTCAAGCAAACTAAACAACCTAAGCAAAGCAAACGAACACTAAGACGCTCCAAGAACAACACAACTGTGCATGAAACAATAAAAATGAAGTGTCTAGAAAGACCTGAACTTTTTATTGATGAAGAAGGGGATGCCTTGGGCATCCCCAAGCTTTGACACTTGTACCTCTTGAATATTTCTTGGGGTGGCACCGGGGTGGCATCCCCAAGCTTGAGCTTTTTTCCATTCTTCATCTCATTACATCATTCTCTCTCTACACCTGAAACTTTTCCTCCATACAAAACTTCACACAATCTTCATTAGCAACATTAGTTTATTCAAAATATATTAGACCTCTGGCAAAGCTTCGGAACAGCAAGGCTTTTCACTAAAAACACAAGCTACTATAGCAAATCGTTCAAAAAGTCAATTCACCTAAAGAGAACTCACAAATGAATCAATAAGAAGCAAATGCAAATAATGGCAGAAATCTGTCAAAACAGACCAACAGGTAGAAACCGATTTTTGCGAAAATCTTCTGTTGATCAAATCAAAAAGTGTTGAACCAAAAATTATCTAAAATACTAGGGGATTTATTCATAAATTTTGAGCTCAATCCGAGTTACAGAGACTCCTCATGATTTTTTATGGTGGAGGACAGAAATCTATTTCGGGACAGCAACTCCCCAAATCTTACTTTCCTCTCATTAGAGGTTATTCTTGGCACAAAAAGCAAACAAAAAGGATAAGGAGAGGTCATTATAGAAGTAATAACTTCCAAGACTCAAGGAAACTCTTGGGTTATGTTCCAATAAGTACTTTTCTTTAATGCCTTTAAGTTAGGCTTGATAGTTTGAGAAGATGCTCACATAAGAAATATGAATCGAAGTAAAAGAGAGCATCAAGAAGCAAATTCAAAACACATTAAGTGTAACCCACTTCCTATGCATAGGAATCTTGTACACAAATAAATTCACAAAGAACAAAGTGACAAGCATAGGAAGATAAAACAAGAGTAACTTCAAAACTTTCAACCAATAGAGAGGTGTTTCAGTACCATGAAAAATTCTACAACCATACTTTCCTCTCTCATAATAATTTTTAGTAGCCTCATGAATAAACTCAACAATATAGCTATCACATAAAGCATGCTTTTCATGATCTAAAAACTCATAATTTCTATCAAGGTCAAAAACAGTGGGATTAAAACCTCCACAGGTTTTATCCAAAGTAGATATTTCAAAAGGAACCATAGGAACATAACATCCATCCTCATTTGGTAAGCATGGGGGACAATCAAATAATGTAAGGGATAAAGAGTTACTCTCATTACAATGTAGACATGGGTAGATCCATTCTTCCTCCTCTTGACCATCACTATCCTCTTTTTCATCTAATGAGCATTTGGTTTTAGCAATTACTTCTTCCATAGGCTCCTACAAGGCATTAGTATCTTCCAAATGTGGAAAACACCTATTAAAATATTCAAGAAAATAACCATTTTCTTCCTTGTAATTATCAAAGCAAAACTTAAGTATCTCAAAAACCTCATGTTTATAAGGCGCATCATCAGTATTTTCAAGCAAAATGGCAAGTTCAAATGCACCCTTGAAGGCAATAAATTCTTCAATTTGTTCCACATCATCAAAATCATAATTTCCTTTAACACAAGAAGATATGGTAACATTATCATTATACTCACATTGAAAGGGTAGGTGTTTATACCTCCTGCACAACAAGCTTTATCAAAGCAATAAGTAACATTATAAGTAGAGCACACGTCTCTAGCAATAGTATTCAACTTGTCAATTTGTTCCCATAAGTGTTTCCATTTTTGTGACAAACGGTGTTCCTTATAATAATACTTTTGTTCTTCCGTGAACCCACCTTGCCAATAACCACTAGTTTCAAAGAAACCATCCATTGATAGAAAGTATGACCAAGCAAGGCAAAAACGGACCAGACACTAGAGCAGGAACTATTTTTTGTGTTTTTGAATAAAGAAAGCAAACCAAACTAGACTAATTTTTTTGGGTTTTTTGAAAAGAGGCAAACAAAACCAAGAAAAGAAACAAAGCAAACTAAAAACAAAGTAAAGAGAAAGGAAGTGGAGGACTCCCCTAGTGAAGACGTCCTTAGCCTCCCCGGCAACGGCGCCAGAAAACTTGTTGATGGCTCAGTTGATGTGGAGCCTGTTGGGAACCCCAAGAGCAAGGTGTGAAGCAGCACAGCAGCAAGTCTTCCCTTAGTAAGAATCCGAGGTTATCGAACCAGTAGGAGGAAGGAAACATCACACAGGAGTTGCAATCAACGCGGAGACCTGCACAACACAAACTCAAGACTTTGCCCCAACTAACAGTGAGGTTGTCAATCTCACTGGTTGCTGTAACAAAGGATTAAACGTATGGTGTGGAAGGTAATGGTTTGCAGCAAGTAAACAAGTAACAGTGTAAGATGTATCAGTGGTAAATACTGGACCGGGGTCCATAGTTCACTAGAGGTGCTCTCCTTAGATAAACAACATGGCATGAAGGATAAACAAATTACAGCAGGGCAATTGACAGGAATTGAGCAAGGCATAACAATGCAATTACTAGTCAGAAAGATCCTATGAGATTCGATTGGGCAATACAACAAGATACATAGACCGCCATCCAACTGCATCTATGACTATAAGTCCACCTTCAGGTTATCATCCGAACCCCCTCCAGTATTAAGTTGCAAGCAATAGACAACTCTTTAAGCAAAGTGTGTAAGGTAAACAGTCCACATGTTCCGTGAACAAGAGACCATTGTTTTCTCCCTAGTAGCAACATCACATCTACAACCGAAGATATTTCTGTCACTTCCCTTGGAAACAAGAGGCATGAACCCACTATCGAGCATGAATACCCCCTCTTGGAGTCACTAGCAACTACTTGGCCAAGATAGCTACTAACAACGGAAAGCATGCAAGATCACAAAAAACACAGACATAATAGAATCATAAAGACAAAACCATTAATCAAACCAACATAATAATCTCAATATCCATCGGATCCCCGCAAACACAACATGCATGATTACAAATAGATTAGATCTTGATCATGAACGGAGCTCACACGATCTATACGTGAAAGCACAAGGAGGAGATACAACCATCTAGCTACTACATGGACCCATAGTCCAAGGTGGATCTACTCACGCATCATACCGGAGAGAAGGCCTCTGGGATGATCTCCCCTCCAGCATGGTGTCGGGAAGAACTTCAGATCCCCCCAATCTAGGGACGACGGTGGCGACGGCTACAGAAGGTTTCGTGGAATATTGATCGGGTACTTAGGGTTTCTGCATCGGGGGATTCTTATAGGAGAAGGGGAGGCCGAGGCGGTGGCCAAGGGCCCCACACCCTGCTTAGGTGCGGGGCAGGGCCCACCCGTGCCTAGGTGGGTGTGTCTGCCCTGGCACGCCTCTCCGTCTCCCCTCTGGACTTTTTGTTCCCCACGGAAAGTTATTGACTTTGACGTTTGTCCCGTCCAATTCCGAGAATATTTCCTTACTAGCCTTTCTGGAACCAAAAACAGCAGAAAACAGGCAACTGGCACTATGGCAAATTGTTAATAGGTTAGTACCAAAAAACATGTAAAAAGCACCTCAAAGTGTAGACAAAGCAAAACAAAGTAGATACTAAACAAGCATGGCGGTTCTCTATGATACGTTTCCGACGTATCACCCCGTTGGCGGTTCTCTATGATATGCATATACTTACAATGACAAGAACTTGCAGGTGACTGTTGAGTAGCATGAGGTGTGGCCCTCGTATTCAAGGGACTTGAGATTGCCAACTTATACTATATCTTTTTGTATTGGATGGCGGTCTATGTATATTTTTTATTGCCCAATCAAATCTCATAGGATCTTTTTGTCTGGTATTTTGCATTGTTATGCCTTGCTCAGTTCCTGTCAATTGCTCTGCTGTAATTTGTTTACCCTTCATGCCATGTTGTTTATCTAAGGAGAGCACCACTAGTGAACTATGGACCCCGGTCCAATCTTTACCATTGATACATATTCCACTGTTACTTGTTTACTTGCTGCAAACCATTACCTTCCACACCATACGTTTAATCCTTTGTTACAGCAACCGGTGAGATTAACAACCTCACTGTTAGTTGGGGTAAAGTCTTGAGTTTGTGTTGTGCAGGTCTCCATGTTGCTTGCAACACCTTTGGGGAATTTCCTTCCTCCTACTGGTTCGATAACCTTGGTTTCTTACTGAGGGAAACTTGCCTGCTGAACTGCATCATACCTTCCGCTTGGGGTCTCCCAACGAAGTGCTGCTGCACTCATCACACCCCTACCAGGCGCGGCCAGCTGGGGCCCGCGCCTGGTGTGGGTTTGGCCACCCCGGCCTCCATTTACTCCTTTGTTTCGTTTCGTAGCCTTCTGTATGTAATAAAAACGTCAAAAATATAAAAAGATAAGGTTTTCACGAACCTTCTGTTTTCACCACTTTTTCCTATTCAAAGTCAAACTCTGCAGATTCCTTTCCTCCTTCTGGAAATTCCTTTCTTCACAAGACAATACACAAACTTCAATGGCAACATTGTAAGCAAAAACAATAAACCTTTAGGTTCACACTTCAACTGAAATCCATCAAAACAAAAGATATTGTAGCAACTCCTTTCAAAAAAAACAAAAAAAACTAGAAGGGAATCAATATAAGAGGCAAATGCAAATGACGGCAGAAATCTGTCAAAACAGACCAGCGGGTAAAGATTGATTTTTTCGAAAACCTTTTGTTGCTCAAATTAAAAAGTTCAAAACTAATGAAAGTTGGGTAACAACTTGGAGAACAAGCTCAGAAAAATACATATCCATCCGAAGTATTGAGCTCATTCACGAATTTTTCCAATGTAGCACAAAAATCTGTCCCAAGACAGCCAGTTTTCATAACTCCTCTACTTCTCAAAAGTAGTTGAACTTGACACAAAAACCAAAACAAAAAGGATAAGGAGCGTTTATTACTGAGGTAATAACTTCCAAGACTCTACAAAACTATTGGGTTATCTCCCAAGAAGTACTTTTCTTTAATGCCTTTAAGTTAGGCTTGATAGTTTCAAAGATGCTCACATAGGTGATAAATATTTGAAGGGAAAGAGAGCATCAAGAAGCAAATAACCAACACATTTGAGTCTAACCCACTTCCTATGCATGGGAGTATCATGAGAAAACGAATTGTTGAAACAAAAGTCCACTAGCATAAGAAGACAAAACAGATGCAACTTCAAAGCTTTCAACATAAAATGGGGAAACATAACATTATTGAGATCCATAAAACTATGTTTCCCTCTCTCATAATAACTTTCAGTAGCACTTTGAATAAAGTTGACAATATAATTGTCATTGGCAACAACTTTATCATTAGAATGAGCATACTTACAGTCATTAAAAAGAGTTCCAAGGTCATAAACCGGATAAATAGAAGCAAGTTGTTCCATCCTGAAATCTTCATTAGGCAAGATATTTTCACAAGGAGCCTTAGCAAATTTGGAAAAGTTGAACTCATAATAATCTCCATCAAACTTAGTTAAAACTTTTTCCTTCTTACAATCTATAATAGCTCCACAAGTGTTCAAGAAAGGTCTGCCAAAAATGATAGGACAAGTTTTGCTAGCTGCTGAATTAAGCACTAGAAAATCAGCAGGATACTTAATCTTACCACAGAGAACCTCCACATCTCTTACAATACCAATGGGCAAATGGTTTCCTTATTAGCAAGGTGACTAACCACATCAATGTCCTCAAGCTCACAAGGACCAATTTCATGTATAATTTCCCTGTAAAACTCATAAGGAATAGCACTAGAACTAGCACCAATATCACATAAACCATAATAGCAATGATCACCAATTTTAACAGAAAGCACAGGGACACTAGCTTTTCTAGCTTTACTAGGATGAGAGATAATATTAGAAGCATCTTCACAGAAGACAATGTGCTCATCCTCTATATTCCTAGTGACCTAGTCTTTCACAATAGCTACCATAGGTTCAGTACTCATTTTCTCATCAGGTTCCATAGTTTTCTTAGTACCTCTGTTATTTGCACTAATCATCATAGAACACTCCTTTACCTTAGCTGGGAAAGGTATTTTCTCAACATAAGGTTCGGGTACAATATGATTAGTAGAACAAACTTCGGTGCTTCTAACATGAACATGACTAACAACATCTTTATAAGGTGCATGGTACTTATTCCACTTCTTCTTGGGAATTTCTATGTAAGAGGCAAAGGCCTTAAAACAATTGGCAATACTTTGGGAATCAAGACCAAACTCATTACTAATATCACGGAAGTTGGCAGTTCCCATAAAATATTTAATGCATTTATAATCATAGTTTATACCTGACTTTCTTACTTTGTCATTCTCCCAAGCTTCAGTGTTCTCTTGAATACGGTCTAGGAGATACCATTTAGCTCCTTCCTTCATACGTGTGAATGATCCAGCACAAGAAACATCTAGTAAATCTTTATCATGAAGAGAGAGCCTAGCATAAAAATTATTTATAATATAATATTGTTAGGGAGTTCATGAATAGGACATTTAAGCATTAGTATTTCAATCTCCCCCAAGCTTGAGCTATACTCTCTCCATCACGAGGCCAAAAGTAATATATCATATTTCTATCCTTATGAATTTCACTAGGAGGATAAAATTTAGAATAAAAGAGAGATGCAATTTCCTCCCATTCCATTGATTGCCCATTCTTCAGCAGCTTATACCATTCTTCAGCTCTGCCTTTCAAGGATATAGAGAGTAACTTCTTCTTCACTTTTTCAGTTGTGATACCTGCACACTTAAACAACCCGCATATTTCATGGATAAAAGGAAATGATCACCAGGGTGGACAGTTCCATCCCCTAAATAATAATTATCCATAACACGATCAATAATACTTGTAGGTATCTTAAAAGGATCTATATCAACAGGTGGTGGTTCATCTACTACCCTAACAGTGGTAGTAGTTTTCCCAAATAGAAAACCAAGTGGGTTGTCCATATTGGAAACAAAGTAACAAACGGAAATAAAAACAATACTCACAGTAGAAGTTTCTTTTACCAGATCCACTCTTCAATAGCTCTTCACTCCCCGGCAACAGCGCCATAAAATAGTCTTGATGACCCACAAGTATAGGGGGTGTATCGTAGTACTTTCGATAAATAGGAGTGTCGATCCCAACGAGGAGTAGAAGGTGTTGACTAGTGGTATGGAGCAGGAAATCTCTGTAAATACTTAGCAAACGAATTTTTAGGGGTTTTCTCGTAAAGCAACAAAACAAAGTGCAAGTAATAAAGACAACAAGAAAACGAAACAAGTGGCCCAATCCTTTCTTAGCAAAGGACAAGCCAGTGGAAATACTTATAAGGACCAAACGTTCTCGACGACACATGGGAATTCTGTCAAGTGCTTTCGCTTCAAACAGCTGAGTACTCTTACTTGGTGTTGTAAGTGTTGTGTGGTGAACTTGTGCTAATGTACCGACCTTACTTGGACTAATATATACTTGTGATTAAAACCCCTGCAAGCATCCATAACTACAGGAAACTAATTAAGATATAAACCTAACCACAGCCTTAAACTCTGAGATCCTACACTCCCTTGTGCAAAGTTGTCCTAACGGGGGTTCAGGTTTCTGTCACTCCGGCAACCCCACAATTAGTAGCCAAATACACAATGCATTCCCCTAGGCCCATAAATGGTGAAGTATCATATAGTCAACGTTCACATGACACCACTAGAAGAATAGCACCACAACTTAAATACTAAACCATTGAATAATAACTCAACACAAATCCACTGCTAACAACATGACTTCTCCCATGTCCTTAAGAACTAAACGAACTACTCACGAGACATTACATGGATCAAGATCAAAGATGATATGGTAATGGATAACAATATGAACATAAACAATAATCCAATGGTTGCACTCACAAGCATCAGCTACAATAGTAATCAACACTGGGAAAGTTTCCCCTAAGAACTATGCAAGTATTCAACACGATTGTTACAGCGGGATGGAGTGGTGATGATGGTGCTAGTGGATATGATGGTGTGGATGATGATGATGATCCCGATGAAGTCTAGCTTGATGATGGTGTTGACGGCGACGATCTCCCCTCTCTGGGAAGGAATTTCCCCGGCAGAAATCTGTCTGCCGGAGAGCTCTTTATCTCTCGGTGTTTTCCGCCTCGCAGAGGTGGCGGAAATCTTTCTGTGGTCGCCCCCTGGTATTAGGGTTCCGAGAGGAAGTTATAGGCGAGAGGGCAGAGTCGGAGGCCAGCCAGGTGGGCCACACCTGCCCTAGGCGCGGCCCAGGGGCGCGCCTAGGGGGTGTGGGCCCCCTGTGGCCCAGCTATGCCTTCCCTTCTGGCTTCCTTCGTCTTTTGGGAAAATATAATTTTCTAATATTTTTCTGGTATTTTTCTGATCTTTGCGAAATTGCATCAAAACACCTCTTTTTCCATCAGAATCCTGACTCCGGCAGTTCATCCTCCAAGAAACATCCAGCATGCAAAAACAGAGGAAAAGACATAAGTAACACCTCATAATAAGACATATATCAATGAATAGAGGAAAATTATGATATAGAATGGTGATGCAAATTGGACGTATCAAGACCATTAGGCAAAGGAGCGGGGTAGAGACGCCCAGCTACTGCAATACGCAAATAATAAACACCACCTCTCCTAGTGAGCATTCCACAAGCTTTCAAAGTAGAGAAACCAACACGTCGCTCACCTAGCAATGGTTGCAACTCATCTAGGTTAATGCCTAAGGCAATGGCAAGCATCGCGATGACGCCTCACATGTGATTGGTCCTTGGCTTTGGAAGGATTGGTGCTCCAGGTAGCGCACAAGTATTGCACCAAAGTTGAGTGACAAGTTGTTGTTAAAAGCAGCTTTTGGGAGGACTAAGATGTCCTCCTCATTGAGTCTCGTAAACTCATTTCGTGCCTACAAGGTATTAGCAATAACATAGAACAAATAGCGAATAACAGGATGCTGAATATTCTTCCCCTTGTTGACTCTAGAAGTGAAACTCATTCTATTGTAATATTGATCAGGGGAAGGGTTCATGTCGGAATAAGATGCGCACAAGGCATTAACATCATTGTTTGGTAAACTAAGACAATTTCACCATTCATCAAGTTTTAATGTATAATTTTTATTCATAAGTCGAAAAGAAATTGTGTCCTCTCCATGCCATGTTTTAGCGGTGCTTTGGAAAGAACTTAAAAATTCAAGAGTTAACCGGCGATAAGTAGGCACATCATGGAATACAAAGTTTTGTAGGCCAACCCTATTGCAAAGTAAATTGAAGTCATTACAAATACTGAGTTGATTCAATATAACGGGACAAGCCCACTTGGTTGCATTCACTTCTCGGTTATTGATCTTGTTGAAGCGATCATGTTGGAGCTCATTCCTGAACTGTATCCCCATGTGGTCATGAGCTACAGCGGTGGCCTGAGAAGAAATCACAGCGACACGAGCACGTGTTTGACTCCTTGTGTTCATCTTCTAAAATAAAAAAGAAAGACAAAAATAAAACTTTTTGATCCAACAGTAATAAGCATAATATATTACTCATCATAGCACACTAAAGAATCTCCTCAAAATAATAATCTAGGCAAGAGAAACATGGCAATTAGTTTATAGTAGGTCTCACCCTAGATTAATAATGACAATAGATTCGAGATGGATTTGCAAAAAGTAAATGGAGGATCGGAGGAGAAACATACCGTACATCACTTATGTGTGAGGAAATCGAACGAAATTGAGTAGAGATAAAGATCCCTTGAGGTTTTGAGAGAGTTTGGAGGTAGAAGAGATAACAAGGATTGAAGTTTTGGTGTTGGGGGTACCTTCCTGTGGTTTTTATGTGGTCGGACGAACTATACGATCGCAACTATACGGCCAAAACATTTTGTTCCTGCCATATAGTTCGTCTAACAGTAAAATTTTAGGATTTTTAGGGTTTCTTTCCCGACAGCGATATCTATACGGCCGGAATTTTTATCACCACCGTATAGTGGTTGTTAAACCTTCTGTATCTGAAAAATAAAATTTGATGATGGTATACATATCTATACGGCCGGAACTATATGGCTGGAATTTTTATTCTCGACGTACAGTTGGTCGTTAAAGTTATTGTAGTCGTCAAAAAAAATCTATTTCTTCGAGAATTCTTTCTTAACCTGAAACTTAGCAAAACACCATGTTTTGACAAAAAATGACACTCTAAATTGTTTACCAACAATAGCATGTATAAAATAGGAATTTCGGTACCACTGAATCTCTCCTTCTCAACTGGAGTTTTCTAGCACTCTTTATTCAACATGAAACTTAAACTAAAACTTTACTCAAACCTTTACTTCACATGGGTTCCCTTCCATGCAGCGCTCTTTTATGGTCAATAGCTTGACCTTGATGTTGCTCACTTAGGCCATATGAGTGGAACACCCACTCCAAAATAGTTGGCCTTCAAAGTGATGGCCCTCTTCTCATCATGCTTGGATTTCTTCTTTCTGAGAAAATGAATAACAAAAGGATCCCACGAAGGCAATTGAAGCTTCACGTTCCCTTCATGCAGATTAATCAAAGCCTTAATAATTCTTAAGAATGGATGGCCTAATATGATAGGAGCAGTAGCATATTCAGGCATGTCAACAATAAAAAAATCAATAAGAGTAGGACAACATTTAATGTATACTAAATTATTCTCTTTAATTCCTACTGCTTGTTTGTAGGTAGAGTCTGCTAGATGTAATTTTAACTCGGTGATTTCAAAAGAGCCAAGATTTAACTTATTAAAAAGACTGTTTGGAATTGTTGAAACACTTGCACTTAAATCACAAAGTGCAGCTATCTCATTAGTCCCAATATTAATCTTAATAGTAGGCTCAAATATATCATCAAGCTTAACAGGTACTTTTTCAGCAATTTTCTTATATTCTTCCTCGAGCTCACGTACCTTTATTGCTACCTGATTAAGAAGTGTTGATACATAGCTTTCTCATTTCCTTCACTTACCGGAATCTTGATATTGATCCTTTTCACAAGATCTTCAAGATGTAATTTGGTGAAAGGAGCATTGCTATAGTCAAGTTCTTCAGGCTCCTCCCTTTGGATTCTTATCATCTTGAGGTCTTTGTGGCATCCCGCAAAACCACTACTAGAAAATCGCGTTGAATTTGTGCATTGCATCGTCATCATCATGTGTTGTTTGCATAAAACCATGTTCGCAAGTCCGTTTTGTTTTTCTAAAACGCCCCATCTTATTCAAACACCGAAAACCGGGCCCCCGGACTATTTTGTTTTGCCCGAAATCGGTTTGCACAAACCTTGTTTGCAATAAATAAAAATTATAATTATTTTTAGCGGGGCAGTCGAACGGGCCGATTGACCCGAACGACCGCCCCAGAAATTAAAACGGCCCAACCTGTCCCACCCTAAATCCTAGAGCTACCTAAAAATCTACCCACCCCTACCTGGCCACATCACCCCACCCAATCCCCTAGTGCCACCTCACCCTCTTCCTCTCCCCCTCCAATCCCATCCTGACACCTAGCCCACCCCCTCTCTCTCTCAAACCCACCCTCTCTCTCCCTGGACCCACCACACTCCCTCCACCACTCAACACACGCACGCACACAGTACCCGCCACGCACGCCTGCCCCACGCGGGACCCACCCGCGGAACCCGCACCCCACCTATCGCGCGTCTCCCTCACGCGTCCTCTCCCTCCTCTAGCTCCCTCTCCCTCTGCCTCCCCATCCCCGACGACCGCCGCGCCACCCCTCCCCTCCTGCCAGTCGCTCGCCCGCCGCCGGCTCTCACCTCCCCTCTCCTCCGGCGCGTCCAGCCGCGGCCGCGCGCCTCCGACCCCGCCTCCCTTCCTCTTCCGCCCCTGCCTCGCCGCACCTCCGCCGCTCCGCCCCGCCGCCTCGCCGGACCGGCCGCGTCCCGCGCGCTCCCGTCGGCCTCGACCCGCCCCGCCACCGCCAGCTCGCCCCTCCCCACCTACCACCTGCCCAGCGCCGCCCCTGGCCACCCCCCAGTCCAACCGCCCCTCCCCAGGCTCCCTCCGGCCGCCCGCCGGCGCTCACCCGCCTCTGCCCGCACGCGCGGCTCCACCTCCCTCGCCGCCGTCCCGCGCGCGCCGACGACCCCCTGCGAGCCCCGCGCCCCGCGCCTCGCCAAGGACGTCACCGGCCCGCACCTCCGCCTCGCGCCGGCCGCCGCCCGCGAGCCATGCGCGCCGCCGCGTCCTCGCCAGGCCGTCGCGCCGCCCCCTCCTCGACCTCGCCAAGGACGTCGCCGGCCGCCTCCCGTGCTTCCTCCGCCTCGCGCGCTCCCCCGTCGCCCCGTCTGTGGCCGCGCCGCCGGCAGCCTCCACCGCCTCGCTGGCCTCCTCCGCTGCAGCGGGCCGCCGCCGGCCGCCTCCCTGGGACCCCCGGACCGCCGCCTTCCCCTCCGTCGCAGAGACCACTCGACGAACAGGTCTGATGGGAGTTGTGACAAGATCGTCCCGTCAGCAACACCGAAGTGACGCAGACCCAAGTCTGAACCACTAGGATCCAAGATCGTCATCACGGACAACGCGCTCGTCGACACGGGAACCGGACACGACGATGCCCCGAGACCTTCACCACAGAACTTCGAGTACATCTTCGCGAGCTCAAAGAACCCCGGTCCCGGTATCCGAAGATGCCGAAACCCTGGACGCCAAGTTTTCCTCTCGGACCCTGGAGCCCCGTTCCCGGGAGCCCGAATCGAAGCTCGATCCCTCGTCTAACACGGAAGACCGAACCCTGGCGCGTCAAGTTCTCCTTCCGGATTCAAGGACCCCGACATGGTGCGACAAGTACTTCTACCCGAGCATAAGGCCGGTGCCGCGTCAAGAACCACGACTCGGAGATGCCAGGACACCAAGTTCGTCGCGACCCTGAGAACCGTTCCCGGAGGCGAAGTCCGGATCTAAAGACCGCCAAGATCGTCACCGGTACGACAAGCACTTCGCCGCGGATGCGCCAAGATCTACCCTGTTATCCGAGAACGTTTCCGCCGAGACCGATCCGTCGAACCCTGGACCCTGGACCCTGTCGAACCCCGAACCCCCAGAACCCCAAGATCGTCGAGACCCCTCAAAGTGTGAACCTCTTATCCGAGAACCCTATTTTACAACATAATAACAACTTGTCGCATAATAATTGTTCATGCATGCATCTTGTCATGTGGTTTGGGGGCCTTATGCCGATTCACCTAATAACTAAATATGGGGCCCATATGCGGGCAAATCTAGCCTTATATTGGCCTCATTTAAACTTGTGTAGCGAACCCGTATTACTTCTTACCTTGTTAAACAACATTTAAATTGCGGGGTTTTCGAAACAACTCGAGCCATCTAATTAATTGTCGGGACCCCGGTTCCGCTTAATATGACCTAATTGCATCGCACCTTTGCCATGTCATACATCATACATGCATCATGCCGATCTTCTGCCGTGTATTAAATATTGCATCCGGTGTTCCTTCTAGTGATTTGCTTCTTCGCGGATAAGGCCGTTGAGTTGATGTGAGCTTCGACCCGATCTTCGGTTGAACCTTCGGCAATGTTTTTAGGCGAGCATCTTCCCCTTTCTACCTATCTTACTTTTATAGTCTTTATTCCCTCCTGTTGATCTATTGCTATCTGTGTCGCGATGCTTTAGTTTTCCGTACCTGTGATATACCGTGCAGCCCCATATTGCCTCGGACACATCCTATTACCTGTTGTTTGGTAGATAGTCGGACTTGCGCGTCGTAGTTGCTTGCTCAAGTGCTGATGTGTGTCGTCATATGCCACAGTTGCTGATGTATTGCCGCATGTTGATGTTGGAGATGATGCTAGTTTTACTTATCGTCACTTTAATTTCTGTTTAACAACTAAAATTGAATAAGCAGAGGCATCGGTGGGTGATAGATAATATTTGGTTTCCGAACGCCCACTTGTGTCCCGTAAGACCCCGAGTACTTGATACCTGTTCCTTGATTTATCGCGCTATCCACATCCGGGAGGTATATGGGACCCCCCTGAGCCAGAGCTTGATTCATTCTTATTTCTTGGGGCCACAAACTAGTTTGAGGTTTTATTTACGATCCTGTACTTATGCCATGCTTTACTGCTTTATTTACGATTGTGCGAGGGGCACACTGTACTGTTTAGGAATTGTGACCCGTTTACGTGGTATCGACAAGCCCAGCCACACTTTCGGGTTCCCAGTCGTTTACCGCCGGCCCCACAAACCTTGAGGCCGTCTCGGAGTCAGCTAGCTTCGTTGCGGAATCTACTTGAGGGGTGGCCCCCTGAAATATTTCTGAATCCTGTGATTGTTCAGTCGTGAAAGCCTCGTTGGGTTTTGATTTGGTTTTTCCGAGGTTGATCGAGCGTGTGTTGCTATTGGTGCACCCCGGCCGGGTAAAACTTTCTGAAAGCCGTGTCCGCGGATATGGACGACTTGGAGCACAGTATCTCGATCATAGACAAGCATAACTAAAGTTTACTGCTATAAATTTGACTTATAATGACTAGTAATCAGTTTCACTATAATGGAATGGCTAATTAATACTGCCCACAATTGCTTGTTCGGTTGTCGCTTGCGACAATTGTATCTGACTAGTAATTATTGCAACTACAACAGAATGGCTGAATAAAAGTACCAACAGCTGCTGGGTTTTTGGGTTATCTCATGATAAATGTGTCTGATTAGTAAGTGTTGCCACTATCACGGAATGATTAACTAAAAGTGCCCACTGTTTACTTTATCAGGATGATTATCTAAACCTGACTAGTAATTGTTGCAACGATAACTGAATAAATAAAACTGCCAACGGTGTGAGTTCCTCGGTTGACTTCCTCGTTTGGTCTCGAGGGGGAAACATCAGGATGGGTTTGTTTGGTGTTAGCTTCAGGTTGGATCCGGATAGGTCATTCTCACCCCTCTCTGATAACCGCCAGTTGTATCGAGCCTCTATAGGTTGTTTAGTGCATGCTGCCGCTGCCGCTCAGTCCACCATACCTATGTAGGCGAGGACCGCCGAATTCTAGCCTCGCCGTGTACTGGCCTCAGTACTGACGCTCCTTCTTTTCCTTTGCCCTTTGTCGGCACCCCTTTTGTTTAAGCAGGTTTGAGATCGACGTCGTTAGCAGGGTTACCCTTCCGGCTTGGCCTGGGCAGGGTTATGGACGCCATTGGTTATTCTTCAGGGCTCTTAGCCCCATTTGCTTCTTGTCCGTAGCCGGACGCTCTATCGTTTTCAAGGTGATTTGGATCTTTGAACATTATATTTGTATTCTTGACTCTTTGAGTCGCTGCTATATATATCTGTTCTGTGGGTCCCATCGAGGACTGTTGTGTAATGTTATTACTTCGTTTTCCACCCGCACGAAAGTGCCTGGTGGGCACCTTTGAATCGTTTCTATGCGGGTTTGGCGAATTTTGCTCGAACTTGCATAGGTCCGATTCTGAGGGTGTTACAGAGTGGTATCAGAGCTCAGCAGTTGCGATACCCCACAAGTCCAGCCTGTAGGATAACCTAGCTAACGGCCGAAGTAGAGTTTCAAAACTATTTTGCAAAATCGGTTGGATAGTTCTGATTAGGTTTGATTTTACTCCTTACCCCTCTGCTGTTCCCCTCTTACCCCTACGTGTTTTGAATCTGCTCTCTTCTCTCTCTTCGAGTCCAGGATTTCTCGTGGTTGGGTTTCCGTCGTACCTTCAGGGTTTTCACTCTCTTCCTTTTGTGCCGGAGGTGCTACGGTCGTCAATCTGCAACTTGTCTGTTATACCTTCCTCCAATCTTTTGTTCTTGAGCTCGCTATCCATATGAGTTCCTTGCTGGATATCAGTGTCGTTGAAAAACATATGAGAAGGACGAGCTTTGGTGAAGTTGGAGTCGACCTTGAGCATGTGTTGTTCAGGCCAATGGAACCATCGCGAAACCTAATCATTGTGTCTTTCATACGATTTCTGCTGGCAACATTCCTTTGTTCCGGATACCACCTAGGAAGATCTTCAGTCTAAATCTCGAGAGTTGAGTTGCCTGATTCTCCTACCCATGTATAGCGTGATAGTTTGGGTCCGGGATGGACTGATCACCCTACTCGACTCTTACTGTTCGCTCTGTACATCGAACTGGTGGATCAATGTAACTTTTCCCTCTTCTAACGGAAGTCAGAGGTGGCCTTACCTTTAACTTCGTCCTTTGTTTCCCCGGAGTGTTCTCTCGACGATCAGAGACAACGACCCTTTGTTGGTGGTGTCGCCGATTTCAAGGTGGCGGATGAACTCTTGTTAGTGGTGTCGCGAGGATCTACACGAAGCGAGAAGGATCAGAACGCCGACCTTCCTTCCGGTACCATGAGGCGGATCTCGAGGGCGAGATCCTTTGTTAGTGGTGTCGAATTGTGGCATCCCGCAAAACCACTACTAGAAAATCGCGTTGAATTTGTGCATTGCATCGTCATCATCATGTGTTGTTTGCATAAAACCATGTTCGCAAGTCCGTTTTGTTTTTCTAAAACTCCCCATCTTATTCAAACACCGAAAACCGGGCCCCCGGACTATTTTGTTTTGCCCGAAATCGGTTTGCACAAACCTTGTTTGCAATAAATAAAAATTATAATTATTTTTAGCGGGGCAGTCGAACGGGCCGATTGACCCGAACGACCGCCCCAGAAATTAAAACGACCCAACCTGTCCCACCCTAAATCCTAGAGCTACCTAAAAATCTACCCACCCCTACCTGGCCACATCACCCCACCCAATCCCCTAGTGCCACCTCACCCTCTTCCTCTCCCCCTCCAATCCCATCCTGACACCTAGCCCACCCCCTCTCTCTCTCAAACCCACCCTCTCTCTCCCTGGACCCACCACACTCCCTCCACCACTCAACACACGCACGCACACAGTACCCGCCACGCACGCCTGCCCCACGCGGGACCCACCCGCGGAACCCGCACCCCACCTACCGCGCGTCTCCCTCACGCGTCCTCTCCCTCCTCTAGCTCCCTCTCCCTCTGCCTCCCCATCCCCGACGACCGCCGCGCCACCCCTCCCCTCCTGCCAGTCGCTCGCCCGCCGCCGGCTCTCACCTCCCCTCTCCTCCGGCGCGTCCAGCCGCGGCCGCGCGCCTCCGACCCCGCCTCCCTTCCTCTTCCGCCCCTGCCTCGCCGCACCTCCGCCGCTCCGCCCCGCCGCCTCGCCGGACTGGCCGCGTCCCGCGCGCTCCCGCCGGCCTCGACCCGCCCCGCCACCGCCAGCTCGCCCCTCCCCACCTACCACCTGCCCAGCGCCGCCCCTGGCCACCCCCCAGTCCAACCGCCCCTCCCCAGGCTCCCTCCGGCCGCCCGCCGGCGCTCGCCCGCCTCTGCCCGCACGCGCGGCTCCACCTCCCTCGCCGTCGTCCCGCGCGCGCCGACGACCCCCTGCGAGCCCCGCGCCCCGCGCCTCGCCAAGGACGTCACCGGCCCGCACCTCCGCCTCGCGCCGGCCGCCGCCCGCGAGCCATGCGCGCCGCCGCGTCCTCGCCAGGCCGTCGCGCCGCCCCCTCCTCGACCTCGCCAAGGACGTCGCCGGCCGCCTCCCGTGCTTCCTCCGCCTCGCGCGCTCCCCCGTCGCCCCGTCTGTGGCCGCGCCGCCGGCACCTCCACCGCCTCGCTGGCCTCCTCCGCTGCAGCGGGCCGCCGTCGGCCGCCTCCCTGGGACCCCCGGACCGCCGCCTTCCCCTCCGTCGCAGAGACCACTCGACGAACAGGTCTGATGGGAGTTGTGACAAGATCGTCCCGTCAGCAACACCGAAGTGACGCAGACCCAAGTCTGAACCACTAGGATCCAAGATCGTCATCACGGACAACGCGCTCGTCGACACGGGAACCGGACACGACGATGCCCCGAGACCTTCACCACAGAACTTCGAGTACATCTTCGCGAGCTCAAAGAACCCCGGTCCCGGTATCCGAAGATGCCGAAACCCTGGACGCCAAGTTTTCCTCTCGGACCCTGGAGCCCCGTTCCCGGGAGCCCGAATCGAAGCTCGATCCCTCGTCTAACACGGAAGACCGAACCCTGGCGCGTCAAGTTCTCCTTCCGTATTCAAGGACCCCGACATGGTGCGACAAGTACTTCTACCCGAGCATAAGGCCGGTGCCGCGTCAAGAACCACGACTCGGAGATGCCAGGACACCAAGTTCGTCGCGACCCTGAGAACCGTTCCCGGAGGCGAAGTCCGGATCTAAAGACCGCCAAGATCGTCACCGGTACGACAAGCACTTCGCCGCGGATGCGCCAAGATCTACCCTGTTATCCGAGAACGTTTCCGCCGAGACCGATCCGTCGAACCCTGGACCCTGGACCCTGTCGAACCCCGAACCCCCAGAACCCCAAGATCGTCGAGACCCCTCAAAGTGTGAACCTCTTATCCGAGAACCCTATTTTACAACATAATAACAACTTGTCGCATAATAATTGTTCATGCATGCATCTTGTCATGTGGTTTGGGGGCCTTATGCCGATTCACCTAATAACTAAATATGGGGCCCATATGCGGGCAAATCTAGCCTTATATTGGCCCCATTTAAACTTGTGTAGCGAACCCGTATTACTTCTTACCTTGTTAAACAACATTTAAATTGCGGGGTTTTCGAAACAACTCGAGCCATCTAATTAATTGTCGGGACCCCGGTTCCGCTTAATATGACCTAATTGCATCGCACCTTTGCCATGTCATACATCATACATGCATCATGCCGATCTTCTGCCGTGTATTAAATATTGCATCCGGTGTTCCTTCTAGTGATTTGCTTCTTCGCGGATAAGGCCGTTGAGTTGATGTGAGCTTCGACCCGATCTTCGGTTGAACCTTCGGCAATGTTTTCAGGCGAGCATCTTCCCCTTTCTACCTATCTTACTTTTATAGTCTTTATTCCCTCCTGTTGATCTATTGCTATCTGTGTCGCGATGCTTTAGTTTTCCGTACCTGTGATATACCGTGCAGCCCCATATTGCCTCGGACACATCCTATTACCTGTTGTTTGGTAGATAGTCGGACTTGCGCGTCGTAGTTGCTTGCTCAAGTGCTGATGTGTGTCGTCATATGCCACAGTTGCTGATGTATTGCCGCATGTTGATGTTGGAGATGATGCTAGTTTTACTTATCGTCACTTTAATTTCTGTTTAACAACTAAAATTGAATAAGCAGAGGCATCGGTGGGTGATAGATAATATTTGGTTTCCGAACGCCCACTTGTGTCCCGTAAGACCCCGAGTACTTGATACATGTTCCTTGATTTATCGCGCTATCCACATCCGGGAGGTATATGGGACCCCCCTGAGCCAGAGCTTGATTCATTCTTATTTCTTGGGGCCACAAACTAGTTTGAGGTTTTATTTACGATCCTGTACTTATGCCATGCTTTACTGCTTTATTTACGATTGTGCGAGGGGCACACTGTACTGTTTAGGAATTGTGACCCGTTTACGTGGTATCGACAAGCCCAGCCACACTTTCGGGTTCCCAGTCGTTTACCGCCGGCCCCACAAACCTTGAGGCCGTCTCGGAGTCAGCTAGCTTCGTTGCGGAATCTACTTGAGGGGTGGCCCCCTGAAATATTTCTGAATCCTGTGATTGTTCAGTCGTGAAAGCCTCGTTGGGTTTTGATTTGGTTTTTCCGAGGTTGATCGAGCGTGTGTTGCTATTGGTGCACCCCGGCCGGGTAAAACTTTCTGAAAGCCGTGTCCGCGGATATGGACGACTTGGAGCACAGTATCTCGATCATAGACAAGCATAACTAAAGTTTACTGCTATAAATTTGACTTATAATGACTAGTAATCAGTTTCACTATAATGGAATGGCTAATTAATACTGCCCACAATTGCTTGTTCGGTTGTCGCTTGCGACAATTGTATCTGACTAGTAATTATTGCAACTACAACAGAATGGCTGAATAAAAGTACCAACAACTGCTGGGTTTTGGGTTATCTCATGATAAATGTGTCTGATTAGTAAGTGTTGCCACTATCACGGAATGATTAACTAAAAGTGCCCACTGTTTACTTTATCAGGATGATTATCTAAACCTGACTAGTAATTGCTGCAACGATAACTGAATAAATAAAACTGCCAACGGTGTGAGTTCCTCGGTTGACTTCCTCGTTTGGTCTCGAGGGGGAAACATCAGGATGGGTTTGTTTGGTGTTAGCTTCAGGTTGGATCCGGATAGGTCATTCTCACCCCTCTCTGATAACCGCCAGTTGTATCGAGCCTCTATAGGTTGTTTAGTGTATGCTGCCGCTGCCGCTCAGTCCACCATACCTATGTAGGCGAGGACCGCCGAATTCTAGCCTCGCCGTGTACTGGCCTCAGTACTGACGCTCCTTCTTTTCCTTTGCCCTTTGTCGGCACCCCTTTTGTTTAAGCAGGTTTGAGATCGACGTCGTTAGCAGGGTTACCCTTCCGGCTTGGCCTGGGCAGGGTTATGGACGCCATTGGTTATTCTTCAGGGCTCTTAGCCCCATTTGCTTCTTGTCCGTAGCCGGACGCTCTATCGTTTTCAAGGTGATTTGGATCTTTGAACATTATATTTGTATTCTTGACTCTTTGAGTCGCTGATATATATATCTGTTCTGTGGGTCCCATCGAGGACTGTTGTGTAATGTTATTACTTCGTTTTCCACCCGCACGAAAGTGCCTGGTGGGCACCTTTGAATCGTTTCTATGCGGGTTTGGCGAATTTTGCTCGAACTTGCATAGGTCCGATTCTGAGGGTGTTACAGTCTTCAACAGGATTGGACTCAGCTTTACCTGCAAATTTAGCTAGAATGAGAGTTTGACTCGGTTATCTTACCTAAATGTGCCTCAACAATCCTTGTTCTTTCTTGGAGGGCTTGCATATCATTTCTCAAAATTATAGCTTGGTTAGATAGTTTTCCAAGCATATTATCATGGTTCTCCGTTATCTTAACAACAATATTATTTTGCTCATTTTGTGAGTCCATAAAAGACTTAAGATTTTTTTAGAGACTACCATTACTTGATCCCATATTATTATTAGAGTTACCTGCAGGTCTAGAATAATGTTTTTGGAAATTAGAATTATAGTTCTTCTTCCAAGCAGGGTTATAATCATTACGAGCTATGAAGTCTATTTCTTCAATATTTGATTTTGGGATAGCTCTTACCTGGGTTTCCTTACCTTTGACGGCTAATATAAGCTCATCCAACTTAGCATTGAGTTCTTTATTTTCTTGAGGTGTGACGGAGTTCACCTTCTTTGTGTTTGATCTTTCCACATGCCATTGGGCATGGTTGTCTTGCATATTGTCTAGCAGCTGCTTTGCTTCGATAATTTGTTTGCTCATAAATGTTCCTCCAGCTGCAGTATCAAGCATAGACTTAGATACAGGGTTAAGAGCATTATAAAATAAATAGAAAATTAACCAATCTTCCATCCCATGGCTGGGACAGTTTATCATGCATTATTTCATTCTCTCCCATGCAAGCGCTAGTGGCTCGCTCTCTTCCTGTATAAAACTAGTAATATTAGATCTTAGTTGCATAGTCTTTGCAGATGGAAAAAATTTAGTCATAAATAAAGAAGTACGCTCCACCCATGATGCAATAGTATTTCTAGGCAAAGATAGCAACCATTATTTTTCTCTTCCTCTAAGAGAGAAAGGAACTAAGCGCAACTTGACCGCATCGGGGTCAACATCTTTAATATGCATCATATCACATATTTCAGTGAAAGTATTCAAGTGCATAGCTACATCCTCAACAGAAGAGCCTCCAAATTGATTCTGTTGAACCAAACTTAAATAGTGGGGTTTAACTTCATAGTCCTCGGCAGTAATTATTGGCTAGGTAATAGGAGTACGCAAATAAACATTGTTGGGAGTTGCAAACTCTCCAAGCTTCTTTTAAGCCATAGTTCCTATGTTTTTGGATTTAAAAAAAATAATAAAAGTAAAAACAAGAATTTAAATACTAACTAATTTTTTGGGTTTTCAAATAAAGACTGAAAGCAAACTAACAAAATTAAAAACAAGAATTAAAACTAGCAAGGTTCCTACTAACCTCACCAGGGTAGCTATTGCTCCCCCGACAACGACGCTAGAGAAAGGGTTGATACCTTCGATCCGAAATACGGATGTAGCATAGCTCATTTTCCCTAGTAGACCTAGGTTATCAAATCCTCGGGAAGCAGAAAGCGTAGTAAGGTTACTTTAACGTACCTTCGGAAGTTTTAGAATTATTTTGTGTTTTATCGGACCAAGAGTTTGCGATCTTTTGTTGTTGTCGATGATGAGAGAGAGGGCATGGGGCTTTCGGTTTCACTAGTAGCTGCGCAAAACATCTGACGGGAATACAAGATAATAATAAAGTATGGATGTAATTGTTAGAGAAAGATAATTATATATGGGCAGTGCATCCATAATTGCTATTGCCTCCGCACCCGCTTATACTAATAACCTACTAGTCTCATCCATAGAAGAAAGACAGCTAATGGATATGCATAGTGATGTCACCGTTAATCCTAAGTAAATCTCTAACATACAGCTACTACCCCTTCTGTCACTGTGGTTCCCGTCCTGCAGATTAGTCATTACTCACTCCCTATACCTAGATCAATTCTTGGGGTCTTGGGTACCTGACAAGTCCTTAGATTAAGGCAAGAGAGGGTACAATAATCATCACCTCATACAAACTAATACATGATTCCATCTATGATAAATAACATGCACAAAGCTACATGGCTAGGCCGAAGCCCTTAGCCCAAGGAGAATTATTCACACATAGAGATGAAATCAACAATCATAAACATTGTAATAGAAATCATAAGATTGATAGTAATAGTCTTACAATGTCACCAATCGTAGATGAGATCTACTATTACAAGTGGTGGAATATGGCTATGGTGGTGGAGAAGGGTTTGGAGATTAGATCTAGATCTATTCCTCCGGTGTTGTGGTTTCTGATGGCAGGGGCGGAAGAGCGAGTCGCGAGAGAGTTTTCTGTCTCCCAAGGCCTCTTTATATAGGGGTCCCTTTACGAAAGTTGTTCTGTTTGACCTAGCGGTGTCGCCAACTATACGGCCGGAATTTTATTCCTGCCGTATAGTTGGTCGTTAAAGCTTCTGTCTCCACTTCACGGCTCCTAGTTTCTTTGAGTTGTTGGAAATCTCATATCTTTGACTTTAATGTTGTGATTCCCATCATCAAACGTCATTATCTGTGCACGGAAAAAATAGAAAGACATGATTGCATACCTCTTTGATTATTAGGTATTAGTGGCAGGATTAGAGAGATATTTCATAAAAGATATGAATAATATCCATTTTAAATATGAACGTGGATGGCTATATTTCACAGTCATCAGCCCATAATAACAGCCGACTCAGGTCGTCTAACTATTGGAGATGGTACCTACTAGGAGCCGTCTGAGGGTGGGTGAGGAGTTCTTGCAAACGGTTAGGACTACTAACCGTCTCCAGCTCATATATCTTAGAGGTGTTTCGCTTTTTGCACCGGCTAAGATCATGTATCTTAGAGCGTCAAAGTAAAACCGGCTCGGTTGGTGTACTCTTAAAGGCTATGCGCTTGAGCCGGAAAAAAACCGGATAAGGTCTATGGACAATAATCATCTCTAAGTAACGTGTTTATTTACAATAGATTGATTTCTGATCCTACTGTGTTTTATTACTACAGCATTTCATTAGCTCATACCTTAAGCTTTCAAATTCTAAGAAAAACTGATTCTATACAAACCAAATAACGTAAACTATTAACATGGTTAAAGTGTCAACACCGATGCCCAATTTCAAAGTACTACTCTCTCCGTTCCAAACTAGATGTCTCAAAATTATCAAAATTTAGATGAATTTATAAACTAAATAGTGTCTAGATTCTTCTAAAATTTAATAAATCTAAGACATCTATTTTAGGATGGAAAGAGTAAAAGAATAGGCGCGCGGGGTGTTTTACACGACCTGCCCTGCAGGGTGTTTTACGGGCGTTGTCATCAGCTATCATTTTGTTTTACACGACCTGGCCTGCAGGGTGTTGCCTCTGTGTGTGTAGTGGAGCCCGATCTCGTACATCGTATTCTAAGCTTCAAAAAAAATATTTCACTGCCTCAGGCGTTGTCATCAGCTGTCATTTTGAAGCTTAGTTCAAGTGTTTGTACTATATTCAGCAGTGGACGGTCAAGCAACAGGTTCCCATTACATAGTGCAATACATAGCCAAATAAAACATATTATCACAATAGGTTGTAATGCATTGTACAAACTATGTGTACCATTACAAAACAACGAAGAACAAAGAGAGAACAACAGGTAGTGCCCAACAAACGACACTTGCTCCAACAGTAAAATATTGGGTAGTGCCCAATAAAATTGTTATCCACTCCAAAAGTAGGCTTTTGAAGATGAAGATGACTTCAATGACCCAGGGGACACGGACCTTTCTCTACAATTAAGTTGTCTGCATAGGTAACTGTAGCTATACAACATTTTGCATCTTTAATTTTGGAACATGGAGCACAATTCAGTAGAAGGCTTAAATTTGAATCCAGAGCAAATAAAGTTTCTCAATGTTGACCTGCATTACTCGAAAGATGCATTGTATTATTCAGTACACTTGCATATTGATATGAGAATAATCTACAGCTACGGGAGAACTTTTTTCCACATATGCTGATATAGGTTGTTGGCTGATAGACACCTCGACCATGAGACACAGACATTCAGATCTCTGCCAGAATATGCTCAGTGAGAAACAGTAGGATCGTGTTCATTAGTTAGAACCAATTTTAACGCATACTTACGCACCTTGCAACTCGATAGGTGCATCCGTATTCAGTTTCATCCATCCAATTTCAGAAGAAACCATTTGGATACAGAAACCTGCACCTCACCATGACCTTGTCCTTTAATCTCAAATGGACGAACTAATTCATCAACAAGCACCATAGATCTGTGCGATTTGTATTGGATTAGTAGCATACATCAAGCTCAATTTCTGCGGCTGGATCCAAGATTGACAACCGATGCAAAATTTCCTACAGTCCTACATCGCCTTATCCATCCACTCAAGTCCAGGTAGGGGAAAGTGCGTGCGCCAAATGCAGCGACCAAGTCGGTGGCCGTCGCATCCTCCACGCCAGGGCCTGCGCGTCCCTGGTTTCCCTCCTGCGCCTCCATCACGCCGGCGATGACTGCTGAACTGCTACCTTGCAGGCGCGACTCCCTTTCCCCCTTCCCTACTGGTGCGCGAAGGTGATGCAAGACAGTACAATGGGGTCCAGACGTTGTGCAGCGCTGCAACTACTACCACGACGCCGCACCCGGCGCTGAGCTCCATGACGAGCCATCGGAGGAGTGGAGGACCACGACACTGTCCCAGACCACGGCGTCGGTCATCCTGCCATGGAGGACGAGGACGCGGCAGACATAGGAGTCGATGGCTAGGGACTCCGCACCGCGGCGAGCGAATTCGTGGAGATCCGGGCCCTCATCCCCGCTGTCGTGTTGCCGGCGTGCCACCTCCACCGGTCTCTTGGTCGTCCGCTCTCATGGTGAGGGTCGTTTTTCTCCACGGGAGGTCGGCACCCGCGGTCGGGATCCGGTGAGGGTGAAGGCGCACAGATGGACGGTTGAAAGCGTAAAGATACGGACCGAGAGAGAAACCTTCCCTACTTTATTATTAGATGTATACTAGGAAACATACCCGTGCGTTGCATCGAAAAATAAATAAAATTACATTTTTTATAAAACCTTTTGTATGATTTAAATTTTGCCTCAAAATCGATCAACCCATGTTATTGTAGCTTGAGTTTGCCTTTCATTTTCTTCTCCAACGGGGACACGAGTGTCGGCAAAGTCCAACATAAGTGTCAAATTCTTTGTGTGTCAAATTGAAGGGATCTCTATTTTTTTTGCCTCTTTTACACCGATGGACTATCTAATTCTCACTCTCAAACTTCTATCAATATGTATATATTGATTTTTGTTACTAACAAATCAATACAAACACTTCATACAGCGGATTAAAAATACTCAGTTTTAACAATTTGGAATATATTCATATTTGAGCCAATCTTAGTTTTATTTGATCTAATAAGTTTTGTGTTATATAAATATGTGATGTACTAATTTTTTATTTTCCATGTCTTAATGAACTGGTTGTGCGACTCGGTTCAAAAACACTCAACCGTTTCTAGCTGTATAATTTGTTTTTGGGACAACCGTAAATTGACCCCTTGGAATATGAATTAGAAGCAACATAGTGTAGCCAGTTTTTTTACTCATTTACATGTGTGAACGGAGCCCACAGGTGATATGCCAAAGCTCTTTTTACAGCAACAACTGCTAGTCCTCATCCCCGTCTTCCAAATGAGAGCTGCCTAATCTTGGACTCCCTTCTTTTCTTTCTAATAAATTCTGAACCTCGGTCCCTTTCTCAAGACAAAAAAAAACAAATTTGCTAAATCCTAATGCAGGAGCAGCAGCACAACATCCGAGTCAAATTTATGATCCCCGTTGGGTCACGGGACCAATGCCACCTACCCCCACATCTCTCTACACAACATCAACCGAGCCCTGTGTTTTTTCCCCATCGCCGTCCCTGTCTCCTCTCTCCCATGGCTTCTTCAATTCCACCTCCCTTCGGCCGCTCTGCCTCGTGGGTGCTCGCCACCAGTTCCCCCATCACCGTTGCTTGCTCTCTCCCTGCCTGTCCCTAGCATCGCCGCCTCAGCGCCCCTTCCTCTCGCCAGGGGCAGGCGCACCTGAGCGCGCCGCCACGGGATCCCTCCGCCTTCGACCATGACGGTCTGATTCTCCTCGTTCCGTTCGGGACCTTCCCCACCGACCTTCGTCTTCCTCCGGCCGAAATCCCGGGTTGCCCTCTCTCCCCCCGCTGGGTACATGTGGAATTTAATTCCTTTCTATCACTTGATTTCCGGTCCGCTTGCTGATTGGAGGCACCTTAAGAACGTATATGAATCGGTTGGATCCACTGTAAAGGAGCGAGGTGGGATTATTATTCGCGTCCTCTCATCGCCTAACGACGTATTTGCCGGAGGGAGCGGCCACCTGCGCCTGCGGTGTGGCCCGGTTCGTTTGCTGGAGGGAGCGCCCACCTACTCGAGCGGTGTGGCCTAGTTAACGGATGAAAAGCCCAGGTTTTTAGGACAAAGACCGGGTTCGGCAACGAAAAGAAATATAGTAGTACTATTTTTTGATGTAATGTAATATTGCGGTCGTTTGTTGGGTGGCTTTGGTGGGTAATTATGTGGATTGGTGGGAGGGAAAAACGGTCTAAAAAAGAGTTGGACAGGAAGAAACACTTCGTCTTTTATTATTAGGTATAGACTAGCTGAATGCTCGTGCGTTGCTATGGAATAAAATTAAAAATACATATACATATTTTAAATAGTTATTCTAAATTAAAAAATGATATTAAACATGAAGACACATGATTTCCATTCATACGATGACAAATAGCTATTCAGTCGCCAACTTTTTTCATCGGCACCTTAACTATACTAAAGCAAAACTATAAGAACGGTGATATCGCTGCAAGCAACTTATTATATAAAGATCACAAGTTACAAGTCATTGTGTCATCTCAAGGATGCCACCTGCCATCGACCAGACCACCGGGCCGCCAACACCAAGGTTGGCGCGGGCTCAATTAGCCGATGGCTACAAGTGGGAGCACCTAGAACAGGCTATCATGCCGCCCTCACGACCACTTCAGCCGCCGAACCGCGGGATCCAGGGTCGCCGCCCTGGCTCTTGTCTCTGCCAAGATTCTAGGGCCGTCGCGTCGGCTACCTTCTCCTTCGGCCACGGCTTTCCGTCCAGGGCCTCCGTGTCGCACCAGCTAGGAGATCCCAACACGCGAGGAGAGGAGGCCCCTGCCGACGCCGCCTCACGACCGGATGAGATCCTGACACCGTCGTTAGCCACACAGTCTTTGCCGGCGACGTCGTTTGATGGCGGCGGGGATGATCGGAGGTGGATGGGGGAGTGGCAGAGGTGGCTAGGATTTTATGTGAGCCTCTCCCCTAGGAACGATGCGAGGCCCGGGTACCGACTTCATATGAGTACATGACACCTTAAGAATGTTCATTCGCCGTTCGTTATTCAGTAAACAGTGCTATTAAAAATTAGATAGCAAGAAAATGACACGCAGATCAATCTTTTTTGTTGATGGTATATGCACATTAAACTTACTTAAAAGAGAAGAGATGTAGTATGTGTACTCTCTATCATAAGTGCACCTAGCTTAAATCAAAAGTACTTTACTACGATATTTAACAGAAAATGCATGATGCATCCTTTCTTCGCTTAAATTAGTTATTATACGGCCCCCCGCTTAATTATTGATATTTTGACAGTACTCTCTTTCAAATGTAGAAGAATAGTCCCAATGGCATTGCACCCGATAGCAATATGGAGTCCGCAGCATGTGCCCACATTAATGGCCATCACAGGCTAGCATCGACCTCTGCGTCTGTCACGTGCATGTCAATCCGTCGGATCTTAGGCTCTCACGCACCGGCACTGGGTGACCGCGTTCGCACGCCTCTCATGTCCACCACCACCTGAAGGGGAAAGCGGAGTCGCCGACAGGAAACATGGGAGGAATTGAAGACGAAATAGATGACGGTCTAGAGTGATGAATCATTAAATTTTGCAGACAGAAGGTTTCACCGAGGGAAGATTTCAGTCTATTAGACACACACCACGCACACGAGGACACACACCGGTCGATCCCGCACCTTCTCCCTCCTCTGCTTCAATCTCCAATCTGACGCCTGCCTCCTCGCTCGTGATCCACCGCCTGTCCGCCTCCTCTCTCACCCGAGCGCCTCCAACCTCGCCCAACTCCGCGTCTTCCCCAAGCGAAGCCCCTCTTCACGCGAGCACGCGCCCGATATCCCCTCGCCGTCATGACTCGCCTCGCCTCGCTCGAACCTCGCCAGCCACCGACGCCAGGAGCACGTCCTCATCGACCTGGACCCTGCCACTAGATGCTGCCTCTAGGACCACGTCCTCGTCGACCCGGACCCCACCACCAGACACCTCATCATTGCATCCTATAAGGTCGGGGTCGAGTAGTGTGGCTGGTGTGATGGCGATTGGAGGCGAGAGGAGTCAAAGGAGCGCGTGAAGGCGAGTTCCGGTGGCGGTCCTTGGCGGCGGGGACCGGAGGAGCTTCGCAGCGGCAAGGACCATGGGCCTAGGCGTTCAAGGTCGTGAGCATGCAGCGCTCAAGCCAGAGGAGGCGAGGCCTACAGGCGCCATGTGGAGGCAGGGTTTGTCACTTAGCGGTGGCACCTCTTGTAATATTCTCGAACAACCATGGGCAAAACAGTCCACATAATCGGAACGAAATTTTTGTAGGAAGAACCTACCTCTGTGTAAATTAGATTTATGGACTGACGTGAGAGCTAATTCTAGATGTATGCTAATGTTGCACCAATGCGGGTTTGTTAGCCAGCTCATGTACGTGTCGATCTCTTCACGGCGTGACACAACTCGCAAGGACGAACTACGAGAGTAAAATCGCTAGCGCAACAGAAAACAGACCAAAATCCTCTCACTCTCTCTCTCTCTCTCTCTGCGCGTGCCGTTCCCCAATTCTTATCCACAATCCATTGTCTCCTCCGCCGCTGGCTGCTCTCACTGTCCCACGGCCTTAGTATTGCCATGCCGCCTGCTCTCCCCTCTCGCTGCTCACCCCTTCGCCTCGTCTCCCACAGCCCCTACACCTCGTCGTCTCGTCTCCCATGACATTATCGCACGATTCCGGCCGCCGGCGTCCACCAACTCCAAAAATCAGCCGATCCTGTGCCCCATCCACCTACTCCCACACGTCCCCATCGCATGCAGTCCTGAATCGGCGTTGGTCCTCAGCACAGCCGCAGGCGCGTTGCCGTCGAAGGACCGGGCGATGGCGCATATCAAGCCAGGCCACCACTGCCTTCCGCGAGGACCTCGTTGCTGCCACAGCCGGGGCTAGCGGCGCACGCTCTCCCTCTCAGCCGCAATCCCCTATGTGTCGCGCAATGTCGTATCTGCGGATTCCCTGCTTCCCTAGCATGATGGATTTTAGGATGCGACGTTGATGGGCATGGGATAGAGGGAGACAGAGGCCTTTGTGAGGAATTTGAGTGCGCGTGGACTCGGATCATACCTTGTCGCCAATGGGAATTCGTCGTTGTGTTGGACTGGTGGTTAGGGTTGAATAGCGAGAAAAGTAACAGGTAATCTCTATTTTCTCTATTTATATTGGTAGTTGTTGGGCCAAAAGATATTTCCGTTTTATTTTGATACGGGATTATGCTATATTGATTAACAGATCCGAATACTTTCATATTATGCTCTGTTTACATACAAGACTTTCAATCATGGATATAACCTACCTTGTAAACCAACTACTAACAGGCTTTAGTTTATTTGCATCAACAATTAAACCGGTGACAGCGCTTATCGAATCGGGCAAACCAAAATTTTGATTATATACAACTGAATGACATCTGGACCATTATGAATCTAGATTTATATCAATTTTTGTTGAGCAATACATACTGATATTGTACAAGTTTTCCTTTAAGATCTATCCAACATATAAGAAAAAAATAGAAATCATAGCTGCGTGTAGGTGATCTACTTGTATTCAGCCTTCGTTGTCAATCGAACACGGGGTTGAGTCTGTCGACAAAGTCAAGAAGTAAAAAACCAACGGGGTTGAGTCTGTTTGTAGCCTTTCTGTGATGGTGTGTGATTAATTGTAATGATTTGATTGTAGCTTTCCATTTAATTAGCCTTCCCGTGAGTGTGTGTGATTAATTGTAAAGATTGTTTTTTATTTTTCGGTAAAGGATGTATGATTAATTATACAGATTTCCTTTTGATTTTCCTTGATTATAGCATTGATTGCCTTCTGTAAGGGACGATGTGTATATGTGCCTTCCGTAGGATGTAAGTTGTATGGCCTAGATTGCTTCAATGTTTGATGTTTGAGGGCGACCTACGATCACCAACATCCTTTTAATAGTAAAGATACTAAAGAAACTATGTGTGAAGGAAACTAAAACATACTATGCATGGTAACCTTGAAGATAGTAAGCATATTAATTTGGGATATACAATTTAAATAGCTATTTGGTAGTATGTACGCAGAAATTGAAATAGCTCAATGTGCATGTTATTATACAGCCTCAGCATGTCTAAGCATGTCTGATATAACAGGATAGTTTTTATCCAAAATCTCGGTGCACTAAGAAACATTGCCCCATGATGTTTTTCAGGTAGGGATTACAACAAATAAAGATGAGTTGGTAGTCCATTTAAATTGAACTGATATACAACCACAAAGTTAAGTAACCAGAGAGGTACTGTATGGTGAAGATAGAACTAATAAGTAATCAGAGGTTTTTCTTTAGAATGGTCAAAGGGGGGGGGGGGGGATTCCCCACCTGAATATATTCATTCATTCGAAAGAAGGATCACCAGCCGGCATGTTTTACAGGGGGAGGGGAAGAGAGAGAGAGAGGAGGGGGGTGAAGTTCACACAGCGGCACCGCTCGAGAAACAGGCCGCCCAGGAACTGGTCTCCGCACGGAGGCTAGCAAGTACACACATGTGCCACAAGTTTACATCATCGCGGCACATGCCGATTAGACACGACAGAGAGGGACAGGACGTTATTACGATGCTTCCAGATGTTCCAACAACAGAGCACCGAGAGCGTCGACGCCATCGCGCCCGCGCAGAGCGGGGGATACTCATGCAGATGGCGAAGGTCTGCATCGGCGTCATAGCGGGCGCCGATAGCATGCCAGAATCTCCGAGCGAACGGGCAGCTGAAAATGATGTGCGACGCACTCTTATCGGGGGCGGCGCAGATGGGGCAGACAGCCTCCTCGGGGGAGAGGATCTTCTTCTTAAGGAGGGCGGCGCGCGACTGAATCCGAGACTACACCAAGAGCGAGCAAAAGAACTTTGCTTTGGAAGGGGCAAAGTTGCGCCAAACGAAGTTGGTGAAGGGAACTGCAGCGTCGGCGTCCCCGGCGTGGCAGATCTTGTACAGTGCAGCGACGCTCAGATCACCGTTTCTCTTCGCACAGCAGGACAAGGAGTGAGCGTCCGGCGCGGCGAAGAGGCGGACGCCACAGAGAAGGGCTTCGACGATTGCCAACTCCCGGTCCGCCACCATAGTCCGTCGCGCAACCAAGGAGGCCCGGAGCCCACGCTGGAGTACCGTGGCCACTGAGGCGAGGGGATCGATGACATGCGTGGCGAGCGCCGACACGCTCTGATCCAGTGCGCCATCACCCAGCCAATCATCCACCCAGAAGCTAGTGAGAACCCCGTCACCAAGCTGAATCCTCGAGATGTCGCGGTAGAGCGGCATGAGGTCAGCCAGCGCGCGCCAATGGGGCCCCGCGGCCGAGCGCCTGCCAGCAGAGACAGGGCCGCCTATCGACCCCCAGGCCCATCCAGCCCAGGGGGAGGACGGCGAGGAGTGAAGGCGGTGGAGGAGCTTCACCTGGAGGCAAGCATTCTGCTTCTAGAGGCAGCGGACCCCAAGGCCACCCATAGCCTTGGGCTTGCACACTTGTTCCCAGGCGACCGGGCATTTGGCGCCAGACGCGCGACCGTTGAAATTCCACAAAAAATCTCTACTGAGCGCATCGATCGCGCGTAGCAGCGCAGGGGGTAGTTCCATGGCGCCCATCGCATAGGCATGGAGGGCATCCAGCACGGCATTTAGCAGCGTGATTCTCCCACCAGACGAGAGCGGCAGCGAGCACCAGCTGGAGAGGAACTTGTCGATCTTAGCAATTAGGGGCGAGAAGTGGCCCAGTTTCAGCTTGCTGCAGTTGAGAGGGAGCCCAAGGTACGTCTGTGGAAACCCCTCAACGCGACACCCAAACACAACCTAAATCTCTGCGACCACCTCCAGCTCCACATGCATAGGTACCATGGTGCTTTTGTTGAAATTGATCACCAGGCCAGTGGCCATAGCAAACTGATCCAGTATGTCTTTGAGGCGACGGGAAGCAGGCACACCAGCCCTGAAGATGATGAGCGTGTCGTTGGCATACTGCAGCATGGGGTAGGGGACATCCTCAGCCACGGGGTGGCGGACAACAGGATCTAGCTGAATCAAGCGCTGCAGCAGATCACCCATGAGAAGATACAGGTAAGGCGACAGAGCATCCCCTGACGAAGCCCATGCTTCAAGTTGATCCAGTTTCCGGGGATGCCATTCAGGAGGATCGCCGACCTAGAGGAGGAGAATATGGCATCCATCCATTCGCACCACTTAGAGGGGAAGCCACGGGCCTCAAGTACGATCCTCAAGCTTCGCCAGTCAATGGAGTCGAAAGCTTTTGCAAAATCGAGCTTCATGACAATAGCGGGGGCTCTCCTCTTGTGGCAGCATTGGATGATCTCAGTCGCATAAACAAAGTTTTCCGAGATGCTGCGCCCACACATGAAACCAGATTGATTCTCGTCGATGAGCTCGCTGATCTGCAGCTAGAGCCTGGAGGTGAGTGCTTTGCAAATCATCTTCATCGAGCAATTCTGGAGAGAGACGGGGCAAAAGGAGCTTGGCGCCAAAACCCCCTCCGATTTTGGAAGCAGCGCGACATGGGCACGGTTGATGCATCCCAGGTCAGCGACCCCTGTGTGGAAATCACGGAAGAGCCTCCCCGGGTCGGCGGCCACATGATCCCAGGCAGCCCGAAAAAAGCTGGGACCCAGCCCATCGGGGCCGGGGGCGCTGGAGCGATCCATGCCCTAGACGGCAGCTTTGATCTCTGCAACATCGAAGGGCCAAACGAGAGCTGGGCCGTGGGTGCGAGGAGCGCCGTCGTAGAGGCGGTTGATGTCGAAGCTCCAGGACTTGGGCCTGGAGCGGCCCAGCAGGTCGAGATAGAAGCTATGAAGAGCCGCCGTCTTGCCCACGTGATCAACCACCTGATCCCCGACGATGCGATTGTGGGCGGTCGTCGGGTTTCCTGACGGTGAGCAGCGGGTCGACAGGTTCGAGAGGCCATCTCTGGGTCGCTCTCTCGGTAATTTTCCTCATCCCCGCGGTGGTGCGTGTCCGGTGAGCTCCAATTTCTCTGTGCTATACCCGTAAAATCCCGACGTACGCGCGAGCGGCTCGGTTGGATCCGGCCGGAGAAGAGCAACCACGGCTCCTAGGAAGCCGTCTCCGCAGACGGCGCTGGTGCTGGAAGCGATGGGCGATGAGGTAGCGGTGACCGCGGCCTCTTTCACCGAGGTCCGCCAAGCGGTTGATCTGCTCCATGGGCGCATGGCCGTCATCGATACTACTCAACAGGGCCTGGCCGCTCAGATGGACCTGGTCTCCAAAGCGGTGGACAACAGTGCGCAGATGAACGCGGCTACATCACGACAACTTGCCACCATCGAGGATCGGTTGGCGAGTACGCTCGAGTGGTTGGAAGCGTTCCACTCGCACTCACCGTCCCCTGAGGAGCACGGGCCCGATCCAGATGGGTTGGTGATTGGAAAGAGCACGCTCGACCACACTGTGGCGGCTTGGAAGGGGAATTCCATGGGCGCTTCTACTTCTCTCGGTCTGGGTGCGCAGGGGGTGGAGATAGTCCTTCCGACAGGCGGTGGTGCGGCAGGTGCAGGCAGGGGCAGTATTCTCAGGGGCGCTGGCAGCGGTCGACTGGGAGGCGGGGGTAGCGGTCGAATCCCACCCAACCCTGATTCTGCAGCTAAACACAATCTAAAAATGGCTTTTCCCTGATTCTATGGTGAGCACCCACGGATTTGGAAAGACAAATGTCTGGATTACTTTCGTCTGTTTAATGTACACCCATCACTTTGGCTTGTATCTGCAACCTTGCATGTGGATGGCAATGCTGCTCTCTGGCTCAAAGCTGGTTACACCATGTGATTGCTACTTGGCCAGAACTGATACAAGCCGTAGAAGACAAATTCGGGGCTGATGATCACCATAAGTTTATGAAGCAATTTCTGGCTCTCAAGCAAACAGGGACGGTTGAGGAATATCAGGCAATGTTCGAGACCTTATCATATCAGATAGCGATGCAAAACCCTCATTATGATGAGCAGTTCTATGTGTCTCAGTTTATTAAAGGGCTCAAACCTGAGATCAGAGGACTCGTTGAAGCTCAAGTGCCGGAAACAGTTGATAGAGCACTGGTACTGGCTATTGTCCAACAGGAGGTTTTGCATGATTCACGGAAATGGAGCCATCGACAGGGCATTTATGCAAAGACAGATGCTCCGCTACCAAAAGGAGAGACTCTGAAACCTACCCTTAAATTGGGCCATGGGGATTACTGGAAGGATAGGCAACTTAGAGATTATCGCAATACTAATGGACTCTGTTTCAGGTGTGGGGACAAATTCGACCCCACTCATCAATGTGCGAAGAAAGCAGCAGCTGAACTGCACCTTGTAGAGACTGAAGATACACCTGAAATTCTGTCGGAGGAGATTCTCAACATGATGGAGTTGCACGATTTGCATGCAGCTGAGCAGCTCAGTCTTTCCATACACGCCATAGATGGTACATCAGGAGCACATACACTTCGACTCCGGGCTATGGTAGGGAATCAAGTATTGATTATTTTGGTGGACTCAGGTAGCAGTCACAGTTTTATCAATGCACATATGCTGCCCAAACTTCAGTGCCCAGTTCAGACAACCAAGCCTCTGTCGGTCAAAATTGCAAATGGCCACTCCATGCAATGTGATAAGCTGGTGCCTGCATTATCATGGTGGTGCCAAGTGGAAACCTTCACAACAGCTATGCATGTGTTGTAATTGGGAGCGTATGATGCTATTCTTGGGATCGATTGGCTCAGTTCACATAGCCCCATGGTTACGGATTGGGAAAATCATTGCCTAGCATTTCCCTATCACAACAAGTTTTTCAAGCTGCAAGGGGTGTTGGCACCAGTACAAGAGAGTGTCCGGGAAGTGCCCATTGAACAACTCCTTAAATGGTATAAATCCAATGAAGTCTGTGCAATGGCGGTGGTCACAACAGAGACTGATACATCTGTGTCATCTGTTCCAGAAGCGGTGCAGGCTGTCTTGACGGAATTTCATGATGTTTTTGCAACTCCTTCTGCTCTCCCTCCGGAGCGGCCCTATGATCATGCGATATCTCTCAAGCCAGAGGCATCTCCGTTTAATGCCCGTCCATATCGCTACTCACCAGCACACAAAGACGAAACTTAGAAGCAAGTTAAGGAAATGTTGGAAGCTGGTATTATTATTCCAAGCATGTCACCTTATGCATCCCCAGTGTTGCTAGTTCAGAAGAAGGATTGATCGTGGAGGTTTTGCATTGACTACCGCAGGTTGAATGAGCTCAGCATCAAGAACACTTTTCCCATGCCTGTAATCGACGAGATTCTTGATGAGTTGGCAGGGCGACAATGTTTTCCAAGTTGGATCTGAGAGCGGGATACCATCAGATAAGAATGCTGCCAGCAGATGAGCCCAAAACAACGTTCAAAACACACCAAGGTCATTATCAGTTTCGGGTCATGCCTTTTGGCCTCTGTAACGCACCAGCAACATTCCAGTGCGTCATGAATCAAGTCCTTACTCCTTGTCTCCGTCGTTCAGTACTGGTATTCATGAACGATATATTAGTTTATAGTGCTACAGAGGAGGAACATGTTGCACATCTGACAGAGGTAATGCAGTTGCTCAGGAAACATCAGCTGTATGTCAAAGAAAGCAAGTGTTCTTTTGCTTATGCCAGCCTCGAGTACCTTGGTCATATCATCTCCGCTCAAGGGGTGGCGACAGATCCCCAGAAAACTGAGGCTATGGTAAAATGGCCTCAACCATCCAATGTTACTAAGTTACGGGGATTTCTGGGCCTTACGGGGTACTATCGCAAGTTTGTCCGTAACTATGCAGTAATTTCCTGTCCTCTCACAAATTTGTTAAAGAAGAAGGCGTTCCAATGGAGTGACCAAGCCACAGAGGCATTCTTAGCCTTGAAAGAAGCCATGATGTCAACTCCTGTGCTCCAGCTGCCAAACTTTTAGAAACAATTCGTAGTGGAGACTGATGCCTGTGATCAGGGCATAGGAGCAGTGCTCATGCAGGATCAGCACCCTTTGGCGTTTTTGAGCAAACCACTCAGTTCCTCCCATCAACAGCTTTCGATCTATGAGAAGGAATTCCTTGTCTTGCTTCTCGCTGTGGAAAAATGGCGTCAATACCTGCAGCGTGGCGAGTTCATTATTCGCACTGACCATCACAGCTTATGCTATTTCGATGATCAACAACTCCAATCTCCATTACAGCGCAAGGCGATGGCACGATTGATGGGCCTTCAGTTCAAAATAGAGTACCGCAAAGGCGCAAAGAATCATGCAGCCGACTCTCTCTACCGGGTTGGGCACCTCATGTCGATTCAAACTTGTGCAGCCGTTCAACCAGCTTGGCTTCAGGAGGTGACCAACTCGTATGTCATAGATCAAGATGCACAACGAAGGCTTGTTGAGTTGGCTCTGGCCAGCCCAGATGAATATGGTTATGCGCTTCAGGATGGTCTCATTCGTTTTAAGGGGCGTGTCTGGATTGGGGCAAATTCGGCCCTCCAAACAAAGTTAATTTCAGCGTTCCATGCAAGTGCAATGGGAGGTCATTCTGGGATTGAGGCAACATATCAAAGGCTCAAACGTTTGTTTTCCTGGCCTGGCATGAAAGCGGCAGTCACAGATTTTGTTCGTCAGTGTGATGTTTGTCAGAGGGCAAAGCACTCCAACCAGCATCCTCAAGGTCTCCTTCAGCCCTTACCAATTCCAGTGGGCGCGTGGCAGGACATCACCATTGATTTCATTGATGGGCTGCCCGTATCTGAGAGCGCCAACACAATCATGGTGGTCGTGGATCGTTTCACCAAGTTCGCTCATTTTATTCCCATGAAGCATCCATTTTCCGCTCCTCAAGTAGCTCGCGCATTCACATACACGGTGGTTAAGTTGCACGGGATGCCTCGTTCGATTGTCTCCGATAGAGGTTCAATTTTTACCAGCATCTTCTTGTGCCAACTGTTTGACAGACTGGGCACTAAACTCAAATTTACAACTGCATATCATCCACAAACGGATGGACAAACGGAGCGCGTCAATCAAAGCTTAGAGATGTATTTGAGGTGCGGTATTCAGGATGATCCCAAGCAATGGAAACGATGGCTTCCGCTAGCAGAGCTGTGGTACAATTCAGCCACGCACAGCGCCATTGGAATGTCTCCATTCAAAGCATTATATGGGCACGAACCAAATCTAGGAGCCATGCCTCTAACCTCTGATGATGCGGTACCTCCTCTAACGGATTGGATGACAGAACGAGCAGCGTATTTGGAGCTTCTGAAGCGTAACCTGGCTGCAGCATAGAACCGCATGAAACTCAAAGCTGATCGCAACCGCACCGAGAAACACTTCTAGGTTGGCGATAAGGTTTTGCTCAAACTCCAGCCGTATGTTCAACAGTCCGTGGTCAGTCGTCCATATCGCAAATTGGCACACAAGTTCTTCGGTCCCTATGAGATATTAGAACGCATTGGTCAGGTGGCATACAAGCTTAAGTTACCGGAGGGCAGTTTGATTCATCCGGTGTTTCACGTTTCCCAGTTGAAGGAGCACCGTGCTGACTACACTCCAGTGTTTGCTGACATTACAGAATTGCCAGAGCTCGATCTAAAGGACACGATGCCAGAGAAAATATTGGACAGACGGATGGTCAAGAAAGGGAACACTGCGATTGTTCAAGTTCTGGTCAAATGGACACTTCTACCAGATGCTTCGGCTACTTGGGAAGATTGGGAGGTGCTCAAGGTTCGTTACCCGGCGGTGCTTGCTTGGGGACAAGCAACTTCTTCAGAGGGGGTGTTGTCACGCATGCTGTCACGCCTTAGTGGTACACATATGCTCCAGCGGGACTGGGTGGGACTGTGGAGAAGTAGCAAGGGCGTATTTGTAAATGGCCTGCGTGCTAAGGAGAAAAAGTACTACTTAAATGAAGGGCTGTAACAGAACTAAGTATGATGAAAATGAGATAGGAAAATTGAACCCGTCTTCTCTCTCTGGTTCTTCTTGCTTCTCACGAAATCATCCGATCTCTCTATCGCTAGCCATCGTACTAGCAGCAGGAAGTGGTACAGATACCGACTTTCAGCTGGAGTTAGCGAGGAGGATCTTGGTCGCAGCTTTATTACGGAGTAGCAGCGACTGGTAAAAGTAGAGCAGACAGGGACAAATAGGAGGAGTCCAGTGGAATTTCTTGGGCCTCCTCACCTTAACCGGACGGCCGGCCTTCGTACAACCTGGAAAAGATGGTGGCGACCACCAGATGGAAGTGAGAGGGGGCAAATTTAGCACGCAGGAAGCAAGAATCTAGACCGTTGATAATTTTACCTCCTCCATGAAGGTAGTTGCGAACGGTAAGAAAATTATGATGTCATCTTCCCCACTGCTATTTCTGACCGCGAGGAAGGCCTGCCTTCGTGTTCATTCCTCGATGAGATCGGCGCTCCAGCATCTCCAAATCCGATCCCGTCGCTCGCCTATGGTGGAGCCGGCCGCAGCGGGTCCACCCGGTCCTTGGGCGCGGCGACAGGTGCTCGAGCGGGTTTCGCGAGCGGTGGGTAGTGGAGCGTTTGAGGTTGCAGATAAGTCTGGAGTGATTTAAAAAAAAAGTCTAGGGCCCGTTTGAGGTCAAAGTATTTTTAAAGTATTAAGGAAATACTTTGGTTTCTAAAAAACTGAAGTATTAAATACTTTAAGGTGTTTGGATATAACAAATAATATGGTTTTAGAACTGAAGTATTCTTCAAAACTATGGTTTTTTTTTAGTATTTGAGAAAGAGGCTAGACCCTCTTTTTTCTAAAACTGAGAAAAAAGAAAAACTGAAGTATTGCTTTGCCAGGCACTAAAATACTATAGTATTGATATACTTCAGTTTAAAAAAACTTTGTTGCCAAACTAGTCCTAAAGTGCGGGTCAGCTGCCCGCGCAGGCTCCCACACGGGCGGGCCAAAGCACAGTGAAACATGAGAGAAAATGGTGCAAAACTACCATATTTAAGACACTCTATCAAAGAGAGAACAATATCCATTTTAAAATATTTCTAACGGATTTCTTAGTTCGGACCGATAAAGTAATGGCACTCGATTATAATTAACCTGACTGCAATCTTTTTCTGTCGGTAAGGATTGCACCAGAGCACCTTCCACTTCTAATACGCTATGAACTATAGATAGATAATAATCATTCTGAGCGAGTACATAAGAAGAGATCCATTTTTTTTCATCGGTTTCAGGGGAAGACCAAAGATCTTGTTAGAAATCTACCATCTCAAGGATTTTTGACACATAAAAACCACTTTTGGGGTAGGGGTATGACAGATAGCACTAACTCGTCGTGTTTAGCCGTTTAACAGCCTTCCTGGCAGGTGGGTCACGCTGTCAGTGCTGACGTGACAACGGACATAACGGAGGGAGCCAACGCCGTGAGGTTATGCTTTTCTATCTCTTCAGTTTTTATTATTTTATTTCTTTAAACCTACTCTTTTTTTCACCGTGTTGAACAATCTTGGCCAGAGGCTGTACGCGAGCAGCTAGTGGATGCCGCCCGTGCCGCTGCTCACTGGCCGTTGCCCCGCAGTCGCAGCTCACTAGTCGCCACTTGCAGCTTGCCGGCTGCTGCCCTGCACCCGCAGCTCGTGTCGCTCGCCGCCCACCCGGTCGTAGCTCGTTCAGCTCGCCATTCCATGCTTGTCGGCCACTATGAGTTGCATCTCATCGTTGCCCTTCCCTTGCTCTGTTTTGGGATACTGGCCGGAGTGTAGCTCGACTTGGAGATGCCTCCGGATATGACGAGCAGGTGGGACGTGGTGGCGCCTCTATTACTGTGTTGCGCGGTCGTAATGGCATGCATGGGCGGCGCGCTTGTCGTGGACGCGCAGGGCGCGGCGTTGCTGACATGGAAGTGCGTGCTGGGCGGCAGTGGTGATAGGGGACTGGGACGCCGCGAACACGTCGCCTTGCTGGTGGACGGGCGTGTGGTGCAATGCCAACGACGGCGTCAGGGAGCTGAGCCTGTAGTTCATCGACATGCTCGGAGGCGTGCCGGAAAACCTCACCGCGCCGCGCGAGCTCATCTTCTACGAGGTGGCTGACCTCGAGGTGCTCCGCGGCGGTGGCAACAAGAACCCCCATCAGCCGGATGGCCAGCCTCGAGGTGCTCCGCGGCGGCGGCAACAAGAACCTCCGGGGCGTGCTCCTGCGCGAGATTAGTAGATGCTCCAACCTCACCATGCTCGGCCTCGCCAAGACTAGCATCGCTGTCCCGCTCCCCGCGAGCCTCGGCAACCCCAAGAACCACTACACGCTCGCCATGTACACGGTGATGCTCTCTGGTCCACCTCTGTTGTCTCCCTCCGTTATGTATGTGCCATGTCAGCACTGACAGCGGGGCCCACCTGCCAGGAAGGCTGTTAAACAGCTAGACACAGGGAGTTAGTGCTATCTGCCACACCCCTACCGTAAAAGTGGTTTTTATGTGTCAAAAATCCCTAAGGTGGTAGATTTTTAACAAGAGTGTCTCAAATGTGGTAGTTCTGCGTCATTTTCTCGAAAAATGACGATTGCTCACGAACTTTTTCTACCTCCTATGGGTGTCCCTGGCTTATCCTATGGTCATAGTAGCTTCAAGATTGGTGTTTGCATTTTTGCAGCTACGTGCTGGACGAGTACATCTTCTCACTTTATAGAAACAAAACTGAACATGTCCACTTAATTGCTTCCTTTTCTCTCTCCTTATCCCTGTTCCGCGTATAAACTACTCTGTCGCCGCCTCTCTCATCCACACCGTCTCCTCCAGCAACACTCAACCGGCAGTCTACCGCGCCAGATTCGGTGTCCACGGCCATGCTGCCGCCTTGAGCCTGTGTAGCACCCCGCAAAACCACTACTAGAAAATCGCGTTGTTTTTGTGCATTGCATCGTCATCATCATGCATTGTTTGACTGCATTATTTGAAAAGCCCAATTTTGTTTATACAAATACCCCTCTTTATTATAAAAGGCAAAACCCCGAAGGTATCGGATATTTTGTTTCACCTAAAAACTATTTGCAAGTGGTTCTGTTTTAAATTAAAGAGGACCAAACAAACACACTTTTGAAAACAGCCCTGCTAAATCCTAGTCCCACCCAATCTATTCCTACCCACCAATCCCTGGCTGCCACCTCACCCCTTCCCCTTTTCCCTACCCACCTGCCACCTCAGCAATCCACCCCTTTTTCCCCCTCTCCCTTTTCTCACCTAGTCCCTCCCTGCCCCTCTCTCTAACCGTGGGACCCCCCAGCCGCCGAGCCCACCTGTCAGCACCTCTCCTCTCCCCACCTAATCTCTCTCTCTCTCTCAACCCAGCCCCACACATCCACCAAACACACACAGGCCACTCAACCCACTCACACACAACACACTACACCGCACGCAGCCGGCCACCCTGCTGGCCCCACCGCCAGCCCCACGTCCTGCCCCGATCCCCAGAACCGACCCCCCTGTCCCCCCCGGACCCGCGTGGAACCCACCAAGCGCGGCCCCCCAACCCTGCTCGCTCCCCCACCCGTCTCTCCCGCAACCCACGCACGCGCTCGCCCTGCTCCCCTCCGCCAGCCAGCGCGCGCGACGCCCAGCCTTCCCCGCCTGCCCCGACGCCGCGCCGCACGGCCAGCTGCCCTCCGCTCCGCTCCCCCTCGCCGCCGATGCTCCGCTCGCCCCGCCGCTCTCTGCGCGACCCCGGGCTCCCCGCGCGCCGGCCCACCCTCTCCGTCCACCGCCTCCGCTGCTCCCACCGAGCACCTCGCTCCGCCGCCTACCGCCGCCGGCCGCGCGCTACCCCGCCGCCGCTCCTCCGACCGCCCTCCGCCGCGCTCCCGCCTGCGCCTCCTCGCGGCTCAGCTCCGCCGCTCCCCCTTGCCCGCTCCGCCGCCTGCGTCCGTCTCCGACGCCGCGCTCGCCGACGCGTCCGCGCGCTCCGGCGCCCCGCCAGCGACCTCGCGCCCCGCCGCCTGCACCGACCCTCGCCTCCGACCACCGCGCGCCCGCGGCCCGCCCCGCGCCTCGTCCGCGAGCCCTGCCCCGCGCCGCCGCGCCTCCTTCCCTCCAGTCGCCCCTTCCGCCGTCGCCTAGTGCCGCCCCGAGCCCTCCGGCGAGTCGCCGAGCTCGGCCCCGCCGTTCGTGGCCGCGCATCCGGGGCCCTGCCACTGCGCCCTGCTCCGGACACCGCCGGCCCGAGCCGCCCTCACCTCGCTTGGCCCTGGCCAGCACCCGCCTCCGCCATCCGCGCCTGTCCACCGGCCCCTGCTGCTTGCCCTGAGGTGCTGAGATGGCCTTCAGTGATGTGTTTGTGGCATCGATTGTTTGCAAAGCGGGGATCCGCGTGTACCTGGTGGTGCCCAACAAGTCCTGTTGTGGCGTTGGTACGCCCCAAGATGCACCGACGCATGAAGACCGACCTGAAGGATCGAAGAGGAGAAACCCGATGAATTACATCAGGTAACCAAGGCCAACACGAGACGCCAAGACCTCCATCACGGAAACCTCCAGATCCACGTTTGGAGACCCGAGACCGATCCCTCGTCGAACCCCGGAGCGGCGAACCCCGGACCCCGATGAGCCATGATCTACGCTACAGAACAGCAAGCCCCTCGGAGGGAAACCAACAAGACCTACCGCCGGACGCCAAGATCGTCAATCGGATCCGAGGACACCGAGACCCCGAAGACTAAACCAAACCCGATGGCTCGACATGGTCTTCCCTAGAGGACGTCAAGGTCGCTAAAGAACGCCAAGTGCTTCGCTCCGTTTTTCGAGACCCCGACATCGAAACGACAAGATCATCGACAGTGAACCCGAAGGCCACATGTGCGACAAGTACTCCCTCGAGGACGCCGAGTACCTCGCCCCGGAACACCAAGACCGATCTGATTCGAGAACCCGACAAGTTCGACACCGGCCAGGGCGAGTCCGATGCCCCGACGCCAGACCAAGTACGCCCCCGGAACGCCAAGGTCCCCGCGAGAGACGACAAGACCGGCAACATGCCCCGAGAACCCGGATGCGCCAAGACCTCCCTCTGTGATCCGAGAACGCTCCCGTCGAACCCTGGACCCCGAGACCCGACCCCGAACCCCGGAACCCTAACAAGATCGTCGAGACCCCTCAATGTGTGACCCCTTTCCGAAACCCTATTTTATAACTTAATACAACTTGTCGCATATTAAACATTCATCTTGCATGCATATTTGTGTGGTTTGGGGGCCTTATGCCGATTCACCTAATAATTAAATATGGGGCCCATATGCGGGCAAATCTAGCCTTATATTGGCCTCATGTAAACATGTGTAGCGAACCGGTTCCATCTGTTGTCTTGCTAAACAACATTTAATATGCGGGGGTTTAAACAACTTGAACCATTTAAGTAATTGTCGGGACCGCGGTTCCGCTTAATATGACCTAATTGCATCGCACCTTAGCCATGTCATCCATCATACATGCATCATGCCGATCTTCTGCCGTTGTATTAAATATTGCATCCGGTGTTTATTCTAGTGTTTTGGTTCTTCGCGGATAAGGCCGTTGAGTTGATGTGAGCTTCGCCCCGATCTTCGGATGAATCCCTCGGCAATGTTTTCAGGCGAGCATCTCCCTCTTTCTACCTATCTTACTTTTATAGTCTTTATTCCCTCCTGTTGATCTATTGCTATCTGTGTTGCGATGCTCTAGTTTTCGTACCCGTGAAATCCCTTGCAGCCCTATATTTCCTTGGACACATCCTATACCTGTTGTTTGGTAGATAGTTGGACTTGCGCGTCGTAGTTGCTTGCTCAAGTGCTGATGTGTGTCGTCATATGCCACAGTTGCTGATGTATTGCCGCATGTTGTTGTTGGAGATGATCCTAGTTTTACTTACCGTCACTTTAATTTCTGTTTAACAACTAAAATTGAAATAAGCAGAGGCATCGGTGGGTGATAGATAATATTTGGTTTCCGAACGCCCACTTGTGTCCCGTAAGACCCCGAGTACTTGATACATGTTCCTTGTTTTATCGCGCTATCCACATCCGGGAGGTATATGGGACCCCCCTGAGCCAGAGCTTGATTCAGTCTTATTTCTTGGGGCCACAAACTAGTTTGAGGTGTTTTTACTATCCTGTACTTATGCCATGCTACTTTCTGTATTTAAATTGTGCGAGGTACTGCACACTGTACTATTTAGGATCGGGACACGTTTACGCGGTATCGACAAGCCCAACCACACTTTCGGGTTCCCAGTCGTTTACCGCCGTCCACCCAAACCTTGAGGCCGTCTCGGAGTCAGCTAGCTTCGTTGCAGAATCTACTTAAGGGGTGGCCCCCTGAAATATTTCTGAATCCTGTGATTGTTCAGTCGTGAAAGCCTCGTTGGGTTTTGATTTGGTTTTTCCGAGGTTGATCGAGCGTGTGTTGCTATTGGTGCACCCCGGCCGGGTAAAACTTTCTGAAAGCCGTGTCCGCGGATATGGACGACTTGGAGCACAGTATCTCGATCATAGACAAGCATAACTAAAGTTTACTGTTATAAATTTGACTTATAATGACTAGTAATCAGCTTCACTATAACGGAATGGCTAATTAATACTGCCCACAACTGCTTGTTTGGAGTGTCGCTTGCGACCATTGTACCTGACTAGTAAGTATTGCAACTACAACGGAATGGCTAAGTAAAAGTACCAACAGCTGCTGGGTTTTGGGGTTTGTCTCATGCTATATTGAATCTGACTAGTAAGTGATGCCACGATAACGGAATGATTAACTAAAAGTGCCCACTGCTTACTTTATCAAGATAAATACCTAAACCTGACTAGTAAAGTGCCACAACTATAACTGAATAATTAAAACTGCCAACTGTGTGAGTTCCTCGGTTGACTTCCTCGTTTGGTCTCGAGGGGGAAACACCAGGATGGGTTTGATTGGTGATAGCTTCAGGTTGGATCCGGATAGGTCATTCTCACCCCCCCTCTGATAACCGCCAGCTGTATCGAGTCTCTATAGGTTGTTTAGTGCATGCTGCCGCTGCCGCTCAGTCCACCATACCTATGTAGGCGAGGACCGCCGAATTCTAGCCTCGCCGTGTACTGGCCTCAGTACTGACGCTCCTCTTTTTCCTTTGCCCTTTGTCGGCACCCCTTTTGTTTAAGCAGGTTTTGAGATCGACGCCGTTAGCAGGGTTACCCTTCCGGCTTGGCCTGGGCAGGGTTATGGACGCCATTGGTTATTCTTCAGGGCTCTTAGCCCCATTTGCATCTTGTCCGTAGTCGGACGCTCCCTCTTTTCAAGGTGATTTGGATCTTTGTACCGTATATCTGTATTCTTGACTCTTCGAGTCGCTGTTGTATATATCTGTTCTGTGGGTCCCATCGAGGACTGTTGTGTAATGTTATTACTTTGTTTTTCCACCCGCACGCAAGTGCCTGGTGGGCACCTTCGAATCGTTTCTATGCGGGTTTGGCGAGTTTCGCTGAAATTTGCATAGGGCCGATTCTGAGGGTGTTACAGAGTGGTATCAGAGCTCAGCAGTTGCGATACCCCACAAGTCCAGCCTGTAGGATAACCTAGCTAACGGCCGAAGTAGATTGTCAAAACTATTTTGCAAAATCGGTTGGATAGTTCTGATTAGGTCTGATTTTACTCCTTACCCCTCTGCTATTCTCCTCTTACCTCGACGTGTTTTGAATCTGCTCTCTTCTCTCTCTTCGAGTCCAGGAATTCTCGTGGTTGGGTTTCCGTCGTACCTTCAGGGCTTCGCTTTCCCCTTTTGTAACGGAGGTGCTACGATCGTCAATCTGCAACTCGTTTGTTGTACCCTTCCTCCAATCTCTTGTTCTTGAGCTCTTTACCCATATGTGTTCCTTGCTGGATATCAGTGTCGTTGAAAAACATATGAGAAGGACGAGCATTGGTGAAGTTGGAGTATACCTTGAGCATGTGTTGTTCATGCCAATGGAACCATCGCGGAACCTAATCATTGTGTCTTTCATACGATTCCTGCTGGCATCATCCCTTTGTTCCGGATACCGCCTAAGAAGGTCTTCAGTCTAAATCTCGAGAGTTGAGTTGCCTGATTCTCCTACCCATGTATAGAGTTGATAGTTGGGTCCGGGATGGACTGATCACCCTACCCGACTCTTACTGTTCGCTCTGTACATCGAACTGGTGGATCAATGCAACTTTTCCCTCTTCTTATGGAAGTTAGAGGTGGCCTTATCGTTTGATGCCTCTATCTTCGTCCTTTGTTTCTCCGGAGTGATCTCTCGACGATCAGGATCAACGACCCTTTGTTGGTGGTGTCGCCGTTTTTCAGATGAAGAAGGAACCATCGTTAGTGGTGTCGCGAGGATCTACACGAAGCGAGAAGACGCAGATCGCCGACCTTCCTTCCGGTACCATGAGGCGGATCTCGAGGGCGAGATCCATTGTTAGTGGTGTCGAATTGTAGCACCCCGCAAAACCACTACTAGAAAATCGCGTTGTTTTTGTGCATTGCATCGTCATCATCATGCATTGTTTGACTGCATTATTTGAAAAGCCCAATTTTGATTATACAAATACCCCTCTTTATTATAAAAGGCAAAACCCCGAAGGTATCGGATATTTTGTTTCACCTAAAAACTATTTGCAAGTGGTTCTGTTTTAAATTAAAGAGGACCAAACAAACACACTTTTGAAAACAGCCCTGCTAAATCCTAGTCCCACCCAATCTATTCCTACCCACCAATCCCTGGCTGCCACCTCACCCCTTCCCCTTTTCCCTACCCACCTGCCACCTCAGCAATCCACCCCTTTTTCCCCCTCTCCCTTTTCTCACCTAGTCCCTCCCTGCCCCTCTCTCTAACCGTGGGACCCCCCAGCCGCCGAGCCCACCTGTCAGCACCTCTCCTCTCCCCACCTAATCTCTCTCTCTCTCTCAACCCAGCCCCACACATCCACCAAACACACACAGGCCACTCAACCCACTCACACACAACACACTACACCGCACGCAGCCGGCCACCCTGCTGGCCCCACCGCCAGCCCCACGTCCCGCCCCGATCCCCAGAACCGACCCCCCTGTCCCCCCCGGACCCGCGTGGAACCCACCACGCGCGGCCCCCCAACCCTGCTCGCTCCCCCACCCGTCTCTCCCGCAACCCACGCACGCGCTCGCCCTGCTCCCCTCCGCCAGCCAGCGCGCGCGACGCCCAGCCTTCCCCGCCTGCCCCGACGCCGCGCCGCACGGCCAGCTGCCCTCCGCTCCGCTCCCCCTCGCCGCCGATGCTCCGCTCGCCCCGCCGCTCTCTGCGCGACCCCGGGCTTCCCGCGCGCCGGCCCACCCTCTCCGTCCACCGCCTCCGCTGCTCCCACCGAGCACCTCGCTCCGCCGCCTACCGCCGCCGGCCGCGCGCTACCCCGCCGCCGCTCCTCCGACCGCCCTCCGCCGCGCTCCCGCCTGCGCCTCCTCGCGGCTCAGCTCCGCCGCTCCCCCTTGCCCGCTCCGCCGCCTGCGTCCGTCTCCGACGCCGCGCTCGCCGACGCGTCCGCGCGCTCCGGCGCCCCGCCAGCGACCTCGCGCCCCGCCGCCTGCACCGACCCTCGCCTCCGACCACCGCGCGCCCGCGGCCCGCCCCGCGCCTCGTCCGCGAGCCCTGCCCCGCGCCGCCGCGCCTCCTTCCCTCCAGTCGCCCCTTCCGCCGTCGCCTAGTGCCGCCCCGAGCCCTCCGGCGAGTCGCCGAGCTCGGCCCCGCCGTTCGTGGCCGCGCATCCGGGGCCCTGCCGCTGCGCCCTACTCCGGACACCGCCGGCCCGAGCCGCCCTCATCTTGCTTGGCCCTGGCCAGCACCCGCCTCCGCCATCCGCGCCTGTCCACCGGCCCCTGCTGCTTGCCCTGAGGTGCTGAGATGGCCTTCAGTGATGTGTTTGTGGCATCGATTGTTTGCAAAGCGGGGATCCGCGTGTACCTGGTGGTGCCCAACAAGTCCTGTTGTGGCGTTGGTACGCCCCAAGATGCACCGACGCATGAAGACCGACCTGAAGGATCGAAGAGGAGAAACCCGATGAATTACATCAGGTAACCAAGGCCAACACGAGACGCCAAGACCTCCATCACGGAAACCTCCAGATCCACGTTTGGAGACCCGAGACCGATCCCTCGTCGAACCCCGGAGCGGCGAACCCCGGACCCCGATGAGCCATGATCTACGCTACAGAACAGCAAGCCCCTCGGAGGGAAACCAACAAGACCTACCGCCGGACGCCAAGATCGTCAATCGGATCCGAGGACACCGAGACCCCGAAGACTAAACCAAACCCGATGGCTCGACATGGTCTTCCCTAGAGGACGTCAAGGTCGCTAAAGAACGCCAAGTGCTTCGCTCCGTTTTTCGAGACCCCGACATCGAAACGACAAGATCATCGACAGTGAACCCGAAGGCCACATGTGCGACAAGTACTCCCTCGAGGACGCCGAGTACCTCGCCCCGGAACACCAAGACCGATCTGATTCGAGAACCCGACAAGTTCGACACCGGCCAGGGCGAGTCCGATGCCCCGACGCCAGACCAAGTACGCCCCCGGAACGCCAAGGTCCCCGCGAGAGACGACAAGACCGGCAACATGCCCCGAGAACCCGGATGCGCCAAGACCTCCCTCTGTGATCCGAGAACGCTCCCGTCGAACCCTGGACCCCGAGACCCGACCCCGAACCCCGGAACCCTAACAAGATCGTCGAGACCTCTCAATGTGTGACCCCTTTCCGAAACCCTATTTTATAACTTAATACAACTTGTCGCATATTAAACATTCATCTTGCATGCATATTTGTGTGGTTTGGGGGCCTTATGCCGATTCACCTAATAATTAAATATGGGGCCCATATGCGGGCAAATCTAGCCTTATATTGGCCTCATGTAAACATGTGTAGCGAACCGGTTCCATCTGTTGTCTTGCTAAACAACATTTAATATGCGGGGGTTTAAACAACTTGAACCATTTAAGTAATTGTCGGGACCCCGGTTCCGCTTAATATGACCTAATTGCATCGCACCTTAGCCATGTCATCCATCATACATGCATCATGCCGATCTTCTGCCGTTGTATTAAATATTGCATCCGGTGTTTATTCTAGTGTTTTGGTTCTTCGCGGATAAGGCCGTTGAGTTGATGTGAGCTTCGCCCCGATCTTCGGATGAATCCCTCGGCAATGTTTTCAGGCGAGCATCTCCCTCTTTCTACCTATCTTACTTTTATAGTCTTTATTCCCTCCTGTTGATCTATTGCTATCTGTGTTGCGATGCTCTAGTTTTCGTACCCGTGAAATCCCTTGCAGCCCTATATTGCCTTGGACACATCCTATACCTGTTGTTTGGTAGATAGTTGGACTTGCGCGTCGTAGTTGCTTGCTCAAGTGCTGATGTGTGTCGTCATATGCCACAGTTGCTGATGTATTGCCGCATGTTGTTGTTGGAGATGATCCTAGTTTTACTTACCGTCACTTTAATTTCTGTTTAACAACTAAAATTGAAATAAGCAGAGGCATCGGTGGGTGATAGATAATATTTGGTTTCCGAACGCCCACTTGTGTCCCGTAAGACCCCGAGTACTTGATACCTGTTCCTTGTTTTATCGCGCTATCCACATCCGGGAGGTATATGGGACCCCCCTGAGCCAGAGCTTGATTCAGTCTTATTTCTTGGGGCCACAAACTAGTTTGAGGTGTTTTTACTATCCTGTACTTATGCCATGCTACTTTCTGTATTTAAATTGTGCGTGGTACTGCACACTGTACTGTTTAGGATCGGGACACGTTTACGCGGTATCGACAAGCCCAGCCACACTTTCGGGTTCCCAGTCGTTTACCGCCGTCCACCCAAACCTTGAGGCCGTCTCGGAGTCAGCTAGCTTCGTTGCAGAATCTACTTAAGGGGTGGCCCCCTGAAATATTTCTGAATCCTGTGATTGTTCAGTCGTGAAAGCCTCGTTGGGTTTTGATTTGGTTTTTCCGAGGTTGATCGAGCGTGTGTTGCTATTGGTGCACCCCGGCCGGGTAAAACTTTCTGAAAGCCGTGTCCGCGGATATGGACGACTTGGAGCACAGTATCTCGATCATAGACAAGCATAACTAAAGTTTACTGTTATAAATTTGACTTATAATGACTAGTAATCAGCTTCACTATAACGGAATGGCTAATTAATACTGCCCACAACTGCTTGTTTGGAGTGTCGCTTGCGACCATTGTACCTGACTAGTAAGTATTGCAACTACAACGGAATGGCTAAGTAAAAGTACCTACAGCTGCTGGGTTTTGGGGTTTGTCTCATGCTATATTGAATCTGACTAGTAAGTGATGCCACGATAACGGAATGATTAACTAAAAGTGCCCACTGCTTACTTTATCAAGATAAATACCTAAACCTGACTAGTAAAGTGCCACAACTATAACTGAATAATTAAAACTGCCAACTGTGTGAGTTCCTCGGTTGACTTCCTCGTTTGGTCTCGAGGGGGAAACACCAGGATGGGTTTGATTGGTGATAGCTTCAGGTTGGATCCGGATAGGTCATTCTCACCCCCCCTCTGATAACCGCCAGCTGTATCGAGTCTCTATAGGTTGTTTAGTGCATGCTGCCGCTGCCGCTCAGTCCACCATACCTATGTAGGCGAGGACCGCCGAATTCTAGCCTCGCCGTGTACTGGCCTCAGTACTGACGCTCCTCTTTTTCCTTTGCCCTTTGTCGGCACCCTTTTGTTTAAGCAGGTTTTGAGATCGACGCCGTTAGCAGGGTTACCCTTCCGGCTTGGCCTGGGCAGGGTTATGGACGCCATTGGTTATTCTTCAGGGCTCTTAGCCCCATTTGCATCTTGTCCGTAGTCGGACGCTCCCTCTTTTCAAGGTGATTTGGATCTTTGTACCGTATATCTGTATTCTTGACTCTTCGAGTCGCTGTTGTATATATCTGTTCTGTGGGTCCCATCGAGGACTGTTGTGTAATGTTATTACTTTGTTTTTCCACCCGCACGCAAGTGCCTGGTGGGCACCTTCGAATCGTTTCTATGCGGGTTTGGCGAGTTTCGCTGAAATTTGCATAGGGCCGATTCTGAGGGTGTTACAGCCTGCCCACCACACCAGCCGCCATGAGCATGGAGGCCATGACCTCCAAATCCAAAATGACCCTATCCCTGTCCCATGCACTGGTCTCCTTCAAACGGACGGGAAGGACATCTCAATGTGAGGTGCCCGCTGTTGTTGTGTGATGTGCCTGCCACCATTTGCTTCTCCATGACGCAATGCCCTCCATGTATCTGAACCACTTTCCTTGTCCTCCTCTAGGATCAGTTAGTTCGATAAGTTTATCAAACTATTGTGCAATATTCTCATATATATTACTATATGCGATGAGAATGAGATTCAGTTTCAGATTGTTGGATATTGTGCATATGTGTTTTGGCATATTCGCAATCTGTTCAGCAAGATTGATAACTACATGTGGTTGCATTGTAATAATTTGATCACATATACCCGAGCCTTCGTTGTATAGCTCTAATAAATGTTCTCCTAAAAAATTACATTGAGAATATCATGATTGATCTTTTTATCCATCTTGCCTGGATATGTTAATGTGTGTTTGCTGCATTGTCATTTTAGTTTTCCCCTGGGCAAATGAAGCTGAATGTCTCTATAGGGTATTAATATGTTTCGGGAAACCTTATTGCATGGCGTGGGTTTCTCTGAATAACCTTATTTTATATATTGCAGGAAAATGACACGAATGGAAAAATTTAGTGAAGTGATCATCCAGGATTCAGTAGCGATGATGAAAATCTTTGTGAATCATTAGGTATAAAATTTTGATTTAAATTTCAGAGGCATCGGGCGCTGACAAGAAACTTCTTTGTGTTACCATATAGGACTCTGGCAAACTATGTTGGTGAAAAGGAGCATAAAAAAATCAATGCTATGCATCTTAACATTGGATTAGAGTTTCTCATGTGTGAACTTATTGGTGATTCCTAGATGACATTGGAAAGATGCATGAAGATGCAGCTTTGACAATAAAATGATAAAATAAGTCTTTTAATTCGTTTGGATTTGGAGACTAACAAAGATTTGGCTAAAATTCTCTTTGGCTTGTTGCCTTAATGGTTTTTCTTTTAGTCAAATTTACATGTTTGGCCACTCCTTTTATACTACTCAAGTGTCCTTTTGGCCACTCCTTTTATACTACTCAAGTGTCCTTTAGATTCCTTTGTAAATTTAGGAGTGGTCTTCTTCCTTTATTTCTGGTAGGTTCAGTGTGAGGAGCTTGCTTAATGGATAATTATATGGATATTTATTGCCATTGTCATGGAGTAATAGACAACCATATGCCCATATGTTTAGGTATGCATAGTGAACGTATTTCTGAAGCACAACCTTAAATATTTCTCTAGCTAAGTGTCCTTCTTTTAGTTAGTATAAATCAAAAGACTTCGTTAATCTGTTCCTTAGTTTATATATTCTCTAAGGGGTTAATTATTTTATGTTGTAGATGTTGCACCAGAACCAATCAGAGAATAATTTTTTAGGTACCTGTGATGCAAAAATTTCTAGCAACAAGCATGATACTCCTACCTGTTGTCTTAGTTAGCATCCTGGTGCGACTGTCTTGGCAGCAACAAAAAAAATCTTGGAGAAGCTTAACCAGGATACCTATGTTTGGGCTGAAGAAAATCATTAACTCTACATTGTCCATTTTGTGGCTGGCTTATTAAGAGTTCAGCATAATCTATCTGGCACTTTTGGGTATCTCTGATTCAAATATTAATCTTGCAACTAATCTTCCTAGGTGGGGTGCCACCTTTATTCGTTAAGAAAATTATACTACTTTCTTGTATTGATGTTCAAACATAAGCATTGATAAGAGAGATTCAATGTTGTTGTTTTCTTTCCATAAATTGATCATTTGGTCTACTCTGATTTTTTTATGATACTTGGAAAGAGAGCATTTGATGCATTTCTAAAAAATCTTTAGTGTAATTCACCTACAAATATATATTTGTACATCTATATCTATACCTAATAATAAAGCACGAAGTGTTTCTTGCGGTCTAACACTTTTTTGAACCTTTTTACCCTCTCACCAAACAATGTATTACTAACAATGCCACCCGTAAAAAAAAGAAGACTCGGATTAATTACCCAAGTATGTACGTGTTACGTTCCCAAGCCGATCGGATCCAAATCAAAACACCGTGTAGCTAGGAGCTACTACGTAGGAGTCTTGCAACCTTGCATGTGTCTCTCTATATATAATTTGCTTAGCTGTCCCTTATTAGCTCGTGGCATCGCATCTAGATCTAGAGAGGATCAATGAGTCGGAAAAATCTCTTGGAGCAACAACAATGGACACCAGCGGAAGATTACGCGGCGACATTGGGCATCGACGGCAGCATGCTCCAAAACCTTTCCAGTTGCCAATGACAGCATGCTCCAAAACCTTTCCAGCTGCCAATGAATCACTGACCTGACATGATCAGAGTTCGGAGATAGTCAGGTGGCATAGGCCTCGACGAGCATAACCATTGAAATCTGTGGCCTACGCGGCCAGCGAGGCGACACCTACATGTCCGTGATCATGAACCTCGAACGTCGAGGCTGACTCGGCTTTCGCCCCTCTAAAACGTGTTGGCGTGATCGCATGGAAAATTTACAAGTCGGTGCACGGATACAAACCTTTCATGGGACCTAGCATGAGGAGAAGTAGCTGGTATCGATCCGCGAGTACTCCCAACATTTTAGACGGAATAGCAGACGTCGAGCTAGCAGTTCAGGTCACTAGCCTGAGACAGCTCTCCGTGTGGCGACAATGGACACGATGGAGAAACAGGGTCCAGTAGTAGAGACTGGAGACCACGTCTGGCACGAGTTCACCGCAGTTCAACGATTCCAAACTGGTGCCGGCAAACGGCACGACAATTATCTGATGATCTTAAGCCGGACGGTGCCAACCATGCTATTGTCATGGTTTATGTCGCGACTAACACAATGGTAGCGGCATGCATTGGCTATATCAATTGTTTTTGAACTAGGATGACGTATGATTCTGTGTGAATGCGTGTACAATGTATATATGGGTTCAACGGCAGAGGAAGGGTGGTAATGTGACTGAGTAGTCTACATGGTAACTACAGTAGTAGTCTGATTGTTTGGTTAATACAGCCGGGCAGCACATCGTCCGCTACCTATCTGTTGTCTCCAAGGATCCAGCTAAGATGAAAAATAATCAAACGTCGTTTTTATTAGACCGGGTTCACTCGAATCTATTTGTCACAGGGAGCGTTGCAAATCAGCCCGAAGAAGAAGAGTTGATGGATCTGAACAACTATTTTGTCATCCTTACAAACCATCCTGGTGAGGGATTCCAAGACGAGGTGGGAGGATGCCTGAAGCATGCCGCCTGATAAGTATATTAAAATGGTGAGCTTGCTGCATTTAACATTGTGAATCGGGAGGATTAACAATGTGGTAATGTCCCCTAATCTTGCTAAAACAGTAGGAATCAGTAATTACTATTTGGTTTTGTTGGTTACATGAGAAAGTATGTCATGTGCATTTGAATCAGATGCAAGACACAGTGCAATCTACAGAAGAGATGTGTGTGTAGTATGTAAAACAAATATTTGAGCAAAGAGTAACAATTCTGTAATGTTACTATATAAGTGAAATTTGGTCTTCAGTTTATGACATGTATTGTACAGAAACTGGATAGTTCTCTGTTGGCTTATAAAAAGTATGAGTTGTCAACACAGATGGTTGCTCGAGCGTTTGACAATTAATTTCACCCGATGCAACGCAGGGGCAATTTCACTAGTCTTATAAAAATGGGCATGTTGATTATATTTTTTATGTGGGATAACTTTACATCTTATTATTGAATGACTATGTGAGGGAGACATTCAACTTAATCAGGACCTACGTCTTGCAGAGACGTGCGTTTGCACGGACACACTTAATAGTCTTCAGAATTTTTCCGATCTGATTTGCTTTTTCTCCGTCCCGATCTGATGTGCTTCCTTTCCATAAGTCATGGATTTCTTGCTCTGATTTTTTCCCAGACTGATTTGCTTCATTTCTCATCCCAATTTCTCATTAATCAAAAAAATTCCGATCTGATTCGCTAGTTGTCCCATCCCAATTTTTCAATAATCAAACCTTAATAAGGAATGATTGAAATATATTAATTATCACCAAAATTTCACAAGTAATCCATCTCTTAATTTCATAAGTAATACATCTATTAACCTATCTTGTGTGCACTTAGTAATTTTGGCTGGCTAACCATACTCCACCGCAGAGGAAAAGAAACTCATGCCCCGCAACTCCTATGTCCTGATTTCACTCGTCTAGAAAAGATCGAGCAATCTCAACAACAAAAAAACAAGTACGGCATGCCTGATTTCATAGATCAAATCCTTTCCATATTCCGGACTTCATGGCCTGATCGCCTCGCTCCTGCCGATGGCATAGCTGGTACAATCTACGGCACCACGAGCCGATCTCTGTCTCCGCCCCGCTTTGCCAAGTGTCATCGAGGCGCATGACGGCGGCCAGGCCCCAACCCTGGACCACGGGACGATGCCTGTTGAGTAAAGAGCAATTTATCAAGCGAAT